>OX438953.1:1439895-2797291 GCA_949316185.1 Pyrausta nigrata | reverse complement strand
TTAAATACTGCAAATGATTAAGCACGCTGTATCTTTACTTTACGCATACAATTGCATCAATTCACAGATAGTGTAGTTACACAAACACAATTCAAAACGCATTGTACGAAAATCACAAACACACAGCTGTAAATAGTGTGTTTTGACACAACTGAGAATTGCGAATATCTCGGTAACTAGTCTGAATTTTTGGCCCAAATTTGGTGAGCTTGATCAGTGTGATGTATATATATCCCCCTTTACCGGTTGATAACTAATTTCGTTAGACCCTATATAATATCAGCAATGAGTTCAGTATGTGCAAGTTACTATAATTAGAAATGTTTGTATCCTCAGTATTTTTTCTATACGTGTAATTATTATTACGTATGCTAAAAAAAATAACGCATATTACTCGTATGTAAGTTATAAAAACATTCACGGTAGGATACGGTTTCGAGTTTTTAAAGTACAATCACTAAAAATACATACTACCCACAACACACACTGAAAGAAAAAGGTAATTATTTTATTATAAGAATCCAATTGATATGAATGTTTATCTAAGAAGCCATGACTACTCGCCCGTGCAGTTAAAATAAAGTACAAAATATTTGGTAGGTACACAAATTAGTCAAGTACAATATATTTAGGAGGTAGAATAACAGATCAACATTATTCACATTGTTATTCCTGTGTCCGTCCGAAAGTTTTATTATAAATATGTTTGGCTTTAAAGGCAAACAATTGTAAGTTGGGAGTCTCTTAATATTATGATTATAAGGTTGAGATTGCATATTAAAACTGAGATAGCAGGAATACCCCATACGTAACATTACAAAACCCAAATCGTAAAAGGTAACGATTATTTCTAAGCCCCATACGAATGTTTGACCACTGAATCTATAAGCATTGATGTAAGCCCTTACAATCGCTTGGAATAATAATATGACCGTAAGAAAATGATTGTAAACAATTGCAGAATGATATGAGTAGGTTAGCACAAAAGGTATTAGAGTTTTTTTCAACTTACCAAATATATTATAATAACATTTATGTGTATGCTTACTTCGGTTGCAATTATTAGTACTAGCCCCAGTAAATAAGTCTGCAAAACTGACGTAATAAGGTTCACTTTATCTTTCCTGTCACTCGACGAGCGCACCGCAAAAACGGCTGATGTATCAGATTTTCGCACTAAAATACCACCATGCTTAATCCATACATATCTGTAGTCGTATTTTTTAGCAGCTTCTCGAGTTTGTCGGAAGAGTATTTTATTGGCAAGCGTCAGGTGTTCATTAATATAGATAGTGTGCGGCGGGCCAGTTATTGAAAGCTTAGTAGAATCAAGGCCTTTTGATAAACGAAATACTGCAATCACGTTGTCACGGTGAACCCTGGTAGTGAATTTGATAATCACGTTCTTGGGTCGCGAATTTTTCTGGTCGGCATGGGGCACACGGTGGGCGGATACAATGATCGAATCGCATATGGGATAATTTATAGCAGTACCGAGACATTCCAACATCTTTAATAGGTTTTCACCCCGCCTTTCTGGCAGGTTAGAAATCTCAATATTGTTCTGTCTGGCCTGCTGTTCCCTGGCAGAAATTCTGGCCTCCAAGATGAGTACCTGGTTTGCGGACTCAACAAAGCTCGGACGATGGTCCTCAACAACCTTGAGACGAACTTCAAGGGCGTCTTGTCTCTGGGATGAGTACGTAATAGATTTTTCCATTTCAGTTAGTCGCAGATTGGCTTCTGACAGAGACCGATTAATGCTGACATTGTCTTCATTTAATTTCTGTAAGCTGGCATTTATAACAGATAATCCATCCATAATTTTTGCGAGCTCACTAGTCTGAGCAGTGCTGACTGCAGCGGAGATACTGCTGGCCATTTTTTCATCAAACGATTTCATCCGCTGTTCGATTTTATGTTCCATAATAGAAGCGGCGATACTGCAGTCCGAGTCACAATCTGGTTGTTTTCGCTTACGAATGTTTACAAAGCTGTCATTATCTGCTATGAACTTAGGTGGAGTAAGTTGTAGTGTCATCGTAATGTTGTGACGTTCTCAATACTCGCCCGGTAGGTGTAAGCGGGATGAAAAATCGCTATCTGTCCCTTATCCTTGCGGGGGTGTAGGCGGGCGCCCCTCAGGTACGACTTTCTAAAGCGGAGCGAGAACGAGACCGAGACACTTTGCCACTGTGAAGTATTTTATTTTATACACTTAACACGTATGCAGTTTAGCACTAATTACTAAGACTTAAAAGTTATTTTACTTTGCATCGATTTTAATAACTGAGAAAAAATGCAGCGACACTTCCACTCTCAACGAAGCTCAACGCGGAATGCAACATTAAAAAAAATAATTCACCCCCCCTTTACATGTATGGGGAGGTACTCTTAAAAAGGGGTAATTTTAATTTTTTGTATGTTTAAAAATGAGATCTATATGTGAAGTATCTGAACCGAGTTACATGCAAATCAGTCTATAAACGTAGAAGATATTCTGCTGTGACAGACTAGGACGGACGGACTGAACAATCTTATAAGGGTTCCTTGTCGGACTACGGAACCCTAGAAACGTAAAAAAATATCTTGACTACTTCTAGCTTTATACCTAAACTACGTATTTCCCCAGGCCTGCTAATACGCAAATGTTATCGTCACCAGGTATCACTGTACGAGCCTCTACACGGTAGCGCGGTATTCCAGCGCGGACAAACCCAAGTGCTGTGCACCGTTGCGTTCGACTCCCCCGACAGTGCGCTCAAGATGGACACGCTCACTATGCTCACCAGGTAAGAGAAAAACCGGCCAAGTGCGAGTCGGAGTCGCGCACGAAATTAATTAAATTCGTTTATTTCTGTACATAGACTCCCAAAGACCACTTATGTCCATCCCAACATAAATAGAATCCTACCACTCCGAAGGATTCCGTACCATTATTCATACAACATAAGGTACTGAATTATAACCTTTTGTTTTAGTGTAAAAACGGCAAAAAAACAAATTTGTTGATGGGGGCTCTCATTCGATAATTCCATTACCCAATCATAATAATGGCCACGAAAAACTAATTTAGAAAATTAAGAACCAAATCCCATCTTTTACTTTCCGCTTCCCGCGCAAAACTTTAACACTTTAGAAACGTCAAATTAAGTGTTGCCATTTCTCCTATTTTTTCCAAGCTTCTGCTTATTTTTTCAATTTAAAATCGTTATCGATTTATATCCTTATAAAAACTTCTTCGGGTTAAAATAATTTCTTAGGCAACTGATGGCTTTTTAGTTCGACCAAAATTATTATTTCTTATTGTAAATTGATGTCTAGAGAGTCGTGGTAAATGCTTCACCGACAAAAACGCAGCTCAAAAGTTATTAATAAATGAATGTAAATCATTGTAGTTCTCTCTTTCCGTATCTACAGCAGAGTAAGAGATGGCATTAACTTAATAACATAAGGTCGGGAATCAGCCCGATCTCTACTATTACTTATCACATAGCCATCTTTTTTCCAGCGGCATAAAAGAAAAGAGTTTCTTCCTCCACTACGAGTTCCCCCCGTATGCGACGGGTGAGGTGGGGAGAGGAGGTGCCGCGGGGGCGGGGGGACGGCGGGCAGCGGGGCATGGGGCATTAGCGGAGAGGGGGTTGGAACCGTTAGTGCCTCACCTGCCGTACACGTTGCGCCTCACCGCTGAAGTGCTGGAGTCTAATGGTAAGATATTTATGTCATCTATTGAAAATAATTTAAAAAAAACTGACAAAGGTGCTAGTCGGACTAGCAAAGGTTTTTTTATGATATGTCTACAAATTTGCGGTTTTCGGACTTTTTTTTTATACATGCACTGTTTTTTTTTTAGGCTTTATTCTAGGCTTATGGGGAGAACCCTGAAGGTTTTGATTCCTCTGCTAAATGTAAGAAAATACGACTAAAATGGCCGTATCTTTAGATTGCGTAAACTAAGAAGGTTGATTTTCATACAGCTTTATAATAGACTGCAGCCATAACTATTTGATGTTAGTTTCAACTTGATACCTCCACGCGTTCCTGAGAAAAAAGGTCTTGACAGACAGACGGACAACAAAGTGATCCTATAAGGGTTCCTTTTGAGGTACGGAACCCTAAAAAGTGACAGAAAGAGATAGAAATACAAAAATTAAAATATTGTTAGAAAAATATAGATAATGTGATAAGGAGAACGAAATAACAGTCTGATTTTGTCACGAATTATACTGAACGAGCTGTATCTTTCGCTTTTTTCTTTTATTTTCGTCTGTTGTATTTTTTTTCTCTATCTTGTGTGTTGTGCCAAATCAATATTACTAATTCTGTTTCTAAATATGTCAGAAAGAGTGTGGGAAAGAGAAATAAATGATGTAAGAAAAAGATAAAATGACAAGGAGGGGTGGTATCGTGAAGGAAGACGTATCTATAGTCCGGCAAGTACGTGCGCGACCTTCTTACGGTCGCTAGAGGTGCGGGGGCGAAACACGCTAGATGTTACGATGGGTGGTTTTGCGGGGAAGGGTATTTCCTATGAGACTTGCGTGCGATTGGCGCTTCCTCACCGTCCGCACGTTTTGCGGTTCACAGCGGGGTTGCGTATGAACATGATGGATGATAAAGGACATGTCCCACGAATGTATAGAGCCTTGGCTACGTCCGTTTACACCACACCTTATTTTTTCGCACACATGTAGAAAAGTTTTCAACACGTATAAAAGTTTACAATTTTTTTTTTTTAAATATTGGACATCACAGAATGGCTCAGATCACAAAGTAAAAGCACTTATGGTACCCGTTACTTCTCAACCGGCATGAACCGGCTAAACTATCAAAACCGGCATGTAAACCAGTTGACCACGGAAACAAGTTTTATTGCTCTCAATTTTTTTTTTTTGGTAAAAATAAGCATTCGCTTTTATAGTCCAAAGATTAGATATTTCACTTGAAAAAATTACCACCAGAAGCAGGAATTTTCCAAAAGGAAAGGAAGGCGGGACTGGGCGATTGCCTAACCACTCTCGCCTCTGGTTTTTAGATTTTTGCAAGTGTCTATCCTCACTTGTCATTTACCCAGGGTCGAGTTCAATGGCGTCCGTATGCGGGGGGTCGCTCGCGCTACTGGACGCGGGGGTGCCTCTGTCCGCACCCGCGGCGGGCGTGGCCGTTGGCCTCGTCACTAAGTACGAGCAGGGACACGTGCACGACTACCGGATACTTACCGATTTGTTAGTGAGTCACTACTTGCCTACCTATCGCTACAGAAATGATCGTATCGCCACAGAAATGATCATATACCCAGGGTCTAGTCCAAATAATTTAAGAGGTTCATTTTGACAGTTGACATATAGGGTCGGTAGGTAGAATTAACGATGCAGACATCAAAACAATTTACGATCGATTTAAAACTTTGTTAATCATTACAAAATATTTTGCGTTTTAGTGACTTTTTATTTCATGAGTATGTTTTAGAATTCATTTCTAACTAACAACCCAAACTAAAATGAAGTCTTCAAACTCTAAATTGCATACATTTTTAATGATCACACTAGATCATACTTCTATACTAGAAGGATTAGGTACTTCGTAACAATTACTTAAACAGGGTGTCCCAGAAATAACACAAGATTGGAATTCGCTGGCATTTGTGCAGTATTTAAAGTTCTGGCAACCCTAAAAAAATTATAATTTGACAGCAAACGGTTAAGGGGTAGTAAAGCTTTAAACGATGGAAAAACGTGTCTTTATTGTGTAACATTAACTTAAAAAATAACGAAAGTTCCATACAAAATATAGCCGAAATGGTATTTTAAATTCTTTTAATATGAAGAGATAGATTGATAAATTCAGGAATACTTATTTTAGGACGATCAGTGTGCTTAGTGCCCCCAACCGATTCAGTCTCCCCAATTAATCTCTTAAGTTTATGTTATCAAAAAACATTATTCCGACCATATTTTGCATAAAATTTTCGAACGAAGTCGATTCTTTTTGAATAATATTGAACAATAAAGAATATTGTTTTACTTTTACTAACCCTAAACTGTCAGCTGTCAAATTGTTTATTTTTAAGGTTGCCAGCAGTTTACTGCACAAATGGCGGCAGTTTCAAATCTTGCGTTAATTACTGGGACACCTTTTATAAATAGCGACTCTTGCTGCGACACAATAAAGTGCAAATTTATGTCGCGGAACGCCAATCGCCAACCAATAAAAACTCCTACATATTGGCTTCTCGTTCTATAGAAAATCTTTTTTATACTCGGGATTGAGATACATAATGTGATGTGTAGCACCCGTGACAACGCAGTGACATGTGAAATGTTCTTTGACATCACAGATTATGTATTTCAAACCCGCATGCGTGAGCAAATCCGCACGAGTCTAATAACGTCCTGAGGGTACGAATCACTCGCCAAATATACAGGGTGTCCTGTTAATGAAGGATATATCTTTAAGTACAGATTAGTTACATCATGCCCTAATTATATCCTTTTTTTTAGTGTTACCATTTTCGAGATATGTATAAATATTTAATTGTTGTATGACTACTTCTACAATTAATGACTTTTAAAAAGTGTGTTTCAATTTTTTTACTGTTGAATATTCCAAACACCAAAATCGATAATAACTTTTTACTTACAATGTTAGTAAGAATAGTTATTTACGGGATTGCTACCATGTACCAAATAAAAAGGTACATGGTAGCAATCCCGTAAATAACTATTCTAATGATAATGACCATGAAAGTTTAAAACAGTGTTATGTAAGTAAGGCTCCCAAAAATAATAAGAAATCAAAACCAAAGTCTCAAAAATGGCAACACTTACTTTTTTTTTTTTTTTTTTTTTGGTATATGGTAGAGCAGGCATGTCAAACATGCGGCCCTCTACGTATTTGTCTGCGGCCCAATCCAATATTAACAACAGCCTACAGTTGCAGCCCGCAAACACGAACTACTGATGTAACTTTTTGGATCATTATTAAAAACAATTTTTTTTTTCGTACTACAATCCTAATTCGTTTTATATCTTTGTGCCTGGGTTTTGCGGCCCAGTGACTCGACGACCAGTGCTTCGAGTTTGACATGCCTGTGGTAGAGCATGTTACTAATATGTACAGTCGACAAAATTGAATCATGACCCACTTTGCCGATAATTCCTTTGTATTCATTAATGTAGTAAGGTTTTCTTCGCTGTCATGCATGTTGCACATAGTACGTTGTAAATATGAATAAAAATGCGTCATTACGGGTTAGAGATCTATGCAAGTTTAACCTTTATTATCACTGCACTAGACATGTTTTAGATAAACCAGTCTTAATATGAATTTAAAATAAGTCCATAATCCAAACTCTTTTCACTACGAAGAAAAATGTATTATAATTTTAAAAATAAAAAACGTGTGTCAGATGTCAAGTATATCTAGTAAGTCTGAAATTTTATAAAAATCTAAGTCAATATCTACAAACAAATCGTATAATGGCCAATTCGGCAGAACAAAGAGCTAAGAATAAGTCGGAACACAGTCAGAACCTGGATCAGACGGCATGCTAAAGAGGGTACCCTCGAAGACAAACGACGACATAATCATGGCGTTCGTTGAATCACGAACCAACAGAGAGCGGAAATGCAACACTATTACGAATAACATCTTTACAGACGAGAAATCATTTCGCTCTTCTCAACATGGTCGCTTAACTTCGTGGCGTTACGATAACACGCGATACACAGAGGATCACGTAGTGCCCAACCAATTATCCGGCTGAATTTCAGCTAACATGTGTGCCTGGATGGACGCCGGAAGTGTCGGAGAACTTGTTCAAATTTCTCCTCGTCAGTACACTATAAACTATGTCAATTTATTGGAAGAATCAATGTTACCGACTTTGCGAACAGTTTACTTGCGTGAAGAAGTGCCAGTATTCTCCTTTGTTCATGATAACTGTCCAGTGCATACTGCCAGAATTGTCGCGAATTGGTTTACCCAGCATGAAGATGAATTCACTCGTATACCATGGCCGTCTAGGTCTCCAGATCTTAATCCAATAGAAAATTTGTGGGGTTTGGATTGGGGAAGTGACATTTGTAGTCGTCTAATCGGGTCACTTTTCACTTTACCAATTGGTAATCGGCTGTGCCGAATGCCGAATATCTACCTACCTACCTGTGTGTTGCATTGCAACCCTTACCTAAGTTCTCGCCGATTTTCATACAAACTTATTCGTACAGATAGCGATCCTAGCCTTGTCAGTGTCTAATAAAATGATAACAGTTCGTTTCTAGGAAATGTATGTTCAAGCTAATTTCAACCTACTTGTATAGAATGACAGTAGAAAAATGACCATAAGGTGGGTCATGATTCAATTTGGTCGACTGTACCTAAAGGATTATACTTCATTGACTGGACACACACACTGTAAGTTTTTTAAAACCTTTTAAATCTAAAGCTGGTGTTTTCCCCCAGGGTATAGAGGACTACATGGGCGACATGGACTTTAAAGTGGCCGGCTCCAAAAAGGGCATAACCGCCTTGCAAGCAGACATCAAGATCCCGGGCCTGCCCCTCAAGATAGTCATGGAGTCGGTGCAGAAAGCGTGCGATGCTAAATCAAAAATCATAGATATCATGAACCAGTGCATAGACAAACCGAGGTAAGATTTTCTAACGAAGAAGTTAGATTTTTTTAACTGTATACAATAAATCATTTATAGATTACTAGTGGTTCCCTGCGACTTCGCCTGCACGAGTTGGATTTTCCATATAAACTTTCACCCCCTTAATGTTTTGATATCGCGACAAAATGTAGCCTATGTCCTTTTCAGGGTCTCAAACTATCTCCATACCAAATTTCATCTCAATCGGTTCAGTGGTTTAAGCGTCAAGAGGTAACAGACAGACAGTCACACTTTTGCATTTATAATATTAGTATGGATTTCCAAAATCAAAATAAATTAATAAAAATATATTTGTTGCTCAGTTGAGTAGTTATCTTATCTCCCATTCAAAAATTAATTCTCTGAAATTCTGATGACACAATTATGACATTAAACGCTCCGATTGGCATAGCAAGCACTTACAAAAATTCTATGAGAGTCCTTGGTAGCTCAGTTGGATGAGCTTTCGCCCAAATAACGAAGGAGCGTGAGTTCGAGTCCCACCTAAAGATTTGTTGGTTAATTGAACTAATGTTAATCCACAGCAACTCTATTTTATGTGTTCAGGCTAAGGCAATAACTATTGAAAACTTCATTTAGTTTTAATTTTTATGTTTAGACAAGGCCGCAAAGAGAATATGCCAGTGATCGAAGAGTTGGAAGTGGAAGTTCACAAAAGAGCAAAGCTCCTTGGACTCGGCGGAGTCAACTTGAAGAGGCTGTATGTGGAAACTGGTGTGCAGGTAAAGTGTTATTTATGCTATAAAGTTAAATATTTGTTCAAATTCTCGTAACGATAACAGATTTATTAACCACGTGCGTGTCTCCAGCTTCCTTATATACATTATTATGCATCGATTCTCTAAAAAAAGTATCTCCAATTATACTTAATAATAAGTAATGTTATCTGATGACCGTTACTTAAAATATAGTAAATAAAATGTAAATCTGTCATTGGCTGTAAGTCTTACATGTCTGTATTTTATGTTATCATATTAAGAGCTGTGGATTTTGTAATACAAAGTAAAAAAACAAAGGTATGAAAAAAAAACATAAAATAATTTTGCCAAAATTCTTAGCCAAATTGCAGTATTAGAATCCAAATTTATCAAAAATAATTCACGCTATTGCTATTCAAAATATGACATTTATTCTTAACATATTTTTGCACTTGAAAAAATGACTACCAGAGGCGGGAATCGAACCCGCGTTCCTCGCATACCGGACGATTGCCTAACCTCTCGGCCACCCTGGCGTTGGCAGAGCCTGTCGAAATTTTCAAGTGCTTCTTAACGCTGTAATGCTTATTCTTACCTCGTTATCTATGAGGAAGCTGGAAACACACGTTATTAGCCAGTTGGAAGAAAAAGCAGAGCTATTAAATCCACACTAGTATTATAAAGAGGAAAGATTTGATTGTTTGTATTAAATAGGCTTCGAAACTACTGCACCGATTCAAATGAAATTTGGTACAGAGATAGTTTGATAACCTGGGAAGGAACCTTCTAAGTCAAGCAATCCACGGCAAGATAGCCTATCATTTGGCAGGAAATCAAAACTTTTTTTTAAATTTAATAGGCAGACATTTGACCGCAATCTCACCTGATGGTAAGCAATGATGCGGCCGATGATGGGACATGTCTGTCTAGAAGCAGCCTATTCACTCTTTTCTTAAAGGAATCCAAATCGTAGTGTGTTCTTAAACAGAACAAGTAGAAAAAGTAAGAAAATTCGTTAATTTCATTTCAGTTCAATCGCAAAAAGTATTGCAATTAAATATACAAGTTTGTACGAAACTCTCATTACACGAGTTCGACTCACTCCTGCCCGGTTATTTTTTCTTTTGACACATTTTTCAACGGATTACGACCCAAAAATCTTCAAAGTCAGAGTGGACATGCGTCTTTTGGGTGAGCTCGCTTTACCGTCGACTCTGTCTACGCCACGTCTGAGTTAGTCTAGAGTCAAGAGCGAACCCATTCCAAATAAATAAGTAGGTAATTGTTGTATGTTGAAACCAAATTATTATTAACTAGCAGTTCTTTGCGACTTTGCCCGCGCCAAAAGTCGAATTTTTCATACAAATTTTCATCCCCCATTTCACCGCCCTGATGATTTTATATAGCGACAAAAAGTGGCATATGTCCTTCCCAGTGTCTTAAACTATCTCTGTGCCAAATTTCATTTGATACGGTCCAGTAGTTTCGGAGCCTATTCGATGCAAATAAACAAACAAACAAACAAATCTTTCCTCTTTATAATATTAGTATAGAAGTATAGACATATCTTTTTCCACACAGGTAACACCAATAGACGAGACAAAATACAGTGTGTTCGCGCCATCCCAAACGGCTATGGACGAAGCAAAAACCCGTATCGCGGCGTGGCTAGCTGCTGAGAGGACACCGGAGTTGGAATTTGGGGCTATATACAAGGCAAAGGTGGTTGAAGTCAGGGACATCGGCGTCATGGTGACGCTCCACCCGGGAATGGCGCCTGCCCTGGTGCACAACTCGCAGTTGGACCATAGGAAGGTGGGTAAAACCTTGAAATTACTGAAGTGTTCATTTAAGCTATCTCAGGAAACTTACGGAGATCACGCAACCAGCTATGTTTCTCTCTGGAATTAAATCAGGCATGAGAAGATACGTGGATGAACTAAGGTAACAGACATGCAGACCGGTAAGCTCAGGTGACAGTTGGCAGGGCACATAGCGGCATTTGATAGTGATCAGGCGCAGGACCAACGGCATAACCTGCTTTCTGCGGCACGGGGGCGTTTACACGATCAACTTCTGACTGTGTCCGAGTTATTTCAAAACCGTAAAACCTGGAAACAAATCCCAGTCCGACCCATGAATCAAATTGATAGGGCTGAATCATGGAAGTGTGCAAAATCTTTAACGGGCTATAGTCCGTCAAGTTCGTGGCTTCGTGTGCTAGCTTCCTACGCTCCGACAGTAGCGCGGGGGGCTAAAAAGCGCCAATCGCACGCAACTGTTATATGAGATCCCCTGAGATACCCTTACCAAGAACACCACCCATCCCCGCTGACATCTAGCGTCTTCGATTGGCAACGATCTTGTCAGTCTATATAACCCGTATAGCGACATGGCTAGCTGCTGAGAGGACCTCGGAGTTGGAGTTTGGGGCTATATACAAGGCAAAGGTGGTTGAAGTCAGGGACATCGGCGTCATGGTGACGCTCCATCCGGGAATGGCGCCTGCCCTGGTGCACAACTCGCAATTGGACCATAGGAAGGTGGGTAAACCCTGGATCCTTTCAGAGTGGGTAGTCCGTTGCTAGTCAGAGATGTCTGACCCATTCACGGCCAAATCGTCGCTTTCCGTCAGGTTAGATTGCAACCAAATGTCTGCCTATTATTACTGAAACGTTAAATATTACACACTACCATCTGATGTCAGTCTTTCCTTCCTTCGTTGGCTCAGGACTCGGATTAGATCTTGACCTTTGACACCAAAAGACGCCACCCTTTTCGATCCTGGGTTTGGAGCTCACGCAGAACCTGTTCCACTTATCTTTCCAGCCATGTCTAGGACGTCTGGCCCGCCGTTTCCCACTTGGTTGTCACAGATATGTTCCACTTGGTTGTCAACGTGGGCGAACCATAGGAGTCTGCAAGATTTTACATCGCCGATTATGTTAGGCTCAGCCACCAGATATAGCGTGTTAGCGCCCTCTCAAATGAAATGCGGCTATAGTCCGTCAAGTTAGTGGTATTGTGCGCTAGTCTCCTACGCCCCGCCAGAAGTGCTATATATAAGAGATACCCTTCCCCGCAACATTACCCGTCCCCGCTGACATTTAGTATGCCTCGCCCCCCGCACTTTCGGTTGGTTCCTCGCACCTCTCAAAAAAATTGTACGCCCCGCAGCAACGACAGGGCCGACCGACCGGCACGGGAGAGCACCTGACTTTTGAATGACAACGTTTACTTAAATTTTGAGGCTTTATTTATATTTTAATGTAAAGTATATTTTTTATTATAGCCTCGTTTATTCCTTAGTAGTAAAGTAAAGTCAGCCTATTAGATCCCACTGCTGGGAAAAGGCCTCACCTCAACTATGAGAAGGTACGAGCCATACTCCACCACGCGGGCTCAGTGCGGATTGGTGGAGGGGCCCTAGGGCCTCTCACTAGGCTTAACGACTAATACCAACAGATATTAGCTGGGACCAAACAAAATTTGAATTGTTAATATTTTATTAAGGAATTTTATTGAGGTGCTTGTGGCGCAGTGGCGGCAGCGCTTTGGTAGTGATACCAAAAAGTTAAGGAACCCACAGCGCGGTCGTGATTGGATGGGTGACCATTCCGACCATTTAAGTGACGTCCATGACAAGCATCTCTGTGCTTCGGAAGGCACGTTAAGCAGTTGGTCCCGGCTAATATCTGTTGGTATGAGTCGTTAAGCCTAGTCAGAGGCCCTAGGGCGGGCGGCTTGATAACATCTGACACTAAGGTTGGTCATTTGCCTTACAGACACCCCTCCACCAATCCGCACTGAGCCCGCGTGGTGGAGTATGGCTTGTACCTCCTCATAGTTGAGGTGAAGCCTTTTCCCAGCAGTGGGATCTACAGTCAAAACCTGATATAGTGACATTGAAGGGACCGTATAGTTGCCTACGTTATATCCGATAGTTGTTATAAGCAATAGACATACATACATAGTTATATTAGTTGTGTTGTTATTTTATTTATTATAGGTACATATCTATCTAGGTATAGGTTATGTATGTAAACTTGATGTCAAATGAAATGTTACTAAACAATTGGTGTAAAATATGCAAGGTCAAATGGCCGGGAAGTGGTTCGGATGAGGTGGGAGTAAGTGCGTAAGTAATAATACGCGCCTAATTATTCCTTCAATGCTTATCAATAAGATTTAAAATCGTCCGTATTGTTTTGTTTTGCTTGGACAAGAAGCGGTTGGTCGTTATAGTCGATGAATATCGATAAAGTTTTGTCGTTGTAAGCGATATGTTGCTGTATCCGATGTTGTTAAAGACGGTATGTTTGCTGAATAGTTTACTAGAGATTCGGGCGGGACTTAACAATCTGGCTGTAATAACCGATCGGTCGTTGTAAACGATGTCGTTATAATCGGTGTTTACTACAATATTTTGATTTGTTTGTGTACCCTATTGATACTACGCCGCGCACACTCACACGCATACCTGCCTTATTTTTATTTGTTTAAACCGTACCGTGAGAATCCCGAAGATCGAGTCGACATCGAGACGTTCCCTATGACACATGTACTAGACTGACCAGAGCGCTTTCGCCGCGTGTGTATCCTGTGAAGCTCCTTACAGACATTTCGAGTGATTGTGGCCTGTGAAGTGATACCTGAACCCAGAAAGCTGATGTGGCAAGTACCTAGCTATAAGTGCTCAGACCTGACTGATTTTCCACCTATCATTGTCGCCCTCCACGTGCAATCCACTGCCTAAAATCTCAAACATTTTGGTAGCAGAGCGTAGTTTTTTATTAGGACCCCTTATTAGTAACGTAATTTGTTTAATTGAGAGTTATTTATTTGCTACTTTCCTTTGTAATTTGAACAAAACGTCTCGTCATATACCTAACCTATTTACAGTCAATTCCTTAATAACATTCGAGTACAACCCCTTTTACATAAGTGTCGAATAAATCGATTAGCGCGTTAATTACCTACCCTTTGAGTGCAAGTGAGGTGCGCGAGCGCTTTCTTTCCCTATTGATCACGCCATTACCGCGTGACCGCGTGCGAGTTGTTTACGAGTTACGTTTGCTATACCCGGTGCATCTGCGCCGTCCCTTACTATTTGTTCCTTTACGCATCCTATTGGAATCTTTTGTGAGTTTAATTGACCTACCTTGTTTCTTGCGATTTAAAGTAAATAAAATGTCGGATACAGAAACCGGCAACGAGACCGTAAGGGCCGTACTTTACACGGATACAGCTGAATACCGTGAAGCTATAGGTGAACTCCGTTATATTAGTGACTGGGTTGATGATTCCCACCGAGTTCTTGAGACCTTTTCCTCCAATCGTATGCGAGCGCGTCTTTCCGACCTGCCACTTATGTGCGATAAGTTTTCTGCCGCTTGTTCCAAGCTGTAAGGTAATCTCGATCCTGCGATTTATGAACAAGAATATGTGCAAGTTAAGAACGAGATGCGCGTAGTAAGGGACAAAGTCGACGACTTAAAAATTAAGTTAGACGAAATACGACCTCACCAATTTGTGACGTCCCGTACTAGCACCCCCTTCAAGGAGAATAAATCTCTGGCTATTGATAACTCGGCTAGTAAATTGCCTGACCTACCTATACCTAAGTTTGATGGCCGTCCCGATAGTTGGATCAGTTTTATAGACCAGTTTGATAGCGTGGTGGACAACCAGCCTAGCCTTACCCCGACTTTGAAGCTACACTATTTAGTGGGAGCCTTATCGCATGAACCTCGTCGATTGATACAACACCTCAAGATTGAGGCGGGCAATTACACCGTGGCTCGTGACCTCCTAAAACGTAGGTACCATAACCTTCGTGTTTTAGCGGATACCCACATAGCTCAAATAATGATGCTCCCTATTATAACGCCTAAACTTTCCGGGTTACGTGTGTCGTTCCTGAACCCGCTGCTTTCGACTTATCGATGCTTAGAGAGATTGGAACTTCCTGTTAAACATTGGTCATACCTATTAGTTCACTTATGCCTTGCTAAACTGCCTTCAGAGTTAAAATCGAGATTTGAACGTCGTTATGGCGATAATCCTAATCACCTCCCTACTTTCGATCATCTTATTACCTTTCTTGAGGATGAATGTAGGCACCACGACAATGTAGGTAGTGCTTCTGTCGTTAACACTACTACCCCCCCTACTGTGAGCTCCCCTCGTTTGCCTAAACCTAACGCGCGTTCCCCACCTCCTGCGAGAGCCTTTGTTACTTTTGCGACGACATCTAAATGTCACCTTTGTAATAGTACTTCGCATTACTTACGCGAGTGTCCCGATTTTATTCGCCTTCCTACACGTCAACGTGTTACTTTTGTAAAAGAAGCCCGACTGTGCTATCGATGCTTGGATAAACACTCCATATCCCAATGTACGCGAAATTATCGCTGCCGCACGTGCCGCCGTTCCAGTCATCACACGTCACTGTGTTATGAGGACTCCTCTCCTGTGAATTGCGATCGCGAGCGCTCATACCGAGACGTCGCGGCCTTAGCTTCTAACCAACCGCGGCAATCTCCAGAAAGTCACTTAACGGTGTCACCCCCACGTACTGAATGTCACCGTGTTCGTACCCCGCCACCTCGTGACTCCCGTAGAGCATCACCTCCCCGTTCGGGCGTGCGATTACCACCTGCACCCAACGGTAACCGTACTTATAATGTCCCTCTAGGTCAAAGAACCCAGGCTGAACGTGCATTTCATCATAAGTACAATGAGACCCCACAATTCTGACTAGATAGCCCCCCTTCCATACCCGCCTTTACATCTTTACCTCGCAATTCTCTCGTTCTTTTACCTACGGCCTTGATTCATGTTAAAACCTCGTCTGGATATTATGTGGAAGCGCGTGCCTTATGTGACACTGGTGCTCAGGGCTGCCTTCTTACTACTGAGCTTGTTGTTGACCACATGAACTTACCTATCATTCCTTCTCCAGTTCCTGTTCGTGGAATAGGTAATGTTCAAGCAATTAATTCCCCGGGCATTGTATCCTTTTCATTTAAGCCAGATAATTCTGCCTTTCCAGAAATCTCTACCAGTGCAATAGTTGTTGATGTGATTGCTGGTACCCTCCCAGAGGTAGACTTACCTAAAAGTGTAATTACCTGTACTAAGCACCTTCCTTTTGCTGACCCTTTATTTTACAAACCTGGTACTATATGTGTACTTCTTGGAGCTGACGTCATTGGTCGCCTTTTAAGGTCCGAGTTGTTTGTGTCCCCTGATGGCCTTACTGCTATCTCGACGATATTTGGTTATGTCCTGTGTGGCCCTGTTTATGGAGGATTTACTGGTTTGGAACCCCCCATGACTGGAGTCTCGCTGTCCCAAATAGTTAAAAAATTCTGGAAAATCGAAGAGCCCCCCCAATCTCCAGTTGCGAACCCCTTGGATATAGAGTGTGAAACCCTTTTTAAAGCAACTACCACTCGTGAAAGCGATGGTCGATTTATGGTTAGACTCCCTTTTCTTCATGATCGTCCACCTCGTGATTCTAAAACCAATGCCTTACGGCGATTCCATAATCTTGAGAAGCGTTTGCAAGCCAATCCTAATTTTCGAGAGAAATATATTTCCTTTATGCGCGAGTACCTTGACCTAAACCATATGTCCCTTTCTTCATATGACTCGACCCGGGAACATTATTTTATCCCTCATCATGGAATTTTTAGGTCTGTTAGTGACAAAATACGGGTTGTGTTCGATGGTAGTAGTCCTACGTCCTCTAAAGTGTCCCTGAATCAATGTTTAAATACAGGCCCTAAGCTTCAGCAAGATATTTCTCACATCCTCCTAAATTTCCGCAGGCACGAGGTAGTGTTTGTAACAGATATTCGTATGATGTTTCGTATGACTTGGGTACATCCTGATGATAGAAGGTACCAACTTGTGCTTTGGCGTGAGGATCCCTCTCAGCCACTTCTTGCCTATGAACTTAATACCAATACCTATGGTCTTCGTTCTAGTCCATTCATTGCAATTCGTGCATTTCTTGAGCTCGCTGAACAAGAGAGACTTACCTTCCCTCGAGCGGCTGAAGTCCTTGAGAGAGATATTTATGTCGACGATTGTCTTACTGCTGCTGATACTATTGCGTCTGCCCGGGCTTTGAAAACTGAGCTTATAGGAATAATGGCCTCTGGTGGTTATGAGCTCCGTAAGTGGATTAGTAACAGGCCCGAGCTCCTAGATGATATGCCCCCGGATCATTTGCAACTTCCTCATTCATTCTCAGACCCAGATAATCCTTAGACTGTCGCTATTTTAGGTGTCCAATACAATCCTGTGAGTGACTCATTCATCTACAATTATACCTGTGATACCCGTGATACAGTTATTACAAAACGCAAAGTTTTATCTTTGATTGCCCGTATGTATGACCCTTGTGGCTAGATATCTCCCGTCGTATTTAAGGCTAAGGAATTTATCCAACGCTTATGGATGTCAGGCTTATCCTGGGATGATCCTTTAAATGAAACCCTGTCTTTAGAGTGGACTGCATTTGTTTAGGACCTAGCGAAGGTTAGTGAAGTGGTCATTCCCCGTCATATTCTTCCCAGAGGTTCCTCCTCCTTATCCCTACATGGGTTCTGTGATGCTTCTGAATTGGGATATGCGGCCGCTGTTTATTTACGTGCGGAACTTCCGTCTGGTGTTTGCTCCGTCCATTTTGTTATGGCTAAATCTAAAGTTGCCCCTGTTCGGACCCGTTTAACAATTCATAAGTTGGAATTGTTGGGAGCTACCCTCCTCTCTAAATTACTTCATCACGTCGCTCTTTGTTTGCAAAGGTCGTCTGTGTTGACTTCAATCCATAGTTGGACGGATGGTAAAATCGTGTTGTGTTGGTTAAAAACCACTCCTCACCTCCTTCAGACTTTTGAGGCTAATCTTGTCTCCCAGATTAATAATAGTCCTACATCTAGTAATTGGAGGCACGTCCCAGGCTACATGAACCCTAGTGACTGTGCATCGAGAGGTTTGTCAGTCACCCGACTGATCGACCACTCCCTTTGGTTTTCACCTTTGTGGTTGACGCAGTCTCCTGACAACTGGCCCGGTATTTCGGAACCTAACCCAAGTAGTGACCTCCCTGGACTACGTTGTTTAGTAGTCTCTGCCGATGTTCCTACCCCGGATCCCTCATTCTTATTAGAGCGGTATAGTTCTTTCAACAAGCTAATAAACGTGACTTGTTACCTAAGGCGGTTTTTATTTCCTAAATCTTACTCGTCCTACCTGAGCCCTGAGGAACGGAGAGATTCCCTTTTGTTTTTAGTGAAAAATTGTTCAATTTACCTCCTTTTCTGATGAACTTGATCGCATACGGCGTGGCGATCCTATCACTAACTCCCTGAGAAAGTTGAATTTATTTCTAGATGACAGAGGCCTGATCCGAGTTGGAGGTCGATTACGAAACTTCGATCTATCCTTTGATGCGCGCCATCCCCTTCTTCTGCCTAAGAATGGTAATTTCGTGAACATCCTTATTTCACATTACCATCGCGAGAATGCTCATGCTGATGTTAATGCAATTCTTGCCATGTTAAATAGAGAGTTTTGGATCTTGTCGGCACGCAGAGCTATTCAGCATGTGATTTTTAAATGCCTTCCCTGTTATCGTCTCAAGGCGGCTGTATCTCAACCCTACATGGGTGACCTACCTAAAGACCGCATCACGGCTGCTAGACCGTTTGACGGTGTAGGTACCGATTTTGCAGGACCCTTTTTTACCAAAGTCCAGACCTATAGGAACAAAAGGTTAGTGAAAAGTTACCTGTGTGTATTTGTCTGCCTTTCCACTAAAGCCGTTCACCTTGAGGTTGTGTCGCGGACCTAACTACTGAAGCCTTCATTGCGGCTTTTTCCCGATTCGTGTCGCGTCGTGGTGTACCTCGCCTAATCCGATCCGATTGCGGTCGAAATTACATCGGTGCCAACAATTACCTGAAAGAGTTAGAGTGTTTCCTGTCTCAAAACCAGGCGGCTATTGGTTCTGAGCTTTTAAAGCGGAACATATCCTGGGTTTTCGATCCTCCTGTTTGCCCTCATTGGGGAACTGCGGTTAAATCGGCGAAATCGCACCTAAAACGAGTAGTAGGCGATACCCCCCTTACGTTTGAAGAGCTGACCACTGTTTTTGCTAAAATTGAAGCAGTTTTAAATTCACGCCCATTGTGCCCAGTTTCTCCGGACCCTAATGATGTCGAAGTGTTAACTCCCGGCCGTTTCTTAATTGGACAACCCTCAACTGCAATTCCGGAGTACCCTTATAAAGACGTAAAATTGCATCGCCTTACACGGATTTAGCTAATCCAACAAATTACCCAGCACTTTTGGTCTCGCTGGCATTTAGAATACTTAAATACATTACAAATTAGAAATAAATGGACCTCTCCTTGTGATCCTTCTAAAGTGGGTGAGCTAGTACTCATAAAAGATGACAACCTTCCCCCTTTGCAGTGGCGTCGTGGACGCATTATTAATTTATACCCTGACCAACACCAAGTTGTTCGTGTGGTAGATGTTAAAACTCCTACCGGTAGCCTAAAGAGATCTTTTACGAAATTAGTTCGTCTTCCTGTCTAGTGAACTTCCTTTCCTTAGCTTCCTAACCTTCTCGTAAACACTTGACGTGTTTAGGGCGGGCGATATGTTTACTACAATATTTTGATTTGTTTGTGTACCCTATTGATACTACGCCGCGCACACTCACCCGCATACCTGCCTTATTTTTATTTGTTTAAACCGTACCGTGAGAACCCCGAAGATCGAGTCGACATCGAGACGTTCCCTATGACACATGTACTAGACTGACCTGTACGGCAAGCACAAAGCTTTAAAGTATTCGTAACGTAACCGTATCGAGTCTACTATACGATTACGTAGTAAAACGTTAGTAGGCAGCATGAAGCATTCTCGTGGTAGTGTAGTAAGCTCGATACGATAACGCAAGTGACGTCATACTAACGTAAGTAGGGCCGTTCCCGCAAATGAACCAACTCAGCGCTGTGAACGAATGACACGTCCAGAAACAACTTGAAGCTGTTTTATTAAAGCAAATTATTGAAATATTTTATGATATTCGAGTGAATTCTTAGAGAAGACTATAAAGTAAGGAAACTACGTTAAATATATTTGTAGTAAGGTAAGTAAATGTAAATATTGGTAAACTTTTTTTTGAAATATATAATTTGCTATTCGTTTTAATTTCCGAACGGTCTATCAGGATGTCAAAGTCAGTTTGATGCCAAATTCAAAAGTTTGCTTTGCTTTCGGAAGCTTTTTCAGAAGAAAATAATATTGTATGTAAAATAATGAGGACAAGTCATTTGCAATACGTAAAAATAGTAGAGTTTATGGAAAGGTACGTTAAGTGAAATACAAAGGTTTTGTTTTATTAGCGAGTTTTATGGTATCTACAGTGGATTTATTGGTATTCTGAAATGGCGTGATATATTTTAGATTTTAATTATTTTCTAGAAACGGTGACTTATCTAAGCCTTCAGGAGGCCCGAGAGGACGCCATTTCATACAAATTAAATGGAAGGAATTGGTAGAAAAGCTAAATAGCGACGGAACAGGCGACTCTCGATCGGAGGAAAAATGGCGCAAGGTATGATCTCAAGTAGTTTATTGCTTTGAGTATTTGACCCAAGTAATTCAAAGACAATATTTATTGTTTAAACCAATGCCATATACTTAATTTTTTTTGTTTAGTTTTGGCTCTAATGTTTTGTTTTATTTTTGTTTGTGAATTAGGTGTGGAGTGATTTAAAAAATAATACAAAAAGAAAGCTGGCAAAAATAAATAGAGCGGCAAGCGGCACTGGTGGTGGACCTGCACTTCAATTATCTTTGACTGACCTAGAAAACCGAGTCATGCAAATAATTGGGGTGGAGGCAGCTACTGGCATAATGGTGGTGGAAGCTGGATTCCAGCAGGTCTGCATCAATTTATTTTAGTGACACTATACTAGGTAATATAATATGTTTTTTTAAATCTATGTTCTTGTATTTTTAATGATCAAAATGTTAATAGCTTCTATAATTTACATTAATAATATCATAATAATTTACAGTAATAATTTACATTAATTTAATATCATTTCAGATGACCCTCAACCACAAAAAAAGAAAAAAAAAGATAATAATTTAGCTAAGTTATTTGTAGAGTCCGATAGAAGTACAAGAGAGTATGCAAGAGAGCGTGATTTGGCATTTGAAAGGGTGGAGACCGAAAGCTTGCGAGTGCAAGAGTACGAAGTGCGTGAAAGGGTGAGACAGAGGGACCAAGAGCTCCATTTACAGGCTCAATGGCTAGAATTTTTGAAAGAGGCTATGAATGTTATTCTTTGAGTTACAATTTGTATAGAGCTGTTTTAATGTATAATGTAGGTTAAGCTGTGTTTAGAACATTAATGAATAAATAAAACTAGTTACTAAAATACTTCATTATTGGTTTTAATTTTAAATCAACAAATTAAAATATTATATTTACACCTTTCTACCTACATACTTATTTAATTTTTTTATATTGACATCACATGTGAAGCCTATTGATCCTCTCAACCAACACGCTTCTAATAGCCCGTCCTCTTCCTAAATCATCCCCAGCCTCTCTCTCTTGGAAAACTTGTTCAGATATTGGGTTTGGTTCTGGGATAAGGTGTTCCTCTGGTTCAGGCACATTAAAATCCTTGGCTAAGTTGTGCAACACACTGCAAGCCATTATGATTTTTGCACACTTTTCTGGTGAGTAGTGTAGCGTTCGGTCTTTGCACAAACATCGCCAACGATTTTTTAATCTCCCAAAAGTGTTTTCTATCGTTACTCTGGCTTTTCCATGTACACTCGTATATTTGGCTTCGGGGCTACCTTCCACAGCATCAGTTATAGGGGTCATTAGCCAGGGCCGCTGAGGATAACCAGAATCACCTATAAATTAACATGAAACAACAAAAAATTATTAAAAATTAGGCAGAGTAGTTCAGTGAAATAATACTAGTTGAGATCGATTTGTAGGCAGGAAAGTTATCTTTTTATAATTTTGTAATTTACCTAACAACCAAACTTGTTCATTTTGCCGATGTAGTTCTTGCATGTAATTATTTGCCATACTGTTTTCCCATATAAAAGCATCGTGTGTAGCACCTCCATACTTTGCGTTAATATTCAAAATTCGGCAATCACTGTCGCAAATCTGAAATTTTTGTACGTTGTAAATAATAATTAATTAAAGACTTTACATTGAAATCCAATATTTTGCGGGCATGTTTGTATGTAGGATGTAATACTGACCATTTGTACATTTAGTGAATGGAAGTGCTTCCTGCAATAAAATAAATGTTCAATATTTTTTTTGGGTGTAAAAACATGGAAATGGCTTTCATCAATACACCCTATAACCCCAGGAAAGCCAAACTTCGAGTAGAATCTGTAAACAATAGACATTGTTAAGTACTTAAATGCAATAATAAGGTATTTCTTATTAGCTATTTTGCCGTAGCATTTTTTTAACACACTACCTACCTACTTATGAACCCACAAAGTATTATGGGATATAGGTAGTAGTATTAAAAGAACAATAATAATAATTGTTCGTGATATAATGGTATTGTAATGCTATAATTTTAAAAACAAATACTTACTGGTTTTTTACAACATCCCTTTGCTCTCTCGTTTCCGGAAATTTAATATAAAAATATAATATCGGGGGACTAACAAGTGCATCGGTCACTTCGCGTACGTATTTACTCACTGTAGTTTGCCCTAAATATTTTGCCATTCCAACAAGTCTTTGGTATGATCCAGTGGCGTAAAAAGACAATGCACAAAGAACCTGTAAAAACAAGGTAAGAAATACTTATACAACAAATTGGCATCCCACCGGATAACACAGTAGATTAATTTTAGTGAGCGAAGTTAAATTCAATTTCGTAAAACTTGCAAAATAATTGCTTAAGATATAAAAATAATAACAAATTGTCACTCTTTAAAATTTTTATTCACAATGTTTGGTTGACTCACCTTATGTTCCAAGCTAATACGTTTAGTAGATTTCAAAGAAGTGTGTCGACGTAATTTATCGCACAAAAAAATAAATGCTTCTTTACTCAGTCGAAACCTATTTTTTAACTCAGTCTCACTTATATCTAAGTTATATTTTTCTCTCTGCTTACATCTAAGACTTATTTCCCTGCAAGTAACATAAAATTTAAATAATGAAAATTAAATAATTATTTACAAAAATATGCAATTTCAAAATGAACACCTACTACACATACTTACCTAGTTTCTCGTTGTAGATTATTTTCCCCCTCAATTAAGCTTGCTGCAAGATAATAATGCAATGCACTACGTTCAAATCTAGGTGCCCTTTGCATTGTTACGTAAATTTACGCAAAAGAAATCACTTGAGACACTGATATTTTCATTAAAAATAATTTTAAAATCACGACGTAAGTTTTCTCACAGTCAAATCTTTCGTGACAAAACATTCGTAAGTTCTCGATAGCCAGCTATCGTCAATCACGATTCTATACGTAAAAAAAAGGTTCGTGCTCGCAAAGTTAGTATATATATCATACGCTACCTTTACCGCACGATTACGTTACTATACGTAAGGCATTCGTGCTACCAAATTTAGTTCATTTTACGTCCAATAGAGGCGCTGTCAGATTCTCATACAAGTTGCTTACGTTAACTATACGAATACTTTTTCGCAAGCTTTTTGTGCTCGAGGTACAGAGCGCTTTCGCCGCGTGTGTATCCTGTGAAGCGCCTTACAGACATTTCGAGTGATTCTGGCCTGTGAAGTGATACCTAAACCCAGAAAGCTGATGTGACAAGTACCTAGCTATAAGTGCTCAGACCTGACTGATTTTCCTCATGATCATTGTCGCCCTCCACGTGTAAACCACTGCCTAAACTCTCAAACAATCGGTTTCGACTGTATATAGGCTGACTTTTGGCTACCTTGTTTATTTCGTTTATCAGCTTTTCTTTAGGTCTTCCTCTTTTTCTTTTGTGTAGTGGTCCATTCCAGGTCGTTATTTTTTTTGTCCAACTATCGTTGTTCATACGCGCTTTGTGACTCGCCCATCGCCATTTGAGTTTTTTTCAATAATCAAGTGCATCTATTACTTTCGTTACCTTTCTTATGTCTATGCTTTTAACTCTGTCCTTTCTTTTTATGTTTAGGATACTGCGTTCCATCGACCGCTAACAGATAATTAGGCATCATAAATTCGAAATATTGGCTTTATAACATCAATCTTTACTTACAGATAATGCACCCCTCAGCTCTAAACCTGGAAGTAGGCTCAGAGATCCAGGTGAAATACTTCGGTCGCGACCCCGTCTCAGGGCAGGCGAGGCTCTCTCGCAAGGTGCTCACCTCGCCTCCTCCTGGCGTGGTGAGGAAACTCGACAAGAGTTAGTGATATCCCTGTGATAGTGCTGTGAAAATTGTGTAAGGATGTGTGATGAAAAAAATATTGTGTAATATTGATTGTGTTTTGTTTCTTTTTGTGTTCGAAAACTGATGGGAGTCGGAGGCCTACTGTACAAGGCAATGGCGGGATTTTTTACGCTGGCTACTCCTGTTTAACATTTCAGCATTTTTAGCAGCTCACCGCTTATCTGAGACCTCGATTGCGGGGTACAGGGAGCGGTGGAAGACGAGAACAAAGATTTGATTGGTTGATTTAAATTTTGAAAAGAATGCGCATTTCGAATTTTAAAAATCAAATCACCCAATTATTCACATGCGTCTGCCGCCCGCACCGGTAAGTACCCCCGTTCTCCAACCCCGCACCCCCCACAGGCGACGTCTCCGATAAGCGGTCGAAATATAGACGTATATCCTTGGTTAAATTATTTTTATAACTTAAGCAATTATTTTGCAAGTTCTTATTTCATCGGATACATGAAATAAGAACTTGCAAAATTATTATTGAACTGGCGTAGTAAGCACTTACAAAAATTCGTCGACTGACTAACGTCCTCCTTAGCTCAGTTGGTAAGAGCATTCGCCCGGATAGCGAAGGGACGTGGGTTCGAGTCCCACCGAATGACACAGTCGATTTATTTTTGTAAACGAAATTTGATTTAAAGGCATATAAAAGTGGAGCCAGATTCTGAAGACAAATGTATTTTATCCGAAATTACTAATAATCGTGGTAAATACTTATGTTACATACCATGGTAATAGAATAATAACAAAATCAGTTTGATTTCTGTTGACAACTTTTTTTAGTTACCAAATCTACAATTATTTTGTATAATCATTACTATTTTCCTCATTTAAGTGTCATGAATGTGAATAGGTGATAATGACCCACTTAACGCTCTGTAGCGTGAAAATGCTCTTTCACTGCATCTCATAATAACGGGTTTATGAATTTATGAAACCGTTTTAGATTTCATATTCAGTCTTATTAAAACATAATTTTACGGATTTCTTCGCGATTAAAAAAAATTGTATAAAAGTATTATGTACGTGTATTTTAATGAGTTCGACTATTCGCGTCAACGTAAGAAACAAATTCATATTCAGTGTTAATTGGCTCCAAACGCAGAGAAAAGTGTATTAGTTACATTTTAATTGGCTAGTTTGAAATCGAGCTTCATGAATCATTATAGCGTTATGAAATTTTCATAAATACTTTGTTTCATTACAAGTGGTATGTAGCAATAGGCATGCTATGGAGCCAGTTTTAAAAATATATATTGTTTTAAGTTTCTGTACATATTTTGTTTAAACTTTGTAATTGTTAGTGCACGATTGACAAAAATATATCATGTTTTTTGTAAGTTAGAAATGTAGATACTTATTTTGTTTAATTTTATGTGATTGTTAAAAACATGAGACTGCCAAAAATAAACTTGTAAATACAAAAAAACTATGTTGTTATTTAGAAAAGGGTAAGAAACACTCCAATTTAATTTTTAATTTGTATATTGAAAGAAATAATCTGTACAATCTAAGAAAATATTGTATCACAAAGGACGATTGTCGAAAGGCACTTCACATCGGCTCATAATTACTTTGTATACAAATTTAATAGAAAATATACTCTACTCTCTATAATAAATTAAGCGATGTGTGCCCAGATGTAATGTTTAATTATATTACTTCACATATCGGCTCCAACACTTACAGCTACAACAAGTGATTGTCAAAAAATAAAGGAATTAATAACAGTACATCTTAAACATTAAACGATTAAATACGTAAAAAATATTACAAAAATCTCCGTAATTATTACTTAACATGTCAAATTCCACATTAATTACTCGCAGTCTTTGATTTCGTTGTGACTACCAGCATTAACATTAATAATATTGACTATTTACATTATAATATTCGATGAAAATAATATTTTAATTCGAATAGGAATGCTCAGTGCGAGCGAAATACTAAATATACCTAACACCGTGCGTGCAGATATACAGTGGCAACAGATAAATGGTACACTTAGCAACTAATGGCAATTTGAAACAAGATACAAGCTACTATTTAGATCCTGAGTCTATATTCACAAAAATGTATATGATATCAGTTCAACAAGGAACCACGATGTTATAACGTCTCTTTGAATATGGACGACGCATTGGATCCATTTCTATTTATACCTTATTCTAGGTAATCATCGTGGTTATAAATAAAACGTCGGTAAAAGCCAGTATCACATATTGGCATAACAATAACATCAGTCAACGCGCAATAATGTTAAGAGATCATACTGACTAAAAGCTGCCGGCCGTTGCCACCATATTTTATTGCTAAGGCGAGTGCGCGACCGCTACAAAAGCCACAAACAAGTCATAGACAAAGCTTAATCATAGACAACACGTCATCAAAATATTATGCTTTTTTATTTTTCTGTTAATAAAAATGGCATTTATTAGACTCGACCGTTCAGGTACGCTATACAAACATAATAAATACTTCGACACTACATTATTATGCAAATCAAATATAATTCACACATAGACACTTATTCTTCAGCCAAATGATTAAATAAATGGCTCATTGGCTTTACAATTAAAATAATAAATGAAATCTTAATTAATCTATTTGGATAACTTTTCCTTTGGGGTATTTCCATTTTTAGAGAGGCGTACATCTTGTTAATATAATCATACGTGGATGGCAAGATTTGAACAATATAATGACTGTTAGAGTATATCAGCCTCATGTCGCTATTTTATAAACTACTCCCAAAATACAGGGTGAATAAGACATCGTGTATTTAGTCTTGAAGAACACCATCAGCTCCTGATATTCATGTTCCCTTTTTAAATCAGCAGTATCGAAACACGAAGATTATTTTTAGCCTTACCTAATCAAACCAGTTATAAAAATGTAAGGAAAATCTGACAATTGTTACGATTACTATGCATGTATATCAGTAGTCGATTTAACATTTTTCATACGAAAATTATTTAATTTTGTAGAGACCCTATGTATAGCGACAAATATGTATAGCGACAAAAAATCAAAATGAGTATTAGTACTTTCGAGTCGTTTACGTTATTACTTCGTAATTTTTCGATGACGTTTGAAGAAACCTTTTTTTTCGTTTTTTTTTTGTAATATAAAAATACAATGATAGAGTATTCCTTCGCAGGAGAATCACCATACCATAGTGTCCTATCCTATCGTAATTGCTTATTTTATATAAGGCACAAAGCTAATTAATTAAGCCTGAATTTATCAATTCATAAACATCTTTGCGTGTAAATATTGCCCCATCACTTCGTGGCCAATAGACCAAAAAATATATTATTGCCTCTGGTTACCATCGACATAACATTTTATTTTTTAAATATTTTTACACGAATTGAACTCATAAAAGGTAGACTAACCTTGCTAGTCACTGGTCCTTTTAAGATTACGGCAAAGTTGATATTTGCTAAAGATAAGGGTGGTATGGTAACCCTTAGTGGAGACGGCTTAAGTGAAATTGTCTGTGTTTAATTTTATTAGTAGCTGCCTTCTTTTAATGAGTTTGCTTTGGAAATGACCATAAAAATAGGAAAGTTGACTGAGAAATTTGGAGTACATTTGGAGTATAGCAGTCTATGGATGTGAAGCGTGGACATTGACAAAGAGGGACAGAGAGAGACTGGAAGCCTTCGAGATTTGGTGCTGGAGGAGAATGGAGCGTATAAGTTGGACGGAGAAGAAAACAAATGAAGAAGTTTTGTCTATGGTTAGGGAAAAAAGGAGATTGATGGAAACAATAGAGTGTAGGAGAGGACGAATGTTAGGCCACCTGATTCGACACGACAATTTTATTAAAACGATAAAAGAAGGAAGAATAGAAGGAAAAAGGAAGCGAGGAAGACCAAGAATAAGCTACATGCAGCAAATAAAAAAGATAAATGTCGGGTCGTATCAGGAGGTTAAGAGAAGGTCGGAAAGCAGAGAGGAATGGAAAAAAACTACACCGACAAGAGCCTAGCTCTTAAATTTGATGATGATGACTGATAAATGGTCCATGTAAAATAGTCAGGACATCGATATTATCGATAGTTCAGCAGATTGATAAATAGTTTCTTGAGCTGTATCAACTTTATTCAAGCAATGTTAACAATGTTATCTTCTTGGTTCAATTAACATAATTATAGTTCAGCTTCATCAATCTGGTAATCGACACTACAGATCTATCTTCTTACCTAACTACATTCAAAGCTACAATCGATAGAACATGTAAACGACGCATATTAACCTTTCGTTTGCCGAAACGTGAATCCACATAAAAATGAATTGGTCATCCATTGCGCCTGGAAATGGCAGACGAGCGGTTAAAAAATCTCAACGCGCCAAAAGTCCTATCTCGTTTAAAACAGACAAAATCACTTCGACGTCTACACACCCAAAGCCACTGACCCAGTGGCGGATTTGCCCTAAAGCCCAGTAGGCCCGGGCCTAGGGTAGGCAATCAGTTATGTAGTTTAAACAATATGTGTTGGTTACCGGTGTCGGTGTTGAGGTGCTTGTGGCGCAGTGGCGGCAGCGCTTTGGTAGTGATACCAAAAGTTAAGCAACCCACGGCGCGGTCGTGATTGGATGGGTGACCATTCCGACCATTAAAGTGACGACCATGACAAGCATCTCCGTGCTTCGGAAAGCACGTTAAGCAGTTGGTCCCGGCTAATAACTGTTGGTATTAGTCGTTAAGCCTAGTCAGAGGCCCTAGGGCGGCTTGATAACATCTGACAGTAAGGTTTGTCACTTGCCTTACAGACACCCTTCCACCAATCCGCACTGAGCCCGCGTGGTGGAGTATGGCTCGTTCCTCCTCATAGTTGAGGTGAGGCCTTTTCCCAGCAGTGGGATCTAATAGGCTGACTTTACTTTTTTTACCGGTGTCGGAGCCTGCATTTGGTTACACTTTCTTAATAGGATCAACTTTGAATTCCCATACTAATTGTGGTGGGGAGGTTGATTTTATCCTTACCATAGCAATATGGGTATCAAATGAAAGCCAGTGTTTTTTTGCAGTTTTTTCAATAATTATGTTTGCTTGTGTGGTTTGTTTTGAGGTTCATGTAATAGAGAAAAAGTTTTTTTTTAATATCTATATTTATTTAGAGGCTTTTACCAGTCTCTGGCATGTCAGCCTCATCGAATCTCATACAAAAAAAAAAACAATAAAAAAAGGTGCTGGTGAATTCATCTATCACCGCAGGTCCGACATCAGTTACTAAACACTGTATATTGGGAAAGGGGCGGTTGGTACTGACATGACCTGGCCTAGGCAAGGGCGGCCAAGACTACAAATCCGCCACCCTACTAACCTCAATTTGGCTTCACTGACTGAGTCCGAAGATCTTGAGCGCGTTGAAAGCGGTGGCGAGCGCGACGTCCTCCGGCTTCTGGGCTAGGAACCCGGCGATCAACTCCACGATGGCGGGCAGAGCGCAAGGCTCGTTGCGTTGGAACGTGCAGTAGCGGTTGACGAAGTTCATTGACCTACAAATAACAATAATAATAATTTATTGCCAATGATAGTGCATTCAAAATGATCGAAAGAAAGAGAAAGAAGAGAAGAAAGGTCATTAGCGCGCGGAAATTGATTGCCACAAATTGAGCAATTTGCCCAATTTGGCATCCAAATATGACATTTGACAAGTAATTGAACGTATGCTTTGAGCATCAAATTTGAATCGCCGCGCAGTACGAGATGACAGGTTTACCTATTTTTAGTAAATACACTGTCAGTGTTTATTGCTGTATAAAACTTAAAATAAGGAAATAAGATAGTGCATACGAATGTATGCAATTCATTGTGTACCTAAACTAAGCAAAATGTTTTGCCCGTGTTTAAGGTATAAAAAATTATAAAGTAGGTTAGTGCTTATTTGCATTTTTAAATTTACTCAAAAACAATGACTAACTATGAAAAAGAAAGGGAAAGTTTACTACCTATTACATAACAATATAATGACCTGCTTATTTCTAGTTTGGTATAAATAATTAATTACTTTTAATAGGTTTTCTGTATCATTATATGTTTTCCCCTTTCATAAGGGATTTTATTCAAGGGGTAAATACTAAGAGACTTGTTTATTCTATTGTAAAGAAAACTTCCCAGGAAACAAAAGATATGTTCTCTAATGAATCGTTAAGAAGAACACACGTCTGAGCGCCAAATGAAATTAAGATAGTTTGAGACCTTAGCAAAGAGATAGGCTACTTTTTGTCGCGATATAAAACCATCAGGGGGGCGAAGTTGCGGGGAACTGCTAGTATATTATATACAGCGGATTCCCAAAGACTTAGTAGAATCATATAAATTGGCAAAAATGGTAAGTAACGGAAATGGATATCGGTCTATTGTAGTCACTCAGTAGTGACTACAATATTGACTGAATACTAATTAGTAGTTTTGAAAAATATTTTTGATAATATTAAATATTTTTAACACTCAGTTTTCTTTCTTATTTATAAAAGTTTAAATAAGAAACTAAAAAATCGCACACAGGTAGGTACTTTGTGGGATTCTTGAACAATATACAATGTTACGATAACTTTAGTATAAGTCTATATGTTATTGTACTAATAAAATGCCGTAACAGTTAGTATGTATTCCACATAATTCAAAGTTTAATAACTTCGTTCATAGGATTAACATAAGTCTTGCATAAACTAAGTAGCATAATACGATAACAAATTAAAAACAATAACATATTTATCTATCTTAACTTCTGATTAAGTTGTTGGGCCACTCTATTGACATAATCTAAGATAGTCGCTTAATCTATCCACTCCAATGGTGATAAGAAGCAATAGCTGCAACCATATAAGGTAACTGACTCAAATAGGGCCTGGTTCCCAATAAGGCCTACTTTTGAAATCTCCCGCCTATGATTTCATTATTCCCGCTAAACGTTTTAAATGTGTGCGTAAACGGTACCTAACGCACACCAGCACAAGTAGTAGCCCGGGACGCAAATACGTTAGGACCTGCACTCGAAAATTGTTACGACGCGGAGTTCTTGCAGGTTTTTACAAAATTGCGACACAAAAACCAGTAAGTATTTTAATTACTTTTGATTTAGGGTTTGTTATGTTATGATCATTGTTTAATTGCACTTTTATATACCTTCTTACAAGAATAAAATGTTTAAGTAATTGGTATATTTTAAAGCAATAACGGTTTTTTCACTAAGTTGGTATTTCCTAATAAGGCCTATAAAAACATGTGTTAGGCCTTATTAGGACTTCAATTGTAGTATTTTAAAATTAATGTCTCTGCTGTAAAACATTATTTTTTTTCTGTACATTATGGAAGAAGGTATATCATCTTCGACAACAAAGGTAAAAAATCTTTCAAGATAGTTGATAGGGGCAGTTTATCGACGCTTTAGGTGTCATATGGTAATATGTTACCATGGTACTGTCCAGCATGTAAAAAAAGATCGGGTTGATGATATGCGGCAATGCCTTATTTGTGATATCTGGTATCATGAGCTATGTGTAGATCAAATGCCTGATGACAATGACAATAAACAGTAGTTCAGGCGATTGTTTAAACAAACAGATAAAAAAGAATGATTAATATAGTATTATTTACTTATTAAAAGTATGAATGACTGATTAACATTAATAAGCCGTTCTTTCTTAAATAACCAATAATAGTTTTAAAGAATCTCGTTTTAAAAAAAAACATTCTGTAGCAGTTAAGAAGGTTAATAGTTCGTTGTTTTTTTTTTAGGGCTTTATTAGGACAACAAGTTTAATAAATGAAGAATAAGTATTCCAAAAAAAATTGTGTATTATTGTCATTAATCTTCTAGCTATGACGTGTTAAAATTAAGGTAGGCCTTAATTGGTGACCTTACCTTAGTTCAGTCTTGTTAAGAAATCGTTGCGTGTTGGCGATGTCCGTATTATCGACTAAAGCCGTCCCTGCCACTAACGCCAGACTCGAAAATACAACTTCAACCGGCATAGTGCCACTATTAAATGAAACTAGCAAAATTGTAATAGAATCGTAATTAAATGCCATGTATTTGACATATGGCCCATACTAGTACAAAATATTCAATTACGATTCTATTACAATTTTGCTAATGCAATTTGAGCCCCTGGGGACACTTGGGCCCCTGGGTTTCTTTTGAATACGTAATTGCATGACGTCAGCGACATCTACCCGAGCTGTATTGCAACAATAGTGGACCAAGTAGTAATTATTCATTGCAGAATAAATTCAACTTGAAAATTGATCTGTTACAATTAGGCATGGAAATGATTGCTACTTTTAATTCATTTTCATTTCATGAAATGATGTTTTTTTTTCATATGAAATCACATGTGAAATTTCATTGGCAATGTTTTTTTTTCGCAGTGTCATAATGTAACACTTTTTGCTATTTGCTACTTATAATGAAATATGAATTATTGTGAACGGTTGCTAATTTGCTACTAATATGAAATTTAATATTTAGGTTGTCACGAAAAATCATGGCAAACGAATCTAAACTTTATGTTCATAAGTTTAAAGTTCTTGAAATGCCCACTTTTGAAATGCGTCACCTATGATCGCATGACTAGTGTGTTTGTCTTTTTCTAACACGCACCTCGGGCAAATCATTCCTAATCGCTCGCTCGCGACTCGCTCTGCTACAAGCAGTCATCAATGAATGAAATGCAATGAGCATGATCTATGATATCGCAGAGTGCGATTTGTAGCAGTCTATATGAAAAAAAATAGCAGGTGTGAACAATGAAATTCATTTCATATGATCTTTCATCTGCTATTCATGAAATCTTCCATGCCTAGTTACAATCTGTGTTACAATTTTGCTGAATTGCACCATCTTCAGATCAACCATAACTATATTAATAACCGGTGATTTCGTATGGAGTTTGACAGATTGTTGACGTTTGTTATAGTTAGTCATTTATACCCAAGAGGTGCTTGTGGCGCAGTGGCGGCAGCGCTTTGGTAGTGATACCAAAAGTTAAGCAACCCACGGCGTGGTCGTGATTGGATGGGTGACCATTCCGACCATTTAAGTGACGTCCATGACAAGCATCTCCGTGCTTCGGAAGGCACGTTAAGCAGTTGGTCCCGGCTAATATCTGTGGTATTAGTCGTTAAGCCTAGTCAGAGGCCCTAGGGCGGCTTGATAACTTCTGACAGTAAGGTTTGTCACTTGCCTTACATACACCCCTCCACCAATCCGCACTGAGCCCGCGTGGTGAAGTATGGCTCGTTCCTCCTCATAGTTGAGGTGAGGCCTTTTCCCAGCAGTGGGATCTAATAGGCTGACTTATTATACCCAACTGATATGGCTTGCCGATGTACCTGCGCTAAAGATGAATTTTAAAGCGCGGCAAATACGGTTGACGAATCGGCACGCTCGCGCGTCTTTTTCCTGTTCCACTATTGGTCACTAGCTAGCGCACTAGCGCTTGCGAGATTGAGATGGAACTATGGGATTGGAACTGATACCTGCAGTGTACTATAGACCTTAAAGTAGTGCAATCTATGGTTAATGTAAATTTTAGCTTTTTCTTTAATCTTCGGAGCCATACCATTTCTTTTCTGCGTGAACGAAGATTCGCGACGCGCCTTATCAAAGTAGGTACTACTGTAAGATGTTGCAACCCAGCCTAATTGAGCAGACTTGGGGGCCTTGCTGGTTCGGACACGTAGCAAGAAGACCTCCTGAGTTCGTGGCATATGTTAGAGCCAATCTGGGCCCAGACCCAGAGGGCGACCAAAAACAAGATGGGCATATGAGGTCAAGAAAGACCTGAGACCGTGCAATGTCTCCATAGAAGGTGCGTCCGATAGGGCAAAGTGGAAAAGAAAAATTGAGAAGGCAGACCCTACCATCAGATGGGATTAATAATGCCAAGGAGAGAGAGGGGGGAACCTAAGGTGTGGGGTCACCTAAGATTAAATCGATTACTCACCTCTCAGTGAGTCCGCTCTTGACGTGCGGCGGCAACTTTGACGCGCGGGTGTTGGGGAACATGAACGGCGAGTCGGTCTCCACTAGAAGCTTGTCGAGAGGTAATAGTTGTTCTGCCAAAAGTCTTCTGATCCCTCCGTCCGACTTGTCCTTGAATAAGTGAATTAATTATTATTATTTTTCACGTGTAAATGGTGTGCTCATTACTATTAATATTTTCCTTTCGACTGCCCCGTTTGTCTAGTCGTCAGCACGTTGGGTTAATTTATTGGGTTGGGTTGGGCTATTCACGGGTTCGAATCCCGGGTCGAGCCGAAGGTATTAAACTTTTCTGTCTTGAAATAACTGAGACACAGCTCCGGCAGCTTCAGGAAGTTGGTAATGTTAACACTCCCGTGCCTCGGAAAGCACGTTAAGCCGTTGTAAGTATGTCTATCCGTGATCCTAGTCACCATAGCGCAAGCTCTCGCTTACTTTGGGGCTAGGTAATTGGGGTGTTTGTTGAAACAATTATTTAATTATTTCAAGACAGAAAACCCCAGAAACACAAACGAACACATACAATGATACACTGAAGCTGAATAATGAACATACCTTGCATATATACCCTGTGATGCCGAGGTAGTATCCCCTTTCGATATACTTCAGGCCCTGCTCCACGGACCCTGTGAAGGAGTGGATGACGACCGGCGGAAGGCGACTGGCGAATTCTTCGAGAATCGCTATCAAGTCGTCTTGCGCTTCTTTCTCGTGTACGAATAGGGGCTTTCGAAGGTCACACGCCATTTCCACCTGTAGCAAAGTATATATACAAATATAAATAAATATAAGACAACATGCATTGCTCTGGAGCTCTATTTTTGAATCACTTGCGTGCACATTTCTACTGATTTTCGTTCGCAATTTAAAACTTCGCATTTTTTAATCGCTTGAATGCATTCAATCGCTCGAAACCACAATGAGTAAACCAACCCACTCGTCAAAAAAGGCGAGACATAGAATAAACGTCAAAATTAATGTGTAGAGTGGAAATTAAGTCGCATTCGCCAACATGATGTCATACGCGTGATTCAAAAATAGTGTACCTGATGCCAAAGTAAGTAGCTAAAACACTTGTGTTATGGAAATCAGAAACAAAGGTGGTATCACAACACCCCGACCCGAGACCGATCCCAGGACTACAGAGATGACGACACCTTGAAAACCGATGAACGAACCACTCGGCTACGGCGGTCTTCATTGTAGTATCATTTATTCCTTGATGGTTTAATGTCCCGTTTCTATATTCAAAGAATTTGCCTACGGATTTTGCAGTGAAATGTTTAAAAAAATAGCACCTACCGCTTAGGGACGGCAATTTGCAACCATAAATGTAAGGAGTCTCCGAGGCCTTACTTAGGGGTCGATGTGAACCATTTTAAACCAGTCTGCTAAGGGTTTCCTAAACTAATATACGTTGGTCGCAAGGACCAAGTGGGAAACACCGGAAAGCAGAAAGAAATCAGAAATATTTATCATGGTGTTATAATAAAATTATGTGCTCATGTTTGACTTATTAGGTCATGCAAATTTTACTCTTTTCATTCTAGGCTCTAATTAAAATAAAGTAATAAGTATTCCAAAACAACACACAATGAGAAAAGGTAAGTCAGATCATTCCATAATGTCATTAATCATTCTATTTATGTCAGTATACAGTATTATTCCGGACGTCCTAGATATTGCTAGAAAGATAAAAGAGAAGGACCTACGTGAATCCAAAATGCAAGAGACTGCGCAGGGTCTTAAAGAACGGGGGCCTTTTAGTGTCGGAAGGCAAGATCAACTTTGGATAGGTAACTAAGGTCTTCAGAAATTCTAGAAGTATAAAATATCGTGTCTGTTTATAGAAATACGTGGAAGGTGGAGGTAGCGCTTCTCCAATAAGTGCCTCGCCCGGCGCTTTACCTCAACAGTTAAAAATATCTATGGTAAAGTTGATAAAAATACGGTCTTCAGTGTTAGTACTTCTGAATATGCATATTAGATCTACAGTGAAAAAAAATGATTGGTTAACAGTAACCAAAATTTGGCTACTAGTAGGCCGTAATCTAGTGACTTGCGAACTTCTGGTTATCAGTGACAAACTAGTTTTGTTACTGATAGCCAGAAGATTGTTTATATTTAACAAAAATTGACTTCCCTACAACGAAACCTTCTACTAACAAAACTAGTTTGGTTGATCTTTTTTTTTCAGTGTATAGGAGCTTTTAACATGATTACGCATTTGGCGAGTGGCGACATTAACTGACTGAATGAAAATAACTCTTTTTGAATCGATATAATTTTTCGGTCTATTCTTTTTTTGACCCAGTTTAGTTCGGCAGTATTTCACTGACTGGTACTATAACGTTGATTATATGTAAATACAGTCACGCTACGCTGATCGCTCGCACCTTAACATTAGAATAGATTATTATCAATGAGTACGTACAGCCCAAAATTGCCAAATATCATAAAACCCTCCGAATATTTATACCATTAATTATGTAAATGCATCTAAAAATGTTTACGCATAGGTATCTAGGACATTTTCTACCTTTCATTTACCCAATTTTGCATTAAAAAAAAAACTTGACTGCCTCCTTGGTCTAGTGGTCAGCACGCTGGGTACTATCCACGAGGTCCCGGGTTCGAATCCCGGGTCGTGCCGAGAGTGTTTGAGTTTTTCTGTCTATAAATTACTCAGACACAGCTCCGGAGTCAGGAAGTTGGTGGTGTTAACATCCTCGGAAAGCACGTTAAGCCGTTGGTCCTGCGCCTGATCTCTCTACGGTCATGTCGGACTGCCGTCTCACCGAATTATGAGAGTGAAGGAACAGAGAGTGCACCTGTGTATTGCGCACACACTTGTGCACTATAATATGTCCCGTGCAGTTGACTAATCTCTGTGGAGATAGGCCGCCGTGGTCCAAATTCGGCTAGGAGGACATTATTATTATTTGCAGAAAAATAAGATATACTCGTAAGAGTATATAAAAAGGTTAAGCTTTTGTGCCTATTAAGATACGGAACCCTCAAACCTTCATGTATCATATTTCCAGACACAATAGAAAATTAATTGTTATCGGCCCACCCGCGGGTCTTATGGGGTTTGACAGGTTAAGGTGAGTCATCATCATCCTAGCGTTATCCCGGCTGCGAGGGCACAGGGTCCGCTGACAGGTTTGTCAGTTTAAGGTAAGTGTACATTACACTCTGAAATAATGAACTTTACTAAATAACTTCGTGCTGCGTGAACAATCCTAGTCTATTCCTAGCTACGACGTGTAAACACCGCCATATTTACAAACACCTAGGACATTCAAAACACAATTATCGAGACAAAAAACAACAGTAAGACAATGTTTGACGACCGTCTTGGTGTAGTAGTTCGCGCACCGGACTTCTAAACCAGGCGGTTGCGGGTTCGAATCCCGCAAGGGGCAAATGTTTGTGTGATGAGCACGAGCTGCTGAAGCTGTGAAGTCATGGATGTTTATAAATGTATATAAGTATGTCTATCCGTTATCCTAGTCACCATAGCACAAGCTCACGCTTAGTTTGGGGCTAGATAATTGGTGTGTTTGTTGAAACAATTTATTATTTATTTATTATTAATGTCATTAAACTCTTTATCGGACGTATATGAATCGGTCTGTCTGATAAATTGGTACCTTGTTCTAATACATCACAATTTACGAATGTATGCCAGCCGAGTGAGCAAAATAAAACGAAGTAGGTATTACCTAATCATAATAGTGCGATTGCATGCTATTACTATTGTGCACAAGGGTCCTACTTCAAAAGGCAGTCCGTATTTGCAAATCTAGACTCATTTTCACTCATGCCCAAATGGCAGTGCGAGCGAACGAGATGACTAGTACTGTAATACGGACATAAGTATGCGTGCGTATAGAGTAGGATCAAATCGCAATTGAAATGTAACTCTATTGCGTTAGGCGTATAGATTAAAATTGGTTGAGAAAATAGACAGAGGTATGTTTTATAACGATTTCTGAATAAATAAAAGTGCACGGAAACCCTAGCGCGCGAGTCTGAATCCAGTTTAGTTTTTAAAATAAATAAATATTGCACAATACCACATACATTGTGATCTCAAAGTAAGTATCTAAAGCACTTGTGTTACGGAAATCAGAAACAACTGTGGTGCCATGTTTGGGGCTCCAGGCACAGAATAAGTACTAGTACTCCGTACAGAAGTATGACTTTGCAATGAAATTCAAATAAATATCAACTCAATGTTGTTAACGATATGGTGTAATTCAGTTCGCCTCTGACTCAAGCACATTTTCGTGTAGACACCTACAGAAATACATTGCAAGATAATTTCATTCTTATAACTCTGGAATATGATTCAAATAAACCTATTCAGTGACGTACTTACTATTACGCAACACGATAGGGTTGACTGCCACAAGAAGCTACTTACGCCATCTAGCGCATCTTTCTAGGACTTTATTCACGCTCGTCCAACCTGCAACCTAGTGTCGCGCACCGCCGGTGAATAAAACGCGGGAGCGTGTCGCTGCCGGCTAGCGACACCCAACTTGTTTAGTCCCTTACCAAGGGGTCGCCGCGCGTAGGTACGTTTTTGCTACCGACGCGGGAAGATACACAGGCCTGCTCCAGGGCGATATTTGTAAATCAGAAATATCTTCGACGTAGAACAATTATGACATTTATTGCGAGAATAAGATACCCGAAAATGGGCAAACAAATAAACGTTCCGTTTCACAGAGAAAGATAAAGATGTAAATAGGTTGATATAAAACAGGTGGCATGCACCCGAACATTCCCCGGGCGTTGAACGTATGCCTTTCAACTATTATGCAGATCCGTCATCCATCAGGGGACAAATCTTACTGAATGATCTTCGGACGATGCCAGTTGTGGTTTTTACATCTGATACACGATTGACGCCGTCAGGACCAGTAAAGACTCGCACAGATCGTACGTACTTGGTGGTACAGTACTCAGACCCGAGACAGTAGAAAATGTGGATTTCAATATTGTCCCAACCGAAGATCGACCCCGGGACCTCAGAAATGGCGACGCCTTGAAAACCCGTGTGCAAGCCACTGGGCCACAGAGGTCTTTAAGTCGTATTAGTATTGATATTTTTTTATTTATCTTTTTTGTAAAGCGATTTTCCAGACGTTCAATCTAATTCTATATTACTTATTTGCTGTTGACATTCAATTATTGTGACTTGTAAGAATAAAATCAACATATAACAGGACATTAATACTACAGTTGACAAAGTGGCAAAATGGCTATAATAATTTATACACAAATGTTTTTAAGACAAAATTAACACAATTCCACAACATACAAAATTAACCCACCTAAAATTGACGTTATTTGTAATGGCGAGAAAAAAGAATTATTTTCGAATGCCATATTCCTAGGATTAACGTTAGATTCGAATTGCTCCTGGAAATTGCATATTGAGAAGTTGCTTGATAATAAATTAAACCGTTTTGTGTTCGTTCTATATAGAATACAAAAAACGAACAATTTAAAACTTTCCCTCCTCGCATATCACGGTTATGTTGCATCTATGCTAAGATATGGAATAGTAATCTGAAGGAATTCAAGTGATGTTGAAACTTTATTTAAAGTACAAAAAAATGTATCCGACCCATATGCAACACACACCCTTTAGACTCATGCAAACTTCTGTTTGTGAATTTGGAGCTGTTGACATTGCCAAGCCTGTACATTTACGAAACTGGAGTGTTCGTTAAAAACATCCAGATTTCTTTCCAAAATTTAAATAAAATCAGTTATATAGTAGGAGACACCCCAATAAAATTAAATTTCCAGTTATGAAGACAAAATTGTTTAGCAATAACTGTTATGGCCATTCGAATTTACAATAAAATACCAAAGTCCATAACTGATTTTCCCCTAAATATATTTAAGAAAAAACTGCACGAATGGTTGTTAGATAAATGTTTTTATTCTGTTGAGGAATTTTTAAATTTGTAATTTGTGTATTAGTAGTTGACATTTTATATTTAATTGACTTGATTATTAATAATAATAATAAATTGTTTCAACAAACACACCAATTACCTAGCCCCAAACTAAGCGTGAGCTTGTGCTATGGTGACTAGGATAACGGATAGAAATACTTAAATACATATAAACATCCATGACTTAGGTACAAGTGCTCATCACACAAACATTTGCCCCTTGCGGGATTCGAACCCGCAACCGCCTGGTTTAGATGTCCGGTGCGCGAACGATTACACCAAGACGGTCGTCTTGTTATTAATTTGAATCTTAACCCACCTAAACATTATATTATAGATTTTAATTCTAATTCATTTAATATTTGCATGTCAGACCAGACAAAACATGCAGAGCTTTTAAATTTGTACCACCTATAGAGCTTGACCATGTTTTAAGCAAATAAATATTTCATTTCATTTCATAAGACCGTCTAGTATTCACATATTTCTATTCGTATATGATCTGTGTGTAATAAAGAGTCTATCTATCTAATAATTGAAATCAAAATAGCCGAGCCTAGCTAGAAATGTTAAAATCTATATCGTCGGTGTTGTATTTCAGTAGAGAAGTCAATGTGGGAGTACTGGGAGTACGTAAATTGATTTAACCCCTAAAACTGTTATTTAAAATATCCTTGCTCTCGTTAGAACGTGCGATCTCTTTGTCATCCTATTACTGGACTAAATTGATAATAACACGATTCAAGTTCAACTCGGTTCAAGGAACGAAACTTTTACTTCAATATACGAGTACAATCGTAAACGCACGAAAACAAACTGCGACAAAGATAGATAACGCTAATCATGATCTTCAGTCTGTTACAGTCGGCAGCACGTCAGGTCACCCAATTGAACTACGAAAAAAGCTTTTATTACGCAGGGAATAGAGACGGTCTCAAGGTCAAAGTAAGATAGTCTAACGTGGGGCATTGTGTACCTGTGTTTAGGCTTATCTAAACTGGTGGTAAACAACAAAAAAATTTCTCACTGTGTGTGTGTGTGTGTGTGTGTGTGTTCGTGTGTGTGTGTGTGTGTTCGTGTGTGTGTGTGTGTGTATGTTCGTGTGTGTGTGTGTGTGTGTGTGTGTGTGAGTGTGTGTGTGTGTGTATTTGTGTGTATGTGTGCGCATGTGTTGTGTGTGTGTGTGTGATATGCGTGTGCGCGTGCGTTGTACCTGCCGCTTGAACACCGCGCGCTGCGTGGCCGGCTCTGAGAACTCCTTGCTGTAGTTCAGGCCGCACTCGCCGACCGCGACGCACTCCGGCGCGCCCGCCGTCTGCGCCAGCTCCGTCCACATATCTTCCTCCACCATCGACTTGGCATCGTGAGGGTGGACGCCTGTTGGAATTCAAATGTGTCAAGTTCTCAAAATGATTCCGAGACAGAAATCAGAAAGTTTGTTTGCTAGAATGCATACATGATTTTAAGGGCTTCAAGTAAACATAAGAAAATGTTTTCAGCCTGCATGCAGACAAAAAAAGTTTTTCTTAGTTTTTTAAATAATTGCAGATTCGCATTTGTGTTCGTTTTCTTTGGTCCATTCCCAAAACTGCTTATAAAATGGTAATGAATCTACGAAAAACAATTATGAATATTTTTGTAAATAAATATAGGTATCAAAATTATTTCGTATGTCTCATCTCATTAGAACAATACATATTTGTACAGAAACCACTGTTTGTACTTCAGAAATTGTTTAGTCTATAAACATACATTCATTCATCACCAGCGATGAATCATTATGAATAATTGATTAGTAACTAACAAAACTTATAAACATGATTAATGTTCAGGGCAAATGTAAATGATTAACAAATAGTGACATTATTGACTAATTGACATAGATATGCTAGAAGCTGCGAATAACAATTCATTCATAGGAACTGGGCTTAAATAATTGATTCATTATCACAATATCTTCTACAAATCCTTAAAAAAATCCTAAGACTAAAAGAAAATTAAAATGTTAACAGAGCTATCACAGAATTTTGATAGAAAAGCGGTATTACAGAAATTAAATGATATTTAACAAAAAAATATGCCTAATAAGACTGCTTTGTTGTACAAAATTATAAATACAAAAGTGCAGGAAAGTTTGGTGCACTGTTGTATGAATTGGCTATATTTTTGCAAAAATGACATGTTTACCTAAATAACAAGTATTTTAAAAATCGCTTTTATGACAGAATTTGTTGATAGCCCCCTTAAGACTAAAAATACCTGCTGTAGAATAAATAGTGCCGGGATAGAGGCGGGTCAGTCTGAGCGCTTCTTTGCTGTTCCTCACTGATGTTCCCGTGACCATTATCTTTTGGACACCTACGTAAAACAAATACTGAACTTTAGTACCCACTAACCTTATATCCAGGTATTACATGTGTTGCTAAATTAAATAAAAATACAAGTTGCCTAGTATTTTCCTCTGAAACAGATGTACCTACGAATGTCCAAAATGGCTGGCGTAGAATGCCAGTAGTTGTGACATGCTTTATTGCCATCACTGACATACACTGAGCAGAGGCCTATTTGGTACCAAAATATTAGTTTAAAGCACTGAATCGCTTCATTGTGTGAAATTTTTTTGGTGCTAAATAAATACTTTTTCTTTCTTTACATGGGATTTTATGTTACATTCCCCTATAATTCTGACAACTGTGTTGGTATTTGTCTGAGGTATTTTCATTTACACGCAGGTATTATACCAAGCACGAAAATGTATTTATGAAAGAATGTGTGTGTGTGTGTGAGCATGCCCTTGTGTGTATGCGCAGGCGCGTGTGTATCTGTGTGCGTTGTGTGTATGAAAAAGGGTAAAACAAGTGTAGATATAATGCTTGTTGTCAATTACTATTTATTGTCAGTTATTAATTCAGAGTGTCTTTCAGCAAAGGCCTTCTCTAAATATTTCCACTGGGCTGTCTGCAGAAACTGTGGTCCAATATGAACCTAGGATAAGAACTGGAATTATTTCATAGTCAAGATGAAGATTCATTTCTAGTGAATAAATACAATTACTTGAATCTTAATTAAGTTTCAAGAGTCATGTATGCATTACTAATTGTTATAGTTAATGCACAGCATACATTTTAATGATTAAGGTGAACGCAATATGTTTTACTTTCTCTCTTGCTTACCTAACAAGAACTATATGGCAGCAAACCTGTTGTTAAATAATTAAGCAACAACTTTGTGAAACAGGGCAGATTAATAGAAAAACTATGTTGCAACTCAAAATCATTTGTTGGCACCTATTGGTCAGTTTATCGCTCAAATCCTGTGCGACGATTTTTTTATGAAGGCAATGCAACTACATAGATCTAAAAATGCCAATGAATTTCTACGCACATGTTACAAATCAAATATTCATGGAATGCACAGCGCAATCATTTGAAATGTGAATTAATTACGCAGGTAACAGAGTGTCGGCGCGATAACAGACGACCGAGAAATTCATTGCACTAACACATGCAATTTAGGCCAGAAATACTTTTTTCAGTACATACCTGCATCTTTTGCCCTTTGAATAACAGAATCGAGATCACGGCCGTATTTCTTGTTCGTCAGGTTGGCGCCAATGTCAATTACGATAAGATTCTCGTAACACCCTTTCAGCTCCTCGGAAATCTGGGTTTCTTCAGACGTCATCCCGAATTTGTGTGAAGCTTATTAATGCGGTGTTTACCTGAAAATATTGCTGTTTTAAATACTCCATCGCAATTATTCGATAAATATTTTAAAACTTTTTAGAATGTACTAACAATTTGTATCAAACACACTTGCTTAATAAGCTTCTGATTTTTTTAATAGCTAGCCGAAAATATCGCCCACTTTACTGAGATGCCACCATGTTTCTGCTGATCACTACTGTCAGTGTCAGTACAGCAGTCAGTAATGTCACTCTGACGCACTACTGTCAGTCAATTCTGTGCCAGCCAATTGCAGCCAATCGACCGACACTTTCATTCACTACTGACAGATCTTAAGCTCTTTAATAGCATTGGAAGAGTTTTTTGGCGGGTTACGAGCCGGTCAAAATGGGCTTCGTTTCTTAATTTCTAAATTAGTTTTTCGTGGTCATTGTTGTGATTGTGTGGTGGAATAATCTTACTAATGTGCTGCAGAGGAGAACTAATAAAGTAAAAGTGAGAAACAAAGTAAGGCGCTCCTATCTGATCCGGTTCGATTTCCCGCTCAAAATATTCTTGAGAACATTGAAATGTGAACCACCTCGCATTTCAATGAGTTAGGTTAGGTTAGTTAGTAGTTTAGTGTTGTGTAGTTGTGTAAATAATGTATAATAATAGAAGAAAACTGAAGAAAAAAATGATACAAATAAAATTACTTAAGACGTGGCTGTATGGACTTGATTGACCCTTTGCCTACCCAGAATGGGTAAATTGAACAAAAAAAAATTGTTAATAGCATTGGTTAAAATCAGACCAGACATACGGATGGGGATTCTTTTAAAAACATCGATTTTTAAATCGGAATCGTGACCTAATAAATCTGAAGTATCCTTGGGTAGGGTGGAAATGAGTCTGCTGTCAAGTAAAAATCACTTTTTCACTATTAAAATTGTCAGCAAATTGATGAAAAAGGAATGTTAATAGGTATTGGCATGGTTATTATAATATCGCTATGGATTACATTTCTGTCCAAAATTGATCAATGTTTTTTGAATATGAATGAAAAAAGCTTCCCAAATAACTTATATCATGCAGACGAAGTCGCGGGCAAAAGCTAGTATTTAAATAAACATCTGTGCGATTTAATCACAGTAAACATTTTTGTATCATCTAATTCTACCTGATTATATGCCTGAGACAAATCAATTTTCGAAAACCATTTAGCGCCATTTAGTTAGGCTGACTAACAGATCCTCAATTTTAGGTACAAGATACCTGTCGACCATCAAGATGGGATTCACGGTAACTTTGTAATCCGCGCAAATACGTAGTATTTACCTACCGGTACCAACTTTATTATTTATCATAAGTATGTTAACTGATTCATGAAACAGAGGAACCGGTATCTACTTCCATTTTTAAAACTGTAATCGGTAAGCTGAGCGTGCCCACCTGACCGTGCCCGCCTGACCGTTGGCGCCTCCAGGGCCGGGACGCGCACTTGACCCGCGCTCCCACCTCGCTCTCACTGCGTGCACGGCGCCCGCGCTGCCCATAGCCCCCGAGGTCGAGCCCTCCACTACAGCCGCGTTTCGTTCAGCCGCTTCCAATTCAACTTAACTGCACTCGTATATGTTAATGTATCTTCCGCAAACAGTCTCTGCCGTATTACGTCACTGCCTACTCCACACACTATTTGATCACGCAAATTGTCTTCTAAATTAGATCCGAAATCGCACGTTTCAGCCAATTTCTTCAACTCCGAGATGTAATTTGCAATTGACTCGCCTTTTTTGCCGACGTTGCCTAAACCGGTACCGTTCCGCCATGACAGACGGTTTCGGTTGCAAATGATCTTGCATTATCGCCGATGGCCGTTATGAGTGTAGGTAACTGCAGGGACTCCTCGACTTTATTCACACGAAAATACATCTCCAGGCGGTCAACATACAACAACCAGTTCCCGGTATTCATGTTGTATTTGTTGATTTTCCCAAATCGCTGCCTGATTATTGTTTTGTACCAACTCCTCTTTTTAGGTATTTGGTGTTCTTTGTACCATGTCAATGTTATAATTTTTCTGTACTATATCCACAGATCAGATCGTGAAATATTTGTAAAGTCACATACTCAATATATGATTGTACTACGTCCAGGTGTTGGAGCGATGTGGAATGTATTGTTTTGTTCTATATCCAAAACACATTAAATAGTACAAATATCAGTTATAATATGAACGGAATACAAAAAAATGGAATGTACTATATCCATTAAAAAATATTTTATTTCTGTTGGTACAAAGCTATATTAAGAAATTTTACATCTTGCTTTGTTCTATATCCAACCATGTCAATTAAATGAGGTATATAGCAAATAAACATTGACTGATTAATATATACCGATAGTTACATTATTACTGTAATTATTATTTGTATGTCGCCGCGCAGGAAATCACGGCACGAGAAAAAATATTATTTATTATTCATTTTACAGTTTGTCCTTAGCCAACACCCAAAATTTTAAAAAGTAGCTTTTGTCCATCTCCAAGACAATTTAGGAGTTATTTTTAGTGACCGACCGAAATTTCGGTTTCGGCCAAAAATCGTGTGTCGGCCAGAGTTTCGGTTTCGGCCCAAAACAGGCCGAAACTTCGGCCGCGCCGAAACTTTGATATTCATATATTGTTAAACTCTGTTAGGGTAAGTCTATGCTCCTTGATTAGCTTAGTTCGCTTACTGGTCAGCTTAATTTTAAAGGAATTTTCTTTTTGTAAATGGTTTTTTTCTTTTTAAAATGATTTTGACATTGATAAACGCACATTTTAGTGAAATTTATCGCCCTCGAGGATCGTAAGACCCGCGGGCCGCCCGATAACAATTCATTTTCTATTTTGTGTGGAAACATGCTACCTTACTATATTATGGTACCACGTCAAACTAAACTCTGCTGAATCTTGTACAGTTGTGATTTTACGACAAAATGTTTAGTCCTATTCTGCTAGCGAGTGTTCAATATTTTTTTCTAGTAGTTCGATTTTAATTTTAGATTTAGCTACGAAGTGCAACTCTCACCACTGCAATTCGGTATATACAATTTTAAGGTTAAAGTTAATAAATTTTAAGGTACATATTTTTTATTTTTTCTTGAAGTAAAGACTAAATTAGGAAAGTAATTTGAGTATTTTTGTTCAGTTCAATAGTTAGTTATTTTGTAACTAACTATTGAATATTTATACTTGTCACGTCTATCTTTGAAAGCAATTTTTTTTTCTCGATTGGAAACTCTCACACTTGCAAATAGTAAACGTTGTCATATTCGGTTTTCGGTGCGTTTAGAGGGCATATGAAGGATAAATTGTACTCCTTATTTTCGTAAAAATAATCTATAGGTTGTTTTTTACTTTACATACCAAATTGCTATGTAATCAGGATCTATTTTTTGGCCGAAATGAAAATCTAGTTTAAATGTTGTTTTGCCATGGTGCGCACTGTCTCAAAATAAAGCTAGTTTACTTTAATTCCACAACGAAATTAAACATAGAAAAGTCCGAAAGCATTATTTTTATTTCACTTGTACCTTGATGACACTTTACTGATCAAAACCAAAGTATAATATACTTTGTTTCCAAAAGCGCATCTATTAGCAATTTGACAAAAATTGAGTACTTAGGTGGTATTGTAATGAAAGTGGTTTTGACAAAATCATTACAAAAATCATTAATAGATGAAAGACAAGCAGATGCTCTATTTTCTGTCTCGATTTATAATTTTTCATTTCCCCAAAAATGTTTGTGGTAGCTCTGCTTGCACTAGCTTGCCATCACTTCCTTTACCACTTTCATTTTTTATTTTGTCTTTAGTACCCCTTCCCCTATCGTTGTAAACAATCTGTATGGTAGAGGTTAATTTCGGTTTCGGTCTCGGCTGAAAATCGTGTTTCGGTCGGACACTAATTATTTTAGACAACCCACTTATAATGTGATATGTGATGTCAATTTACTGTTAATTTATAAAAGCCACAAAAATATGCAAGCTGCTTTTAGCCTACGATACAGGTTTATCCTAGTTCAGTCAAAGATAACGCACCTTGTGTTATTTTAAGCATTATAATAATTATCTGTAACAATGAAATTATTAAGCTATTTATTTAGTTAAAAAAAATCTAAGGCCATCTACAGCTATTATTTTATGATTTCGAATATGTTTACTTTTAATGAAACTGTCTCAGCTATGCTACCAAAATACATCTATTATTGTAAATAAGTATTCATTCCTTATTGTTGCTTACCATTGTTACTAAATGGGTACCAACCAAAAGTGGTTGGTAACTACAAAAAAGTACGAAAAGCAATGCATACCTACTAAATAAAAAAGTATACTTATTTTAGACCAGCATTTTATTTAAAACAACTTAAAAGCCTTACTCTCATTCATAAATATTGTATACCTTGCTTTAATGTTTAATATTATTTTTGCATAATTTTAAAATTATTAGTGTCCGACCGGAACACGATTTTCAGCCGTAACCGAAACCGAAGGTTCGGCGTTGGTCTCAGTTTCGGCCGAAACCGAAACTCACTTCACCCCACCATGCCGATTTCTTGCAACAAGGTGGGGGGACGGGTACTTAAGAGGAAGAAAGAGAGAGAAGTGGTAAAGGAAGTAAGGGCAAGCAAGTGTGAGCAGAGCTAGCGCAGTAATTTTTTTCACTTAAAAACAATACTTGAAAGTATAATATTGGTCATTTAAGTGCAAGTAAAATATTCTTAGTACGCACAGTAATCGCAGTTATAAAAGATTTCGAAAAAATATGTGGACTTTCATATGATGTGATTTAATTGTTTGCGGGATTGAAGTAAAGTAGTTTCTTTTGGCACTGCGTGGCGAAAAAACACCTTCACTATCCATGTCATAACGAAATGAAAATCTAGCCACTAAAAAAGAAAGGCTTTCTATCTTTTCATTTTGTTGCAAAATGCAAAAAAGTAGTACATTAAGCTATTTCTACTAAAACTGTGCGTTTGTCAATGCCGAAAACATTTTAATAAGTAAAAACGATTTACTAGAAGAAACTTCCGTAACTATTGATCTGACTAGGCGAAATAAGCTAATAACGAAGCATTACCTAAACAGACCGTGACTATTGAAGAATAAATAAAGTTTCGGCCCAGTCGAAGTTTCGGCCTGTTTTTGGCCGAAACCGAAACTTTGACCGAAACACGATTTTTGGCCGAAACTAGCCGAAACCGAAACTTCGGTCGGTCACAAAAAATTATATGGTCGACTTTTAGATTTGGGTCTTGTACTCTGTTACTTTTTATTAAATTATAATTATGAACAACATGCTTTGTTATAAATAATAACTCATTTCACATAATATCATTTAAAATGTGTTTGATTATTTCCTTCAGAGTCATTAAGGCCCACTTTTACGAAACTCGTTAAATACGTTTAACGGTAATAATGTATAAAATATCATCCCGTTTCTGCCAACGTCGAATGACTGACAAAGACAGAATGATGTTTTTAAATATGTTTAGCGCTAAGTGTATCTATCGAGTTTTGTAAAAGTGGGCCTAAGGCCCACTTTTACGAAACTCGTTAACTACGTTTAACGGTAATTATGTTTAAAATATCATCCCGTTTCTGCCAACGTCGAATGACTGACAAAGACAGAATGATAATTTTAAATATGTTTAGCGCTAAGTGTATTTATCGAGTTTTTCTTAAAAGAGGGCCTTAGTTATTATTACTTAAATTGTTTACTCTTAAGTAACACTATATTTAATATTGCTTTGTACCAAGTAAGGATATAGAACAGGACAATAGCCAAAATTTTAAAGTACAATACAATAATGTCAAAAGTTTGCTAATTTTGGACTACATAGTACAATAGTAATTAAAGTTTAATTTCAATATTATTGTGAAAGATATGTAAAAACAAGTGTAATTTACATGGAATAACTCCTCTACAACCTGTCTAGCCAATGGTGTACAATACACTTCAGCTTAGTATTCCTAATGGGAAGTATGATTTTTCAAAACTTTGGATGTCGATAATTCGAAACTAAGGTGAGTGGAGTTGGTACACAGCAATAATAGGGCAGCGAAATGACATCTTGAGCTCGTAGATCTTGTAATCCCATCCTCGTCGCCAATGAAGTATCCTTGGGTAGGGTGGAAATGAGGAACACGTCTGTTGCGTTTCAAATCTATATTTCAACTGTCACACAAGTGCAAAGCATACCCTACAATATTTCACTATATAAATAAATGCCTACCTACTTACTTATTACAAATACACTACAAAATCGATCCACAAAAAAAATCGAGGCTAATAAGATCGATTTCTGAAAAATCAATCGTTTTCTCAAGTTTTTGTTTATAATGTTATATAAATCTATTTTCTTAAAAACAAGATACATATTATAATTGAACGATCTCTTATCAGTAAAATCAGGTAATTCGATGATAAAAAATATATACATGTAACTTTTTTTTATTAAAGAGAGGCGAAGGAATCCAAATACAGCCATCTCGCAAGTTTTTGAATAATTAACCCGTTAACCGGCAGCCGGCTGGACTCTAATAATACAGGCATTATCAATTAATTGTAAATACTTTTATGTTTATACCGAAAAATAAAATAAAATCAAATGTAGATTTTCAAGGGTGAAATATCTATTCGAAAACGATTTAAAATATCGATCTTTCTGGCTACCAATATCGATTCTTCGATTAATCGATCTTAGATCGCCATCCCTATGACATATACAAATATTTCATAATCTGTGAACATAACATAACCTATTATAAATAAAAAGCCGTCATTTTTGGCAATCTGAATTTAATGTGAGAAATAAATCAAAATGCATGTGAAAGCATTTATTTCCAAGAATATCGTAGCCTTAGTTATGGTGCCAGTAATAATTGGCGGGCACTATGGCTGGTGCAAGCTGCAAGAAGTTGACGCTCTAGTAACTCCTGAAGAGAGATCCAAATTGCTAATATCAAAGGTAGGGAACAGATTATCTTTCTATCGGATCAAAACCTGACTGCACTTCCTTTACCTATAACAATATCTTTAAATCAATAATTCTTTTTAGTTTATTACGGCATACACACGTACCATTCATGTTTTGTTTAAGAGGTTGTTTTTGTTGCGTAAATCGATCATCCATCACAGAAATTAATTCTACAGCATTTATTTGTCTATAAAATTTATTATGATTGTGATTTTCTTACTTCCAGCTAATGCAAAACGTCAGCCTCTCAGAAGCATCTAAAGATTAAAGGTCTACAATAGGTATTAATGCTTGTAAATATGTAATGTAACTGTTAGGAATTTTTTAGGTTTTTCATAAATTTTCGTTCTTAAATTGTAGTAAGTACATATGTAAAATACATGATATATATATTTTGTGTTAGTTTAAAATAAATGATAACTGAAAATTAATTAGTAAATTTTATTTTACATGCACAATTAATTTGTAGGCCAAATTGCTTCAAAAATGAAAGTTCGGCGTTCGACAGTTTGAACAAATTACTCACCCTGTTTAATCTACCAAACTTGCATAAACGTAGCTGACTAGCTGTTCAATAAGAGGCAATACGCAAGAGTGGACGAAGTTACCCCACTGACAGACTTCCCCGCATTGACCTTATTGAAAAAAAAAATCTGAATCTTTTAAAATCATATCAGTTGTCGGTTGTAGAACTATTTGTATGATATATGCACTATATCTGTCATTCATGCACCAGTATTCCTTATTTTTAACAGACTTCAAAAGAGGAGAAGGTTATCAATTCGACTGTATGTTTTTTTTGTGGCTATGTTACCTCATATCTCAGTCAGTTGTGGACTGATTTGAAAAAAAAATATGTTTACCTAGAGGTTTTACCTTCTAGTTGGTCCCATTGTGGCCCAGTCAAGGTCTGATGATGGGATCTTAGTGTAATCAAGGGAAACCCTCAAATTTTAAAAGCATGTATAGTGTTTTTGTACTAGTATCTTAATGTTGACATGTTGTTATGTCTGAAAGTCAAAATTATGTGGAGCTGAGCTGATGGTGGAACTCCTTAAAAATTAGGAGTTCCACCATCAGTATTAATTAAAACACCAGATGTTTTGTCAGATACTGTATAGGTAGGATGCTAACAAATCAAAGTCGAAAGGCGCAGCTCCCTCCTCTGTCCGTCCCCCCCCCCCCCCCCCTTACCCCTCCCCACGCCCCCAACAATAAAAATTGTTCGCCATTAAATTCGGGCGGATTCATTGAGTTTTAGCGCGTTCGGAGTAGGGTGAGTATGCGTTTGAGTTTTGGACAGTTTCGTATTTTTAATATTATTTTTCCAATATGCTTTTTTAAATGTTATGTTAGTCAAAATTAACTTAGAATTCGATGGTTATGTAGGTAGTGATTTACAAAAAATAAAAAAAAATATTTTTTTTTAACTGATGATGCCATCGTCACATATATCATTTACCTATCTCACACAATTATTTTCCTGACGGTAAAAAAAGTCATCCAGTATAATTACTTCAAGAAATATAAAATTACCGCAAATCAGTTAACTCTTATCGCTGAAACGATGGATTTGATAGTTTGAGTACCAAGAAAGGACATAAAACAGTTTTTATCCCCAAAATAATTTGTATAGGGAATCCGATGATACGATATACAACAAACTACATTTAAAATGCTATTGGCAAATCTTTCCATGTTCTTTAAACGGTCTTCCTTCTCGTTACTACTTTCTTCCAAATGACGCTGTCGCATTTAGTAGCGCGTAGACACAGCGCGTTTAGTAGGTCTACCCATGTTGCACCTTACACTAACTTTCAACTAGAAATAGAAAAATAAATTTCTTTAAAAAAAACTGACTTCAAAACTGCCTACAGTGCTAATTAAAACTAAAAATTTTATAAACTTTAAACTAAAAAGTAAAAAATAATATTTAAATTACCTTACGAAATTGTAAAAGAAACCTATTTCCAATTAATTATCTGTTATTTTTTGGAGTCGCCGGACCCGCTTTGGGCCATGTGCCCATGTCCTATAGTGCACAAGTGTGTGCGCAATACACAGGTGTACGCTGTACCTTCACACTCAATGACCGCAGATAGATCAGGCGCAGCAGGACGGGGGTAACACCACCAACTTCTCCTGACTCCGGAGCTGTGTCTAAGTTATTTCAAGACACAAAAACCCAACACTCGGCCCGATCCGGGATTCGAACCCAGGCCCTTGTAGATAGTACCCAGCGTGCTGACCACTAGACTAACGAGGCACTCTCTTCGTTTTCAAAGGGTATGGCAGTTCAGGTAACTATTATATAATCTGTGGTTCAGGTAATTATAGTGAAGCGACTGCCATCTGACCTCTGTGACCTCGGGAACCTAACCAGAGCTCCACAATCTCATAATGCCATCTCCGTTCTTCCATCGGAACACCAGACGTACTGCAGTTTACCATCCTTTTTTGGTTGATATTCCCATCTCTCGTACCAACATACCTACTCAATGCGTACCAAGCGCTTTTCATCAACATTTTTAATGCGTGGAATGCCCTGCCTGCGTTTGTTTTTCTGAGTGCGTATGTATACTTAGCTATAAAGTTTAGAGCTATACATAACAAAGAAGCCATTTGAGTTTAGAGTCTAAACTCAAATGGCTTCGCCGTAGTCCCCCCCGACCCCGCGCCCGAAACCAGCAGCGCGCCCTGCGCACAGACCAACACTGAAAAAAAGGATCAAACAAACTAGTTTTGTGTTAATTAACCTCTCTAATCTGTACTTCTTGTGCCCTGCCCCAACACCACACCATGTTAGCCTCTGAAGCTAGTCGCTAGGGACTACACTAGTATTATAAATTATAATAATATCTGTGACTTTATACTTTGATAGTTGGAGTCTCGAACATATTTCCGAAAGTCACTTGGCCGTTTAACTGCTTTCCTAAAAAACTATTTACTTTTTTACTGCTGGCCGAAAGAACTTAAGCCCGATGAACGTTTGACCGAACCGAACGTTTATTTCAATGCGGTTCGCCGACTGAACGTTAATTCGGTCCAACGTTCATCGGGCTTAAGCTCTTTCGGCCAGCAGTAAAAAAGTAAATAGTTTTTTAGGTAAGCAGTTAAACGGCCAAGTGACTTTCGGAAACATGTACGGGACTTAAAATATTTGTTTATCTTATGTGTTTTGTATGGTTATAAAATTAACAAAATTCAAGAACGATGGCACGTCAAGGTGGACATAGGGTTAGCTGAGCTAGTCATAAGGGGGGTGGGTGACCGCGCTTTAGATATTAAAATTTGTGAACTTATGACCTTGCAATAATAAGGTCATCTCTTCCAAATTAAACTTTCTTCCTACGGCCTGCTTAAATGCCTTTAGGGTGGTTTTTCACCAAAGAGGAGAGACGATGAGAGAGCGGTGTTTTCATATATCTATTTAATTTGATACTTCAGAGATCATGTTTCCAAACACAACAGAAAATCAATTTTTATGCGATAGCCGGCGATCTAATGACCCTCAAGGGGTCCCCGATTGAGCAGACCAACCAGTTTTGTATGGTCTGCTCAACCCTTCTTCAAATGTTCAATTTAAGAATACACCCCACCTCTCTTTGTATCCGGGAGGGTGCGAAATAAAACGCATAATTGAAACATAGTGCGGTTATATTTCCTCAGTAGCGCGCGCGCGCGGGCGGTGCTAGTCATATGGTGGGTAAATGGCCGCGCGCGTCACCCTCGCTCTTCTTGCCCTTGTGCTGCGCGCCGCGGTCGCCCACGATCAGCTGCGGCAGGAGAGGCGATGACTGCACCTGGAAGTGGGTAGTTTTAAGATCTGTACTCTGACGACGGCAATGGGAACCTAAAGATTCCGCTGTTTGTTAGTGGTCAGTGTTAGTGGTCAGCTGCTGCAGGAGAGGCGTGACTGCACCTGGAAGTGTGGGTTTAGGGTCTGCACCCTTATTCACAAACGTTGGAAAAGTTTCCGTGTCGGATCCTTTCCGAATTCAAATGTCAAACATTCTTTCCGAACGGTATTTTCGAAAGCTAATGTCATTTGTGCATAGTGGAAACGTCAAAGTTTTTGATTCCGACTTTTGAAATGACATTGGCTTTCGAAAACTCCGTTCGGAAAGAATGGTTGACATTGAACTCGGTAAGGATACTCAAATGACGGCAACGGGACCCTAAGATTCTGCTGTTTGTTAGTGGGTATACTATGCCATTCGCCAAGGAGTCCTACATAACCTAGCGATGGGCAATTATTACTAAATCAATCGAATTATTCGAATGGTCCCTGTAATCGAATGTATTCGCAACCGCAGTCATTCGATTATCCTTCGATTATGCAGCGAGCAATACCGGACGTGCGGTGCGCAGGCCGTACTACATAGAGATGCGAAAAATATATCAATGAAAAGAAAAGAGTGATTCATATCATTTTGAGCTTCTGATATATATCACTCTTTTATATCTTCGGCTCTTTTAACTCAGTGATACAGGATGCGAATCATCCTCTCTTTCACATACTAGCGAGCAGTAACACCGTCTCACTCAGTCCCGTAGTTCAGTTCATTTCATTCAGTTGCTCAAAAGGAGTCGTATATCAAAAGAGATAAAGATATGTTTGGGATGCAAGTGAGTTAGTGAGTGATTAGCTTCTTAGAAAAGATATATATCATTTTTGACATTCACTCAGGAGTTACACAAGTCTAGTACTACTAACTACTAACGAATGAATCGTCATTCGTCGCGTCGATTAATCATTCGTTCGCTGCCTGTCCTGGTCACGGCAATTCATTCGAATGCATCGAAGGGCTAAGTATAGATGATCATTCGACTGTCGATTATTATTCGATTATTTTTTTCCGAATTACTAAATCGACATTCGATAGTTCGAATGGTCGATTGTCGATTCATTCGATTATTTTTTTCGAACAATCGCCCATCGCTAACATAACCTGCTGCATTCTCTAGGACACCAATTATGCGTAACGCATTTCCTCCGCGGAAAAAAGGTAGGTACCTAAAATAGTAGTTTTAGGTTTGATAATAAAATAAATAAATATTGGACAACATCACATCCATTGCTTTGGGATCAAACAAGTTAGGAGGTAGCTAAAGCACTTGTGTTATAGAAACTCAGAAACAACGGTGGTACCACAACACCCAGACCCGAGACAATATAGAAAGCAATGGATTTTTAATTATCTAATATTATGAGTAGTCTTACAAGTTAGAAATCCAACAATACATATAGGTAGATATGTACTTATTATTAATAATAATTACGGGTTTGTTACTATTTCTTGAATACCCTAACCGTATGATTAAATTTACAAGTCTACATACATACAAAATTCACAAGAAGCTACGACTACGACCAATCAATATGAGACATGATTTTAATGAGTTTCTGACAACTGCCACAGGAGAGGAGAGAGGGTCAGGGATAGCTGGACAGAGCTATGACAAAGTTAGCTCATGCTAAACACGGCAGCGTCTTACCTATGCAGATGTAATCATAGGAGAAGAGATTTAAACGAAAATGGTATCAAATGAATGGTCTTGCCATCTTGTGTCATTGACCACTGTACCTGAATAATTGTTCATTTCCAAATAAATTATGTAAATAATTCACATGGACATAAACTCAACATCCATGTTTCTGTTTGGGCCTATGGTTGACTGGTAGATAATGCTTTTAGCATTAAGTCCGCCATTTGTACAATAAACTGTGTGCAAAAAGTTTAAATAAATAAATAAACTCAGGTCATTATGGCTTGGCTTATGGTATTATGATATAGTCCGACAAGTTCATACGCGACCCTCCTGCCAATCGCATGCGACTGTCAAAGGGGGGTAATTAGACTCCGCGATATTTAGTAGTTATCTAGCATTTACTTTAGGTAATAATACTCGTAACTATGTACCAACCTACAACAAATCTAATGTAATCAACAGAATATTCTTTACGTAGCCTACATATTTAAACCTTGGAACAATGTTCATTTCAGTTATTTCTTTCCTTTGCCTTTGCCTTTCTTGGAGGGTATTGTGTCGCTAGGAGTTGCCGAAGACTCCGTGCCATCTTCAGTTCTACGTTGTATGAACTCTTGCTGTGGTGTAGAAAAGCATGTGAAAATTATCTGATCTCTGTACGAATTTATTGTGCGTTGCCTTAAATACAGTCACGACTCGTGGCCCACGAGCTGTTATAAAAAGTATCTATACAGATTACAGACGTCCTTTTTAATGTCATCATAAGTTTCTTACTTACTTTCGTACTAATATACAGAAAATGTATTAAATAGTAGTGGATTATAAATACAGTTATGACTAAGTTTAAATTATAACGAAGAAATCCGACTCGAAGGACCAACTAACTTTCATCATAAACACTATGTTGTGATAGCTGACACGCATTGATTCTGACACGTCGTATTTACTCGTAATTTGGCTCGTAACTTCTTTAATGTCCTCCTAGCCGAATTTCGACTACGGCGGCCTATCTCAACAGAGATAAGCCAACTGCGCGGGACACATTATAGTGCACAAGTGTGTGCGCAATACACAGGTGCACTCTCTGTTCCTTCACTCTCATAATTCGGTGAGACGGCAGTCCGACATGACCGTAGAGACATCAGGCGCAGGACCAACGGCTTAACGTGCTTTCCGAAGCACGGGGGTGTTAACACCACCAACTTCCTCCAACTGACTCCGGAGCTGTGTCTAAGTTATTTCAAGACAGAAAATCCCAACACTCTCGGCCCGACCCGGGATCCGAACCCAATTCGAAGACCAACGAGGCAGTTAACTTTTTTAGTTAATTGTATAAAAGGTGAATCAGCTCATAATGGTTCATCAGCTTATAATCAAATAAAAGTTTCTTCTCCGTCTTTTTCGTTGCCGAAATTAATAACTTTTGGATCATTACATATTGTATCGAAGTAATATCTGCCATAATTCGGAACGATTTTAGGTACTTGCGTATCCGTCGAACGATCCACGGTAGCCGGGACTGCCCAATCTCGAATCGAAAATTCGATATACGTGTTCGATCGATGGATACCCGAACGACCAAGATTGACTTAGATCTTTGATCTTGGTTTTGGTTAATTTCGGGCGCAAGTCGGAACAAGTTTGGGATACGACGCTGTGGTCTTTGGAGTTGGTCTGATCGTGTGACACAACCTAAATCGCCAACAAGCAACTACTTACTTGAGCTCTTCTAGCTTTCTCGAACTCTTCATGATCCGAATGAGGCACAGTGAATAGGAAATTCTCGAAGATTGGATGCCGGAGCAGCTGCTCGCAGGTCCACCTCATCATGGGGTCTTTGTCTAAGCATTTCTGAAAACGAATGACAAAACGTAAAATATATTAGTACCTACTTACACACCGCCGCACGTCGGGACTACCCCGCTTTGACCTTGAGAACGCCTTTTTTACCTTCATAATAAAAACTGTGTTCGTAGTTCACATGGGTAACCTGATGTGCTGTGCTGCCGACTGTACTAACTATGAAAAAACAAAAAGGTCTACATATCTGTAAACCTTTTTAAACAATCGAATGTAGGTAGCTCCTGCTACCCTTAATATTTACAAATACCTACGCTTTCTGATTTGATTTGATAATAATGCTTTCAAATTGCATACAAATGGTTAATTAAAGCTTTTAGAGAAGGAGATATCAGCTTTCAAAAATATTTCTGCAAAACAATAATAGCTTTCAAGTAGTGAGAAATTTTAGTTTACCTATATGGGATTGCTTCCGAATAACAATCGTAGTCGCAATTGCGTTCAAATTAGGTAGCAGGCCTGAAGGAACAACGTCTTACTGTGTGCATGACTGTTTTGCACCCACACAAAATAAGGCAATCTATATCATATTCATCATTGTAAACCAATGTTGCGCAATCAGGATATTCCCAATGGACATAACAAATTACCATTGTGGCCCTATTGCTACTTTGTTGGTTTTAACAACACGATTTATAGCAATTGGTTAAGTCTGCTGCATTTGAAGATCAAAGACCTCATACAGTTGTGTGGGACTGTGAAATTATAGTTATGTACAGTCGGCTGCACGTTAAGATATACATTTGAACTACAAAAACAGCTGTTATAACGTAGGGAATAGAGGCGGTCTCAATGTCTGACTTGCGGTCGTCTGTACTTAGGAGAGACTCCACCAAAACGGAGACAGATCTTATACCTACAGATTTTCACAAATGGATGCCATTTTTTTCAGATAAAATGAAAGTCCTTAGTTACTGGCTTATGAGGTAAGGACGGAGTGACGTAAATTCGGAGACATCTTTCCTCACTTCATTGCTTTGGTGGATGGAATGGAGTCATAGATTTGGGTCCTTACTTACCTGTAAAAAGTCTATAATAAGGTCGTTATTGGCATATCGTTGGGGAATTTTCTTTTCCAGTGGTTCTATTGTCGTCGGCTCCGGTAAGGCCATACCCTGAAGAAAAGAAAAAATAGTTACATTATTTCGCAGATTACCTACACTTTACGGCCTTCTTAGATCGATTGATCATGTTGGATCACCATGTAAATTAAAAAAAAAAAACTGTAAAACGCTTTTATTTAAAATGTCATTGAATTTGAAGTCTCAGCCCTAAGTACATTAGTCTTACCTACCTAGTCGGATTACCTACCACCCAGCTATAATTTTTTAGAATGCTCATGGCTACTCATGAAACATTATTGACCACAAAAACGTAGTGAAATACGAAACTTACCTAGGTACAAATTCAACCATTATTTCTAGATTATGGCCGCATCAAAAAACTAGGACTTTGAACTTTAGTAGGTACCTACCTACCTATTTTAATTTAAGCAAGATTAACATTAACAACCAACTTCGTGTGTATAATTTACCTGCCGTTGGGTACAGTTAAAACCTAGAGTTCCTGGAGTACACCAAACACTTAGCATTATCTGACATATTTTGTAATAGAATTCTGTCAAATCAACTGTCCATCGTAGTTTAAAAATTGATGCTCGGCTTAAAATATCTACTTAGTGCTGTATTTCAATTAGTTATAATAGTCAGAGACATAAGAAATATTCTTCAAATAAAATACCTACCCTACGTGTGGCGCATTCTGTCATTAACGTTACTTAACATCTGTTGACAATTCGTTATCGTACCATTTGGAATCCTTAAATTTTGTGTCATAATGTTAATGGGTTAACGTCGGGAAGCAAGCAGACTAAACACTTACCTGAAAGAATGTATTCTGTGAAAATATCGTCATGTGCCTTGGTAGGAGGTCGCCGAGGGTTTTCCGTATAAGGTACAACTGGTCCAGGTCACTCTTCCCTGGCCATAGTGCTTCACTTGACAGGAGTTCAGCAAAAACGCAACCTGAAACATGGGAATGGTATCAACGCCTGATAGAATTAAATAGTGAAATCTGCGGGCAGTTCTTTTGCTTTTAGTTTTTTACGCCTCAGGTTCGTTTTTCAAAAGCAATTTGTTGAGACCGCATCTGTCGCTCATCACGATTGTCCTAATATCTACTACTTGGTACTAAGCTAGCACGGGTAGGTGCTAGCTGTTTGTTACTGAATACCTTAATCTCTCTTACGTTACGACAGGCATCTGGTCCTGGCAGAAGTTGACTAGCAAGGCTGTCATGGACACACAGCTACCTAAGTACCTACCACACACCGAGGCACGGGGGTGTAACATCACCAACCTCGTTACCCTGGAGCGTAATATCTCGTTATTTCAGGACAGAAATACCCAGAAACAAATTCCTGCCCGAGCCGGAATCGGGATTCAAACTCCCGAGTTACGGAAGGTCCCGACCTCGGAAAACAAAATAATGACAATGAATGGTACCCACCTATGGCCCAGACGTCGACCGGCGTACTATACATGGTGTCTCCAACCAGGAGTTCAGGCGCGCGGTACCATCGCGTTGCCACGTAGTCTGTGTAGCTCTCCCCTGGGCCTGGGCATGTTGACGAAAACATATTTATTAGATAAAGAGTACGAAACGGTGGTAAAAAGAATTTGGTGGTGTTTAATTAACTTTTTGCATACTGTCCTACCAACTTCTGTTATATAATCTGTGCTAAAAGAAACCACGTCTTTCAGCGAGGCAATGTCCTCCTGCTCTTTTAATATCATACACATCGCAACTCATCTGATTATGGTCTTGCGACTGATCGCAGATTTTCAAGCAAAAAACCTGTGCTTAAATCAGCTTAAACCAACTAACCACCCTAACTATTATATAATCTGTGACCCTACCAACTACAAAAGGGGGTCTACGCCCCGTAGCTGCGTAGGTAACTAATATCTGGAGCATTATTTTTGAATCACTCGCGCGCAGATTTCTACTAATTTTCGTTCGTCAACTAAAACTCCGCATCTTTGAATCAATCACTCCATCGACTGCACTCGACCACTTGAAACCGCAACGAGTGTTCCTACCCACTCGTCACAGAAGCGATGGAATATACGTCAAAATTAATGTGCTGAGCAATGATAGTGCATTTAAAAAGATGACACATCTACCATGTGTCATTAGCGCGCGGAAATTGCTTGCCTCAAATTGAGCAATTTGCTCAATTTTGCATTCAAATTTTGTACACATATGACATTTGACACGTAAAATCTGAACGTGTGATCGGCTCATCAAATATGAATCGCCGCGCAGTAGGTGATGATGACAGGAATACCTCTTTTTTTAAAACCCTGTCATTGGTGTTGCGAACAGAATGTCATACGAAAGAACTCAAAAATAGGGCAAACAAAAAAAATTGTGAACCACGATTGTTTGCGTAAGTATTTTGACTGCCTTATTGGTCTAGTGGTCAGCACGCTGGGTACTATCCACGAGGTCCCGGGTTCGAATCCCGGGTCGGGCCGCGAGTGTTTGCGTTTTTCTGTCTTGAAATTACTCAGACACAGCTCCGGAGTCAGGAAGTTGGTGGTGTTAACACCCCCGTGCCTCGGAAAGCACGTTAAGCCGTTGGTCCTGCGCCTGAGCTCTCTACGGTCATGTCGGACTGCCATCTTACCGAATTATGAGAGTGAAGGAACAGAGAGAGCACCCGTGTATTGCGCACACACTTGTGCACTATAATATGTCCTACGCAGTTCGCTAATCACTGTTGAGATAGGCCGCCGTACTCAAAATCGGCTAGGAGGACATTATTATTATTATTTTGACACTGGTAGTCTGTTCTGTGGTAGGCGTAGCTAGGCTGCCAGGGCCACGATTCTCATGCAATCGTTTTTTACGTGTGGTAATTCGCCTACGAACTTCACCGTTCTACTGAAAAGTTTGAGTTATACGTAAAACACCTATTCTGGCGCACCCTTCGAATAATTACCAGGCGAATTATGTAGTCGGACATAGATTAGACAATAACTTATGTTCCGTTATAGTTGGGTTGTTATACGCCAACACCAATATTTTTCGGATCAAAGGATGAGCCTTGGCATACTTGTTCCTTAGGTAGACTAGTGTGGAAAACGCCCGGGAGTCAGCGGCTCACACCCCGCTGGGGGGCTGGGGGAGGGGGTGAACTTCCCTTACTCCGCACGCACTGTGACTCGTCATAACTGCTAATTTATACCTACTATGGCAAGTTTGGTATCGTTTTCAGCTAAATCAACAATGGTGGATTGATTTTTGAAACAAAAACCGAGCATTTTCATACAAAAAAATGGAATTACGACCAAAAATTAAAAAAATAAATTCTTCATTTTTTTTGGTAATGGCCATAAACTTTAAACGTGTACCAATATCTGCTTCAAAAATATATAGGTAAATAGCCGCATTCATACAGATTCTAAAAATATAAGCTTTGTTATAGGTTTACCGTCGTATTTAAAAACGTGTTGCTCAACTAGATTTTGTGACAATGTCGGGTGACTTGAAGGTCTTTAATTAATCGATCTACATAGATATGTGCTTAAAACACTCACATATATTTACATTACTGTCTCTTATGTACATTTGCCCTCGGAATCGCTTAACTACGTGCACTTGTGTTGCCGCTGCAAGCACCTGCATCTGTGGTCGCCACACTTCATTTTCCAACTGCACCTGAGAATTTTAATACATACCCGTACATACAACACATGCTTCGGCTGCAACTGGCAAGTCTGTACATGTAGATTTCCAGCTGTCACTGACTTTGGTCCATCATTTCCAATTAGATGGATCTTTTTGTAAATAATTGCTTTCATGCATCGTTCACCGTAGAAAATGAACAAGATCTAAAAAAAAGTTTTTACGAATACACTATTCCCGGAACCGATAGCAGTCAGCGGCGAGATGCTCGAAGTGGTCCAAGAATACGTTTTCCTACACAAGCCGAGACGTGGAACTTGACAGTCAAGCTGGCCCACCGACTGCATGTCTCTCAGCGAGCTATGGAACGATCTATGCTGGGGATCTCGCTAAGGGATAGAATCCGGAACGAGATCATCCGCCAAAAGACGAAAGTCATAGATATCGTTCAGAGGTGCAGTAAGCTGAAGTGGCAGTGGGCTGGTCATGTCTGTCGCAAACCGACGGGCGTTGGAGTAGAAACTTTCTCGGATGGAGACCACGTCTCGGAAAACGTAGTGTAGTGTTGGACGCCCCCCTGCTAGGTAGGCCGATGACCTGAGGAAGGTGGCCGGTGGTGGCTGAATGCGAGAAGTGGAGGACCGTGAAAGTTGGCGCAGTCATGCAGAGGCCTATGTCCAGCAGTGGACTGTAATAGGCTGATATGAATACACTATTGAGTGATTGGTTAATTACGTGATTTCATAGTGTTAATACTTAATATATACCTGTCATATAAACCGACCACAATCTTTTTGATTATGGAAAATGCATCGCTGTTCCTGCTCATATAAGCTGTCGTAACACGTTCTGTGGCATTGGGGAAAGCATTCAGTGTCCATCGCATTTTTTTACCTTACAATTGAAGATAGTAACAGTATCACATTTGCCCCATTAAGGCATGGAACAGCAGAAGAACTTACTCTTTGTTGTTCTGTAAAAAGTAAAAGATCTTTGTTGACTACTGGATGTGTAAATTCAAAAGTATTTGGTACCACATATAAAGGTTGGTACTGGTGGTGGTTTCCAGTATCTACGTGTACGTACCTATAGCTCATCTAACCCAGGTACTTACTTCGAACGAAGAAATTTCATTTGCTCTCTACTTTTTGCTATTCATACAAGTTTGGCCTAAATAAGGACGTGTATGACACAGGCTAATCCGATAAACCTACTATAAAACCGCACTCCGAATACGCAAAGATGAGCTCCATGTAACGATAAAGTGGTGGAGACAAGAATGATGGTACATGTTTGATGCAGTAATAACCACGGGTGTACTCGAATCACATTTCGAACCGTAGACGCCGACGATCGAAGTCGTGGTGCTTGCTAGCTCTCACTGTTGTGCAACGAGTGCCCAGAGGAGCTATGGGTATTGATGGGTGCACATAGGTACTGTAAAACACCACCATGTCATGAGATAGAAAATCATCTTGGTGAAAATTATAACGATTACCTGGATATTTACTTTTCCTCTTAATTAACTCGTCTCGGTAGGCAATATGGGTTTTTTGCTTTTTACAGGACCACAAAGCGAAAAAGTTCTTTCACTGTTCCATGCCATCATGGGCGTGTGTGACTGTGTGATACTGTTTCCAGCTTCAATTGTAAAGGTAAAAAAAATGCGGTGGACGCTGAATGCTTTCCTCAATGCCACAGAAGGTGTTATGACAGCTTATGTGAGCAGGAACAGCGATGCATGTTCCATAATCGAAAAAATTGTGGTTGTTTTATATGACAGGTAGATATTGAGTATTAACACGATGTAAGCACGTGAACGAGACCTGCCGAAATGTCACAGGCTGTCTCAAACCCACTCCTGTGGAAATGCTGTATCCACTAGCTGGCATCGCAACCCCGGACATTCGCAGATTGGTGGCAAGCGGAGTGGAGCGTCGAAAACAGGACACGAGCGCACTTCATCCAATGCACGCTTACTGTACAGTTCCCCAAAGACTTAAAAGCCGCAGAAGCTTTATGAAGTGCGTTCCCCCTCTTGACCGCGACCCCTCTACTGCTAGACGTGTCCTGTGGGAGGACGGACCCTTGCCGCCTGTTCCCTTCGTTCCTCCTTCCGAACATCCCCCTCCAGGACACAAACTGCCATGGCCCACTTAGAAGTCCCTGAACACACTCCGGTCCCAAGTCGGTAGATGCAAGGATACCATGTTCAGGTGGGATTCTCCGATGGAACCGATATGTCCTGTGTCTGTGGGTTCATTCTACAAGACATGTCCCATCTCTTTTCTTGTCTAGAAGATCTCTAGAAGAGAGTTCTCTAGAAGACCTTATGTGTGCAATCGACAAGGCAATCTGCGTCGCCAATTATTGGGCACAAGAAATTTAAGTCGCTTTACCATCGACACGATAAGAAGAAGAAGAAGCATTTATTTACAAAAAGATCCATCTAATTGGGAATGATGGACCAAAGTCAGTGACAGCTGGAAATCTACATGTACAGACTTGCCAGTTGCAGCCGAAGCATGTGTTTTATATACGAGTATATATTAAAATTCTCAGGTGCAGTTGGAAAATGAAGTGTGGCGGCCACAGATGCAGGTGCTTGCAGCGGCAACACAAGTGCACGTATTTGAGCGATTCCGAGGGCAAATGTACATAAGAGACAGTACATATGTAAATATATGTGAGTGTTTTAAGCAAATACCTATGTAGATCGATTAATTAAAGACCTTCAAGTCACCCGACATTGTCACAAAATCTAGTTGAGCAACACGTTTTTAAATACGACGGTAAACCTATACACAGGGTTCATACAATGTCTTTTTATCAAATTAGCATTAAAATTTCGTCCTATTCTATAAACACCATATTTTATTCTCACTAGTTACAGGTGCTTAGCAACATATAAAAGTTGTTTTCTGCTGTCCTGTATTTTTTTAAGAATTTTCGTGTCTGCCGTGTGTAGGTAAATATTTTTTTAAACATTTTTGTTATTAATATTTTCAACAAAGCTTATATTTTTAGAATCTGATGAATGCGGCTATTTACCTATATATTTTTAAAGCAGATATTGGTACACGTTTAAAATTTATGGCCATTACCAAAAAAAATGAAGATTTTTTTTTTTTAATTTTTGGTCGTAATTCCATTTTTTTGTATGAAAATGCTCGGTTTTTGTTTCAAAAATCAATCCACCATCGTTGATTTAGCTGAAAACGATACCAAACTTGCCCTAGTAGGTATAAATTAGCCGTTATGACGAGTCATAGTATAGTGCGTGCGGAGTAAAGGACCTTCACCCTCTCCCCCAGCCCCCCAGCGGGGTGTGAGGCTCATCCTTTGATCCGAAAAATATTGGTTCCCATACATTAAATGCGTATAATGACTCCGCTATTACGGCGTTTTTAAAAACGCCGTGGCAATAGTATTAGTTACCATCTAAAAATAGTATTTTCGTGTAATTGTATTACGAAGTCTACTTATCTTTTCAATATCATATTATTTATAATCTATTTCTAGAACTAATACATATAATAATAACACAACATAATTATTATAGGTTCAACTTTAAATATTTTACAAATAGGTAGCATTAACTGATATGGAATGCGGTAAACTGACATTTCTTGTTGTCATTAAATCAAAGGAGAGTTTTTGGTGAGAAGTGAGACAGGAAACATATGCTTCGTTTCTTTACTTTCTAAATCAGTTTTTTGTGGTCATTGTTGTGATTATGTGGTGGAAGAATCTTAATAAGTTGCAACGAAAACGGAAATGTTTGATAAACTCCGCATCGCTCAAATCGTATGGTTCATGGTTTACGACTACCCTTCGTCGCAACGGCTCTGTACCTGTACCTATAATTTGGCAAAGAATTGCATTGGACTTCGACTGGTACCATAGAGGAATACTATATACTGGTACTTACCACTCGTTGCGTTCGGGTGTTGTACGATCGAACTATTTCGATTGTGAAGTTCTGAGAATGCACAAACTGTGTTACCTTCGGAAAAATTTCGATTTTCGAACTTTATTACGAATGTGAACTTTTTTCTATTGCATGAGAATCGTCTCCTAGGATGAATAGAATAGATACTCGAATAGCCAAGATTAATTTTAATATTGTATTACAGATTGGTTAATCAATTAAGGTGTTAGTAAGTAACTTTAAGAGGGTGTGTTATCGAAAAAAAATACACAAATTGAAGTTAAATAATCTGAGAAGCTATACTTATAAGGTGTCAACGGCGTTACATGTTAGTGTTTTATATGATATGACCCAAACTTTTCTATAACTATTACTACCTACTCTACATGTACTTGCACTAAACTGATCCCATCAGTTTATCTATCTTTAAGTACATCCAGTCGATTCCAGTCAAATTGTAGGAACTGACGCGGACGTAGGCAGTTCATACTTTTAGTTTCAAAATAGGACAATACTTATCCGTGTATTTTGCAACACTACCGAGAAGAAGGTATATCTCCAGGCACGGACGAACAGAACGTCAAGTTGAACACCTGTGGACTCATATGCAGTTGTATTAAAGGTGATTGTGCAACTAAAACTGTAGTCTGACATGCTAACTAACTGTACAATCAAATACAAACGATCTACTTTAATGGTGTCTTAGTCATTAATAACGCATTATAACCAGGTTTCTTGTCATTTTATGCCGTCTGGGTCGTTGTCCTAGTATCCGAATATTATGATGCCATGAATCTTATGTAGTTGGTACAAGGTAAGTAATGATTATAACAGGTTATGTAAATATTTACATGAACCTCAGGTATTACGTAGACGTCCATGTTAAGATAGATAGATGTAGCTCCTACTTATTATGAAATATATTTGGTTGGAAGTGTTAAACTTTAATAATTTCATATATTCGATATTGTAATATATACAGGCATTAAGTATTATAAATATATTCTACTAGCGTCCCGCCGCGGCGTCACATATATGCAATAAGCATGTAGTTTAAGCATTAAATCTTCCTCTCGAATCACTCTACCTATTGTTGAAAACTGCATTAAAATCCATAGTTTAAATGCCCTAAGCGAACTAACAGCAGGAGCGACTTCATTTTATACTATGTTAGATGCTACAGGGCCCGTACAATCAGCAAATTAACTATCCTTTGAATTGCTATAGCAATCGGCAAACAGCTCAACTTTAAGATGGCTTAAAACTCATACCATGACCGTTTACAAAGTAACATTTACATACATCTTATTTCGTTTTATTTGATTGGTGACAAACTGCCCCGCTGCGGGCCTGCTAATTCCGGGGTCATAGTACGAATGGGCCACCCTCTCCGCTACCGTTATGTGATTTTAAAAACTACCCTGTCTTCTATGACGTCATAATACCTAATAGCAGAGCGTTAACACAATCATCTAAATATAGAAAACTTGCAAACTTTCTAAAACGGCTTTAAGTTATTTTCAGACAGAGTAGGTCATGGGGTTAAGCGAATCCGTTTAGTAGCGAGCGGGTGAAATTGCGTGTATCTTTTGTAGTTTGAGGGGGGAATCAATTTGATAGATTACTTTTGTGTGCGCTTGAGGTGTTAATAAGCGGTTTTTTTAAAGTGAAAGATTAGTGCTTCTTACCTACTGTTGTTTAAGTTTAAAGCTCAATCAAGACCTAGCTTATGACCTGCTGTATTGTTACAATAAATAAATACAATGAGGCCGACCAGATAGGGTATTGGGGCGATTACTGAACCCACTAAAGATCACTGTGCGTACGGAAATTCCGAGAAGAATTCATGTAACGAACTAATGACAGTGATGGCTCAGGTTGTCTGGTCCCAGTGTTAGTAGAACTTCTTGACCAGTTCCTAATTCGTCCCAAAGCAGTGCTCTTAGACAATGCGCAATGTATTCTATAGCGAACTTCGCGTTCGGCAACGAAATGTCAAAACATAACACCAATGACACAAACGAAATGTCAAAATATGTATCTTGAGAATAAATTGCCACTTGGACTTGGCTATGGGCCGTGGACAAGATGCCATCTATTGTAAAGCAAACTTCGCCATCGCTAACAAAACGTATGAAACTGACATAAGCCATCGAAACATCACGTGAATTTTGCATACATATTTTGACATTTCGTTAGCGATAGCGAGCTTCGCTTTATAATAGATGGGAACTTGCCTACGGATCCAGGTGTAATGTAATGGAACAGGCACTAGGTCCTTGTGGGACTAAATGAAAAAAAATTGGATTATTCTTTATCTATCTTTTTGCTGACTATTCATTCAACCGATTTGAATCTTTTCACTAGTAGAAGCTAGACACACGGCCGCATGTCAGTACCGTTACCATGAGTTTACTGTGGTTTTACTCGCTAGCCACGACGTAAAAAAAGTGTATGGGAAATATTAGTTCTCCAAGTAACCGCTCGAGGCGCTGTGCAATTTTCTATACACTTTTTTTACGTCGTCGCTAGCGAGTGAAACCGCCGTAAACTCATGGTAACGGTACAGACTACACCTTGAGACCGCCTCAATTTCCTACGTAATAAGCTGTTTTTTTTTTCATTTATTAAATTTGGACCACAAACAGATTCACAATACAACGTTTACATTATGCATTATTTAACACTAGTGCTCATTATGAATCCAACAACGTTAGCCACATCTTATTATTTAAATATCATAACTAAGTGGAGCCTGTCGAGGCATACAATGGGATTAATTAACTAAAGTACAAAAAAGAAAACTTGGTATGGAACCTGGAGCAAGAAAAAACATAAATATCTTTAAATCGTGTATGGGTGTATGTTATGTGCGGTCTCCTATAGAGTGTATATGTGTGTGTGTGCTGTGTGTGTGTGTGTGTGTGTGTGTGTGTGTGTGTGTGTGTGTGGGTGTGTGTGGTGTGTGTGTATTTGCGAGAGTTGTTTGTTTTTTCATCAGAAGTGTAAGCTTGGGCTGTGTTTTTGTGTCTTTTACATTGGATACGAGGGTCAAACTGAAAGTTCTTAGAAAATCAAAAACTGATTACATTAGCCAGTTATTAGTTTTATTATATCTTTTCAAAATATTGTCCATTGACGTCAATACACCGCTGCATGCGATGGAACCACTGGGAAAAGCACTTTGCCCACTCGTCCTTAGGGGTCTCTTCAATGGCATCGCGATACGCAGCCACCGCTTCTTCAGCATTCATAAACCGCTTTCCTTTAAGTTTTTCTTTAATTTTTGGAAATAAATAAAAATCACAAGGCGCGAGGTCGGGGCTATACGGCGGGTGACCCAGTAATTCAACGTTTGATGTCGCCAAATAGTCGATCGTTCGCTTGGCGGTGTGCGACGAGGCGTTGTCGTGGTGAAGGAGGATCCTACTGCGAGGTCGTTTCTCTCGAACTTTTTCCAAGACAAGTGGCAAACAATTGGTAGTGTACCATTCTGCAGAAACTGTTTTTTGATCCTCTAACACAATTGTTGCGAAATGACCTATCCTTCCAAAGAACGAGGCCACCATTTTTTTTCCCGCACTTCGATCTCTCTTCACTTTAGTTGGCAACTCCTCGAAAGGAAACACCCACTGAGCAGATTGTCTTTTGGTTTCAGGATCATAACAGTAAATCCAGCTTTCGTCACCTGTTAGTATGTCGAACACAGCATTTGAGTCACCTCCGTTAAATCTTTCAATCATTTTACGGCACCAATCCACACGATGGAGTTTTTGAGCCTTAGTCAAATTATGAGGTATCCACCGGGCGCAAAGCTTCCTGACCGCTAAATGTTCGTGGAGGATTTTGTGCACTTGACTCATACCGATGCCTAAGCTTGTCCGAATCTGCTGATAGGTCACTCTTTTGTCAGTCTCTATCATACGCCGCACAACACAGATGTTATTTTCAGTCGTCGCCGTAGAAGGCCGTCCCTCACGTACATCATCAGTGAGATTAGTGCGACCACGTTTAAACTCATTAAACCAGTTGTAAACAGTCGCACGAGATGGGGCTTCATCGTGAAAGGCCAATCGTAGTCTATCATAACTTTCTTGTTGACTTAAATGACATCGAAAGTCATAAAAAATCATTGCACGAAAATTTTCTCGTGTTAAATTCATTTTGACGTGACACAGACAATTTTCAATTTGCCGCCAAGTCGTAAAACAAATGACAAATGAATGAAATATATACTCAGTAATATTGGCAAAGAGTTCTATTTTCAAATTTTAGAATATTTTTTTTATTATATTGTTTATAAGTGGCCAGTTCTAAGAACTTTCAGTTTGACCCTCGTATCATATAAGTATATGTATTTATATTAAATAGTAAGTACCTCTACAACTTTTTTCTTATAATTTTTTGCATCTAAAGCAAATATTTGTTTCTTACGTTTACGCGAATTGTTGAACTCATTAAAACACAATTTTACGGATTACTTCGCGATTTATTTACATTTTATTTAAAACCTGACGTTTCGAACACTTTACAGCGTTCGTGGTCACAGGGAGACTAAGGTATTATTTGTCAATCACAAAGTTTTAAAAAATTAAACTACCGTCACTCATTAATATTAATTTACGTTCCTATTTACGCAGAAAGAGCTAACCGTGTCTTGAGATCTTGCACTGCGAGGTATTGTTTTGGTTTTTGCTAGAATAGGATCCCATGCCGGTGGAACTTTCCAACCATCTTCCCTATTGAAATTTGGATGTTTTCTAATTTCAATGGCTTCACGTAGCATTCGAGGAATAAAACGCCGTTCTTTAGCAAGTATTTTTGGTTGGTCAAAACGAATGAAGTGGTTAGGTTTGTCTAAGGCATGTTCACACACTGCAGATTTCGTATTCCGTCTCTGTTTAACGTCACCTATATGTTCTTTTATTCACACGGAAAGTTTAAATAAAATGTAAATAAATCGCGAAGTAATCCGTAAAATTGTGTTTTAATGGGATCTAAAGCAAAGATATCCAATCCTTTAAACAGTTTGTTATGTGAGAGTTGGATTCTATTCATTGGACATCTCTTACCAGCGTTAGTTCGACATGTTGCTGTTAGAAAAGTTTCGTGTTGACGAGCTGATCGCATATGCACCGCGATTGGCACTCTTTAACAAATTTCATTTCTCACTTCAATACAATCATACCTATTATTACATATATCGTATAATAGCATTGCTTTCAATTGTAAGCGTATTGATTTTAAGTCTAATAGCTTGTATATATTCAACAATTCGGTATATGGTACTCTTTTTCTGGCACATTTGTAATGTACATATCGTAAGAATTTTTTCTGCACTGTTTATTTTTTTTTATTGTATTTGTCATATTGAGGGTTCCAAATACTAACTGCATACTCTGTCTGTGATTTGATACAAGTGATTTAAAAAGATGGACGTATGTTGATGGCTGCTTCAACATAGTACCCGAGCGAACAACAAAGGAGTACAATCTATAGGCCTTGTTCAGTACGTTTTCAATATGTGTATCAAGATGTAACTTAGAGTCTAAGGTTATTCCTAAGTCTTTTACAATGCTATCTCTTTTCAATATTTCACCACAGAGCAAGTATGGATAGAAGCTAACTGTACGATTTTTCGTAAACGTAATAGACTTACATTTTTCAAGGCTAAGTTTAAGTTTATTGTTATGGCAATATTCCGATAAGCGATCTAAGTCTTCTTGGAATCTATCGTGGCTATCCACAGAGTCTATGTAATGATATACCTTGAGATGTTTCCTGTTTTCGTAGGTTAAATGAATAACCTGTGCTGCTGAACGTACATTATCCTGAGTGGGGTGAATGACGTAGGCGCTAAATTGCACACTGGCGAAGCCGCGAGCCGCGTCGCTCGTAAATATAATTTGTTGGGAAAGGTTTCTCACACTTATTGATAAGTACTCAAGTGAAATTGAGCAATCGAATTCTGGTCCAGTTAGCCACTTGATGCTGCGCATTGCGAAAGTCACGTTTTAACACTACACCGATATGCCAGCCGCACGAGACTTTGTAGGGCTGTCAACTTGAAGTTAAAGTAAAATATTAAAATCGCGAAAGTTAAATGAATCTTGGGACTGCACAAAAAATGTATGTATTTTTTGATAATCGGTTGCGTTACGTAACTTTACCTGCAAAAGACATCAACGCGCTTGCACACGTAGAGGGAGGGATGAGTATGGTGTTACCTACCTACCGTCCTCTTTGGTCTGATCTTTTTTCTTTAATACAATAAGGAGTGTCTATGGCGCAGTGGCTAGCGGGTTGCCTTTCATGCGGGAGTTACTGTTACGATCCTACGTGCCGCCATGTACCAATGACTTTTCTGAGTTATGTACATTTAGTTGTTTCACAAACCGATGCTCTTACGGTGGGGGAAAACATCGTGAGGAAACCTGCACATTCCGGCGACTGAATGTGTAACCATTATCCAAACTGGTCAGGTTCCACTGTTAACAGGGTCACGGAGGTCGGATGGCAGTCGCTCCACTGTAATTACCTGATCTGCCACATTCTAGATCATGATCTAAAGCGGACCTTAAGGCCTCTGCACAACCGGGATAACGCTAAGATGATAATGATGACCCTCCTTTTGAAGCAGTCGGGTAAAAATGTCCATCCTTTCTCCCGTGGTTCAACCCTAGCCAACTATCTATGCCACGGTCAGCACCGGTGTCGGCATAGGCGTCTCTACACGCCGGCTGCGACCGGTTGAGATCGCAATCGTGATGGAACGATGCGAAGACGCAACGATCGATCTTTGAAGGTCAAGTATTTTCCGCGTTACTGGTGTTTTTATGCTGCTAATGGTCCATCTTTCCCGATCTCTTTCCGCGGTTCAACCCTAGCCAGCTATCTATGCCACTGTCAGCACCGGCGTCGGCATAGCATCTTACCCTCCTGTGACCGGTTGAGATCATGATCCGTGATGCAACGATACGAAGACGACGATCGATCTCTGAAAGTCAAATTTTGTCCAATATATTCCGCGTTATGGTGTTTTTATGCTGCTAATGGTCCATCCTTTCCCGATCTCTCTTCACGGTTCAACCCTAGCCATCTATCTATGCCACGGTCAGCACCGGGCGGCGTCGGCATAGGCGACCGGTTGAGATCGCGATCGTGATGCAACGATGCGAAGACGCAGCAACGATTGATCTCTGAAGGTCAAGTATTGTCCAATCTATACCGCGTTACTGGTGTTCTTATGCGGCTAATGGTCCATCCTTTCCCGATCTTTCTCCGCGGTTTAACCCCGGCCAGCTATCTATGCCACTGTCAGCAGCGGCGTCGGCATAGGCGTCTTACCCGGCTGCGACCGGTTGACGCGATCGTGATGCAACGATGCGAAGACGCAACGATCGATCTCTGAAGGTCAAGTATTTTCCGCGTTACTGTTGTTTTTATGCTGCTAATGGTCCATTTTTCCCGATCCCTCTCCGCGGTTCAACCCTAGCCAGCTATCTATGCCACGGTCAGCACTGGCGCGTCGGCAAATGCGTCTTACCCGGCTGCGACCAGTTGAGACGCTATCGTGATGCAACGATGCGAAGACGCAACGATCGATCTCTGAAGGTCAAGTATTGTTCAATCTATTCCGCGTTACTGTTAATTTTTGGTGGTTCATGAATATTTATGTTTGCTATCTTGTTTATTTGCGATGTAATAGTTATTAAATTATGATTAAATTTGTATTTGAGTCTAATAGTTCCTCTTATTATTATGATTATAACAGTATCTGACCCAGATACACTGCTTCCTAAGAAAATAGTCGCGAATATGTAAGTAAGAACAGCTTTAGGGATGGTTTCACTAATCACTACTACTACTACTGGATAAATTCCGGTCCGTATCTTTCCGTAAGTATTTTGTTTTTGTTTATTTTTTCTATAGAGGGTGATAAACCTTTTAATTAGTTAACAAAATAATAAAGAAAGCTCTGAGTAAAAAATACTTACAGCGTGTAACTTTAAGGATCTCACATTTGATTAATCACTAACAAAAAATACCTAATTCATTCTACTGTCGATTCGATAGCACTCCAAAATGATAGTAGAAAGCATAAAACAGAAAAACTGTTCTGTAATAGTAAATCAAGTTACTTATAACCTAACTAACCTAACAATTTCACAGATATTATCGTATCGCCTGCAGCACAGCACCAAGGTAATTTTCTCGAAAGCTCCAATATTACGTACTTAGGTATAGCCTTTGGGTAGGTACGCCGATTATTTTAGAGCACAAATACCAGCACATGAAGCTAACACTGCAGAACCTTATGCTGTTGTAATATATACTATTTAAGGTCGAAAATGTATAGTCTAATGTGCTGTGGCCACTGTATAAAAGCTCGTGTTGGCTAGGGGCCGATCGCCGATAAGCGCTAACCTGGAAACGACTTGCCCATTTCACTGCTCACAATGAATTAATTATTATACGAATAATAGCACACTATAAAAATTATAGTTCTGCTATTTAACTAGGGTTATTTCAGAGAATTTTGAGGTACATAAAGTATTAAGTAAACTGTACGTGCAGTACTGATTTTGAGTTTTCGAGAATCGTTTTCTGGATATAGATACCTATGGCCAAATATGGCCAGGCTTCAGCATACCCAGCCATTTGGCAAATCCGCTATTGTCCTCGCCTACCATCAAAGAGTCTGGTTTTTAGGGTAGTCTGACAAGGAACCCTTACAGTTTCGTCATGTCTGTCTGTAATAGAAAGATGAAATTTTATAGATGTATGTATATTAATTACGCCGATAAAGTGGTAGTACAAAATTTAGGAAAACATTTTTTCAGGGTAGCATGGTTCATGTGAAGTGAGCGAGTGAGTTTCGTCGTCTACCCCGTCGTGTAGGGTATCTTTGAATAGGTCTTTTAAAATGAAAACAATTTTTCGATTGTTTGCTTCATTTGCGAAATATTATGGTACGGAACCGTTCGTGGTTTTCTGTTTTACTTTATTACCTATCAGGATTGAATGAGGATGAAGTTAAGAGCTTCAGTTAGCACAAACCTTGGTTTGTACTACTTGTAGTATTATAAATATAAATTAAAACTCGGAAGTTAAATTAAAACACGGAAACAGACTGGTGAGCCTCGCCTAGAAATAGAACCAGTTTGAACACCAAGTTTTAATGCATTTAGATTTAGCAAATCAGTGTTCTATGGTAAATAGACGAGGGACTATCAATACTTAAAACATTAAAAACTATTTTTGTACTTCCTGTTTTGCTTTTCGTGTGAGTATGTGCCACAGATGGTACATTCCACGCGAAACAAAACAGTTACCTTTTGCCAAATATAATTTTCTACATCACCACACCATCAATATTAGCCGCAGCGCGTTCACTGCTGAACACGGGCCTCCCCCATAGACTATGGGGCACAGATTTCCAATCCAGGCCGCTTGTAAGTAACTAGTGGGCTGAAGCCAATGAAATCCTGCGACCTTTACTGGGTCATCTGTCTTTCTTGCTAGTGAAGCCTAGAGCTACGCTTTTGATCAATCAAATGCTCTCCAATTAAGAACCTTTCTGCCCTACTACTATTAGGTAGATATAGATTTTTTTAAATATATTTAATAGGCAGACGTTTGTCCGCAGTCTCACCTGATGGTACGCGAAGATACGGTCGAGGATGTGACATGATAGATAACAAGTACTTTATTACATTACTTCGATGACAAATATTGTAACATACAATAATTTTTCAGATATGATTATTTTACAAGAAGTATTGCATAAGTATGTTGCAGTTCGATGCGCTAACAAAAACAGGATGTTTCCAAACTTAACGTTCCATTCATCAAATGAGACTGACATGACATGAAAAGTAAAGTAACCTCAGTGAAATGGAGATTTACAAACAATGAATCGATGACAATGGATTTACATTGCATAAACTGTGAGGTAATTATGGAAATCCGTATTCAAATGTTTGAATGTGACTTCGGGTACGTGCCCTTAAGATATTGCATTGTAGGTATTCACTTATGAATATAGAATTTAAGAGCCTTTGCGACCCCATTGATCTTCGACCCAAGCCCTTCAGCTTAGTTAAAAAATATTGAGTAAGTACAAGTTGGAAATATATCTACGTCTTAGATAAAAAGTTTGGCTAGTTTATTATCTACTGGGCTTTTTCCCCTCCTCTCTATGGGTAAATCTACCTACGATACTAAGATAGGAGGTATTTAAACCTAGGGTTTCTAGCCAGTTTGAAACGGTTACCATCAAATAGTACAGATGATGAGCTTAGATAGAATCAAAAAGGAATTATACGGTACGCTTAGCATCGACACAGAATGCATCGATCAAAAAGGGTCTTGACAGACAGACGGACAATAAAGTTTTCCTTTTAAGGTACGGCACCCTAAGAAATAGTTCAACTCAACAAATTCGCTTTGTTTGGCAACCAGCTTCTAGCTTGTGTGCCTGGTTATAACGGGATATAGCCTCAACGTAGGAATACTCTCAACTACACTTTAAGAAAGTACAACGAAGTACCTATATACCTACTATTACTAAGTACACTATGAGAAAGTACAACGAAGTACCTACCCACTAACTTTAAGTACCTACTGACAGGCTTTTTTTGCTTGAAATGGTTTGCTCTTGACTCTATACTAAGCCAGACGTGGCGTAGAGAGTCGAAGGTGGTGCGAGCTCACCCGAAGCTCAATCAGAAGCCTAAAATACTATTTCAGATAACAATATTAAAGTGAATAGTTACTAGCCCTCCTGCGTACGTCCACTCCGAAGGGGATCATGGTGTTCACGGAGTACTCGGAGGAGCAGCTGCCACCTGGGGTACAGGACAGGATTGAGGGTCACAGGAGTGTGAGGATTTAGGGATCAAAAAAGTGGCACTGGGGGAATCTAGGCGGGGTATGACGTGGAAATTGGTGTCTTGGTGTCTGCTTGGCAGCGCAAAAAAGCGGACACTACTCATAAGTGAATCAGGCACCCCCTTTACAGGATATCTCGTTAATGAAGGATTTAATCTTTTACATACAGATTAATTACACTATGCTCTACCATATGTCAAAAAAAAATCGAGTTAAAGTGGTGCCATTTATGAGATTTTAGTTTTGAGTTTTATTTTCGGGACCCTTACTAACATTTTAAGTTAAAAGTAACTACTTATTGATTCTATTGTTTGGAATATTTAAGAGTATTAAAATAGAAACACACTTGTTAAAAGTCATTAATTGTAGAAGTAGCCATACAACAATCAAATATTTATATCTCGAAAATGGTAATCACTTTTGGTTGAAATCATTTTTGCATATAAATAATAGGGCATCATTTACCTAAAGGATTATCCTTTATCTGCCTCGTTGGTCTAGTGGTCAGCACGCTGGGTACTATCCACGAGGTCCCGGGTTCGAATCCTGGGTCGGGCCGAAAGTGTTTGGGTTTTTCTGTCTTGAAATTACTCAGACACAGCTCCGGAGTCAGGAAGTTGGTGGTGTTAACACCCCCGTGCCTCGGAAAGCAAGTTAAGCCGTTGGTCCTGCGCCTGATCTCTCTGCGGTCATGTCGGACTTCCGTCTCACCGAAATTATGAGAGTGAAGGAATAGAGAGTGCACCTGTGTATTGCGCACACACTTGTGCACTACAATATCTCCCGCGCAGTTGGCTAATCTCTGTTGAGATAGGCCGCCGTAGTCGAAATTCGGCCAGGAGGGCAGTAGTATCCTTCATCATATAGAGTTTTATAGATGATCTTGTCAACAAAATTTTGGGAAATCTGCTTTAGTTTGACTTGTGTAAGAATAAAATTGTACGCACTGATCATCCTAGCGAATCCGAAGTCGCACAGCTTGACGACTCCTTCGCTGGTCAGCAGAATGTTCTCCGGCTTGACATCTCGATGGATGCAGTTGTGCCTGTGGCAGTACGCCACGCCTTGCAGCGTCTGCCAAATGATTTGCTTCGAGAGGAGCTCGGGACAGCCCTGGGAAGAATGAGCGGAATTAGAACTATTAAGGTACAGTCATCGTTGACTGCCTCGTTTGTCTAGGCGCGCCACCTAAGTAGAGGTATTATAGCGCGTCAACTGTCCAAATTGCTGAAGAGTGATGTATCAGAGAGATAATTCACCATAGGTACTCGTAGGATCCCAGTAATACTGTTTTATTGCGGTCTATTGCCGTGTACTGTGGTTTATGGTTTTTGCTGTCTGCATATGCCTTCGGATAACAACTTAAGGATTTCTTTTTGAATACGGAATCCTAAAAAAACCTGTCTCACCTTGAACGGAAATAATTCGCCGGTTCGCTGAGCTCGCGTGGTCTTAGCAAACTTCCGTCATAATGCATAAAAAATCATCCAGAAGGCTCGATCTAGCTAGCAACTTGCTAACGATACTACAGGAATTTTACAAAAATGAAAAATCATACCTAGGTGGGAACCTACTGCTTATGGTTGGCGTTTTCTGTATTTATCAGGTGTTATTACTGAGGCACTACTCCGGTTGACGATATCCGTATTTTTGAGTCTAGCCGTCACGCTCTTTCGCATTGTCATTCTGGCGTGAGTGACAGGGACGGCTACAGTCGAAAATACGGACGACGTCTAGTGGAGTAAGATGTCATGATCTCCTTAAAAACTGTCAAATTAAAGACACATTAATAGTAATTGAGGCATTAGAGCCTATTGTCTGTTCCTGCAAAGTAAAAGTCAAAAATCACTTATTCAATTTAGGACAGAAAATGTCACATATGAACTGCAACTGGGCGTATGAAATCAACAAGTTAGGAAAGGAGGGTCGGGCCCTACTGTATGTGAATGCCAAGTGCTAACTTTCTAAAATCATAACTGCAAAATTATCAATTACCTAGCCCCAAACTACGCGTGAGCTTGACCTATGGTGACTAGGATAACGAATATATACATACAGACATACTTAAATACACATTTATAAACATCCATGACTTAGGTACAAATGCTCGTGCTCATCACACAAACATTTGCCCCTTGCTGGATTCGAACCCGCAACCGCCTTTTTCTTAAGTTCCTAACTACTACGGAAAAGCCTGGAACTGGGTCTACTGAACACAGTCCATTGTGATTCTCACGTGTCAGCAATGTTTTGATGTATCTTTGATAAGGTTTTACTGTCTGTTTCTATATGCCAGACAATAAGTTGCATCAATGTTCATTATTTTGTCGAAGGTTAGTTTAGAAAGATAAGTAGGACTGATGATATCAACGAAAAGAGACGTTCAACGTAAAAGTGTGCACCATAATTCTATAATAAATCCATCTTAACGTGGGACTCAGACCCACGACTCCTCGCTATCCAATTGCTCTGAAAAGCTGGATGATTTTTTTTGTGCTTTTACTTTACCTATTTGGTGTAGAGGTCCCCAATATGAGTTTTAAGGCTGATCCTCGAAGGCAAGATTCCTGGCAAGGCCGGGCCCAGAAGAAAATGGATAGATGATATCAAAGATGGGCCAAAATACGTTATTATGACCAGATAAAAAGTGTGGCTCAAGACCGCATCGGTTTCTACATGCTGACTTCCAAACTTCAATTTGAAAATGGCGCCCCATGATGATGATGATAATTGGTGTTTTGACACAACCTATTCCTGCGATGGAACAATTTACTAAGACTTGAACACGGTGTTCACCAATTTTTAAACAGCCGGTTAACCTTGATTGACAGATAATTTGACTTATTAAAATTTCCATTTCAAATAAATAAACATATCAAATAATGCAAAATCGACTGAATAAAAATAAACATATTTGTGTTAAATATATTATTGCACTTGAAAAAATGACCACCAGAGGCGGGAATCGAACCGGCGTTCCTCGCATACCGTGCGATTGCCTAACCTCTCGGCTACCCTGGCGTTGGCAGAGCCTTTTTCAAGTGCAATAATATATTTAGATTGCAAAGTGAATGCTTATCACTTAAAAACAATAATTTATGTATGTGTAAGTGAACTCTAGGCTAAGTTACTAACCACAAGTGCCATACTTTTAAGTAGGTCTGTATCCTACTGCTTTGTGGAAATCGAAAATGACAACAGTATTACGAGTAGGTACATATACTTAGTTACGAGTACCTACACGATATCAAAACTTTAAAAGCAAACTGGGTACACGTTAACCTTCTCAATTCACAACTGTTTTAGGAAACCAACCAACTTTCAAAATCAATTTCGAAAACGCGCGACCTTTGCAGCAATTGTATGCAGCGTGGAATGCTGTAGTTTGTGAATAATTCGGAATTGAATTAGTTAGGTTAGTAACTCATATTTTGTTGGTTTAAGCACTGCCAGTGTATTTATTTAAAAAATAGGTAGGCCTGGCAACCTCTCCTGCGCGGCGATTCGAATATGATGCTCCGAGCACACGTTCTTCTACGTGTCAAATGTCATATTTGAATGCAAAATAGGGCAAATTACTCAATTTGAGTAAGCAAATCAATTCCGCACGCTAATGATAACCCATCTACCTCTCTTTAAATGCGCTATCATTGGGCTTAAGTGTGTGTGTGTAGGTGCCTGTTTGGTATTGTGTGTCTATGAGTACAGGCCTACTTTACATAATTACCTCCTTACTTGATATTTCGTTTCAGTCATGTCTACCTACTAACTAATATTTACGAAAAGGAAGATTTACAAGTAAGTAGGTACCTACAGTGTAGAGGAAAACATCATATCTGATACATTGTCATTTGTCTGTGCTTTGTTTACTAATGCAAAAATAAATAAGTAGTCATAATTATTAACATTCAGACAACGGAGTATTCGCGACGAAAGTCAAACAGTGAATTTTAATGAATTTTAAACCATCATACATTGTCGTGACATTGAAATGATTAATCGCTCTGACATTAGGTGACCCTATGCTTCTTGATTAGATGCACGTTTAAATGAAACTTGACTTTTGTTTTTTGTTTGTGTTGTTGCGTCTTATACTTTTGTACATAAGTCTAGGGAAACCTATTATTGGCTTTATTTTTTAACCGACTCCAAAAAAGGAGGAGGTTATCAATTCGACTGTATGTTTTTTTATTTTTTTGTGGCTATGTTACCGCATATCTCAGTCAGTTGTGGTGTTTACCTAGAGGCTATACCTTCTAGTTGGTCCCATTTTGGCCCAGTCGAGATCTGATGATGGGATATTGGTGTAATCGAGGGAAACCCTCAAATTTTGAAGGCACGTATAGTGTTTTCGTACTAGTATTTTAATGTTGACATGTTGTTACGTCTGATAGTCATTATGTAGAGCTGAGCTAATGGTGAAACTCCTTAAAAATTAGGAGTTTAGTAATTAAAACACCAGATGTTTTGTCAGGCACTGTATAGGATGCTAAAAAACAAAGTCAAAGGCGCAGCTCCCTCCTCTTTCCCTCCCCCCCCCCCCCCCTCCCTCTTAAAATGCTATTGGCAAATCTTTTCCTGTTCTTCTTTAAACGGTCTTCCTTCTCGTTACTACTTTCTTCCAAATGACGCTGTCGCATTTGAACAGCGCGTTTAGTAGGTCTACCCATGTTGCACCTTACACTAACTTTCAACTAGAAATAGAAAAATAAATTTCTTTAAAAAAAACTGACTTCAAAACTGCCTACAGTGCTAATTAAAACTAAAAATTTTATAAACTTTAAACTAAAAAGAAAAAATAATATTTAAATTACCTAACTGTTCTACGAAATTATACAAGAAACCTATTTCCAATTAATTATCTGTTATTTTTTGGAGTCGGTGCCAGAAATTCTAATTCTAATGTTTCTTTGCAAGTAAGGACAGGATTAAACCATCTCTTGGCTGCTTAGAGTAGATAGAATATCTAGCTTGGTTGGCACCGACTCCAAAAAATAACAGATAATCAATTGGAAATAGGTTTCTTGTATAATTTCGTAGAACAGTTAGGTAATTTAAATATTATTTTGTACTTTTTAGTTTAAATATGTTTATGTAAATTTTAAGTTTTAATTAGCACTGTAGGCAGTTTTGAAGTCGGTTTTTTTTTGTAACATTAAACCCTTTGTAAAACTACTTATTATAAGCTGCTGGTTTTCTTGAATAAATTAATAAATTGACTGATTTAACTGCTTAGACTTGGTAAAGGGTAGGCAACTAATTTACCTACTTGACTAATATTTACAAAAAAGGTAAGTACAGACAGAGTGACTGAATGTAGCACTAGGACAGCACATTAAATGCATAGGTGAGTATCTATTATTTTTATCATACTAATAACTAATATAATTTAAGTACTAACATAGGTTTTACGTTTATTGTCTTTTAACAAAATTGACCTTGTAGTCTAAAATAAATAAATTGAATTTATATAACAATAAAATTATAATAGGCTACCTCTCCACGTCTGTCAGTCAATGTCAATAGCACTGAACACACAATGGCTCTGCTCGTTCAGTCTCCACCACTTAGGTATTTACTTAATAAATGGATCGGAAATCGTTTCAATAATATCGTCTAAATTAATTCCCTGGTTATTTCTCACCCCAACCCCAAATTGTGGCCTGTTAATTAGCGGCATTATAGCTACACGCCAAATATTCCCACAATCCTCGGTGCAGGGTCACGGCCGGCACGCCATGAAATATTTGAGACACGCGACGAGCTACGAGTACTTATAACTAAATTATCTAACAACCCCCTAGATGTACGCTTAAATTCTTTATTACTACACGTTGTTGTACATAATAAACAAAGGAAGCACGTCAGGATACCTATTTGAACTACGAATACAGCTTTAATTAAGTAGGTAATAGAGGCTGTCTCAAGGTCAAAGTGATGGTCGGCCGGGCGGCCCAGTGCACTTAGTAATTCTAGTGGCCAAACATAATTGGAGTATAAGCACAGAAAAAGTACTAGTACTTCGTACAGAAGTATGACTTAGCAATTGTATTCAAAGAAATGTCTACTCAATGTCGTCAACAATATGGCGTAATTTAGTTCGCCTCAGAGTCGAGCACATTTTCGTGTAGACACCTACAAAAATCCATTGCAAGATAATTTCATACTTATGACTCTGGAATATGATGCATAATACACTAAACCTATTCAGTGACGTAATATCACGCGACGCGATAGGGTTGACTTCTACGAGAAGCTTCTAACGCCATCTAGCGCCTCTTTCTAGTACTTTATTCATTCTCGTCCAGCCAGCAACGTAGCCGCGCGGCCGCCGGTAAATAAAACGCGCGAGCGTGGAGCTGGCCGGTAGCGACACGCCACTTGCTTTAGCCCCTTACAAAGGGTCGCCGCGCGTAGGTACGTTTTTGCTACCTACGCGGGGAGATACACAGGCCTGGTATAAGTACTTTGTGTTTGAATTGAACCTTGTGTGTGTGTGGTGGTATGGTACCACAACACCCAGAGGAAAAAATGGCCGCATAGGGGTCGAATTCAGGACCTCAGAGATGATGGCGACAAATGTCGATATTTCTTTCCACATTAATGTAAAAAAAATTGTTTGAGATTAGAATAAAAATGTTATGTTACCTACTTTTATTTAAGACCTCATATTTTGCCATGCTCTACAGCTGTTTTTTTTCAAAGGCGATAACGTGGCCCTTTGTGGGCCGCTGGGCGAGGGGGGCGTTAAGGGGCCCAGAAAAAAAGTGGGGGTGCTGATGTGATTTAATATTGTAAATATGCGTTAATATTGCTCTCTCTGGTCTAGTCTCTTTTAGAATATAGGTTTAATTAAACTCCAGACGAGACTATATTATTTTATTGATTACTTTCTGTGTAAATTGTATTGTTGTTACTTTTATGGTGTGCAATAAAGAGTTATCTATCTATCTAATTATTAAATTGGGCGAAATAAGTTTGGGAATCGCTGCCCTACAGGGTAAATGTTTATACTCGTACATTACTGCAATAAATAAACGGAATCACATTGAACACAGACGTGTGAACCACTCGACCACAGAGGCCATCATGTCACCATAAGTGCTGCCGACTGTACACTGGGCGTTCAGATAAATAAGTAGTAGATTGTTATACAAGGGAAGAAAGTGACCCATTTCACTCGAGAAGTTTCTGGCGTTCGAACGAAGCGAGAGCGCTAATAGCTCGAGAGTGGAATGGGTGCTTTCACCCGAGTTAAAATAGTGCATTTCTTTTTTTTGGTACAATCAAAGGGCGTTCCATTTGATATCTGCAACGCGCGCCCGACAGGCACATTTTGGCGTTTCACGGGGTACGCGAGCGGCGCCAAAGCGTGGCCTGATAGTCCACTATCAACAGTTTTTCGATAGACTATCGATAGTTGAGTTAAAAGTAATAGTATCGACAGCTCCGATAATATAAATACTATTGACACACAGCAATACTATCGATTAGTATCAAAGTTTAAATTAAAATCACTATCTCTGGCTATTGCAACAACTATCGATAGTATCGATAGTTTTGCCCTATCGATAGTGGCCTTTTATTCAATAGTATTAGGGAGGGAAAAAAAATTTTCCACACGAACAGGAGAGATGAAATAAAAATTTCTTAAGTCTGGGCTGACCACAAAATTGTACTTTGTACATGTACTTACAGCAGGATACTTCTCCAGCTCATGCAGCACCGTGTGGTCGCAGTACTCGAACACGAGGTGGAGCTTGCGCTTGCGTCGAAACACCTCGATCAGATTCACCAGGTTTGGGTGCTTTAGGTTCTGTTGACAAAAGAAGACTGGCATGAGTCGACCCAATAGACACCGTACTAACTGCCGTACTCAGAGACGTCAAATATCTTTATTTGACGTCTCTGAGTCTCTGAATCTAATGCATTCCTTTTCTATTTCATCGACATAGAAAGTGACAGAACGAGACGTAATCAAAGATTATATTTAATTGACGTCTCTGAGTACGGCAGTAAGTGAGATATGAAATATAAATATCACTTTATTGGCAGGACTTTGTATGATTTTATGGTAATTTACAAAGCAGGCAATATAAAATTATAATATTTTAGAATGTACAAATGAATAGCAACAAAACTTTTTTAAGGATTTTGACATGTCAGTCAAACATGAAGTTTATGTTTTATATCCAACTAGAAGTTCTCCGCGACTTCGCCCGCAAGAGTTGAGTTTTCCATATAAACTTTCATCCCCCATTTCACCCCTTAACGTTTTTATATCGCGACAAAATGTATGTCCTTTCCAGGGTCTCGAACTGTCTTCATACAAAATTTCATCTCAATCGGTTCAGTGGTTTAAGCGTCAAGACGTAACAGATAGACAGACAGACACACTTTCGCATTTATAATATTAGTATGGATGCCAATGTTGCCATTGGATATAAAACATAAACTTCAGGACAGGATGTCAGGATCATATTATATTGTTTTAATGTCAGTTCGACATAATGCTAAACAAATGTCGCTCAATGTCAGTTATTTTATATTTTTCTTCTATAAGATTTAAGCTTTTCACCAAAAACTAAAACATGCGAGTATTTAAGGTTGAGCATCTAAGAACTTTGCCGCTCTTCTTTACTCTTATACAGACTGTCGCAAGAAAAGCGTGCTAAACTGACAATGGAGATAGCTTAGCTATAACAATTTTAGATTAGATTAAAAAAGATTTTTTTTGGGAAATAATGCCACTCATGATAGCTTAGCCATAGCCACAGGGTATTAGTTTGGGAGGTAATGCCACTTCCTTGTATTCTTCATACAGGAAAAATAATGAATAGTTGCATTATTATCCAAACCATGAGACTTTCATTAGAGCCAAGTTATTTTTATTTAAAAGGTAAGCTATCTCCAGTGTCAGTCGTGCACGCTCTTTTTGGGACAACCTACCTATACCTAATATGTTTTTTAAGTGGAATGGGTTTGCTCTTGACTCTAGACTTAACTAGACGTGGCGTAGACAGAGTTGACGGTGGAGCGAGCTCATCCAGAAGTTTATGGAAGTCCCACTCCCCGACGGAACACAGCAAGCTACTTGGCGCCGGGCTCCGGTGGGAGGGTGGTAGCTACCAGGCGGCACCTAACGGACCCTACCATCGCTGTTAGGATCGTTCAGCCGCCATCCCACACAGAAGTTGGTCGTTACACAGCGTGGACCACTAGGAGGTAGATCCTTCTCCGCCCCAATCCAAAATCTTGTAATCTTCTTATCGTGATGTAGGACTGCGCAACTATAGTCGGACAAGTCCATGCGCTTGCGCCTGCCGAGCGCCGTGCGGGGGGCGAGGCGTACTAGATGTCAGCGGGGACGGGTGGAGTTGAGGGGAAGGGGATTTCTTATGACAGTCGCGTGCGATCTTCCTTGCCCGCATATCTTGCGGAGCGCTGGAGTGTCTGAAATGGCTGGTCTGGAATATAGGCGTCTGAAATGGCTTGATCAGACCGACGGCTTATGAGCTTCCTGAAGCACGGAATCATGTTTTCTTAACGGTCAATTAGGTGAATACAAGGAACAACATTAATTAGTGGTTTTAACATTTCGTGAGCCCCCGGTCGTTGAGTCTTACATAAATTAGAAATAGTTAACTCCATTTAAGTGTGATTTATTCAGCGCGAGAACCCAAATCTCATTCTCAATTCAAATTATACTATATGCCACAAACATTATGGATTCAAATTAGCTTTTTGTTCACGTTGCAGTAGGCAGGTGCATTTTGAGGGCAACCATGGGGCAAACTCATTTGAATAAAATCTTTATGCGATAGCGCTTTGAACTCTAGTTACATGAAATAAAATGAAATGAAAGTGTTTATTTGGAAGAATACAACATATGCAGATCTTAAAAGAAAATTAGTCCGTGTATTCAGCCTGCGTGCAGGCATGCAAATATTAATGTTAAAAGTTCATAATTTTATAACACATAACATTATGCTTAGTCACATTATTATATTCGTAAATGTCATATTCATTGATTAAATTAGTCATTATAATTAAAATATTCACTTAACCTATAAAAACAGTTAATTAACAGCCAATTATTCAACTTTTTCTTGAATGTATTACCTTCGAGTATTTTTAGTCTTTCCGGCAATCTATATATATAAAAGAAAGTCGTGTTAGTTACTTCACTTATAACTCAAGAACGGCTGAACCGATTTAGCTGAAAATTGGCAGGGAGGTAGTTTAGAGCCAGGAGAAGGACATAGGATACTTTTTATCCCGTTCGACATCATTCCCGTGTGACTTGACATGTAACGTCAGTCACTATAAAACGTGGTATAACAAAAAAGAATCAGACTTGGAATAACAAAATTGACGTATAATGACAGCTATGTAATGACGTATGGATGACTATTTGATATTTGTAAGAAATCAATAATATAACTATTTCTATTAAATAAATAATTAACATTATTGCCCAATTGCCCATTCGTATAAACAGTGAAGTGAACTATAAAACTCGGTATGGTTAAAAATTTAAGTTTTTAGGTGAAGTGAAGTTTAATTAATAATGCCGCGACCAAGACGATCGAATCTTTCCCGACAAAGCCGTGATGCAAGAAGAATACGAAATACTGCAAATGAAAGGACTGAAGAAGAACAAGAAATTGCACGTGAACAGCGCCGCGATAGTATGGCTCGACTTCGTGCTTCTCAATCACGAGAGCAAAGTGAAGCAGCCCGTGAAACAGCTCGGTTGGCAATGCAGAATCGTCGAGCGAACAACAGAGGTCAACAAATAGATAATTTGCGACGCAGAACAAGATATTTATCAAGTGCTGATTTGAATCGAGCAGCGTTTCAATACGATTGCAGCAATGATTACAGCTTGCATCCTAGCGTTTGCATTGGGCAAATGGACGTAGTTTGCGAGTATTGTGGTGCATTAAAGTTTTCCGGAGAAACGCCTGGATTATGCTGCCTTAATGGTAAAGTGAAATTGCCATTGTTGACTCCGCCACCTGAGCCATTGTATTCATTGCTTTGTGGCGAAACACAAGAATCACGCCACTTTCTTGCAAATACTCAAAAATACAATGGTTGTTTCCAGATGACGTCATTTGGGGCAGATATTATCGAAGAACGGGGATTTAATCCGACATTTAAGGTATTTATTTTTGTACTTATATAGAATGTAGTTAAAGAATAACTTACTTTATCTATTGGTACCTATGTAGTATATTTGCTAATTCTGAACTCTACTCTCCCACCGAAAAAAGTGTTTATAACCCAGTTAATACTGTCTGGTTTTTATTTTGTAGATACAAGGACAGATTCATCATCGAATTGGATCATTACTACCTTTCGAAGATACACAGAATAAATTTTTACAAATATATTTCATGGGCAACATGGAAGAACAACTTGATCGACGCCTAGAGATCAATGCAGGAATGAAGCGAGCAATTCTTCAAGACTTGCAGTGTCTGCTTCATGAACATCATGCGTTGGTCAGGTTGTTTAAGAGTGCTTTAGAGCGCATGCCAAGTGATGACTATAAAGTTGTTATCAAAGCAGATAAACGACCATCTGGAACACACGAAAGGACATTTAATGCTCCAACAGTAGACGAAGTTGCCATCCTGATTGTTGGTGAACAATTGGAAAAACGCGATATTGTGCTTACACGTCGCGATACTGGGCAACTGCAACAAATATCTGAAACTCATCGATCATATGACACATTGCAATACCCGCTGATGTTTTGGCAAGGAGAAGATGGATATTATTTTAATATTAAAATGAAAAATCCATTGAATGGTGAGTATCAGTATCATAATTTATTTCATTTATTTGTGAAAGACACTGATTTAAAATAATGCTTATTAAAAAAATGGTTAATGTCTGTATTGTTTGCCTTTAAAATTTGCCTTTGAAATGGTTAATTATCAAATTTTTAATTTCAGGTGAAGAAACTACAAAGAAAGTTAGCTCAATGAATTATTACGCATATCGTTTGATGATTCGTCAAAATGCTGACAACTATTTGCTGCGGTTTCGTCGATTGTTTCAGCAGTATTGCGTTGACATGTATGTAAAAATAGAAACGGAACGTTTAACATTCATTAGGTTGAACCAAGCCAAACTGCGTTCTGAGGAGTACATCCATTTACGTGATGCAGTTAATACTGAAGGAAATGCAGCTAATATTGGTCGATTAACTATTCTGCCGGCGACATACATTGGTAGTCCACGTCATATGCATGAATATGCACAAGATGCAATGACATATGTTCGTCATTACGGTCGGCCCGATCTCTTTATTACTTTTACCTGTAATCCAAAATGGATAGAAATTACTCAATTGCTGCTTCCCGGACAAACATCAAGTGATAGACACGACATCACAGCACGTATATTCAGGCAAAAAATTCGGTCCCTGATGAACTTTATTGTTAAACAACGCGTCTTTGGAGATACTCGATGCTGGATGTATTCAATCGAATGGCAAAAGCGAGGCCTGCCGCACGCACACATTCTTATTTGGTTAGTGGAAAGAATTCAGCCTGACCAAATAGATGATATCATATGTGCTGAGATTCCTGATTATGAAGTCGATCCAGACCTACATGATGTTGTTACTACTAATATGATTCATGGACCGTGTGGTGCCATCAATCCCCAATCACCTTGCATGGTCGATGGAAAGTGCTCTAAACGATATCCACGGAAATTAACGGCGGAGACTGTCACTGGCAATGATGGTTATCCGCTGTATCGGCGTCGATCACCAGATGACAACGGTCGAACTGTCACAACGAAAGTGAAAAGAATGGATTTCGTTGTCGACAACAGTTGGATTGTTCCATATTCGCCACTTATTTCTAAATCGTTCAAGACACATTGCAACGTTGAATACTGCAATTCAGTTAAGTCCATAAAATATATTTGCAAATATGTCACGAAAGGCAGTGATATGGCGGTTTTTGGATTGCAATCCTCGAATACCAACGATGAAATTTCACGCTATCAAGTTGGTCGTTATGTGAACTGTAATGAAGCGATTTGGCGTATATTCGCATTTCCCATTCACGAACGTCATCCTACTGTTACGCATTTGGCGGTGCATCTGGAGAATGGTCAACGAGTATATTTCACGGCTTCGAATGCTACGCAACGTGCTGAAACACCTCCAGCAACTACATTGACCAGTTTTTTTGCAATCTGCCAAAGCGATCAGTTTGCACGAACTTTGCTTTACTCGGAGATGCCACGTTATTATACTTGGAATGCTTCATCGAAGAATTTTCAAAGACGGAAGCAAGGCGATGCGGTTCCTGGGTATCCAGATGTGCGTTCTACTGATGCTCTTGGTCGTATGTATACAGTTCATCCAAAGAATAATGAATGTTTCTATTTGCGGTTGTTGCTGGTAAATGTGCGTGGGCCAACGTCATTTGAGTCACTACGAACTGTTAATGGTGTAATATTCCCAACATATCGTGCTGCATGTGAAGAATTGAAGTTATTAGAAAACGATAGTCATTGGGATACGACAATCGCTGAAGCCATTATCTGTGCATCTCCAAGTCAGATACGCACATTATTCGCTATCATAATTTCGACATGTTTTCCATCAAACCCATGTAACCTGTGGCACAAATACAAGGATAATATGTCAGAAGATATTTTACATCAAATTCGTGTCAGTTCCAGAAATCACGATATTGAGATGAATGAGGAGATACATAATCGTGCTTTACTCTTGATCGAAGATATGTGTTACCTCATGTGCGGTAATTTATTAATCAGGTTAGGAATGCCAGCACCATATCGTGAAATGAATGACGCATTTAATCGAGAATTGGAACGGGAACGTGAATATGATCACCAGGAATTAGATTTAGTAGTTCAAACGAATGTACCCCTGTTGAATTACCAACAAAAGAAAGTTTATGATACTTTAATGAAGGCAATCGATGATGAAAATGGTGGTTTATATTTCCTAGATGCCCCTGGTGGAACTGGCAAGACATTCCTCATGTCATTAGTTTTAGCAACTGTTCGGGCGAGATCTAACATGGCGGTTGCAGTTGCTTCTTCTGGAATAGCAGCCACATTGTTAGAAGGATGCCGTACGGCTCATTCAGCATTCAAATTACCGTTAAATCTTCAAACTATTGAAGAACCAACGTGTAATATTGCAAAACACTCAGCAATGGCCAAAGTTTTAGCGGTATCGAAAATCATCATCTGGGACGAATGCACAATGGCGCATAAACGTGCATTAGAAGCACTTAACCGAACATTAAAAGATTTACGCAATGACTCGAGATGTTTTGGAGGAGCAATGATTTTACTTTCTGGTGATTTCCGCCAAATACTGCCAGTAATTCCAAGATCTACGGCTGCCGACGAAATAAACGCTTGCCTCAAATCGTCAAATCTATGGCGCCATGTGAAGAAACTGCAACTGACAACAAACATGAGAGTTGCATTGCTTAATGATACATCTGCTGAAGATTTCTCGGAGCAATTGCTGACTATCGGTAATGGTCAAGTACCTGTCGATGAATCGAGCGGATTAATATCATTTCCAAATAATTTCTGTAATTTTGTCTCATCAAAAGACGAACTTATCAACAATGTATTTCCAGAAATTATTTCTAACTACAAAAATTATGAATGGATGAGTGAGCGAGCAATTTTAGCGGCTAAGAATAAAGATGTAGATGACCTAAACAACATAATTCAAAATAAGATCATTGGAACAATGCATTCATTCAAATCTATTGACTGCGTCACAAATGAAGATGAAGCCACCAACTATCCAATTGAATTTTTAAACTCTTTGGACGTGCCTGGCTTACCACCGCACAATTTACGCCTAAAGGTTGGCTCCGTAGTAATCATGCTTCGAAACATAAACCAACCAAAACTGTGCAACGGTACGCGTTTGGTGGTTAGAAAATTGATGAACAATGTAATTTACGCTACGATAATGATAGGAAAATTCAAAGGTGAGCAAGTTCTCATTCCGAGGATACCGATGATCCCAACCGATATGCCGTTTGAATTTAAAAGACTTCAATTTCCGATACGTCTTGCATTTGCCATGACCATCAACAAATCACAAGGCCAATCCTTAAAAGTTTGTGGTTTAAATCTAGAACATTCATGTTTTTCCCATGGTCAATTATACGTGGCATGTTCACGGATCGGAAGACCATCTGCGTTGTTTGTTTTTGCGCCTGATAATAAAACAAAAAATGTCGTGTATCACAAGGTACTTAAATGAAGAGCAACCTATGTACTAAAATACAGAAATAATTATGAATGATTGATGTAGAAATTTAATTTTTTTTGTATTTTTTCCAATAAAAAAAAAAAATGCTTATTTATTGACATTAAGGCGGAACAAAGTTCGCCGGGTCAGCTAGTTTATTATATATACAGGGTGTGGCGTAAATAGTGGTCCAAAGCAAAGGTGTGGATACACTGTACACTGAAGCACCACATACCAGTATTTAAAAAAAAATATGTACAGGGTTTTCAAAAAAAAAAAAAAATTTAATTTTTTTAGAAATCGTTACCTTGCCTTACAAATTTGGTTATAATTTCCAAAAATGACGGTTTTTTCTTATCCATTTTTTTTTATTATTATTGCTGATCACTTGTACTTAGTACTCCATTCGTTTTTTTTTTTACAAACTGAATTTAATAAAAAAAATTAAGTTTCTTTCAAAATTCAATACTCACTGCTAGCAAATCGTTTGACTTTCAATGCTTTTGGTGCGCCGGCGCTGCTTACACCCCGAATTGAATTGGAATGGTCATTTTTGGAAGTTCAAGGGTTCTTGAACTTCAAATAAATTGTTTTTCTGAATTGGGCTCCTTTTTGTTTCGAAAAGCAATAACTTTTTTCCTGTAAGTCGTAACACTTATTGTTGCACCATTTTAGAATCTGCAAAAGATGGGCATTTTTTTTAAACAATGGGCACTGACAGTGTGGTACATTTTTTTTGCACCAAAAGCATTGAAAGTCAAACGATTTGCTAGCAGTGAGTATTGAATTTTGAAAGAAACTTTATTTTTTTTATTAAATTCAGTTTGTAAAAAAAAAAACGAATGGAGTACTAAGTACAAGTGATCAGCAATAATAATAAAAAAAATGGATAAAAAAACCGTCATTTTTGGAAATTATAACCAAATTTGTAAGGCAAGGTAACGATTTCTAAAAAAATTAAAAAATTTTTTTTTTTTTGAAAACCCTGTACATAATTTTTTTTTTAATACTGGTATGTGGTGCTTCAGTGTACAGTGTATCCACACCTTTGCTTTGGACCACTATTTACGCCACACCCTGTATAGATTGACATATTATAAACATTTTTCTTATAAATATATTTGTGGCATGGAGGCTGATAGAGAAGGTTTTTGAACTTGGCACGCTTTTGACGGGGCACAACATCGCTTCGTCTTTTAAAGTAATCCGGATTAGACTTAACAAAATTACAAACGTCCCTAATGTACATACAAGGCAGCGGCAGAATGTGACACTTCTGAAAAAGTGGTCTACAACTGTCCAGAAACCAAGCAGAATTTATTACTCTGACGCATCTCTTTTGCAATTTAAAGGCTCTTTCAGCGTCAACCGAGTTACCCCACAGTAACAGTCCATAGCTTAACACAGACGACACGTAACCATGGTACGCAGCTACCGCAGCATCAAACGAAATAGTTAGACGTACTTTTTTGAGGGCGAAAACGAACCTGCTAAGCTTCTGAACAACAACCTCAACCTGATCTTTCCAGTTTAAGTGCGTGTCTACAGTAAACCCTAGAAATTTAAACGAAGTCACTGTGCTTACCTTTTCATTTTGGTATTCAATGTCAAGAGTTAATGGGATAGTATTGTATGAATTAAATTGCATTAAATTGGTTTTATTTATATTTATACATAATTTATTTATAATCGTCTAGTTAACAATGTCAAAAAAAGCCCTGCTCAAAGTTTGCTGAGCAAGGTCTTTATTTTCCACCTTGATTAAGACCGTGGTGTTATCGGCAAAAAGTATACATTTATGTGTCATATATTTCGGCAAGTCATTTATAAATACCAAAAACAATAGAGGTCCTAAGATACTCCCTTGCGGAACCCCAGCATTTTTTAAAGTTTCTTGAGACCTAAACTTTCGTTTAAAAAAATGGTTATTGACGTCCTGAACTACTTTGGTTATCTCTGTACTCTGCCTTCTATTTCTTAAGTAACTGTTTATATCTATTCGAGAGCCTTTCCCCGAATACCATAACAGTCTAGTTTATTAAGAAGTATGTCGTGATCAACAAAATCAAACGCCTTGCTAAGATCCATAAATAATGCTAAAACTGGGTTGTTGCCGTCATTTATGGATTCCGTTACAAACTTAACCAAGCTGAACCCCGCCAAAGATGTTGAGCTTCCCTTACAAAAGCCAAACTGATCTTTATGCAAAATATCATGCTTGCCAAGAAAGCTGTTCAACCTGGTAAGCATGGCCTTTTCAAAGATTTTTGATATGATCGGTATTATCGTTATAGGTCGGTAATTATTTGGGTCTGACCTGTCTCCCTTTTTAAAAAGCGGCTTAACAATAGATGTCTTGAGCTGGTCCGGAAATGTGCCTTCAAGGAATGACAAATTGATCACATGTGCCAGTGGAAAACATATCCATTCAACACAAGCCTTTAGTACACCTGTGAAGATCTCATCACACCCACTTGTCTTGCTGTTATTGAGTGAAGTGATTATTCTAAAGATTTCCTTGCCATCGACTGGATTTAAAAAAAATTATTTTGAATTGTTGTAGTTGCAGCTATTGGGTTCATTGTTATCATTGACAGGTTGATTAGGCATTAAATTACTAAAATGATTATTTAAAATATTACTAATGTCAGATGGCTTGCTATATGCGATATGATTATGGTGTATAAATTCAATGTCATTTTTATACAATCAATTTGTCAATGAAGTCGTAATGGCATCCCAAGTAGCCTTGCTTTTATTTTTGCTCATACGAATGCGCCGCAAATTGCATTTTTTTTGTGATTTGTTCATGATTTTTTTAAGTATACTATCGTATTTTTTAAAAGCAGCTCTATTCTTGTTTTTATGTCTACTAGTTCTCCTATACTTTATATACAAAACGCGTTTTGTTTTACTTGATTTTCTGATACCTCTTGTTATCCAATTAAGTTTTGTTGGTCTATTTGTGATTTTAACTTTGATGGTCGGAAAGCACAGATTATAGAACATGATTAAAGTGGAGTAAAAATTCCCAAACGATTCCTTCAGAGTTTGTGCATCATAAACCTCCGAGAAAGAAAAAGAAGAAACACAATCACAAAACTTTTTCACGTTTTCTGCGCTATAATCGCGTTTGTGTTCGAACCAGAGATGAAAGGCTCTTTTCTTATTAGTCCTAAGTACGATTATTTGAGCTGTTTCATGATCAGATAACCCAGATTTGTACAGTGTAGAAGTTACATTCTTTACGTTACTGGCCACCTGGTCAAGACAAGAATTCAAGCGAGTAGGTAACCTAATGTGAGCTTCAAAATTATAACTATGTAATGTATTTAATAACTCATTAGTGTTTTCGTTTTCTTTTAGTATATTTATATTCCAGTCCCCACATATCACTATTTTCCTTTTTTTAAATTTATCGGTAGCATAGTTTAATAACTTATCTAGTGTATGTAAAAAAGTTTTCACTTGTGTTCCTTTGCCGGGTATCCTATAAATACAAAAAACTACAATATTCAGACTAACTACCTCCATATCGCAACACTCAAAATTATATTTTGTCAATAGATTTGACGGAATACTTACAGGTTTGCTGTTAAATGATTTTTTGACTAGTATGCATGAACCACCTTTAGCTTTGTCATCTCTACAATATGATGATGCTAATTTGAAGTTTTTTAGATTAATATTATTCTCATTATTTAATTTAACATTGGTTTCAGTAAAACATAGTATATCCACCTCATTTCCACACGACTCTAATTCAGACAGTAGAATTTCTAAGTCATTCATTTTATTACATAGTCCAGCAATATTCTGGTAAAGGATTCTTAACTCTGATGAATCTTCCTTCAAAATTACACTCGGGAAACTTACTTCAGGAAGGGGCTTAACTTCGAAAAAATTTTTTTACTGTGTCCTCTTCCCTGTAACTGATCTCCTGAACATTACGATACTTGTATACATTTTTGATTACATTTGCTTTTTGTACAGTCACATTTAATTCTAACATAATTCTAAATAATAATAAGTCTAAATTAGCTTTTTGGTTGTTTTTTTTAAACATGTCTTTCATCTCAAGGAAATTACAGTTGACATATTTTTAGTTAGTTTAGTTTTAGTATTTAGTCTATTTACATTAAGATTTCGATTTGTAGGAATATTCAAAAGAAGAACCTTGCATGTCGGCTGAAGTACCCGTGTGCCTGTGCTTGATTTGCTGGGGTCTGCCTAAGCGACCATTTATTGGCACGCAATGTTTTCGACTTGCAATGGTACAAGATATTTTTAGAAACCTAAAATAACTATTATGTCCTAGCCGAATTTCGACAACAGCGGCTAATCAACACGAAATCAAACTAATACTTACGAATGAGCATATATTAATGAGGTCATTCTCACATACCTATTGTTTGTGTTATCAGTGAAAATAACACATTGACGGGCCACGATGACAACTAGCATTGCGATGCACGCACGTAGTTACAATCAGAACATAACTGAACTAGGACAATCAATTATTATCATAACCTAGATCTATACAGTGACAAGCAATGGTGACAAGTACTTAGCCAGATCAATAATTTACTAATTAAATGTATGTACGAGTACCTTACATACTTTAATCTTTAGTGTAGGTACACCCGGTGTTTTTATACAATACAAATGTTCCATTATATACATTCGTCTTGCGCCTGATCTCTCTTTAGACAATTTAAATTGTCTATGCTCTCCGGTAATGTATTACCGTCGCACCAAACTTCAAGAGTGAAGAAACAGAGTTTGCTCCTGTGTATTTCCTTCGTTCCAGTGGCCGATTCATTGTTTTACGTAATATATAAACTTGCCTGTCATTCATCATAATCGTTGTATCAAGGACAGAAACCACATTCATTCATCGATCGTCTCGATTCGTCATACATATATCGAATATAGAACGTCTAAGACCCGAGTTCACCAATTTTTAAACAGCCGATGAACCTCAAATATTTGACAGAATTATTTACGAAATATGTCAAATAACGCTAAAACGGCTGATTATAAAAATTAAGCATGTGTAGGTGAATTCCGGCTAAGCGATTGGCCACACCGCAGGCCTAACGCGGGCGCGACAGCGGGCGCGAATTATCAAACATAGTGCGACACTTGTACACGAGCCCGTACAAGCCCTCGTCCAGCTTCGCCAGCTTCTCGTGGCGTTCCCTCGGCTGATGCTGCTTAGACTTTATCGTCACATCAGCTGGTGACACGAAGTACATCAGCTCTAACTAAAGCTCCAAGCAGATGGCCCACCGACCTCCGCCACTGGTGGCCGTCACGTGTCACGCCCTTTGGTCCCACGCAAACGAAGATGGTCGGTGGCCGCTACAATTGACACCCATAGATCTTGACGACGACGATCTCGCCGGTGTCCCTGTTGCGGCACTTGTACACCAGCCCGTACGAGCCCTCGCCAGCTTATCGTAGCGCTCCATCGGCTGATGCTGCTTAGGCTACATCGTCACTTATCAGCCGGTGACATGGAGTCTAGCAGCTCCAACTTAGGCTCCGCGCAGATGGGCCACCAACCTCCGCCACCGGTGGCTGTCGCGCGCCCGCTACAATTGACACTCATCTGCTAGATATTTTGTCAAAATGGCGAGTGGCCGCCACCGGTGGCGTGTCGCGAACACGGAGTAGCGAATGAAAGAAATGTTCCGTATAATCAGGATTCTGGCAATAGTCAAGGATCCGTAGAGAAACTTGGTTGGCTCAGCTTATGGGGTCTAAGTCCTAGCGCTATCTTGAATCGCTGAATGAGTTGCTTCCAAAAGTGTCTCGATCATAGTTCAATACAGTTAGGCTAATCCCAGCAAAACCAGCTACGTTTACCTTGAGCATCCGTATCTCCCTGAGCGCGATCTTCCTGATGAGCGGGTCGTCCTCGTTCTCGACAAACTTCTTGACGGCGACAATCTCGCCGGTGTCCCTGTTGCGGCACTTGTACACGAGCCCGTACGAGCCCTCGCCGAGCTTCGCCAGCTTCTCGTAGCGCTCCATCGCGCGGCTGCTGGCGCGCGACCTGGAGGACAAAATGGATATGTTTAGCCCCATTCTTCATCCGAAACCGGGTGCTTTGAAGCGTCACGGTCACGTAATATCACTGAAAGATGTCTGTCTTAGATGGATAGATATCCTAGTTGGATGTCCCAAATTTGTATGTCTGTTACCTTCTAATGACCGAAACCTTAATCTGGTAGAACATTCTATTTGTCGCTAAAGGGAAACTGGACCTAGGCCAAACAAGGATATATGAGTGGAATGCCCCACACGATTATTTTTAGATGTTGACATGATGTATACAGTGTGTCCGGGTTTCGACTCATCAGCGATCATTTAAGGGCCTTTAATTTATCAAATATAAGAGACATAATCCTTGACTTTTTTTTAAATTACCAACAAAATAAGTTTTTGTGTTTACTTTTGTAATAGGTTAAAAACCCTATTAACTTTTTAATTTTTTAGCAAGACATGTAAATAATTTTGAATTGATCTTATGGCGATAGGTAGCGTTATACCTTCCAAATGAATAATTTTCTTAACTTTTAGGAATTCCGCAAGGGGGAAAGAAACCAAAAATTAAAATAAAAGAAAAAAACATGGCTCCAAAGGACGTGGGTTCAAATCCTACCTGTGTGTGAATTTTTGGTTTCTTATTTAAACTTATATAAATAAGAAAGAACACTGTGAATGTTAAAAATATTAAAAACTATTGAATCCCTTATATGGAAAATGTTTTTTTTTAATTCAGTCCATTTATTTTTCTATTCTAATTTGCAAAATATATTTTCAAACAGCCTTTTTGTGATCATGTAAAACCGTGCTTAATGATTAACTATTATTATTCAACTATCATACATCATTCTGACATCAGCTATTATTAAAGTGTAGTTTCCAAACGCACGCAATCGAGTCGTACATTTTCAGATTTTATTTTCACAGACACAAAGGGGTGTTTATCTCAATCTGATACAAATAGCTTTGTTCCCTGACATTTGAGCCTGAGGTTGAAGGTCGAAGGTGCTAACGAGCTTGCAAGCAAAGGTCAGGCCCTCCCCATACCAGCCGTATGGCAAACAAGAATCCAAATTATGAGTTTATAGAAGGGTGCTCGTTTTATTGCTTTTGGCAAATACCACTGCATACGTGAAGGCAAGGCGAGGTCAGGTAAAATAAGTACTGGTAGCTGTGTATATCAAATCTGGCTGCCTCTTTGGTCTAGTGGTCAGCACGCTGGGTACTATCCACGAGGTTCCGGGTTCGAATGCCGGGGGTTTTTCTGTCTTGAAAAAACTCAGACACAGCTTCGAAGTCAGGAAGTTGACCTGGTGGTATTAACACCCCCGTGCCTTGGAAAGCACGTTATAATCCGTTGGTCCTGCGCCTGATCCCTCTACGGTCATGTCGAACTGCCGTCTCACCTAATTATGAGAGTAAAGGAACAGAGAGTGCACCTGCACGTGTATTGCGCACACACTTGTGTCCCGTGAATAGGGGTGCAGATCAGAGCCTCATATCTTTCTACTGCATGCACTAAGTAATACACACGGCCGCAAATCAGCCTACCCTACTTTGACCTTGAGACCGCCTGTATTCCCACTGACTGTACCCACTTTAAAGCCTTTTACTAGTTTACGTTTTCATACCTAATTACTATGTTTTCCATCAAAATGTAAGTACTAACCTTGCCGCTACCACTTCAGGCGAGGTTATCGATCTGTTTATTTCACCCTTCATTTTAACAATTTACCAACACCCACCCATTAAGTACCTAAATGATTTGCCGGTGATCCAAACACAAATTGTTATTGATCATAATTTGTATGGATTTATGCAAAAATGCAATTGTAAAAGTAAATATTTAACTTAACCTAACCAAAGTAAACCTTGTTTTGCTTATTGATGTCATCTGGCAAGTCAGTTGACAAGCGTCAAGAATATTGATTAGGATAGAAAGAAGTTTCTTTTACCCTATTTGTAGCATCCTTACTAGAATTTAAAGATCCTAACTAGGAAGGTAGGAACTAATCGGATCCTTAGTAGGCTGCGAAATCTGCGTACACGAAATCTAATTGGTTCCTACATAACTTCCTAGTTAGTATCCTATGTAGGTTAATCAGATCTTAAGTAGACTACGACACGAGATCCGATTGGTTCCTACCGTCCTCCTTTGGATCCTACCGTCCTAGTTAGGATCCTGTTAAAACGCCACAAATAGGATAGTGTATAAGTGCAATAATAACTACTTTATTTATAGCTTTAATTTTTTTTACGCTCACAGTGGTACTTTTTTATATTTACATATAAGTTTTAACAAGAAACCAAAAAGTGCTTTATTATGTATTCGTTTTGCTTGGTTCTCTGCTACACAAGTATTGCTACGACGTGACCGGCTACGAATCGACTACGAAGCTACGAATGGTTGTTCTAGGTGCGCGTCAAATTCTTTTTCAAGAGTCTACTTGCAACGAATTTGCTACGGTGCTACGAGATGTAAAGACGGAAAAAATTATTGAACGACATGATTTGGAGAATTTTGCGTTACGAAAAAAATTAGGGACTTCTCATTTCCACTCCAATATCAGAAGAAAACATAATAGCTTCTCTTGGTTAACATTAAAAGGCTTAATAAGGAAATTGTAACGACGATCAATGTTACTACTATTGACTTGGGGTTCCTATGGAGTATTCGGAAGATTATAGCCTTATAGAATTTTCTAACAGCTGTTGTTTTCCTATCGGAAATAACTTAATTGTGCTAGCGGTGTAAATGTACATTCATCTAAAAATTTTTCAGACAAAATGGCCTAAATTGTCTTTGATGTAATCTTTCTATAATAAAAAATTTCACTGTGTTAGATAAGAGCTCTATATCTTCCAACGGTGTTATAGACTTGAACTACCTAGGTACAGTCGGCAGCACGTCAGGTTACCCTGTGAACTACGAAAACAGCTTTTATTACGTAGGAAATAAGGATGGGCTCAAGGTCAAGTGGGGTAGACTGACGTGCGGCCGTGTAATACGTCCTAACTTCCATCATATCTGAAACTAATAAAGAGGACTGTTGCCCTTATTACGTTTGCTATTTTACACCTTTATATAACCCTTTGCTATCTTACCTTCGCGGTAGCAACGGCAGGTTGTTGCCAAATAACCACAGCCGTTTATCACCGAACCATTTCTCCATACAGGATGCCAGGTTGTTGAACAGTTTGGAACTAGAGCACTCCCGCGACAGATCCGCACTATACATTCGCGTTTCCGAACGTGACAGATGCGCGCATTTCCCGCCAAAATTCACGTCAAAATGTCAAACCGTTTATTTTTTCGTAACCAGCCAGATTCACCAAAGAGGTTGGTCAGACTTGCTCTCTGTATGAGGACTGCGAAGCTTTTAGCTGAACTCGGTAAAATATCGATCGCAGTTTTGTTTACAGTTTGTGTTGGCCTGTATACATGACAACCGCGGTGGTGGTGGAAAAATGTAGGCTAGAGCACGTATCAATACTTTCTCCAAGCCCTGATTTTTAAAACCAACCATGCATGTGACCTTTATTATTTGCATGGATTTACTTTGATTTGAATTAGGTATGCGGGCTAAAAAATACACCGAATGACCGAATTGTTAGTAATCTGTAGCTTTTCTTTAGTGGATTTGTTCCCAATGGCATGTCTATCTTTTATGTATAGCTTATTATACCCATATTTCCTTCTGCTCGTGCAAAACCGGGGCGGACCGCTAGTCGAAAATATTTAATAGTCGCAAGTCAGCCCTTGGTCTATAGCGTTTTCCTCAGTCTTTTGCGTTTCAAGTAAAAATAACGATAAATATGTACCCTCTAGTTAAAATAAAATTGTGTAACGAATATTTTTATTTTCAGGGTGGAATAAATCGGAAATACTCAGACTTACCTTTTTACTTGTTTGTCGCTGGCTTTTGTTTAAACACTAAGTAGTTTGAGAAAACGATTTAACAGGTCTTATCCTGAATTATTGGTAGTTAAGATGGGTAGGTATTACAAAACACACTTTCTGCATTGTTAAGGATTAAACAAAACAGGGCTCAGTATTCCCCCCTAAGGGACACCCGAGGTCACAAACCGTCAATGGCGTACTAAAAAAAGCTAACACGTGTAAAAAAAGACGATGGTGTTTTAACAGCGTAGCCATCACCATTATTCTACTGTGCTATATAATTTCTTAGTCAATCAAACATAGTTAGGTACTTTGGAGTGGACATTGGCGTCAGCAACAGAGTGAAGGTCAACGAACTTCGACCAAAAGCTTTTTAGTGATCCAAAAAATTGTTTTCTTATGCCACTGAAACTTTTACCGCACGAGAAATGGATTTGATAAATAGATTAAAATTAACTTTAGGTACTTTAGTAGTACATTTCATTACGCATTAAAGCGAGTTGCCTAGATCAGCGGTTTCTAAGTGGTGGCAGGCCTGTGTATCTCCCCGCGTAGGTAGCAAAAACGTACCTATGCGCGCTAAAACAAGTTGCGTGTCGCTACCGGCCGGCGACAAGCTCGCGCGTTTTATTCACCGGCGGCCGCGCGGCTACGTTGCTGGCTGGACGAGAATGAATAAAGTACTAGAAAGAGCCGCTAGATGGCGTTAGAAGCTTCTCGTAGCAGTCAACCCTATCGCGTCGCGTGATATTACGTCTCTGAATAGGTTTAGTGTATTATGAATCATATTCCAGAGCAATAAGTATGAAATTATCTTGCAATGGATTTTTGTAGGTGTCTACACGAAAATGTGCTTGACTCTGAGGCGAACTAAATTACTCCATATTGTTGACAACATTGAGTAGACATTTCTTTGAATACAATTGCTAAGTCATTCTTCTGTACGAAGTACTTGTACTTATTCTGTGGTGGTTGTCTGGGAACCCTGAAGTTTCGTGAAAGTCATAAAAGTCATTTATTTGTGTATGTAGACCCCGTGCACTTATACACGTCCCAACATATATTTTTTAAGCCCTACCACTGCTTCGGGACAAATTGTGGGCTAAAAGGGTCACAATCACAACACTACACGCTAGTTATTGCGGACGAAACGCTATTCATTAGGTTGAAAATTTTTATTAGTCTCTTCGAAATGTAAATCAAGCAGTAAATATACTCTCGCGCACAAAAACACACACACACACACACATTCACACACACTCACATGCGCATACACACACGCGCTCGCTATCGAGGATTGTTTTGTTTTGTTTAACCTGTATTTTAATTTTTTGTAAACCCTGCTAACTACTGATAAGATTTCTTTTTATTACACATATTTTATTCGTGCTTGCAAAACATGAATAACTGTTTAATGTCACCATTGATGTCAATATATTTAGTGGTCCGAAGTGTTGGGAGCCTGATGACTCGTAATACAGGTATTTCATACCTAGCATAGGCATTAGACTTACACAAATACTGACTAAAACCAACTAATTTTAGTAATACCATACCATGGTATGTATGTATGTTGTCAAATCTGTGTGAGTAAGTTATTATTATTACAGTATAGGCAAAGAAAACACGTTTACATGGCCTTCTTCATTTTTTAAAAAATGTAAATTTAATTATTTATTTTTAAAGTGAATTACAACATAATATTTTGTGAATATTTTAAGCGTCTGCCTGCTGCCATTATAAATGTCGAGCAAAAAATGGTTAAAACATCACGATTGTTGTGTGGGAGTCCCCCTTAAATATTATTACTATTTTATTTTAACTAATTAATTTTAAAGTGAATACACAACTGTATATTCTGTAAATATTTCAAGCGTCTACCTGTTGCCGTTATTATTGGGAAAAAAACACGTTTCTTGTATGGGAGCCCCCTTAAATACTTAGTTTACTTTATTTTCAACACACTTGCTTGTCAAGTGAGCCTTATTACATCGTTCTTAGGGCCATAAACCGAACTATAACCCACGCGTGCATAATAATATAACGCACTAGTGCGTAATAGAGAACAGAGCATTTTCAATTTATCCGGGTAATACCATTTTTTCGTAACAATCACTTTACGCGGTCACAGAATAAATAAGAGTAGGTAGCCGCCCGCAGTACGAGGTGCGGTGCAGTTAGTGTTTCGCACGTACTTCCTCCTAACATGCAAATCTTGTGTTACTTTTAAGATTCTACTGTGTGTGTACTTGCAAAAATTAAATAAATAAGCAAATCAGTCCAGCAGCTACAGCGCGCTCTCGCTTAGTAGAAAAACGTCCGTGGACTGTTATGTCCAAAATAGTCTAAACATTATTTTATATTATAAATAAATACTCAAAACACGAATTCATTTCAAACGTGTGGAACGGAACGACAACGATTTTGACAGATGTCTTCTTGCTCCTCCCTGTCATGTCTGATGTCATTCTTGTCATTCTGTCAAAAACTTGCAAACGCAGCGCTCGTGTTGTTTGCCGTTTTCGATCAATGATTTTGTTGTTTTTATTATGAAATCAAAACATCGACTTTGTTATACGCGGACATTTATAAACCCCTAATGCGGCTGTGTATTCTGTACAATTTTTGCGCAATCTTATCGGTGGATTTCGTCTGAAATTGAACTTTCTTTGATTGTGCGAAATAGATCATTTGGCAAGGTCGTGGCACCTTGAAACAAAAATCTAGTGTATTGTGTGGTGGACTGATGCGTACGGTGGTTGTATCCGGTGTTTTTAGTGTGATATCTGTTGTTGTTTTGTGATAGTGAGTGTTCTGAGAATGGGGTCTTCTGGGTTGACTCTGGCGGACCTGCCAAACATATTTATTATGATCGGAGCGCTCGTCGCCCTATTTGCGATGCTAGTCATTCTTCTCAGGTAAGAACCGGCGCCACAAGTACTCCATGTGGCGTAGACTTCAATGATAGAACCAAAATACTGTCCGCAAACATACCAGAAAAGATCACATTCACTCTTCAATACTTCGGTATGATTGTCAAAACATGTACCTGTTTATGAAAGATTGCTATCAATATTAGGTAAATATCATTTACCTTTTATTTGTATTATCATCTACTAATTTAAATGGAAATATATTCATTGGAAGTAATCTAATTGACCTGAAAACTACAACTAACATATTTTTTTCTTACCAACAATATTACCAGGGCAAAATCTTGCAAGGAACACTAGCATTATGAATAATTAAAATAAGAGTAACTAAATTAATTTTCAAACAGCACATATAATTAAGAGTAATAAAATAATGAATTATTACAGACCACATTCATTTTAAATTCATTATCAAGGCCTGCTTGGCAATTAGGCATTTCTCAATATCTTACACAACTTAATATGTCATGGTCTCACTAACTAACAAAGATATGGTTATTTCAATCAATTGAAATAATTTTAAAAGAATCTAATGACTACATAGATTGTAAACTAGCTAGCTAGCTAGTTGTAAATTAATATAGTTTTTTAGCAAACTGTTTTTATGTTTTTCAATAAATTTATTGGAAGCCATATTACAAGTCATGATCTGGTTTGTATCAACTTCAAGATGCAAATAATGATACATGTAGTGTTTGTAGATGGCATTAGTGAGTAGACATGGGGCGGGTACCCGGCATGGATCCGGTAACCGGCGGATCCAGCACTTTTTTGAGGATCTGGCCGGATACCGGTTAATGGGGCTGGGTACCCGGCACTGCCGGGTAATTGAAAAAAACAAGTATTATAATAATCATTTATGGGAACACAAATGGTAATGGAACAAAGAAATGGTAATCTTATAAACAAGTAATAAAAGGCTGTAATGGACATTTTTTTACGAAAAAAACGATATTTTTAGAACTGATATTTCAATATTTGTAAATTATGTATGATGCAAAAACACCAACTTTTCAGCGCGATCACCATTAAAGCATAATAAACAAAAACAGTCCCTGTCCCCACGCGGAATACGCAAGGCGCGTGCCGGCCAGCGCGGCGCCTTTTAGTTGCTGCGCCCGAGCGGGCAAGCGAGACGCACATCCCACGACCTGTAAGCGCTGCCCGGCAAAAATTGTGCAGGGTACCCGCCTGACGGGTACCCGTCAAAACCACTACCTGCCCCATGTCTATTAGTGAGTTTGATCAGCTGATTTAGGAAGCCAATTTGCTGCCAAGACTAGTATTGTGCAAAATGGATATTGGTTTTTTAGTTTTTTTTGCTTGAGAAGTTGAACTTATTATAATACAGTCAAGATACAATCATTTATTTACATATTTATAAGGGAAACAAACAGCTGTTTATTTTACATGTAGACCGGTGTTTAACAATCCTAAAACAGCCAGTGAACATCAATTGACAGTTAATTTGACAGATTTCCTATACAAAATATGTCAAATAATGTTTAATCAGCTGATTAAAAGTTAAACATGTGTTGGTGAACTCCAGGCTTAGTTTACAGATAATGTAACAAATATTTTTGTTATAAAACCACCCCTTGACAAAACATTGTATAAGGTTGCAAAAGATGTAATCAGATGGATACATTCCCAAAGTATTGATGAAATCCAGATACCAGCTCATTGGTGAAGCAAGCACTTACCAAAAATAGTTGAGTATCTTAAGTTCTCTGCATCTTAATTGGAATAGCAATTGCCTGGATAGCGAGTGGTCGTAGGTTCGAATCCCACCAGAAGACAGTTGATTATCCATACTATAATATTATAAATGCGAAAGTGTGTCTGTCTGTCTGTCTGTTACCTCTTGACGCTTAAACCACTGAACCAATTAAGATGAAATTTGGTATGGAGACAGTTCGAGACCCTGAAAAGGACATAGGCTACATTTTGTCGCGATATAAAAACATTAAGGGGGTGAAATGGGGGATGAAAGTTATTTCATTAAAGCTTGCAAAGAATTTGCTTAAATTATAAGAACAGGCATAAGCTGCTGCAGATTAACTGTATTTGTTACTTTTACTTACTGCAGTAGCAGGAAAACACATCACATCATTATCGTGGTACGGTACAACAGTAAATCACTAAAATATATTGTTTAAGGCAAAAAATAAGACTGTCAGTAGCTGTATTGTAATAAATTGCCTAGTATCTCATTGTGTTTACGTAAATAACAGGCCACTTGAATGTGTCTTCCTATAAAGCTTCATTAGTTCATGGTACCTACATTATTAAATATTATTACATACATAATTCAAATTCAAAGTTATGTTGATACCAAAAATAAGAAAACAGTTTCATTTATTGCAGTTCCAAAGTATTAATACTTCACATATCATGTTATATTTATTGTTATTAATTTATTTAGAAATATCAAAAATAATGTGTTTCCTTATGTTTCGTTTTTCCAAGTTTTCACGTGTTTTTGTATAATTTTAGTTGTAAATCATGCATGATCAACTAATTTCCTTGCTGAATTCTCTTTTGTCAAGTCTTTGTCCTTCCATCTATCACTGAGACCTTTTTCTATTTTTTGCAGAGGAATTGCTTTAAAGTAGAGATGGGCCGAGTAGTTGCCGGAAAAGCCGACTATTCGGCAAAGTTCAAAGCATACGTAACCTGCGTAGGTGTTCACTTTACAAAATAGGTACACATGATATAAATTATATCATCATAGAACACAACATAAAATCATAGTCATAAATTGTATGACTGATGGATGAGGGTTCAAAAGACATATATAACATATACATACATTCTAAATTTTGGTGTTTACCAGGAGAATAAGAAGATGGCTTAGAATAAAGAATGGGGAAGACACTTGGAAGACTCCACTGACAATAGCATAGCTATTTAATTATAAGTACCCACAGTCCTAAATTAAATAAATGATTTTTGTGTTTGACTATATAATTTGTTCCCCAGAAACATGGAGGTGATAGGCATAGTGGGCGAGGGGCGCGAGGACGCGTGGCGCAGCGCGATGCAGCCGCCGCGTCTGATGATGCAGAGGGTACACATACCGTTCACGTTCAAGCTGCAAGAGAACGAGCCTATAGGATATGATGGTGAGTTGTTTTAAACTTCACGTATCAGGATTGTCTGGTGACGTTCAAATTTCGTGTTTTCTTCTAAATTTTATATAATTTTTATTTGATTTGACATGTATGATAAAAGTTTGTGGTACACCTTTGACCGTTCATGTAGAAAGAAAGAGTTAAATAAATAAATAAACACCACATGACGAGGTACTGGTACAGTCCAGCAAAAAAGAGTAGAAAAAAAATGGCGCCTCCATTGTCAATAATAATAAGTATTTCAAGACCAATTATTTGCTTACTAAAGCTTTAAAGCTACGAGTTTTTAAACTACAGAGGTGCCTCCATTTATTTTTGTTGCACTGTAGTATGTAGTCTGAGATTATCAGTCAGATAACCAAATCGTAGTTCTCTGCATAATTATGTGATTCGCCCAAACTATGTAAACGTTTTCTTTCGTTTGATATTTACAAGAATCTGCAATTAAAACAGTGTTGTCAAAGTCATAAACCATTTGATTTATTCTTGGGCAAGTGTAAACACGGATCTAGTAATATGGCCATTGTTTGCAATTCTATGCTCGGTAGGCTGTTATTAATTTAGTAAAACTAACCTGGCTTGTCCTTTAATGCCTGATGTCATTGACTTTTACACTGCTATTTAACTGTCTTAAAACATTCTGTGCTATTGTTACATGCACTTTCGCTGCTAAATAATTTACACGCAGCCTCATACTTACTACATACTAACTTATGTCATACTTTCTGGCGGTGACATGACTTCGTAGAAAATTCATTCTTATATCAAAAAAATGTTCTAAAACTGTTCAAAATTGTACGCTATATTTCTTCCGAGTAAAAAACATGTCATGGAAGAATACTTCCTAGCGGGCGCTATTTATTTCGCCTAGTATAAATCTTCTTTTTGACTTTACACTTGGCCAGAAAAATGTACGCGATCTGTTCATTCACCTTGTTATTACAATATGGGGCATTATCTATTTGCATTTAATTATTTAAAAATAAAACATATTTTATGATAAATCTTTTTTATTTTTGACATTTAAGAGTGTATTGTCTCTTATGTACATCTATAAATAACACAAATATAAAAATATTTATCATTAATTATGTTTTATTTTTTTGACAGGTGCCATGACATGTTAATTGTTTTTTACTCGGAAGGCTTTAACGTACATTTTTTAAAATATAGCGTACAATTTTGAACAATTTTAGAACATTTTTTTGATATAAGAACTTTCTACGACGTCATGTCACCGCCAGAAAGTATGACATTACTTACTTACCTATAATCAATAAATATCCTCTGAATTCTCTTTTGTCAAACGTTCGTACTTCAATCCATCACTGAGACCTTTTATTTTCGCGGAGGAAATGCATTACGCGTTCTTGGTATCCTAAGGATGGCAGCAGGCGATTGGCCTAGTAAGTATACCCACTAAAATCTCGGCTTGGATCCTCGCTTCCTCAGTCCACTTAGCGGGACAACGAAGCTTTGCTGTTAGCAATTGTATGCACTCCGACGTCTCAGTAGTTCTCCAAGCCTAGCGCATACAAGCAACGAAACATGATTATTACCTACAAGTCAAATATCATTGAATTTCATTGAAAATACGTTGTAGACATTCCACCTGCCCGTACAATGCGTTTCGCCGACACTTTTCTGATGCGAACAGATAGGGACTGTGCCTGCTAATCAAGATTCGGACTTCCCTCAAGATTACGACCTGAGTCTCTTTAAGGCAAGTGTGAATAGGTTTTTACTAGGCAGATATTAACCACCCTAGACAGTGTCCACACCCCGCACCAAACATATGTAATTAATGTGACTACGGTCAAATACCAGCTTAGAAAGAATTAAAAAAACAAACATCTAAATTGGAAAGTTATCATTGGCTACTCTAGTACCTACTCATACATAATGTATAGACATTTCTTATTACGTTCTATCTTGTAATTTACTTCTTCTACACTCGTCTTTTTTCAGGTGTATAAAGTAAAAAGTATAAAGTACAAACAAATTGATATAACTTTCCCTTTAATCATTATTAGGATGTTACGTAACAAAAACCAGTCAAGCGCGAGTCAGACTAGTTTTAAAGGTTCCAATCCAACCGGTTTTAATCAAATAGCTTCTTTAAATACCTACTTTAATTCATTCTAGTATTAGGATTAATTGATCTTTTAACAAATGTTCACAGAACAATTAATTATCTAGCTAGGAGTATAGCAGCGACGGTTTATGACAAACAGACGAACGGACAGACAGAGAGCAAATGCCCTTCGGGGAGGATGTGGTCTGCAACTACAATGCAAAAGCCTCCTTATTGAGGAACCCTAAAAATATAAAAATACATTATTACTCGTAAAATAATTGGATTCAAAGAGGAAGTGTATGAGTTGTTTATTCGACCGCGGTTGAGACAAATCGGTCGCAATTCTACTTACTAACAAGTAAACGAGTAGTACCACAGAATAAGTACCAGTACTCCGTACAGAAGTATGACTTTGCAATGAAATTCAAAGAAATATCTACTCAATGTTGTCAACGATATGGTGTAATTCAGTTCGCCTCAGACTCGAGCACATTTTCGTGTAGACAGCTACAAAAATACATTGCAAGATAATTTCATTCTTATAACTCTGGAATATGATTCATAATACACTAAACCTATTCAGTGACGTACTATCACGCAACGCGATAGGGTTGACTGCCACAAGAAGCTACTTACGCCATCTAGCGCATCTTTCTAAGACTTTATTCACGCTCGTCCAACCAGCAACCTGGTGTCGCGCACCGCCGGTGAATAAAACGCGGGAGCGTGTCGCTGCCGGCTAGCGACACCCAACTTGTTTAGACCCTTACCAAGGGGTCGCCGCGCGTAGGTACGTTTTTGCTACCTACGCGGAAAGATACACAGGCCTGGTAGTACGTAATACGTGTGTTCTTATTGTCATTATGAACGAACATTTTATTTTTGTGCTAGCTTATTACTGTACTTATTCAGAAACTAGTGTTGCTCTCAAAATATCTTTTGGTCTGACGGTTTTACATTGGTACCAGTCATCACTAGGGATCGAATATTCGGATGCGTATTCTAGCTACTGCAAAGTGTTATGCTAGGATTGACCCTCGTAGCGTAGAGCGAAAAAGGAACGAGTGGTTTATAGTCCGACAAGTTCTAGCGCGACCTTCCTGCGGTACCCCAGAGGTGCAGGGCGAGGCATGCTGGATGTCAGCGGGGACAAATTGTGTTGTACGCGTATTGGTTGGATTGGCGCTTCCTCGCCCCGCGCACGTCTTGGAGGGCGTAGGAGTGTAAAAAACTGAAGTAGTGACTGAGATTCATGTCGATAGACATCATCAGGCAGCAGACTGGTGTAAACTGGATGCAAGTCGCACGCACCACACAGATTGGAGTAGAATATGGATGGATCCACCTTCCTATAGTCTTCCTTACACCGAAGCATTCCTTCGGAGTGGCCCACAAAAGGCACGGCAACAAGCGGTGATTTGGGATTGAGAGAGTAGGTATGCGCACCCGGACATTAAGCGTATTTTAGATAAAGGACACCTTAATACTAAAATAAAGTGCAGTCGAATATCCGATATCTGATCATGATTTATTTATAGGGGTCAGATGCCCTCATGTTAATAAGCAGACATTAAATTAGGTATCCCACATACTCTTCAATATGTACTTTGGAAACGTTTGTAAATGCCTCCGCCCAAGGCAAGATACCTATTTATAAATGAACGAAGAAAACGTACGTGTATCGAAACGCAGTATTAATAAACTCTCTCTCTCGGCATTACATTAGGGGAGCTAAAATTATTCCGGTTGTTCACCCCATCATATTTAGAAATGTCAAACGTTAAATAAGATACCGAAAATTCTAAAAACACGCCATTCGAAAACCATAACGAGTTTGTTGACTCCTAAATCCGTGTATGGTGTACACAAAACAACATCTCGTCTAAATTCCTTCCACATTCCTAATGAATCGTAGTCTGACGCGACCACTAAGTTAACCTTTTGAAATGCTGCCACCTAGATAGAAGGGTTCCATAATAATAGATATTTTTTTTATTAAGTCCTAATTGTCCCATTGCGTTGTCGCTGCGCAGATTTTATTTGGTTACTTTCTAGCCCTGCTGAACCGCATTTCCTGGGATAAACAATAATAATAAAAAAAGTTATTGTCACACGTCATTCGACCAATAAAAATCCAGAAAAGTACTGCCGCACTCAGCGACGTCAATTTAATTTTATCTATATTTAAGTCTCGTTCTGTCACTTTCTTTGTCAATGAAATAGAAAAGGAGGACATGTAACTTAATGAAGGATTAACTTTAATTGACGTCTCTGAGTATGGCGGTAAGGAGATCAACGGGCAATCGTCCCAAGTTTTATAACCTTTGACTCAGTAGTCAGTAATGCTAATCGTCATCTCCTATGCATTCATTCACAGTAGCGAATTCAGATCACTGTTAAGATCATTAATCATTTCAATGATGCTACTGATGAGACAGCTAATTAGCTTCTTCGACCAATCAGAGGGTCATTAATCATTCAATTATTAGTCTGCTATTTAAAAAATGCAAATTGTTCTCTCCATGAACCGGTTTCAGCAAGTTGAATGACTTTAAGACCTTCACTACGCCATAATAGCTTGGCAAGCCAATACTGTCACCTCAGCCAACAGTCAACTGGCCACTTTCTTCTTTAAACTAAACTGAATCGTGTGCCTAAAAGCTAAGATCGAAAATATCTTGACTAAAGATCTATTGTGCTATTTTAATAATTTGGCATAAACACCTTTTTCAGATTTGCATGTCTTTTATCTATCTGTCGTAAGTCGTAGATAAAACCCTCGTCGCCTGACTCTCGAAATAAATAATCTTTCTCTACCCATTAGGCACTACAGCACTTACTTGAAGTAGGTACCTCAAGTTTGTGTTGCATGACAAATATTTATTAAGAGTACAACTTATATAAAGTAAGTTTGCGTTCGGGGAAGTAATTAAAAATGATTTCTATTCCTAACAAAATTGAAAGTTTTATGGCAGTTCAAATATTTGTTTCATCTAATAATCATAGCGACCTAAACTAATTTTTTCTTTTCAAAAATGATTACGACACTTTTTATTATTAAAAGGACTCAAAAGACATCTGACAGACAGCTGTAATTAAATAGTAGGTAATCGTGTCTAAGATTCTCGCAAGATCGATTGAATGTGACGTATTAATAGTGGCGTTATCAGCCTCAAACGCGTTATCTGCGCTTGCGGTCGAGTGAGTGAGACCAAACGACGCAAGTGCGCGCGCACCGAACTCCTAGTCTCGGCGCAAATCGCGGGCACGTGCACTTAAGTATACGAATTACACGACTGTCCGAAATAGGAGCACGTTTTAATTGATCCAGCTGGACAGAGGCCCTACTCCTGTTAACGATTTCCGTATTTTCGAGTCTAGCCATCACGCTTGTTCACGTTGTCAATATGTCGTGACTGAAAGGGGCCGTCCCTTTCAGGACATTCGAGGACATCGTCAACCGAAGTAAGGCCTCAGGACCAAAATAGGAGTAAAGGTATAAGTTCGTTGCCGACTCCACCCAGCAGCTCAGACGACGCACAGTGGTTCCAAATAAATAAAAAATGGACATTGATGCCAGAAGCTTGAATTTTTTTCTGATGGTTTACACTAAATCAATTAATATGACAAAAAATATATATCATCCTACCATGACTACATCGTAGTAAAAAAATAAGTATATATTTTTTTGTATGGAAGAAATCACATTTCTTTTTATTTCTCGAAACACTTAAAAGCTGTCAAGATAACGATCATATATGTAAGAAAACAAGTGATTCTGAGTATTTCATGCAAAGATACTTTGTACTTATCTCTGAGTACTTTTGAGTTATTAAGGGTTGAAAAAACGTAATTTTGTATATTAAAATTAATGTTTATAAGATTGAATCGAAGAAATATAAACTCATTTGATTAGTAGTCACTAAACTAATATGGACTGCAACTATATAAAACAAAAATCACTGAATATTTGGGTCAACGTTTTCTTGAAAAATTTCTGTTTCCTCTGAAAATAATTCACTGTGTAAAATTAATGCGCTGGCCTCTGGACCTAAAGACATAGTAAAATTTATAAAGGAAGTCTTTAAGGAACACTGAAGAGTAAAAGTATGGGGAGTCACAAAAGATCCTAGTGGGTCGAGGTGCTCCGTGGGTTGATGCCCATGGCCCCTATAAAGATAAGATAAGATACCATGACTACATCGTAGTAAAAAAAATAAGTATATATTTTTTTGTATGGAAGAAATCATATTTCTGTTTATTTCTCGAAACACTTAAAAGCTGTCAAGATAACGTTCATATATGTAAGAAAACAAGTGATTCTGAGTATTTCATGCAAAGATACTTTGTACTTATCTCTGAGTACTTTTGAGTTTTTAAGGGTTGAAAAAACGTAATTTTGTATATTAAAATTAATGTTTATAAGATTGAATCGAAGAAATATAAACTCATTTGATTAGTAGTCACTAAACTAATATGGACTGCAGCTATATAAAACAAAAATCACTGAATATTTGGGTCAACGTTTTCTTGAGAAATCTCTGTTTCCTCTGAAAACAATTCACTGTGTAAGATTAATGCGCTGGCCTCTGGAAATAATTGTTTATGGGATCAAACAAATTTTGGCTTAATATGAGTGATGTAAGGATCCGAGCTAATTAGGAAGTTGTGGATTATGTATAAATTAGTTTCAACTCTGCCGATTTTTCTTGTGTGGGCCCGTCTAACGTTTCGAAAATCTTTTTTTCGTGCTTCGGATGCTTCTTCGGAAAGCATGCCTATAGGTATAAATGAAAAACTCACAAATATCTGCACCAGCTTATGTACACTAAAAGGCATGTAATACCATGGGTATAGGTTAGTATACAGTATTGCTGTTTCTTTGCAATATTCCCTAAAAAGGCTAGTATTAATATGTTGCCCAGATGAAATCACTTGAAGAATAACTGCAAATCTTTTGATTAAATCAGGGTGAATACCTGTTATTTCAGCAGACAGTTAAAAATTTTGAAAAACCTAAGTGCTGTATTACCATCGTTAGTGGTGCCAAATCCCTGTTTAACTTTGTCAATTAACAAACCAGTTTTTTCCCGGAATTCTTGGGTCAATTTTTTTTTGGTTTCTTTTAACAATTTGTCATCATTTCGGGCTGCCCACTTTTTAAAATCTAAATTGTAGGAAATATGTAATAAACATTCCATACATCTTATCCACATATGCAGCGAGGATAAATCGTATTGGTAAATGTCATCTCTGATAGGTTGTTTTGACACAAAGTCCAAGTCATTCATTTTACTTGGTGGAGTACCACATATATTACATACTGCTGCAGAAGATGTATTAGAAACCACCGTAGAAATTTTCCCATCAATCATAGTCATATGCAAATCATGATGTATCTGAAGGTTTTCTACAATTGTCGGGACAAGAGTGGAGATTTCTTCATTTATAGAAGCAATTTCCTTCTTGATCAAATCACTCGTTTCTTTGGTAAATTGAAAACCAATTGGTCGACAGTAATTTGTTGAAGATGGAGAAGGATTCTGCCAAACGATAGTACCACTATCTTCTACCAAACGAAGCGGAACCAAACTGATCATGAAAACTGAAGAATAGTCAATGTATAAGTCGGACTTTGACTTTTGTTTATAGTTACTTTGAGAAGATGACCCATCACATCCCCATTTACATATAAATTTTAGTGACTTTGTGTCTGCCGAATGAAACTGAATAAATTTTAAGATTCTATGAACAGTCAAATCTAATAGTGATTGCAGTCGTATTTTAACTCCAGATTCGGTTACAGTTATATCTGCTTCTGAAGGATAACAAGTTTTTTTATTTCCAGAAGCTTTTTATAGGACGGAAGTCCAAAAATATTTTCTGAATCGATAGTGGCTTTTAAATTGCGATATTGCCATTTCGAAAAATTTGATGATGTAACTAGCGCTAACGTTATATCTTCAGGGAGGCACGGTTTTTCAGTTTTTTAGTAAACCAAAGCTTGTCTACTGTTTGGCATTTTTCTTCGTTTTGGAATAATTCTTTGATTATAGCCGCTAATTTGGTTTTGTTAGACTCTTTCAGTTTAGCACATAAAGCATAAACAAGTTCTTCCTCAGAATGATCCAAAAGTGTGAGAGAGCGCCTTTTTTTCTGCTTATCGGATAAATCCATGAAAGGTTTTTTTATAGGTTTTATACTGGAACTCGGTTGATGTACATCTACTTCCGTGGTCTCAATAATTGAAACGTCTTCCGCGGTCCCAATAATTCGAACGTCATCCGCGGTATTAATATTAAAAACACTGTGTAAATCTATATTTTGACATTTCGGCCACACAATTTCGGACTGTAACCAATCTGAACTTTGGTGCAAAAATGTCTTTTGGGCTCTGCTAGCAGCAGACCATCTCTTTGATACATTGCTTGTAAAATCGCGACAAAATGATTTGATAATATTCAAATCTCCGGAGGACAATTCGATGCCAATACGTTCGACAACAATTTTGTATAAAAATCAGTATTTTTTAAACCACCACCTGATTTAAGGGCGCAGTACAAATCTAAATTTGTGACAAATGCGGACATATTATATGATGTTCAAAGAATATGAACAATAAAAATGAAAAACAACTTGAATACGATTACGATTCGAGAAAAACAAATAAATTCAAATTTAATGAATAAGAACATTTTACGAGAGCAAGAAACGAACCAAAACTTGGCTGGACTGGACTTTAAAAAGAAAAAAGAACGAAAACAAAAAACGTAACAATAATAAAAAAACGTAACAATAACAAAAAAAGACAACAACGAAATATTTAATGGAAGCGTACAGAAAAAGTAGTAACACGTCTTATCACAACCACACTTAGCTGTACACTGATGCATACAAGTGCGCACGCGCAGTGCGTGAACGTACATGTCGTAATGAGTCATCAATTGCTTTATTGTTATTCTGGCAAACTCGCGTCGGAGCTACTTTTTGCTGGCCGGCGCACCAAACAATACATATTTTTGAATTATTTCCCTAAAAACAGATTTTTTTAATATGCGTATATTTTATTTGTACGTTCATACTTGTGTTTAATTATAAACAATATTATGTTAATGTTATTTATATATTATGCAGCCCATTTTTAATCTTATTTTATTGTTTAATTAAATGGTTTAAGCAATAGGTTAAGGCAAAAAAAATATTGTTCAACCCTTAATAACTCAAAAGTACTCAGAGATAAGTACAAAGTATCTTTGCATGAAATACTCAGAATCACTTGTTTTCTTACATATATGATCGTTATCTTGACAGCTTTTAAGTGTTTCGAGAAATAAACAGAAATATGATTTCTTCCATACAAAAAAATATATACTTATTTTTTTTACTACGATGTAGTCGTGGTAGGATGATATATTTTTTTTGTCATATTAGTTGACTTAGTGTAAACCATCAGAAAAATTTTCAAGCTTCTACCATCAATGTCCTTTTTTTATTTATTTGGAACCACTGTGCGACGTGTCGCCACGACTACTGGTTTCTATTTATTATTTCTATCAAATACGAGTACCAGGATCCTCTGAATACCTCTGATATTTATTTGTATAGAAATACATGGAAACCAGTAGACATCGTCTGCTGCTGCGTGGGGGCGGCTTCGAACTCATACCTTTAAAATTAGAAGTACGACTGGGGCTGGTATACGAGGGTTTCTTACAAGATATACCTCTTTTAAAATTGATTTTGTTATAGCATTGGCAATAAAAATAATTCCAGAGACAGATTTGATCTGACTTTGTTGTACCTATATGCAGTTTTGAAAGACCAACTGACCGAAATACATATTTTAAGTAGTCTTCCACGTTCTACAAAATCTTACATACAAGCGCTGCTTCTCAAGGCGATCTTCCCCTGAAAAATGACACGAGGTAAAAATAATATTCTGGCAAATATACATAAAAGTATTTCAATGTCTTGTGGATTTATTTTTGTCTTCTACTATTTACATTATTTAAAAATAATGTCTCCTTCACCTTTGTATGAACCTGGCAGAAACATTCTCATTGTTTTAAGACAGATTTTTACACCAACCGACGTGTTATTTCAGCCGTAACATGATGTTGCGAAAGCGATAATGTTGCAGTCATAAATAGCATTAATTTACAATTAGTTTACATACAACTGACCACAATAACAAGGCTTCCAGTCCACTTCCCTGTTTCCCATCAATATATACAGTGTGTCACTGATGTCCGAGTCTTCATGTGGAGACCAAGGAGCAAAATTGCAAACCCTATCTTAATAAGGTCAACTTTGGAAACCCAAATTATTTTTTCAACTTACCATACTAATTAGTAAATCGGCTATCTAGATTTGTATGGAAAGGTGCTATTTGTGGTCTGTTTTTAGGGTTCATGTAATAGAAAAAAAATGCGGGTGAACTTATCTATCAGCTCTTAAAGGCTCGGACATCGGTGACAGGACACACTGTATACATACTTACGTATGTGTAAGCCTTTCATGCGTATTATTTACGGAGCGTATTTGAAGCCCTTCAGCAATGTAAGATAATTATTACAATGCAAAATAACGTATGCTTGAACCCTTTGAAATCATTTTTTTTTTCAAACAGGAGATGGCATGGATGGAATAGAGAAGAATGGAGAAAATTCCATTGACAAGATAAAGGTCTTAAATTGTAGATACTGGTAGATAGACTGGCTTACTGCCTCCGAATATTGATGAACGGTTAATTGGCAATTTACAACCATTTTTATGTATGTTAGAGCCAACTGTCCTGTCCCATTGCATCGTCGCTGCGCAGATTTCGCACATGAAAATGGGTTTTGGCAATTTCATGCAAATGAAACAAAACAAAATTGTATTTATTTAGTTTTCGTATTTTTATAAAAGAGAAGGGTCCGAAATTATAGCGCTAGCAAACATAATAAACAATATAAAACATGCGAAAAGGGCACAGTTAGACCAAAGCTCAGTAGGCATTTCTATCCAACGAAATTCCTCAAACGTGTTTCGAGATCCATAATTATCTTAACATTGTCCCCGAAGTTTCGGGTAATATAGGGTTAAAACTCTCACGATCACTCTCACGATTCTTATCATAAAAATGAACTTTTCAACGCGCTCCTTCCTGACCTAGGTTCTCATACATTTGCAAGGCATCAAGCATATTTCGCCTTAATGACTCAGCGTTGTTTTTGCTGACTCTTCGAGACAAAAGCCTATGTCACTGTCATGGCCTTCGAAACAATTGGTTTTAGCCACCTTGCATATTCAATGGAATCAAAGAAAAATTCACATTATTTGTTTTCCAACCTTGAATATGTAAAGTACTGAATTTATCGAGACTTTTTCCTTAGCAAGTACTGAATTATCGAGACGTTTTCCTTAGCAAGTACTGAATTATTTATCGGCGATTGATATCATGGTTCACGAAAAAAGATAAACCATCGCTCCAAACGAACGTTTTCCTTAGATCGACTTCTAAGAGTACTTGCAGACTACAAAATTTCTATCAGCCTATAATTATTTTTATAACAAGCAATTATTTTGCAAGTTTTTACGATTTTTTTTTCTATCAGCCGTCAGAAGTAGTATATATATATATTTTAACATACTTGGGTTCGACGGTTATTGTTATTTTATTATTTATCTTTTTTTAAATCAATAAAGATAATAAATATTTATTATATGTTTCGAAGTTTACTAAGGGTATCCATTTTTGCTTTGTGCCTCCATGCCATAAGTTATGAATATTTAACGAATGTAAATGTATGAATGATCTTTTTGACATGTTGGTTGAGTATCGAGTTATTATTTAACTGTCAAAAAGATTTAACTGACATGCGCATGCGCAACCAATTTTTTGTGTTTTACTGTGGTTGTTGTTTTACTTTAAGTTTTAAATAATTTTAAACCGTTTTTCTTAGCTTTGCAAACATTATAAATAATCTTTTAAAAATAATACTAGTAAGTTAAAAAAAAAACCTAGGTGCTATTTACATAAAAAATAAAAAAAACCGGCCAAGTGCGAGTCGGACTCGCGCATTTTTATTTTATTTTTATTTTTTATATGGGAGCCCCACTTTAAATTATTTTTAAATTTTAATTTATTATTTATTTTTAAAGTGAAATACAACATAATATTCTGTGAATATTTTAAACGTCTGCCTGTTGCCATTAAAAATACCGAGCAGAAAATGATAAAAAATTTACGTTTGTTGTAAAGGGGCCCTCCTTAAATATTTATTTTATTCCATTTTTAGTATTTGTTGTTATAGAACGGCAACAGAAATACATCATGTGTGAAAATTTCAACTGTGTAGCCATCACGGTTCATGAGATACAGTCTGGTGACAGACAGACAAACAGCGGAGGCTTAGTAATAGGGTCCCGTTTTTACCCTTTGGGTACGGAACCCTAAAAATTGTATGTATGATAAAATTATCAATATGATAAATTACCATACCAAGTAGATTGTTATTTTTGTGTGTCTAATATCTATCTTATTTTAAAATAAATCATTTCGTAAAGAGGAATGTCAAGATTGTTTACAATGTTTGCTAAGCAAAGAAAATAAGGATTAAAATTTAAAGTCTTTTAACGAAAACTAAAGGAAGGAATACCTAGTGAGGGGCTGGTAAGTATGACTGGTCATTATGGTCATGTTTACCTTACATGAATAATGATGATGATGTCCTCCTAGCCGATTTCGACTGCGGCGGCCTATCTCAACAGAGATTAGCCAACTGCGCAGGACATATTATAGTGCACAAGTGTGTGCGCAATACACAGGTGCACTCTATGTTCCTTCCCTCTCATAATTCGGTGAGACGGCAGTCCGACATGACCGTAGAGAGATCAGGCGCAGGACCAACGGCATAACGTGCTTTCCGAGGCACGGGTGTTAACACCACCAACTTCCTGACTCCGGAGCTGTGTCTGAGTAATTTCAAGACAGAAAAACCCAAACACTCTCGGCCCGACCCGGGATTCGAACCCAGGACCTCGTGGATAGTACCCAGCGTGCTGACCACTAGACCAACGAGGCAGAACATGAATATTAGAATGTCAACACGAGTGTATTATTATGACAGTATAATAGTGTGTGTAATAGCCGAATTATGGCGAAATGTCATTTAAGCGCGCACGCAATGTGAATGAACATATTGTTATCTCTGTTAGAACATCGTTAAGAAACACTTAATGATAAGTGAAAGATAACATAACATGCAGATTGGCCAACATGTACAAAATACTGTTACATGTCAATTTACGCAAAAAATTACGGTACTTAAGTCTTTAAATAAAATAAAAAGAAAAGTTTTTATTCATCAAAAAACTTGGATACAATGATTTGTCATTGGGGACTTCTTTTAAGCAAGAGCCTGTGTTAGTAGTCTCCGCCCTTCCATATTAGCTAGTGTTTTAACATTTGAAGAAATACTACATTAAGTTTTGTAATAAAAGTTTTGTCCCATTTATTTTATTCACTCTTACAAAAATAATAATAATTTCCATTCAAGTTACCAATTAATTCTAGGTAAACTCTTAATTTTCCCGCTACCATTTTTTTAAATAGGTACTTCAGACTATCTTTTCAGGCACAATAGGAAAACATTTGTTATGAGACCGCCGGCGGTCTTCCGATCCTCAAGGGGTTTAAGTGGCAGCTAGCCATATTGAATGTCAGCTATATTATCGCTTATGTAGAATAATCTAGATGCTATCGATCGCACAAGTAATAATTTAACTACTTAACTTTGACCTTTACCTTGTAGCTATTAGTGCTATCAGTATTACGTAAACCTTAAATACAGACTATTAAAGTCTAATTTGTAACTCCAATGCAATGTGTTCTTAAAAGGTCAAGCAACAATATTTTGTCACTGTCACTCCATTACTTATCCCGTTCTTTGGAACCGTAGCCATTAGGGAGTCTGCACACTATAACGTAATAAACCATGACCGTGCTATAAACGTATAGAGGCCATACTCCGGATGACGATGTACAGTCAGGCATCTCTCACTCAATGTACTTGCGCGCGTTAATAGCCTACTCTCGAGCGCACCGACGGCGGTGCGTAAATCAGTAGGCTGCCAACAACCTACTGACGCGCGCGTATGCACTGTTGAATTATTTGTTTTTTTATTTTTATTTATTGGTTTTACAAAGTATCGAAGTACATTACAAAAAACACCGTCTGCCAAACTGAGAAACAGTTTGTCGGCAGTAATTCTCGTGGACATTATACATGACTGTAAGTACTTTTTACACATTACTAAAATTACAATTATTATTAACATAAAATACTCTACAAGCAAATCTACGATCTCTTACATTTCAACACAAGTATAAGCATCAATACAATGTATATAGAAAGTACATAAACGGCAAACCACTGGTACTAAATGGTTACACAACTTTTACATCGGTACTAACATTTTTATCATTTCTATAGACATAGTGACAGAAAATATTTTTTCAAAGTAGTCTTAAGATGGTTTTTATTAATAACGTTACTAAGCAACGTCGATTGTGTTACGGTCGATTCGTTTTTATGCAAACTAATTAAGCAATATGATTTAAAAATCTGTTATTTACTGTACAAATGAAACCATAAGCATAATATGTCCTGAATTAGTCTCAGATTTCAATAAAATTCTGGACTTATCTGAGTCTCGAATGTTTGAACTTTTTAAATCTTTTAATAAGTCATCATAATTTTACGGCATACTGAAAATTCCCGCAGATGCTTTTTAAAAATATGTATGAATACATTTTTGATAATAATTCAGCACATAACAACATCTTAGATCTTGTTTTCCACATTACTACTTATTAAAACTGTTTGTACGAATTCTATTTGTTTTCGGGACAACCAAAAATTTTGCACACGTAAACATTTTGTAAAACACTATATCATTGTAAAACATTTCAAACCAAGCTACAAATAAAATAGGCTTTGTATCTAAATATGCAACCCTGACTTTATTAGTTTTACACCAAGGTCGCGTAGCTGCAGAGGAATAATAACGTAATGTTCGAAACTTAAAGCACATTTTCGGGCGCAGCGGTGTGCGACAAAAAATTGTAGGCTATTAGAGTAGGTATGGACGATTTTCCTTGGAGTGATTTATCTGTTACGTAGTAACTATTATATAATCTGTGGTACAGTCGGCAGCACGTCAGGTTATCCATGTGAACTACGAAAAAAACTTTTATTACTTAGGGAATAGAGGCGGTCTCATGGAGTAGTCTGACGTGCGACTGTGTGTACGTATTTTTGAGTCTATCCATCACACTCGTTGGCGTTGTCAATTGTCATGCTGGCATGAGTGACTAGGATGGCTACAGAAAAATAAGGACGGCATCGTCCGGCGTAAGGTATCAAACACGATACCCTCTACTAAGGCCGGTGTTGATTTGATACGTTTACAGATAACAGAACGGTCAAGGACATAGGTTCTCAATGTCGATAACGCTCCCTTGTGAGCTTTGAGACTCTCACGGTAGAAGACCCAGAGAAAATTAAGGGGCATTAAGTTAGCCTAAATGGAGAGGGGTAAATTGTGGGGCTCTACCCCAAGGACATGAAGGAGTTGAAGGCCACAAGAAATTATAATATACTCGTGGTCAAAAAAAAGTTGAGAACGAATGTTGAACCTAGTCTTTTTCTTCTTCTTCATGTGCCATCCCTAGTGGGCGTCGGCAACTATCCGTCTGAATGCGGTTCTATCCTTAGCTGCTCCACAGAGCACAGCTGCGTCTTTTGTGTTTGTCCAAGTTTTTAGGTTGTCCATCCACTTTGTTTTTCTACTACCTCTGCCTCGCTTTCCTTTAAACTTGCCCTCGATTATGGTTTAACTAGAATTTTAAACCTAGTCAAGAGGAAATAATTTCATGCTTTTCAATAGATACGATTTTTGCCTGACTCTGTCATGGTGTGGTACGGTAGAGTGGGCACACTCCTTTAGGCCTTAATGGTGTAAACCTGAACTAATATGAAGATGACACTTACCAAGTAAAACCGCTATATCTAACCCATTGAAGGTGATTTAGTATTCAAATGGACGATTTTACTTACAAACTTGATAGAGGATAAGAAGATTTCAACATAATCGCAGTGTTGTGATATTGTTACATTTATAGTGTACAAATTGTAGTAATTTTCGGTGATAAAAATCTACTTGCTTCTAAGTAACTACTAACCAGATTAAATGTTATATTTTTTACTTATTTTTCTAGAAATCCCAAGAAATGCCATGAACAAGAACAGTCATACTTTTGGCGATTACTGAAGCCTTTTTAGCTAATCCAATAGATACCTCGGCCTTGAAATTGCACCCTTTGTGGATTCTAATAAGAACGTTTTCCTATTGCAATAACGCCAACGATACCGTATCGGCTTTACATTGAAATTGCAACCCTACAATTTAAACATTATTTAAAAGTTATTTTAAAGTTGACTGCATCGTTGGTCTAGTGGTCAGCACGCTGGATACTTTCCACGAGGTCCCGGGTTCGAATCCCGGGTCGGGCCGCTGTTGGATTTTTCTGTCTTGAAATAACTCTGACACAGCTCCGGAGTCAGGAAGTTGATTGTGTTAACACCCCCGTGCCTCGGATAGCACGTTAAGCCGTTGGTCTTGCGCCTGATCTCTCTAGTCTACGGTCACGTCGGAATGCCGTCTCATCGAATTATGAGAGTGAAGGAACAGAGATTGCACCTGTGTATTGTGCACGCACTTGTGCACTGTAATATTTCCCGCGCAGTTGGCTAATCTCGATTGAGATTGGCTGCTGTAGTCCAAATTCGGCTAGGAGGACATTGTAAGTTATTTTAGCATTCATTTTTAGCGGCATTTCTAACCGACTTCATGGCGTTTACTCTAGAAGACTATGAGTAGTCATCCGCATAGCAAAAGTAAGCGTAGGGAAGGGTTCGAATTACATTTCCAAAGTCTGTCTGAAAGCAGCCTATTCACTCTTTTCTTAAAGGAATCCAAATCGTAGTGTTTCGGAAATACTTCAGCCGGTCAGATATTCTACACAGACATGTCACATTCTTCACCGCATCTTCGCTTACCATCAGGTCTTGGTGTAATTGTCCGCACTCCGGACTACAAAACCAGAGGTTGCGGTTTCGAATCCCGCAAGGGGCAAATGTTTGTGTGATGAGCACGAGCATTTGTACCTTAGTCATGGATGTATAAACGTATTTATGTTTGTCTATCCGTTATCCTAGTCGCCATAGCACAAGCTCACGCTTAGTTTGGGGCTAGGTAATGGGTGTGTTTGTTGTAAAAATTTATTTATTAAATATAAAAAATACTAGTCTTGGAACAATCAGTTAATCATACTTTTCCATTTCCACTAATCTTGTATTTACACATTGTTACAGGTGTCAGCTGTATCGTATCGTCCACAGTGCGGTACTGGCACGCCAGTTGGTGGGGGGCGCCGGTCAGAGAGTTGCACAGGACCCTGTGGGGCACCCTCTCTGAGATCTTCTCTTCGACACACTTAGACTTTACACTGTAAGTAAATAAATATTGATTCGTTTTTTATAAGTAATCGGCTAACGCTTGATCTTCATCTTAGCCCGAGAGAAAGGATAAGGTCTACGATGGAGCGAGCTTGCCCAGGAGAAGCCTATTTACACGCTTCTTTAAGAGTTTCGGGTTAAACTTACTCGGAAAAACAAACGCAGGCAGGGCATTCCACTCCTTGACTGTGCGCATTAAAAATGATGATGAAAAGCGCTTGGGACGAGTGATAGGAATATCAACCAAAAAAGAATGTTAACCAGCAGTACGTCTGGTGTTCCGATGGAAGTATGGAGATAATGAGATTATGGAGCTCGATTATGGATTATTATTCACATGACTGACTTGTGAATAATAATCCAGCTGTATCGTTCACAGTGCGTTACTGGTTCGCGAGGTAGTGAAATGCACAGGACCCATTCGGGCCCCCAGGCGGAGAACTTTTCTTCGACACACTTAGACTTTACTATGTAAGTAGGTAAATAAAGTTTGATCTAGCTGTCAGATGGATTTTGGTATTAGCTTGAATCCCGGAAAAGGACATGGGATTGTTTTTCATGGTGGAAGTTTGTATGGACAATCTGACATCTGCACGGGCGTGCGATATTATTATTCTTAATTGTTTTTTTTTATTAAATGAGCCTAATTTTCTTTATAGAGGAGTATCATAGTCATTTAGCAGACAATGAGAAAGCCTACGCCACGTAAAATACCTATGTATAGACTACTTGAAAATTACCACAAGATTTAACTCCCACGCCACACCTTTGCAAACACCACAAAGACGCTAATTGGATCTGTCTTACTGGCCACATTTGACACAGTGCGAATTAGGACGAGATCACAAAATAAATAGTGGCACAATAATAAATATGCAATAATATTTTTTTGTGTCTTTCGCACCTTCTTGTTGCTATATAAAAAAACTTTTATTTTGGACCAATCACATTAATTTGTTAGTAACAATTTGCTTAACAACTATGTTAGTATGGTTTAAGACGCTATGTGCAATTGTGCATGCAATTGCTATGTCTTCGATATTGATAAGAAAATACACTATCTATAATCTAGCTATCTATAACGAGGTGCTTGTGGCGCAGTGGCGGCAGCGCTTTGGTAGTGATACCAAAGTTAAGCAACCCACGGCGCGGTCGTGATTGGATGGGTGACCATTCCGACCATTTAAGTGACGTCCATGACAAGCATCTCCGTGCTTCGGAAGGCACGTTAAGCAGTTGGTCCCGGCTAATATCTGTGGTATTAGTCGTTAAGCCTAGTCAGAGGCCCTAGGGCGGCTTGTTAACTTCTGACAGTAAGGTTTGTCACTTGCCTTACAGCCACCCCTCCACCAATCCGCACTGAGCCCGCGTGGTGAAGTATGGCTCGTTCCTCCTCATAGTTGAGGTGAGGCCTTTTCCCAGCAGTGGGATCTAATAGGCTGACTTATTATAATCTAGCTAAAAGAAAACACAACCTATTCATTCGTAAGATGAAAATGTAAAACAAAAACATAAACGCAAAAAATATAGGTAAATAGGTTTCTAGCTTTAAAGATGACGTAATTTCCATACTTTTATCCCCTATTTCAACCTCTTACAGACCTTTTTTCGCACTAAAAAGTAGCCAAGTCCTTTCTCAGGCTCTTTTTTACCGAATTTCATTTAAATTGGTTCAGTACTTTAGGTGTGGTCAGGTTCCTCTTAACAGGGTTACGGAGGTCAGATGGCAGTCGCTCCACTGTAATTACCTGATCTGCCAAATCCTGGATCATGGTCAGCGGACCCTAGGCCTTCGCGTGCGAGTGCCCAACCTTTAACGCTAGAATGATGATGGAGTAGTTTAGGCGTGATTGCGTTACACACAGACAGAGTTACTTTTACATTTATAATATTAGTTCGGAAGTTAGGATTAGACGTCATTGTATAAAATGCAATCGAAAACAAATGATAAGAAACCCCTCATTCCCTTATTTGCTTAAAAAGTCGCTACTGTACCCACATAACGATCTCCCAATTAGGTATAAACCATTTAAGTATAATGACTACCAAGGAGTCTTTTTATTCCTTCATTTGTATATTAATGTCTTCATTTACCTAACAAGCCCATTGTTCTTGTATGCTTCAGGCATTGTCCTATGTTTGATGTTACCCAACCCATTGTTATAAGATTTTTTTCTTTATTTATAAACTTTTCCATTCGTCAGATAGCTTCAGGCCATTATAAACTTGTTAAAATTATCATTGTGAAGATGAGGTAGGTACTAAGGTCACGTACACATATGATTATGGCAGATGCATTTATTAAATACAATGATAAATTGCAAATCTTTGGTTGACATGGTAATCATGGTTTTTGTAAGCAGTAGTCATCTAACCATTAAGCAAAGCGTCCACAGGCTCGCATTGGACGCATCGCACGTATCGGATTTTGGTATGCCTTGTAAAGAAAATCATACAAAAGCGTCCACTGAAGTGCATTGCGATGCGTGAGGTGCATACCTGTGGACGCTTAGCTATAACCAATAAAGACGCAATTTCATTTAAATTATGTTTGAGTAAAATTCCCTCAAAACAGAGTAACACCAAATGCCTCCTGGTGGTCCGACTCAATGTCAATCATCGTAAGAATTGAGCAATCGCAGCCTATAATCGATGTCGATGTTAGTAAGTTAGTAGTAATGTGTGATCATTACAACCGGCCAATTCATAGTGGGAACTGCAGTTAAGATTTAATAAGAGACGGCGGTCGTATACAACTTACTTACTTCGCTGGCTCAGCGACCCGAAGTGGATCTTGGCCTTCGACATTAAAGTGCGCCATTCTTCGCTATTCTGTGCCAAATCAGACCAGTCGGGCACTTTTAGCTCTTTCAGGTCTTTGGCGACTTCATCCTTCCAGCGATATCTTGGACGCCCCACCGGCTGGCGGCCGGAAGGTTGACAAAGATAAGCTCTCTTTGCGGCTTAATCCTCTCCCATCCTCTCCACATTTCCTAGCCAGCGAAGTCGGGAAAATTTTATTTTTTCCAATGATGTTCGGCTCAGACACTAGCTCTTCTATCTCTCGGTTGTACCTACGCCTCCATGCCCCATCTTCTCCTCTTGTGGTTGGTTCCAGAATCCGATATTGCGGAAGATATTGTCGTATACAACAGTCGTCTTTAAAAAGCCGGGAGCAACCAACGCACTATATACTTAAACTGTTTTCTCTTTTCCTAAAATTAGTCTTTGTCTCTTTGTGATTTACATGATTTGGTACAGTTCAGATTACTTTCAGATTGTTTCGTTCGAATGATAGTCGGTTTTTTTTGTACCCAAAACCTTTTTATTATTGTCTGACTGCTTATCTGAGACGTCGCCTGCGGGGTACAGGGGTGCGGGGGTAGACGACAACAGGGATTTGATTAGGTGATTTGAGTTTTGAAAATAATGCAAATTTTGAATTTCTAAATTCAAATTACCCAATCAATTTACAAGCGCTCGCCGCCCGCACCTCCCAGGACCCTCTTTCTTGTCTACCACGGCACCCCTTTACCCCGCAGGTGACATCTCAGATGACTATAGTAGAAAACCATTCGAAATTGCTCGACTTGCCTTTGATTTTTTGTTGATAAAGTCAAGACTTACCAACAATGCGAGCGTTTCGCCCACTTCATTGCCCAACTGAGTACCTCCTATTGTGTCACTCGGCTCTGGGCGTTGGGTGTTGAGGGACAATCGAGTTGCGATCTTTCTGTTCGTTCAGTACTAGTTCGCCTTCGAAACCTTGCGATATTCGCAACAGCAGATTTGCGTAAATTTACGCCATTTAGCAATTAAGATAGCATATCAGATTCGGTATAATGCTGGCTTATACTGTGTTCTCTTTTTGGACATCACAGACGCAAAAGCACCGTCTGATGTAAATTGTGTGTTTTATATACTGCGTTCATACTTGAAATCAACTTGGGAATCGGTACTGTCAACTGAAACACGTCCGCTGTCTCTTAATCGGTGATTATTTATTTATTTAAAACCATACACTAGAAACTTAATCCACATAGGTACATAGAGATTGAACATATTATAAAGTCGATAGATATTTTTGATATTACATGCTATCGTGGGCCAGAGAGTTATATATTTTTATTGTATTGTAACTATGTGTCGTGTGTCCGAGAGATACCTACGTACGATAGTCTTTATTCGTACTTCTAACTACAAAAGACATCGGATCAATACGGAAATAATAAAAACAATCGTAAAGCGATTATCGTATCGACGAATTTCGTTTTTACAGACATAGGTATTGGGCTTCGTAATAATACAGCTGAATAAGCACATACATAACATGTGGTTTTACCAATCGTGCAAAAAACTGCGCTATTTCTTGTATTTACATATAACATATTCGAAACTATTGTTGACTCGCGATAACATGCATGTATAGTGCGTAGTAAAGGAAATGTAAATCAATGTCGAAGCAAAGTGGCAAATGTAGCTGGCAGACATGATGGCCGAAATTCTGATTTACATTGTTTATTTTGCCGTTAACAACTCAATTTGTTGCGAGGCATAATTTCGCGAAGTGGGTTCTGTTTACTGTTCAGTGGGGCTCGAGCTTGTCTGTGAAATATCACACGCGGATAGAGTTGTCAGTTGTCACATATTTAAAATCAATTGTCACGTACTAAGGTTTTTGCTGTTTACATACTATATTTTTATACGTGCTGCGATATCTCCAGTATACTTCTTATATATCCTCAAAAAAATCGGTTAAGTTCGAGACAGACGGACAGCGAAGTCTTGGTAAAATAGGGTCCCGTTACGGAACGTAACCCTAAAAATTGAAGACTTCCTTAAGTATCTTATATAAATAACGTTTTAACCAACAATCAATACGAGCCGTCTATCCTTTACCCTATTTAAGTGAAGCCCAAAAGGAGGGTTATGTTTTAACACGTATAGGTATACCCGTTTCATTGCTCTGTTGTTATTGCTGAATCGATGAACCGATTTTGATTTAATGTCTCTGAATTATTCTGCCGTCATTTTGACACACGTGTTGATTGATTTGTTGCTCGTCGACACTTTCACCATTAAAAACTTCTATAACAATAACACTTTCAAAAAATTGGCAACCCTGCGCTTGATGTCTCCAATATCGGTTCATTGTTTACACACATTTGAAACCCGTTTGTGGTCGCATCAAATGTCAATGCCTTCGAATGTGACTCTTCAGCTAAAGAGCCTAGGGCTGTTACAAAATAAAAGTAAATAGTTCTTTTTTCTTTACCTTCAAAGATATTGATGTCAAAGAACTGTGCAGGTAGCTGCGTTTTCAAGTGGTATTCGATCTGTCCTATTAAATTATTAATAGGGCTTCATCCAATGACAGATAGAACTAGAATAGACTTGTAAAGTATGTATATAAGACATATAGGATTTGGAATGCCTTACCCAGAGTTTTAATTAATAGTATTTCTGTCGTGTGTTGAGAGTGTAATCCCAATAACATTAGTGAAAGCAACGCGGTATTACAGCGTTAAGAAGCAATTGAAAATTTCGACAGGCTCTGCCAACGCCAGGGTGGCCGAGTGGTTAGGCAATCGCCCGGTATGCGAGGCACGCGGGTTCGATTCCCGCCTGTTGTGGTCATTTTTCAAATGCAATAATATCTAATATTCAGAATTTTTGTAAAGTGGAAAAAATACTTGTGTACCAAGAATCTGCTATGCAATAGCATAGCAGATCCTTGGTGTAGTTCATCGTGCTCTAGACTTCAATGCCAGAGGTTGGAATCCCGCAAGAGGAAAATGTTTTTCGATGATCATGAGCATTTGTGCCTAAGTCATGGATGTTCATCAAAGTAATTTCTGTCCGTTAATCATAGTAACCCACAAGGTAACGATTAATTTTGGACTAGGTGATTGATGTGATTGTTAAACATTTATTTAATTTGCAACTTCTGGAATAAAAAAGTATGTTTTATCGCAACATAATCTTGTGACAACCCTAATAGCTCATTCAGTAAAACAGTGTGCCCCTGTGGCCTAGTAAACCATGATGTCGTTTGTTGTAACCAATACCTACTTTGATAACTACGACAATGTTTTGCTGTGACGAACAGTTTTATTAATATACTTAATATGTTTAACTTTTTATAAGTACATAAGAAGCCTATAAAGTCATTTTATTGTGTCTAGTTTTATATTTTTAAAGATGATGAGTTGTCTATTTTTATTGTATTTTTCCTTGTGATTCGAGTTTTGTTTTTATATCGTATAATTGTAAGCAAATTAACAACGTATTATAGGAATATAAAGTGAGGAATAGACAAGCAATAAAACTTGTTTTTTTTTTAAATATTATAAATAATATTGGCTTCATGTCCGCAAGCTGTCCATAGCAGGGTTGATATGATTTAAATCACTGATTTTAATCGTGATTTTAATCAAGTGTTTTTTTAAAAAAAATCATTGATTTAAATCAATACATTTTTACTGCAACCAAATCAGCCAAAAAGTGTCCAGGGACTTCCCCGACATAAATTACGGCACGCACACACGTGCAATGCCATACGTGCGAGCATAGCGATACAATTCGGGGATTCCCCGAAACTAAAACACGCGACGTGGTTTGCTTTACGCTCTGTCATTTGTTATTGATTAGTGAAAGAGGAAATACGGCAAAAATGTCTGGAAGAAAAAAAGATGCTGTGTGGATTTATTTTAATGAAAAAAAGTCCGCTTGCGGAAAGTTTAACAAAGCGGTGTGTAAATGCTGTAATAAGGAATTAATGGGCTTAGTAGCAAGAATGAAAAAGCATTTGGAAACATGTGTGACAGAAATGGACCGCAATCGACGACCGGTGAAAATAATGCAGCATTAAAATTTCTGAAAGAAAATTATGGAGAGACTGGTAGTAGTTTAATGAGTAGCATTATTCGTTTAAATGCCAAAGTTGAGCCCTTTACAGGAGTGTTAATCGATAACAAAGTGATACAGAAAACTACCCCGATTGGTGGGTAGCAATACATACTATGAAAAAATGTATAACCGAAGAAGAATTAGAAATAATTAAGCAACTGCTGAGTGCAGTTGCTTCTTCTGCTGGGGTGGAAAGAATTTTTTCGGCGTTCAATTTAGTGCACAGCAAAATAAGAAATAGATTAGGCACCGAGAAGGCAGCTAAATTAGTCATCCTTTTAAAGGGACTAAATTCTAAAAAATAAAAACTATCTATGAGAAACTAAGTTTATTAATACTTACTAGTAAGTAAAGTAAAAAATGGTATTAGGTTCCTTTTTATCTTTTAAGTTTTGACTGCCCTTGTTATTTTTTCATTAAACAATATAAACCAAAAAACTTTGTTTTCTTTAAATTAATAACTGACTATTCAATTAATTAAAAAGACAAGAAAGTACAAAAAAATCTGATTTAAATCAAATTAATCCGATTTAAATCAAATAAATCCGATTAATTTGATTTCTTTAAAAAAAACATGATTTTTATCAACCCTGCATACGAGGTGTAATTTGCTCGTATTCTAGTATCTATTTAGGATGCTTCCACCAGGGAAAAGCTTAACTGCATAGATAGGAATGTGTTTTATCCACTAGTACGATACATTTTGACGTCTTTCGAAAATGAATTCAACCTTTAGGTGGATGTAAAGCACACCCCTCGTCACGCAGCTAAGCTCAGCCTTAGATTATTAATTAGATTAGGACATAGTCATACGAGGTGTAATTTTCTCTTGTTCTAGTATCTATTTAGGATGCTTTCACCAGGGATAAGCTAAGCTGCATAGATAGGAATGTGTTTTATCCAGCAGTACGATACATTTTAACGTCTTTCGAAAATGAGTTCAACCTTTAGGTGGAATTTAAAACACACTCCTCGTCTCGCAGCTAAGCTCAGCCCTAGATAATTAGATAGATTTAGGTCAATCTCAATTGTTTGCGCATCCATTGAACACCTATTTTGCACAGACATCCGCTAAAAAATCACATGTAATAATAGACAGAGTTATTAATTATTTCCATCCATGCCGCGCAATTTCACATCAATCATTTAACGACCAGTGATTAATGTCTTCTCGTGCAGAAATGCTAAGCAATACTCCTTGAACTATTTGAACCTTATCGGCTCTAACGAACATAAATACCTGTTATTATCGCGATACTTAGGTTCCGCGCAGACCACCGACCACCGCCACCAGAGGCTGTCGCGCGCCACTCCCTTTGGTTCCAAGCAGACAAAGTTCGTCGGTGTTCGCTACAATTGACACTCATCTGCTAGAACCTTTGACAGATGTTTTGTCAAAATGACGAGTGGCCAACGGTGGCGTGTCGCGAACACTGAGTCGCGAGTGACCGGCACTCGCTTCAAGTGTGTATCAACGTAGTAAAAATAATGTAAACAGCTAGTCGCTAGTCACCGGTGGCTGTGGTCGGTGACCCATCTGCCCGGAGCCTTAGGGAAAGGCCTAATCGTTCTTAGAGTCGATTTTACCAACTTCAGATAAGGAATATTCGTCGAATAGAATACAAAAAGCCTAATTTGAAAACGTCACCTATTTGTCAGCAATCATTTAAGTAAATGTCATTTTAAAATCGGTCGTTTAATGGTTATTCCGTCGAATAAGTCTTATCTGACGTTGGTAAAATCGACTCTTAATAACGATACAGGGTACATAACCTTTGTTAGTTTTTAGGGTTTAAGAAAAAAAAAGAAACATTGTAGGATCACCATGTTGTTTGTCTGTCTGTCAAGACTCTTTTTCTCAGAAACGTGTGGAGGTATAAATTAACATCAAATACTCGGGGCTGCGCTCCCTTGAAGCTCTGAAAAAAATCATTATTCTAAGTTGATGCAATTCAAAGTTACGGCCATTTTAGCTGTATTTTCTAACATTTCGCAGGGGAATCTAAACCTAAAGGGATACTTCCCATAATCATAAAATTTGCTAAGAAGGATGGTCTTACAGCACAAGTTAAGAAAAAAGATCCGAAAACAGGAAATTTTTGGTTTCATCGTAGAAAAAAATCTTAGTACCTACGGGACCACCAGTGTTTGACTCCGATTCGCTATTATCCGTTTTTTTGCAAAACAAACAAAACGACATAATAATACTTAATAAATAAGCCTAGAAAATTGTAAAACGGTTATAATGCTCTAGCTCTGTCAGTGTGTCAATGATGGTCACTTAACACTTTGGGTGCCCATTCGCATGGGGCGTAATAACAATAAATATTTTAATGTATCTGCCGTTAGGTGGTTCATAAGTTAAAGTTGTTATTTTGGAACACTATAGACTGTTATAATCTGGGGTTCTATTCCGGTATTTTTTTTTGTATCTCGGTATCATTGCAGTTCTGTCTTTGTTACATTTGTCAACGAGAGAATGATATGGAAATAGTATTTTGACATGTTTGACATTTGATACTGTAATTCGACATTATTTTTAGGCACGGGAATCGGGACCCTGATTACACCTTAAAATAAACTGATATCAGTATTTTTTTCACAGAAATAACGCACACGACGAGAAACCGCTAAGGTTGTCGACACCTGAACCTCCGCAGTTGGGCCCTCCTCCACGAGCGTGCTACCCTCTCGTCGTCATCCTGGCGAGGGACGAGAGGGACACAGGTGACCTCCGGCCTGACGACACGGTGAGTCACACCACTTAGTACTTTAGACGGAACAAATTATTATTGGAATGGGTTGCTCTTAACTCTCGAATAACCCAGACGTGGCGTAGACTGAGTCGACGGTAAAGCGAAACTGGAGTTTGTGACGTCGTTGCCCGGCTGAACGATCCTAAAAGAAGCGGTGTTAGGCTCCGTTAGGTACCGCCTGGGAGCTACCACCCTCCCACCGGAGCTAAGCAGCTTGCTGTGTTCCGTCGGTGAGTGGGAGTGTCAGTACCTTCTGGGTGAGCTCGTTGCTCCACTCGTCGTCACTGGGGTAGACCACTAGGAGGTAGATCCATCACCAAATCAAGTGGGAAACGCCCAGTCGGATATCCTAGATATAAGTGGAGAAGAATCTTCGTGAACTTCAAATACCGAATTCGCAAGATATTTCGCAGGATTGGAAAAAGTGGCGTCTTCTGTTAGAGGCCAAGCTCCAGCTTTAAGTTTTTTGTCGCTGCGCTAGCTAGAAAGTAAGTTAAGGTTAATGACGCTTAAGCCGCAACTGGGCCCTCCTGGAGTCTGCTACTCTCCTGTCGTCATCCTGACCGAAGACGTACACCGGTGACTTTCGGCCTGACGACAAAGTGAGTCACATCACCTGGTGCTTTAAACCAGTTAATGTCGTCGAAGCCTGAGCCTTCGCAGTTAGGCCCTTCTTCTCGAGCGTGCTACCCTCTCGTCGTCATCCTGGCGAGGGACAAGAGAAACACAGATGACCCCTGGCCTGACGACACAGTGAGTCACATCACTTGGTGCTTTAAATAGAACCAGTTAAGGTTGTCGACGCCTGAGGCTCCCCAGTTGGGATCTTCTACTAAAGCGATCTACCCTCACATGGCCACCCTGAGTCGAAAGGGACATTGGCGAACCCACATCATCTACTTGTAGTTTGATACTTAACTGCAGAGTGGACAGGCGTGATTTAACTAAAAAGTGTGCATAAACCTGTGAACTGTGTTATTTTATAACATTACGAATTTCTGTGTCTGCTAATTAGATCTATTCGGCTCATCATTCATTATCAGTAAGTCACCTTGAATAATAAGCACTAGCTCTCTAAACCTGTACAGGTTATTACTACCCATATCCTAATATAGGATCGAACAGTCAATAAAACCAGTTCAAATATTTTATTTTATTAATGCACAATCCATTAAGAGTGCTAACAAATTAAAATCTGCTATGATCTATCTAGCTAGCTGGCTAGTTTGACTATATTATATTAATGCATACCTACTAATAAAAATTTAAAAGTTTGTCTGTCTGTTTGTTACCTTTTAACGCTTATACCGCTGAACAAATTTTGATAAAATTGGGCATAAAGATAGTTTGAGACCCTGAGAAAGGACATAAGCTACTTATTGTCGTGAAATAAAAACATTGAGCGTGTGAAAAGGGGATAAGGGTTTTAATGATAAATTTTGGCGCGCGGTTCTCTTAAAAACTCGTTTCGAGTACCGCGTACCTATTGCGCACTATTAAAAAAGTGTTTTTTTTATTTTTATGAAGGGCTAGTTCATCGATCCCAAGTCACTCAGCGTGCTATGGAAAGGGCTATGTCGGCATTTCTCTCAAGGATCAGATCAGAAATGAGGTTATCCGCCAGAGAACGAAAGCGATCGACATAGCCCACAAGATTAGTATCTAAACTAAAGTGCATGGAGCAGACGCGTCTTAGAGTGGAGACCACGCACAGGCAGACGTAGCGTAGGACGCCCAGCGGTTCGTTGGACGGACGACCTGGTGAGGGCTGCTGGCGGTAGCTGGATGAGAAGGGCTAGTAATCGGGATGAGTTGCGTAGATTAGGGGAGGCCTACGTCCAACAGTGGACGGCTGGAGGCTGATGTGATGTGATAATGTGATGAAAATAGTGTTTTCGCGTGCGCAGGCGCGGGGAACCACTACTATAAATAAATAAATATTGATATTTATTGAGGTATTAATTGATTCAACAAACACACCAATTACATAGCCCCAAAATAAGCGTGAGCTTGTGCTATGGTAACTAGGATAACGGACAGACATACTTAAATACGTTTATACACCCATGACTCAGGTTCAAATGCTCGTGCTCATCACACAAACATTTGCCCCTTGCGGGATTCGTAGCGGAACCTCTGGTTTTGTAGTCCGGAGCGCGCACCACTATAGAGGTCGTCAGTAGGCGACGATATTCGCCAACTACAACTGTAGGTGTCAAAACTAGTTTCAAATCATGTCTAGGTTAAGACGCATATTTACTCCATTAGCATGTCAAGTTCGCAGTTTCTTTATTCGTTTATCAAATGTTAATAATCGATTGCGGAAGATCAAAACTCGATATTGCAAAATGTCGAGCTTCCGACGTTTGAACCAGTCGTAAAAGGCGAGCCAGTCGTTAATGTATGATCGTAATTTATATCTAAATATCAATGGAGCTCGTTAATGATAATAATGAATGTTGAAATGCACAGGATTTGATTTGATGGAGAATACATAAAATAATACCGTGAAATTGTTTTCAATATAATTTCACGTATGAATTTACCTACTTACTGAAATGTACTCGTAAGTGCGTTATATTGAATACGGCAGCACTACTCGTAAAATTATACAACGTAACATGATAACTTAACCCATTCGCTGCATCGGCACGCACTGTTGCATGATTACAATTCATTTTCTAATGTGGTTTGGCAGCAAAAGGGTTAAATAGAAGATCCCGGGTTCGAGATTTTATGTTGTATATTGAAGTACAAATAAATTAATATGTAATAGGTTCCCTGGCAAAAGGGTCGCGGAGGTCAGATGGCAGTCGCTCCACTGTAATTACCTGATCTGCTACAACCTGGATCAAGGTCAGCGGACCCTGGGCCCTCGCGTGCGAGTGCACAACCGGGATAACGCTAAGAGGATGATGATTGAAATACAAATATATTATGGCAATCTTAACCTTGAGTATTATAAAGTCCTCCATAAATTCCTCCTAAGATTATATTATTTAAAGATGTTATTGTATTTTCCATATGAAATACGAAGATTGTCTCACAGAATCGTCAAGCAAACTCTTCATTCAAGCGCTGACTTAGAGGAGGTGCAACAGGCCAAATTCTATTTTGGTATATGTACTTCAAAAACAATAACTGGACTAAACGTTTCCTAAGAAATGACAGATCATTTTTGTACCGACTCAAAGCGCCCCCACCGCGTGTACAGGAAACTAAAATGGAGAAACTTGCGAATGTTTATGTCAACTCTCATTAGTTCCGTGGACGGTCACCACACGCTCACTACAACCGTCAGCGCCAAAATGGCGATAATCAAATGTCTTCATTTTTAGGTTGACAGTATGCATTCCAGCGTACTTGTATTAGAGAGGTCAGTGATTTTAGCCCACTCAACGAAGATCAAAAACTGCCAAATAGGGGAAATAATTCGCGTAAAAGCGATTTTTGGCATAGGTGTAGGGAATGGTGTCCGAAGCATCATACTCAACTATTGTGAGTACTGGTGGGAGGGGGTGGAGCTAACAGAGGGTGTAAAGGTCTCTTTTCTGAGTTTTTCTTAAATAACACGTAAACAGTAAGTTATAACAATACTAAATTGTTTCAACAAACACACCAATTACCTAGCCCCAAACTAAGCGTGAGCTTGTGCTATGGTGACTAGGATAACGGATAGAAATACTTAAATACATATAAATATCCATGACTTAGGTACAAATGCTCGTTCCTCATCACACAAACATTTGCCCCTTGCGGGATTCGAACCCGAAACCGTCTGGTTTAGTAGTCCGGTGCGCGAATGACTACACCAAGACGGTCGTCAGTGGCTTATAGCAAAAATGTTTCTTTTACCCAAATGTAAATAAAAATCTCCACAAAAAGGTTCTGTACGTGTTCGCAGGGAACAATATTTAACGAGATATCAAAGGAGAGAAGACAAATTTTGATCAATTTTCGCGTTTTAACTATTGAACAGCTTGTTAAAGATTAGTAATGTTAAATATACGATTGTTGTACCCAGGTGGCGCTGGTAACGGTGGTGCACATTAGGGACGAGCAGTGCCCGCTTCCAAGCGGCATCATCGCGCAGTACTTGAAGCAGGCCAACGGACACCTATCGTGTTTGAAGGTAAGCTTGTTAAAATTTCGAAGGTTACCCGGTAAAGCACTGATGAAATATGAAGTTTCATGAATTTTGCTTTGCTGGACCGACAGCCCAAGTATCTGCCGAGTTTTCCAAAATATCTATCATCGAGTATGAAATATCTACAATAAATATAAAAAGTCATTAACCTTAGCTTTGAGTAGTAAAATAATATATAAATAGTTTTTGTGTTTTTTTTACGTTTTTGGTATTTAACAAGGTCGAATATTAATTCAATAACTAACATCCTCATCAGAAATAAATTTATTACACCATCAAAATATTTTGGCGAGTCTTGCTAAGTGTACATTTTCCGAAATCTATAAATGCTCATTAATGTAATAGTCAGAGGTCGTAGGGCGGCTTGATAATATCTGACAGTAAGTGTTGGTCACTTGCCTTACAGACACCCCTCCACCAATCCGCACTCAGCTCGCGTGTGGTGGAGTATGGCTCGTACCTCCTCATAGTGAGGTGAGGCCTTTGCCCAGCAGTGGGATCTAACAAACACACCAATTACTAGGTAATTGGACTCCAAACCCCAAGCTAACCGTGTTAATATATATCCAAAAGTTAGATATATTCTTCTTACAAGTTTTTCCTATAGCACCGAATAAGTACTAGTACTCCGTACAGAAGTATGACTTTCTTTTCAATGAAATTCAAAGAAATATCTACTCAATGTTGTTAACGATATGGTGTTATTCAGTTCGCCACTGACTCAAGCAAATTTTCGTGTAGACACCTACAGAAATACATTGCAAGATAATTTCATTCTTACTTAACCTATTCAGTGACGTACTATCACGCAACGCGATAGGGTTGACTGCCACAAGAAGCTACTTACGCCATCTAGCGCATCTTTTTAGGACTTTATTCACGCTTGTCCAACCAGCAACCTTGTGTCGCGCACCGCCGGTGAATAAAACGCGGGAGCGTGTCGCTGCCGGCTAGCGACAACCAACTTGTTTAGTCCCTTACCAAGGGGTCGCCGCGCGTAGGTATATTTTTGATACACAGGCCTGCCTATAGCAATAGCGATTAAAGGGTTTACTGATCCTCTAAAATTCAACCCTGTATATTTCATACAAACTGTCGTACTCAGAGACGTCAGTCAATTTTAATAATGTACATACTTTCCCTCCACAATATTCTATTTCCCGTGTTATATCTAAAACGAATATTCCCATTTCAGCAACTATACGTGAGCGGCGACGCGTGCACCGAGGCGGACTATACCGACGACGCGCACGCGCACGATGCGCTGTGCTGCGTGTGCGCGTCGCAGCCGCTGTCGCGCGCGCTGCTGCCGTGTCGGCACGCGTGCCTGTGCGCGAGGTGTTTCCGTGAGTGTTTTATATAGTATTTTTTAATAGGTATGGGTTTGCTCTTGACCCTAGACGATAGAATAAAGTACTAGTACTCCGTACAGAAGTTTGATTTCAAAGAAATATCTACTCAATGTCGTCAACGATATGGTGTAATTTAGTTCGCCTCAGTGTCAAGCACATTTTCGTTTAGACACCTACAGAAATCCATTGCAAATTTTTTATTAACATAAAAGAAAGCTTGTCTTATGCATTGGCAGGGCTCTCTGACTAAAAATTATATTTAAACTTGGGATTCTTGGAAATTTCCGTATTACAACAAGCTCTGCCTACTCCGACCTATGTTCCTAATACACTAAACCTATTCAGTGACGTACTATCACGGACGCGATAGGGATGACTGCTACAAGAAGCTACTAACGCCATCTAACGCACCTTTCTAGTACTTTTTTCATACTCGTCCAGCCAGCAACGTAGTGCCGCGCGCCGCCGGTGAATAAAACCAGCGCGCGTGTTGTTGCTTGCTAGCGACACCCAAGTTGATTAGCCCATTGCAGTAGGTTGCTACGCGTCGGTACGTTTCAGCTACATACGCGGGGAGTTACACAGGCCTGCCTAGACTAAGCCAGACGTGGCGTAGACAGAGTCGACGGTGGAGCGAGCTCACCCAGAAGGTTCTGGCACTCCCACTCAACGACGGAACGCAGCAAGCTGCTTGGCGCCGGACTCCGGTGGGAGGGTGGTAGCTACCAGGCGGCACTTAACGTAGCCTACCACCGCTGCACGCTGATAGGATCGTTCAGCAGCTATCACATACTGAAGTTTGTAATGTCGTTGCCCGGGGTAGACCACTATGAGATAGATCCTTCACCACCGTTCCTAAGCAGGTATTTGACCGTAGTCAAAAGTCAGATTAGTGAATCACACATGATTAGTGCGAGGTGAATACACGGTCTAGGGTGGTTCATATCTACCTAGTAAAAACCTATTCACTCTCGCCTTAAAGAGACCCAGGTCGAAATATAAAGGAAATATATTAGCAGACAGCGAGTTCCAATCCCTAGTTGTTCGCATCAGAAATTTTGTACGGGCAGGTGGAATGTCTACAACGTAGAGATTATACGCTTACCTGCGACTGGTTTCCCGATGATTATGGAAGGAGGCTGGTAGTCTATTTAGCCTTTAACTGGCACGGAACTAGAAACAATATAAATTATATTGTTTGGGGGTTACCATGGCGTTCAAGGTGTTTAGGTGATAGGGCAACATTCGGCTTGTAACATACACTAGGCACGCGTGCCTGTGCGCGAGGTGCTTCCATGAGTGTGTACTTCTTTATAATGTCGATTTTCCCATACAAGCTTTCATCCCCTTAGAGGTTGAATTTTCAAAAATCCTAAAATATGACTAATTTTTATTGATTTAGCTTCAAAACTAACGGAGTTTCACACAAAATTGCCCCCCCTTTTTGGATCAATTTCCAAATATCCTTTCTTAGTGCACCCTTAGACCTCATAAGGAACTTATTACTTCTTCTTCTTCTTTCGTTTCGGCAAGAACACGTTACAATTACTGAACTATGCGTTGATATGTCAGTCTGTCAATTCAGTTTTTTTTATATATTTAGATTCGACAATTTAGCCGCAAATCTCCACAGAGGTCAACCAGGTACACGAGAGATACTATTGTGCGCAATACACTCTATGTTCCATCACTCTCGTATTTTGGCCAGACAGAATATCTTTAAATTGTAGCCCTTGTGGTATTCTGATGTAAGCTATATTAAAATCTATTGAGTAGTATTTTGAAAGAGTAACAAACATCCATACGTACAAACTTTCGCATTTACAATATTAGTTAAACTAGTGATTTTCCGCAACTTCGCTCGCGCAAATGTCAAATTTCCACCCTCTTTTCACCCCCTTAAAGGATGATTTCTGGGATAGACACTATCCTATGTCCTTTCCCGGGAATTTAAATATTCCTATAACAAATTTCATCTAAATTGGTTCAGCGTGAGAAGTAACAGACAGATGCAATATACACAAGGTACCTACCGTGAGTGATGTACAGTGTGTCCGGGTTTGGACTAGCGATGATTTTTGGGCTATTAGTTCATCAAAGGTTATCGACAAAAAACCCCAATGTTGGGTTCTCCCGCCTCTTAAAGTGGCAGCCATTTTAATTATTTCAAAAAAATACTATTTCTATGGATCTGGATGTCCTAAAAATTAAGAAAATTATTCGTTTGAAAGGCAACGATATCGCCTATCAAGTGAAATAAAGACCATTTCAAAATTATGACGACCGTCTTGGTGTAGTGGTTCACGCGACGGACTTCTAAACCAGGCGGTTGCGGGTTCGAATCCCGCAAGGGGCAAATGTTTGTGCGATGAGCGCGAGCATTTGTACCAAAGTCATGGATGTTTATAAATGTATATAAGTATGCCTATCCGTTATCCTAGTCACCATAGCACAAGCTCACGCTTAGTTTGGGGCTAGGTAATTGGTGTGTTTGTTAAAAAAAAAGAAAAAAGAAAAAAAAAAATATTTTTTCTGATTTTTTTAAATGTCTTTTTGTTATGAAGAGATTGTCTCTAAAATTTGACAAATAAAAGGCCCTTAAATTATCGCTAGTCGAAACTCAGACACCCCGTATATTCGAAATATCTATTAGCCTATTACAGCTACACAGTCTTTTTACAAACTAGCAAAAACACATCATTAACTTGGTGTTTATTCAAAATGTAAATTTTGCTAGTTCTACACAGGTTTTTAAATTCAACATTTGCCTTACTAGATTCCTAAATAGGAACCTACCTATGTGTCTGTATGCGCATGTTTGTGTCTTAAAAACAAGATAATCGCGTTTCTAATATTAGGTTTTCCCCATAGTCAAGGTTCACCGAAAAACTTTGGTCATAATAATACTTCCCATGATTTTATTTTTAGCTACTTTTGAAATTATTATTTTACAGAATTATTTAAACAAATTTTGTATACCTAGTAAGTATGTGGAATGTAGTAATATGGATTAAAATGCATTGGTACCCTACCAAAATACTTTCCCATAATTTAGACTTACTTAAAATTGTATTTATACCGAATTGAAGATATCATGGATCCACTTAAAGGTAGCAACACAACAGTGTACGTAAAATAATTAAATGTCGAACTTTTTCAAATGCTTTTTAAGAATAAGTAATAAATTAATTATTGGTGTTTCTCCTTTTTTTTTTTTTTTTTTTTTTTTTAGTAAAACTTTTGCACCAAAAAATAGAAAGCACACTTGGTGAACTTAAGGCTTTAAGGCATTCTCTACTAAGCAACCGCGTCCGTAGAAAGGTCACTAAGCACCTAAAGTGGTTTAACAGGCTTGGAAAGATTTTTTAACATATTTTTTTTAATAATCTTAATGTTAAAACTTTACGATATGGATTTGAAAATGATACGTGCAACAGTTGCACGTATCAATTGCCAAAAAGATAACAGTAACTGCCCAACCTTATCTTTTTGGCACATAATCGCTTTGTTTACCCCGCCAAGGGCAAATGGTCATCACTCGCCGGCTTTATTATCGACGCGCTTGTGATTCCGCTCGCGTAGCGCACTTCGATAGTTGCACTTGAGAGGCGATCTAAAGCCTGTGCACACTGCAAGCTATAACAACTGATTCTTCTCGGCACTTGACAGATTGTCTGTCTTGTTTCGAAGTGCCAAGTAATAAGGAGACATGTTCACTGCAAGCTATGACAACTAATTCTTCTTAGAACTTGCCAGATTATATGTGTTTGGTTTTGAAGTGCCAAAAAATAAGGAGATATGTTCTCACTGCAAGCTGTAACAACTAGTTCTTTACATTGTCTGTCTTGTTTAGTGCCAAAATATAGAGACATGTTCACTGCAAGCTTTAACAACTGATTCATCTCAGTACTTGCCAGATTGTCTGTCTCTTGTTTCGAAGTGCCAAGAAGTAAGGATACATGCTCTTGCCCCATGTGGGCTAATAATTTGCCATTAACTTATTGACATTCATAAGTGGCGTTTTCTGTTTGATGACCTTCGTGTCGCCATCTCTGAGGTCCCGGGCTCGATCCCCGGCCGTCTATATAAAATCGTCTCTGGCTGTTGTTTCTAATTTCCATAACACAAGGTGCTTTACCTACTTACATTGGGTTCTTAACAATGTATGTGATGTTGTCCAATATCCATACTAATATTATAAATTCGAAAGTGTGTCTGTCTGTACCTCTTGACGCTCAAACCACGGAACCGATTGAGATAAAATTTGGAATGGAGACAGTTCGGGACCCTAAAAAGGACATAGGCTACTTTTTGTACTACTATAAATGGGGGATGAAATATTATATGGAAAATCCAACTCTTGCGGGCGAAGTCGCGGGGAACCACTAGTTTATTATAAAACATCAAACATGTAGTTAAATAGTTGCAAGGTCTTCTTTTTACACGGTTGCTTTTAGAAACTAGATGTGACAAGTGATTGCAGATAGTAGCATCATTAAGTAGGTATAGCTTGCACTACACCGCAAGCCTATCTCATTATCATGCTCCGCAACACGCATCGAAGACAATCGCCGATGCTCGTGACGGCCGATAGTGCTTTCAACTTTGAGCCTTGGTGCGACCTCTGGCGGACGTGCGTGTATCCAGACAAGGCTTCCCGCAAATGCGCCACCGGTGACTGTCGCCCTTTGGTTCCGCGCAAACGAAGGTGCTCGGTGGCCGCTACAATTGACACTCATCTGCTGGATCCTTTGACAGATGTTTTGTCAAAATGGCGACCGGCCACTGGTGGCGTGTCGCGAACACTCAGTCGTGAATGGCCGCCACTCGCTTCACGTGTGCGGCAACCGTATTAAAAATAATGTAAACAGCTTGTTGCTAGCCAACGGTGGCTGTGGTCGGTGGCCCATCTGCGCGGAGCCTAACAATAATAATGTACTCTTAGCTGAATTTCGGCTACGGCGGCCAATCTCAACCGAGATAAGCCAACTGCGCGGGAAATATTATAGATGTGCAATCCACTCTCTGTTCCATCATTCTCAAAAGTTCATTTAGTCGGCAATGGATATGATTGGAGAGAGATCAGGCGCCGGACCAACGGCTTAGCGTGCTTTCCTAGGCATTGGGGGTGGGGGGACTGATAACATTGGCTAATCAAATAGGCTCGCCTTTTATGAAACCCGTAAAGCAGTTAAAATAAAACGTAAAAAAAACAAAAGATTAATTAGATCGTGGTAAATTAATTTGAAAATGAGCATAACAGTACAGTATTTTTACGACCGTTCGAAATAGCAGTCATAAGCTAATAATAACTAAAGTGTAATTATGAAGTTCATTAGTTAGGTATAACTCTTTAGGACTGTTTGATGCGCATCGCCGCATTGATGTCGTAAAAATACTGGCCGGGCGCCTGGCACTGGTTTGTTTTAGTAAGGCTCAGGCTACACAGATGACTGTATGAATGTGTTAAAAGGATAATACAATATGATCTGTGTTAAAAAATACGTACTTTACCACAAATAGCGATTATTGTTCAAGTTCCTTTATTTCTAAAAATAAACAAAATTGCATTTAAATATTTCTGAAATTAGCTTGTTTCAACCGGGAATCGAAGTAACTAAAAATTATTTTAAAAAGTCCTTGCTATATTGTTGTCCGATTCGGTAGGATTATTATTATTCAAGCTAGTCTTAAATATGAAACTAATATTATAATTTTTTCAGTTTTGGTAAATAGTGTTTTTTTTCTTATCAGCTGGTTCGATTCCCGACAAGCTAATTATAGAAATCTTTGGTTGCAGTTTTGTTTCTTTTTAAAAATAAAGGAAGTGTCCTTTCAGTAAAATGAGCCAACTAAAGGATTTAAGGCAGTTCCCCGCCAGGCCCATAGATTTTTTCCACCCTGTGTAATAGGGTTTCCTAAATTGAACAAACCGGTAATTGAACCTGGGACCTCGGAAATGGCGACCCACGAAAACCTGCATTCAAACAACTCCACCCGTATATTCGATTGTAAATTTTCGAATGATCAAATTTAGTTTAATTCGCGCCAGGCATCTAGCCGTCTTTGATATCGCACGAATGTGCACGAAGTTAACGTCCTATAGCACCCAGCCCAATAGCTGTCAGTGTGACCCCACACTTACTCGTTTCCAGGTTGACCAATAACTGGTCCACCGGCATTTAGGCTTTTAATTGGTTATGCTAATCAATGTGACTTACTGGGTCAGGTATGCAGAGTCAAGTTCCACTAATGTGGGCATGTGGTGTACTTATTACTTTTTGCAATGATTCGTTCGATTCATTTTATTGATAGGTGTTTTGGGCATTGAGCAAGGAAAATACTTTTATAGGTTTATTTTTCATTTAACCTTACAAAATGAATGCATGGCCACAGAATAAATATTTGAATAAGCACAGAAGAATCACTCCACAAAATCATTTAGAAAGAAAGAAAATACATACGTAATTTTAATAAATAGCGTGTCGTGCTACAACAGAATAATAATAGATATAAGCGTCCTAACTATGAAGGTAGTCTAGGAACCAATCGGATGCTAAGTGGGATCCGATACTAACTAGGAAATGCGAAAAACATCCGGATCGCTATTTTCACTCAAAACTTCCTTGACCATTGAACAATAAAAGTCGAAAAAGAGCATTAGAGGCCTTGGTCCGTAGCCAAGTGGCAATTTATGCTCAAGTGAAGTTCGCTATCGCTTACAAAATGCATACATATCAAAATATGCAACGAAATGTCAAAACATTTCGTTGGCAATAGCGAAGTTAGCTCCAGAAAGATTGCCATTTGGCTACGGGCCCTGCTTATCCATCCATCCTATCCTATAATAATCCTATCCAATGATGGAACTTTAGTAGTTAACTGCGATCACATCTTCCTATTTCCTAGTTACGATGCCACGAGTGCTAATAGGATGGTGTAATAAATAAATAAATCATCCCCCTGACCGAATTTCGACTACAGTGGCCAATCTCAACAGAGATTAGCCGACTGCGTGGGAGATATTATAGTGCACAAGTGTGTGCGCAATACACAAGTGCACTCTCTGTTCCTTCACTCTCATAATTCAGTGAGACGGCAGACCGACATGACCGTAAAGAAATCAGGCGCGGGACCAGCGGCTTAACGTGCTTTCCGAGGACTGCCTCGATGGTCTAGTGGTCAGCACGCTTGGTGTAATAAATGCTTGAATGAACGTGCGATCCGTTGCGATCCGACCAGCATGTAACAGACAGCCCTACCGACCACACGGATCCGCGCTTGTAGGTACTTTTCAAACCTAATTTGCGGAGTTTAGGTATTATGAAGCTTATAAGGGGTAATATCTGAGATGACAGTTTCACCCTCTCGGTTGAAGGAGCCTATTAGTGCGCTTTACCTCAAACATTTATTTTCTCATTCCAGCGAAACTGGACAAGTGCCCGATCTGCCGCAGCGCGATCACGAGCTACTTCTGCATCAGGAACGACGAAGAGCCGCTCTCCGAGCTGAAGCAGCAGCCGCTCTTCAACAGGCGACTCTTCAACCTGTTCCACTACCACTAGCTGATGATGCAGGTAATATAAGCTACCTATGGTAGCTAGAGTTGCGGGGGCTCTCCGAGCAGAAGCACTAGCAGCTTTTTAACAGGCGACTCATCACGAAATTAAATAAAATTTCGCTCACAATAATTGATCGACTGTGTCATCCGGTGGGACTCGAACCCACGTACCTTCGCTATCTGGGCGAATGCTCTTATCAACTGAGCTACGGTGGACGTCAGTCAGTTGACAAATTTTTGTAAGTGCTTGCTACGCCAGTGAGCATACTTGGGGAATAATTATTTTTATAACTTAAGCAATTTGTTTGCAAGTTTTTACGAAATAAAATTGAATTTCGTGAATACTTGGAGAATCTACCCACGTGTATCCAATGGAAATATTTTTACAAATATTTGACCATCATAAGATCAGTTTTTTTACGAAATTAAATACACGGTTAATCAATTGTTGTAAGCAAAGTTTTATTAAATTTCGTAAAAAAAACTTGCAAACAAATTGCTTAAGTTATAAAAATAATTATAGGCGACTCTTCAGCCTGTTTCACTACCAGTAGCAGATGAAGCAGGTACATTAGCGTGTCAAAACTGAGCCTATTAACGTGTCAAAGGGATCCAATGGCGTGCAAAACTGAGCCCTTTGGGTTTTAGAACAGAGCCTATTGTGTGTTGCAATTCTGAATTATAGATTCTAGAATAGGCATGTCAAAAGTGAGGCAATGGCGTGTCTAAACTGAGCATATAGTAATAAATGACTGAGCCTATAGCGTGTGTATATCAACCTATAGCGTGTGAGAACTGAGCTTAGAAGGTGTCAATACTGAACCTCAGCGTGTCAAATCTGAGCATAATTGTAATTTTAATAGATCTAAATATCAAATACTATTTATGAGCATGAAATCTCTAAATGGTTTTGTAATTTACATAGGTTTTATTTAACTTACTAGACTCGATTTTACCAACGTCAGATAAGGAATATTCGTCGAATAGAATACAAAAAGCCTAATTTGAAAACGTCACCTATTTGTCAGCAATCATTTAAATAAATGTCATTTTTAAATCGGTCGTTTTATGCTTATTCCGTCGGGTCCATTTTTTTATGTGTTGTCTATGCAATCCCTCCGCATACACTGCTACGTTCTGTGATGACTCTGAGCTGTCTAATAATAAAGTAGAAATAATATTATCATCTGACGTTGGTAAAATCGACTCTAAGGCAAATTGTCTTATCAAACATTTGAATTAACTGCCTTTTTTTTCAGAGGGATGCAGTTTGACATCACAAACGAGACAAAACAAGATGTACTTCAGTTAACTACAGACTGATTGTAACCGGTCACATCTAGCATTGGCCGCAAAGACGTGAAAAACACAAAAAAATAGTGAAAATTAGGTATTTTTTAGTTTTAGTTTGTTTTTTAGTTTTTTGTTCTACTATTACTTTCTTGTGATTTAGTTTAGTTTCTTCCAAAAGACGTTTGATTGGATATATGATATTCAATGACTGTATTACGGAGTAACAGTAACACGTGAAAATTGAAACGAAATGCATGGGCAGCAAAGGCAACTTCGTCAATCTAATTTGCCTCTCACTTGCACATTATTTCGTCGCCTACTGTGTGTGAGCAAGAAGCAAATATTTCACAACCAAGTGATGTTATCTAAATAACCCTATAGAACTAATTAGGTTTATCTCTTGTCTGATCGATTACACATTGATAAAATATTTACCATTTTAACTGACGCATTTAAAATAAAACCTAAAACTTATTAATCCAAGACAGCAATAATAGCGATCAAGAGTAAACCTTACGTTACGACACAGAGTTTGAATATATTTAGTTTGAGTGCTGCTTTTCCCTACCCATGTGTTCGCCTTTGTATGTTCGAATTAGTTAGTCAGTGTGGGTGCAAATATGGAACTGTGATAGCTGGGAAGCTTTGTGAATTTGCTACAATGTAAATATTATAGTTTTAACGGTAGTCTAAACAACCTGTAGCGGATAGGACATTTGACGTTGATCGTTTAGTTTTAAAATGTAATATATTCCGACCCTAAACAATGTGTTGATTCGATTTCAAATATGAACAACAAAATTAATTAATACTTTCGCGATAAAGAACATCTTTTGTTTGGTTGGAATAAGTTATGCTGTTCTAAAAGTTTGGACTTGTAAAATTGAAAACAATATTTTTCTAAATATCTCTATTTATGTCAAATCCGTAAAATCTCTTAAGAGAGCTTTTACAAAAAACATAGGGATATCTACAAAAATAAAAATTGTCCATACTCTCTTAGTTATAAATTAAAAATTAAACCATGTAGTCTTCCAAATAGTGACCTAACGTAATGGCATAGATCTCATTTTCGCTTGACATCACCTATTCGAGTGCTTAGCTTATCCACGTAGATATCAATCGCAATATAGAGTCAATTTTGAAATAAAAATTATACAAATATATTATAATAATAGAAATGAAAATTATACGGTAAATTGTAAGTCACGAAATATAATAGCAATAACTGAACCTGTCATGACACTATTGTACTCTTATTTTGTAATTCAAATGTAATATTGCACGAGTAAGCACGAAATCATAAATGATTTGACATTTGCAATTAGTTTCGAAAAGTTCGAAAATGAAATTAGAAACCTGCTCGTGCTTATAAAAGCAAAAATTAAGTTATCATATCAAATTATAGAATTAAAATGGGAGCGAAAAGATAATAAATAACCGACAAAAAGAAATATGTATCTTTTTAGATACATATTTCTTTTTCACGGTTATTTAAACTCAACCAAATCACCGATGAGATTTTTCTCATCGGTGATTTGGTTGAGTTTCCCTCGAATATACTTAATTTACTTTGTAAAACCAATCTGAACATCCCATGGGATGTTCAGATTGGTTGGCCATGGCCTAGACCGAGAGCGTGACCAAAAACTACTAATAAGAAATGCACACGACAAAAAGACGTGTCTCTGCAAGTCTCTGTAGACGTCCGATAGGGCAAAGTGGAGAAGGAAAGATGACAGACCCCACCATCAGATGGGAGTAGAGACTCTGGAAAAGCCATTATTATGTTAAAAATAAAAATAAGAGTATAATAGTGTCATGGTAGATATTAGGTACTCAATTATAATAGGAAATTAATAATTAGGCAAGTTTCATTATGATACAAAATTTTATGAAATCATCGTCACAGAAGTAATTCTTGTACCGTCCAAAAGTAGCCGCATTTTTGTCTGATATTAGTTGCATTTTAAAGGGGCTCCTTTATTTGTACATTGAATCTAAATATTTAAAAGTCAGCCTATATATATCCCACTGCTGGGGAAAGGCCTCACCTCAACTATGAGGAGGTACGAGCCATACTCCTCGGGCTCAGTGCGGATTGGTGGAGGGGTGTCTGTAAGGCAACTAAATATTTATTTATAGGCTATATTACCAATAAGCCGGTTCGAAACTTTTTTCTGATTATTATTAATTTATGTATAGTCCGAGTCCTTATCTTATACCCGGCCCGGCGAACCTTGATCCCTATGACAGTTCATGTTAGTGATGGGTCGTGTCGATGAAACTTAACTTTTTTAACCGACTTCAAAAAAGGAGGAGGTTATCAATTCGACTGTATGTTTTTTTTTGTGGCTATGTTACCGCATATCTCAGTCAGTTGTGGACCGATTTGAAAAAAATATGTTTACCTAGAGGTTATACCTTCTAGTTGGTCCCATTTTGGCCTAGCCGAGATCTGATGATGATCTGATGCTCCGTTCTATTCAATAGAGAATGTACTAATACTTAAGTATGAAAAAGTAATGACACTCATAATTTATCACTTAATTATGCCACACATGAAAACTGATACTAATAAAATCTAATCTTAAATAAAACAAAACCTGGTGTCCCCAGAAATATTTTATAAATTTGAGTAAAATAAAACAATTTCATGCAACTTTTTAACATTCAGCTCAGCACCTATAACTTAAATGATTATAAATCATGTACACTCGTTTCCATTGTCGACATTTGTCTATCGATATTTTTCCGCACTAGTCGATATCTTCCGAACGAAGTAACTTTTGCAGGACGTAAACGTAAAGTCTGATTGAGATAATTTCTTGTAAATGTTAAGAATTGTTATAATTCCGACGGAATATCATTGTAATGGCATATATCTACCTTACCTTAATAAATGGCATTTTTAGAAGCCTCCAATTCAATTCTAATGTAACGGTGACGCCACTACAATGTTGTGTCGTAAGAATAACTGTCAATGTCATAGGGATCAAGGTTCGCCGGGCCGAGTATAGATGTCGCCTTCGGGGGTAGGCGAGAACAGCGATTTGATAGGGTAATTTGAATTTTGAAAAAAAATGTAAATTTCAAAGTTCAAATCACACCGCTCAGAACACCCTTTCTCGACTACCCCCGCAGGAGAGGACTCAGATAAGCGGCCAGACTATATATTTGTTTCTTACGTTTACGCGAATTGTTGAACTCAATAAAACACAATTTTACGGATTACTTCGCGATTTATTTACATTTTATTTTAAATCTGACGTTTCGAACACTTTACAGCGATCGTGGTCACAGGGAGTCTCCCTGTGACCTGAGGCCAGACTATAGTTAACCACATACAAGCGCTTTGTTTATTGATGATACCATTTGTCGAAATTGGCAGTTTTTACTATTATTTTAATATTTATGATTGCTTTATCTAGTCAGTAAGAAACATTGTTAATCATTAAAACAAAACGAGAAATATTTACAAACGCGTTATCACTGCATATTTTATTTAACATAGGAGCCCTAAGTTGTCTATAAAATCCTTAACGTATCTAAAATGTTTGTCGTTGCAAGCACTTAAGTCATAGTTTAGGTCACCGAACACCGGAGCCCTAAGAGGCTAGTGTACAGAATGGAGATAGAGAATGTATATTTTTGTCTAGAACACTGTAACTGAAACAGAAAAATAAATGTAAGAGTTATTGCCAAAGTGTACCTGTTGTATTATTTGATCAGTTGACACCACTAATACAGGGTGACTGGTACTGAACCCGCCATAGCAAAAGCACATCTTTTATTATTACAGAACTTTTTTATTGTCTGTTGGTAGTCATAATTTTTTTTTGTTAAAAACACGTTAGGACTTATCTTGAACTAGGCTTAAAAGAATCAGATATTAAGCTTTAATTTTTTTTTTACAATAAAAACATTACATTGTGGTCAAATTCAACCGAAAATATTTAAAAATGTAAGGTGTTTGAATAAATAATTCTACTCTAAATTAGGTCTCTAATTTGCAACCATTCCAACGAGTCTAAATTTGCATCAAAAAGTTTGATTTGCTAGACTTTGGAAGGATTTTTCGGTCAACCATTGATAAATAATTAATGTAAAATAAGCTCTTCATTATTTTTATTTTATACCTTCTTGTTAATTTGCAAATAATACTTTCCGGATTTCGCTTCACCCCTTCGTTGGTTTTACTAATTTTGATAAAAACTACTTTGGTTGACTGAAAAATCCTTCCAAAGTCTAGCAAATCAAACTTTTTGATGCAAATTTAGTCCCGTTGGAAACTAGAGAACTAATTTAAAGTACAATTAATTATCCAAACACCGTACTTTTTTTCGGTTGAATTTGACAACAATGTTAATTTATTTGTAAAAAATGTTTTATAAGCTTAAAATCTGATTATTTTAGCCTAGTTCGAGATAAGTCCTAACGTGTTTTTATCACGAATGTTTATGACTACCAACAAATAATAAAAAAGTTTTAAAAATTTTTGGAAAATAAAACAATGAAGTTCAAAATCTGACATATCTCTCAAACCATGAAAATTTAGTTCGGGAAAGTAGTGTTTAGTAATTAGCCAATGACCTCCTCTATAGATGCTTTTGCTGTGGCGGGTTCAGTACCAGTCACCCTGTATAATTAACACTTTCATGACTGTCGCCTTTCACAAAGATTTAATTTCAAAAAGCAGATCGTAACCCAACAAATACGATACGCAATATAATTCCTATATACAAGACACGGAATTCAATTCAGTTTTTGCTAACCTAACAAATAGTAACGGCAAGAATTCCTATTGCACTGCCGTTTGAAGGTAGCTAGCGCCATCTATTGACGTTAACTGGTCGACCTTGAACTCCCGTAACATACCTTGCAAAATCCTATACTACTCGACCAAGCCAACTAGACAACTGACAAACGACTTACGACGACGAATACAACGAAATTATCAAAGGTAATTAAAAAGCAATATTGTCACAATTCAGATGAATTGCCTTAGTTTATTTTAACACCATTGCCTTTTAATTTCCATCGGTATTTCCGTTGTATTCGTCGTCGAAATTCGTTTAACAGTTGTCTAGTTGGCTTAGTCGGGTAGCTAGCGCCATCTATTGAAGTTTCCGTGTCCACTTTGGACTACCGGAAAATACCTTGCAAAATCCTTGAAAATACCTTGCAAATACATTACAGATATCTAAAATGAGTTATCGTATCCTGATGTCTAAGATTATAATTTTTAGACTGTAGCCTTCCCTAGCCTTGTAGCTAGCATGCTGACAGCGCGAGCGAGAGGGATGGAGAATGGAAATACAATAAATATTGAAGTCAGGATTAAGGAGGGCAGTCTGGATCCACTTACGAATTGTTCCCCAAACGTCGATTCCCAAAACACCGCGCGAGCTCGTTTCATGTCATGGTTAAGGAGTAAGGCCTCTTGTACACACGTTTTTCCGCTATGAATAACTTCGGGTAATTCGTCGTATGTAGACATGGTTGCCAGTGTTGTATGAATCACTGTGCGAGCTTGTTGACATAAATGGCGGCAAATCTTAGCGCTGTTTCTTCCCGCCTGTATCCAAAACCGTCTACTTTTCTTTTTTTATACATAGTATGCAAGGATAATATTTTTCTTTTAAGGACTCACGGCGAGGACGTCTCTACTTAAGCGCAGAAAAATTCCAACTGAGCGGCACCTGCCCGTTGTCTCGACCGGGCTTTGCCGTGCCATGTACAAGGTTGCACGTTTTCTAACAACGTTTACAGCTAACTCGCTATACGGTTAAGAAAACTAGCCTTGGACCAGAGGCCTAACTTGGCCCGTAGCCAAATGGCAATCGTCCTGGAGCGAACTTTGCTATCGTCAATGAAATTTCAAATGGCTTATGTCAGTTTGATACATTTTGTTAGCGATAACGAACTTCGCTTGACAATAAATTGCCTCTTGGCTATGGACCCTGAACCACCCACCAAATAAGACTACCAGATCATAACCAAAAGTTTATTCAACCTTATCTACTTGCTCTTTCTGCCGCTCAGCGTACAGTTGCGAATGGCTGACCGCCGCGTACAAGCTAAACAGTACATGCAGCGCGCGGATCCTGTCATCCAGAGTGTCCCCAGCTACAGGAATGTCGAACAACGCACAGACAAGGTCCGCGTACTGCGAGAGGGAACAATCGAGAGTGGCTGGGGGGAAACCGACCTCGTTGAGCGTTTCCTCCATCGATTCCGGCCATTCTTCCATCAGGCTGTCAATGTCTGGCATCTTGCTGGAAGGGAATTTTGAAGTTTAAGGTACTTATAGGGAGACTAAGCATTGCTTGTCTCTTTCTTGTTTAATGCAGAAGTAATGCAAGCTTAATCTGTTATATCTTAAATTACAAGTGTTTGGTATGGAATTGATTTGTAAAGTTGAAATATGAAACCAAAAATTCGCACACAGGTAGGATTTGAACCTACGACCTTTGGCTAACCGGGCCAACGCTCTTACCGACTGAGCTACTGTGCAGTTCATCCAACCGTGTGAAATTTTTGGTCTATGTCTTACGTCATTGAAAGCATCATCATTCAAGTTGTATTTATTCTGTAAAGAATAACTACTTGGCCCACTGCTGTTGCAATACAGCTTGGGTAGATGTCGCTGCCGTCACGCAATGACGTAAGTCAAAAGAGACTAAGAATTTCACACGGTTGGATGAACTGCACAGTAGCTTAGTCGGTAAGAGCGTTGGCCCGGTAAGCCAAAGGTCGTAGGTTCAAATCCTACCTGTGTGCGAATTTTTGGTTTCTTATTTAAACTTATATAAATAAGAAAGAACACTGTGAGTGTTAAAAAACTATTGTAAAGTTGAATTATGTATACAAAGCGTTCCATTTATTTATTTAAGTCCGCCTTTTGTGCAAAGTTTTAGTTATGCAATAAAGCATAACTAAAACTTTGCACAAAAGGCGTACTTAATGCCTAGTGGCATTCTCTACAAGTAATACATTTTGATACTAAAGAAATTTGTTCTTCTGCTTAAATGTCAACAAACCTAACAGAAGAACAAGAAACAATATGATGTCGTTAAAATAAATCAGGGTCCCCAATGATAGTGTATTGAAAAAGGTAGATATGCCATCTTCTACTACGCGGCGATTCGAATTTGTTTCGAATTTGCCGAGCGCACATGCATGCTTATGTGTTTACGTGTCATATGTGTACAAAAGGAGTTGTCCAAAATGGTTTTTTTATTCGTCAATTTTTAACAGAATAAATTTTGTGTTATGTGGAAGAGTTCCCAAAAACTAGCCTTTCTGTATAAATAATATTTTTTAAGGCCTCCGATTTAAGTTTCCGAAGAACAAATGTCTAAGGGATATGATATCAAACAGAACACGTATAAGTAATCACAGAAGTTTCAATGAGAATATGAACCTTGTGTACGTGACAGTAGGAGCAGGTTTCGACATGTGCAGCTCGCTGACGTCTTTTATCCACCTGTCGATCGCTTTCGGGTTCTTCTCCGCATTCTCCACTTTCTTCGTTAACTGTAATAAATATTGACAAGACAGATTATCTATTTGGAAAGACTTCATACGTTGACGCCGTAAGGATAAGAAAGAGCCAGAATGACTTGGTCAGGTCTAGAATTATTACGTAAGATAGTTGAGAGGATGGAAAATAATAATTACCTACTTACTAAAAATAGTTTACTTTTATACCTTTTATACTTGAGGAATTGTAATAGTAAGTTTACGGGGGGGATACAAATTAAATGAATATAAATAATCTTTGACACAAAGGTTTGGTCGTCCAGTACAAAAATGTGAGATAGAGCACTTAGAAACCGTCCGTAATATCGGTAAAACGGTGGACACAGCTCAAGGCCGTTGCCTCCTGCTGAAGGTCATCATAATAATAGCAACCCTGTGCCAATGCCTATGCGCCGCATTCATCTAATTCGTGCGTATGAATGGGTAACCACGTTTTTTGATAATTGGATCAGTAAAAAAGAATTAACTTGACCTACCTAATTTTTTTCAAATATAGCATCTATAAACGATACCTAATGTCTGGTACTAATACACCAAGTCACCTTGTATACTATTTGTCCATGATTCTTCTCGACCAAACCAACTAGACGAATGTCAAACAACAAACGACGACGACTACGACGAAATACCAATGGCAATTAAAAAGCAATGTTGTTAGTAATGAAATGCATAATGTTAATTTTAGTCAGTCGGGTAGTACTTCGCCTTACAAAATGAAAACTTAAACATGCTACCACTTTTTGAAACATCAGTGGCAGTTATGCCGACCTAATTCCCACAGAGGATATTGTTACTACATGGCGCTACGTACCGAAACAAATCTTAGCCATAAAATCTTGATAACAACGGATAAAATAACTTACAACAGTTGATTTGGCACTATTCGTCTTTGATATGGCTCTGAGCTGCAAATGAAGTAGCGCCGAGTCGCTTTGCTCAGCTGCCGGCTCGTCTAAAACCGTTAGGCCTAAAACATAAAATATACAAGTTTAATTTGCCTTCTCGGAATAGATGGTCGTTGGGGCAGAAGGGTTTTTAATTGGAGAGCATTTGATCAAAAGTGTAGCGTAGGACGTCCACCGGTAAGATGAAATATAACCTCAATACGGTCGCTGGATCACACTGGATGCAGGCAGCTTGTAACAGGCACTTTGGAAATATATGGGGGAAGACATATGTTCAGCAGTGGACGTCCTTCGGCTTTTAATGGAAACGTCAGCTCCAGCTACATTGAGATCAAACCAAATGTTATGATGTTGTCCAATATAAAAAGGGAATCCTAGTCTTGTTAGGCGGTAACCGTCTTCGCTGGTATCTAGCAAGCCCCGCACGTCTGGCGGTCAGCAGAAGGGTCGGGCACGAACTAGTAGAACTACTTACCTAAATGTTTTATTAATTTTCTGAACTCTTTTCTGCGCTTCGAGTGATACCAAAGTTAAGCAACCCACAGGGCGGTCGTGATTGGATGGGTGACCTTTCTGACCATTAAGTAACGTCTATTACAAGCATCTCCGAGTCTCCGTGCTACTCCGTGGGTGGAAAGCACTTTACGCAGTTTATCCCGGCCTTACGGCTAATCAGAGGCCCTAGGGGTGGCTTGATAACATCTGACAGTATGTTTGGCCCACCAATCTGCACTAAGGCCGCGTGGTGGAGTAGATATTTATGGCTCATACCTCCTCATAGATGATGTTAGGGCTTTGCCCATTACTGGGTTGTTCATCTAACTACTCACCCAGGTTGTCAATATGCTCTAGCACGTGGTCGGGCAGCGGCTGCGCGCGCATGGCGGCGGGCGATGTCGCCCACCGCCGGCACATATTATAGTCCAATAAGTTATCGCGACCCTCCACCCACCCCGCTAGGCGTACGCGGGGCAAGGAAGCGCCAATCGCACGCGACTGTCATACGTGGCCCTTCCCCGCGAAATCGCCCGTCCCCACTGACATCTAGGTTGCGCACAACTTGTTGGACAGTAAATTTATTATTAATTTTCTTACCGAGGTGCTTGTAGTATATTAGCGGTGGGTCGCGGGTGAACTTGTGACGTCTAATACAAGTATCTCCGACTCTCCGTGCTACGGAAGGCACATTAAGGAATTGATTCCTTAAGGCACATTAAGGCTAAGCCTAGTCAGAAGCCCTATGGCGACTTGATAACATCTGACAGCTAGGTTGGTCCACCAAACTGCACTAAGGCCGCGTGGTGGATTATGGCTCAGCTCAGACCCCTTCATAGTTGAGGTGAGCCCTTCGCCCATCAGTAGGATGAAAACCAACTCCTGTATGGTATGTAGTGCTATGCTGTTCTCGCTGGCTGGTGTTGCTCCCCCGGACGTCTACAAAGACGTGGCTAGGTCTTTGGAGCGCCTAAAAAAAGAGACAGACGCTCGGCACCCCCTTCACCAACATATGCCGGTAGTCCAGCGACTAAAGAATCGGCATAGCTTCATACAAAAGGTATTTTTTTAGGCTAACTTTTCTGAACTTACCTAGGTTGTCAATATGCTCTAGCACGTGGTCGGGCAGCGGCTGCGCGCGCACGTTGCAGGCGGGCGGCGCCACCTTGATGAACGCGTCGATGTCGCCCACCGCCGGCACGTACTCCGGCACGAACGGCTGGAGTTTGAACTCTATGTCGATCTTCTGAGGGGTGTATCTGGAATATGATAGATATTTTATACTTTCTGAAAAAAAAACTGAGGGTTACGTATAAACTGGTCAATACATTTTAATATATATATTTATATATATACCTGATCTAAACTGGTCAGGTTCCCCTGATAAAAGGGTCACGGAGGTCGAATGGCAGTCGCTCCACTGTAATTACCTGATCTGCCACAACCTGGATCATGGTCAGCGGACCCTGGGCCCTCGCGTGCGAGTGCACAACCGGGTTAACGCCAGGATGATGATATTTTTTATGTGTCTCGTGTTACAACCGCTGTTCTGATTTCCATAACACAAGATCAGAGCAATGTATGTGATTTTGTCTAATATTTATTTACTAGCGGTAATGTTGGACTTCTCATATAAATTTTCATTCGCCATTCAACCCCCTTAAAGTTATTATACCGCGACAAAAAGTAGCCTATGTCTTTTCCAGGGTTTCAAACGAAATACAGTGGAATCCGTTTACATGACATCGAAGGGAATTGACAAACACGTCATACTAAGCGGACGTCATGCAAAGCAAAGCGTCTTATTGCACCTTTCTCCTCGATCGTAAATGTTTTACGACTTAGAGATGACATAATTTTTACTTAGGATATCACTATTATCAAATTCGTGACGTTCAACTGTCAATTACTGACTGAGATTCAAAACAAAACCAGCCACGTGCCATACGTCGTCGGAGATCAACGAACATGACCGAAAGAAGGTGAAAGGATCATGTCGGTCACTATAAACGGACAAAATTTAATAAAAATAGGTCATAATAAGCGACATGTCACTGTATGCGAAGCCATTATATCCGACTTAATTACAAATAATTTTGTATAAAAACCAAACTTGGTTGTGTAATTACGTCATAGTAGGCGGTTCGTCAATATAGGCGGAGTCATAATAAACGGATTCTACTGTATCTCTATACCAAGTTTTATCTAAATTGGTTCAGTGGTTTAAGCGTCAAGGTCACAGACAGATACACTTTCGCATTTATAATATTAGTAGGGATCCTCTACCCAAAGTTTGTCGAAAAAAAGATCGATTATCGATTGATTTATAGATCTACCTATCTAGCTGTGTGCAGCTCAACAACATATACTTGCCAAATTTCGTCATTCAACATTGACTGGTGATATGTAGGTAAGTAGAGTACTAAAACTAAAAGTAACTGTAATCTTCGCACCGGCCCAATTAACTGGAGCTGACATTTAACTGTCTAGAAACTAACTACAACTGAATTATTAGCACAAGGTCAGGATTAGGACGCGAGAAATGAAAATACAGTAGGACCAATCTATTATACAAGTAACCAAGGACAACAAACAAAGAAACCAAGGACTGCTGGACCGATTTTCATTAAGTATCTTTAATTTTTAAGATTTGTGTTCTCTTTGAATAGCGGAATAACTATAAAAACATTATAAAAAAAACACATCAACTATTTTAATAGTTTGCATGGGAAATCGTGCATTTATGCAAACGAAGCCGCGCAGCCAAGAAGTAAGAAATACCAAAGCAATTCACAAGTAACGAATTATATGCAGAGAGTAAGACATTCAGAATCTTTCTATTATTCGAGACTGGTTGACTTTTTTTGACTTTAGAAAACCAGTTAGTTCGCCAGAACTTTTTTTGTAACTGGACACGGCACTGTGTGGAGATCAGATTAGATATTGACTTTAAAACTTGAAAAATTTGACTGCCCGAGGCGGGAATCGAATACGAAAGACGTCTTGCAGTCAGCGGCCCAAATCGGACTATAGGTCACTATAGGTATTTGTGTTTCAAAATCATCTCTATAGCACCTGTTGTAAAATATGTAGGCAAAATAATATAATAAATAAATTGTTTCAACAAACACACTTACCTAGCCCCAAACTAAGCGTGAGCTTGTGCTATGGTGACTAGGATAACGGATAAAAATACTTAAATACATATAAATATCTATGACTTAGGTACATATGCTCGTGCTCATGACACAAACATTTGCCCCTTGCGGGATTCGAACCCGCAACCGCCTGGTTTAGAAGTCCGGTGCGCGAACGACTACACCAAGACGGTCGTCAAATGTTCGCAAAGAGAGAAGAAGCTTAACATCATATAATAGATCTCTATACGTCTCGAAGGTTGGATTTGAGCCATATATGTATGCGTACCTACTGAATCTACTCCGATTATGTCGGAACCGTTGGTGTGAACACCCACTTTCTGAAGATATCCATTGCACTGTTAATGACCAGCAATGAATAAATAGACCAATAATTGTTAAACCGCGACCCATTTACTAATGCACGATCTAAATAATCTTATAAACAGCTAAGATTTAATCTAGGTGAGTTGAAATATGTTATGACTTGGTTAAATCGTCGACTCAGTGGAATACACATTTATTTTAATGTATATATATTTTAGTAAAGGATTGTATTTTGAATACCTTGGCCGTTATATGTACACACGGCCGTACATCGGGCTACCCCACTTTGACTTTGAGACCGCTTCTATTCCCTACGTAATAATAGCTATTTTCATAGTTCCAATGGGTACGTGCTGCCGACTATATACCATCCTAAATCATGAGTTTGCAGGTTCGGATCTCGTAAAGGCGAATTGTGTGTGATAGGCATAGGTCATAGTATTACTTTCTGATATCTGATAGATATGATAGGTACGTTATTCCCAATATCTTCTTAGTTAAAAATGAAATTAAGCCTAGTTAAAAACGAATTAACTAATTACAATAGCTAACCTATTTACAGCATTTATAACCATCGATATAGCTGTACATTGGTTCGAATGTATGAAAGTCATAACGGTAATATGAATAGATGCAGGAAACATAATCGGCATAGAATATTCATAGTCATCTGAACATGCAATCAGAATTCATTTATTCACTATCGCTGACTATGATTCACATCCGATGATAGAATTAATTGTTCTCACAATGTAGCGCTAAACTGCATGTTTTACACGAAATTTACGAAAACGAAATACGATCGACTGATTTTTTGCGAAATTAATTCACTGGATGTAACGAATTGATGTACGGAAGATAGCACGACAAGATATACACAGTGGCATCTTCATCATCTCATATAGAGTTCATTCTCTTGTCGGTGGAGTTTTACCCATCTTTCCTTATCCTCCGCCAATCTCTTGACCTCCTGATACGACACGACGCTAAACTTTTCCTTTAATTCGTCCATTATGATCTTTCAGGTCTTCCTGTTTGCCTTTTTGCTTCTATATTCCCCACAATGATTGTGTTTACATGGTCATCATGTCGTATCAAGTGTCCTAGCTAGCACCTTCCCTTTCTATTTTATTTATCAATTATTTTAAGAATTGTTTGCTTCCCTCCAACAATCCTCAAAACCTTCTTATTGGTTTTATTTTCAGTCCAGCTAACTCTCTTAATTCGCCTCCAACACCACAACTCAAATCACGCTGGGTCATCACATCGGCTACTGTACAATCAGAAAATCTCTATAGCGACTACTTAAGCTCCATCCACCGGTTCTTCTATCCAGCCAAATTCGAAGTTAGATGGGAAAAATGAAATACAATAATTTTGCTTTAAATTAAGAGACGCTACCGCAGGAACCAAAACCACACCAACCGCAACCGCGTTGAGTACCAGTTCAGGCCACTTTTGAATCTATTTTCAAATCAACAAAATATTATTAATAACCATCAGTCACCAACAGTTTAACTTTTAAATTTTTTAACTTTTTGTTTACGTTTACGTATCGATCGCGGTAACGTAAAGATTACGTCAGCTCATTAGTGGGGAATGGTATAAAAGACCTGTTCGCCAGTGACTCATTTCAGTCGTTCGTGATCAGCCAGGGCGACAACATCTCCTGAGGATGCCGCTGATTGCATTAGCTGTAGTGCATGCGTATTGAGGGAGGAAGGGGGGTTTATTCTGCATTTGCCTGAACTGGTACTCAACGCGGTTGCAGCTGGTGTGGTTTTAGTTCCTACGCTAGCGTCTCTTAGCGGAAATTTAAAGAAAAATAATTGTATTTCATTCTTCCCATCTAATAATGGAATTTCGCAAAATAACGCCTGATTGGATTAATCAAATTCGAAGTCCCAATTTCCAATGTTCAAACCTCATAAAATATGTATGGCGGCAACCTCGAAAAGTTGATCATCGTTGGTATTACTGAGGGTAGAAGATCACGAGGACGATCACCGACCCGTTGGACTGGCCGAATAAAAGAGGCCTTGGATGGAGAGGCCATCCAAATGCTACCATATGGTGAAGGCTGCATACCGGAATCGATGGAGGCAAATCGTCCGATTGAGAGGCTCGAGTGACCACGATCCTTAGTAATGAGGGACCACTTGGAAAGAGAGAGACGGATCATCACAATCAAATCAGTAAACAATACTCACTTCATGATATACTGGAACACGTTCTCCATCTCAGGAGGCACCTTCAGGTCCTGAAAGTGCTTGGGGTCGTAGGCGCCCTCCGCCGGTATGACCACGCCGCCGCCGCCTCGTTTGCGCCCGCTGCCCAACGCTGGGTCCGGTTTCTCACCCTCTACGTCACCGCTGTCGGATTCTAGGAGAAAAGACCATATATACATCATTCATTGAGAAATACATGCGACTTCAAGTAGAAAAGACCCAGGCTGTTGTACTTATTTAAAAAAGCGATCCTACTTAGACACTAAGACAAGAAGGTGCGACTCGTGTTCGCCAATTTTTAAACAGTCGATCGGTACCTAAACACTTATTAAAAGAGATCCCACTTTGACACTAAGACAAGAAGGTGCGACTCATGTTTACCAATTTTTACAGTCAGTCGGTGAACCTCGATCGATGTTTTGACAGAATTTCCATGTTATGACAAATAATGCTAAACCAGCTCATTAAAAATTAAACATGTGTTGATGAACACCAGGCTTACTCTATGATACCGATATCGATAGGTATACCCAATCCAATACTTATCCATCCAATACTGCTGGATGAAAATCGCGTTAAATGTTAAAATTTGTATACCGTAGCTTCTTGCAATAAGATCACTTTCAATGTTGAGTCAAGGATTTCGAAGGCAATATCTTTTAAGAGAAGGGGCAGGCAGGCTAAGTTAGTAAGTATGTAACAACAGCATTACGGATATCGACATGTAGGTAAATAGTTTTAAGACTGAAGAGTTTTAAGAGTCAAGAATCTTATCCTTTGGGAAAAACATTGACAGAGGTCAAAGGAAACCGGACAATTGAACGCCTTCTAGTCCAAAGCTACGATCTACAAAAACTAATGGATGGATGATTATCCCACTAACTCATTAGCTCTGCTTTAACACTATAAATCCTTGATGCAACAATGTTGGATGACGTTGCATGCTTGGTATAAATGCGATTCAAAATTGTTATTTTAGTTATTGGCTACTAATAAACAATACAAAGTATTAACGCTTTCATCGACTTGGCAGACAAGGCCGCTCTACATTATTAGTCCGTTTCGAATCACCACGGTCGTCATCTTTGGAAAATTAAGTGCCATGCCACACTGGCGGATTACAAGCGTTTACAAAGCGAAGCGGCCACGCAGCGAACACGCCGCGTGTGCGCGGCGAAAACGTCGCGGCTGCGCAGCGAATACGTTGCGGACGCGCAACGATTTCGCCGCGGAGAGAAGCGTGACCGCCATTTTGTACACTCGCATACCGAAACCCCCGCTCGGTCCCGATACCGATAATCTTTTAGTGTTTATCTTTATGCTTTAAATGTCACTTTGAATCTGATGTAACAACTCATAAAATGTAGGTCTTGACATACGCAGGTAAGAATAAAATTGTCTTGGATTATTTTTTATTATTTTGCAAAACAATACATAGTAGTCGCTTTCAATCAATCGATTGGATGTTATTGGATCCTCCCAATATCTTCGAAGTATCCTTCCCAACTTTCAATACTTTCTGAACGAGACACATTTTTAACTTGTCATTTTTTTTTCATTCATTATTGTGATTATTTATTTATACACATAGTTTACATATTTCGAAAACAACCTAAATAAAACCATGAATAAACCTTAACGAATATGTACAAAATATAAAAACATGATAAAATTAAGACAAGAAGCAAACTTAAAAAACTGTCCCCAAAGTTGGTGTTGGTTGTCCGATAAAGACGACGTTCAAAAATTATGCTATACATATGAAAATATGACGTCTTAGTACACTAGGTTACCAGACTGCCTCGTTGGTCTAGTGGTCGGCACGCTGGGTACTATCCACAAGATCCCGGGTTGGGCCGAAAGTGTTGGGTTTTGTTGTCTTGAAATAATTCAGTCCGGAGTCAAGAATTTGGTGGTGTTACATCCCCGTGCCTCGGAAAGCACGTTAAGCTGTTGGTCCTGCGCCTGATCTCTCTACGGTCATGTCAGACTGCCGTCTTACCGAATTACGAGAGTGAGGAACAGATAGCGTACCTGTGTATTGCGCATACACTTGTGCACTATAATAACTCCCGCGTAGTTGGCTCTGTTAAGATTGGCCGCTGTAGTCGAAATTCGGCTAGGAGGACATTATTATTACAATTACTTACCAGAATTCGATGATTCTGATATTTTGGTCGAATGCTTGGATCTCCCTGTGCTTTCCAATGACGGTTGCTTCTGTATTTCAGGAGGTTTCTCTGGCCGTTCTGGGTTTCTTTCTGGGGACTTAAATAACAACGTTTTTATAACAAACCACAAGTAAACAATACGCTAGCACGTGAGAATTGATGTACGAGTATATCGATCGCATAAAAGAAATAGGTAATTTATTACCTAGTAACTAGTCATTAGACGGAGAATTTGTATGCAGCAATTTTATTGAAATTAATCCCTCAAAGCTAGGTGTCGAGCGGTGAAAGTGATAGCTTGTCAGTCATCGCTGCTCGAAAAAACTGTTGCAGCCAAGATTTATAAATGTCAACAAACTATTTACGAGCCAACCGCTTGAACAATTTATAATTGTCTAACTAAGGCCAACCGTGAAAGGTTGTCTGAATTTTAAGGGCTGCCATTTTAAGGGGGTAGTTGTGAATCAAAATAAACATGCATAAACAAACGCAGAGTGGCAAAAGAAAGCGGAAACAAATGATATTAGATAGATCGGTAAGTCTACACTAATATTATAAAGAGTAAAGATTTGATTGTTTGTTTGTATTGAATAGACTCTGAAACTACTGGACCAATTTAAATGAAATTCGGTACAAAGATAGTTTAAGACCCTGGAAAGGACATATGCTTCTTTTTGTCGCGATATAAAATCATCAGGGGGGTGAAATAGGGGAAGAAAGTTTGTATGAAAAAACCACACGTTTTTTCTGTTCTGTGGGAAAAAACGTCTTTTGGCGCGGGCGAAGACACGGGGAACTGCTAGTAGATAATAAGTAAGTACCTACAAGAAGAAACAGATGGCACTTTGTTCCGATAGAAATAGTTATAAATTATAATTGATAGCGATACATTACACCAAGAGATATGTATGAAGCGGATATCTACCTTGACCTTATTTTACAGTCGGGCCATCCGTTATTTTTATTGATACGGTACTTCATAGATAGATAGTACTGGTTGCATTTATAACTCTTGACCACGCAGGTAGCGTGGTAAAGAGCGTATGACCACATAGATAGATAGATAGATAACTCTTTATTGCACACCATAACAGAAAAAAACAGTAAAACGATTTACACAGAAAAATGTACAATGTAGGCGGTCTTATGGTTATAAGCGATCTCTTCCAGACAACCTTTAACATCCTCAAAACAATACAACTTACTTACAGGCGAATAGCCAAGAGTTTTATATTAATTGAATCGTTGAATCGTAAAATCGTTGGTCTAGTGATCAGCACGCTGGGTACTATTCACGAGGTCCCGGGTTCAAATCCCGGGTCAGGCAAGATTCTGGGTTTTTGTCTTGATAACTCAGACACAGCTCCGGAGTCAGGAAGTTGGTGGTGTTAACACCCCCGTGCCTCGAAAAGCACGTTAAGCCGTAGGTCCTGCGCTTGATCTCTCTACGGTCATGTCGGGCTGCCGTCTCACCGAATTTTGAGAGTGAAGGAACAGAGTGCACCCCCTGTATATTGCGCACACACTTGTACCCTATAATATCTCCCGCGCAGTCGGCCAATGTTGGTTGAGATGGGCCGCTGTAGTCGAAATTCTGCTAGGAGGTAATTGCAGACAAAAACATGAAATTTGCAAAATTGATATGGGTTGGTAGATAGGTACTACTTGATATAGGTACCCCTACTTTTTCGATTTAAGATTGATACCCACCAATGCAATATTCCCATAGCTGACCATTATAGAATGAGAGTTTTAGTACAAATAGCTAGTTAATCTGTGGTTTTAGAGATTTGCGCCGGCAAAGTCGCGGAGAAGTTCGTTAACAAATTGACTATCGATTAATCACGTGACATAGTTACAGTTACACATGATCTCTAGATTGCTTCAATGCACTTGTTACGTTAATAGAGCTCAAAATAACCCTCAAGTTGCACGTTCGAGCTAAAAAGGTTAATGTAAGTTAACAGTAGTGCTGCAAAGTGGAAATTAAAGACTAGCAGTCTCAGGTAAAACTCACCTCATCTTCCCCAGATATGTTGTTCAAGAACTTCTCCGCAGGCTCCGAATCGGATTCGCTGTCGGTGTCAAAGTCGTGCCTCGCCGTGTGCCTCACCGGAGGGTTAAACTTGGCCATGGCGCTCCTCACTACCTCCTCTTCGGAATCCGCAGGGCTCTCGATTTCACGCGCGTTCAAAACCGGCACGGTCTCGTCATACATCCCTCGAGCATAATCAGATACACAAATACTTGTCCTATCGCTACTTGTAGTGACAGTAAATGTCTGACAATGTTTGTCGCTGGTCGCCATGGCAACCATGTGGACGCAGCGCCGGCCGCCTCGGCTGCACCTCTCAAGTGAATAGTCTCGAGGCATGGTGTACGTTCGCCTGTCCCCCATTCAGTGGCGAGTTCGTTCACCCTTGAAGAGCTTTTTTCTTGCACCCATGGTACAGAGTGGCACAGCCACAAAGCTATTTCTTCACTTTGTTTATAAGCTAGAAAGACAGTCAATCGTCTAAAGTTCAGACGATTCTATGGGTCTAATTATAGTAATGCAAACAAAAGAAAGGAAGCTTGAAATAGATAAACAACGGCCATAACAAACGGAATGCAATGCGGATGTTTCAGAGTTCAGTAAAGCAGCTACTTGGAGGGAAGAAATAAAAAATGATGATCTGAAAAACGTCAACTTTATTTAACTAAAATATTAATCATGTAATGTTATGTCTAATTCTATATGATACAAAAATAGTTGATTGAACAACCCGTGCGCTAAAACATGTGCCTTGATATGTAACCAACAATATAAAGTGTCCTCGAAAATTAGAATGTGCTGGTCAACGGTACCAAAGCATTATAACCATGCGGAGATCGTAAGTGTGGGAAAATGAGACACAATGGCAATGAGATACCTAGTCAACTTATTTTGATAAAGATACTACTACTAAACACTCTATGCTTCGGAAAGAGTATTCAAGTTAAATACTTTAGACAATTAAGGTCGTGGACAGCAAGGACAAAGTTAATCTTATAAGTTCGAATAATAAATGCACTTGGTGTAACACAGACCTAATTTTCCGATAAAATCTAATACAAGGAAAATCTAAAATGGGCACTAATATCTAAATTAATATACCTAACCATAGAGGATTTCTCACAATTTATGAACAATAATCTAAAAAAATATTATAATGTCAATACATAATCCCAAAAATATCAAAAACTGTAAAACTATTTATGACAAAATAAATATATTTTTAATGTTAAGTCATTGGTACTATGAGTTTTCCAATACAACAGTAAATCACGAAAATATACATTTTACGCACACATTAACATGTTCTGCAATTAAAGGTAAACAATGATTTTAAACACTGTATTCACACATTAAAATTATGGCCCGCATAATGAAAAATGTGTGAAAAACGGGAACTACAATGTGAAATTTCAATCGACATTGAATCAATAAGTAGGTAGTACAAATGAAATGAGTAAAACGATTTTACAATTCAAGTTATCACAATTTGCAGTCTTCAATTACGAACAGGAATTATTCAATTAGATAGGCACTTGGTGATTTGGCACATGCGTTACAGAGACCTGTTGGGACTTAATGTACTTATCAAGAGATAAGCGCACAAGCAACAGGCCCGGAAATATCAGTCTAGATCACAGACACTATAAAACAAAGCAAATATTTAGATATGCCTATAATTAGTTCAGCCGACTTTGTTGATGAGTTCATCGCATATCGCGGTCAGCTCCTCGTTGGCTTTAGTTTTCTGCGCGAGAGTTTCTTCCAAGGAGGTTATGTGGAGATCCTTCCGCTTTATCATGGCGTTTAACTTCAGAACCTCGGCCTCGTGCGATCGGTTCATCTTCTCCAATTCTTGATTAGCATGATTCAACTTCGATGTCGCGTGCTGTTTCAATAGCTCGTAATTCGACTGCATCTTAGTTAAGCTTTCCTCAAATTCTTTGATAGATTTCTTGTAAGTGTCTTCATTGGCTTTGCAAGTCAGAATAATTTGCTTGCTCTTCTCGTATTTGCTGTGCAAGTCACTAAACGACACCTCCATACTCGCTAAATGAGCTGTCTGCTCGTCTCTCTCTTTGATCAACCTCATTCTTTCCTCATTGTTTCGTTTCTTGTCTTGCTCAGTTTCTGCTATTAAGCTCGCGATCGTTCTTTCATATTCTTCGACTACAGCCGCCATACTTTTATTGAGTTTAGTCTTTTCAGTCAGTTTCTCGTTCAAATCATTTATCTTTTTCAAACGATCGTGGCTTTCTGATTCTAAAATTCTCATTTGGGATTCCATGCTCGACAGTCTATCTTTCAGCTCTTTGCTTTCGGTTCTTAAATTGTAAACGTTTATTTCTTTTTCCGCGAGCAATTCTCTGAGCTGTGTCAGAGCAAGGTCGGCTTCATTTTGTTCCCGACTCATGTGTGTGACCGTCGTGTCGTGGCCGACTAGAGAATTATTGGCACTTAAAGAGAGAAGTCGGTCAATAACAGCTATGGCAGGAGAAGTGAATGTAATAGAACGTCTGTTCGAGCTTAGTGGAGTTGTGGTCCTATTTCTCGGGGTGACTATGGGATTCACGGCCGGCGTTACTACCATCGTCGGTTTGGACACAGTGACATTAAAATCGTCTATACTTTCTTCGGCAAGACTGGTGCTACTCGCAGCTACTTCATGCGTCGTGTCCATAGTTGACGGTCCAGCAATAGATTTGTCGAAAGTGGCATCCATTTGAATTTGAGCAGACATTTTTTTAGGAGTGCTTTGCCTCTTTTTGTTTAAGGCAGCGAGGACGCCATCACTGGACATTCTCTTCGCAAACAAAGGATCGAATTTGAGGAATAAGCTTTCTTTTCCACTGTCAGTAACAACATTGCTCTTGTTTTGGTTTAGTAAAAATTCGAACGCCTCTGCATCGATAAATAGTTCACCACCATCAGCATTTTCTTCAGCACTCTGTGGTGGTATTTCTGAAAACTGCATCATGTCTACATCTTCGCCATCAAAATCAGACATTTTATCATCGTTGTCAGAATCAGCTTCCAAGAATGGTCCTTCTACAGTATCTTCGTCTTCAGTGTGAACTTCTCTGACGGTAAGGTCTTTTTCGTCGGTTGCTTTTGAGGAACAAGTGGTATTACTGAGATTCGCATATTCTTTTTCATCAAACGTATCTATTGCCTTCCTTTCGTATTCCTTGCTCAATCCGTGGTCCCCTGTATTAACTTCTGTAAAAGAAGCATCTGATTGTAATTCCCGTGTAGTATCAAAAGAGCAGGGAATATCTTGTGTAGCATTTAAGGCTGGCGGTGGTGACATACGCATCTTTGATTTAGTTTCAAATGCATTTTCAGTAAACGTAGTGTCTGGTTTCAAGGGAGTGTCTGAAGTAATTGCAAGGTCTTGTGTAGCATTTAGACAGGTTTGTTTGTTTAGGTTTGGTGGAGGTGATAGGCGCATTTTAGATTTGGTTTCAAATGGGTTTTCTGTAAATGTAGCATCATATTTAACTGCATCAGAGGAAGAAGGAAGTTCTTGTGTAGCATTTAAGGCTGGCGGTGGAGACATACGCATTTTTGATTTAGTTTCAAATGGATTTTCAGTAAACGTAGTGTCTGGTTTCAAGGGAGTGTCAGAAGAAACTGCAAGGTCTTGTGTAGCATTTAGAGACGTTTGTTTATTTAGGTTTGGTGGAGGTGATAGGCGCATTTTAGATTTAGTCTCAAATGGATATTCAGTAAAGGTAGCATCAGATTTAAGTGCATCTGAGGAAGAAGGAAGTTCTTGCGTGGTATTCAGGCTAGCACTTGCATTTAGGCTTAGTGGAGGCGACTGGCGCATTTTTGATTTAGTCACGAATGGATTAAAGTTCATGTCATCAATTTCAGGCAAATTAAATACGTTCTTGCTCCCTTCGCTCGATGACGTACTAGCCGAATAGTAAATCGATTGCTCCGACGACGAAGTATTTTTTATTTCATTAGATATAGCGTTTAGAGATACCACTGAAGTCTTGTTTTCTTCTGAGTTAGATTCTATAGCAGTATTTATGTCACGAACGTCAACTGATTTTTGTTCTTTTGGAAGCTCTTGACTAATCAATTGTTGCGGCATCATTTCTGGAACGTTTTCTGGTGATAATAGTTTTAATTCTGAAGATGTATCTTGCATCTGTTCATGTACCTGCAGTTGTTTACCTTGAATATCTGCAATTGCTTTTTGTTTAATAAGTTCGGGTCTACTATTAGATATACTCTTGGGGACATTAACAGAACCACAAAAAGTAGAATTCATTTTCTTTTTAGGCATTAGCTTTTTTCTTTCAGGTTGGGATTTCCTTCTGTCCTTATTAACATCTCTTTGCGCAGGCCTTTCACCAAAAGTCCTGTCGGCCTCTTTTAGGGGCCTATCTGGAGTGTCTGGAGTAGGAGACAGCCTGATTTTAGTTTTAGTAGCAAAAGGATCGTCGATTTCATCGAAATTAAAATTATAGCCTTTGGATACAATTTTAGGAGAAGATGGCGGTGTAAACACTTCTTTAGTTTTAGTGCCCAATGGATTTCCAATTTCTTCGAAATTCAGTTGCTCTATTTCGCCTGCTAGTGATATGTATGGGCTGTTATTTTCAGACAATATTATTTCCTCATCTTTACTCGGTAAATCCTCTCCATTATCATTTATTACATTATCAGCTTTAAAAAATAATTCCTCTTTTATGCAAGCTATTTGAGGCGTGATGCATTGTGTAATAACGTTTTTACTATCATACAAAACAGATGCATCATTGGGCGGTTCGATGATATCTCCCACAGTTTCGATATTTTCTGAACTTGAGATCTTTTCGTCTCCATCTAACTTTTTAGCTTCCACAACATTATCCAACTTGTTGTCTTGTCTTTGTCTTTTTCTACTGTCTTTTTCTTCTTTTACTAGAGGTATTTCCTGGACAAAATTATTGATAACAGCAGTTTCTTTATAATCTTCTGTTTGGGATTCATTAGCAATAAACTCTTCGTCTAACAAGACTGCATTCACAGTATCTGGCATAGGAACAAATAGGTTTATAGTAACATTTTCTTCCATTTTGGTTTCAAGTTCATTTAAAGGTCGAGTATCTTCCTTGATGGCACAGTTATCATTTGTATTACGCAGATTTGGTATTGCAATAACATTTATCTCAGTTTCTTCTACTTTGTCATCATTTGCATCTGTGTGTGTTTCCAGTAGAGTTTTACTATCAAGCTGAATTGTTTTGTCTTTAACTTGCTCTACAGTGATACCTACGTTTTGTTCACTATTTTTAATATTCGCTGTATTTTGTTGTAAAACTTCACCCATAACATGTATTTCCGAAATACTTTCATTGATATGCATAGGTTCACTTATTGGCAAAATTTCAATTGGCTTAATTTGTCCTTGCACTGGACTGTGACCAATTTTAGTTACAGAAAAGTCTTCTATTGTATTACTATGTAATGGTTTATCTTCATGTAATTTATTTTCACTGTTGACTGCAGTTATATCTTTAATTTCAACACAGTCACTAATTACGTTATTTGCATCTGTCAATTTGGCTGGTACAGTTGGTATGTCCTCAACTTGATCTTCGTTTTCTAAACCCATATTGTTAATTTCTAAACTAATAGGGACTACACATTCTTCTTCAACTAAAAGTCCTGCTCCAATTGATTTTTCACTCTCGATGTCATCATCATCTGGCAATGGAATATTAGCAGGTAAAACTATTTCTTCAAGGGATTCCTTTGATTCTACTTTAGCTTCATCTTTGACAGCAGCATTTGAATTTTTAATATCAAGTATAACATTTTCAATTTCTTTGACCAATGTAGCATTTGAATCGGAAACTGTATCAGTACAAGTTTCAGATTGTTCAAATAGCTTTGTAATCTCTACAATGTCAGGTAAAGGAGTGGTGCTACAGTTGTTCTGTGTGTTTTGGAGTTCATTATGATCAGATTGAATTTCATATGCAATATCAACATCCGCAAGTAATTGTGGTGTATCAAAAGTAGTATCCAAAGGAATGTCTAATTCAGGTTTGTTGTTTGTTTCAATTACCTTGCTTACACTATCAATATTTAAACTAGTGTTTAGTTCATCAGTTTCTTGCTTAATGTGACTTAAAATATTTGAAGTATTATTTATGGTGTTTTCTTGTTCACTACATTTTAATTGTGGTTTACTTTGAACTTTAGGAGTGTCTATTGTTTCTTCTTTTACATCTTCAGCAGCAGTAGGAAGTTCAACTTTTACTGCAGCTTCTGTATTTGTGCTGGAATTGTCTGCAGTTACAGCGAATACAATTTCAGACACTGTTGCTTGCTGTCTTTCATTATAATATGCACCATCAGCTGGGCCAGTTACATCAGCCTCCATCTTGTCATTGGTGAATGTAGTCTCGCAGTCCACAAATTCCGTATCAGACTCATTTGCATTTACTGCTTCAGCTTGTAATTCTGTAATTGTTCTGTTTTTTATCATGGAATCATTATAGGATACATCCATATACTCAACTGTTGAATTTAAATCAGTATCAACTTCACTATTCTTTGCTTCTTTCTTACTTGAAGTGCCTTGTTGATAAAATAGCTTATGAATTGGTATTTTTTCTTGACTGAAAAGTATTGTTGTCTCATCCTTCCACAGTAATTCTTTCTCCAAATCTTCATTGAACACAAGACTCTCTTTAAGTGGACTGCTCTGTTTTGACAAGTTGCTTTCCTTGTGTTTGTTAGCGGCTAATGGAGTTGAAGCCAGGACAGCTGCAGTGGCTTGTAAGCTGGAATCTGGTGTGACTCCTGTGACATCAGCTGGACTCAAAACCTGATTTGTGGCACCGTCTGAACCATCAGCCGGTGGTATAGGACTTTGTGATGACCGGAACATATTTAACACACTTTTCAGCCCACGCATGATGGGAGAACCGCCATCATTTCTAGGAATATCTTTTGTTGGTGTGGTCGCTTCAGGTGTCTGGGCAGACGATGATGATGAACTTGGAAATGATATGTTCTCATCTGCATCAGTACTTCCACTCACAGTGACAGTAACATTGCTGCCAATACCAGTAGTTGTTTCCAAGGGCCTAAGTACTGCAGCATTTCTGTTGCTGTCCACAAATTGTTCTGATAAAATTGATTGTAGAGGTAATTGTTTCACAGATTTGCCCAATACATCTCCTTTGGGAATTGCTGAATGAAGTGAGCGAGTAAGATTAGAATTTACATTGTCATCGCCAGACTCCAGACACTTGTTATCATTACAATTTGCAGTAAAACTTTTCGACATGGGTGAGGAAGCAGGCGTTATAGAATACCTCAATTTCATGTTAAGCTCGGACACATCCAACTCTTCGTACCCCTTTTCCGTGCATGGTGTTCTTGGATAAACATTGCTATGATGAATACTATTTTCCTTGTTATCAAAGTCACTTTCAATATTGTCTATGTCCATCGGCTCGGCGTTGTGAGCCATTTCACTCGGTTTTTAAGCACTGCACCACTAAAATAATTTATCTTGATCACTTTCCTGATCGTTAGTCCGGCACAGCGACCACTTCACTCGCTATCTTCTCCGCAACGCAATCTGGAGTGAGATACAAAGAAAAAATCAGTCCAATGTTTACAGTTAGCCGATTTCAGAGAGTTTCACTGCGATTTCTAATACGTAACATAATCAACGACGCGATATGTATGTCATTATAAACAAAAATGTCTGAACACGTACTCACTGTGAATATCTATTTTTAACCTTTTGGTAGTGCACGCTGTTCACTGCTCGTTTTATGTAACGCAGCGCCTGAGGGAATGTTGCCAAAAACTGCTGTGGAAGCGGTGGACTCCCAACACAAATACGCTAGCTGGGCCGCTACAAAACCGTTTGAAATCCGGTAACTTTTTTTAATTCAAACTGTCAAGCTGGTTGTCAAAATAAAAAAAAGTTACATAAGGTCTTTTATAGTGGGCAGTACATAATAGGAGGAGTTATTTTATTTTTATAGATTAACTAGCGGTCCCCCGCGACTTCGTTCGCGTAAATTTAGGATTTCCTGTGGGCATTGTTAGGAGCGGAGTATTTTTTTAAACTGTGATATCTTTTAAGATAAGAATCAAAACGCATGTGAATAATATATATTATATATTTCATATTTTTACCTAAAAAAGGAGTTATTGTGACTTAACTGTTATAGTTAGACATATGTTATCACGGACTTTATTGTAGATAATGATGTCCTCTACAAAACTGTAGAACATTACTTTGCTCTATTGTCAATAGTTTTCGCAGCGTTCGCAATTTAATGATTTTCCTTTTACACCTTTGGTTACATAATCGAAGTTTTCATACGGAACCCTAACCTTTTTGATAATGTAAAATGTCCACCGCAGATAAAGCAGGATTCTAATGGTGAAAGAATTTTTCAAATCGGTTCAGTAGTTTCGGAGCCTATTCGTTGCAAATAAACAAACAAACAAATCTTTCCTCTTTATAATATTTGTATAGAAAAAATAAGTAAAGCATTTTTTGAGATTTTTTTTCGGCTATATTGAAAATTGATAATTCACTAAAAGCTAATTTATTTTCAAAAATAAATTTTTTTGTCTGATCATTTAAAATTATTAAATGATCAGACAAAAAAATTAACTTGGGACGAGTAAATTAGTGTGTAAGGATTTCACGAGCCTCCACGATTTTATTTTCTTTTCAAGATTTTAGTTTTTATTTCTATACTTATAACTACAGTATTTTACTAGTCAAATTTTAATTGATAATTATAATTATATTGAAGAGGTTGTCATATTTAAATTATGTGAACCGCTTTCAGCAGCCATGTTAGATTTGCATTTTTTTCTTAGCGCACGTACTGTATTCGAAGTGTCAAGCCCTTTATTTGATACCCATATTGAGGGGGTCGTAAAAAAAGGAAATCATCATTTTTTAGCGGCGGCTATCTTGAATTTAAAATGATAATACTGAATATGTAAAATTGCATTGTCATCGGAACTATGGGTGTGTGCCAAATTAAATCAATCATTTAACTGTAAGGGCCACAAGAGCAAGCTGTGTAAAACCGTTTAATAATTTTACCAGCCGGTAGTCTTTCGTAATAAGTGTAAGAGGCTGATCTTCACGAATGTTTTTTAAGTATAATTTTCTTTATAGTAAAATAATAAAGACTGAAAATTAACTTTTACGAAATGCCTAAATAAATACAATGATAACGACATGTCTACCATTGTACCTAGTTCCTTATATTGAAGTATTTTGTAGTTGTTTTTATAAAAAATCTCTGTTTTCATGTATCACTCTGATCAACTGTACATAAAAACAGGCCTGTCTCACCTGTCACAAAATTGTGCATACTAAATACTGTGATAAAATGTACTTTTTTCCACTATAGATAAGAGATTCACTTTTCATCACACACAAAGATAATCCATTATTATTATAATATTTTACGTTAAGTTTCTACTTTACTAGTTACTATTTTACGTTAAGATGAAGGGCACAATCTTGAAAATCCCGGATCTTTCAGGGACATCAACCAAAAATATTTGTATGATGATTCATACAAATATTTTTGGTTGATGTCGTTGATGATAGGTATAAATCTGGTAAGACTGGTAGCAGATGCTTTTGACCATAAGTCTGCTTTTTTTACACACGTTCGCACGCCAGACTATTCCAATTTGGCCTTGAGACCGCCTCTATTCAGTGCGTAAAAAACTATTTTCGTAATTCAAATGGGTAATCTGACGTGCTAGTGATCGTACAATTATAGTTTTACCTGTAGAGAAAGTATAAATATATACAATAATTAAATATTTACAGAATTACTAAAACTTTAACCTGTTAAGTACGTAAATCTGCCGCTAGATGGAGTAAGCGTTCAATATCGACACATGAAAAGACCCAAAGATTTATTCAATATTTAAGAAGTTAGTAAAGTTTTACAAATGCTATAACACAGCTTTTATAACTTGTTAACCTCAGATCAATTTGTTTAATTTAGAAATTACTGAAAAACAGTTCAAATACCTACTTAAGAAAATATTATAGTGACCATGATGTTTCGTTGTTGAACTCATTCGTAAACACCTTTGTATGTCATTGTCAGTGCCAGCCTTGTCAGTATTGTTACATGCATGACATGTCAGACATAAAAATGACAAATGTTATGTCAGCCAGTTGGGCTAAGATGTACAACATCGTTAAATTGTCGTTAGACATAAGAAAATTTGTCATCATGTCTTATTTTATCATTTTTCCTAACATGGCAACCACTTACGATAGAAATACTTCCCACGAGAAGCCTTTATCCACACGACCACAGATTATATACAACATTTCGTTGATATTCAATCATTCGTTCAATTTTACTACCGATTTGGCTTAAACACTTAATCCCAAGCACGACTATCGATTTAAAACTAAATTACTTACATCTGTTTTTGACATGACATTGACAGTTTTGACAGCCGAGTCCCTACTCTAGTTGACGATGTCCGATAGCCATCTCACTCGGTAGCGATGTCATTCTGGCGTGAGTGACAGGGACGGCTAAAGTCGACAATACGGACATCGTCAATCGGAGTAGGGCCTCTGTTTTATAAATCAAAGTCAAAGGCGTACCCATTAATATTTTCCAACAAATTGTGTTATTAAACTAACAAATGGAAATGAAACTAATATGATCATTTACTTTTAGAAAACTGTGATGTAATATAGGTACAGATTACTTATCATACATGAAAGCGCACCTGGGTTTTGCTACCTTCCTGACTCCTCAAGGAGCTGCTAAGGTGGAGCAACCAGCAGGATTACCTTAGGCCTATATTGGTTGGACGAACTGGGTCCATATCGCTCAGTAGAGCAGTGAAACACAGTAAGTATTGAAGCATTTAAGCAGACCTGCAACATTTTGTCATAGAGTGTTTTCTTTGGTATTTGAAAATTTGGTAGTAACTAAACCAACTATACCTACATACTTAGACGTTTAAGTATGCACAGAAAGAAAATACATATTAGTTTATTAAATAATAATATGTGTTTACATTGTATTTCAGGATTTAATTTTGGAAGGTACGCTGGAACAGAACTAAATTGGATTCAAATGTAAGGAAAAGTTTATTTCACAGAATACTTGTAGTAGTACCAACATGCATCACTTTGATAGTAATTGTGAATAATTTTTGATCCCTTCAAGCTTGTGATATTTTAGTAAATATGCAGGTTCTATTGACATGTTCATTTGATTGTTCATAATTATTATGATTTAATTGCTTTCAACATTTTCCACCTTTAATAGATACCTTGAGTCACCTGTAACACAATCAAAAGATATCATGAAAAACATAGTATTAAAGAGTATGTATTATTTTTCAGAAAATGTCATCGCAGTCAACGTTGACTTGTAAGAAGCAGTGGAGACTATGGTGATAAGACTTATTGTATTAAAATTTTAAGAAAAGGTTTATCGTTTGTAATACCTTATTATTATTCTATAAAATTACATATTATTGTTTATTTGACTAATGATTTTTCTACTTCAATTAATTTTACTTTTATCCACCTTTATGTATAATAAGGTATATAAGTATATGCCACGTAGGTAAAAGTAGGCTCCCCATAAGTTATTCAAAAGCAAGTTAGGCGCAGATATTGACTGGAATACTTTTTAGTGCACAAAGCTACATTAAGGAAGTTTACATATCTAAGATATTTTAGTGTGTAAGTTTTCACAATTTATTTCACCGATTTACATACACTTAATATATGCTTCCTACTACTGGTCCTAGACTGTAGACACTGCTTACAGTAGTTTGGGCTTAGCACAGAGAGCGGTGTTGTCCAATTTGCTGTTGTTTTCATGGTTCAAAAGGAGGCAACATAGGTAGAACCTAAGAAACAAAAATAATGATTACCTAACCTATCCTACCTATGTAAAATAACATACATTATAAAAGGTTAGGTTCTGTTTTCAATACAGTATTTTGTAAGTATATAAAACACAACAATAACAGCTATTCTTTGCTTTTGTGTAGGTGAAAGAGCTCTTTGTGATAAATGATTTACGTAAGTGTTTATATTGGAGATCTCACCTTCAAATAGGCTTGATTCTAGAAGGATGAGAGAGCTGGGGCCAAGCTAAGCCTGTCAATGATATGAAATATCAGTATCCATGGGCTTAAATATTCGCCAAAGCGACTGAAATACACTCTCAGAAATCGACTTGATCGCAAATATCACCGATGCGTTTCTGTCGTATTTCTTACACTGGTCGTTCGTCAGATGCGTTTAACACAAAATATATAATGGTATTATGGTACGGACATATTTTTCGCATTTTACACAGTTTTTCACCGAATTTAATCAAGTTTTTTCCTTTGTCGTTAGCACCAAGTGACCACGATAATATGTCATGCGAAAATGTCAAAAATAGATTAAAATAGACAAATAAAAGAGACTCATGTTAGAGTGTGTAGACAATTTTATCGTTTTCTATCGTATTTCGTATTTTGACAGTTAGACATGACATAAATAGCATGACATGTTAGCAGCGGTAGACTAATGATATAACGCTGTCAAAATACGATAAACGGCCGCGATAATGATATGTTGTTTGGCTTATGCTAGGGCCACAGGCCAGCTGATGTCAGCTGGTTCGATTATTTTTGTACTAATTAATAAAAATTGTGTGTGATTTATTCTTTAATTTACGTTACGAGAATAAGCTTTGTTACTACGCTACTTTTGTGTATCAATGCTCAACGTAAGTATTTTTTAATTTAAGATTTTGAACTAAGTAGGTACATTTTGAGGTTATAAAAGGTAGATTTCGTAGAACATGAAAATGTTAAATTTTAAAAATGATATTGGGATGACCTTAATTATTTTCAGCTGCGTAACATCAGTGTGCATTTTAACTAGCATTTCAATTGTTAGTGTCTGTAATGTAACCTATCGAGAACTACGTAATTTGCGTGCCGTAGTTATCTTATCTATATGTATACACTCTTGTTTGTTACGCTTGAGTGCTCTTTAATGAGGTTTAAAAAGTTGTGAAACCGGCTCGCGTCAAGCCGCAGTGTCATTATCAACCACCAGGCTGTAGCTGAGCCGCGTGTTTTTGCCATTGTAAGCACAATTTATAAAGAGTATACATACCTAAAGATTGTAAGAGTGAACTTCATAATATAATTTAGGTGTTTAAATAACTTATTTTAGTACCTACTTTTTTTAGTTTTAGAACACAATTTAATTTAATTTGGTTTAATTTTTAATAATAAGTGGTATATATATTAATATTATAGTTAAGTTACTAGTGTTCTTCTTTGCTACACATTTACAGTGTTATTACAAAAGAATTAGACCAGGTTTAAAATGGGTCTAAATATTAGCGGACAACAGAGGAATGAATGACACATTTGTGATATAACCCAATAGAGAAGCGTGTTTCTAATTTGCTAGCTAATAGGTTAGTCCTGTCTGAAACCCAGTACTAATTTATTATATTACCCAGTTTATTGACTATTTGTATTTGTTTATTGCAACACATTATCTATGGCATAGATAATGCAACACAAATAGTCCATCATTAGCATAGATTCTATGCTAATGATGGACTCAAATAATGTTGTATATTTTATCTTTCAAACATTTAAATTAATGTAATAAAGAAATAGTCACTCACTACTAAGACACTATTCCAAACACTTCTAATTATTATGCATTCAATTTTTTACAGAATGAAATATGGACATTGAGCATGGTGTGACCGTAAAGTTACTTTTCTTCGCTAAATCAAAAGACTTGGCGGGTATCAAAGAAACCACTGTGCAGTTACCTAAAAAGATCAGCTACAATCAACTTCTAAACTACATAGCAAGCCGCTATAACTTAGAAACTATTAAGGATAACATATTGTTAGCGAAGAACGAAGAAGTGTGTGAAGAAACGCTAGATATAGAGATAAGTGAGAGAGATAGCATAGCTGTGATACCTCCTCTTAGTGGAGGGTGATTGTGACTATTTATATCTATTTAAAAACATGGATCATCTTAAGTTAACCATAGATAAGTTGTCTGTTGATGCTATAAGCGACCTGGTGGTTGAAGACAGTTGTGGTGCTGTTTCAATATTCGTTGGAACTACTAGAGATAATTTTGAAGGAAAGAAGGTATGTATGAATTGATTTTATAGTGTTCATGATAAATTATTTAATGGTAAGATATTCCTTATCCTTTCTATAAGAATTTGAATAACATGTTATTTGTAATATACTTACTTCAATAGTAGTTAATTCATGTATTTGTACAGGTGTTGCGGCTAGAATACGAAGCGTATGAGTCAATGGCACTGAAGGCCATGAAAAGCATCTGCGAAGAAGTGCGGAACAAATGGCCAGCCATTCACAGCATAGCTATGTATCACAGGTAAGAACAAATACAAAATTGTATGTGTGTATTTTTCTACCAACTCCTAATATTACTACTACATATTATAAACTAAAAAATATCTTCGTGGAAAAATAAGCAGGACAAATGGATTGCGGATGCCTTAAACATTATTTACCAGTCAATCATTTATCTAATCAAACAAAAATATTTTAAATATCTCCATTTGAGGCAATAACTCTTAGAAACTTGAACATTGCTAGTGTCTTCTCATATTTTATCTATCAGCTACTTGGATATGCTAGTGTCAGGGCTGTAATGATAACAATACATTTGGAGTTATCTGTTATGTACTGGACTGATTAAAACATCGTTAATGTTACTTCACGAATAAGATTGCTACAGTGTGTGGCTGTTGAGCTTGTTTTGAGTTGATAAAAATGAAATATACACATTTATTTATTTAAACTTTTTCGAACAGTTTATTGTACAAATGGCGGACTTGACGCGAAAAGCATTCTCTACCAGTCAACCATAGGTCCAAACAGAGAAATACAGGTAGTGCAAGATATCGTAAATTAGGAAAAAGATGATACCAAGAAATCCAATGCAAAAGAAGCAACACATCATTTAGTAAATCTCAAAGATTTTGTCAGTAAACGGCAACTGTGTGTAGTTTAGATTAGTATAATAATCACGGTACAAATTAGTACCGTAACTAGTCATTTACATACATTAAATATATCATTCATTCTCCAGTTTGTTTAAACACTAAATATATCATTCTCTATAATAATCCCAAAATATCAAAAATACCTTTCTGCTTTATTTGTGAACTTACTAACAAACTTATTAAAAAGCGTATAGATTCTATACTGTATAAGTATTAGATACACACCGCCGCACGTCAGACTGACTATACATACATGTTGACATTGCAACCGGCTCTATTCCCTACGTTTTTATAAACAGTTTTCGTTGTTTAAATGTATACCTTGACGTGCTGCCGACTGTACAACATTTGGTTAATACCTACTCGGCAATTTCAAATAATTGAACATTACGACAAGGTCGTCTTACCCACGTAGTTATTTGTGTAACAAATTGCATACATCCTTTATTTTCTACGTTATGAACACATAAGCGTCTGTAATAATAATGGTTGATTCATGTACTACACACATAAGTGGCATTTTCTGTCCTAAATTGAATAAATTATTTTTTGACATTGACTTTGACTTGACTTTGACTTACTAGTTTTTTTATGACAATCAATAATAGTGACTTAGTTTCTTTGCTGCTTCTTCCCAGCACTAGCCCACAATTGTCCCGAGGCAGTGGTAGGTCTATTTTATGTTGGGACGAGTATAAGTGCTCCTTGCGAGCCTATGTACAGAAATAATGTACCTATTTTTGAATTTATTTTATTCTGTGATGCTGATGATGTTACATGAAGCAGGATAATTATATTCCGACCGCCTCAGTCCTCGCAGACAAACGTAGAATTTCGAAAATCAAATCACAAGCGCCTGCCGCCCGCACCGCTCATGGTCCCCGTTCTCGTCTACTCCCGCACCCCTCTACCCTGCAGGTAGTTGAAAGGCGTCCGGATAAAGCCGGATATAGGTAGGCTTTTTGATTGCGTGTCCGGCCAAAATAAACGATGTCCGGCTTTTTACATTTCGCAAACGACCGAGCGCCGAGAGTGGCAATTTTTTTCGTGCTTATTAATACTGAGACAAAATCCTCAATAATGTAGGGTTTCCGGCATTGTATGCCCTCTGAGTAATATTTAATCTAATCGCTCAGTTAATTGGTCTCAAAATTGATAACTTTCTCATTCATATAGGATACAGCTCAATTCGCTCTGACACGGCTCAAATATCAGTTCGCCTATCCATACCTTGCCACAGATTATGTAATAGTTACTCTTGCGGTTGAAATATCATACCAAATCTCCCCTTATTCAGGAGGCCGTATCTACTCGGAATGACTATGTCCGTATTTTTAAGTCTTAGTCTCCATTCACAGTGTTCGGCCACACTGCGGGCCTAAGCGCGGGCGTGACAGGCGGGTGCGTATTATCAAACATATAAAGCGCCTTTGCGGCCATAGTGGCGGATGTGACTTTTCATATGTTTGACAAGTCGCGCCTGCGCTAGCCCTTATTTATTTATGTTCCACAGCAGCTCTTAATAACTAAATAGAACCAACATGCAACGCTGAAAGCCAATGATAATAATGCTTTGACATGAACAATGCATTCATACTTAAACATTCGCCATCTTTGTGTGTTGTTGTAGTTGTCTTGTCCACACTCCATACTTCGATGCCAGCGGGTGCCGGCAGCAAGTATATCTATTATCTATCCGTTATCCTAGTTGCCTTATCTCAAGCTTTCTCGTTATTGATTGTTGAAACAATTAAACATTATTTATTTAATTTATAAACTTAAATCCAATTAAATAAAATAAATTATTATAATTAATTCCAGATTGGGCAACGTGCCGTGCCGCGAAGCGTCAGTCGTGATAGCGGTGAGCAGCCCCCACCGGCAGGATTCCCTAGAGGCCGTGCCCCACCTTGTGGAGCGGCTGAAGGCGAGCGTGCCTATTTGGAAGAAGGAGGTGTACGCCGCTGCCGCGCCCCAGTGGAAGGAGAACAAAGAATGTGCGTGGGCATCTGTGCACAGTAATAGTAACGGGCAGCCTGTGTAACGTTAGGGGCGAGTTTGGCCCGCCCAGATAGCAGATTCCGTGTCACCGTGGTTGTTAACCTGTCAAAATCGAGCTCCACACGGGTGTGTTGCCATGAAACCACACCCGTTTGGAGTTCGATGTTGACAGGTAAGGTCTAAGCTAAGCAGCCTATTTCTTTAATAAATTGTCTTGGATAATCCTGCAGTGTATGTCAAACATTAGTAAGGACCTTATTGCAAGGCGATAAGGTTCACATATTTCTAAAATTACAGCTATCCGATCATCCGTTTGATCCATGATTCTTCTGTGCTTAAGTGAGTAGTCCAAGGTAGGGGCAGTTCGTATAAATAACACACCTTTTTGGATAGCTAGATATAGATAGATGGGCGGGGCAAATGCGCGAACACGTACATGTTCGTACCATATACTTCACCACTACCGTAACCAGCTTTCGAGACCTTGCCATTTTTAAGAACAAAAATTCAGGCCTGTAACTAAGATTGTAGCCAGAAATGAAGTTACCGTTCTTCTTTAAGATAATTTACGCATCATACGTTACGCAATAATATTATTTAGGCATAAAGCTACAAGTACATAGGCGGGTGCGACCACGGCATCCTAATTTGCAATTTATTTTGTCGCAGCAAAAGTAGCTATTAATTTAAGAGGCTGTGTGGAGTGATTTGTTTGTACTTTTACTACTGTAGTAGTATCCAAAATTTGTGATATACGTATTGTTTAAGTTTGGCGCAAATTGTTGATTTATTTTAAATACATATTGAATTTATTAGGTGTAAAATTAGAGTGATATATGATATAGCTATGTGCTTTTTTATTTTATGGCCAAAATTATACGTATTGCATATAGAATAGATATCACATTTTTTCACCAAATGGTGCACATATTTACATGATATACTAATATATTTATAGCACTTTTGCTTTTGTTATTAGGTAAAATTATTTAGAGTATAGAGAACAAAAGACGAACTGTTGTATTTACACTGTTGCTTGCATCATGCTTTATTTTAGTTGTGTTGGTTTATAGACATATTAAGTCGTGTGTTAAATCAAAATCAAATGCAGGCCAGTTGCATATTTTGTAGTTACACAAATAAATATTTTTATTGCATGCTGATTTTTTATTTGCTTGACCTCTGAAGTAGTCAAATGACAAGACCACACAAACATTTTTTTTAATTACTGAGAACTAGCTTTGGTCCTTCGAGCCGGATAGGTCATCACAAAATCACCTCACGTGACCCTAATATCCTTGCAGGTGCTCCCGAACCTTCATCACACATACCATCGCCACCACCTCCATCACAGATAGCTGAACCACCACTCGACAAAAACTTAATACAAATAAACGTGTCTAGCGAAGAGTTACAACAACGTATTCAGAACTTCATAGAGAGAAAAAGAGAGCAGGTGAATGTGAATAATATCAGAGACTTCATACCGAATAGAGGTGAGAGCGAGACGGAGGATATCGAAACGTGCGCTCGAGTTAGAACGCAGTTTGTTAGACGAAGCGATTCTAAAGGACATTTGAAAAGTAAGTCGTGACACTATGCTGAAATATGGTGACGAACAATAATTGTTCGGCCACACTGCGGGCGTAGCGCAGGAGCGACAGCGCGCATAATTGTCAAACATATGAAGTCGCGCCTTCTGCTGCGGTGGCCGCAAAGGAACTTTCCATATGTTTGATAATACTTACGCGCCCGCGCTAGGCCGTGTTGTGGCCGAACACTTGGAACATCTGATTAAATTCGCACGTACTTTTTTTCTGGTTTCGTCACCTATGTTTATAGCTAATGCGAATTCAATTTTATATCCCTTTCATAATGCCTTTCCTAGACAGAACGCCAAGAATAAAATAATAGTATTATATATAAATAATAGTAAACATAAAAGTGGGTACTAAACTTGGCAAATGTTGATTTTTAATCAAGTTTAACATCAAACATGGCACCTGATAGTACTACTGTCATACAAAGGTCTTACAAACTCAATACTAAGCTATAGGTGGACAGCCTCATGAGTCCTTGCCTGCGGGGTATAGGGGCGCGGGGTAAGAAAGAATGCGCCCGCCGCCCGCACCTCTCCCAGACCCCGTTCTCGTCCTGCCTCCCGCCACCCCGCAGGTGAGGACTCTTAAGCGGTTTCCATCCACATATGCGGGGTGGCCCTGTACGAGGGTCAAACTGAAAGTTCTTAGAACTGGCCACTTATAAACAATATAATAAAAAAAATATTCTAAAATTTGAAAATAGAACTCTTTGCCAATATTACTGAGTATATATTTCATTCATTTGTCATTTGTTTTACGACTTGGCGGCAAATTGAAAATTGTCTGTGTCACGTCAAAATGAATTTAACACGAGAAAATTTTCGTGCAATGATTTTTTATGACTTTCGATGTCATTTAAGTCAACAAGAAAGTTATGATAGACTACGATTGGCCTTTCACGATGAAGCCCCATCTCGTGCGACTGTTTACAACTGGTTTAATGAGTTTAAACGTGGTCGCACTAATCTCACTGATGATGTACGTGAGGGACGGCCTTCTACGGCGACGACTGAAAATAACATCTGTGTTGTGCGGCGTATGATAGAGACTGACAAAAGAGTGACCTATCAGCAGATTCGGACAAGCTTAGGCATCGGTATGAGTCAAGTGCACAAAATCCTCCACGAACATTTAGCGGTCAGGAAGCTTTGCGCCCGGTGGATACCTCATAATTTGACTAAGGCTCAAAAACTCCATCGTGTGGATTGGTGCCGTAAAATGATTGAAAGATTTAACGGAGGTGACTCAAATGCTGTGTTCGACATACTAACAGGTGACGAAAGCTGGATTTACTGTTATGATCCTGAAACCAAAAGACAATCTGCTCAGTGGGTGTTTCCTTTCGAGGAGTTGCCAACTAAAGTGAAGAGAGATCGAAGTGCGGGAAAAAAAATGGTGGCCTCGTTCTTTGGAAGGATAGGTCATTTCGCAACAATTGTGTTAGAGGATCAAAAAACAGTTTCTGCAGAATGGTACACTACCAATTGTTTGCCACTTGTCTTGGAAAAAGTTCGAGAGAAACGACCTCGCAGTAGGATCCTCCTTCACCACGACAACGCCTCGTCGCACACCGCCAAGCGAACGATCGACTATTTGGCGACATCAAACGTTGAATTACTGGGTCACCCGCCGTATAGCCCCGACCTCGCGCCTTGTGATTTTTATTTATTTCCAAAAATTAAAGAAAAACTTAAAGGAAAGCGGTTTATGAATGCTGAAGAAGCGGTGGCTGCGTATCGCGATGCCATTGAAGAGACCCCTAAGGACGAGTGGGCAAAGTGCTTTTCCCAGTGGTTCCATCGCATGCAGCGGTGTATTGACGTCAATGGACAATATTTTGAAAAGATATAATAAAACTAATAACTGGCTAATGTAATCAGTTTTTGATTTTTTAAGAACTTTCAGTTTGACCCTCGTAAATAGTGGCTTAACTCATAGATAAAGAAAGTTATTCCCGTCAAAAAATGAATCTTTACTATTCCCTGAACAAATACTAAAACACAAAAAAAATAAGGCCCACCTGCGCTATTCCGGATTAGCTAATCCGGACTTGCTCATGTGGGCCTTTGGGTTTTAACATCTTGATTAGTTTATTCTGACGATGTTTTACTAAAAAGGGCATTTTTATGAAAATTCAAAAACAACTAAGTAGATTTGAAGGCATACCGTAGAAGGATTTTTTGTTAAAAATAACCACTTTATCTCCCTGTTTATTACGGTATATTATTACCATAAATATGAAAATCGATTACAAAAAAAAACCCTATACAGTCCGCAAAGTGCACAACGAATGGGGTCCCCAAACGGTGCACAGGCAGGATTCCACCCAGGACCCCCCCGCCTCGTCCGGCCTCCCCCCCTCCATCGCCGAGAGAGTGCTCGCCGTGGAAGACTACCTCAACATCAAGTCTGTGTCTCGCGACGTGTTTAAGAGACTGAAAGAGATAGAAGATAAGGTCGCGTACTTGCAGACCGTGTCGCCGGAGTATGCGCAGTTTTGGGTGAGTACATGGTTATTTATTAGCAAAATTATAACTGCAGAAATATATTTTTTTCTTTTTTTTTTGCTGAAGACGTTGTACTCACAAGGTTTTTATAATCATAATCATTTATTTGCCTTTGAATATGGTACATGTCAGATTACCAATACATATTTTGTGTTCTGTCTTACGAAGGTACGTCCACATATCCTGATAAGCGTGATTTCTATTCTTTTGCCAGCATTTTTTGCTGGAATTTGAAAACAGGTGCACATATCAAATTGGTAATTATTACTTCTTCTCGTATTTACTTTGATTTATTTCGTTGAGAGACCCAAACCCAAGCAGTTAGGCATTCTATATCTATAATTGATTAAGGAAAGAAAGAAAGAAAACAATTTATTCGGCAACCGAAACCTTATCACCTAATGCACCATTAAAATTAGAACAAGATGGTCCACCGAAAAGGCATCCTCAGCATAAATTAAGGCCAATATAACAGTACAGAATAAGGAACGCTTCATAATTATTCCTCACTTACTGCGGTACTGAGAGACGTCAATTAAATTTAATCCTTTAAGTCTCGTGCCGTCACTTACTATTTTATTGGTAACTAGCAGTTCCCCGCGACTTCGCCAGCGCCAAAAGTTGGATTTTCCATACAAATTTTCATCCCCCATTTCACCCCCCTGATGATTTTATATCGCGACAAAAAGTAGCCTATGTCCTTCCCAGTGTCTCAAACTATCTCTGTGCCAAATTTCATTTGACTCGGTCCAGTAGTTTCGGAGCCTATTCGATGCAAATAAACAAAGAAATCTTTCCTCTTTATAATATTATAAAGTATAGAAGAAAGTGTCAGAACGAGACTTAATTATAGATTAAATTTAAAATGACGTCTCAGAGTGCGGCAGTTAGATATTTAACTAGACTTCTTATCGAATTACAGAAAAACAACAACCCCAAGGAAGAAGTAAAAGAACAGTACTCCATGGAGTACACATTCTCGGCCGACGACATTGCACGGAAAATTGAATTATTAGAAAAGCAAGCTTCGTAACAAATCCACCATAAAAATGTACTAGCTTTTGCTAGAATACAATCAAGGTACACAGCATTTTGTGTCATAATGGAATGATCAAATCAAATGAGATTTATAAATCGAAATGGAAAAACATAATTCACTTATACTGACCATTTTCGCAAATGAAATATTTTCGGTTATGTTATACTTATTTTAAGTTATACCTACTATGTTAGTAAGAACTTATCAAATAAAACAACTACATAAATAACAATAGGTATTTATTTTCACTTCAATCACATATACAAAACACTCACTCCGATTTAATTAAATTAGTCTTTTAACTGTACACAGCACTTAATTATTCTAGTGCGATCTCACTCACGTGTCGCTTGCCTTGAAAAGATAATTTCTTAGAATGCTTCAATAAAATAATATTCGGTACTTTAAAATATTGCTAGCCACTATACACATTAAATTGTTTTTTTTTTTAAATTATATTGATTAGTTCCATTTCATAATGTTACGTTTCAAGACAAGCGCCACGTCTAATTCAGTTATCAGGCGGGAAATCTCACTCCTAAATTGCACAATATATTCACACTTTAGTAAAAATAAATGTGAGTAGTTAGTCTTGTCTTTGGCGTCAGAATTTGTATACTAATATTGCATAGAAGCAATAAAATAATACGCAAATAAATGCATTTGTGTCATTCAACCTAAATCTGAGAGCCTAGTCTTGGCTTGAATAAAAACAATGAGTGAGATCCCCAGCCTGTTACCCCGGTTTATTGTACAGAGGATAGCATATCAGGCTAACGATTTTATTCCAAAATCGCCCCTATTACAAAGGCATAAGATACCGCATTGTTTACCCTGATGTGCTGTCTTCTATATGCACTTTAGCGATGGGCGATTGTTTGAAAAAATATTCGAATGAATCGACAATCGACCATTCGAACTATCGAATGTCGATTTAGTAATTCGAAAAAATAATAATCGATTAATAATCGACAATCGAATGATTATCTATACTCGGCTCTTCGATGTATTCGATCTCATTGCGCCGCGACTGTGCGCACAGGACAGACAGCTATTGATGATTAATCGACGCGACGAATGAAATTCATTCGTTAGTGGTTAGTAGTACGGCATGCGCACCGCGCGCTCCGGTATTGCTTGCCGCATAATCGAAGGACAATCGAATGACTGTGCTTGATTATCGAATACATTCGATTACAGAGACCATTCGAATAATTTAGTAATGATCGCCCATCGCTAATGCACATTACTCAAGTAGTTTGTCACATAAAAGTCAACAGCTGTGATTGGTTAGGTTAGGCGTCAATCACGAAAGCAGCTAATCACGTTGACAGTAAATATAAGGATTTTGACACCACTAATTGAATGCCATTGTTTGTTAGTCATTGGAAACGAGATACTTCCAATAAAATAGCACACTTGTCACTGTGTGCCTTTTATTCAACTATCCACCTATTCAATCAAAAATTAAATATGGACTGTAAATCATTGAGCCTGAGTTCACCAATCCTAAACAGCCGGTAATGGTTGATTGCCGGTTAATTTGACAGGATTCCTATACAAATATAATTCTAAACCGGCTGAAAATAAACATGTGTGACTGTGAACTCCAGGCTAAAAATTTAAATGCATTAAATACGATGTGTTAGTTTTAGGAAATGTGGTATTTACATGTTTAAACTGTTAAGAAGAAATAGGTTGAGCACAGTAAAGCGACGTAACCGTTGCGTATTCTCATACAATACGATTGATGGGGTGTTGAGCTACCGAGAAAAGTCGTTAGTTATTCGACGTTATTTGAGTGGAAAGTTTATTGTAGTAAAAATATATATTATGATTCCCAATGGGTGATTGCAAAACCACTTTTAATGTAACTCTTTAAAATTCAACTATTCCTCAAACACATCTTTTGGCTTACAGTTTAGTTCCTAATCGTTTAAAAAAAATATCACCGCAACTGCAAGCTGTTGTTATTAAAAAAAAAAACAGACGGTAAGCATGACGGTCTATTTGCTACAATTTTTGTACAAAACATGTCAAATAATAATTTAACGGTTGTTTTAAAATTAAACACGTTAGGTGAAATCCTAACCTAACCCTAAGAAAATATAGTTCAAGGTTCAACAAACGCGTGGTGTCAACATCCCTATCATAGTAAGCCATACACTATATTATAGTCGAGTCGCGTCACTCAGCGGGGCGCGGGTCGCCTCGCCAGCACCACGAGCGCGAGCGCGCCCAGCAGCGCGGTGATGAGGTACAGGTCCCAGTTCGACGCGAAGGGGGATTCCCCACTGAGGAACAGCATGGCTAGCGGGCTGCCCGAGAACGACTGCGGGTGGAGATTGATTAGATATTTAATAATAATAAAATTCATTTATTTAAGTGACTATTGACTCATGAAGTTAGTACTATGTTAGTAAAATATATTAGAATAAAATCAGCTTAAAATTATATAATAACAATTACAAAATTAAATTGCTTAATTAAATTTAGGTGTGTATTGTTCGGTAAAGTATTCAAAAAAATCCAAAAATAATAGAATAAAATGGAAGCAATTTTCAAAGACAGGCATAGACAATAGAGCCTGCTTTTCTCTTATCCCACAATTAAGGGAACATTACATAACTCATTTTTTTATCCTCTCTGAGAGCACCTGTAGTTATTTCCAGGACGACTTTCTTTTTAGTTTTTACGTAGTAATCCAAAGAGGTTTTAAATCATTTTATGCAAATAAGTTTTAAAATATTTGGTTTATAATACCACCTGACACCAAAAGTGGTTGCATATTTATAATAACAAGTAAAATATTTGGTTTATAATACCACCTGACACCAAAAGTGGTTGCATATTTATAATAACAAGTAAAATATTTGGTTTATAATACCACCTGACACCAAAAGTGGTTGCATATTTATAATAACAAGTAAAAAGCCATTTATTTACCAAGTAAAAAAAACTTATGTAAAACATTAAAAACATGCGTCATATCATGGACGAAATATATAAGGACCAACAATCGCCATACAAAAGAGCGTTCCCCGATTTTTGGTTCATTTGTTTCTCACCAGATGTCTATAGGGGTATTAATCGCTCATAGAATGCATATTTTTAACAACACTTTGCAAACTGGAACCTCAGACCCGACTAGATGACGTAGTAAATTTAATTAGGTACAATAGATGGCGCTTAATCTAAAATCTGCTGGACTTTTATACATTATACTGTTTATTGAAAATATTATCGATTTGGACCTTTTAATTAGCCATAACGTGGTGTTTAATATAATTGTTAAATAAAAAAAGAAATATGTCGTTCTCAGACAAATTATTGCCGTACTTTTGGTAGTGATTTTTATGACATTTTTTTAAATTAACTTCATTTCACACATTCTTTTTAATTTATGTACGATAAGTATGATTATTTGATAACAAGTTGAAAATGTTTTAGAACTAGAGGATAACTACTCAGTAAGACGATATCGGTAGTTTTGGCTGTAGCCGTCCCTGTCATACGTAATATTCCAGCATGTACAGTGCGAACGAGCGCGACGACTCAAAAATACTCTCACTCTACTACACTCTCCGAACAAAACCGAAGCCAATAGGGCTGTCGCGCGGTAAATTTAGCACTAAATTTCCATACAGAGGCATGATTTTTGTCGTCAGTAGGTAATATGTTTTTAATAAACATGGTAAGTTGTAACGTACAATATGAACACACTGACCTATGTAAAAGCCTAATTGGATGTAAAGACTACCTAATCGCGTGATTTGTAGACTATACAATGGATTCTGTGCTTAGATACATTTTTTTTAAAAAACAATAATACTTCTCAGGCCTTAGTTTTGTTAGCAGTTAGTCATAGGTTTAGGTTAGTAAAAAATATTGAAGTGTTTAGGTATTTTATATTCGTATTTATCGTCTGTGTGTACCGAATTAAACAGAATGCATTACTTTAGAAAATATTCGCTTTGGTTTTAGAGGAATAACAACGTTTTTTTAACCGGTTTTTTGGTTACTACAGTCCCGGAATGCGCTCATTGGATGTTGATTTTTGAGATCGTAGTCCCCGAAATTCATTTGAGCGGATAGGCTCGACCTGTTAATTAATTTTAATGCAATTGGATAACGAATATTTTTATAAACATCACGGAAAGATTTTACCTTTCGGATTTCGAACCCGCAACCACAGGTTTGGTAGTTCAGTGTGACAGCAGGACACGTTTACTAGATGGTGATCTGGGTATGGCCAACTCATCGAAATATAAATTTCTTATTTTTAAATTTCTTTCTTATATTTGACCAAACCAGCATTTCGTAGTCTCCAATTTCCTCGTCCAAAATTTGACAAATAATAAGACCTGCTTATTTCCGAAATAATTAATCAAAAGTTTGGACTATGCGCCTATGTTTTAGTTTCAGTGTTAATTCGCGTAGATTATTAAATCCTGTCGAGCGTCTGAAAGTTAAGTTAGAAAGTTTTCTTAGTTTTTGAAGGCTCACATTTTGTACAGGACGACTTTAAAGAGCGCGCGTAAAAAAGCAGTTATAATTTGTAAACAAATATTCGTATTAGCTATACTTATAGAATAGATATAGCCGCGCTCGAATACAATAGGCGCTACACATCTATAGTGTTATCGATGAAAAATGAAACTAGAATTCGTCCATACTTTGTGTAATTGATCCACCAATAGCACGATTTACATAGGTATCACACACACGTCTTCCACATAAGGAGTCTTAGCCAGCTCTGCCCGGCCCAGGACGGTTCCGCCCGCGCCTCGACATCTCTGCTGACACCGCGATGGCTAACAATAGCTACGTACGCCACAACGACCGCTGCCCGGCGCGAACTGATGACGACCTTATGGCGTACGGAATAAGGTCGGGTTTTTCGGCACGAGATGTGTACAAAGTTTTCGCGTGCATTCCCGAATCGAGGCGGGTCGACGTTGACAGCACTTTCCAGAATAAAGGCGGGACTTTTGAACTGCGCGCCGGACTATATAAGCCGGCGGCTCGGCCGCAGTAAGCATTACAGTTTTGAATTACAGTTTAGAATAGCGAATCAGTTCTCTTCTGGTAACATACCGAGTACTACAAAGAGCAGAAAAGCTCCCAGCGCCTCTGAACGAATCTCTACAGTGAATTAAATACAGTGAAGACCTCCGCATCGATTATAGGACACCGATCCCTTCTACGACTTGGATACCGTACTTCGTGAGTTTATAGCAGACTTCCACCTTCTACGAGACGACAAACAACGATCCACCCACCGTCTACAGTGTGCAGCGACTGGAGACACCGTTCACCGGAGTACCTACCTACAATTCCGTGAACCAGCGCACAGCCTACCGTAATACAGTCCACTCCTCTCACCAACTCCAGCCGTCCCGCACACATTTCCTTTGTTAATTTGAATATGAGAAAAATCAAACAATAAGAGCTGTGGTAGATAAATGTAGATTTTACTGTAAAAAAAGTTTTGCCTTACTTAAATAAAGGAGATCATTAGTCTGTGCCAAAAAGTCAAAGGGAAAATAGGAATGTGTATATTTAGGTCCCCTGTTCCCCTCAAATAAATGACTTTAATAAAAAAAAAACAGTATCATATCGTTTGTTGTCCTTAATAAATGTAAAAAAAAGATAAACAAAGAAAATGTAAAAAAATATAGACCGGGGATCGATCCGGGGGACTACTCAACGAATTGCGCCATCCGATCATTACGTCATTAGTTGAAATGTTGATACTGTTGCCGCTGTTTGTCAACTACTACAAACCAAGAGCACAATAGACAGATTTGTTTTCGTACGGTATTTTAATAAACGCCATCTATGACTTTTAAGAGTAATAAATGAAATTGGCAACAGGCATGGAAGTCCGCTGATAGCAGACAGATAGACATTGCACGAAAATTAAAGCATTGGCTGGTTATATTAGCAACGCCATCTGGATGGTACTTGGATTTTTGTGAATTTCCGGGGAACGCTTTTTTGTATGGCGATTGTTGGTCCTTGTATATTTCGTCCATGGTCATATTCAAATATAGGTCGAAAAAGCGCAAGATTTACCGAGGAGTATTTTCACTACGTGAGAAAAATTTAAGAGGATGGTCTGAAGAGAGTGGCCTGCTTTGGGAAGTACTTCGTCTTTCGCGTAATGTTAAGCATATTTAAGTATTCGAGCAACTACCTCATTTCTGTTTCAGACGGCCCCACCCACATCGACCTATCCTAAACTGTCAAATTTCTGCAACCAAAAAAAATAATTAAAAAATATTTATTTGCCTTTAACAAACGTATTCAAGTTGCCAGAATCTTAAATGAATAGGTTGCTTATAGACAGATATATCACATCCTCGACCGCATTTTCGCTTACCATCAGGTGAGATTGCGGTCAAGTCTCCTTTGCTCCTCAAAAACATTGTGTAATATTGTGCAACCATATTTCAACCTAATGTTGTTCATATAGAGTTCCATATCATTTGAGGTACTTTGAGACAGATTTGGGTAAATTGATGCGAAGCCCACTGGACAATGTACATGAGCGTTAGTTACCTCCATCAAGTCGTGTAGCGCGGAGTGCGCGGACAGAGCGGCTAGAGCCAGCGCCGCCGGCAGCCGCGCGTCAGGAGACGTGTCCGCCGCTAGGTCGTAGCATCTGCGACATACGATTATGTTTGAGAGTTTAGGCAGTGGATTACACGTGGAGGGCGACAATGATAGGTGGAAAATCAGTCAGGTCTGAGCAATTATAGCTAGGTACTTGCCACATCCGCTTTCTGGGTTCAGGTATCACTTCACAGGCCACAATCACTCGAAATGTCTGTAAGGAGCTTCACAGGATACACACGCGGCGAAAGCGCTCTGGTCGGTCTAGTACATGTGTCATAGGTAACGTCTCGATGTCGACTGGTCGTCGGGGTTCTCACGGTACGTTTTAAACAAATAAAAACAAGGCAGGTACGCGTGCGAGTGCGCGCGGCGCAGTATCAATAGGGTACACAAACAAATCAAAATATTGTAGTAAACAGATTATAAAAAAGTAAAGTAAAGTCAGCTTATATAGATCTCACTGCTGGGAATAGGCCTCACCTAAACTTTGAGAAGGTACAAGTTATACTCCACCACGCGGGCTCAGTGCGGATTAGTGGAGGGGTATATAAGACAAGTGACTAACCTTACTGTCAGAAGTTATCGAGCCGCCCTAGGGCCTCTGACTAGGCTCAACGACTAATACCACAGGTACAAGTAGCGGCACGTAAGTCTAGCGCTGACCGTTATTGCGCAGAAGTCGAAAATAAGGTATCACAGGGAGGCTAGAGGGACGAAGCATAGGGCCGATTGGCTCTCGCAGTCGCATCTCGTCCCCGCACCGATGCCACGTCCCGCGCACTCCTAGCGTACAGTCGCGTTCTAAATTATATTGTTATTGCTGTTAATATAAGTTTTAGTTCAAATTTCACTTACAAAAATTAATCGACTGTGTCATCCGGTGGGACTCGAACCCACGTCCCTTCGCTATCCGGGCGAGTGCTCTTACCAACTAAGCTACGGAGGACGTTAGTCAGCCGTCGAATTTTTGTAAGTGCTTGCTACGCCAGTGAGCCGAGCAGTTGCAAAATAATTGCTTAAGTTATAAAAATATAATAAGTTTTAGTATTTTTTGTTAAGTTTGAGTTTGTTTTAATTTTGTTTGTTTAGAACTTTACACAGTGAATGCCTTGACGAAATACTGTTTTGAGAAGACAAGCACGAAAAATTGTGTATGACGCGCATTATTTTTTAACACGAGAAACTAATGGATTGACTGATTCTTTAAAACAATTAAAAAGTGTAAATAGCGTCACTTTATAAAAATAATACTTTTCCATTATTCAGTGACATAACATTAGTACCAATATTTTAAAAAAATATTTTCAATGATTACTTATTCATTTCTTCGTGCTCGACTGTACCCATGCGCAGTATACCTTCCACGTTTCGGTCAGCGCTAGACTTACGTGCCGCTACCTATATTAGCCGGGACCAACTGCTTAACGTGCCTTCCGAAGCACGGAGATGCTTGTCATGGACGTCACTTAAATGGTCGGAACGGTCCCCCATCCGATCACGACCGCGCCGTGGGTTGCTTAACTTTGGTATCACTACCAAAGCGCTGCCGCCACTGCGCCACAAGCACTTCAATTAAATCAATAAACTACCCGAATTTCGACGCCGGCGGCCAACCTCAACAGAAATCAGCCAACTGCGCCGAAGATTTTATAGTGCACAAGTGTCTGCGCAATATAACCCAGAAACAAACTTCGGCCCTACCCAGAATTCGAACCCGGGACCTCGTGGATAGTACCCAGCGTGCACACTAGACTAACGAGACAGTTATTACAAGCAATCAAATAAAGTGATAAATAGTACAGGCGATCCAGGCGTACAGTAATGACTTAATAAAAATTCAAAATCTTAGGTCGTATCAAAGGGGATGTCGTTATTCCAAATGAAGTAAATAATCATATTTTTTTATTTGGGAAATATTGGTTCATTCGAACTGACCTCTTAGCGAGATGCAGGTCCTTGGCGAGGCCGAGACCGCGCGCGTGCATGTAGCCCAGGTTGAACGTCGCCTGCGCGTTGTGGAGTTGTTCCGATGCTATCCTGGAATGGCATTTTAACTTTATTTTTTATTTTATAAGGAAAACGCTACAGTAACAAAAGCTTTATTAATTGCTCACTACAAAAATAATAACCATTTACGTGTTTCCACATATATGGCTTGTTCAGAAGATAAACAATAAATCATGAAAAATAAACAATAGTAAATTTTTACTATATATTACTCTAATACGGAATATTTTGGAGGTATTGGCAAAGCGTGGTAGGAAAAATCTCGCTAGCTTACTTAGCGATGAAAATGACGCAATAGAAAAGAAATAGGTGTAAAAAAATGTTAATTTTTGCTATTATCAAAAGCCGCGGACGGCAAAAATATAAGGATTTCAGTGACAAACGTACCTAAATGTTATCAATTTTTTTGTCGAAAACCGAAAACAACCGTTTGCTCACCCGAAGATTCTACTGTATAAAAAACGTACGAATGTGGATATATTTTCACTATCTCGGAAGATAACCGTAGATATCATGGCGTGCTTGCCAGTCCAGCGAATCTTGAGTTTTATATGGTTCATGCCGTATAAAACTCAAGATTAACTAACTAGTAATATCTATCGGTAGTGATGAACAGCGGCGTCCAAATCTTGCGGCTTACCGAGCCCGTAGTAGTGGTAGTCGCCCAGATAATACGATAATAGCCTACCGTTATAAACACCTAGATATTTGCCTCTCTCTCTTTCTCTTTTGTAACTTCATCTCACCTGACAGCCTGGTCGACTGACGCGACGCGACACGCGCGCGTGATTCGTCGGTCGGACGGATTGTGACATCCATTACGACCAAACGTCGACCGGTCGATTCGCGCATGTACTTGTAGCTTCAAGCTAAATTGCGGAGTGAACCAGGGCCCGTAGCCAAATGGCAATCTTTTTGGAGCGAACTTCGCTATCGTCAACGATATGATAAAATAATATGTATGAAAAAGTCACGTGATGTTTCGATGGCTTAAGTCAGTTTTAATACATTTTGTTAGCGAAAACGAACTTCGCTCGAGAATAAATTGCCACTTGGCTACGGGAACAGGCGTGGTAAAAGGTAAGTATGAAAAACAGAAGACTTGAAGTGATGAGCAGCGGCATTCGAATTCTGCGGGTCGACGAGCCCGGACTAGTGGTAGTATAAGTATCGTGTAGGTAGTGCTCATGCTGTCACATGTCGTCCCTTGTAGTTTTATGTGGGTTGCTTTTATTTTGTGTAGGTATTATGCAGTCACCTGTATGGTAGGAATGTGTGGTTAGTTTAGTGTATCGGTTACCTATAGTGATGAGCTGCGGCTTCCAGGTCCACGGTGGTGCCGAGCCCGTAGTAGTGGTAGTCGCCCAGCTTCACGCGCGCGCTGGCGCAGCCCTGCGAGGCGGCGCGCGACCACACCTGCAGCGCTCGCACGTAGCGCTCGGGCTCCGGGAATACGCCGCTTTCGCCTGGAGTACAAGTTGTATACATGTAACTTATAAAACTCGTCTGTGAATATACTATTAAGTGTGTCCGATCACCGATGTCCGAGCTGTCATGTGTAGACTAACGGCCGGTTCACACATGTCTCCGTCTTACTGTTCCGTTTTATCGTGTACGTTTTCTTTTCGTCGATGGTGTTTGTAGTTGTATGAGCGACTTCACACATGGCAAAGTATTCTGTATACAGTAAAACATATCGTTCCTGAAAAAAAATTACATTTCGTTTGTCATCGAATACTGGACGACGGAACAGTAAAAATATACGGATACGTAGAATTTTAACGGATAGATACTGTGTGCGTGGCGGGCGGTGTGTGCGGGGTGTAGGAGGGGGAGTGATGCGACAGGTTTTGACTCGCATTTATATATTTATATATAAAAGCGTATACTGTGAGTTTTCTGTTCACACATCGGATCCAGTAATGTCGGATCCGTTGAACGTTATACAATGCCTATGTGTGAACAGAGCATAAATTTATGACGTATCCGTTAAAAACGTACCAGTTAAACGGACTCCCATGTGTGAACGGGCCGTAAGGAACGAAATTACAAACACTTTCTTGATAGGATCTATTTTGGAAAAAAAACCCAAATTATATTTTCACATTTTTCACACATACTAGGAGTATATGTAGATTTGTATGGTAATGTGATATTTTTTGATCTGCCTTAGGGGTTCATGTTTTAGAAAAAAATGTTGGAAATGAACTCATTTGTATGACGAGCCAGGGAGGAGAGGAGAGAGCAGTGGTGTGGAACTCACTCAATTATCAGCATCTACTATCCTGAGTTGCAGTTAGAATCCCGAAGATTATCCAGAAACACCTACTCCGATCACTCGCTATGACTAAGTAAATAAATAAATAAATTGTTTCAACAAACACACCAATTATCTAGCCCTCAAACTAAGCGTGAGCTTGTGCTATGGTGACTAGGATAACGGATAGAAATACTTAAATACATATAAACATCCATGACTCAGGTACAAATGCTCGTGCTCATCACACAAACATTTGCCCCTTGCGGGATTCGAACCCGCAACCCCCTGGTTTAGAAGTCCGGTGCGCGAACGACTACACCAAGACGGTCGTAAGACCACTAAGACTCACCCAAGTCGAGTATGTAGGCGGCGTTGGTCTGCGCGACTTCATATCCCCGTTCAGCCAACGCCAGGTACTGCAGGAGGGCGGAGTCCGTGTCTCGCGCGCGCCACGCCGCGTGCGCTAACATCAAGCGGGAACCCCACCATCCTCGCTCGCATACGTTCTTGAATAACTGAGGGGGAAACAGTTATTGGTTATGACTTAAAACATAACTTTAAGCACCCACTATTGGAGGAAATGGAACGTCACTATGCTGGCTTTTATCGCGAGGTATCCCGAGGTGGGGCAATCACGACTCGACCAAGTCAACTATACGAATGTCAAAATTTTGCTTCATCTTATTTGACCTACAATAACATAGTAGGTACACTAATAATCACAAATAATATACACTTTATTTTGACAACAATTACGTGGGTTACCCGAAAATTGCACGGTGACGGTGTAAGGAGTAATAAATTTGATCTCACTCTCCAACCTATCTAACTTTGAGCCGACACGGAAAGAAATCTCTTCTAGCAAAAAGACAACTCTGAAAATTTTGTGTACGTTGTGTGATGTACAATAAAAAATATATTTTTCATCTCACCTGTTCGTAAAGTTGAACTTTTATGTGTAGATAGGCGGGTGGGAAATAGCTTTTCCCTCCTACTTTATACTCCTACTATTGAATAAAGGGCCACTATCGAGAGTATCGATAGTTATTGCAATAATCAGAGCTGTATCAGCTATCGATAGTGATTTTAATATTGAACTTTAATACTATCGATAGTATCGATAGTATTGCTATGTGTCGATAATATTTTATATTAACGGAGCTGTTTACTACAATATTTTGATTTGTTTGTGTACCCTATTGATACTGCGCCGCGCGCACTCGCACGCGTCCCTCCCTAGTTTTTATTTGTTTGAAACGTACCGTGAGAACCCCGGAGCCCCTAGTCGACACCGAGACGTCACCTATGACACATGTAATAGACGGACCAGAGCGCTTTCGCCGCGTGTGTATCCTGTGAAGCTCCTTACAGACATTTCGAGTGATTGTGGCCTGTGAAGTGTGTGAAGTGAACCCCCTGATGTGGCAAGTACCTAGCTATAAGCGCAGACTATAACAATTTTCCCCCTGTCATTGTCGCCCTCCACGTGTAATCCACTGCCTAAACTCTCAAACAGGAGCTATCGATACTATCGATACTTTCATTACTATCGATACTATCATTACTATTGGTAGACTATCGGTACTATCGATATTATATCGGGACTATTGCTTTTGCCTCAACTATCGATAGTCTATCGATACTATCGATATTCTATCGATAGTCTATCGATACTATTGCTTTTGCTTCAACTATCGATAGTCTATCGATACTATTGCTTTTGCTTCAACTATCGATAGTCTATCGATATCGATACTATTGCTTTTGCCTCAACTATCTATAGTCTATCGATGCTTTCGATATTTCATCGATACTATTGCTTTTGCGTCAACTATCAATACTATCGATATTCTATCGATACTATTGCTTTTGCTACAACTATTGATAGTCTATCGATATTCTATCGATACTGTTGCTTTTGCCTCAAATATCGATATCGAAAAACTATCGATAGTGGACTATCGCAAGGCAACGCTATCCACTTTGGCGCCCCTCGCGGACTTAGTTAAACGCCAATATGTACCGGTCGGGCGCTTCGCGGATATGAAATGGAAAGCGCCTTCGATTGCACCACTTAAAGAAATGCACAATTTTTCCTCACTGAAAAATAGTACGTTTTACTCGGTTGAAAGCACCCATTCCACTCTCGAGCTATTGGCGGTCTCACTTCGTTCGAGCGCCAGAAACTTCTCGAGTGGAATGGTCACTTTCGTCCCTTGTATAACAATGTACTAAGTTACCTCAACAGCAGTAGTGCAGGAGCGCAGCACCCCGAGGCCTTGCGCGTGCATCTGCGCCAAGTGGTAGAGCGCCAACACGTGCCCTGACTGCGACGCCAGCGAGAAGTACTTGTTCGCCTGCTTGAAGTCGCGTCGCACGCCGATACCGCCTGTTATAATAGTCATTGTAATGTGAGATAACATTATTATTTTATAATTTCATCATCCATACATACTAGGCATGGAAGATTTCATGAATAGCAGATGAAAAATCATATGAAATGAATTTCATTGTTCACACCTGCTATTTTTTTTCATATAGACTGCTACAAATCGCACTCTGCGAAATCATAGATCATGCTCATTTCATTTCATTCATTGATGACTGCTTTTAGCAGAGCGAGTCGCGAGCGACCGAGTAGGAATGATTTGCCCTAGGTGCGTGTTAAAAAAAGACAAACACACTAGTTATGCGATCATAGGTGACGATCGGTACTGGGTGGGCATTTCAAGAACTTAAAACTTATGAACATAAAGTTTAGATTCGTTTGCCATGATTTTTCATGACAACCTAAATATGACATTTCATATTAGTAGCAAATTAGCAACCGTTCACAATAATTCATATTTCATTATAAGTAGCAAATAGCAAAAAGTGTTACATTATGACACTGCGAAAAAAAATCATTGCCAATGAAATTTCACATGTGATTTCATATGAAAAAAAATCATCATTTAATGAAATGAAAATGAATTAAAAGTAGCAATCATTTCCATGCCTAATACATACACAATTTTTAAAAAGTGATTAATGACCTGTCTGTTGGCTGCAAATAGTGGCTTGCTTTCCCTTGTAAATTTTATTTTTATTATTAAAATACTGCGTACATACTATTACATCCTTTTTAGTTTTGGTCTGCTCAAAATATTAACTTAAAAGATGAAACTTAATTGGTTTAAGTGTTTTTAATTTTGTGATTGTATTTTATTTTTATAGTTGTAACTGTATGTTTCCCAAATATTAATAAAATGAAATAAAATTTAGTAAAAGTAATAATATCTATCCTAAAATTTATGTAACTTTATGAATAGTGTATTTTATAATGTTATTCTGTTTTGTGTTCCTTAGTAAATAAATAAAATTCTTTGCAAGTTTTTACTAAGGTAGCTTATTGGGCACAAAAATTTATCATCGACTGTCTTCAGATGGGGCTCGAACCTACGAACCGACGCTATCCGGGCGAATTTTCTTTAAACAGAGCTACCGAAGACGTTAGTCACTCGACGAGTTTAGTAATACCTTTGAGGACACTTCCCAACACAGACTTACTGGCGCGGAAAGTATTACACAAATTAGTCAAACAATGCACGACTTTTTAAAAGTTTTTACAGTTATTTTTGGTTGGTTAATGTGTTTAGGAAAATCGCGAACAATTTTTTGGAGTAAAACTAGGGTATGACTTACGGAAATACATGAATCCCAAATGCAACTGCCCCTCCACCCAGCCCTGGTTGGCGGCCATCGTAAAGTACTTGAACGCCGCCGCTGTGTCTTTAGGAACTCCGCGACCCTGTGCAATCATTAACATAAGGTTATTGTGAGATGGACTCACGCACTTTATTGCAACAAAATGTATTTTTCACCCGACTGCGGAAGAAAGGTTATGTTTTAATTGTTTGGCACGCCCTATAGCCTAAACAGCTAGACAGTTTTTGACATATGAGGTGTCGTTGAATTCATCAGAATTATAGTAGTGATATAGGCTATAAACATTATTAAAATAGCGGCAAATGGAAACAAAGGTTGGGGGGTGTTGAATTTTCCTAATCATAGCAATATGCTATCAAATGAAAGCCAGTGAAAAGAACAATCATAAGTTTTGCATTCGGGTTTTGGTTTTCAATGATTGTGTTTGCTAGTCTATGACGTAACTGCAATTGCAGTTTTCCGATTTTACCTTTATTACCTATATTATACACTAATGCTAGTTGTTGCTAGTGTACTTGTTCGCAAATAAAGAAGGCAAATAGCAAACCACTCCATTAAAAATTGCCAAAAGTCGACAATGATTACGACCCTCAGTCATGAGGTATACGTCAATGAAGAAGACAGTAACAGTTATTCTAAGGGATGAAGTACCTGTAGATACATGATCCCGAGCCCGCTCTGCCCGACGGGGTTGTTGAGTTCCGCCGCCTTGCGGAAGTAGCGCAGCGCCGTCTCGTTGTCCGCCTTGATGCCGTCGCCGCCCTCCAAGTATATCTGACAAACATTTTTTAAGCTCAAAATTCGAGACTGTGTTGTGGCTTCTACAGTTAAGATATTATCACAAAAGGACTTGTCCATTAGTGGTTTTTTATTCGTCAATATTTCTAACCAGAATAAACTTAATATTATATTAAAGAATTCACAAAAACTAGCCTTTCTGCATAATTAATATAATTTTTAAGGCCTCCGATTTAGAGAAAAATTGAAATTAATTTTTCTCTTTGTCTGTACAGAAACCGCACTTTCGCCTATATCAATTAACGCATGAAACGCATGAAAAAAAATTGACAGCAAAATTGACATACCATTGACAGTATTAGTTCTTCGATAGTACCTATTATATAACCTGTGGTAGTACTTAGTAGTATTAATCCACCAGCGGAAAGGCAATGGTACATAGCCATACAGCCAGGAAATACAAGTAAGTGAACAATGGATGATGCCTGTTACAAAACATATTTTTTCTCAAAAATGGAGGCGTTTAAAATTCTGATTTCTATGGTTATGTGTTTCATATTTTTGTAGCTTATTTTTGTAGGTTTATTAGTGGTTGGTGATATGTTAGAATAAAAAACCAGCCTCCATACAAAAAGAGGACAAGTCCTTTACTACATATTTTGCCTTTATTTATTTATCTTTATTAGGGAAACAAACAGCTATTAACCTTACATCTAGTTTACAGATAATGTTTAGTGCTGGAGCCTAACAAGTTTCCACAATTGATTCATTATGTTGACGAGATACTACAAACACAAATAGACAAGGGACACAATATTTATACCTATTAACTTAGGTTTAGGTTTAAAGAATTTATTCTCAAAAAAGATTACAAAATCCACTTAGATGAGAAATTATACAATACTAAGCTTATTCTAGGTGGCGGTTACCACTAGTACATGTTTCACAAAAACATATATATTTTGCATTATGACCCGCTTCGGGTTACTTATGCCTATCCTAGTGTAATTTATCTAAGCACAGGCTTAGATAAATTACTTTTAATTATTAAGGGCCGATTTTGGCTCGGTCAGGTCAAAAATAACTGGCCGCTCCACGGATCTGTATTTACAGTATTGTGTCGTAGCGAGAGTCGCTATTTATTTAAATTATTTTGCAGAGTAATTCTTCTGAAATTCAACTATTATTTACTGACTGCCTGGTGAGTACAGTGGTCGGCACGATGGCTTCTATTCACGAGGTCCGATGTTCAAATCCCGGGCCGTTCCGGAAAAGCTCCGGAATAAAAAGTTAGTGGCGTTGACGAGCCTTTTCCATCGGTGCGCACGTTAACCCGTTAATCCTGCGCTTTACTGATCATGTCTGATCTCATCGAACTATAAGACTGAAGGAGCACCAGTGTATAGCGCACACACTAGTGCACTATAATACCACCGGAGTACTTGGTTGATCTATGTTGGGATTGGTCACCGTAGCCAACAAATTCAGTCAGCCAGAAAAATTATAAGCCTTACTCTTAAATTATTATCTATTGCTGAAAAACTGCATTAAAAACCGTTGCGTAGTTAAAAAGATCTAAACTTACTGACGTTGTTCCATACTATGTAAAAACAAAGAAGATTATGGTATACCTTTTCAAGGCATGCGTTGGCGACCGCGTTGTCCTTCTTGACCGCCAGAAATAGTAGATTGTTATACAAGGGACGAAAGTGACCATTCCACTCGAGAAGTTTCTGGCGCTCGAACGAAGTTAGAGCGCCAATAGCCCGAGAGTGGAATGGGTGCTTTCACCCGAGTTAAACATACTATATTTCATTTCGACTGTGAGGAAAGAAACAGTGCATTTCTTTTTTTTATGTGGTGCAATCGAAGGTGCTTTCCATTTCATATCCGCGAAGCGCCCGACCGGTACATTTTGGTGTTTCACTTGGTCCGCGAGCGGCGCCAAAGTGGGTAGTGTTGCCGCTCGAATAGTCCACTATCGATAGTTCTTCGATATCGATAGTTGAGGCAAAAGCAATAGTATCGATAAAATATCGATAGACTATAGATAGTATCGATTCAACTTTCCGAACAGGTGAGATGAAAAATTATAAACCTTTCTCTTTAATTACTATCTATTGCTGAAAACCGTTGCGTAGTTGAAAAGGTCTAAGCATTTTGATGTTGTTCTATGCTATGTAAAAACAAGGAAGATGTAATGATAAAGATTATGGTATGTCTACCTTTCCGAGGAAAGCGTTGGCGACCGCGTTGCCGGTCTTGGCTGCCTGCTGGAAGTAGTGCAGCGCTTTATTCACGTCGAGCGTGACGCCGCGACCGCCCTGGAAGTGGAGTTGGCCCAGCCCCACCTGTGGACGAGCAACGGACGATGAAAACGGTGAATACTTTATTCATTAATTAAAATGAAATTAGCCACACCCGGTGCAGACGTAGACAGACACTTTGTGTCCAGTTTTTTCCAGTAGATATATACTCGTAAAATGTGCATCACCGGCAACAACTAAAAGTGGTCAGTAGTTAAAATAAGCAGCGTGTCCTGTTTTTGCTTCCAATTGACACATACTCGTACTCGTCAAAGTGTCTAGTGTCGGTAACCGGCGACTAAAAGTCGCAAATAAAGGCAAGCAGCATTACCGTTCGCATCGAACGGCCGACTCTAGGACGTAGCGTAAAGTCATCATAATAATAGCAACCTTACGCCAATGCCTACGCTACATTCATTTCATCTCATTCATTAGGTACAGGTAACCATGCTAATAATTGGATTTTTATAAAACTGTCAATTTTTTTTTTCAAAAACAGCATCTATAAACGGTACCTAATGTCTGGCAAAAATTTGGATACTGGTACAAAGTGTCTCACCTGCGCCTGCACATCGCCAGAAGGGCGACGAGCAGCTGGTGGTATTCAATGAGGTCGGTGTCCCGCACCCTCCTCATCCCTCTGCTTCGTCTAAATGGCCGGTCCTAGCCCCAACTCACTTAGCTAGCCACTGCAGTATACTATAGTGTCTCACCTGCGCCTGCACGTCTCCCTTCTCTGCGAGCAGCTGGTAGTACTCGATGAGGTCGGTGTCTAGCGCTCCCCCCGCGCCCCCCTCAGCTTCGTCCGCTAGCCGCGTGCGGTGCATGGCCGGCCCGCCTCCCCAACTCACTTGGCTGGCCACTGGAATAAAGCTATCCATTTACTATTTCCGTGATTACTATGCTCGAAATCCAAGGAGCAAACGGCAATAATTCAACGACAAACTGATTTGTTTAAGAGACAAGAGCAATATTTAATAGTTTTTTATAAGACAACAAGGCAAACATTCCTTACTTACAAAAGATTATACAATTTACGTTCCGTTTTACTTGAGGTGGTTGCCAGATTTTTTGGCGAATAGTCATTAATTTAACCATTGGTAATATACTGGCAGCACCGAACGTAAAAAAATACGGAATTTCAGCGTCACGCGGCTTGCTAGACTAGTGAAAAATAAGTCGCATTCGCAATCAGAATGTCATAAGCGTGGTTCAAAAATAGAGCCCCAACTCACCCTTGGCCGCCACGCGCATATACAGGTCCATAGCGAGCGGGCAAGAGGCGGACACGGTGACGCCTAGCGTGTAGTGCCTGAGCTACGTAGTGACCTAGACCTGCTGCTAGCGCGCGGATACCCCTTGGAAGGGGCTAATCAAGTTCGGTGTCGCGAGCGAGCAACGAGACACCAGCGCGTTTTATTCACCGGCGGCGCGCGGAACTACGTGCGACTACGTTGCTGGCTGAACGAGCATGAATGAAGTCCTAGAAAGGTGCCCTAGATGGCGTTAGAAGCTTCTTGTAGCAGTCAACCCTATCGCGTCGCATGTAGTACGTCACTGTATAGGTTTAGTGTATTCATATTCCAGAGCTATGAGAATGAAAATATCTTGCAATGGATTTCTGTAGGAGTCTAAACGAGAGTGTGGTTAAACGAGACTTTCAGGCGAACTATATCGTTGACGACGTCAAACTTCTGTACGGAGTACTTATTCTGTGCTACGAGCTACGGCTCACCCTTGGCCGCCACGCGCATGTACAGGTCCATGGCCAGCGGGCACGAGGCGGGCACGGTGACGCCGGCCCAGTGCCGGTACGCGAGCGCCATCTGCGCGTACTCGCTGTCGCCCAGCGCGCCGATCGTGTAGTGCACGAGCGCCTTGGGCTGGGACACGGACACGCCCAAGCCCGTCGCGTGGAGGAAGCCCATGCCCTGAATAGATAAAAGATTGACAAAAACCAGACTGAGAACATTAACTTGAATTATACCGACTGTTTGAGAGTTTAGGCAGTGGATTACACGTGGAGGGCTACAATGATAGGTGGAAAATAGGTCATGTCTTAGCACTTATAGCTAGGTACTTGCCACATCAGCTTTCAGGTATCACTTCACAGTCCACAATCACTCGAAATGTCTGTAAGGAGCTTCACAGGATACACACGCGGCGAAAGCGCTCTGGTCGGTCTAGTACATGTGTCATAGGTAACGTCTCGATGGCGACTGGGGCTCCGGGGTTCTCACGGTACGCTTTTAAACAAATAAAAACAAGGCAGGTACGCGTGCGAGTGCGCGCGGCGCAGTATCAATAGGGTACACAAACAAATCAAAATATTGTAGTAAACACCGACGAAGTGGAAAACTAAATTGATTTATGAATCATAAAAGATTACACAGTAAAAATAGGTACTCAGTATTTTTACGAAATAAATTTCGCTTATAAAAATCATCAACATTCTTCTGGCGGGGCTTGAACCCCCGATCCTTTGCTATCCGCGCGATTGCTCCTCCAACAAGCTACAGAGGACGTTAGTTACTCAACGAATTGTTGTAAGTGGTTTCAACTAATATACCCAGTAAGTAATAAGTAAAATTGCAGTTTTAGATTGTTTTAAGTAGACAGAAACATAACAATCTGCTTGACCAGACTGGAGTCACCACCCTAACATGTGTGAGTGTGTGAGTACCAGTTTGGTGCAATTACAAACGTCACTTTAATAAAAAAAAAAAAAATTTTACTTAAATTTTATGGAATGATTTTTTATTTCTTTCTTTCTCACTTACCGCATGAGCATCAGCGTTTCCCTCCTCAGCTAACGCTTCAAATATCGTCTTCGCCTTCTCGATATCTAGCTCCACTCCCTCCCCGAAGATGTGCGACCAGGCGAGCTTGATCTTAGCGGGCACGTAGCCCTTGTTGGCCGCTTGCTGTATCTGCAGTATGGCACCCCGGAGGTCGGGGGAACGACGCTTGAGCTTACCCATGGCGACGTCGAACATTTCTTTCGCTGGAAATGTAATGAAATGTATGTAAATAAAGCCTAATTACACGCGAGTAGTCGAACACCGTTAAAATACAACTTTACAGATTAATACGCGATTTATTTACATTGTATTTATAAAGCTGTCGTTTCAAACATTTGACTGCGTCCGTCACCACAGGTCGACTGTAAAGTAAAGCTGTAAAATGTCGAAACATCAGGTTTTAAATAAAATAAATAAAATAAAATAAATTGTTTTAACAAACACACCAATTACCCAGCCCCAAACTAAGCGTGAGCTTGTGCTATAGTGACTATGATAACGGATAGACATACATAAATACGTTTATAAAATTAGACTTAGGTACAAGTGCTCGTGCTCATCACACAAAAATTGCCTTTTGCGGGATTCAAACCCGCAACCGCTGGTTTTGTAGTCCGGGGCTCGAACCACTACACTAAGACGGTCGACGAAAATGTTAATAAATCGTAAAGAAATACGTAAAATTGAGTTTTAATGAATGAAATTTATTACTACGTTATGTAGGTGACGTCAGAGGGACTACTCTATCTATAGTCCGACAAGTACACGCGCGACACCTCTGGGCAGCTGAGCATAATAATATGTTTTATTTGGTTGAGAAAGAAGATGAAAGCACGTAAGTATAAGTAGTGTAAAGAAGGTAGGCTAGGTAATTGGTGAGTCTTTAAAAAAAATACTTTTTCATCACACCTGTTTGGAAAGTTGAACTTTCATGTAAACTTTGCCCGATGAAAAATAGCTTATCCCTCCTACTTTATACTCCTATACTCTTACTATTGAATAAAAGGCCAATATCAAGAGTATCGGTAGTTATTGCAATAGTCAGAGCTGTATCAGCTATTGATAGTAATTTGAATAAATAATAATAATAATAAGAGAAATAAACGATTATTATTATTATTAATATTGAACTTTGATACTATCGATGGTATTGCTATGTGTCGATAATATATTTATATTAACGGAGCTATTGATACTATCATTACTATTGGTAGACTAACGATACTATCGATATTCTATCGATACTATTGCTTTTGCCTAGACTATCGCTACTATTGCTTTTGCCTCAACTATCGATAGTCTATCGATACTATTGCTACTCCAATCTAGAGCTATTGGCGCTCTCACTTCGTTTGATTATGGAAAACAATATTAATTTAAATTGACAAGCACAGTAATAGGTAGGAGAAATAAATGTTATTCTCCTTTAATAAAGATTTTACCTTCTTTTAATTCAGGGGTAAGTTCCTCCTCTTCCTCCTGCAGAGGAGGCAAACTGTCCAGAATGTTCTGTGGGTTTTCTACTATCTTCTGTAATAAAAAAAACCCCAAGAAAACTATATTTTAGTGTCAGTCTATAAATTGTTATAGCAAAATAACTCTTATTACAACAACATAAGATACCGCAGTGTTTACCCTGATGTGCCTGTACACATGCAGATTGATATACAAGTAGTGTAGCAACCACTAGATTATTGTTTTAGTTTTACAAATACTTTTCATTATAACTTTTATCACCTTACAAATAAATAATGATAATGCAATTGCTACACCTACAAAATAAGTAATATTATTGTATTTTTACCATCAAGTATACTGTATCTCTTTTTTGCTGCAATTAAGTAAATAAAACCAATTTTGTAATTATAAAAAATCATTACAAATACACAATAGTAACTAATGAAGGAGTTCTCAAACTGTGCATTATCAATTGTATTGTATGGGTCTGGATACATTTGGGTGGTATACCATAGAATATAGATGGAAAAATTTGTAAAATAAATATCATCATTTACTAAGTAAGTTTGGAAACCCCTGTACTTAGGTTTAGAGATTGGCTGGATTGATTACATATTACATTTGCCTGGAATAGATAAGCAAACCTAGTATCAAAATTGTTGCTTTCAAAATGCTATAGTTATAGCTTTCAGAAACCCAATAATAGCTTTCAAACTAACATCAGGAGAGCTTAAAAATATTTTTTAAAATACCTTTATTTTTTCATAGATTTTTAATTTATTAGGATTTTTTTATTAATATTAATTGTCATACGCAAGAAAACTGCTTCATTACAGGATAGAGTGCGGGCAAGCACTCAATCAAATCAATGATCAAATCAGCAAATGTAACGAAATTAATGCTGTTGTTTTTTCTTATTGCTTTTAATTATTTGTTTATTAAAATAGTTATTAAGAAATATTAACAAAATGGGTCTATGTAATCTTTATAGGTAAATAAATGAATTTAATTGAACTAAAAATTCATAAGTTGACTAACCTCAATATCAGTAGTAGTTGCATCAGTCCCTTTCGCATCAAGGTTCCAATTTGGCTCGGTGCTCCTTAAGAGACTCTTCTTCAGGAGTTTCAGGGTGTACTCCATTTGTTCTAGATGATTCTCTGTATGAAAAGCAACAAAGTTGTAACCTCTATTGTAAGAACATAAAAAATCGAAGTAATAAAGACAAATAAAAATTTCAAGTGAAAAATCATAGGGTCAATAATTTGAAATAGAAATAAAAACAAACTTTGAACTTGCATAATTTATGAAGTTAAACCAATTTTTTTATGTTATGAGAAAGATAATTAAACTTGTTTTTGACTAGGTACAGATCTAAATGAAAATTGTTCCATAGATAGTTTGAGACCATGGAAAGGAGGTAGGCTACTTTTGGTTGTGACACAAAACACTATGGGGGATAAAAATAGGAAATTAAACATTTGCGCGGGCGTAGTACTGGAGAACCACCAGTGGGCAATAAGAAGCAGCATTACCTCTGTTTGGTTCTTCATCTGGAACATCCTTGGACTTCCTAAGAGCATCAGCGTACTCCTGGAGCGACACGATTTCCTTATTGACAGCTTCTGTCAGCTCCTTGATATACTCTGGATCCACTTTACTCGGCGCCGAGTCTTGGCCCCCAGCAGCAGCAGTCTCATCTTCATCGTTGTTTTTATCGATTTCCTGCTTTTCGACACTTGTTTCTGGACCAAGCAACTCGGCGACCGAGAGAGCGACACAGAAACAAACCAAAAGAAGCTCTAAACGCTTCATTATCCCCAAAATTGAAGGGAATACAACAAAATCTAAGGGATTACGTGTCCCTAACTTGTTACCACAACACAAGCTTCTGTCGCACAGGCAAATATTTATGGTGAAGACTAACAATTTATATAAGTTAAGCCAATAAATAATAAACACGTGGAACAGTCGCTAACATTAATTAAACCATTTATTATTTTGTAAATTCGCTAATATTCTTCTAGAGAAAAATGACAGATAGAGCTGACATTTCTAAACTGGAAATGTCATACTTCTTATGACGTAAGCGTTCCATTTTTCATTTTTTGTAATTTATTTGCATTTTATCAAGCTGGTCTTTTTCAAAAAAGCTTTTTCATTCCACTTTCTTGAGCTAACGAAGCGATACGTAGAAAAAAACGAAATGTCAATCAATTTGACATCAGCAGTCAATGTCGCAGGCAGATTTTCCAAAAAAAGATTTATTTTATAGTAAAAACAAAATGCGTTAAGTTGTGAAAGTTTCAAATGAGTGTAATAACAAACAAATAAATAAGCTTCCACTATAAAAGGAGATAAAGGTGTTATTCTTGTTAAATGTATGTTTGTCTGTAACATAACAAAATGTTACGAATACCGGTAAGAGGTAGAAAGATCCACCACAACTTACGTATACGTCTGAAGTCCACGAATTCTAGTAATTTTATAAGGAACACCTTCATTGAGTATTTCGTGGAAGGCCACGGCCACAAACATGTGAAATCCAGTCCTGTGGTGCCTCTCTGTGATTCTACTGTGCCCTTTGTAAATGCTGGAATGAATCAGGTAACATTTTGATATTTAAACCTCTTCTAATTAGGGATGACCGATACAAATCGTATATAGATATTGAAACTACACCATAAATATTTGAGGTGCTTGTGGCGCAGTGGCGGCAGCGCTTTGGTAGTGATACCAAAAGTTAAGCAACCCATGGCGCGGTCGTGATTGGATGGGTGACCACAAGCATCTCCGTGCTTCGGAAGGCACGTTAAGCAGTTGGTCCCGGCTAATATCTGTGGTATTAGTCGTTAAGCCTAGTCAGAGGCCCTAGGGCGGCTTGATAACTTCTGACAGTAAGGTTTGTCACTTGCCTTACATACACCCCTCCACCAATCCGCACTGAGCCCGCGTGGTGAAGTATGGCTCGTTCCTCCTCATAGTTGAGGTGAGGCCTTTTCCCAGCAGTGGGATCTAATAGGCTGACTTATAGATATTGAAACGTGTATTATATCAATATCGTAATATCCGATATCGGTGCGTATCAAAACTATATATTTTTTGAAACACGATATTGCTGCATCAATGCCATTCGGGTCGATACGGTATCTCGCTCGATATTCAAGTATTATAGATATAGGATATCAGCTCGTATCGCATCGCAATACGGGCTATCGGATACAGATATAAACAGAACCGATGCAGGCTGACTTAAAGGATTTGTAAGTGAGTGAAATAGCATCAATCTGGTATTCGTAGGATTCCAAACCTTAATGGGTGGGACTTAAGGTTATTTGAATACTTTCTTGTGTATTTTGGCACATTTTTAGTAGTCCTTATTTTGTCGTAAATATGATAAAGTACCATAAAAAGATATCATATCATATAATGATATGGTATAGTTGGTATACAGTTTCAGAACACATCATTTTATAGGTTAAATAATACGAAATTACAGACCAATATATAGTTTCAAAAAATATATAGTTTCAGGATCCGATATCGAATATCGATATATAGTTTCGATTCGATATTGTGAAAATCTGATATTACCCACGACTACTTCTAATAGCCGTGAAAGCTAATAAAAAGCTTATAGACTCTTGCCACCAAAGGCTCGTAATTTCTACTAGTGAAGCTTTGAAATTGTATTTCTGTTTACTAACTGTTGGTGGGTTCTTCTCCATTCCTCTATTGCATGCCATCTCTTTAATCAACACCTTACATTCCTTGTCTGTATCCAAACCATTTGACCTTAGTAGGTTTAATCTTTTCCTTTTCCCTGTATAACCATACTTAAAAAATCATTGTGTCATATTCATCTTTCTTCTCCTATTCTCAAAGGTTTGCAGGTGTCTCGTAGTTCCCCCACTTTATATTAATTAAATTCAAGTGAGGCTTCCAGGTTATAAATTTTTACTTCTTACTCTTGCTATTTTTTCTTAGCTTCTAAATATTATTATTGACCATCCACATTCTCATTTACAGTTCAAAGGTGTCTTCCTTGGCAAAGTAGACCCACCATGTCCACGGGCAGTGAACTCCCAGAAGTGTGTCCGTGTGGGCGGCAAGCACAATGACCTGGATGTAGTGGGAACAGACAGACACCACCACACATTCTTTGAAATGCTTGGAAACTGGTCATTTGGAGATTATTATAAGGTAGCTTTCAGTGACATCAAGAATACACTATGTTGTAAGAAGTAAACTTTTCAATTCAGTTCAATTTCTTCAACAACCTTCCCAAGAACTAAAACCTGTATTTATGGTTTCATCTCAATAAAATGAACTGTTTAGAAATGCTTAACACGTTTCGCCGCGGTAACGGCATAGACCGTAAAGGTGGAATTCATATAATGGCAGTGGCAGGGTATCGCCGTTTTCACGAAAATCAATCTAAAAATCACTACGGCAACAACCGTCAAATTTACATTAGAGTAACATAGAGAGCAGTCTTACTGTCATTCTGTACAGGAGGCTTGTGTTCCTAGTGTCAAAAACAAGTGTACACTAACACCGTTTTAGTATCATACATAGGAGGGGCAGTACGGTGGTGGCTGTTGTGTATGTATGAAGGTTACTTGGATGCCTGAGTCAGTGCTTGTGTACGTGCACGAAACATTTGTATGAAGATTTTACTATCATACTGGAGTAGATTACCGCGTCGTAACGTGTTAATAGATAAATACAAAACAACAAAATTAACCATTCAGAGATCAAATTTCCAGACACAATATCTATTAATATAAATAATAATCAATTGTTATGCGACCGCCAGTGGTCTTATGATCCTCAAGGGGTTAAAGATATTGCTGTCATTCTGTAACATTGGTAAATTGTTTTGAAGACTGTTAACCTTGTCATTTTACATTGTCTTTGACCTTTAGATGGTTATTGACTTGAAGGTCTTTAAACTTTGTACACAATAACACAAATTGCTTTGTTTCAAAAAGTAGTAGATAATTGCAGTTTTTTTATTTATTTACACATGTGTTTTATTGCAACATACAGTTATATATCTTCAGAAGTTTGTTCATGTCCAATCACTTAATCTAAGAATTTAATTTCATCCCTATTCAATGGCAGAAACTAGTTTGTATAAAATACATTTTGTTGATATAATCTGGAATGATAATGAATCATTATTGTAAACCCATGACAAATTTTCATTTGAAAACTTATAAAATAAATGCTCGTTGAATATTAACATAAAATAAATATTTTTAATTTATTCAACTATAATTTTATTAAATATTATTATTAATTAAAATAATTAATAATTAATTTATTTTTAACATTAACATAAATCCACACTAATATTATAAATGCGAGAGTTTGTCTGTCTGTCTGTCTAGCATTGGGTTTACTACCCGGAATATTTCCAACTGTTGGGTTTATTCCCAAGTTCGGGGAAAGTATGCGGAATATTTCTAATTCGTCGGGAAAATAGGGAATATACTCAAAAGTGCACATAAAGTAATAAAATGCGAAATTTTGCTATTTTGACAATGGTTTTACGCCTGTAGCACACCTACACATAAAACCATAACAACGGGACCACGCTAGTTTTGCCTGTTTGTCAGTTTTATTACACCAAAAGTAAACTGCATGTTCTAATGCTTACATTTATCTGAGTCTTTTTTTCTTTGAGATTCGACGATCCTGTAGTATAGTTCCTATTACTGTGCCCACGATGTCGCGAATGGGTGCAGAAATGTAGACGTTTGAGAAGGATTGGAGAAATCCGGACGTAAAGAAACAGGGTCATATTAAAATCTCTACATTAACTTAATTCCATATGCGGACAAATCGCGCAATACTAATTTAATGTTTAAAACAAATAAAGGCGATTTTGCACATGTAATAGATGTAATTAAAGAGAATTGTAAGTTTTTTTTAGTGTTTGTATGAATTACAAAGTTATATTTGCGGATGTTGAAATGTGCTCTACACACATCAAAAAAAGTTTAAGATCATTAGCATTAATTGATATAATTCTTTAAATTTAACTTTATCAAGAAAAAAAATTTGATGTGTTTTTTTTTACATAGAAAAACTCTTTGAAATTAAGAAAAAAAATATTTTTTAATAACAAAACTTGAGTTATTAACCATAATGTAATTATATGAGAAATTTGATATAAAGGAAAATACTGTATAACCAAACTAAACGACAATTTATAAATAAAATGTTTTTATTCAATATAATATAACTCATCCCCTGGCTCGAACACATGCGGAGATCCTCCTGGGCTTGCTGAGGATCAAGTTATCCAGCGTTTCTTGAGATAACCTGTCCCATTCTTGAATAGCGGCTTCCCTGAGGTCTGGCACTGTCTGGGGACGTGGCTGATGGTTCCAAATAGCTCGCTTAAGAGCATCCCACGCGTGCTCTATTGGGCTTAAGTCAGGCGAGCCGGTAGGCCAGTCTAACCTTGTGATGTCGTATTCTCGGATTATGACTGTTGGGTCACGGGCTGCCATCAATCTAATATAGCGCTTTTGGGCAGCAGTCAAAACAGTTAGGCGACCACTACTGACCCCGCAGTGGTCGCCCAACTGTTTTCTATCCTTCTTCCCTCAAAGTTACTATTCTTGCTCGTAAAACTTCTGATAATCCTTGCATATCAGATATATGTATCCTATATCCTCCTAATCTTGTCATTTTTTCAAGCACAACTTTTTGCGAAATATATTAAAAATCCGTCAATGACTAAATCAGATTTCTGAGTGAATGTAAGCTATGACTGAAAGCCTTTTTAAATGGAAAAACAATTGAACTGTTTCTGAATTTGTTTTGTATTTTAGTGTTTTCAATTGTATATTTTTTAATAAAGAATCTTAAAAGAAGAAAAAATCATAATATAATCAACCGTAACAAAAAAGATTTAGATTTTTCAGTGATCGTAAACTTTTTTGATGTGTGTTATTAAAAACTATACTGAATTTACCTTTTTTTTTACATTTTTAAGTAAGATATCTTACCACTTTGGAAGTGTTTTCTTTATGAAAAATTAGTATTGCGAGATTTGTCCGCATATGGAATTAAGTTTTTGAACTTGTTATCAAATCAGATACTTCGTAATATCTTGTTCACTTTTGGACCTATAGAAAAAAAATCTAAATGTATGTGTCTTAAAATAAAACAAGCAGTTTTCGAGTTTAAAAGCAAAAAAATATAAACAAAGAGGCGCCTTTCTTTCACTATTCCGTTGATAGCTCACTTACCACACTCGGGACTTTAAGTATGTTCACCTAGACACCTCGAAAAAAACAAACCTACCCGTTTTGTTTTCTGAATTTCTTGTTTTTAATAACGAAGATTTAACTTTATTATCACTTGTCTCAAATATTCCAACTTATCAGAAGCCAAACTGCCGTTTCTAATATAGAGATTTTAATATGACCCTGTTTCTTTTCGTCTGGATTTCTCCAATCCTTCTCAAACGTCTACATTTCTGCACCCATTCGCGACATTGTGGGCACAGTAATAGGAACTATACTACAGGATCGTCGAATCTCAAAGAAAAAAAGACTCAGATAAATGTAAGCATTAGAACATGCAGTTTACGTTTGGTGTAATATATGACAAACAGGCAAAACTAGCGTGGTCCCGCTGTTATGGTTTTATGTAAGGGTGTGCTACAGGCGTAAAACCATTGTTACAGTAGCTAAATTTTCTCTTTTTTTAATCTAAGTCCACTTTTGAGTATTTTCCCGCCGAATTTGAATATTTCCCAATCTTTCCGTTTTTTTCCCATACATTCCCGTATTGTTCTTTTCCATCCCAATTTTTTCTTTCCCTTGCCCATCGCTATGTCTGTCTGTTACCTCTTGACGCTTAAACCACTGAACCGATTGAGATGAAGTTTGGTATGGAGACAGTTTGAAACCCTGGAAGGACATAGGCTACATTTTGTCGCGATATAAAAACATTAAGGGGGTGAAATAGGGATGAAAGTTTATATGGAAAATTCAACTCTTGCGGGCGAAGTCGCGGGAAACCACTAGTAAATAAATAATTGACAAACAAAACACAGTTCATGTAAAGAATTAGGTAGGTATACTGCTTATGCAACTGGTTATGATAAGAGTTTAGTTAAAATTTGCATACCATCTTATTGGTTGAATGCACTGGACTATTATAAATTTAAGAACCTATGTACTGTATGCTTGCAAATAAATATTACTTACTTTGTTAATTTCAGAAAGAAGCATGTCAAATGGCATGGGACCTGCTACTTGGTCCATACCGATTGAAACCAGAGAACCTGGTGGTGACATACTTTGCTGGTGATGTGGTGATAGGCCTACCTGAAGACCGGGAATGCAGAGACATTTGGAGAGCCATTGGGTAAATAAAACTAAAGGAACTAACCACCTTATTAGAAAATGAATAGACATACTTTATTATGTACATAAACATCCAAAAGTTGTCTGGAAGATTGCTCTTAGTGATAAGACCTAATTTGTACATCTTAATGTGTATATTGCATTTTTGTTACTACAATATCAATAATACATTGAATTATGGTGTATCTATAAAGAGTTATCTATCCATGACTTAGGAACAAATGCTCATTCACAATCACTCTAATTATATTTTTATAACTTAAGCAATTATTTTGCAAGTTTTTACGAAATTAAATCAAATTTCACTTACAAAAAATAATCGACTGTGTCATCCGGTGGGACTCAAACCCACGTCCCTTCGCTATCCGGGCGAGTGCTCTTACCAACTAAGCTAAGGAGGACGTTAGTCAGTCGACGAATTTTTGCAAGTGCTTGCCACGCCAGTGAGCCGGCGTTCGATTTCATCAATACTTGGAGAATGTACCCGCATGTATCCAATGGAAATATTTTTACAAATATTTAACCATCAGTTAAGATGAAATCAGCTTAACTTATTATATTTTTATTCCCTAGAGTCGCAGAAAGTCGTCTGAAAGCACTCGGCGCGCGAGACAACTTCTGGGAGATGGGCGCGACCGGCCCTTGCGGCCCCTGCACGGAGATACACCACGTCAACGCGGACGGGACCCTCACTGAGATATGGAACCTCGTCTTTATACAGTGCAACAGGTGAGCGGAATATGTAAATATATTTTCTACTACTAGAAACTAAATTGGAAATCAGTCTTGCCCTCTTACGCTCTCTTCCTGTACTGCGTATGATAGAATGTCGGAAGCCGCGCTGATAGTCGCTAGTAGCACCACAGAATAAGTACAAGTACTTCGTACAGAAGTATGACTTTGCAATGAAATTCAAAGAAATATCTACTCAATGTTGTGAACGATATGGTGTAATTCAGTTCGCTTCAGACTCAAGCACATTTTCGTGTAGACACCTACAAAAATACATTGCAAGATAATTTCATTCTTATAACTCTAGAATATGATTCATAATACACTAAACCTATTCAGTGACGTACTGTCACGCAACGCTATAGGGTTGACTGCCACAAGAAGCTACGCCATCTAGCGCATCTTTCTAGGACTTTATTCACCCTCGTCCAACCAGCAACCTAGTGTCGCGCACCGCCGGTGAATAAAACGCGGGAGCGTGTCGCTGCCGGCTAGCGACACCCAACTTGTTTAGGCCCTTACTGCCGCGCGTAGGTACGTTTTTGCTACCTACGCGGAAAGATACACAGGCCTGGTAGCACTGGATAAATAAAAGTACAAGTCGAGAAAGACCACTCCAATTCTAAGTTATTTAAGTAAATAGCGACTTTAGCTACGACACAGTAAAGTGCAAATTGAGATTGCAGCACGCCAAAGCGCGCATCGATCATACATGCGATGCGGCCGGCTTGTGACATCCATTACAACCATGCAGACCGGTTGATCCGCTCATGTACTTGTAGCTTTAAGATTAATTGCGGAGTGAACCAAACCTGCTTGTAGCGGGTTATCAATATGGTTAAATGCAAATTTCTTTTGTAGGGAAGCAGACGGGTCAGTAAAAGCCTTACGACGGCAGCACGTAGACACTGGGCTTGGACTGGAGCGCGCTGCGGCGTTACTACAGGGCGTGCCATCTAATTACGATAGCGACCTGTTCCGACCCATCATTAGCGCCATACATAAGGTATAGTCTTTTTCACACAGCAAAGGTGTGACAGTTGTTGTCTTAGCTTCCTTAGTAGCTCAGCCCAGCTTGGCGTCTTGACGTAGCAGTGTCGTTATGTGGCATTTGCACGTATTATTAGGGCTGACTGCTTCGTTCGTCTAGTGCGAGGTGGGACGCACGGGAGTGCGTGGTGAGTGTGCCTCGGAAACCACGTTAAGCCGGTTCATCCTGCGCCTGAACTCTCTACGGTCATGTCGGACTGCCGTCTGACAAACTATGAGAGTTTATGTGTATATGATATATCGCACCTGCGTAGTTGGCTAATCTCTGTTGATATTGGCCGCTGTAAACGAAATTCGCTAAGGTGGACATTATTATTATTACATATTAACTACTTGTCAAATATTTGTAAAAAATATTTCCATCGGATACATGTGGATTATACCCTATTTCCCAAGTATTGACGAGCACTGTAGCAAGCACTTACAAAAATTCGTCGGCTGACTAACGTCCTCCGTAGCTCAGTTGGTAAGGGCATTTGCCTTGATAGCGAAGATTCGAGGGTTCGAGTCCCACCGGATGGCACAGTGGATCAGTTTTTGATTAATTAAATTTCGTATAAACTTGCAAACGAATTGCTTAAGTTATAAAAATAATTATATTTCTTCATCACCTTCGGAAAAAGTTGACATCTATGGACCTGCTGTTCCGGACACAACTAGTGCTGTGGTTCGCGCTTGCTGGCCGAGGATTGGAATCACTTTGATAGCGATTCATAGAACCCGGTACAGTTGCTTGCAGTTTACAGCTGCAGTTTGCGGTCTGTGGTCCGTTTCAGTCTTGTACCTTCAAGCTGCTACCTCGATTGGCAGTCGCCCGGATTGCGCAATATTTGAACAAACAATAAACCTTTTTGCTCACAAACTAACCTCTTCTTATATTGCCCCCAGCACTGTAAAGGCGTGTCTTCGTACTCGGGCAAGTTCGGCGCGGACGCGGCTCTAGACGTCGCGTACCGCCGCCTCGCCGACCACGCCAGGATGATCAGCGTGTGTCTCGCCGACGGAGTGTTCCCTGCTTCCAGGTACACTTTTGAAAATAACTAAAACGCACATGCCTCGATTCCAAGTAGTTACTCTCTAAAACTATGTATTTGATTGAGCTGCCTCATTTCCTTGTAGAGAAACAAAATGAGAGGTAATAGACTGTTCAAAACCCAAAAAAGTAGAGCAAATTAGAGCATGCTGTATGTATATTATGTTTGTTATTCTTACAATCAGTTTTTGTACCAGAATAATTCGTTTTAAGCTCTAACCTGCCTGCTTGTTTTGTATTTTTTTGGTACTATATAACAAAAAGTCTTTCCCTCCTTAGTTTCCATATAACATGGTTCTGTAATTGATATTTGAATACCTATTACTGTTAATATTTGTTCCAGCCTAAACCTCAAGCAAATAATGCGCAAATCCTTTAAAATCTCATCAGACGTCTTCCAAAACCCTCTTCTACTCGCCCATCTGTACCAAGAAGTAGCTTACACCCTCGGGTCTACCTACCCTGAGCTGATAGCCAAAGAAAAAGACGCCAAACTCATCATTGAGCATGAAGAACAAGCGTATGCGAAGATGAGGGCTGGTCTGATGAAGAAGTGGAAAGACCTGGTTAAAAGGTATCCCGAGGTAGAGGAAATGGGTGATGTAGAGATGGCTGGCTTCGCGCTCGGGTATAATGAGTTTAAAGAGGTTTGTATCTTATGTTAAAGATGCTATAAGGTGATCTGACAATGGACTCTATTACAAAGGCATTTAAGTTCATACTCCAAGGGCTCAAGTCTGCTATATTACGCTATCAAAATTATAACAAAGTCGTACAGTGATACCCAACTGATATGGCTTGCCGATGCACCTGTGCAGAAGATGAATTTTAAAGCGCGGGAAATACTGTTGACGAATCAGCACGCTCGCGAGTCTTTTTCCTGTTCCGCTATTGGTCATAGCTGCTGCCATGCTAGCGCTCGCGAGGATGAGATGGAACTAATACCTGCATTGTACTATAGACCTTAAAGTTGTGCAATCTAAGGTTTATTGTAAATTGTAGAAATTTTCGTTTATCTTCGCAGCCATACTTTCTTTTCTGCGTGAACGATGATTCACGACGCGCCTTATCAAGTGGGTACTATTGTATGTGAATAGCTTGATTTTGGCATTTGGAACTGACAAAATCTTCTACGATCAATAATGATTCTTTACAATTTTGCAAGCGCAATTTAGCAGACTGGGGTTCGGATTACGATGTCCGTATTTTTGAGTCTACAGCTTGGTTGCGCTGTCATGCAAGCATGAGTGACAAAGACTAATTTTGACAATTGTCTATCTCTTTTTGATAGGCTTTTGGTTCATTTGTTTTGGAGATACAGAATTCCTTCGCAATGGAACTCATTGTGATGTTCGTAATGTTTGGTTGTTTCATCGCGAATGATTGATTAAAACACTTTGACTTGTCCCTCTTAATTTATTTTCTAATCAAATGTCTTCTGCCATCTATTTTAGGCAATGTCAAAACACAAATCATCCACCATACCAGGCGACATAGTCTTCAAACTATACGACACATATGGCTTCCAAGAAGACCTGATCGAGCGAATAGCCACTCTCAACAAGCTAGGAATAGACAAGAAAGGCTTCTGGAAGCTTCTCTCGGAACACAAATCTAGACACAAAGCAGCTTTCAAAGAACAGACATCGAAGAAAGGATTCCTCTTCGATAGTGCCATAGATAAAATAACAAAAGACGGCGTCAAATCAACAAACGATCAGCACAAATATGACTATACAGCTGTAAACAACGAAGTTATCTTCAAGCCTCTAAAAACGAAACTAGTAGCAATATTGAATGAAGAGTGCGAATGGATAGACGTCCTAGATCCGTGCGAGAATAGACCTTATTATCTAGTAGCAGAAGATTCAAATTTCTACTGCGAAGAGGGCGGGCAAACGTCAGACAGTGGTACTATACGTGTAAATGAAAACGTGACTTTCAAAGTAGATAGTGTGTTCAAAATTCGAGACTTTGTATTTCATAAAGGGTGCTTTAAAATTTGTGATTCAGTAGAAAATAACTATGTAAATAATAAAAGTGATGTAGTATTAGAAATAGATGCGGAAAGAAGACTGAATATCATGCGGAACCATACGGGGGTGCATTTGTTGAACGCGGCGATTCGGCAGGTGTTGCCGAAGAGCGTGGTGTGTCCCACAGGATCTAGTGTCACTGATAGGGCACTGTATTTAAACCTGTCGGTGTACGGAGAGAAGTTATCTCAGAAGGTGGTCTTGGACGCTCAACAGTTAATTAGGTAAGCAAAAACTAAAATTAATAATTAATTGTGTACACTTCTTGTAGGTATTCCATATTTCCTCTTAAAACCCACCAGATTTACTTATTTCGTATTAAAAAAACTATTGCAACCCACTAGATGGAGCTTACGAAACCACTAGATTCATTTATTTTATACAAAAAGATTGGAAATTTACCTAACAAAAAAAATGCGAAAACCATACTTATTGGTGGAAACTCCACTAAGTTGGTAACACTGAACACATCTATCCCCCACGAACGTCTGGCGCTAGGCAAGATGGTTGCGAACGATTTTGTCTAACTTCTCTTTTTTTTTTCCTGATCTTCTTAGTCTATTATTAGTTCATCTCGTACAGGGAATCAATAAAATGCAACCTGCCCCTCTCGACACGGATAGTGGACAGCCTAGCCTTGTCCCGGGAGGACGACGTGGTCACGATACCCGGGGAGACGTACCCCGAGGTCGGGTTGAGATTGGTGGCCGTGCCCCCGCCGCCATTGCTGTCCAAGTAAGTTTAATTATTCATTTAAGTACGTCAACAGCACAATGTACACAGATTTTACTTAAAATAAGACATTAAATAAATTGTTTCAACAAACACACCAATTACTTAGCCCCAAAACTAAGCGTGAGCTTGTGTTATGGCGACTAGGATAACGGATAGACATACTTATATACGTTTATACGTCCACGACTTAGGTACAAATATTCGTGCCGTTTTGGTGTAGTGGTTCGCGCTCCGGAGTGGACTACAAAACCAGAGGAGGAGGATTTAAATCCCGCAAGGGGCAAGTGCTTGTGTAATGAGCACGAGCATTTGTACCTGAGTCATGGGTGTTTATAACGTACGTAGCACGCAAGCTCACACTAAGTTAATGGCTAGGTGATTAATGTTTGTTGAAAACAATTTATTATTGAATAGCTTTTAATATTTTTAACACTTACAGTGTTCTTTTTTATTCATATAAGTTTAAAAATAAGAAACCAAAAATTCGCACATGACGCTGACGTCACACAATTACGTATTCAAAAGAGACCAAGAATTTTACACGGCTGGATAGACTGCACAGTAGCTCAGTTGGTAAGAGCGTTGGCCCGGTTAGCCAAAGGACCTGGGTCCAAATCCTACCCGTGTGCGAATTTATGGTTGAAAATTGCCAATGCTTTCGACAAATTTCATAGAGATGAACCATACCGGCATTAACAGGTAGACTTTCAAAAATATCCACCAGAGGCGGGAATCGAACCCGCGTTCTTCGCATACCGGTGTAATCCCAATAACATTGATGAAAGCAACGCGGCATTACAGCGTTAAGAAGCACTTGAAAATTTAGACAGGCTCTGCCAACGCCAGGGTGGCCGAGAGGTTAGGCAATCGCCCGGTATGCGAGGAACGCGGGTTCGATTCCCGCCTCTGGTGGTCATTGTTTCAAGTGCAATAATATATTTCTTTAAAATTAGATTAATTATAATCCGACAAGTTTATGCGCTCACTTCCGCCAGACTAGTGGGTGGCGAGAAAACGCCAATCGCACGCGAGTGTCATATGAGATTTCCTTCCCCTTAACACCACACGTCTCCGCTGACATCTAGCAATGCCTGATGGGAATGAGGCATTGCTAGAGGAGGGGGATTGCGGAGGAGGGGGGGCCTCCCCCATATCTTGCGCGTGGCAGGAGACGAAGGCACGAACTTGCCGGACTATTCCTAGTGCCCTGTTTTTTGGGTTTCAGTCCCGTGACTCATATTTATTTAAGTATCGAGTAATCCGAAAGTGACTATAATTCTTAGAGAGCTATGCTGCGGAACCCACGTGCCATCGACAGGATTTATAGAAGACTTCTGCGTGACGCTGGTGAAAGGTGCCGGCGGAAACACGCCTACAATACACGCCGTCACTGGAGACAAAGCGAAAGAGGTAACAAGTGCGCTATAATCCAACCGCCGCGCGTAACTGAGTCCTCGCCTGCAAATTCTGGAATTTGAGCATTCTTTTCTAAATTAAAATCACAAGCGCCCGCCGCCCGCACCGCTCATGGTCTTCATTCTCGTCTATCCCGCACCCCTGGACCCCGCAAGCAAGGACTCAGTTAGGCGGTCGGGCTATAGTTACAAAGGAGAATACATCATAAAACACCTTTCTATTGAAACTTCTTTGAAAGTCAGGATCTGCAGTTCGGCGTTAAAGATCCATCTCACTTACAAAAAATCTTCTCTTCTTTTGAGGAAGGATAATAATAAATTAAAATTTTAATCTGGAGTTTCCACTCAAAATAATTTGTCCGGAGCTTTTCTAAGTTTCTCTACGCATTTATTGATAATCAAAATTTGTCACTCGTTTGTCCGTTTTTTAGGTGCAACTTTTTTGCGATTGTAAAAGGATCTTCAACGCCAATTGGGGACTTCTCATATGAGCGTGTTATGTTATGACATGTTCCCTTTAACATATCATGTTATGAACTGAACTTGAAACAACTCCTAAATGTTTATTCGCAATAATTTGCCTGTTAACATTTAGCAGTTCCACACACCTTAACATTGATACTTCCCTTACAGGTCAGAGAGCTTTTCTGTCACGCACAAAAGCTAGAAGAAGTTATCGAACTAGTGGACCCTGACAGACGCAAAGAAGAAGTTGGCAACATTCGTAAAAAGTTATCCGATCTCTGCGGGTCCAGTGGCGCCCCCTACTGCGAGTACGCGCAGTGTCTAAGCTTGTTGGAGAGTTTGCAGAAGAGAGAAGTGAATAGTAACGATTTGGCGTTGCAGTGAGTATTTATTCTTGTTTTATGGGGTACATAACTTTGAGTATCAGATTTAGAATTTTGCATGTGCCATTCGTAACTGCAGGCGTTAAAAGGCGAATAATAAAAAAAAATGTGAGATAAGTATTATTTTCAGGGGTTAGAATTCTGTTTTCACTGTAGAATATTCCCTTATTTGACTAGTAATAATCTATCAAATTTTGTTTATTTATTGGACTAGCAACCTGCCATGGCTTCGGGTAGAAATTAAGAAATTCTTAAACGATAGACTATTTTCTAGTAATATAAAAATAATAATGTCCTCTTAGCCGAATTTCGGCTACATGGCCAATCTCGACAGAGATTAGCCGACTGCGCGAGAGATATTATAGTGCACAAATGTGTGCGTATTACACAGGTGCACTCTCTGTTCCTTCACTCTCAATTCGGTGAGACGGCAGTCCGACATGACCGTAGAGAGATCAGGCGCAGGACCAACGGCTTTATGTGGTTTCCGAGGCACGGGGTTGTTACCGCCACCAACTTCTTGACTCTGGTGCTGTGTCCGAGTTATTATTGCAAGACAAAAAAACCCAACACTTCCGGCCCGACCGGATTTGAACCCGGGACCTCGTGGATAGTTCTCAGCGAGCTGACCACTAGATCAACGAGGCAGTAATATAAATAAGAAACAAACCTACTTACATTCGTATTCGACAGTTTAGTTTTCTAATAAATTGTTTAACTTTTTGACATTTTCTACAATCGTTGTCATAATTCAACCTAAACCTTTCATCGTTCACCTAAACGTTCCTCAGGAATTACTCTTTCAATAAACAAACCGCGTGAAGATCCGGTTTTGGAGTTCATAGCGAAGCGAACTCAGTAATAGGCACAGGTCTTTTCTTAAATATGAGATGGTATGAGCCACGATCCAATACGCGGTTTCAGTAAACACTGGGACTGTAATAACCAGAGATATCGGAATCGGGTGATTGATTTAATGTACTTTGCAAGTGCTGGAATAGTATGGGTATGCCATTTTTGAAGATTGGATATCCGGTTTATATCATAATTCTTACTCATTCTATGTCACCGATAGTTACTTAGTTTGTTACTTTACACAATTTGGTTCTTCTTATTTTTACGACTCGAATACCATTACTGAATATCGAAGGCATGTACATATTAATATCAATGTTTGCGGTCATTGACCCCAAATCAATCTTCTACTCCAATCTCTGGTAATAACTGTTGTTGCTATTTTCAGAGCTGTAGCAGAAACAGAACTCCGCGAAGCTTTCGAAGCGGCATCATCCGAGGGCCGGCGGTTCGTGGTCCACTTCCTCCGCTGTTCCTACCTCATGCAGGGCTCCGGCCTCAGCAAGGCTCTCGCTGCCTGCCCCGCCCCAGCCCCTGCTTTGCTGCTGGGGTGTGCTGGTGGCGTCATTGTCGCCGCCTGCCGTTTGCCGCAGGTTCGTGACATTAAAATACGTACAATGGGCTTAATTTAGAAACGTCAGACTAAACAGCTGTCCGCTGCTAAGGAAATTAGAGAACCCATAGACAATTTAGTAGGGATGTCATTCGATGACGACTAAAGTTAGAAGAAAACACGCAAAAACTTGTAGAAATACGTTAGAAATCGCATCACTTAATTTGACGTTTCTAAATTATTGTAGTCTGTCTCTTTTCGTTTGTTCGATAAAGAAAAAGAGAGACTGAGCCTAAATTTAATCTTAGACAGGGCGCATTGGAGTTGAGCCCAATGTATATTTTTTGTGTAAATTACTGTTTTTTTTTCTGTTATGCTATGCAAGAGTTATCTATCTACGTACCTACCTTTTGCACTGAATTTTGGGCGGCCAATCACTAGTCAAGTACGCAGGTATCCGGTATCAGGTAGAGGTGCTTGTGGCGCAGTGGCGGCAGCGCTTGGGTAGTGATACCAAAAGTTAAGCAACCCACGGCGCGGTCGTGATTGGATGGGTGACCATTCGACCATTTAAGTCACGTCCATGACAAGCATCTCCGTGCTTTGGAAGGCACGTTAAGCAGTTGGTCCCGGCTAATATCTGTTGGTATTAGTCGTTAAGCCTAGTCAGAAGCCCTAGGGCGGCTTGATAACATCTGACAGTAAGGTTTGTCACTTGCCTTACAGACACCACTCCACCAATCCGCACTGAGCCCGCGTGGTGGAGTATGGCTCGTACCTCCCAGAGGCCTTTTCCCAGCAGTGGGATCTATATAGGCTGACTTTACTTTTACGCAGGTATTACTAATATAGTGTGCGTCTTGTAGCGATGGGCGATTATTACAAAATTAATCGAATTATTCGAATGGTCCCTGTAATCGAATGTATTCGATAAGCAACCGCAGTCATTCGATTATGCGGCGAGCAATACCGGAGCGTGCGGTGCGCAGGCCGTACTACTAACGAATGAATCGTCATTCGTCGCGTCGTTTAATCATTTGTTCGCTGCCTGTCCTGTCGCAGCAATTCAATCGAATGCATCTAAGGGCCGAGTATTGATAATCATTCGATTGTCGGTTATTATTCGATATTTTTTTTCCGAATTACTAAATCAACATTCGATAGTTCGAATGGTCGATTGTCGATTCATTTGATTATTTTTTTCGAACAATCGCCCATCGCTAGCGTCTAGGAGAACCCATGTTTTTTTTAGCAGGACCAAATATGTAAGATACTATAGGAGATACGAGTGTGTACACAATACAGGTGCACTCCCTGTTTCTTCACTCTTATAGTCTGGAAAGAGATCAGACGATAGTCTGGAAAGAGATCAGACGCATGACCGACCTTAACTTGGCTGATAAGTCAACTGATTAGACGTTTTATTCTGAAAAGGATTGTAACGGTTTGGCAATAAAATTACGGTTTAAAGTCACGTTGTCATAATAACTATAAAAAAAACTCAAGCTAACAATGTTTTTTTAGTAATAATAGGATTTAATTACAGGAAAAGGTGACAGATTCGTTCAACGCGGAACGCTGGCTGCGCTGCATCCTGCCGGTGTTCCGCGCGGACATCAAACCCGGGCCCAAGCCGCTCACGTACGCCGAAATGACTGCCACTAAGGTGCCCCGCCATCTATTTCATTGTGTTTTTGTCGATATATTAATCTTAAGAAACAAAGTTCATCATTTCCTCCTGCTTTGTGCGCAAAGCATCTGTTAACCTACTCTAAATTGCTGTTAACTAATTCAAATTAAATTTCGCTCACAAAAATTAATCGACTGTGTCATCCGGTGGGACTCGAACCCACGTCCCTTCGCTATCCAGGCGAGTACTCTTACCAACTAAGCTACGGAGGACGTTAGTCAGCCGACGAATTTTCGTAAGTGCTTGCTACGCTAGTGAGCCGGCGTCCGATTTCATCAATACTTGGGGTTAACTGTTAACTGTCAAACAGAATTAGTGTCTTTCTAATACAGGGCGTTAGTTAAAACAGCCTTATTTGAGGGGATGAATGTGGCTATCAGTATCTACTTAACTGTTATTGAAAAGAAATATATCTACATTTTTTTCGGCTAAACTTGATTACCATACCTATCAATTTTACCCCCATGTATGTTGAGCGATTTTTTATAGTTATCAAGATATTTGCAATAAAAAATGTATGAAAAAAATAATCAAAGTGCTATTAAAATTCTGTTGATTTATACTGTACATACTAATAAGTTTAAGCTAAAATCTCTCTTTTGTTAATAGTTCGAACTTTTCCCATAAATTTTGTAAGGTACTTTTGTTTGTAAATATCTCGTATAACTATAACCACACTGTAGATACGAGTCGCGCGACGCTGCGCAACCACACTGTAGATACGAGTCGCGCGACGCTGCGCAACCACACTGTAGATACGAGTCGCGCGACGCTGCGCAACCACACTGTAGATACGAGTCGCGCGACGCTGCGCAACCACACTGTAGATACGAGTCGCGCGACGCTGCGCAACCACACTGTAGATACGAGTCGCGCGACGCTGCGCAACCACACTGTAGATAGGAGTCGCGCGACGCTGCGCAACCACACTGTAGATAGGAGTCGCGCGACGCTGCGCAACCACACTGTAGATACGAGTCGCGCGACGCTGCGCAACCACACTGTAGATACGAGTCGCGCGACGCTGCGCAACCACACTGTAGATACGAGTCGCGCGACGCTGCGCAACCACACTGTAGATAGGAGTCGCGCGACGCTGCGCAACCACACTGTAGATAGGAGTCGCGCGACGCTGCGCAACCACACTGTAGATACGAGTCGCGCGACGCTGCGCAACCACACTGTAGATACGAGTCGCGCGACGCTGCGCAACCACACTGTAGATACGAGTCGCGCGACGCTGCGCAACCACACTGTAGATAGGAGTCGCGCGACGCTGCGCAACCACACTGTAGATAGGAGTCGCGCGACGCTGCGCAACCACACTGTAGATACGAGTCGCGCGACGCTGCGCAACCACACTGTAGATACGAGTCGCGCGACGCTGCGCAACCACACTGTAGATACGAGTCGCGCGACGCTGCGCAACCACACTGTAGATACGAGTCGCGCGACGCTGCGCAACCACACTGTAGATAGGAGTCGCGCGACGCTGCGCAACCACACTGTAGATAGGAGTCGCGCGACGCTGCGCAACCACACTGTAGATAGGAGTCGCGCGACGCTGCGCAACCACACTGTAGATACGAGTCGCGCGACGCTGCGCAACCACACTGTAGATACGAGTCGCGCGACGCTGCGCAACCACACTGTAGATACGAGTCGCGCGACGCTGCGCAACCACACTGTAGATACGAGTCGCGCGACGCTGCGCAACCACACTGTAGATAGGAGTCGCGCGACGCTGCGCAACCACACTGTAGATACGAGTCGCGCGACGCTGCGCAACCACACTGTAGATACGAGTCGCGCGACGCTGCGCAACCACACTGTAGATACGAGTCGCGCGACGCTGCGCAACCACACTGTAGATACGAGTCGCGCGACGCTGCGCAACCACACTGTAGATACGAGTCGCGCGACGCTGCGCAACCACACTGTAGATAGGAGTCGCGCGACGCTGCGCAACCACACTGTAGATACGAGTCGCGCGACGCTGCGCAACCACACTGTAGATACGAGTCGCGCGACGCTGCGCAACCACACTGTAGATACGAGTCGCGCGACGCTGCGCAACCACACTGTAGATACGAGTCGCGCGACGCTGCGCAACCACACTGTAGATACGAGTCGCGCGACGCTGCGCAACCACACTGTAGATAGGAGTCGCGCGACGCTGCGCAACCACACTGTAGATACGAGTCGCGCGACGCTGCGCAACCACACTGTAGATACGAGTCGCGCGACGCTGCGCAACCACACTGTAGATACGAGTCGCGCGACGCTGCGCAACCACACTGTAGATACGAGTCGCGCGACGCTGCGCAACCACACTGTAGATACGAGTCGCGCGACGCTGCGCAACCACACTGTAGATACGAGTCGCGCGACGCTGCGCAACCACACTGTAGATACGAGTCGCGCGACGCTGCGCAACCACACTGTAGATACGAGTCGCGCGACGCTGCGCAACCACACTGTAGATACGAGTCGCGCGACGCTGCGCAACCACACTGTAGATACGAGTCGCGCGACGCTGCGCAACCACACTGTAGATACGAGTCGCGCGACGCTGCGCAACCACACTGTAGATACGAGTCGCGCGACGCTGCGCAACCACACTGTAGATAGGAGTCGCGCGACGCTGCGCAACCACACTGTAGATACGAGTCGCGCGACGCTGCGCAACCACACTGTAGATACGAGTCGCGCGACGCTGCGCAACCACACTGTAGATAGGAGTCGCGCGACGCTGCGCAACCACACTGTAGATACGAGTCGCGCGACGCTGCGCAACCACACTGTAGATACGAGTCGCGCGACGCTGCGCAACCACACTGTAGATACGAGTCGCGCGACGCTGCGCAACCACACTGTAGATACGAGTCGCGCGACGCTGCGCAACCACACTGTAGATAGGAGTCGCGCGACGCTGCGCAACCACACTGTAGATACGAGTCGCGCGACGCTGCGCAACCACACTGTAGATACGAGTCGCGCGACGCTGCGCAACCACACTGTAGATACGAGTCGCGCGACGCTGCGCAACCACACTGTAGATACGAGTCGCGCGACGCTGCGCAACCACACTGTAGATACGAGTCGCGCGACGCTGCGCAACCACACTGTAGATACGAGTCGCGCGACGCTGCGCAACCACACTGTAGATACGAGTCGCGCGACGCTGCGCAACCACACTGTAGATACGAGTCGCGCGACGCTGCGCAACCACACTGTAGATACGAGTCGCGCGACGCTGCGCAACCACACTGTAGATACGAGTCGCGCGACGCTGCGCAACCACACTGTAGATACGAGTCGCGCGACGCTGCGCAACCACACTGTAGATACGAGTCGCGCGACGCTGCGCAACCACACTGTAGATACGAGTCGCGCGACGCTGCGCAACCACACTGTAGATACGAGTCGCGCGACGCTGCGCAACCACACTGTAGATACGAGTCGCGCGACGCTGCGCAACCACACTGTAGATACGAGTCGCGCGACGCTGCGCAACCACACTGTAGATACGAGTCGCGCGACGCTGCGCAACCACACTGTAGATACGAGTCGCGCGACGCTGCGCAACCACACTGTAGATACGAGTCGCGCGACGCTGCGCAACCACACTGTAGATACGAGTCGCGCGACGCTGCGCAACCACACTGTAGATACGAGTCGCGCGACGCTGCGCAACCACACTGTAGATACGAGTCGCGCGACGCTGCGCAACCACACTGTAGATACGAGTCGCGCGACGCTGCGCAACCACACTGTAGATACGAGTCGCGCGACGCTGCGAACTACGTTATCACGGTCATACACGGCCGGTAATGGAATGAATCAATCAATCAACCAAATCATCAATCAAACAGTCCGTTTGATTGATTCATTCCATTACCGGCCGTGTACGACCGTGATAACGTAGTTCCGTGTAAGTAGGCAAGGGAATGAATCCAACGTAGGGAACGCGCGCGGAAGAGGCGCGGCGGCAAGCTTTGCGCGATTCGTATCTACAGTATGGTTGCGCAGCGTCGGCGCGGTGACAGCACCGTGTGCAGGAACGCTAAGGGGGTAAATGTATAGTATTGGTTGTGTAACAACGATTATATCCTACAGGTGAGCCTGATAAACTGCGAACAGCTAGTCCAGGACGCCATGCGCGTCGCCATCAAGTACGCGCAGGCGCACACGCGACCACAGACCAGGCGCGACGACGCGCACACGCAGAACAGGCAACAGAACTGAACTGTACACTACTTATGCTTAGGGCTTAATAATTGAGATCAAATCGTAATAGTAGATTGGACAACAAGAGGATTGAACAAGCCATTTTAAAACGACTTAGAAAGGAGAGGTATAATGTTCTACTGTATGTATTTTTATATACGTTTACTGATTTCTTCGTCAGTTGTGGACCGATTTACAAAATTATCTTTCTTTGAAAGAGCTGCCTCAAAAAATGGGTTTTATGCTTGGGTTCTACAGTCTGCTTTTCACTTCGATTGCGAAAATTATTTTCATTAGCGGTACAACAAATCTTATAGAAACCATACTAAATGAAGGTTTATTGTTTATGTAGCTGTAGGCTTTATTGCCTAAGTCTTTAAAAATGCAGCCTATTCTCATTATGAAAAACAATATTACGAGCTTGAGAAGTATGTATTCGAAAAACAAGTCGTCCGCGTTTTGCTTATAAAAGAAGCACAAGATTTCACCCGTTTAGTAGTTCAATAAATTAAAGCCGGAAATTAATAACCTGCAATCTAAGATTCAAATCAATCCTGGCTGTTTGCGTATCCACTAAACATTCCACGGTAGCCGCGGCGGCCATGTCAAAATACGTGTTCAGTGGATACGTAAACAACCGAGATACCTAAATATTTGTTCTCGGATTTGTTAACAATTTCGGGCGAAAATCTATAATCGAATAATATAATAAACAGGTAACAGGTTTCTTCTGGGTGAGCTCGCTCCACCATCGACTCTGTCTGCGCCACGTCTAGCTTAGTCTAGAGCCAAGAGCAAACCCATTTCGAATGAAAACCGGCCAAGTGCGAGTCGGACTCGCGCGCGAAGGGTTCCGTACCATTAACTTAAAACATTAGACAGCATAGGCCAAAAAAGTATACATTTTTATTTTATTATAATTTCAAAAGTATTCATCACAGGATACCCGAAACAATTCTAAATAAGAGTTTCCGCGCCTGTTTCTTTACGTGAGTGATTTGAAGTTTATAGGTCCAAGACTTTAGAAATTGCAGGGGGACACACCGTATAAACGACTTTGGCGGGCTATATCTCGCAAATGGTAAAGCTGATAAAAAAGTGTTGTATGGAAACCCTACCTTATTTTCATAGTCCTTTTCAACGATACCCCAGACAAGGGGGTGCACTCAAAAAAATAATTCACCCCCCCCCCTTTACATGTATGGGGAGGTACCCTTAAAAAGGGGTAATTTAAATTTTTTGTATTTTTAAAAATGAGATCTATATGTGAAGTATCCTCAAACAAAGATACATGCAAATCAGTCCATAAACGTAGAAGATATTTTGCTGTGATAGACTAGGACGGACGGACGGAACGATCTTATAAGGGTTCCTTGTCGGACTACGGAACCCTAATAAAAAAAACTGCACGAATACCTACAGACAGCATTGCTTCAGCTAGAAAGTCCACTTGAAACCTTATTTATTATGTTTATCTATACAAATTACGATTAAACAAAATATGATTTAAACAAAAAACTAGTCGTACTGTATCTAGTATGTATAGTTTTGATTTATGTAGAAACATATAAACGTATAGATATATTATTACCAAGGTTTTACGAAGAACCATACTGAAATGAGACCTTTGTATTAAATAGTTTAAATTTTAGCATTGGTATTTATTGAATGATTCACGTAATTCACGTTAGCTAATATTGTAGCAGTATATTACTGAGTCTTCCGAGATAATCAATTGTAAAAAGTTATCTTAATTTCTTCAAAATAAATTGAATGATTGATTACTTTGTTTTTTTTTTATTTATTTACTTTAATCATGAAATGCAATTTCTGATTCATGCTTATAAAGGTAATAGTTTATAGCAAGTAAACTCTGGAACTACTGCACTAATAATAAAACTGTACGAATAATATTAGCTACTTAGTACCTAATAACAATAATTTCACTTAGCTGACTTTCTTAAAAAGTTGGATGATATAGGGTATCACTATTTTCATACAGCAGTCCAGTCATTTAGCTCGAAGATAAATCTGTTACAGAGCTGGGTTCGAGCTTATCTGTCTTTTGCACTGACCTCCACAATACTGACAAGAACGCTGGACTAAACATTCTCTAAGAAATTACAGATAACTTTTGTGCCGAATCAAAGCGCCCCCACCAAATGTCTAGGGAACTAAAATAGAGTAACTTGCATATGCTTATATCGACTCATCTCATAAGTTCCGTGGACAGTCACCACACGCTCACTAAAGCCGTCAGCGCCAAAATGGCGATAATCAAATGGTTTCATTTTTAGGTTGACAGTATGCCGTCCAACATACTTGTATTAAAGATTTATATGCAGGTATGTTGCATCTTGTTTTATCTGTCTGCTTTTTCCTTTATCTGTCTATGTACACCCGTTCAGTTTAAGTTGGCTGCTACTTCCCCTCCGACTTTCCCATTCGGAGACCTCAAGACCCGCCCAGTACGGTACGGTTAGCTTAAGCAGCGTTGCCATACATAAATACGGATCTTTATACGAATTCCGTACCTCAACATCATACTCAAACAGACACTCTTATTAGACAGAGGCAGTGGGTACACGTCTATATTTTTATTTCCTAATAAAAATCCTCGTAAAGTGCATAGTATAAATATAAAATCGTTTTTTATGGAATTAAAGGGTCTAGCAGGCTAAGTGAACAAGAGTGGCCCCCAGAAGAGATTTGGTTATCCTTTTATGTGGAGGACTGGCATGACAACATAAGAACACTGTGTGCGTAATATAAGCCTTCGATCTTCTTTTGTTTTAGAGTTATTCGTGATAAAGTAAAAAAATCAGGTCAATTTAGTTTGGTTACTCTAACTTGAATTGTTACGAAATATAACACTTTAAGTGCTACCCTGATTTTTTTACTTTATCAGAAATAACTCTAAAACAAAAGAAGATCGAAGGCTCATATTACGCACACAGTGTTCCTTTGTCATGCCAGTCCTCCACATAAAAGGATAACCAAATCCCTTCTGGGGGCCACTCTTGTTCCCTTAGCCTGTTAGACCCTTTATCAAAACATATTTATTATTATTTATTAAACTTGAACTAAACGCCTAGTACGAGGGTCAAACTGAAAGTTCTTAGAACTGGCCACTTATAAACAATATAATAAAAAAAATATTCTAAAATTTGAAAATAGAACTCTTTGCCAATATTACTGAGTATATATTTCATTCATTTGTCATTTGTTTTACGACTTGGCGGCAAATTGAAATTTGTCTGTGTCACGTCAAAATGAATTTAACACGAGAAAATTTTCGTGCAATGATTTTTTATGACTTTCGATGTCATTTAAGTCAACAAGAAAGTTATGATAGACTACGATTGGCCTTTCACGATGAAGCCCCATCTCGTGCGACTGTTTACAACTGGTTTAATGAGTTTAAACGTGGTCGCACTAATCTCACTGATGATGTACGTGAGGGACGGCCTTCTACGGCGACGACTGAAAATAACATCTGTGTTGTGCGGCGTATGATAGAGACTGACAAAAGAGTGACCTATCAGCAGATTCGGACAAGCTTAGGCATCGGTATGAGTCAAGTGCACAAAATCCTCCACGAACATTTAGCGGTCAGGAAGCTTTGCGCCCGGTGGATACCTCATAATTTGACTAAGGCTCAAAAACTCCATCGTGTGGATTGGTGCCGTAAAATGATTGAAAGATTTAACGGAGGTGACTCAAATGCTGTGTTCGACATACTAACAGGTGACGAAAGCTGGATTTACTGTTATGATCCTGAAACCAAAAGACAATCTGCTCAGTGGGTGTTTCCTTTCGAGGAGTTGCCAACTAAAGTGAAGAGAGATCGAAGTGCGGGAAAAAAAATGGTGGCCTCGTTCTTTGGAAGGATAGGTCATTTCGCAACAATTGTGTTAGAGGATCAAAAAACAGTTTCTGCAGAATGGTACACTACCAATTGTTTGCCACTTGTCTTGGAAAAAGTTCGAGAGAAACGACCTCGCAGTAGGATCCTCCTTCACCACGACAACGCCTCGTCGCACACCGCCAAGCGAACGATCGACTATTTGGCGACATCAAACGTTGAATTACTGGGTCACCCGCCGTATAGCCCCGACCTCGCGCCTTGTGATTTTTATTTATTTCCAAAAATTAAAGAAAAACTTAAAGGAAAGCGGTTTATGAATGCTGAAGAAGCGGTGGCTGCGTATCGCGATGCCATTGAAGAGACCCCTAAGGACGAGTGGGCAAAGTGCTTTTCCCAGTGGTTCCATCGCATGCAGCGGTGTATTGACGTCAATGGACAATATTTTGAAAAGATATAATAAAACTAATAACTGGCTAATGTAATCAGTTTTTGATTTTCTAAGAACTTTCAGTTTGACCCTCGTATGTATAGTATCGCGTTACTCGCGAACCTCGTTTCACGCGATTTGATTACCGCAGATCGCCGCGTCATTTTGCTAAAATCGGAAAACGGTCGAAAATTATTCGTATCCGTGTATAAAAAAACTCGTGAAAAAATTCAGTCATTTATTAATAACATTACCTAAACCTAGTATTTACAGTCTTGAAAGGTTGCTATGAGCATGAGATGAAGGATGGTACACTAGTAGTTTGAAGGATGGTGCACTAGTGGTTGTCCATGTACTGCAGGTCGGACAGCAGCAGGACCGTGTTGGGCAGCGGCCGCGGCTGCGGCGACAGCACGGTGAGCGTTTGCCGGTCCATGTCCACGGCCGTTCTGTAAGGGAAAATCACAATGTAAATATAGGATTATAAGGCAGTTGTCCGACCGGCTACGATGAGGAAGAAGCAAGTAGAGCTAGAAACGAGTTGTCGCTGGACTTTTAGGCGCACACTACGCGACAACTAGACAAAGCTCGGCGACTGTCAAGATACGCACCAAGGCGAGGCGCTGTCTCTTGAATATTTTACTACTAATGATCGCTTCCTGCACGACGTCAGTCTTACAACTAATCGCCGATGCAAGCGACTGCTCCGCGTCTACTCGCGGCGACAAGACGCCAACAGCAAAAGATGACGCTGCGACAAGTAGCCCAGTTTGCGATGGCTTTAAAGCAAGTGTTCTTGGGCGACAGGCGATTTGAATTTAGAATAGAATTTGACCGTTAGTTATTCGCCGATCGAGCATCGCCGAGTAATCTCATCTTGATAGCTCTCTCGCTCAGCGACAAACGTGTAAAGAGAGTTCGCGCTGGCAGTTTGATCAGTCAGCGATCAAAAATTAATGTATGCATCTCTTTTGTTTAAACGGAATGTATATCTATTGTACGTTTCTTGGGTAAGAAAATTGCCGATTCACTCGTTTACTCGTCGGCAGTAAGACAACTTCCTAAAAGCTCTCTACCAAGCTCAAGTTAGATCCTGTATGGAGTACTGCTGCCATCTTTGAGATGGATCTGCCAAATACCAACTAGCTGCATTAGACTTGATGGAAAAAAGAGCAATACGAATTATTGGAGACACTAAACTATGTGAAACTGCAAAGCCTCGAACATAGGCGTAAGGTGGCATGCCTTTCAGTGTTCTACGGGCTACATTTTGGCGAGTGTGCGAAGGAATTGCACTAATTGATTCCACCCGCCGCTTTCTACTATCGGAACATAAGACGCAGGCGGGGGTTCTACCCTTATATCGTTGACATGCAACTAATACGCACCAAACGTTTTAAATCTTCGTTCCACTTGCGTACGGCTAGACAGTGGAATTCGTTGCCGGCTGATGTGTTTCCTAAACACTATGATTTGGATTACTTTGAGAAAAGAGTGAATAGGCTGATTCTAGACAGACATGTCACAACTTCGACCGCATCTTCGGTTACTACCATGTGTGATTGCGGTCAAATGTCTGCCTATTAAATAATAATAAATTGTTTCAACACTTACCACCTTACCTAGCCCCAAACTAATAGTGAGCTTGTGCTATGGTGACTAGGATAACGGATAGATTTATATCCGTAATCCTAGTCACTAAGTTTTTACTTAAATACATATAAACATCCATGACTTAGGTACAAATGCTTGTGCTCATCATACAAACATTTGCCCCTTGCGGGATCCGAACCCGCAACCGCCTGGTTTAGAAGTTCGGTGCACGAACGACTACACCAAGACGGTCGTAAATATAAAAAAAGCTAAAATATATAGTCCAAAAAGTTCTTGCCGAGCGTCAGGCGTGCGGGGAGCGAGTAATGCTAGTGCTGTGTCAGCTGGGACGGATTATGGTGCGGGGAACGGGATTTCCTATACGACTACGGGGCACAGGATGGTCGCGCACGACCTTGTCGGACTATAATAATGCAAGCGATAGGCGCTTCCTCGCCCCCATACGACTACGGGACACAGGATGGTCGCGTACGACCTTGTCGGACTATAATAATGCGAGCGATGGGCGCTTCCTCGTCCCCATACGACTACAGGACACAGGATGGTCGCGCACGACCTTGTCGGACTATAATAATGCGAGCGATGGGCGCTTCCTCGCCCCATACGACTACGGGACACAGGATGGTCGCGCACGACCTTGTCGGACTATAATAATGCGAGCGATGGGCGCTTCCTCGGCCCCATACGACTACGGGACACAGGATGGTCGCGCACGACCTTGTCGGACTATAATAATGCGAGCGATGGGCGCTTCCTCGCCCCCATACGACTGCGGGACACAGGATGGTCGCGCACGACTTTGTCGGACTATAATAATGCAAGCGATGGGCGCTTTCTCGCCCCTATACGACTACGGGACACAGGATGGTCGCGCACCGACCTTGTCGGACTATAATAATGCGAGCGATGGGCGCTTCCTCGCCCCCATACGACTACGGGACACAGGATGGTCGCGCACGACCTTGTCGGACTATAATAATGCGACCGATGGGCGCTTCCTCGCCCCCATACGACTGCGGGACACAGGATGGTCGCGCACGACTTTGTCGGACTATAATAATGCGACCGATGGGCGCTTCCTCGCCCCCATACGACTGCGGGACACAGGATGGTCGCGCACGACTTTGTCGGACTATAATAATGCGACCGATGGGCGCTTCCTCGCCCCCATACGACTGCGGGACACAGGATGGTCGCGCACGACTTTGTCGGACTATAATAATGCAAGCGATGGGCGCTTTCTCGCCCCCATACGACTACGGGACACAGGATTGTCGCGCACGACCTTGTCGGACTATAATAATGCGAGCGATGGGCGCTTCCTCGCCCCCATACGACTACGGGACACAGGATGGTCGCGCACGACCTTGTCGGACTATAATAATGCGACCGATGGGCGCTTCCTCGCCCCCATACGACTGCGGGACACAGGATGGTCGCGCACGACCTTGTCGGACTATAAATAATGCGACCGATGGGCGCTTCCTCGCCCCCATACGACTACGGGACACAGGATGGTCGCGCACGACTTTGTCGGACTATAATAATGCAACCGATGGGCGCTTCCTCGCCCCCATACGACTGCGGGACACAGGATGGTCGCGCACGACCTTGTCGGACTATAATAATGCGAGCGATGGGCGCTTCCTCGCCCCCATACGACTGCGGGACACAGGATGGTCGCGCACGACCTTGTCGGACTATAATAATCACAATTCACACTGTGATGGAAGCGACGCGGGGCAAGCACTTTTAAATATCTCCATGTAATAAAAAAGGCGCGATAGCTGAGCGGAAAAAAACTTTACTTATCATCCGTTGAGGTTGTGAGATCGATCCCCGCCTGTACCACTGAGTTTGTTTAAAAACTAAGGTAGGTACAGTCTTTTAGAAAGATAAAATAATAATAATAAATTGTTTCAATAAGTTGTTTCAACATGAACTAGTTCTGTCTGAACTGTTCTAGATGATACTTACACACAAACGAATCCAGCTAGGTTAATATGTAGCAAGTCATCTGGTCCCACCGCGAAGGATACTGCTAGCACGCGATGCGCAAGCGCAGGCGACCGTGGAATTGCCACTAGTTTAGGATACGAATCTTAATCAATGTCTTTGACGGTAAAAATAACTAATAAAGGTACTTACACACAAACAAATCCAGCAAAGTTATTATGCAGCACATCATCATCCGGGCCAGCCGCGAAGGATACTGCCAGCACTCTGTGACCGAGCGCAGGCGACGACAAACTCCTACTAGTTTAGGATACGAATCTTAATCAGGGTCTTTGCCCATAAAAATAAGTTAAGGTACTTACACACAGACGAATCCAGCGAGGTTAGTGTGCAGCACGTCGTCATCTGGTCCCGCCGCGAAGGATACTGCTAGCACGCGATGCGCTAGCGCAGGCGAAGGAGGGACTCCCACTAGTTTGGTTAACGCGTCCTCCGCCCGCATGCCTAGGGGCATACACGACTTGGGTAGGGAGGGGGCGCCGACCTGGGGGGAATGAGAAATAATTTATAACAAGAATAGAATTGTAATAGGCTTTGGATATAGCCTTCTTCAAAATTGTATTTTGTAATGCAACTACCATATTTGGATATTTTCGTTTATATTTGCGCTGTAAGACTTAGCCAAATATGATTCCAAATGGTCTTTGGGAGCTACTGTACAGGTTTTGATTCTGCAGCGAAATTTTTTAAGGGCCAAAAGGCCATATGTATGGCGTTGACTTAGACGTTTTTTTTTTACAGCTTCAAGGTACCACAGACATTAAGGCCAATTTGCGCACATCCGGATTAGCTAATCTTGATTTGTTCAAGGCCTATTATCTGAGTTGAAAGTGCGTAAGTGGGACGTAGGTATTTATTTTTCATTTTTTATGACTTCATGCCTCCACGCGTTCCGAAAAAGAGTATTGACAGATAGACAACAAAGTGATTTTACCTCTTTAGGTACGGAACCGTAAAAACTCAAACATCAAATTATGTATACTTAAACCGATTTTCAAAAGTGTAGCGATCTTACCTTATATATCTTGAGGTCGGCGAACTTGACGTCGAAGGAGTGCGGGTAGTAGGGCGTGCGCTTGCCGTAGAAGTACTCGCGCACGCGCGCGTCGCGGCTCTCGGCGCGCTGCGTGTCCGACCGCTCCACCACCTACATATTAATTTTTATACATTTAAACAAGCAATTCTTGTATATTTATTTATATTTGTAATCGGCTCTAAGGATCTCGCTGAAATTTGGTATGTGAAACAAAGAAAGAAAATACATTTATTCAGCATTATTTATTATTAATACAGGGTGGCCAGTTTACAGTGGTCAAAAGATTTTTTTCAGCTTGAGAGCATCATAAGTGATCGTTTAAATCATACTTTAGCTAGGCGAAAACTTACGAACGAAATTTTAATGTTTTTGACGCAAAACCTATATGTTATGAAAACTACTAGACCAAATCGAATAAAATTTGGTATGGGCATAGTGCAATAATCTACCTATTGCGCTATAGGCTCATCTGGTGTAATTTATCAGAGTGATATTTTTAGTTTAACTTTTTCTGTAGCTTTTTTTAATTTTTCAGTTGTCAGTTTATGTCATAAACATCTGCAATTACTCTATTTTAGTTCCGCGGAACTTCGGTGGGGGCGCTTTGATTAGTCACAAAAATTCTGTCATTTCGTAAAGAATGTTTGGTCCAGCATACTAGTACTACTTTGAGGTCAGTGTGAATAATGTACTTACGCCTCCACTTTTCGGTAAATAAACCACTTTGACAAACTTTGGCATGTCCCTCTTTAGTTCAATGAATAGTCTTTCATTATCTAGAACTAGAATTACATCAACCTGGAAAAAAATATGGGTTTATTATTTTGGTGTAAGATATTGGGCTCAATTCCAATCTGTCTAAGATTAAATTTAGGTTCAGTCTCTCTCTTTCTGTGTCAAACAAAGGAAAAGAGTCAGACTACATTAGAAACGTCATAGTAATGGATGCGATTTCCTACGTATTTTTACAAGTTTTTCCGTGTTTTTGTCTACCTTTAGTCATCATCAAATGACATCGCTACTTAATTGTCAATGGATTCTCTAATTGCCTTAGCAACAGCCAGCTGTTTAGTCCAACATTTCTTAATTAATATAGTCTGTCTCTTTTTGTTAGTTTGGCAGAGAAAGAGAGAGACTGAACCTAAATTTAATCTTAGACAAGGAGCATTGGAATTGACCTGATTATTATCATTTTAAAAATGAAGTGGATTACAATAAGTGTACCTACCTCAAATGCTTGTGCTGCATGTGTTAACACTTTGTAACCAGCATTTTTAATCCATCCACATGTGTTTATTATTACTCCTGATGTGGCAGCTGTAATAAAATCGTATACAATATGTTAAAAGCATTCACTTTCTTTCTCCATCCTTTCATCCATAAGTATACAGGTTTGTTGTGATACTTTTAATATCACTATAAGGTTTTTTTAATAGCACATTTTGTCCTTAATTTTGAATATAAATTGATTATAAAGAGTTATATTCCTAAGTTACCTTTCTTATTGTTTTCACAGCGCTCTGTGATGACTTCAGCTAGCCTTGAAACAATTGTGTTGTAAAGTTCCAAGTTTTCACCGGGAGACTTGTGGCCAAAGTGGTACACTAGTGGCGCTTGCTGGCTGAAACCTTCTTCAATTGATGCTGGTCTTTCTACCAGCATAGCACCTAGAAACATTTAAAAAAAAGTTTGAAAGGAAAAGACAGAAAATCAAAAATCTATAGATAGAGATATCTAAGTTATATTGCGTCTAAATCATTGAGCATAAAACAAAAACAAATTATTGTAATATTATGTATACAGATGATGTAGAAGTACTTACGTAAAAAATTTGCTAGTTTAAAAATGCAGTTAAAAATAAAATTTTATGGAAAAAACTTAATGATCACTTAAAAATTACCTGTTCATTTACGTTAATCCAAAACATGCTATGCCTTTTTCTTAAATAAAAGTCCATTTTTCTTTGCGTGTCAAACATTGTAAACAATTTTTTTATGACTTTTAAAACTAATACTGTTGAAAAATATTTACTAATAGCTCTAAAAAGCTACAAATATCAAACCATAAACTACCAATTTTTAATTTTTGTGTCTATCTTATTTTAAAATAAATAAATAATAAATAAATTGTTTCAACAAACACACCAATTACCTAGCCCCAAAATAAGTGTGAGCTTGTGCTATGGTGACTAGGATAACGGATAGACATACTTAAACACATTTATAAACATCCATGACTTAGGTACAAATGCTTGTGCTCATCACACAAACATTTGCCCCTTGCGGGATTCTATGTCAAGATTGTTTACAATGTTGGACAAGCAATGAAAAACGGAGTTTACCTGATTTATAAGTTCTGATTTCGGACACAAGGAAAATTACTCATTTGACAAAAACAAATCATATGTGTAACATCCTAGGACTTCAGGCAAGTTACCTATAATTATCATTTCATATGTATCACTTAACACTTAGTTTATGCTTCATGTCTATGTTACCATCAATACTATAACTCATACTACACTATACTGAAAGTATGATGATGCTCTTGTCATTTGCATCTTAATTAATCTTAATTCTTGATCATAAGATTACTCATTAAAACACAATTTTACGGATTACTTCGCGATTTATTTACATTTTATAGAAGCAATCCGTAAAATTGTGTTTTAATGAGTTCAACAATTCGCATAAACGTAAGAAACATAAGATTACTATTATGCTCAGGCCAAGCTTAAGGATAGTGGATGGTGGTAACACCAGTGTTATGTCATGAATGAGTGCTACTGAAATTACTTAAAAAATAGAAATCTTTAAAGATTTACCTATTGTTCCTGGAATACTGATGTTGCCTTGTCCAACATCCAGATCCACAAATATAGGCCTGCGACCCATTCGCACCGCATAGTTGAGCAATATCCTTGTCAGTGTGGACTTCCCCACATCACCGGGGCCCACAACCATTGTGACTGGCCCTCGCGTGTTTTCTTGTTCTGCAGCTACCCTCTGCTGCTCAAGCGCTGCATGTACATTTAAGTATACAACCTTGAAATAAGTAAAAAAAGTAAATAACAATGATATCAACTAATTTTGTTATTATTGTCTTATTTTCTATCTTGAGTTGCTAATAGTATGAAAATAATAATTGTTTTTATTCAAACTTAGGTGTTAAAGAAAAAAAACCTATTGTTAAGTCTAACAATATCTTACTATGTACAGTAGGCACTCAATGGCTCAAGAGTGCAGGTTATTTCTATTTTATATTATGCCATATAAGTTGCATATATGAATATGTCTACACGCTATATATGCCTCCTGGGCTGTCATGTGACCTAATTACGATAAAAAATTAAAACTCAAAGCTTCTTACCATAGGAGTCTCTTTAGCCACATAACTAACTTCAGTGCGCCCTCTCAGCTCCACGGTGCAGCCATGCCACGTGAACACGGCCACCTTAGCCCCCGTGTGGAACTCATAAGGCTTCCCCTTCACCAATTCAGTGCCAAACAACTCAGCATAACCACTCTTAACCTACAAAACAAATCATCATTTACTAACTTATAATACTAAACTATATTCATCGAAACCATTATACAGGTATATATAGCAATACAAGAAACTTCTGCAAGTGGCTATGCTTTATCAACTTACTTCTAAAACCACTTTTTCGTTCTTTGATTCGACTTCGAAACGTAGCTCCGAATCCGGGTCCAATTTGAACTCTTGCAGCTGCACTTCAGTCATTTTGTAAATGTTGGGTAATTACTAATTGTACATAAATTTTAACAAACGTTGATCGATCAAGTAAACAAAACAAAGCGCCAAGAAAAGAAATTTATGTAAAATGATTCGTCGTGGTGTCCAACAATCAGTCAGTGTCAGCGTCAATCACAGGCACAGGTAGGTGAGAAAGTGTCATAATTTTTTGACGTTTGTCATTTGTATTGGTGATGTGCATTACAGAATTTTTGAACGTGTCGATATATTATATAATGGTAAATATGTACATTGTTTCAACAAACAGACCAATTACCTAGCCCCAACAAACAATCCTTATTAGTTTAAACTTTTGTATGGAATGGTTTGTTTAAAGCATCATACTCGTGGAAAAGAGAAAGTTTAGTCGACGCAAACACGAAAAGCGGTTCTTCGGAGTGAATCTCTAGTGAGATGGTTCCACTTTGGCACCACTTTCACGTTGGTAAAAATCGGTTTATTCTAAAGGATTCGCTTAGCTTTAGCTTAGGTAGAGGGCTGCGGCTGTCGCTGAAAATTGGCATTTGGTAGAAACGGTCGTTATATCATCAGCAGCTTAAAAGTGCTTAGCCGTTTACGTGGTTCATTGAAAATCACTATAAAAAACTAAGCGAGTAGCGCCTTTTAACATCACATGTGGCCAAAACACTTTTTAGCGTAGTATCTAGACACATGGCAGTGTATCAGCCAAGTTCGCAAAGCAACAAAGGCGAAGACACCGGCCATCTGTTATTTAGACGAACCATTTCAAGCCACTTTTGACACCCCTATAACTTTAAACCTATTTAACATACATGTTTGCAATTTTGCTAGTCTTTGGGACTATCATTTTATCACTAAATCCAGAATTTCAATAAAATACCTCTTACCGTTCACGAGATATTCATGTCTGAAAATAACTATTTTTACCACTGACTGACTCACTCACTCATCAAATAAAATGTTTGTCTACTTCCAGGTGTCCTAGAAAGTTGAAATTATGCACCCAGCTAGGTAATGGTCCAAATACAAAGGAAAAAATGTGAAAACAATGAATTTCCAATTTAAATAGTAATAATTCACTCCTTATTTACCTCCCATACAAATATACTCTTTAGTGACTAGATGGCGATCACATAGTCCTATGCTTAATTGACCTGAACTAAAAGTAACCACTTATTCTAATACTTATTGACTAAATGACGTAACGTAACTCTACGTAATCAAATCAAACCTTTAAAAAAAATTTGTCGGGTAAAAACTTGCCAACCGAATTATTGGGTAGCAAATACAGGAGCTATGGTATAAGGGGCTTTGTAAGAACTTGATTTCCTGATAAATCTCACTTCTTTTGTTAGCGAAACCGTTAAGAAATTGGCATTATATTCACATTTTATGTTTTTGTTGGGATATTCATTACGTGAAACAACAGACAAGTAAGGCCATCTAGAGTTTTACAGTCAAAACATCATTGATTCATTTGGTTTGCGTCTGATTGAGCTGTTAACATTCACATGATTGGAACTTTGAGTCACAAGCAGTGGAGAGAGACCAAATTTAAAATAAACAATTACATATGCATGTAATTATTTTTATAACTTAAGCAATTATTTTGCAAGTTTTTACGAAATCAAATTGAATTTCACTCACAAAAATTAATCGACTGTGTCATCATGTAATTTTTGTGAGGGAAATTCAATTTTATTTCGTATAAACTTGCAAAATAATTGCTTAAGTTATAAAAATAATTATAAGTTAAGCTGATTTCATCTTAACTGATGGTTAAATATTTGTTAAAATATTTCCATCGGATACATGCGGGTACATTCCCCAAGTATTGATGAAATCGAACGCCGGCTAGCAAGCACTTACGAAAATTCGTCGGTTGACTAACGTCCTCCGTAGCTTAGTTGGTAAGAGCACTCGTCCGGATAGCGAAGGGACGTGGGCTCGAGTCCCACCGGATGACACAGTCGATTAATTTTTGTGAGCGAAATTCAATTTGATTTCGTAAATTACATATGCACTAAAAAAATGATTATGACGTTGTTTGCTTAAACTTTAAATAATGACTTTTTGTGTGCCTTTTCTGATAAAACTAATTTATCAATTAGAAAATAAACTCGTAGATTAATACAAGTATTCATTTATTATGACAGTCAACAGAACAGTTGCTAGGACACAAGTTATAAAAGGTTTTCAAAAAATGTAAAGAGAATTAATAACAAAGAGTCTTAACACCCTCCCTTTTTGACAACCCTTAACGGACCATACCAATATTCTTCAGTATTGATTCAATCCGTGGCTTGTGTAACGCCTTGGTCAGGAAATCTGCTAGCTGGAACTCGCTAGGAATATATTCCACACATATTTCTCCATCAGCCACAAGTTCTCTGACATAGAAATGTCTGATAGCAATATGTTTTGTTCTTCGATGGAGTTCTGGGTTATGTGAGATCTTAATCACAGCATCGTTATCGATTTTGAGTTTCGGTATCTCCTTTAGCTTAGAAATTTCTCCAAATAGTCGTTTGATCCAGACAATCTCTCTGGATGCTTCACTAGCAGCTACCAGTTCGGCTTCAGTACTAGATATGGCTACACATGTCTGTCGTCGACTCGCCCAAGATATTGCTCCTCCAGAGTATATACACAAAATACCCGATGTCGAGCGTCTGGTGCTTTGTTCTCCACCATGATCGGAGTCACTGTAGCAATCCAGAATACCGGAGTTACAGTTCTTTTTAAAAACGATCCCATAATCTAAAGTCCCCTTGATGTATCGAAGTATATGTTTCAGCTTTACAATATCATCTTTTGAGGGATTTTCAAGTGATCGGGACACTATACTTACAGCATATGCTAAGTCTGGTCTAGTTCCAACTGTCAAATAGGCAAGTGCTCCTACAGCTTCTCTATACGGAAATGAAGTAGGCTCTGTCACCCCTTTATCCATATTTGATAATTCATCTTTTAGTATTGGAGTTGTGACAGATTTGCAATCGCTCATGCCAAATCGATCTAGAACTTTGTGAGCATAGTGTTTCTGTGACACTTTTATATCACCATTTTGTTCTTCTATTTCCAATCCAAGAAAATAAGAAGCGTCTTTTATAGTAATCTTAAATTTTCTTTTCAACTCTCTCATAAACATTTCAGAATCTTCCTGATTAGTTGCAGCAACCAGACCGTCGTCTACGTATAGAGCCAAAATGATTTTTCCACCTTTACGGTTACGGATAAATAGGTAGGGATCAGTTGTGCTTTGTTGGAATCCAATAGCTTTCAAATAATCCACCATACACTTGTTCCAGCACCTTGGGGCTTGCTTGAGGCCATATAGACTCCTCTTTAGTTTACACACCTTCTTGGATCCATCTGAGTAGCCATCAGGCTGGCTCATGTAAATTTCTTCGTTTAAAGAACCATACAAAAAAGCGGTTGACACGTCAAACTGTGTGAGATTCAGACCTTCATTTGCCGCAACGCTTATGACAGATCTAATTGTTGTCATCTTAGCAACTGGGCTAAAAGTCTCCTCATAATCAGTGCCTTTTTTCTGTGTATAACCCCTAGCAACTAGTCTTGCCTTGAATTTATCTAGAGTGCCATCTGCATTGGTTTTGATCTTGTAAACCCATTTACAAGATATAGGCTTTCTATCTTTTGGAAGATCAACCAATATCCAGGTTTTGTTTTCCTTTAAAGACTTGACCTCATTTTCCATTGCCTTGACCCAATCATCTTTATGTGGACTAGTTATTGCTTCTTTGTAAGTTTTCGGTTCATTAATCTCATTTACAATATCAGTTGACATCATGACATAATCTCCGAAACGATTAGGTGGTCGAATCTGTCTTCTATCTCTCAGAGTGGTTCTTGTAGCGATCTCAGCTATGTCATCTATATTTATTGGTGCCTCAGTATCACCTCCACCAACACCATCTTGTTCATCATCATCACTAAGAGCATTTTCATAAAGAGGTGACCCTGACAGTGATGCTTCAAGAGACGGTTGGAGTGGTTCATTTTCTACTTCCTGACTCGTAACACGATCCGGCGATGTGTTAGGCATAATCGAAATAGGCTCATCAGTTCTTATTGCAGTCCCATCAGAGCTATTTTCGGTGCGATCATCCTCCCTTGCATCACACGTCGATGGTTCTTGAAGTGGAAAATAGATTTCAGCTGAGCTCTGTTCTTCAGAATCACCTGGTCCTATCGGCATAAGTACCGACTCATTAAATACAACGTCTCTTGACCTTATGAGTTTTCCACTCTTACTCAGTAAGCGGTAGCCTTCGTCGCCATCATAACCAATGAGAATGCATTTCTCAGCCTTTTTAGACAGCTTTACCCTCTTTTGTTGAGGTATATGAGCGTAACATTCACATCCAATTACTTTTAGGTGACTGATTGCTGGCTTTTTCTTAAACCATAATTCAAATAGTGATTTACCAATTACTGGAGTTGGTCCAGTTCTGTTCAGAACGTATGCAGCAGTGTTTATCAGTTCTGCCCATGTCGCGAGTGGTAATTCTTCGTGAGCGTGCATCATTGTGCGAGCAGCTTCGACTAAGGTTCTGTTTTCGCGTTCGCTAAGCCCATTTTGCTGTGGCGTATACGGCATCGTAAGCCTTTGTCTTATACCAGCTTCTCGTAGAATGCACCTTACATTGTCATTATCAAATTCACCTCCATTATCACTCAGGAACTCTTTTACAGATAGTCCAGCCACCTTGCATTCTTGTAACATCTGTCGCAGCTTCAAGTGAACTTCCGACTTCTGTCGCATAAAATAAACTTGACGGAATTTGCTGAAGTCGTCTTTGAACAGAACAAAATAACGAAATTTATTGAAGGAAGGAGGGAATGGGCCACACACATCAGCGTGTATGATTTCAGCAGGCTCTTTTGCTCGTTCTCTTGTTCCGAATTTTTGTCGGTGTGTCTTACCGTAAATACATCCGATACACAATTCAGAGTCTAGACGAACTTTGATTCCAAGTTCCCGTTCAATAACACCTTTGACATGTTTCTTATTCTGGTGAGCTAACCGTTCGTGATAAAGTTGTAGAGTATTATTTGCTGACAAGACGTTCAGATCAGGAGTCGAATTTATAATAGTCTCTACATTAAGCTTATATAAACCTCCGTTCTTAGCTCTTCTGCCAGTTAATACTAACATTCCATCAACTTTTAGCGAGCAGTGTTCTCTTTCAGACATGAAAACAGTATTGGTCAGTCTGTCTTGAGTGGCCAGTACAGAAAATAGGTTACGCATAATATCGGGTACATACCAGACATCACAGAGTCTTAATCTCGATTCTTTGCCATTAATGATCGTTTTCCAATCAACTGTACCTTTTCCGACAGCTTTGACAGTAGCTCCATTTGCAGTTGTCACTGTACGAGTATCCTTAAAGTGCTCGAATGTAGAGAAAAACTCTTTTCTGCAAGTCACGTGACTCGTTGCCCCATTATCGACAAACCAATTTTCTGTATCGTAGTTCGTGAGCATAGAGTTTACGTCCGTAGTGACAGTAAGAAGCATTAAGTTCAAATTGCTTGGACTACTATCTGGCTTCGCTGGTTTCCCGTCAGCTTTCCATTTATTACATTGTCTGACCTTATGACCGACTTTGCCACAGTATCCACATTTCTTCTTAGCGTTATTGCTATTCTGTAGCGCTAGAGCTTCTGCAGGTTCTTCATTTTTAAATGACATAGAACGCTCATAGGCACAAAGTTGTGTGGTCAGGTTTTCTACAGTTTTATCTGTCTTCGACATCATCATCCAACTTGATTTAAAAGAAAAGTAAGCTTCAGGTAGAGTATCAAGAATTTTGCAGATTAACAGGATATCTGGTAATTCGGATTTGTCTATCTTCATAAGCTCGGCTTTCAAATCTGTCCAAATTGTTTTTATTTTTGAGACATGAGTCGTAATGTCATGTGACGGATCTTTACTATAGCCGAAAAACTCCATACAAAGTGCGTAACTTTTATCTTCAGATGTGCCGTCGAATAATCGATGTAATTCGTCCCAAACTTCTTTAGACGAGTTAAAGCGCATTATTTTTTGAAGAGTTTCATTTGACATATTTGCAGTAAGCAGTAGTAATGCGGAACTATCAACTTTGTTGTAATAATCGAGAGCAGTATTGTACTTGGAGATTTCATCGTCTTTGGTAGGTTTTTCGGGTTTTTGGAGAGTACCGTTTACCGCATCCAATCCACCAGGCACACCTCGTAGAAGTAACGTTGCCTTAAACTTCCAAGTAGACCAGTTCTTTGCACCTTCCAGGTGACCGATGTCAACTTTGCAACTAGGTGATTGCATTATGAATCTTCGTCTTCCCGGATTGTATCAAAACTTGTTACATTACTCACTCGATTTATTTATTTTACTTTCACTCGATATGAGCTCTGCTACCATGATAAAACTAATTTATCAATTAGAAAATAAACTCGTAGATTAGTACAAGTATTCATTTATTATGACAGTCAACAGAACAGTTGCTAGGACACAAGTTATAAAAGGTTTTCAAAAAATGTAAAGAGAATTAATAACAAAGAGTCTTAACATTTTCAAGTTAATTTTGCTATTAACATAAGCTAAAGAAAAGCTATTAAGATGAGCAGCTTTTTGTAATACTAAAAAGCGTAAAAGATATAACGTTTATTTAAGCTGTTTTTTCCATCTCTATCTTAGGCTCCACGCAGACGGGCCACAGAGACCACCGCCACTGTAGCGCGCCACGCCCATATATTCCACCTAGACCTCAGGCCTAGACGAAGGTGTTAGGTGGCCGGCGGCTACAATTGACACTCACCTGCTAAAGATCTTTTGACAGAAATTTTGTCAAATTTGCAAGCGGTGCTGCGTCGCACATAACGCAAGCAATATTTGTATCGATGTACAGTTATAAAAATATACATTAGACTTCACTATCTTGATGTCCAGACAAAAATCTTCAAACAAAGGTTCCGTACTTCACATAATTGATTACATACTCAAATATATTAGTATAAATTTATGGTACAAATCATATAAAATAAGCACAGACGACTACATTTAGAAAGAAAACCAGATTTACTGATATTATTTTAACAGACATATACTTAAGAAGCACAAATTATGGCAATTTTTTAAGCAGAGTTTTTTACTACTCTATTAATTTCGGAACAAAATCGAACACATTGTGTCGTTTCATTTCTGCTGTTTTTTGGATTTTAAACAAAAATAAATTTGATTTAATACACGAATAAAATACACCGCTCGGAAATATAAATTCAAGCATCTTTATAATGCCTATTAGCAACTGTTTGTCATATTACATAATTATAAAAGTTATATTTCAAAATTAAACATTTTGTGCAAACTGATCCAAATGAACGAAACGTTGACAACGACATTTCATTTTCAAAAATTGTTTTGAAACAGGTAAACAAAGAACACATTTTTGGTGTTTTGATATATTTTTGCAAATAAAAGTGTATAATAAATACAATAAATCATGGAGAATTCATTTTTTGAATATCGTGATAAAACTGAAATGGATAGTGACTCAGATAACGAAGTTATCGACAATAGTTTGGTTGTAGACCAACCTTTTTCTTCTAAGAAAACGCCGAATTGTAAGAATCGTACAGTTTTCGTTGCTGAAACTGAAGAATCTGCTTCAGATGGTGAGTTTATTAAACATTCTAGTATTTACCGTTGTTTTAATATTTAGTAGACTTACAAGCAACATTTAATGAACACAATTAATCATTTTGATATTCTTTAATCAATCAATAATATTGTAGTAATTCATTACTGATTATAGATTCTAAGACTGACGAAGAAGACAATGAGCCTCTATCCAAGCTCAAGTCTGTGGTCAGGAACAGCGCTGTTCATGACCAACATGTGGTGCTGAGCAGTGATGATGGTGAGTAGTTGCAAAAATAAAAATTTCATGTGTTAATACGTTTTTTTTTTAAAGTGATAAGCATTCACTTTGCAATCTAAATATATTATTGCAAGGAACGCGGGTTTGATTCCCGCCTCTGGCGGTCATTTTTTCAAGTGCAATAATATATTTAGATTGCAAAGTGAATGCTTATCACTTAAAAAAAAAAACATATTTGCAAGCTTCATCTTTCGATTGTTAAATACTTGAAATAGTATTTCTTTCGAGTGTAATCCCAATAACATTGATGAAAGCAACGCGGCATTACAGCGTTAAGAAGCACTTGAAAATTTCGACAGGCTCTGCCAACGCCAGGGTGGCCGAGAGGTTAGGCAATCGCCCGGCATGCGAGGAACGCGGGTTTGATTCCCGCCTATGGCGGTCATTTTTTCAAGTGCAATAATATATTCATGTGTTAATTTTGTCCTTTTTCCAAATTGGTTTTTTTAGATAAAGGTAATTTACTGTAATTTTATACATTTTTTTAGCAGACGTTTCCAATTCAGTACAGGTATTTAGAAAGACTAGTATATTTTTGTTATTTGGGGAAAGTAATGTATCTACATAGTTGTTATACATTTTGTTAAAGTATGCTATTTATAAGTGTTTATATTATAGATGGAAGTAATAGAGGCAGCATTAGAAGGCAGTCTGCATCTTCACCAAACAAAGTAGTTTTAAGCTCATCTGATGAAGGTTAGTAAGTAAATGTAGCTAAGTTTCGATAAAAAAATTTAATATTAACATTTAAGAATTACCTTCTGCATCTCACAATACAAGAAATGCCTATTAAGAATGTGTCAGGTAGTAATTGTTCAAATGTAATTTTATAACATCTTAATGACTTTAAATAAATAAATTACATAGTGTAATAAGATTCTAAAACAAGAATTTGATTTAAGTGTATTACATCAAAGCTCTTGTCCATGTCTCACAAACAAAGGACCTAATTCAGAACTTTAGAATAAAATTGCATTCAACATCTCCAGTAAACACACAGAACCATGACTTCCAGTGCTGGATTATCCTTGTAGCAAGAGTATAAAATTGAATTATTACTTAAAAATGCTTTTTTTTTCAATATACATATTGAAAAAACAAGTGAACATTGCATAAATAAATGATGAATGCAAGAACAATGTAAAAGAAGTAAGCATCGTAAAAAATAATGACTGTAAAAAAATGAGAATGAGTTTAATCATATTTTTAACTAATTTTTATGTTTACTTATTTTTACCATTTTCACTCGTTTTTCTGATGATTGTTGCGGTTATGTTCACGTATGTAATTACGATGTTTACTTGTTTTAACAATGTTCACTGGTTTTCTGATGTTCACTTGTTATTCCGATATTAACTTGTTTGAACAATGTTTACTGTTTTTTCGATGTTAACTTTATTTTCTGATGTTCATTGGTTTTTCTGATGCTCTTTTGTTTTTTCGATCTTCACTTGTGTTACAGTGTTAACTGTTGTTATGATATTTACAAAATTGGCGCACGTCGCATTAAAGGTCGCATTCCTGTAAGGAAACATCGTCCAGCCCGCGACACAGGTTTTTCTTAGTGTGTGGACAGTTAAAAGCTCCATGTATCGTAGCTCTTTATTTCCTTCAAAGTGTAACGATAATATGTTTTTATTTATTTATTTTTATTTTACGGCAGTCAATTTTTTTTTGGGTTTAGTATTTCTTACAAAGGTTGCTGCTTATTTTACAATGAGACTAGTATTTGTAAATTGTTCTACCTTTCAGCCTTTATGAGCCATATCAGAAGCCATAATCAATATGAAAGTTTAATTAATGATTCAAATGGATATTTAATTTATGATTTATCGACAGCAGAAGAGGAAGTATCCCCAGAGATAGTACCCAGACGTCGCCCACCAACGAGGCCCAAATCCATTGACTCCAACGATTCGTTCATCGGACGAGTCAAGTCCAAGAAACGCATGATATTCGACTCCGATGCGGACAATTCTATAGTTATAGAACATAACAAAAACAAGAAACTCACTTGTTTGAAAGATACTCCGCTCAAAATAGATGGCGGTAAAAAAGTTGCTATTGCAAATGATGAAAGCATGAGTGATGGTGATGAGAGTGATGAAGCTAGCGAGAATGGTGATGATGAAGACGATAGTGGTGCAGAAAATAAAGATGATGAAAGTGGAGATGACAATAATGATGATGATGATGATGATGATGACGGACCTGATGAAGATGAAATGGTGATGTCGCGGGCGACGCGGATGAGTATCATGGGCGTGGTGCCTAGGACTGGTGACAGTGATGATGAATCTGACTTTATTCAGTCAGATGATGTAAGTTTACCAATTAAAATCCTTATTTAAATAACATTTTAAGATTTTGTTGTGTTGATCCCAATATGTAGTTATTGCTTCATATTTAATTTTCTTACTTTTGACTTTTCATATTTTTAAGGTATTTTCTGCATTGATTGTTGATGCAATAGATAACATTTTATTGCAACAACAATACTATTTACACAGAAAGATGTACAAATTAGGCGGTCTTATCGCTAAAAGCAATAAAAATTTCTATGTCAACATTTTTGCACCCTACCGTAGTCGTGGCGCCCTACTGTTTGCCTCTAGTTTGTTTCCCCATGCAGGGTGCCGCGTTCCACTTGTCGACTCATTTAGTGAGCGGCCGAGTCGCAGCGATCTGCCAAGAGGTTGCAAGCAGCGCTTTGCGGCTGACTATTGCGCCGGTCACACTAACTGATACGCTTCAGCAAGGGCAAACAGTTAGGCACTACAGTCCGACAAGGTCGTGCGCAACCCTCCTTGCATCCCGCAAGACGTACGGGGGACGAGGCAGCGCTAATCACACGAGATTGTAAAAGGAAATTCTCTTCCCCGCAACATCACCCGTCACCCGCTGACGTCTAGCGTGTCTCGCCCCCACACATATACCGACCGCAGGAAGGTCGCGCAAGAACTTACTATAACTGTGAGCCTAATGGGGCCACGGCCTGGTGAAACGCGATGTTATGTCGGCAAAAACCCTTACAATAAAATTCGTCACCACATCTTTACTCTGTTTTTAGAGCAAACCAAACTCACGAGTGGGGTCAACATTCAGCTTGACCGATCTACCTGATGTCAGCACCTCCATTAACAAATCACCTCCAAAACCTGACCAAGAAGAAATACACTCAGTACCTGACAATGACACATCCAGATTAACGTGTTCCCCATTCAGTAGTCCGTTAAAAGATATTACTAATGATCGTAATAAAGAAACCAGCAGTGAAAACGTATCAGTAATAGACTTGGATTTAAAGGAAAATGAATCTCAAGAGTTGAGAACTAAGGTTCTTAACAATTTGTCACAAGAACACTGTTATACAAAAACTGCTGTGGTTGAAGATGATGATGTAACTATAATAGATAGTAAGCCTGAAATTATAGCGCTGAGCAGTGATGATGAAGATGAGGTAAGTTTGATATTTTTTATCTAATGTACAGTCGGCAGCACGTCAGGCTTGAGCTACGAAAATAGATTTTATTACGTAGGAAATATCGGCGGTCTCAAGGTCAATGTGGGGATTGACGTGCGGCCGTGTGTACTCTGCAGGACCAGCAGGGCTGGATAACTAAAGTTTCTTATATCACACACGCGTACGTGTGATATAAGAAACTGTCAATTAATGTTTATATTATTTTCTAATACGCGATCAAGTTGGAACAAAAAAATATTAATAAAAAATAAGAAAACATTAAAAATATCTATTATAAAACATAGGAAATGCACAAAAATTTGTATGGCTATATCTATTTATTAGTAGAATAGTTATGCAAATTCAAAATTCTGTTTGCTAGTTTCCTTTTTTTTTAAAAATTTTTTTTATGAATTTTACAACCCGATTATAGGCAAACTTTGACATTTAAAAAAAATCTTACTGCTAAGCTTTGCTGTAGGTCTGTTCGGGAGGTAACATCTAGATACTTGCAACCAAAGCAGGTTGGATTTGGCACTGAAAGGGGTTGTGAGGCGGCAATACATTCCACTCGCTTTTTTGCTATGGAGCACGCGACATCCGACGATGTTATTATTAAAATTGATATTAAAAACGCTTTTAACAGTGTGGAGAGAGATGTCATTCTGAATGAGGTCCTAAAACAAACTCCGTCACTGTATCCATTCATTTACCAGTGCTATGCTTCTCCAAGTAATCTCTTTTTCTCTAATAGCCTTATACAGTCTCAAGTTGGAGCTCAGCAGGGTGATCCACTGGGTCCATTGTTATTTTGTTTGGCCATTCAAAAGATCATTACTAATTTAAAAGCCCCTCTAAATATCTGGTACCTTGATGATGGTGTTTTAGGCGGCAGCCCAGAGGTGGTCCTTCAAGATCTAAAAACTTTGATTCCAGAGTTGAAAAAAATAGGGTTAGATATAAATCCAGTTAAATGTGAAATCTTTGGTTGCGGTGGTTTTATTTCTAATATTAGAGATTATGAAGCTCTTTTGCCCGGTATCAAACAAATTGATAGATCATCCGTGAGTTTGTTAGGTGCTCCCATATTCCCTGAGGGTGTCAGCTCCATCTTGCAACTTAAAAGGCAGGCACTATCTGCGGCACGGGAGCATTTGACGCATTTATCGAATCATGTTTCTCTTGTTCTCCTGCGAAGTTGTTTAGCTTTGCCGCGGATGGTGTATGTCTTGCGAACGTCGCCTACTTGGCTTTTTGAACAAGAGTTGAAGTTACTTGATGATACAATCAAGGTTACATTGGAATCAGTCCTTAATGTAAATTTGAACGAAGAGCAGTGGTGTCAGGCAGCCTTACCTGTTCGTCATGGAGGACTAGGAGTACGTCGGGTGCAGGATGTTGGACTGGTAGCCTTTTTAGCCTCCGTATATGGTTCAGCGGATCTTGTTGCTCGTATTTTATCTCTTGATGGCAGCAATATCCGTTTGCCTTATATTTCTGAGGCTTTGGATAGATGGGTTATGCTTTGTCCGACTGATGACCGTCCAGACAACCTTTTTCTCCAGAGAGAATGGGATGACATCCTGTGTAAACTCTCCTTTTCCCGTTTATTGGATGGTGCCGCGGAAGCGGATTTAGCGCGTCTAAAGGCTGTCACAAGACCTGAATCTGGGGCGTGGTTACACGCCTTTCCTTCTCCTCAATTGGGTACACTGCTCGACAACGACTCTTTGAGAATAGCAGTGGCTCTACGATTGGGGAGTAAGGCCTGTGAAGCTCATCGCTGCATTTGTGGTGTTATGGTGGAAGAGAATGGCCACCACGGATTGAGCTGTCAAAGATGTGCAGGTCGCTTTCCGAGACACCATTCAATAAATGAGATTATCCGTCGGGCCATGGTGTCGGTAAATATTCCATGTGTTTTAGAGCCGCCTGGACTGTCTCGAACGGATGGCAAAAGACCGGACGGACTAACATTGGTACCATGGCGGCGAGGTCGTTGTCTCTTGTGGGACGCTACATGCGTTAGCACGTATGCGGCGTCTCACTTGAGACATACTGTGGTTTCAGAGGGTTCAGCAGCGGAAAACGCCGCTAAAATGAAACACGCGAAATACTCGGCCTTGGAATCAATGTACGATTTCGTGCCGGTTGCAGTGGAGACCGCAGGTCCATGGTGTCAGGAGGCGCACGATCTTTTTAAAGAATTAGGGCGACGTTTGCGAGAGAAAGGGAATGATCCCCGCTCCGGGTCCTGGCTGGTTCAACAGGTTTCCATTGCCATTCAACGTGGTAATGCGGCTAGCGTAATGGGGACTTTCGGATCGGTTGGGTTTCGGAGTGGGGGGAACATAGTTGCTGATTGCTAAGCAAATTTAATATTTTTGACTAGTTGTTTTAGTATTAGTATTTAATTAAATGTATTAGTTAAGTTGACGAAGCAGGTGGCAGATTTTTTTTTGTTCTTTATATAATTTGTTTTATTGTAATTGACATGTGCATTTATTATAATATATTTATTTGAAAAAAAATCTAGAAGTCGTATCAATGCGGGACCTTCACTCAGGTGTTTGTGATGATAACGTCTACTAGATTTTTGAAAAAAAGTGACGTGACACAAAATCAGGGTTTTTAACACATAGTGACACGCAGTTACTCTTTTTGCTTATATGTACAATCCTTCTGTGGCTAACTCAGTCTAACGAGCTAATAAAAAAAGTCTAGTATTCGTTACATAGCTACAGTGGAGCAAAAATGAGTAGAAAATAAATGGAGGCGCCACTGTCGTTTACATACTCTTAGTTTAGAAAACAAATAATTGGTCTTGATACTTGTTATTAATAGTGGCGCCACCATTTATTGTCTACTCTGTTTTGTTGCACTTTACTTGCATATTTTTGAGAACAGTTGGCAGCATGTCGGGTTCCCCATTTTAACTACGAAAACAGCTTTTATTACGTGGGAAATAGAGGCTTTCTCAAGGTCAAAGTGGGGTAGTCTTATGTGCGGCCGTTTGTACATACGAGGGTCAAACTGAAAGTTCTTAGAACTGGCCACTTATAAACAATATAATAAAAAAAATATTCTAAAATTTGAAAATAGAACTCTTTGCCAATATTACTGAGTATATATTTCATTCATTTGTCATTTGTTTTACGACTTGGCGGCAAATTGAAAATTGTCTGTGTCACGTCAAAATGAATTTAACACGAGAAAATTTTCGTGCAATGATTTTTTATGACTTTCGATGTCATTTAAGTCAACAAGAAAGTTATGATAGACTACGATTGGCCTTTCACGATGAAGCCCCATCTCGTGCGACTGTTTACAACTGGTTTAATGAGTTTAAACGTGGTCGCACTAATCTCACTGATGATGTACGTGAGGGACGGCCTTCTACGGCGACGACTGAAAATAACATCTGTGTTGTGCGGCGTATGATAGAGACTGACAAAAGAGTGACCTATCAGCAGATTCGGACAAGCTTAGGCATCGGTATGAGTCAAGTGCACAAAATCCTCCACGAACATTTAGCGGTCAGGAAGCTTTGCGCCCGGTGGATACCTCATAATTTGACTAAGGCTCAATAACTCCACCGTGTGGATTGGTGCCGTAAAATGATTGAAAGATTTAACGGAGGTGACTCAAATGCTGTGTTCGACATACTAACAGGTGACGAAAGCTGGATTTACTGTTATGATCCTGAAACCAAAAGACAATCTGCTCAGTGGGTGTTTCCTTTCGAGGAGTTGCCAACTAAAGTGAAGAGAGATCGAAAAGCGGGAAAAAAAATGGTGGCCTCGTTCTTTGGAAGGATAGGTCATTTCGCAACAATTGTGTTAGAGGATCAAAAAACAGTTTCTGCAGAATGGTACACTACCAATTGTTTGCCACTTGTCTTGGAAAAAGTTCGAGAGAAACGACCTCGCAGTAGGATCCTCCTTCACCACGACAACGCCTCGTCGCACACCGCCAAGCGAACGATCGACTATTTGGCGACATCAAACGTTGAATTACTGGGTCACCCGCCGTATAGCCCCGACCTCGCGCCTTGTGATTTTTATTTATTTCCAAAAATTAAAGAAAAACTTAAAGGAAAGCGGTTTATGAATGCTGAAGAAGCGGTGGCTGCGTATCGCGATGCCATTGAAGAGACCCCTAAGGACGAGTGGGCAAAGTGCTTTTCCCAGTGGTTCCATCGCATGCAGCGGTGTATTGACGTCAATGGACAATATTTTGAAAAGATATAATAAAACTAATAACTGGCTAATGTAATCAGTTTTTGATTTTCTAAGAACTTTCAGTTTGACCCTCGTACTTGTGTGTCATCCATCCACCGCTATACCATACGTTAATGTCTATTAAATATCTCCTATTCGTTTTCGATAAGTGAAGCTATTTCCTGTGGGACGTGTGTGTGTGAGTGACCTCTGATAAAGCAATCCTTAGAAACGGCTTGCATACGAAGTGGCCTTAAGAATTTCATTTTTGGCTTTCCAATACAAATATTAAATCCCGTTTGACTCCGCAAACACATATTGTGTGGAACTGACGAAGCTCGCCTTTCGTATCTCGTAATTATACTTGTATTGTTATATGGATACCTAAAATAGTCTTTATGCACTCTTATGTAAATTAAAGGGAGTGGGCCCACTCACATTCATTTACACTGTGGTGGTCTAGATGCAACCGCCGAGTATATTTTCTCACGAAATTGAGTACATCTACCCTCTATTTGGTAAGAAATGTTTAAACGAAAAGTGAAATAACGTACTTACGAAAACATTCTCTCAGTGTCCACGAACTTGATGTGACAAATGTATCTGTTTTACGAATTTAAATGGTTATCTGTGTTGTGATATTAATTGTGTGTATGTAAATAGTAAACAAAACACTTGTAGAATTGAGTGCACGAAAAAAAAAACCCAGTGAAAATGCCAAGAAGTCCAAGGAGTCCAAAGAGTCCAAAACCAGACGATTCGGTAAAGTTTCATTCGTAAATTACCCATGAAGGTTCTTTAAATAAGCTTGATAAAATCTTTATTAAATACATCCTATTTTTTAAAGTTTATTTATGCAAAACACTTGTACGGTACACATAATAATTTTTTGGTGTTTTTGGTGCCTAAGCCACTTAGCGGAAATTAAAAGCAAAAAAATTTTATTTTCCTATTTAAAGACTAGATGACATTTTTAAGCAAACAGACACATCTGAGGAAAAACTAAAAGGGTACAAAAAAAGTAAAAAAAACACACATAGATGTACCTCTATTTTATAATGTGTGAGGCTGAGAAATGACCTCGGCCTCCAGGATCAGTGAGATTCCACTCTTAAAATTAGAAAACTTATTGTTAAACACATCTACATCCCAGTCACTGCGATTTAATTCATTGTATGTCCGACAAATTCTAGTTAGGGAATTGTAAAAGATTTATTATTTCGGTTGTTTCAAAGAATGCACATTTGAACAAGTATTTTGACGTAGTAGCCGTGCCCGTGGCTACCGTGAACTGCCCAATGAATACCCATATAACCGGATTGATTCGAATCTCTGATAACTGATTGTTTTATAATTTGGGGCGAAAGTAGCGTGGACATTTTCTATCAGGATATCGTGACATATTTCCAATTACCTGATACTTCTCAATTATTCAATCAACAATAACCTTAATAAAAGCGAACACTGCAGGTAACACAAAAGAAGGCCGCCAAAAAATCACCCAGCATCAAGAAGTCCCCCAAAGCCAAAGATGAGGACAGCTCCAGCCAGCCGCGCAAGGAGACGACGATCAGGCAGTTCCTCGCGCCGCCGAGCTACCCCAACCAGGTTGTGTACGTAAAGAAACAAGTGCGCGAAAATGAGCTGAGTAAGCTGAACAGCTTGCAGGAAGACTTGCACAATATTAGGGTGAGTTTGAGATGCATATCGAGTATATTTGTACGTCATCATCCCATCCCGACTTATACATCTAATCCTGTACATTTTCACTTATACCTATTGGTATAATAAACATTAGGTGCAATTATATTGGGTACTTGACACTATCCACAAATAAATCCGAAATTCTATTCCATGAAAATATACTAATCAACACTGTCTAGGGATGTTTTGGATATAATAATACTATGTTTTGTATATCCCAGCCCTAGACGTAGACAGTGTTGATGTGTGTAATAGCGTATTTCAAACACAACATGTGTTTAAAATATTTTATTGATTGATATTTTTTAATTATCTGCGATATTTGATTTTTAATAAAGCTAAACTGTAATTGAGTACAGAAAAATTTGAGGTCTAAATATACTATTCCTAATCTGTCAATTTATTAAAAATTCGTCAACGATTGGTGGTGTTGAATAGCCTATTATGCCCTGTAAATATTGCACTTAAAATATCGTTCGTCTTCAGATTGAACTTATTATTTATTTATTTGCATAGGGAGTCGGCGCGGTCTTAAGGTCAAAGCGTGGTAGTCAGACGTCCGTGTGTATATTTAAGATTGCTCTGTTTCGGTGTGACAATCCGCCTCGACGACTTCATAAAAACACCCTCTATCCACAGAACCTTCTAGAGAACATGGATGTTAGCACCCTGCCAGACGGAGGGGTCAGGCTTATCGAGCGGCTGACGGCCTTGGAGGCAGAAGTGCGCCGCCAAGGGGATAAGGTCGCCAACATGGTGGTCGAACCAGGTATTTCAATATCAGCAATTAGTACCCCTAGATAAGACGCAATCTATTTTACAGCGAGCTTCGCTATCGCCAACGAAGTGGCAAGATATCATGTATACAAAATTCACATGGTGTTTCAATAGCTTAGTGTTGTCCAACACCTGTACACGGAAAGACCTCTCAACAACGTCACTGTTAGTCGCTGAGTGTAGGTCTTCAAAATATATTATAACGCCAGAGTCCACACGAAAAGAAGAAGCTTAGTCATTTTCACATTTGTTAGCGATCGCAAACTACACTTTAAATTGCATCTGATTTAGGGGCCTAGGGCCTCTCAAACCATGCTTGACCGCTGAAACGGAGGTGATCATATCTCAGGCCAGAACGCGAAGCAGTGGATTATTACTAAATCATGTTTCTAATAGAGTAGAAATTTTATAGCGAAGCTAATATTATTACTTATGTCACACGCCAGCAGAACTTACCTTCCCGAGTTTTTTTTAATGAAGTTCTCGTCACTGGAGTGAGATCGCCTTGAACCCCTGTCCCAGCGACCATGGTGATGGCATTTATATTAGGTTACCACCAGTCGTAAATAATGTTTGTCTTAATGTACGGTTGTTTATATTTTTGGCTCATTTCAGACCAACCAACTCCAGAGGACATCGCCAGAGATGGATTTGAAAAGGGCATGTCGTGGGACGACATCCAGAAAGCCAGTAATGCAGTGCAGCCGCGCATGTTCGGCAAACAGGGTATGTTATAAAGGGCAATACAAGTTCTTCTTAAAAAGTACGTGTACTAAAGTACTGTTATGGGCCATCCATAAATCACGTCACACCTTAAAGGGGTGGGGTCAACCAAGTGTGGCATTGTATGACAAACGGGGAGGCAGGAGTAGTAACGTAGTTTTGGACTTAACATGTTTGAACCGAGTTTTAAGTAATGTTCTGTGAAAAAATATTTCGGTTTAAATTTATTAAATTTTTAAAATAAAATCACTACAAATGCGACTCACACTAAAGGGGACAAACAGGAGGGTATCTCACTAGGACAGGGGACGACGACGACGACAAAATTGATTAAATTGGTGACACGTCATTCAGGGATGGCCCCTTACAATAATTTTCTCATACTTTGATTACGACAAAAAATCTCTTTGTGAGCCACAGCAGCTCATATCTATCAATCACAACAGCTAGTTGACAGCAGATAATAAGCATAAGATAATGATAAGGTGTAAATTTGGTAAATTAGTAATTGAAGCTTGATTATTGTTAAAACAAACTAGTTTTAGCATTATTGATAATATTGGTGTTGAGGTGATTCTTCAAAAATTCGTCCTTTCGATTTTGAGCTTATCTCTGGCTTACTGAAAGGTCACGGCAAGAATCAAGAACAAATTCTCAGATCATAGAAAGGAGAGATACGTAATAACTCGATATCTTTTCCTGTGTCGCCAAAATTATTTATTTGTGTGTTTCAACTACAAGCCGAATCTTGTAAGCATAAGGAACACAGTAATTCAATCGACAACGCTCATGGCGCGAGTGCACGCACTTAAATGACTTTGAAATGCGATCAATCCGCCGCAAAGATCGCTAGTTCCTTTTGCCCATGTCGCCTTTGCACGGGCCGCGCCCCTATTTCATACCTCTTATTTCAATGATCTGAGGCTAAATTCAATGTTCCCTTCCAGCCATGTCGACCCACATAGCAGAGCGCAACCTAATCCTAGACCGTCTTCGCAACTTACACGCGTCCCTCGCCTCCCGCCCGCCCGAGACCGCGCAGGCCCCCGCCCCCGCGGCGCTGAAGACTAAGCTGATGCCGCACCAGCTACACGCGCTCGCCTGGCTGAGGTGGCGGGAGACGCAGAAGCCGTATGGCGGTATATTAGGTAAGTGTGTTAGTCATGGGTCGCGAGGGCATTGGTCCCCGCAACCCTGAAGACTAAGCTGATGCCGCACCAGCTACACGCGCTCGCCTGGCTGAGGTGGCGGGAGACGCAGAAGCCGTATGGCGGTATATTAGGTAAGTGTGTTAGTCATGGGTCGCGAGGGCATTGGTCCCCGCAACCCTGAAGACTAAGCTGATGCCGCACCAGCTACACGCGCTCGCCTGGCTGAGGTGGCGGGAGACGCAGAAGCCGTATGGCGGTATATTAGGTAAGTGTGTTAGTCATGGGTCGCGAGGGCATTGGTCCCCGCAACCCTGAAGACTAAGCTGATGCCGCACCAGCTACACGCGCTCGCCTGGCTGAGGTGGCGAGAGACGCAGAAGCCGTATGGCGGTATATTAGGTAAGTGTGTTAGTCATGGGTCGCGAGGGCATTGGTCCCCGCAACCCTGAAGACTAAGCTGATGCCGCACCAGCTACACGCGCTCGCCTGGCTGAGGTGGCGAGAGACGCAGAAGCCGTATGGCGGTATATTAGGTAAGTGTGTTAGTCATGGGTCGCGAGGGCATTGGTCCCCGCAACCCTGAAGACTAAGCTGATGCCGCACCAGCTACACGCGCTCGCCTGGCTGAGGTGGCGAGAGACGCAGAAGCCGTATGGCGGTATATTAGGTAAGTGTGTTAGTCATGGGTCGCGAGGGCATTGGTCCCCGCAACCCTGAAGACTAAGCTGATGCCGCACCAGCTACACGCGCTCGCCTGGCTGAGGTGGCGAGAGACGCAGAAGCCGTATGGCGGTATATTAGGTAAGTGTGTTAGTCATGGGTCGCGAGGGCATTGGTCCCCGCAACCCTGAAGACTAAGCTGATGCCGCACCAGCTACACGCGCTCGCCTGGCTGAGGTGGCGAGAGACGCAGAAGCCGTATGGCGGTATATTAGGTAAGTGTGTTAGTCATGGGTCGCGAGGGCATTGGTCCCCGCAACCCTGAAGACTAAGCTGATGCCGCACCAGCTACACGCGCTCGCCTGGCTGAGGTGGCGGGAGACGCAGAAGCCGTATGGCGGTATATTAGGTAAGTGTGTTAGTCATGGGTCGCGAGGGCATTGGTCCCCGCAACCCTGAAGACTAAGCTGATGCCGCACCAGCTACACGCGCTCGCCTGGCTGAGGTGGCGGGAGACGCAGAAGCCGTATGGCGGTATATTAGGTAAGTGTGTTAGTCATGGGTCGCGAGGGCATTGGTCCCCGCAACCCTGAAGACTAAGCTGATGCCGCACCAGCTACACGCGCTCGCCTGGCTGAGGTGGCGAGAGACGCAGAAGCCGTATGGCGGTATATTAGGTAAGTGTGTTAGTCATGGGTCGCGAGGGCATTGGTCCCCGCAACCCTGAAGACTAAGCTGATGCCGCACCAGCTACACGCGCTCGCCTGGCTGAGGTGGCGAGAGACGCAGAAGCCGTATGGCGGTATATTAGGTAAGTGTGTTAGTCATGGGTCGCGAGGGCATTGGTCCCCGCAACCCTGAAGACTAAGCTGATGCCGCACCAGCTACACGCGCTCGCCTGGCTGAGGTGGCGAGAGACGCAGAAGCCGTATGGCGGTATATTAGGTAAGTGTGTTAGTCATGGGTCGCGAGGGCATTGGTCCCCGCAACCCTGAAGACTAAGCTGATGCCGCACCAGCTACACGCGCTCGCCTGGCTGAGGTGGCGAGAGACGCAGAAGCCGTATGGCGGTATATTAGGTAAGTGTGTTAGTCATGGGTCGCGAGGGCATTGGTCCCCGCAACCCTGAAGACTAAGCTGATGCCGCACCAGCTACACGCGCTCGCCTGGCTGAGGTGGCGGGAGACGCAGAAGCCGTATGGCGGTATATTAGGTAAGTGTGTTAGTCATGGGTCGCGAGGGCATTGGTCCCCGCAACCCTGAAGACTAAGCTGATGCCGCACCAGCTACACGCGCTCGCCTGGCTGAGGTGGCGAGAGACGCAGAAGCCGTATGGCGGTATATTAGGTAAGTGTGTTAGTCATGGGTCGCGAGGGCATTGGTCCCCGCAACCCTGAAGACTAAGCTGATGCCGCACCAGCTACACGCGCTCGCCTGGCTGAGGTGGCGAGAGACGCAGAAGCCGTATGGCGGTATATTAGGTAAGTGTGTTAGTCATGGGTTGCGAGGGCATTGGTCCCCGCAACCCTGAAGACTAAGCTGATGCCGCACCAGCTACACGCGCTCGCCTGGCTGAGGTGGCGGGAGACGCAGAAGCCGTATGGCGGTATATTAGGTAAGTGTGTTAGTCATGGGTCGCGAGGGCATTGGTCCCCGCAACCCTGAAGACTAAGCTGATGCCGCACCAGCTACACGCGCTCGCCTGGCTGAGGTGGCGAGAGACGCAGAAGCCGTATGGCGGTATATTAGGTAAGTGTGTTAGTCATGGGTCGCGAGGGCATTGGTCCCCGCAACCCTGAAGACTAAGCTGATGCCGCACCAGCTACACGCGCTCGCCTGGCTGAGGTGGCGAGAGACGCAGAAGCCGTATGGCGGTATATTAGGTAAGTGTGTTAGTCATGGGTCGCGAGGGCATTGGTCCCCGCAACCCTGAAGACTAAGCTGATGCCGCACCAGCTACACGCGCTCGCTTGGCTGAGGTGGCGAGAGACGCAGAAGCCGTATGGCGGTATATTAGGTAAGTGTGTTAGTCATGGGTCGCGAGGGCATTGGTCCCCGCAACCCTGAAGACTAAGCTGATGCCGCACCAGCTACACGCGCTCGCCTGGCTGAGGTGGCGAGAGACGCAGAAGCCGTATGGCGGTATATTAGGTAAGTGTGTTAGTCATGGGTCGCGAGGGCATTGGTCCCCGCAACCCTGAAGACTAAGCTGATGCCGCACCAGCTACACGCGCTCGCCTGGCTGAGGTGGCGAGAGACGCAGAAGCCGTATGGCGGTATATTAGGTAAGTGTGTTAGTCATGGGTCGCGAGGGCATTGGTCCCCGCAACCCTGAAGACTAAGCTGATGCCGCACCAGCTACACGCGCTCGCCTGGCTGAGGTGGCGAGAGACGCAGAAGCCGTATGGCGGTATATTAGGTAAGTGTGTTAGTCATGGGTCGCGAGGGCATTGGTCCCCGCAACCCTGAAGACTAAGCTGATGCCGCACCAGCTACACGCGCTCGCCTGGCTGAGGTGGCGAGAGACGCAGAAGCCGTATGGCGGTATATTAGGTAAGTGTGTTAGTCATGGGTCGCGAGGGCATTGGTCCCCGCAACCCTGAAGACTAAGCTGATGCCGCACCAGCTACACGCGCTCGCCTGGCTGAGGTGGCGGGAGACGCAGAAGCCGTATGGCGGTATATTAGGTAAGTGTGTTAGTCATGGGTCGCGAGGGCATTGGTCCCCGCAACCCTGAAGACTAAGCTGATGCCGCACCAGCTACACGCGCTCGCCTGGCTGAGGTGGCGGGAGACGCAGAAGCCGTATGGCGGTATATTAGGTAAGTGTGTTAGTCATGGGTCGCGAGGGCATTGGTCCCCGCAACCCTGAAGACTAAGCTGATGCCGCACCAGCTACAGCCGCGACGCAGAAGCATTATGGCGGTATATTAGGTAAGTCACTTGAAACAATTTGTAGTATATAGAAGCCATGATAGTGAAGAGCATCGTAATTACATGATCTGCCAAATCTTGCATCATGGCCAGCGGACCCTGGGCCCTCGCGTGCGAGTGCACATCCGGGATATTTCTAGGATGATGATGAGTAGCCATAGTAGGCCATAGTAGGCATGATGTAACTAATCTGTAGATAATTATCTTTGACAATGTCATTGAGAAAATGTATCGTCAGGTGTTAGTGGACGATAGCGATCGGAATTTGCAGCGCATTCTCTGAATTATCTTTGATTTATTGGACACTCTGTAAAGGTCTCCCCCGACACGCAACTTCCGTTCGATACACTTATTTTTGTACAGTCAACATCAGAATGCAGTTAACCGCCAGCGGTTTTTACCCGACTGCGGCGAAGCACAAAGTAGGGTTATTTTTAGTGTGACTTATAATAATTCATTTGATTTATGTTTTTAGCTAAAACTGTGTATTGCTTCCAGCGGACGACATGGGTCTAGGCAAGACGATCACGATGATCTCGCTGATCCTGAGCGATCAGGAGGGCAGCATTGACGACGACGATGATGATGACGAGCCGAAGAGCAGCTCCAAGTGTAAGTAGATTTTGTTTTCATTTGATTATTGCGAGTATTTAAGCCTTTAGCTCTCCGACACGCGGAGAACTGCGGTAGCGAATATTTGTAATCTGTTCTACATAACTTCCGAGCCGGACAAGACGTAGTCGAGCAGGTTGCCGAGCGGAGGGCATGAAGTGGACCGTGAATTTAACAATCTCCACTCCGCTTTGCTTCAATGGAAACATTTGCTACTTACTCGTAAGACCCAATCGTCCCATTGCGTCGTCGCTGCGCAGATTTTGTACATGAAAATTGAGTTTTTTCATGAAAAAATTTTTTTCACAAATCAAAAATGTGTATTTTCATTGTTTTCGTCGTTGTGTACTGAAGAATATAAATGAAAAAAGGGCAAAGATACACTAAACTAAAAAAAAAAGTGGGTAAAGTGAAAAGACGTATTTTGTTTAGCTATTGAATGTTTTAATTGAATTTACTGTTTAAAAAGGTCATTAAGTGTAATTATAAATAAGTGCATAGCAGTGACTCACCCTATTGTACAGTAAACACAATACATCACTTAAATCACGAACACAACTTGCGCATCGACCGTTAATCATCTCACTGAAAATGTCTGACGGCAACCGTAAATGCTGCGGTGGGTGCAGGCAGGCCATCGATCATCGGCGGTATCTGAGCTGCAGCCAGTGTCATCTTTACTATGATTTGGAGTGCGCGGGCGTCTCAGAGCAGCGCTTTTATAACACACTCACCGGGGAACATAGGGCCGCCTGGAGATGCGTTGCGTGCACTAGCAAGCAGCCGAAAACGGACAACACAGAGACACCGGTGAGGGCCATGGTGGACGGAGTTACCGTGCGTCGGGGAGCACTCAGGCCAATGGATTTGGAAGCGTCTGTCCACGACGTCGACGGCGCTCGACATGTCGGTGGAACTCACGGACTTCCAGTTGATCGTCGTCGAGCTGCGCCAGTTTCGGAACGAGATGCGGTCCGAGATGAAGGCGACGCGAGCCCAGATCGACGCCCTCCGCAACGACGTGCTGGAGCTGACGGGCAGGGTCGTGCGCTGCGAGGGCCGCCTCGGCGCCGTCGAGGAGCGAGTGCGCGCCGTCGAGATGTCCGCCGACAGCGCCGCCGTCGCCGTCGGGGCGCGCATCGACGCGCTCGAGTACAGGCTGGACGCCGCGGACCGGCGCGGAGGCCGGCGGGGACGTCGTCGCGGGGCTCGAGCGGACCCGAGCCGAGCTGAAGGTCGAGCTCAACGACCGCGACCAGGATGCGTTGCTCGCGGACCTCGAGATCGGCCATCTTCCCGAGGCGAAGGGAGAGAACGTCCTGCATGCCGTGCTAGTGCTGGCCGGGCGCCTCGGCGTGTCGCTGGAGGAGCGCGACGTGGTGTTCGCGGCGCCACCTCAGGGACGAGCTGCTGGGCGCCGCGCGCGTTCGTCGCACCGCGACGTCGGAGGGCGGAGCAAGAGTCTTCGTCAACGAGCGCCTGACGCGCTCGAACCGCCAGCTGTTCCACAGGGTGCGCGAGGAGTGCCGCAAACTGCAATGGAGGTATTCCTGGACGATGCGGGGTCGCATTTACGCCGCAAAAGTGACGGTACTCAGGTCTACCAGCTCCGGACGCTAGCGGATATTGACCGAATTTTTGCTGCCCCCTCAGTGTGACTAGTTGGGTCCTGTAATAACAATAAAGTATTATTAGGTAATCTAGCCAAAAACATCTTAACTTTAATATTATGCTACATGGAATCAAACATACCTATGTTTTTGTTAATGTCGTCCAGATACTCCCACATCTGCATAATACATTGTAGCAATCTATCGCATGCCTTGTTTTATCTCATTGTTTGGCGCTTAAACCTTGTCTACCTGCAACAAACTACAACTATAAGTAATTCGAATATGACATCATTCTCAATAATTATTATGACAAAACCTAATACAATTTCAATTTATTTTATTTTAATTAATCATTTAATAAAATTTCATCTTAATACAATTTTTTATCTCATTTTATTTAATCGTAATTGCCATCACACCCAGACATGCACTAATGGCAATCCAGACTTAACTTACTTATCAAATATAACTCTTCAATCTATAAATCAGTTACACGGTTCTTTTTACAACTCACCTGTAGTGCAGGCCTTGGGCTAAAAAACTTGTCAGTAGGATTATTTAACGCGGGATCTCTAGAGACAAAACATGAGGAACTTGTGGTGGCGGTGGAGGAGATGGATCCTGATTTATTGGCCATAAATGAAACATGGTTGGAGAGCGAGGAGGATTATAGGGCCCCTAGACTAGCTGGCTACCAGCTGAAACATATTCCTAGGCCCAGATGTGTGCCAAAGGATCGTGGCGGGGGGGTGGGATTTTATATTCGTAGGGGTCTGAATGTCAGACTATGTCAGCACCCAAATACTGGTTCAGAAGTGCAGCAAATGTGGCTGTCTATCCATCTGCACAACCTGGTTATTGTTGTTGGCACTGCCTATAAACCGCCTTGGCAAAATGTCGACCTTTTTCTTGATACTGTAACCGAATCAGTAGCCTCCTTTTCAGATGCTGATGGTATCATCTGCTAGGTGATTTCAATATAGATTTACTTGACAAAGGTAGTGGAAAAAGTAGGGCCTTTTCACAATTTATCCAAACCCTAAATCTCAGTCAACTTGTTGCCGAACCAACCCACTTTACTGACCACAGTAGCACACTTATCGATGTGGTTTGCTCCGATATTCCAGCTGTTCGGTTGGCAGTGAAACACATACCTGACCTTGGCGCGCATGCTACATTACTGGCAGGGTTTAAGATAAGGAAGAAAAGGTCAAGGCCTAGGTGGGTGACATATAGACCACTAAAAAATATACTGATAGATCAACTCGACAGGGACTTTGCTGCTATACACTGGGACAGTTTTAATAATATTCAAGATGTCAACCTCTTAGTCAATGCTTTTACACTGTGTGTGCGAGGGCTTATGGATTTACATGCTCCCTTAAAAACTCATAAATTCAAGCAACCCTCGCACCCCTGGATCACTGACACCATCGGGGAAATGATGAGATTGAGGGATGCCTTATTCAAGAAATACAAACAGAGCGGCTCGGTGGCTTTTAAAAACAACTACAAGGAGATGAAGCACATTGTCGTGGAGGCAATTGAGCGGGAGAAGGCTAGCTTTTTCTCGAGGCATATAAATGGCAACCTCAATGATCCCAAGAAATTATGGAAGAATCTGAAAGGCAATATACTTCCAAACAATAAACCTCAGATGGACCTGCCACCGTCATTTGGTGACCCTAATGTAATTAACTCGCACTTTTTGAATATACCTGGGGACGGAAGAAGTACCAAGTAAGTATTTCGCAGCTTACATTCTATGAATACCACAGGCACAACAATTTAGCTGCCTTCTCTCTCCAAGCTGTTGATAAGAATCTAGTCCTTAAGACAATCAAGGGCTTGCGATCTAATGCTTTGGGGGATGATGGCCTATCTCTGGATATGATCCTGCTGACCTTACCGCACTCACTGGACGCCATCACAACAATTATTAACCGATCTTTGCTAGATGGCACTTTCCCTGAGAGCTGGAAGACGGCCATTGTCAAGCCGCTGCCTAAAAACAATTCACCATAATCACTGAGGGATGTGCGCCCAATAAGTATCCTTCCGTGCCTGTCGAAAGTGTTGGAGCGAATAGTATGTCAGCAGCTTACTAAATACCTCGAGGCCAACAATGTGCTTCCTCGCTTTCAGTCCGGGTTTCGTCGGGCTCATGGTACTGGTACCGCTCTGGCTAAGGTAGTAAACGATCTGTTGGCTGCTCAAGATCAGGGGAGTGTGTCTTTTTTACTACTACTTGACTTTTCACGTGCATTTGACTTATTGAGCATCCCCCTGCTGCTATCTAAGCTGAGGTATTACGGGTTAGATGTCGGTGCTGTAAAGTGGTTTCAAAGTTACCTGCACAACAGATGGCAATATGTGGTGCTTAATGGGGCGGATGGGAGAAAGCTGCAATCTGCGACGCAAATGGTCCATCGAGGCGTACCCCAGGGATCCATAATGGGTCCAATCCTCTACATTTTGTATAGTGCTGACATCACGGACTGTATCTCTCAATGCCACCATCATTTATACGCTGATGACCTGCAACTATAACTGCCATTTCATCCACCTGAGTATGCTGGTGCTGTGGCTACAGTGAATGCGGAGTTGCAGAGGATTGCGACATGGTGTGAGCTGAACTGCCTGACATTGAATCCAAAGAAAAGCAAGCTCTTAATAATTGGTACACCAAAAAATGTAAAAAAACTGGACATGTCTGCGATAGACATCACTGTTGGCGGGGAAGTCATTGAAATAGTTAGCAAAGCAAGAAACCTAGGTCTAATTTTTTAAAGTAACTTAAGATTTGAGAGTCATATCACAGAATGCATGAGGAGTTGCTTTTACAGACTCAAACTACTCTACAGGATCAGGCCTTATCTGACTGAAGAAATTCGGTTAGTCCTCTGTGAAACCCTTGTACTCTCAAAACTTAACTACTGTGACACTGTATATGGACCCTGCCTGTTGGCTGGGTCAGTAAAACTTATTCAGAGAGTACAAAATGCCTGTGTAAGGTACTGCTTCCCTGTCCCTCCACGATATTTTGTCACGCTTATCATCAACGCCGCAGGCATGTTAAGGATGGAGGCTCGTAGGAGGCTCCACCTTGCCTCCATGTTATTTGGAGTAATTAACACAAAAATACCTGGATACGTTCATGAGGAGCTTATGTGGGCAAGAGGTAGGAACGGTCACGGGAGGAGGGAGTGTACAAGCGTCTTCCTGACGCCAAGACACCGCACTGTTTCATGACTGACTTAGGAAATATAAAGTTAAGCGCTGATTTAAGATTTGGTAAAAAATATAACTTGTTGCACGTGTCGCCATTTTTCACGTGGCAATTTTGTAAGGCAATGTGAATTGCATGTGTGGGCGCGGTCAATCAAAGTAAATGTCAATTGCCATAGACAACAAAATAGCAATGATAGTAGTGTGGTCCGTGTTGCGGTGACTGTGTTTTGTGCTGAGTTTAGCTCAACTGTCAGAGGGCTCAGTGCGGGTTTTTTCATGCTCTCACCTTCGTCCGTGTGACGAGAATTTGTATGGAAATTTGGTCAGCGCCCCTTGCGGCACGTTTGCGAAACCTGTTTTTTTCCATGGCACTCAGTCGATCGTGAGCGCGAGACAGTAACCAATAAGAACTAGAACTAGGCCCTCTGGTATTGAGCTCAATGTATTTTTTTTTGTTATTGACATTAGCTTTGATTATATTTTTTTTTAAGTTGAGTGTATCATTAATTTTTATTATTGTTTTAATTTCTTTACGCGGTATGTTTATTTGATTTATATTCTTATTTTATTTTATGTAAATTTTAATAAAATTGTAAATTTAATTAATTGTATAATTGTAATGCACATTTTCATTTTATTGTGGTTACCCCAAGGCATCCGCTGAAAACCAGCTTCGTGGTATGCTCCCGAGCTGCCACGAATTATGCTGTGCGGATGCCTTTTCGGTGAATCATCTTGTTGCTTTTTATTTATTATTTGTTATGTAAGGCTTTTATTTTGATTGCCGAATAAACTATTTTTCTTTCTTTCTTCTTTCAAACCAGGCCTGCGTATCTTCCCGCGTAGGTAGCAACACCCCCCCCCCCCCCAGACCCTAAACAAGTTAGGTGTCGCTAGCCGGCAGCGACACGCTCCCGCGTTTTACTCATCGGCGGTGCGCGACACTAGGTTGCTGGTTGGACGAGCGTGAATAAAGTCTTAGAATGATGCGCTAGATGGCGTAAGTAGCTTCTTGTGGCAGTCAGCCCTATCGCGTTGCGTGATAGTACGTCACTGAATAGGTTTAGTGTATTATGAATCATATTCCAGAGTTATAAGAATGAAATTATCTTGCAATGTATTTCTGTAGGTGTCTACTCGAAAATGTGCTTGAGTCAGAGGCGAACTGAATTACACCATATCGTTAACAACATTGAGTAGATATTTCTTTGAATTTCATTGCAAAGTCATACTTCTGTACGGAGTACTAGTACTTATTCTGTGACTAAACTTCAAGAGGATTTTCTATCGAACCAAATTTCTCTATTTGTGTTTCGAAAACCATAATTATTTTAACGATGTCCTGAAGTTTATGATAATACAGGTTTGAAACTCACACGATTGAATTCCTATCATAAAAATGAACTTATTCATGGTGCTCCTTCCTTACTGAGCTTCACATACATTTGGAAGGCATCGAGCATATTTCTTAACACTCTTCCTCTCAGCTCCACTCCGTCCAGTTCCGGCATTAGCCCAGATTCTTCTACTGTTCCTTAAAAGGAACACCTATATTATTAGAAATGACAGGTAGATTTAATAAGTAAATGATTGTTTTTTAGTTTTTAGGGTTCCGTAGTCCGACAAGGAACCCAGGAACCCTTATAAGATCGTTTAGTCCGTCCGTCCGCCCGTCCTAGTCTGTCACAGCAGAATATCTTCTAGGTTTATGGACTGGTTTGCATGTAACTTGGTTCGAGGATACTTCACATATAGATCTCATTTTTAAAATACAAAAAATTAAAATTACCCCTTTTTAAAGGTACCTCCCCATACATGTAAAGGGGGGCAGTGAATTATTTTTTAAGTGCACCCTCTTGTGTGGGGTATCGTTAAAAAGGATTATGAAGAGTAGGGTTTCCATACAACACTTTTTTGCGAGATATAGCCCGCCAAAGTCGTTTACACGATGTCCCCCCCCCCCCCCTGTAATTTCTAAAGTTTTGGACCTATAAACTTCACTCACGTAAAGAAACAGGCGCGAAAACTCTAATTTACAATTGTTTCGGGTATCCTGTGATGAATACTTTTGAAATTATAAATAAAATACAAATATTTTTTTTTCTAAAAGAACAGTATAAAATAAAAAGTTTTTTTTGTCTATACTGTCTAATGTTGTAAGTTAATGGTACGGAACTCTTCGTGCTCGAGTCCGACTCGCACTTGGCCGGTTTTTCATGTGCTTTCAATATGTTATAAACATAAAATTTGTTCCTACCTTCCAATTATTTGGACCTTTTTTAAGTACATTTTTTCAAATATTTTTAGTATCAATTATATCCGATCTTCGAAGATGTAATTTAGTTCCTTCTTGTCACTTAGGATCTTATGATACAGAGAATTGATTTTTCCGTAAAAGTGGGTTATGGAAACGCATTTTTACTTTTGTTTATTGACCCCAGTGACTCGCGGAGGGACGCTAGTGGTGTGCCCGGCGTCGCTGATGCAGCAGTGGGCGGGCGAGGTGCAGAAGCACTGTTCCCCGCACGCGTTGTCCGTCGCGCTCCACCACGGAGCCGCGCGAGTGACGCAGCCGCATCGCCTCGCGCCGCATCACCTCGTACTAACCACCTACAACCTGCTGCAGCGCGACAGCGAGAAGGTACGTGACGCTAACGCTTTATATAACATACTGCCAGAATTTCTACATGTGTGGCTTACGGTACAGCTTTACGCAGAGATCATAGGGCCTTGTGAGTATCTTCCTACCGAAGATAAAGTCACTAATAATTTGTTCATTTTAGTACTAAAAATGACAATAGTCATAAGGACCGGAATATGTTTCTTCTCATTTTTTGGGCCGTACTAGCTATTCGAGACGAGATACTGCTTCGATTACTGTAGTGTTTTTACGTCAATATACGTACGTATTCATCAGCCGCGGGGGTAACTACGAATTATGTGGGACTCCAGACCTTAAATAAAACCTGCCTACTTAAAAGAAAAACTTAACGGTGTCCGGAACCATCAGTCATTTATCCATGCATGTAAACCCACAGGGGGCACTTAAATACATTGACATGAAAGTTGGCGGTTGTGACTTAGGCCTTCGACATGGTATTTCCACAGTCACGGCTCGGTGGTCGCTTAGCAGCGATCGCACACTAAGCATACCTAGCCCCGAGGAAGGAGGGTCACGCACGAGGTCACGAATTTGTCGTACCGCGCTGTCGCGACAGCAAGATTGTATGTGTGTGTAGTAACCCGATATCTATGGGTGCGCAATACCCTATTTTTTTTCAGAAACTCGTAAGGAGTTTTGCGCGGGAAGCAAGACGAGAAGGATTGGCTTTGTATCTTAAACCTTCACGTATCACGTTTCCAGACACAATAGAAAATTAATTGTGAGACCCGGGTCTTTTGGACTTTCATAAGTTAATTTTAGAAATAGAAATAGAAAACATTATTTGGCACAAGACACAAGACAGAGTAAAGAAAATAGAAAAATAAACAACTGTATTGTAATGCAGAGTTGCAGTGAGTTGTTCCTCATCTAACTTCATCTATTCCTTCCAGAACGGAGTCCTAATGCGCGTACGCTGGCGCCGCGTGATCCTGGACGAAGCTCACGTGGTCCGCAACCACAAAGCAGCCACGTCTGTGGCCGTGAGTTCCCTCCACGCTCGCAGACGCTGGTGCCTCACCGGCACGCCGGTGCAAAACAAGGACCTCGACCTGTTCGCGCTCATGAAGTTCCTGCGCGTCACGCCGTTCGACGAGCTCACCGTGAGTTATAATGTCCTCCTAGCCGAATTTAGACTGCAGTGGCCGATTTCAACAGAGATTAACCAATTGCGCGGGAGATATTATAATATCTTCATCGGGAGATATTATATCACTTGTGCACTATAGTGACGAACTATCACGCAACGCGATAGGGTTGACTGCCACAAAAAGCTACTTACGCCATCTAGCGCATCTTTCTAGGACTTTATTCACGCTCGTCCAACCAGCAACCTAGTGTCGCGCACCGCCGGTGAATAAACGCGGGAGCGTGTCGGTGCCGGCTAGCGACACCCAACTTGTTTAGCCCCTTACAACGGGTCGCCGCGCGTAGGTACGTTTTTGCTACCTACGCGGAAAGTAACACAGGCCTGGTACTAGTACAACCACAAGGCGGATACGTCAGTCGCCGTCAGAAACCTCTATACGCTTCCAAACACATGAAAAAATACGACAAATAATATCATAATTATTATTAGGAACCTGTCGTGTACCACTACAGGGCAAAGACCTCCCTACCCTTTTTCCCCTCTCCACAATTAAGCCACTGCCTCCCATTCTACATAATATTAATAATAAATAGTTTCAACAATCACACCAATTACCTAGCCCCAAACTAAGCTTGTGCTATAGCGACTAGGATAACGGATAGACATAATTAAATTATATCGGTGTTATTACAAACAAAATAGACTAGGTTTAAATTAGGTCTAAATATTAGCCGACAAATGAGGAATGAATGACTTATTCGTGACATAATCTATTAAAGAAACTATTTTCTAATTGGCTAGCTAATATCTTAGTCCTGTCTTTAACCCGGTACCAGGCCTGTGTATCTTCCCGCGTAGGTAGCAAACGTACCTACGCGCCGCGACTCCTTGGTAAGGGACTAAGCAAGTTGGGTGTCGCTAGCCGGCAGCGACACGCTACCGCGTTTTATTCACCGGCGGTGCGCGGCACTAGGTTGCTGGTTGGACGAGCGTGAATAAAGTCCTAGAAAGATGCGCTAAATGGCGTAAGTAGCTTCTTGTGGCAGTCAACCCTATCGCGTTGCGTGATAGTACGTCACTGAATAGGTTTAGTGTATTATGAATCATATTCTAGAGTTATAAGAATGAAATTATCTTGCAATGTATTTCTGTAGGTGTCTTCACGAAAATGTGCTTGAGTCAAAGGCGAACTGAATTACACCATATCGTTAACAACATTGAGTAGATATTTCTTTGAATTTCATTGCTAAGTCATACTTCTGTACGGAGTACTAGTACTTATTTTGTGCCGGTACTAAGTTTTTGGAATAACGGGGTCAACGTTGATATTGGTTTATTGATCATTATTGATGTCCCTTACATTATTTTGAATTTACTCACAGATGTGGAAGAAGTGGATCGACAACAAAAGCCAGGGTGGGCAAGAGCGTCTCAGCACGATCATGCGATGCATCCTACTACGTCGCACCAAGCAACAGCTACAAGCTGCCGGGCAGCTCGCCTGCCTTCCCGAACGAAGCAGCCACCAGCAAGAGGTCACCATGTCGCCGGAGGAGATCAAGGTTTACCAGAAGGTGAGTCTGCTTCCATATTATCATCCTAGCGTTATCCCGCTTGTGCACTCGCACGCGATAGCCCAGCGAGAGCTTTGGACCATGATCCAGGATATGGTAGGTCAGGCAATTACAGTGGAGCGACTGCCATCTGTCCTCCGTGACAGGGGAAACTGACCAGTTTGGATCATGGTTACATATTTAGTGACCGAATTTGCAGGTTTCCTAACGTTGTTTTCCCTAACCGTAAGAGCATCGGTTAGTGAAAACGAATGTACATTACTCGGAAAAAGTCATTGGTACATGGTGGCACGTGGGATTGAACCGTTACCTTCCGTATAAAAGGCAACCCGCTAGCAACAACGCCACCGACGCTCTTACCTAGTCTAGTCTGCTTCCGTCTACTGTCACAAAAATATGGATATAAGGGAGGCTCGCTTCCGAAGACTCTTCTCTGAAATAAGGACACAATTTTTTTGGTTCCACACGATGTGGAGGTCGAAATAAGGCCACAAAACGCTAACGAAGTTAAATTATAAATATTTGGGTAACACATGAAGTGGTGGCCGCAATAAGATCTACTTAATTTATGAATGCTAAGAATATATGAATTATGCTCATTGGATTTATCGGATACAAAAATCTTAGGCTCGGCGCAGATGTTTCACCGAGAAGACCTCTGGTTCCGCGCAAACGAAGGTGGTCTTCTTCTTATTATTGGTGGCGAGCGAACATAAGTTTGCCACCTTGGGCTCACTGTTCCGCCAAACGAAGGTGGTCGGTGGCCGCTATAATTGACACTCATCTGCTAGATCCTTTGACAAATGTTTTGTCAAAATGACGAGTGGCCGCCACCGGTGGCGTATCGCAAACACTTGAGTCACGAGTGGCCGCCACCGGTGGCGTGTCGCAAACACTAAGTCGCGAGTGGCCGCCGCCGGTGGCGTGTCGCAAACACTTGAGTCGTGAGTGGCCGCTACTCGCCTCACTTGTGCGGCGACGTATTTAAAATAATGTAAACAGATTGTCGGTAGACACCGGCAGCTGTGGTCGGTGGCCCATCTGCGCAGAGCCTCAGTGCCTTTTTTTCTATCTTAAAATAATGCACACACCAACTAAATGGCTTAAGCCAGCAACATGTAATGTGGAACTCCTTGGTGAAAACACTCAAAATATGCCGTTATTCCAGGTGCTGGTGTTCTCCAAGACGCTGTTCGCGCAGTTCCTGCACCAGCGCGCGGAGAAGCAGGCGGACTCCTTCGGCCGCCCGCCGCCGGAGAAGGACACCGCTTACATGGCCATGCACAAGAAGATGATCGCGCTGCAAGGTACAGTGATCTTTATTGGTGAATAAAAATGAAAAAAATATATTAGAAAAATGAAATAGGTATCAATAACAGAGGCTGACCTGTTCCTTTTAAGTGTAAAAACACTTGTGCCAGGAAAGGCCACTCTCCTATAGCACGGCTACAGGTGTTTTATTTTACCTTATATTATTAATATACTAAATTACAGGGGTGTGTGTGTATGTTTGTGCATGTGTGTGATTGTTTGCGTGTATATGAGTGCAGGTGTGTGCATTTTTATATTAATACGAGTATGTGGTGAAAACAGCTAAGGTACGAAATACTATTATGTATTTTTTTTATTCGAGACAGAGCGTCTTCTACTTCCTCAAAGTTCAAGGTTTTAATCCATTCCATCAGACTTTTTTTGCATTGTAATCTAAGTTTTTTTGCATTGTAATATACCTCAAGGTCTTGGGGAAATATAAGCCACTATTTTCGACAACCGCAACCTTTTTGGTTGTGTGGCTCGCATCTGGTTTTCAATATGTCACCATCTCTGAAGTCCCGAGTTCGATACTTAGACGGGTCAATATAAAAATCATTGTGGTACCTACTGCCGTTCGTTGTTTCTAATTTCCATAACACAATTGCTTTAGCTAGAAACTTACTTTGGGATTGGAGTAGTCTATGAGATGTTGTCTTATATTTATTTATACAGGAAACATACACAGCAAAGCTTTTTTAGATTGTGAAAAATAAAATACAATTATTATGCTTCAAATTTCCGCTAAGACGCTAGCGCAGGCAACAAAACCACACCAACCGCAACCGCGTTGAGTACCAGTTCAGGCAAATGCAGAATGCACCCACATTCTGCATTTGCCTGAAGTTTCGCTAGAAGTATAGAATCTAATAATTACGGCTTTAAACTATCCATGGCAAAACTTAAGTATCTGTTACTTTCGCCTAAATAACTACTAACTAAACTAACTACGAATTGTTCTAACTATACGTATTCTCCCATCCCCCCCCATAAGTGACTACTTATATTACGTCTAAACGAAGTCGCTATAACTATAACAATGGCTATAACTTTTATACTTTTTGGCACATACTTGGTCTTTAATGATATGTATTGTACCTACTATTAATTTTTATCTGCGTGCCAAATAAATTATTGAATTTGAATAACCTAACTACAAGCACAGAATACTAGTCAACAGAATACTAGTAGTACAGAAGTATGACTTAGCAATTATATTCAAAGAAATGTCTACTCAATGTCGTCAACAATATGGCGTAATTTAGTTCGCCTCAGAGTCAAGCACATTTTCGTGTAGACACCTACAAAAATCCATTGCAAGATAATTTCATACTTATTGCTCTGGAATATGATTCATAATACACTTAACCTATTCAGTGACGTAATATCACGCGACGCGATAGGGTTGACTGCTACGAGAAGCTTCTAACGCCATCTAGCGCCTCTTTCTAGTACTTTATTCATTCTCGTCCAGCCAGCAACGTAGCCGCGCGGCCGCCGGTGAATAAAACGCGCGAGCGTGGCTCTGGCCGGTAGCGACACGCAACTTGTTTTAGCACCTACGTAGGTGCGCCGCGCGTAGGTACGTTTTTGCTACCTCCGCGGGGAGATACTCAGGCCTGCTACAAGTATCCTCTTCCCCTTAGGAGCGAAGCCAGTGAAGTCCCACGAGATTCTTGTACTCTTACTGCGGCTGCGGCAAGTGTGCTGCCACTGCGGACTCATCGCCGCCATGTTGGACGCGGACGCCTCCGACGACGTGAGGGAAGACGCGGGCAGCAGCGACCTGTTAGCTGAACTGGACAAACTAACGCTGGAAGACTCGCGCAGCAGGAGAAAGGTAGGTTCGAGTCCACAGTCGATAATTTTTGTGAGCGAAATTTATAATATTTTAATTTCGTAAAAACTTGCAAAATAATTGCTTAAGTTATAAAAAGTAATTATAAGTTAAGCTGATTTCATCTCAACTGATGGTTAAATATTTGTAAAAATATTTCCATTGGATACATGCGGGTACATTCCCCAAGTATTGATGAAATCGAACGCTGGCTCACTGGCGTAGCAAGCACTTACAAAAAGTTTGATGACTAACGTCCTCCGTAGCTCAGTTGGTAAGAGCACTCGCCCGGATAGCGAGGGGGCGTGGGTTCGAGTCCCACCGGATGACACAGTCGATTAATTTTTGTGAGCGAAATTAACACCACAGTTTTTTAATAAGCCCCTTAAAATCCTAGCTTACGTTCGATTTCAACTGTGTTGCCACTGCGGGTACATCGCGGGCGTGCTGGACGCGGGCAGGAACGACCTACTGGCCGAACTGGTCAAACTTACGCTGAAAGACTCGCGCAGCAGAAGAAAAGTACGGATACCGGCACATTTAGCTAAATGATTTTGTATCTTATGCATTTGAAATAGGGGTGTTGTTTCAAAGGTGGTCTAATGTGCTGGCCCCTGTAATAAACTTGCACAGGTTTTTAAGAAAAGAGAATCTGGCACTCAATTTCGTCGTCATAATAGCCGCAGGACGTCCGGTGCTGATCTATCATTGATTTCTTTTTTTATAAGAACCCTAACTCTTGATCTTCATCTTAGCCATCTTAGCCGGAGAGCAAAGATAAGGTCTACGGTGGAGCGAGCTTGCCCAGGAGAAGCCTATCTACACGCACCTGAAACAGTTTCGGGTTATACGCGTTCAGAAAAACAGACGCAGGCAGGGCATTCCACTCCTTAGCTGTGCGCACTAAAAATGATGATAAAAAGCGCTTGGTACGAGAGATGGGAATGTCAACCAAAAAATGATGGTAGCCCGCAGTACATCTGGCATTCCGATGCAAGAATAGAGATGGCATAATGAGATTGTGGAGCTCGTGCGCACTCTCCTCGAAGTACAATCTGTAGAAGACCGAGAGGCATGCAAGCGCACTCTCCTTGAAGTACAATCTGTAGAAGACCGAGAGACATGCAAGCGCACTCTCCTCGAAGTACAATCTGTAGAAGACCAAAAGGCATGCAAGCGCACTCTCCTTGAAGTACAATCTGTAGAAGACCGAGAGGCATGCAAGCGCACTCTCCTTGAAGTACAATCTGTAGAAGACCGAGAGACATGCAAGCGCACTCTCCTCGAAGTACAATCTGTAGAAGACCGAGAGGCATGCAAGCGCACTCTCCTTGAAGTACAATCTGTAGAAGACCGAGAGGCATGCAAGCGCACTCTCCTCGAAGTACAATCTGTAGAAGACCGAGAGGCATGCAAGCGCACTCTCCTTGAAGTACAATCTGTAGAAGACCGAGAGACATGCAAGCGCACTCTCCTCGAAGTACAATCTGTAGAAGACCGAGAGGCATGCAAGCGCACTCTCCTTGAAGTACAATCTGTAGAAGACCGAGAGGCATGCAAGCGCACTCTCCTCGAAGTACAATCTGTAGAAGACCGAGAGGCATGCAAGCGCACTCTCCTTGAAGTACAATCTGTAGAAGACCGAGAGGCATGCAAGCGCACTCTCCTCGAAGTAAAATCTGTAGAAGACCGAGAGACATGCAAGCGCACTCTCCTCGAAGTACAATCTGTACAAGACCGAGAGACATGCATGCATGACATGAACTTAGCGACGGTGAGCCAATGTATGGAGCCCATTTCCCGCCAACTAATTACCCCCGCTTCTATTAGATTTCTAATCTAAATAACCGGTTGCATGCAATCCGCATTCAGTACGATATTGGACCTTTTTTTTATGTGGAAAAAATGCATAAAATTGCATACCCTCCGCTGATGTGTACAGGACACAATATACGCAGAGGGCTTACTCTTGATAACGATGTCCGTATTCCCTTTCACTCATACTTGCTACACTACTAGCATAGCAGCTTGAACGATTATTATATTAGTGAGTAAAATATTCATTAAGATTATAAAAATTATTATCTATCAACCACGAGTGTAGTTTTGTTTTAAATAAGGACCCCGTAATTCCTCTTATCTCCTCTGGTAAGGCGTTAAATACCTTCACCGCCATAACAAATGCATTTTTTTCAGCCAATGTCAGTCTATATGTTGGAACTTGAAGCAGACATGTAGGTCGTTTACGTAGACATTTTCCTCTCATTGGCAATTTTGGATAGAGAAAGTGGACATGTTGTTTAACAAATAAACAGATTTGTTTAATGTAAAGGCTAGTTAGTGTTAATAATCTAAACCGTTTAAACAATGGTCTGCAAGAATCTGTATACTCAGCACCACTGATAGGGCTATCACACATTTTTTTTAATCTTAAACGCCACTTCAACGTCAGTAGAGTTTCCCCATACCATTAGACCATATTGTAGGACTGAGAAAAAGAAACTTGAGAATAGGGACATCTTCACCCGGAATAAGTCTTTATGACGTAATCTTGGGCTGGATCTTTTTTTTCCGCATTCAAATGTTAAATATTGTGAATCTTCCAACAGAGTGGGGAAAACAAAGAAAACGAGCAAGAAGGCCCAGAGGAGAGCACCACGGTGGCCGAAGCGATCCGCTCGGTGCTGTCGCCCAACAACCCCGTGTTCGACCTCAAGCGGCTCTCCTCCAAGATCAAAGCCGTCATGGACTGCCTCAGGGACAACGTTTTTAGCAATAAAGGTACTGTTAGGATGGTATTTTTTTTTAGACATTACAGATAGAATTAATAACTCTTCAGGATAGAGGAGCGCGGTCGTCAGAAGAAAAAAGAAAAATTATTACGATGTCTAGGTCTGTCTAAGTAGCACGGTGGCCGAAGCGATCCGCTCGGTGCTGTCGCCTAACAAACTGGTTTTCGACCTGAAACGACTCTCCTCCAAGATCAAAGCTGTCATGGACTGCCTCAGGAACAACGTGTTCAGCAATAAAAGTACTTCTAAGGTCCTGTTTGTGAACATTATTAGTGTGAAGATGGCTCGGATAGCTTACCAGTGGCCGAAGCGTTTCGCTCGGTGCTGTCGCCCAACGACCCCGTATATGACCTCAAGCGGCTCTCCTTCAAGATCAAAGCCGTCATGGACTGCCTCAGGGACAACGTGTTCAGCAATAAAAGTACTTCTAAGGTCCTGTTTGTGAACATTATTAGTGTGAAGATGGCTCGGATAGCTTACCAGTGGCCGAAGCGTTTCGCTCGGTGCTGTCGCCCAACGACCCCGTATATGACCTCAAGCGGCTCTCCTTCAAGATCAAAGCCGTCATGGACTGCCTCAGGGACAACGTGTTCAGCAATAAAAGTACTTCTAAGGTCCTGTTTGTGAACATTATTAGTGTGAAGATGGCTCGGATAGCTTACCAGTGGCCGAAGCGTTTCGCTCGGTGCTGTCGCCCAACGACCCCGTATATGACCTCAAGCGGCTCTCCTTCAAGATCAAAGCCGTCATGGACTGCCTCAGGGACAACGTGTTTAGCAATAAAGGTACTTGGCTTAATTCCGATGCGCCTTGTCTAAAATTAAATTCAGGTTCAGTCTGTCTCTTTCTCAGCCAAACAAACGAAAAGAGACAGACTATATTAATTTAGAAACGTGAGACTAAACCGCTGTCCGTTGCTAAGGAAATTAGAGAACCCATAGACAAGTAGGGATGTCATTCGATGACGATTAAAGTTAGACAGAAACACGCAAATAAACTTGTACAAATACGTTAGAAATCGCATCACTTAATTTGACGTTTCTAAATTATTGTAGTCTGTCTCTTTTCGTTTGTTTGATAGAAAAAAGAGAGAGAGACTGAACCTAAATTTAATCTTAGGCAGGGCGCATTGGAATTGAGCCCACTGTCTTAAACTTTTATGGTCACTAACATTAGAATAGTTGTATGTCGAGAACAGGCAAGAGAAAATAGTAAGTTTGCAAACAGTGGTACCGGAGGAGATCGCATTAAGAATTCGAAGGAGGATAATCCTATACCTATGTTTGCTCATAACATCCCACCCGCATAAAACGAAAGGTTAAAAAAGAGCCTAAATTTAAATACAAGGACAGAATTTCTCTTTTAGTCTGATCTAGGTTGAACCAGAGACCCTACTCCTGTTGACGATGTCCGTATTTTCGAGTCTAGCCATCACGCTCATTCGCGTTGTCATTCTGTCTTGAGTGAAAGGGACGGCTACATTCGAAAATACGGACATCGTCAACAGGAGTAGGGCCTCTGTGCTTCAGACTAGAAAGTTTATTAAACTACTAGAATGTTGATTAAATATGGCCAATACAAAATTACGTTTGTCCCCAGGAGACAAAGCAGTGGTAGTCTCCCAGTGGACATCAGTTCTGCGGCTCGTGGAGCAGGAACTGACGCGTATGCGTGTCCGTAGCGTCACTCTGAGCGGGAGCGTGCCCGTCCACGCGCGCGCGCCTCTCATCGATGCTTTGAATGACCCGAAGTCTAATGTACAGGTCAGTGATAGTCTTTGTGAATGCCCCAAACTATAATGTATAGGTTAGTTTAGTCTATATACTTTCCTAGGAGACAAAGAAGTGGATAGGACAAAGCACTCGATTCCAAAATGCTCTCCTTAGAATTCTTCGCTTCTTCACTTCACATCGACCTCCAGCCGTCCACTGCTGGACGTAGGCCTCCCCCAATACTAAGCTGCCCGAGATACGTGAAAATGTAAGGAAGGAAACTGGCCCTGAAGTCCCAGATCCACTGCAGTAATCTTCCAAGGTACTGGGATAGGCAATAATTCTTAAAAGCAGGATAATAGGCTGCACATTAAGTGCACAATAGGTGTTGTCTTGGGGTGGTAGATAGGCCCACTAGGTGGCAGAACATTGGTCCTGCGGGTCGTGGAGCAGGAACTGACGCGTATGCGTGTCCGTAGCGTCACTCTGAGCGGGAGCGTGCCCGTCCACGCGCGCGCGCCGCTCATCGACGCTTTGAATGACCCTAAGTCTAATGTACAGGTTAGTGGTAGACTTTACACTCCTTCGATTTACCAGGAGACACAGCAGTGGCACAAAATAGAAAGAAAGAAAAGGTTTTAAATACTACTTTAAAATACTAATACTTCATCCAGATATGTATACAAAGGAATTCAAATGAATGTCTACGCGATGTCGTAAAAACTGTAATTTACGTAAGTTCGTTAAGACACCTACCGAAATTAATTGCAAGCGGATTTTATTCATTTAACCCTGGATAACGATTCATAACACACTGGGTACCCTATTAAGTGAGCAGCGTTCACGGCGGCGCTATAGTTGACCATTACAAGAAGCCACTATCGCGATCTAGCGCACCTCACTAGCATTTTACTTATGTTCATTGCGGCAACGCGCAACCGATACCTACCGCCACAGGCCGCTTAGGAATAACACGCCCACGTGTGTCCTACTGTATTATCCCAGCACATTAGGTCGCCGCGCGTAGTTTTCGTTACCTACACGGGCCTAGCAGTGATAGTATCCAAGTGGACATGGAGTGCGCGCCGCTCATTTACGCGTTGCATAATCCTATAGTACGTGCCAGATAAGCGTGCATAAAAGGTCGTTCACCTTGACAGCTAAAACCTTGTGACACGTATCATTTGTCTTTCTAACTAGCGATTATTACGACTTTTGATTTTTGGGTTCAAGGTCGATCCGTACCGAGGTTCATTTGTTAGACAGATTCGTATCGCTACGGCTTATAGTTAGGGTCGCCGCGCTTCGCATACTGGCGTGCAGTGCACACGGGTGACGGTCTGCAGGGGTGACGGGTCAATGACTTTTTATGCACCGTTAAATGGCACGGACTATAATTAAAATGTACAGGTTGTTGTAGCAGTCTTTATGGTCTTCTGAATTTTATTCTCCAGGAGACTAAGTAAAAGTCACCTAATAACATCACACAGAATAAATACTAGTCCACTGCTCCGTAAGCGTCCCGTTTATTAACGCGTTGAATGAACCCACTTCTAATGTACAGGTTAGTTTAGTCTTTATACTCCTTCAATTTCCCAGGAGACAGAGCAGTAGCAACCGAATAAATACATACTAATTCTATGTACAAAAGTATTACTTTGCAGTATTATTCAAAAGTATGTCAATAGTCCGAAAAGTTCACGACGACCCTCCTTGCACCCGCAAAGAAGCGCCAATCACACGCGACTACGATATGCAATCCCCTTTCTCGCAAATACGCTTATCCCTGCTGACATTCAGCAAGCCTGACCACACGCACGTCTGGCGCGAGGCAGGAGGCGAGTGCATAACCTTCTCGGACCATAATCTTAATGGTGTTCGGAATCAATTGAATAAAGGAAAGCATTGCTTCTTTTATTTAAATTTAGCCTTTGACTCGTCAATTTAAATAGTAGATTGTTATACAAGGGATGAAAGTGAACATTCCACTCGAGAAGTTTCTGGCACTCGAACGAAGTGAGAGCGCCAATAGCTCGAAAGTGGAATGGGTGCTTTAACCCGAGAAAAACGTACTATTTTTCATTTCGACTGCGAGAAAAGAAATAGTGTATCGACAGACTCGATAGTTGAGGCAAAAGCAATAGTATCGATAGAATATCGATAGTTGAGGCAAAAACAATAGTATCGATAGAATATCGATAGACTATCGATAGTTGAGGCAAAAGCAATAGTATCGATAGTAATGAAAGTATCGATAGAAATGATAGTATCGATGGCTCCGTTAATGTAAATACTATCGATACATAGCCAAACTGTCGATACAATCGATAGTATCAAAGTTCAATACTAAAATCACTATCGATAGCTGATACAGCTCTGACTATTGCAATAACTATCGATACTCTCGATAGTGGCCTTTTATTCAATAGTAGGAGTATAAAGTAGGAGGGAAAAGCTATTTCCCACCCGGCTATCTACACATGAAAGTTCAACTTTCCGAACAGATGAGATAAAAATAAATTACATCACTCACCTGGAAAACCCACAAGTGTTCCGAAGCAGTCTATGTTGAGACATGTTTATGTGCTCCTTGCAAGTCTAGAAATGTAATGATAAATCAAATTTAGAGTGCCCCTTGTCTATGTACAGAAATAAATGTTAACTTTTTTGTATCGTAGGTGATGCTACTGTCCCTATGCGCGGGAGGCGTGGGTCTCAACCTGTGCGGGGCCAACCACCTGCTCCTACTGGACCCGCACTGGAACCCGCAGCTCGAGCAGCAAGCGCAGGACCGCATCTACCGCGTGGGGCAGACCAAGCACGTGCACGTATACAGGTGAGATAAGATTCATATACTAGCCGTTCATTTTCAAGTTGGCCGCTACCTCTCCTCCCGCTTCCCCATACCGCGCCCCGCCAGTACGGTTAGCAAAGTCAACGGTCTGTAGGCCTAATAAATCTGTAATGTGTTTTGACAAATTTAATTCCATAAAAATCGTTTTTATATTTATAATATGCACTTTCAACAATTTTATTAGCAGAGAATTTTTATTTGGAAACAAAACTATAGTCGTGTACCCACTGCATCTGTCTGATAAGAGCTTTTCTGTATGAGATGTTGAGGTACGTAATCCGTATAAAAATCCGTAGTCATGGTTCATCCGTATTCTACTTTTAAAATCCGTATAGGTTCGAATAAATCCGTATTTATGTATGGCAACACGCTGCTTAAAGCTTTTCGTACTGAGCGGGTCTGCTTTGAGGTGCGGTATGGTAAAGTGGGAGGGGTGAGAGCGGCGAACTTGAACTGAACGGGTGATAAATATATATTTTTGTTATTTGAAATTGGCTAGCTCTTGACGCTAGACTAAGACAGATGTGGCGTAGACAGAGTCGACGGTGGAGCGAGCTCGCCCAGAAGGTTCTGGCACTCCCACTCACCGACGGAACACAGCAAGCTGCTTGGCGCCGGACTCCGGGGGGAGGGTGGTAGCTACCAGGCGGCACCTAACGGAGCCTAACAAACTTCACTTTGTTAATTATCTTTTTGGTGGAGTTTTTTCCATCTTTCCCTTTTCTCCGCCATTCTCTTGAACTCCTGATACGACTCGAAATCTAACTTTTTCTTCGCTTAGTCCATGAATGTTCTTTTAGGCCTCCCTTTCTTCCTATACAGGGGGTCCCGAAGAAAATGAAGGAGAATCCTTTAAGTACAGATTACTTTCATCATACTTTTCTATATGACAAAAAAAATCAAGTAAAAGTGTTGGCATTTTTAGGGTTCCGTAGTCCGATTAAGTCCTTATTTAAAATAGTTTCGGGTTTCCTGTGATGAATACTTTTTGAAATTATAAATAAAATAAATATATATACTTTTTTCCAAAAGAACAGTATAAACTTTAAAAGATTTTTTGCCTATACTGTCTAATGTTGTAAGTCAATGGTACGGAACCCTTCGTGCTCGAGTCCGACTCGCACTTGGCCGGTTTTTGAGATTTTGGTTTCGAGTTTGTATTATTTTTGGGAGCCTTACTAAAATGTTAAGAAAAAAGTTACTATTGATCTTAGTGTTTGGAATATTAAAATAGAAACAGACTTATATCAAGTCATCAATTGTAGAAGTAGCCATACAACAATTAAATATTTATATCTCGAAACTAGTAACACTTTTAGCTGAACAATTTTTTGGCATATAAAAGGGTATATTTAACTAATCTCGCCCGGATTATCCTTCATTAACGGGTCACCCTGTATTTGTATCTAGTAGTATAATCCTTCTAGCCTAATTTCGACTACAGCGGTCAATCTCAACAGGGATTAGCTAACTGCGCAGAAGATATAATAAAGCACAAGTGTGTGCGAAATACACAGGCGCACTCTCTGTTCCTTCACTCTCATAGTTCGGCGAGACGGCAATCCGACATTACCAAAGAAAGCTACTTCGCTGACCTAAGCTAAGGGCCGGGAAATATTTTAGTTATGACAAGAATTCTATTGAAATAGTGAAATGATAATGTTCTATGAGTATGTAATCTTCAAATAGCCTATTAGTGGTCACCGCAATTTCTCTTGTCAAGATATTTTACTAGCTACCGAGCTCTACTGTAAACGACATCATACAACCAGTTGGGTTTGACTATGACACACGTATGAACATCTCGAATCCCTTTGTGTCAAAAATAGATTTATATTTCATTGGGAAACTCCCCAACATCCGGCCCTCTCCTGGCGCGGCGTGTCCGAGTCAACACTCCGTTCATTGTAACTGAGACATTCCAATGTTTATTACGCTGCGTTCAAACTGGAGCTGGTTAGCCTGTCTGCTGTAAATGCTTATTAAACCTTCACGTATCATGTTATTGACTCGCCCGCGGGTCTTATGGGGTTTGACAGGTTAAATATCTGATGGTTTACTGATTTATTGAAGAAGCCCTCCCGCCTGCCGCATCGTGTTCTTCTTAGTTCTGTAGCAAACGCGAAAGGGATGTGGTGAAACCTATGTTACGTTTTAAGCACGGCGCAAAGCGGGGCGGGGGAAATTGGCAGAATCCGGCCAAAAAAAGAGACTTGTGACGTAAAATTGTAAATAATAGGCGAAAGAGCCCACAATTACGCCTGAAGCCCTACTCCTGTTGACGATGTCCGTATTTTCGAGTCTAGCCGTCACGCTCGTTCGCGTTATCATTCTGTCGTGGGTGAAAAGGACGGCTACATTCGAAAATACTGACATCGTCAACCGGAGTTAGGCCTCTTGTTCGCTGAACTGGCTCACAAGAGTGTCAATCGCCATCAGAGCATGCAAAAAATCGTGTCGTTCCCGCATGGGCTTACACATACACAACGATCAAAGGAGGAATCTAACTACACCCAAATCGTCTGTAATAGACGGACAAGCCTAAGATGATAACAGTTGAAAGTAATTTCAAAAATTATCCCATTTTCTAATAATAACCTTCTTTAGCACTTAATTCTGCCAATGTAGTAGCGCAGATTAAGAGTTAAATGAAAGATATACATAATCGTTTTCTAGTTGTTGACATGCCTAGATTAAGATGTATAAAAACATAATCTGTCTTTCAGATCCGAATCTTTCGGTGACCCATTGGTCACTTCGGTGACGCTTGGTCAAAAATGTAGAGAATCATCTTTTCGTAGAAACGCCTCTTGCAAGCGACACCATAAATAAAATTTTGTTGACTGGCAAAGGCTGACTAATCGTAAAAAAATATTTTCGTCAAAATACACTTATGCCCTGTGTAATTCGTTCTGATGAATCATGGTGTTATTTGCAGAGCGCTTTGAATAAGAATTCTTCATTAATTGGCATCAATTTACAAATTTTGAATTTCAATTACTGAATGAAGCCTCTTATTAGTGAAGTTATTTCTATTATAGCTACTGCTGTTTTGTCACAGATTTCCAAATAACTGAAAACTAATTAAAATACCACGCAAGCACCTCCAAACTCCGTTTTTTTTTTCAAGGTTTACATAATAAATAATAATAATAACTCGCATAATAATAGTTTACATATTTAGAGACTAAAGACTGCATTTGAAAGTTTAGAAGGGGATTAAGTAAATGACAAAAGACTTTGGTACAAATGCTAGTGTTCATCACATAAATAATAATAATAATAAACAAATCTTTATTTTCTTCAACACACTATAGTATCCTTACCTAAATAACTAATGATTGTCAGTAAACATTGCCCCTTGCGGGATTTGAATTAGGGATAGGCGTTTGTTCGAAAAAAAAATCGAATGAATCGATAATCGACCATTCGAACTATCGAATGTCGATTTAGTAATTCGAAAAAAAAAATCGAATAATAATCGACAATCGAATGATAATCTATACTGGGCCCTTCGATGCATTCGATCGAATTGCCGCGACTGTGCGCACATGACAGGCAACGACTGAATGATTATTCGACGCGACGAATGACGATTCATTCGTTAGTAGTTAGTAGTACGGTCCGCGCGCTCCGGTATTGCTCGCCGCATATTCGAAGAATAATCGAATGACTGCGGTTGCTTATCGAATACATTCGATTACAGAGACCATTCGAATAATTCGATTAATTTAGTAATAATCGCCCAGCGCTAATTTGAATACACAACTGCTAGCGTCATAGTCCGGAGCGCGCAGCACTACACCAACCCTATAGTTTATTCGCACACGGGCAGGATTTAAACCCACGATATTTGGCAAATGGGCCAATTTTTGACCGTGTGCGAATTTTTAGTTTTTATTTAAACTTATATAAATAAGTAAGTACACTGCGAGTGTTGAAAAATATTAAAATCTAACCCTGTCGTCGTTATGTAGAACTGTTATGTAGATCATTCTAACAGCATGTATTATTCTTTTTATTTACAACATATCTTTGTCCACAGGTTTATGTGCGTGGACACAGTGGAGCAAAGCATCAGGAAGCTTCAAGAAGCTAAGCTGGAGCTCGCCGAGAACGTGCTGACCGGCGCCAAGCACACTAACTCCAAGCTCTCCATCGACGACCTCAAGCTGCTGTTCAATATGGGGTCGTCTGACTCGTAACCGCCTCCTCGCCTATAAATTGTTTTGTAAGAATTTGGTACCTGTTTCCTAGGCTATAAGGTCTTTTAAAGCATAATCGTATAGTTTTTTTCCGGTTTAGCCCTTTCTAAAAGCTTTGTAACTGTCTCCTTGTCTATTAGAGTTTTATAAGGCCTTTTTGTATCAGTTAAGTAACTGGTTCCTGGTCTATGAGATCTTTTATTGCACTTTCGAATGTGCTTCACGGTCTAGTCAAGCCCTTTTATCTAAAAGTTACTGTCTCCTAGTTTATGAAGTCTATTTAATACTTTCGTATGTGCCTCGTGCTCTATAGGGTCTTGTATCAGTTTATAAACTGTTTTTGGACTATACGGACTTTTTGTAGCACTTTCATGTGTCTCAAGGTCTACGGGGCCTTTGGTAACAATTCAGAGCTAGTGTACTAGACTGTTCCCTGATTTTTAATTCTTACTGTTTTGTCCCCTGTGTGGGCCAATAGACTCATATTATTAGGGTAATCTGGGGTGATGTGGATCCAAAAACATGTGCTGACTTATGACAGTACCAAAATAAATAAATAAAACATATTTAATTGAATAGGGTACGAAAATGCCACTTATGAACCACATTTACCACTTTTTATATGACACTAATTAATTTGTATTGTAACTAGGTAGGTACCTCTCAGCCTAGATATAGCTAACTAATATATTGTTTTCTTTCGTATCAGGGTTATAATGTAAATAGAAATATTAGTGCTATAGTATAAATTAGTTTCATAATATTTCATACATTTTTATTTAAACAATGACATGTATTTTCCAACTTATAAAAATATTACACAATACAATACTCTCCCATTTAAGAACAATGACTTGATAAATGATAATAATTGTAGATATTTTAATGAATGTTTGTCAACTGTTTAATTTTAATGGGATAATCTCTCACGACTGGTTTCCAACTAAGCTATTTTGGTCTCTTCATAAAATAGTTTAGCTGATATATTAAGAGGTCGCGTGCTTGTATCATTCTTGTGCGCGTTGTATTTTAAATTTTAATTTGATCTTTGCACTGGACCGAATTGTCCCAATTAAGGCTGAACTCGCCTTCTTAGTCCAACGTTAGAAATTAATGTTTTTGTAATAAGTACGAGAAATGGGCCCAATGTTAATTAATGATTTTATGAACAATGGAAATTAATGAATATTTTATAAGATTCATTTTAAATATATTATGTTGATTTGTTTATACCCTATCGTTTTATTTATTTATATCTGTGTATAAAATTGTAATCTCGTCACATAATTATTAATCACCAAAGTTTTGTCTAATGATTTATTTACGCGAGGTGTCATAGTTTCTTAATTTGCACTCACAAATTGGTTAACCCCACGAGGCTTAAAATATTCTTTGTCAGTCAACCATTGGATGGAACAAAAAAAACAGCAATTAATGTTATAGCTCTAATTAAACGTTCATAGGTATTTATTATTTATATAATCGTGTCCTTTTCGGTTTTTTTTTTATAAATCGCATCATATCTCTTAGAAACAACGCATTATATTGTTTCAACAAGAAAACATTTCCAATTTCACAGCCTTTTGATGTTTTGGCACCGGTACAAACCGCCTTTTGAACTGAAACATTCATTCAGTTTAATCATGTAAAAGCCGATACAGACGGTCGTCCGTTGTCTAATAATAAATCGGGATTCACGGCCGCGAGACGCGCTGAAAATACGGGCATTGAGCGAGTGACAACACGCGCTGACTGATAGTTCCTAAGCTGACCAGTAGTAGTGCCTCGGTGTGTCTATGGTTTTATAGCAGAGAATCTGTAGACTTAGATTAGGACCTAAGATAGGTGTTTCAAGCTCAATTTTGAGGCTATGAGCATGGACCGCCGCTCGTACTCCGGACCCTCGACTCCGCCGCATGTGAGCAAGCGGCTTTTCGCAACGGTCGTGCTCTTCATAGGAGTAATCTGTATATTCGGAGGTAAGATTTATTTGTCCATATTGTTTCTAAATGTCAACCGGGCTATTTAGCGAAAGTTATGCTTTGTTGTTGAATTTTACAGACTTGTTTAGAGCTTGGACTATTTGTTTTGATAGTAGCATAGACTCGTGCGCGTATTTTTTAAGATTAAGTACTGGCACCTGTATGCATAAAGTAAAATTCGCGCCAACTACTTCAATAATCGTAAATTTGTCTGATAATACTACCACACAATAAATAATAGTTGATATTACATAAATAAATATTAGTTGACTAGCGAACCTCTCCGGTTTCGCGCGGGTAGAAGTTTTCAGTTTATTGAACTTTATTCTCAGGAAAGACAAATACATGTCACTTATTTGAGAACTTAAAAAATATTTGCAATCGTACATTGTAAACTTAAAATTAAAAACAGTACTGTACATTTTAAATTAAAGTAGGTTGGTACACAGCAAAATCCAGCGAAGACAAAGAGCGCAGACACCTCAGGTGTAATTGTACCTACTAGTTTGCTTGCAACTCATTACATAAAGTTTTAATAGATAGTAGTAAGCTATTTTTTTGAGATAAATAAAATGCCAATGCGGTCTTTTTTGTAGATACATAGAAGACTAATAAGAAAGAAATTATTCCTCCATGGGTACATTGATTGTTATATCTCATATGGATTAGGCAGCGTTTTCGATGAACGCTCATTGTTCAACCAATTTCCTCAAAACTCTAACGTTTTAAATACCTGATCCTTCCCTGCACTACTCTGTAGAACCGCATGAAAATCAGTTCAGTCGTTTTTAAGATCATCGTGAACATACAGACTACAGAGAGACTCAGCATTTAAAGATCGATACTTATTGCTTGCTCACGTTTTTTTTACTTGTCCAATAAGGTTTTTTTTATAATACCACATGCTGCATGGTATTTTTTATTCGTACCTCTACCACGTACTTACCTAGCCAATCCCTTGTCATGGTAGAAAAATTACCATGAGATATTGGTCTAAAAATGCCACACAAGCATCATGCTCGGCTTGGAGCATGTTTATGTATTTAACAGTAATGTAGGTAAGAGGTACCTACTGATTCAATTCAATTTATTTATTTAAGACTACACCTACAAGGTCCATTTTGTAAGTAGACAATAAACTCAAAACCTATGTTAGTACTTAATTTTAAACAGGTTAACTTATAATAGCGGGGCTTAGTTACGCGTCCAGCGTTTCTTACATTGTTATTTGGTGTAACAAAACAACCAAGTTGTATACCTACGGTGTGTCCGGGTTTGGACTAGCGATAATTTATGGGCTATTAATTAATTCATCAAATTTTATCGACGACAAACCCCCATGTTTGGTTTTAACTCCCCTCCTCTTGAAATGGCAGCCATTTAATTATTTCAAAAATACACTATTTATATTGATCTGGAGTTCCTAAAAGTTATGAAAATTATTAATTTAAAAGGTATCGCCTGTAAAGTGAAATAAAAATTAATTCAAAATTATTAATTAAATAATATTAATATGCGAGAAGCGAAGGACCGTGAAAGTTGGCGCAGTCTTGGAGAGGCCTATGTCATGTGGACTGCAATAGGCTGATGATATGATGATGATGATTAAGTGAGACATACTTGATCCTACAGACGGACGGTTTTGTAAGACTCTGTTTATAAAACTTTGTAATAGTGTTATATGCATAATAATTATTAACTGTTAATAGAGAAAATTTCTAAGAAAACTTGCTAAAAACTTAAAACAGTTTAATAGTTTTTAATCCTATTACAAAACTAAACCCAAAAATGATGAAATTTTTCTTAATTTTTTTTTTTTTTAAGGATTTTGACTCTAAAATTGGTAAATGAAAGGCCCTTAAACTATCGCGAGGCGAAACCCGGACACACTGTTTATGTATACAAACATCATCATTCCAGGCTACCTCCTCGGGCGAATGGCGCGCGTGGAGCCGCGGCACGCGGGCGCCATCGCCTCCGCCAACCTGAGCGCCGCCGCCGACCACCTCTACACCAAAGCCAAGCGCATCCCGCCAAAAGCCGTCCATCATAATGACCCAGACAAAATAAGAATCAGACTCCACGAAATATTCCAGTGCAATCAAAACGATTGCGGGTCCATCAGCAATTACAATTTAAGCGATTATATAAAAAATTCCATTAATTACCACATGGTTAGACTGATTAAATCAATACATAATGCTACCGCGTATTTAGACTCTTTGAGATGACAGTTAATTAAATTATTAGGCGTTGTTAGTTAAATGATGTTAAACTAGTCTGCATATGTTAAAAAAGTTATAAATAAATTTTAATTTTATGCAATCACATGCCTACTTTTTATTTTTTGGTTGTATTTAATTGCATAGTACATAAGTAAGGTAAGTAATTTTATACATTGATAAGTATTCTTTAATATTGGTACAGAGTACAGAGCACAGACCACACAACCTAAAGACCACGCTTTTATCAACTCTAATACGAAAACAAAATCGCCAAAAGTTGGTGGGGTGCGGGGAGAGGTCTGCTCGTTCCGATTGGCTAGTACAAGGAGACGTCAAATTTGACAATGGCAGTGATAGCTCACTAGTGATGGGCAAGACATATCTTGATATCGATACCTTAGTTTAAAAAAAAGTAAGAAAATATTTAGGAGCTTTAAAATAATTCATTTAAAAAACACACGTACAACCGACACCGATAAATAGCAATTTAAAAAAAAAACTGGACTGGGCAAAGGTCAATCGCCGGAGATCTCACGTTATTTAGCTACTTTTCATAATTTAGCGGTTTTAGTAAAACAAGTTACCTATCTCACTCAACATCATTTTGTTAAGTGTACGAAAACTAAGTGTGAAAAAAAATGGCAATCGTACGCAATGTGAGTTTGATATATTTATTTTAAAAAGTTTAGTTAAGTTGTTTGTTTTATTAGTTAAAGTTTGTTTGTTGAAGCACTTTACACTTATTTCAATTCATCGTAAGTGCTCTTATGTAAAGTCACTTTATTAAAATATATATGAAATAACTGAAATTTAGATACCCACTTATCACTTGTTTTGTTTAGGATTTGTCGATATTTTGAATTTTAAGTTTACTAGTATGTGTCTCGACACTATTTTACTCCTAGCTAATTGACAAATTGAGACAACATCATTTGAACTAAACTTGCGAGAAAGGGATAGCAAAAAAAGACATCAACGCGTGCTCTTTGAAATAAAACATTTTATTTCATTTTTGATATTGGAGTATTTCAATTAATTTGATAGGAATAATTACTTACCGTTGAAATGTAATGCCATCTTTCGTGAGACTAGATGTTGTACTACACTTTTCACACCATTTCACTGAACAATACGGCATTATTACCGCTTATTTTTATTTTTTTTCGGGAGCAAGGTCAATGTTGTTACTTTGAGTCTCGGTAGTGGAATGAGAAACGAAAGGGGGCGGGGCCGGCTGTTATGCAGTGATACTGCATAACCTAGGCGAATGTAAGTCCCTCGCAATGCGTGCTCTCTCTGTTCTATGGTACAGAGATATTGTATTGGAAGGGTTCCTATTTATTTATTTCAAAATTGCCGCCTGCCTGCCCGAAACTAGCCCGAAAGTCGAGTACATAGTACCATAGATTATATTACCTCCTTGAAATAGGTTATATACATTTAATGTGCACATAAACGTAATTATACTGTCATAAATTCTTTCGTTCCTCATTTTCCCCACTGTTGTTTCTTATTTTTTCATATTTCCAATATTTTGTAAAAAGTAATAAAGTAGAAGTGCTTTTTAGTTTCTGAACGTCGCACTGTTTTGATTGGGCGGATTATTTGGCTTCACTTTTTGATATCCAATAGACAATAAATGTCACAAAAACGTGAGTAAATTTGACCAATCGCTGGATTTCATTTTGACATTGGAAAGTAAATGTACCAATCAATAGCGTTATCCCCACTGCTGTTATCCATTCTTGAGGCGTTTTCGCTTTGCCTTCCTTCAGTCGGCCAGCCAGCCCGCCATTTTGTGAGGAGATTGCGAATCTGCGAGGTTACAGTTTCGGCGTCACAGTGAAGTGTTGTGATTTTTTACCGTGAATAAGTGAAATTTTGTATATATCGGAAACACAATGGTGCCGGTGAGTAGAAGTCATAGTTTTCCCGTCGCACACGTGCGGCGTTCGCCAGTTTTCGACAAATCTCAACGCGGGCCTTTTCGCAGCAAACGAAGGTGTTCGTCGGCAGCCTGCCCCAGGGCTCGAAGCCGGAGGACCTGCGGAAGCTGTTCGAGCGCTTCGGCGTCGTCACCGAGTGCGACATCATGAACCGCTGCGGCTTCGTGCACATGCAGACCGAGGAGCAGGCGTCGGCGGCGATCCGCGCGCTGAACAACAGCACGTTCAACGGCGGCGTCATCACCGTCGAGCGCGGGCGGATAAAGGAGCGCGGGCAGCGCGGAGGCGGTCGCGGCGGCGGCGCGCGCGGCGGCATGCGCGGCGGCGGCGAGCGGCGCGGCGGCGGCCCCATGCGCGGCGCCGGCGGAGCCCGGGACGCGCCCTACGCGCGCCCGCCCATGCGAGCCGGCCCGCCGCCGCACGGCCCGCCGATGCGCAACGGGGCCGGCGGGTACGAGCGCGCCGACCGCGGCGGGTACGACGACCGGTACGACGGGTACGGGTACGGCGAGGACCGGCGCGGCTTCGCCCTCGCGCGCGACCCGTACGCGGCGCCGGCGCCGATGTACGACGACCGGCGCGGGTACGCGGCGCCGGCGGACGAGCTCGCGCCGATGTACGGCGAGGAGCGGCGCGCGCCCGCGTACGACGAGCGCGACGTGATGGACCGGCGCGCGCCGATGGGCCGCCCGGTGCCGATGGCGGCCGGGTACGACCGGCCCGCGCCGCCGAGGCCGATGGGCAACGGCGACATGTTCAGCAGGAGGTCGCCCATGTGAGTAACTGAATTACGTATCGACTTATTTATAGTAATTTATTGGTATTGTATTTTTCACTGCTCGTTTTAAATGGTCCTTGAAGTTGAATTGAACCCCCATCGCTCAAACCTTACTATATCTTATCTGAGAGCACTAGTAAAATCCTAAAATTAAGCAGACGTGATTATGGCCCAATATAAGCCAATATTACTGTTCTTTATTTATGACATTCATAAGCAGTATTTTCTGTTCTCTATTGAATAAGTTATTTTTGAGTTTGATTGTACATTTTTCTGTGTAAATTGTTGTTTTTCTGTTATGGTGTGCAATAAAGAGACATCTATCTATCTATTTATGCTACAAGTGAGTGTTTACAATTATTAGGTCAGAGTGTATCCTTAATATTGTATTGTAGCCCCTAAGGCTATACCCTAACTGAAGATTATCCCCGAATATTGTATCCTAAAGTTGAACACCTGAATTGCTGGTATAAATATATTGTTGTTACACTGTTAATATCTTATATCGTATATATATCGCATATCTTCGAAGTCTTAAATTTTGTAGTAATTAATTTTGTCCCTTGTTTTTCAGGCGAGGAGGACCGGCTGGCCCTGCGGGTTATGACAGGGACCCCTACACACAGCAGTACCCACCCATGGGACGGTAAGATTTCATTGCATTGTCCTGTCAATTTCATTCACTCTGTTAGTGAGGAAACAACATTAGGTTTGTATTTTATAATAGATTTTTATCTATGAAATCAGTTTTTTCTTATATTTTTACTGTTCATTCATAACTTATAAATAGTAATATTTTTTCTTACTTACAATTTTATAGTTTCAATCAATGGTTAAATTACATGTCTTTTAAATTTGAAAAAAATATTACAATTGCTTATTATTCTGAGGGAAATTATCAAAAATCTACTATGGTTGTGGACTTTTTATTATAAGTGAGTTTTGAGAAATTGTAATATACAGTGGATAGCTTTGTCCCATCTAACTATGATTTGTAATTGCATCAAAATCTATTCAGACATTAATAAAAAACATTATAAAAAATTGTTTGTATGAAAATATTTTTTTCTCAATTTTGTTTATACAAATATCTGATTTCATAGTTTCAAAGACCTATTACTAATAATTCAAAACTATAATTTTTTAATAGTTTAAGGATAAAGAAGATAAACTGTTGTTTACTTACTGACTTCATAAAAAGATAAATCATTCTGTTAAAAATAATTCAAAACGTTATCATGATTTATATTATACCAATAAGTTTAATATCAAATGATATTCGTCTTCGGTTGATATCTGACTACATAAAACTTTTGTCATGCAGCTAATGCGAAAATGGACTAGTGAATTTAAGGTGACGAAACTATTTTATGTACCTTAATTTTAAATGAGCCTTCCGCATATTTTTACGATCGGGCACCTCCTAGATTATAGTGATGACAGGCTTTGCAAGGACGTTACTGATTTCGGAAATATTGCGTAACAACGGATCGACAATCATCAGTATTTTGACGCCTCGAGTCGAAACAAAACGAATTCGGTCGTTAGCCGCGTACGTAGTCGGTCGGGTAGAGCCGAACGCGCTTGCACGGCTACGCTATATGCAAGCCGAAGGTAAAAACGCGCTTGCAGTCTTGTCGGCGTCACGTGTATATGGAAACCCTTCTTGCACTCAGAACCCTAGTACTTCTGAGCTGAAGGAGGGTTTATTAGCTAATTCACAGAAAGCTGCCTTAAACCATTTCACTATTTAGAATTGCGAATGATGAGTGATCCTTGTTTAGGTATTGTTTCCTGTGAAGTCTTCAAAACTTCATAATGAAAACGCGCGTAGATTCCTTTTAGAAGAAAGAAGTACTTTGGTGTGATTTGACACAATTTATCCTTTATTCTTTGGTCTATTACATAGAAGTCCTTACCGAGCATATTCTGTTAGACCGATAAGCCAGTAAAGTCTGACGCCCGTAGCACATCTCCGCACTTGACCCATCCACTATTTTGCGATGGCTAGCAGGCGCGAAGATGTATGCTACTTTCGTTCAGCTGTTACGGTTCCGCGGCGGAGGTGTGCTATGGGCGGGAGTAGCGGTAAGAATATCCATAACGGTAATATTGCGTTCGCAAGGGCTGCATTACAGAAAAGGCAGGGTAGAATTTAATAAATCAAACTGCGCGTTAAATAAAAGCTCGCAGCTCAGAAGTACTGAGGTTCTGAATACCGGAAGGGATTCCACATACGCGGCGTCACTATGAGCTAGAGGGGTCGAGACTCGAGCGGCGGCTCTAGCGCGTTGTCTGTGTAGCGGGGGCGGAGCGGCGCGCGGCGGTAGGGGCGGGCGGCGCTACTAGCGGCCGGCGCGCACCATAGACATAAGCCGTAGCCGTAGGATAGACACGTGAACACGTCACACGAACAAACTGTACTGTACTCGTCTTCCCGGACGGGATTCGCGTCGCGTTGCGCCACGCGCGAGTGGCGCGGTACTCGCTCTGTAAACTTAGCTTGAGATGTTGAGATTATACGGTAAGGTCGACCTAGATTAAGCGAGCGTCCGAACGTGAAGTTAAATTATGTGAATCACTTAAAATTTAATAAATGAGGATACTTTTAACGGACAGTTTCAATTCACTCCTTCCGATATTTGACGATAAAATTTTGAGAATTCTTTTTCAACTAGATTTATATTGATTATTATAATTATAATCTAAGTATAAGGTGTTTTATGTTTAAGTTGTATGATATTTTACTTTGTAGATTAAATTCATTTTTAAGTAGATATTTTTTTCCTTTTAAACTCCTCGCTCCGACCAAACCACATGCATGCCGATCCTCTCCAACTTCCATCTGCTGCTTGTTCCGAGTTTTATGATTACGATTAATAATTAGCAATTTTGTTTCAAATTATCTACTCATCAGTATATTTATTTTCGTTGAGTCAGTTGCTACATATCGAATTTTACCAAATATGAAGGCATTTTCTTATCAGTGTAGACTGCCGAGTTTCTTTATGTACAATAACCGCCTCAGTAAATCGAGTAAAGAAACGAATAGTAAAATTATTAACCTTATACAATTAAACAGATACTTTTAAATAATGAATTTCACCTCATTTACACATCTGCACAAATGAATCATTTCCATAAAAGATGAAAAAATACCCGAATCGAATTAACCTTTGAACTTGCGAGGCCAAGTACATAACTGACGTTGCACTGACTCGATAATGGATTACAGAACAAACATATCACATGATCATTATTGTAACATGTGAGTCGCCACTCGCGGCCACAAGATAGCGGCATCAAGGCCTCGGTCTGCAGCCGCTTCGAACTGTGCCTAACGTAGCGGCATCACGGCCTCGGTCTGCAGCCGCTTCGAACTGTGCCTAACGTTCCGTCGGCTTTCACATGAGAAAGTTCGTGCGAGTCGTTTTCAGATAGTTAGTTGCGGCAAGACGGCACATACGGCGTTCGCGGCGGCGATGCGTAGTCCATGCTAGAGCGGCCACGTTACGGGCTAAACGTTAGGCGACTACGCACGAAGAGGCATCATAGCGAAATATCAATCGTAAGTACGGCAATAGAAGCATCTCGGCTCGATCCACTACTGACGTCGAATTTGCCTGCGACGTACACGTCCAAATCGAACTTGTTTCTTCAGTAAAACGTCCATTTTACAAAAAACGTATCTTCAATCTTCATCATAAACGTGTAAAAATAGGGGGACGTCATGTTCCCTTGTAGTCAAGTGAATTATACTTTTCGTAATCACGTAATTCCGCTAATCGTTGAATAGCAATTTATCAGGACTACAAAGTTAGTACACGACATAAGTTTCACTTTCTTACATGTGGCGTGTAATCCATATTATTCTGTACGTCCATGAAAAAACAACGTTCTCAAACAAGGTCCCACGTAAAATTTGCACTCGACATCGTCGATTTTGGAGTCGTTATTAAAAACAGAGTTAACCTCAGAACTTAAGTTTCGTTCCATTCGAGTCGCCCGACGTTGTGTCGATGATTTGTTAACGCGTGCATGTGTTCGCAGGAGCGCCCCGGCGAGGTGAGGCCGGCTGGCGGGGACACGTGGAACTTCCCCCAGGGTGTTGGTGCGACTGGACACCGCAAGAGACGCTTGCTAGCGACTGACTGAATGAGACTGAGATAATAAACGATGTTATTTTTATACATTTATTTTATTTCAAAACACCTGCTCAAATTTAAGCTATGTCAGGGTCTTAGCTGAGGTTTGGCCGATTTACACTTCCAGAAGTATAGTAGCGAGTTTAGAAATCTGACTGGCAGTAAGTACCAGGTACTAAGTAGGTATATAATATACTTTATCTTAGGAACACTGTCTATCTAACGATGATACCACGGTAGGTACAGTATAGAACCCTATCTAAACGCTGATAAAAGAACTTAACTAGTCAAAGACTATATAATAATACTGTACTGAAGTGTAAATCAACCTTTACACGAGCAATTGCTTTCAGTAATTTCAGATTAACAAAAGTCTAAAGCACTTGCTACACCATCCTATTATTTGCAGCATCCTAACTAGGGACTCAGTATGTTGTGTGCTAGGACGAGAGGTAGGAACCGATCGGATCTCGTATCGTATAACTATAATCACCAATTTTTAAACAGCAGTTGATGAACCTCTACAATTAATTTGACTGAATTTCACACGTTATAATAATGCTAAACCAGCAGATATATTTTTTTACATGTGTTGGTGAACTCCAGGCTAAGATTGGTGCTACCTAATTAGGTTCGTACCTTCCTAGTTAGGATACCACATAGAGGATAGTGTAGTAACGGCTTATCGCTTAGGGACATTGAAGTGATAGGCCGGCGAACTCGAAAGGCATAAAATAAAACTTCATATAATTATTTTATTAGTATAATCAAAATATATTTTTACAGTACTCATATGACATTAAAACTCGAGAGAATCCACTAAAATTATCACACTTTGTACTCAAGCGAAGCTTCCACTTGTAATCTCTTACCATTTGTATCATAAATATTGCATACTAGAGCATCGAGAATAATATGAACACGGGTATAGTATCATATGGCACAAATAAAGAAAACTAATATAAAAATAATACTTATAGGCAGGAAGTTAATATTCGATTACTATAATAAAAATCACAAAATCAGCTTAGCTGTAACAAAAAACATTTTCAAATAATCATAAAAATATTATAAGCATCTTATACAAAAATATCAAGAGAGATCAATTTATGGAACCAATTCAATACATAGAAATCGCCCAGTCTCCACATGTGTGTATGGTCTACTCTGCAAGACCTAATTTTATACTTGACCATGGTGAATACCAAAAGGGGGATTAAGTCTGTTGTGTGCCAGCAATATACTGAAATTTATTTGCAGAGTAGACTTCTAGTTGGAACTAAACTTGATATGATATTTTGTGGTTTTATAGGCCCTCTACACGGTAGTTCTTTGGCTACAGTCTCACCGAGGTAACCAACTTTTAAATTGCAAACTGGGGTTCACGGTTTATTTGACACAATTCCTATACAATATATGTCAAATAACATTATATGTAATAGCTGTTCAAAAATTTAACACGTGTAGGTGAACTTTACCCTAAATTTACCCGAGTACAGTTACACTGAACAGTTAGCAAACCGTGGCTCTTTACCAAGACAAAATTTTCGATTTAAAAAGCAAGAATATTTCTTGTAGGTACCTATGCAATGTGGCGACAGCTAGTGATTGACAGTGTTGGCCGCTTTAGAAATATTCGTTTTTAAACATTCACAGGTTATTTGATGAAATAAGACAAAAAAATAATCGTCTTGAGATGTAAGTACATTTAAGGGTGTGCTGACAATGTCTTGTTTTATTTTAGTTCATTTATTATAACATTGGTCAACTCGAGAGAGTCAAGGTAAATCATCCCTCACACCTTTGTTGCTATATTTATCATAAAGGCATATAATGTTGCCAATAAAAATATATTTCAAATATCTAATACATTTGGATTTATTCGACAATATTTATAAGCAATGAGAAGTGCCTGCAAGCACAATCGATAATGCCCAGTTTTTAAGCCTTGTCATTCGAAAATAAGAAATTAATTGTATTGTATTTGTAAATAAATTAATCTGGAACCTTTGGTAGAAGTGTGATCTCATAATATCGACTAGCATTAGATCACTAAATAAATAAATATACCAATATAAGTGTAAGTACTTTACCATGTATGTCAAGAAATAATAAACACCCACACGCAATAGTTGATGATCTTTTAACAGAGCTATGATCATTGCCGTAGTGCTTTCCTCACAGTATTTTCGCTGATTCCCAACAGGCTGTTGGCAACAAACCTCCAAGACAAATTTTAAGTTAATTATGTCTATTTAATTGCTAAAAAAACGGAAAGAGACACTAGAATAATTTAGAAAAGGTAAATGAAGTTATGTAATTTTTAAATTTTTTCGATGTAGCTTAGATGTAGTAACTGCCATCAATGGCAACTAGGTTGTATGTTAAAAGATGAGTGTATTATTTTTTGCCATATAGGTACTTCTAAATTAAACTATCCCTGTTAAAATTGCAAACGGTTGATAAATAGCTTCTTCAAGACCGACAAGAATAAAGAGGCGAAATAGTATAAATTATAAGTTAACAATTAAATAATTCACGTCGTAGTTTTAAGTACATATTATCGACATTAGCTCAGTCTATTTAACCTAATTTACCAGCTGGATCGCCACTTCTAGTACGCGTTTGAATGAAACTGACAACGCTCTACAAAATGATAAAACGTAGAGCTTTGCCGCTTGTAATTAATTTATATTTACTGGGAACACTATACTGAGCGAGTTGCCAGTATTTAAAAATATGTACAGACTTAAAGTTAAAAAACGGTATGATACCTATTTTTTTTAAAGGAACTGAAATGGCGGTCCCTAGCTTCCTCTAAAGCAGTAAGATAGCAAAAGACAAATAGCTTCACCATGCTCACTAACCTATCAATACAGTCATCCACTATTTTCTCTCATCAATTTATCTAAGTGTCTACTCAAAATTTTAAATAACTTTTTGCTATCATACCGCCTCTACTGATTTTCGTTCATCATAGCACCTTGTAGATTTGACTAATGCCTAAGGCAGGTACTGATAGAATCTTGTAAATACGTTTGCATCTCTTTGGCTATCGGTAACGTAAGATGATCAGGCCCCGTTGACAAGATGCAATCTATTCTACAGTGAACTGTGCCATCGCCAACGAAATGTCAAAATATGTATACAAAAGTACATGATGTTTCGGTGGCTTATGTATGGCTATGCAAGCAATAGCGAATTAGCGACCTGCACGTAGAATAGATTGCATTATGGCTAAGGGTCCTGAGGCGCTACTCAGAAAGATCGATGTATTTTCTACACTAAATTTCATGCTAGCTCACCCGACTATCATGTGAGTGAGAGTGACAGCTAATGCTGAAAATAAGGACATTATCTTGCAGGGTTGGACCAAAATGGGTACGTCTACTACGTAATACGGCAAGTGCGAACGGAATTAATTCAAATACGTTAGTTGCCAAGGTTTAATGGCGTAAAAACTCGTTGAGTTGATTTCGTATTTCGTAGTAGGCCCCCTGGTGCGTCTACACTTGTCGCACATTACATATACAAACATCCCTGCTATTTGGCCAACGGAAAACCCTAGGTGCAGTATATAAAGTCGACATTATTTTGGCCAAACAACGCGAAACTAGCACAAACTCCTTAATGTAATGTTGCACCGTTAAATTATCTTAGTTATTGCTAAGGGCCTTATCATACTAGCGGCTTGCGAGCGTCCTCTCAGCGGAGCGGGGGCGTAGCGAATACGTTGCGGTCGCGCAACGAACCCGCCGCGCATGCGCAGCGAACACGTCGCGGACGCGCAACGAATTCGCTGCGAAAAGAAGCGTCGACGCCATTTTGTACACTCTCGCACAAACGCCATCCCCTCTCCTCGCCTCACCTCAGTCCGTAACAAGAGACGAATGTGAGTGGACGTATCATCATGGCATCGTCGAGATCGGCAGACGATATTGATACAGAGTTATTTATAAGCGAAATTCAAAGTCGTTACGTTATATGGGATCAAAAGAGAAGAGAATTTAGTGATCGTAATTTGAAAAAAAAGGCATGGGAAGAGGTTTGCAACATATTTATTCCAAGCTTTGCGGAAAAAACTAGCAAGGAGAAAAATGAAGCAGGTAAGAGAAATAACAATATTTATATCACATTTATATGTACTTATGCTGCCATGGTAATTCCCCTTCATTTGATATAAAATAGTCGGCAAATTTATCCCTTATCGCAATACCTGAGAGTCCACAATGATTTTGATTTACGTTTGGGTTGTCATAAAGTCCAAATATGCGTGGTACTTTCTTACGACGTCTTATTACCTTTACTTTAGATCGAACAAAATTATGCAGTATGCAACAAGTTTTTACTATTTCTTCGGCAAAGTCTATTCCAACATTTAATGGTCGGTGGAATATACGCCATTTATTAGTCATTATTCCAAAAGTGCATTCTATATATCTTCGTGCTCGACTTAATCTGTAATTATATATTCTTTTTTTTGGCGTCAAAAAGTTGCCGGCATACGGTCTTTGCATATACTTTGACAAGGGAAATGCTTCGTCACCAATAAAAGTAAAGGGCAACGCTATTCCATTGTTTGTTATTTGTTTTGGCTGCGGAATATTTAAACTATTTCCTTCTATATCACTTCTCAATTGGCTTCTGTCAAATATAGTTGAATCTGAACTTTTTCCATAGGATCCAACATCAACAAATATAAATTTGTAGTTGGAGTCACATACGGCTAGCAAATTCATCGAGAAATACTTTTTGTAATTAAAATATAGCGAGCCGCTGTGGCACGGCTTTATAATCCTAATGTGTTTGCCGTCCACTGCACCTATGCAGTTAGGAAAATCAGCATTTTCTAAAAAGCCTTTACTAATGTTTTCCCAATCTTTTGTTTGTTTGGGTGGCATACAAATATAAAATAAGTTTTTAATAATAGCTTGGCATGTTTCGCGAACAATTTTTTGTATTGTTGAAAATCCTCTTCTGAATGAAAAATGCAGGTCCATTAAAGAGCACCCAGTTGCCAGATACCTGAAATATTAATAAAAATATTATATTTATTGTTACAGTTGTGAAATTGCAAAAAAGATGGAAGGGAATCCGCGACGCCTACGTCAAGGATAGGAACAAAAAAAGCAAGAGTGGCTCCGGTGCATCTTCTTCTAAAGAATATTTGTATTCACCTTTGCTATCATTTTTGAATACTAGTACTCAAATTCGTCCTTTGAAAACTCCGCCACCAACAATATCAGATGATGAGAATACAATAAACATAGACGATGATAATACAACTAATCTTACAAAAAGGAAGAAAAAATCTAATGAAGCTGAGGATAAAATGATTACAAAATTAATGCAAAGGATGGACGAGAGGATGAATAGAGACAGAAGAAGTGGTGAAAGTGAACCCGAATATAACTTTGCATTGTCTCTAGTAGAAGATTTAAAATCAATTCATCCTGACTATAAAATGGATGCGAAAATGGAGATTATGGGAGTTTTAAAAAAGTATAAGCACATGTCTAACAGCTATCCTCCAAACTATCAAGGATATTATACAAGTCCAGAGCCACCCCGAAATAATTCATTGCAAGCAATTAATTCTCCACCAAGTGTTTTTGGTGAAAACAGTACTGAAGATACAATTTATAGTGATTTATTTTCAGAATAAGAATTTTCGTAAATCTTGGTTAGCTGCCTCCTTTTATTGTGAAATAGGTATAGGTAAATAGATATTGATAATGTAAAACCACCGTAACATTGTTAATGTAACTAATAAATAATTAACAGATGTAGCGTTATTTATTTTAAAAGTACTAAAAAACCTAATTTATAAAAGAATAACTTAAATCTATTTAATTTAGCACTAAAATCTATATTTACAAATCTACATTAAAATACTAATAAAAAGAAACTAAATAACTAATAATAACTTCATAAATTTACAAAATTGAAATAAACTGTTATGTCGATAATTTCCGTAAACCAACTTTTCCGTAAAACAACGTTTAGGTCCAACCCAACCCACCTTGTATCTATTCTTTAATTAATTATAATTATACGTGTGTGTTATATGTAAGTACGTGGTCTTATTTCTCTCATTAAAATAACGGTCGCGTCACAGATTTACATAATTATAGAAGTATTGGTAATTATTTCCTATTTATTAAATATAAAAAACATACCTTATAGTAATTACGAGCCTTTCTTCAGGTGATACTGATAATCTCAAATGCGTATCTTCATGTTTTAAGTCAGCTTGCACCAGATGCAACAACTCATAAAATGTAGGTTTTGACATTCGGAGGTACTCGCGAAATTTTTTTGGATTATTTTTTATTCGTTTGCTAAACAACACAAAGTAGTCGCTCTCTTGCAGTCGATTAATTGATAATGGGTCCTCCCAAATACGTCGATGCTTTCGTTTCCGTCTCCGGCGTCTTCGTAGTAACAAAAGCAACAGCAGTGTTTCCTCGTCGGAATCCATTTTGCAACTAAGTGTACTTTACGTCGTAAACCCGCTGCAAACACGCCACGAAAACGTTGCGTATTCGCGACGTTTTCGTGGCGTCTACGCTTTGCAGCCGTGGCGTGTTCGCGGCGTTTTCGCTGCGTGCCCGCTCCGCCCCCAATTCGCTCGCAAACCGCTAGTATGATATGGCTCTAAGTGTAGAAGGCAAAGTTTGATTGGGACTGAAGTCATCAGTTAGTGGCATTTTTCTCGTCTTTTATAAATAGTTAAATATAGTATAACATTGCTAAAATCCTACTTATTGCTTTAATTTGTTTAAGTATTATTTTGTATATCTTACGCCGAGTAGCCCACTTTCACTCATTCCAGCATGACAGTGCGAACGAGGGAGATGGCTACACTCGAAAATACGAAAATCGACATCCGCAGTAGACCTCTGTTCATACGTTGTTCTGTACTGGAAACAATTTTTATGTCTGATAAACTATTGCACACTAACAATGACTTCAGCGCTCTTATTCTATAGATTCACAACTCATTTTCATCTGTTTAATTTTTTAAATATAACAATAAATCTTTATCAAGGATTTCCAAACATCTTAGGTTAAGTTTTTTTTTCTTAAAGTTTATTTTGCAATTAACAACTTTTTAAGGAATGATCCGAAAGTAATAACCATAAGCACGAGTGATACGTTTAATTAAACGCACAGTTTCGTCAGCTCAATAAAGTCGACAAAGTCACTGAAGTCGTGATTTATTCAGCCAGTGCAAAGCTAGTGTTGAATTTTAGGGACATCAAAGAAAGGGCTACCGTTTTATTCATATAGTTTCTTTGTACTACACTTTTATTTTGAACGATAAAGTAGATTTATTTTTATGAAGAAGGCAGAGTTATTGACTACTAGTTCATGTGAGATTTGCAAAATCAAGACTCATAATTTTTTGGTGCGAGGCAGCCCTACTTAAGTTGTCACTATTTATTTTATACTTTATCTGCTTGACGTATGATATTCGAAGCTAAACTTTCACGAGTATCGTTGTTTCAAAAAGACGATATTGCTTCTAGAATTATGACATTAATCATAAGAAAGAATTTTCAAAAAATATCTTATTACTATCAAGAAAGATATTGAAAATATAACACTTGTTATTTTCCCCATAGAATTTTCCTATGATTTAGTACTTTTTAAAATTTAGGTGAAATACAATTCAGTTTAATGTGATCTTCCACAATATAACTGGTGACTAGTTTGTCTTACTAATTAGCTTTAAAAGCTGAGTTGCACCAGCTGACTTTATCAGTAATTATAAAAAAACCGGGTTTTTCAAATATCCTTTTTTTTATATATAATGAATAGGCAGAAATTTGACCGCAATCAATGTTGTTGTTGTTTGACCAATGCCTGATAGATTATTAACATTTTTTATAGTTAAAGTAAGATAGTGCAGCCCATTTTAAGCGCTTATTACATATCCTATTTGTAGCTTCCTAACTAGTATCCTACTTAGGAAATAGGAAGATGTAATAGCAGTTCACTACTTAGGTTCCTAACTACTTACGTGGACGCTATCTTCTAAATTCGAATGCTACCCTTCAAGTTAGGATCATATGTAGGATCCTAGTTAGGAAGCTGCAAATAGGATGGTGTAATAAGTGCTTTACTGTTATAAATTACGTTATATTGCCTGCTCGTATCATAATCAGCTGTAGGGTGCTGCAGTTGTTGATTTTGCACGATGGTAATTCTTTGACCAAGTTGTTTTTTTTTATTTACATTTCTTAATCAGCTGTAGGGTTCTGTAGTTGCTGATTTAACTATAATGGTACATCATTGAACAAGTTGCTATTTTTTTTAATTTCCGACATTTTTAATCAGCTGTAGGGTTCTGCAGTTGTTGATTTGACTATGATGGTTCTTCTTTGGCCTAACAGAGTTGATATATTTTTGAATGTTACCAGTGTTATGACCTCGCATACTTGAGGGCCTGGGTGAGCGGCTTCTCTTCCTTGAGTGAGTCTTTGAGCACGACGTCAGAGTTCACGAAGGGGGGCGGAGGGGGGTCAGAGTCGATCGACGCGGTCGGCTCCTCAGACTCCGATCGGCTGGACTGGTCGTTGGCCGTTGGCCTGGAATGGAAAAGGAATTACAATAATAATGCCCTTCTATGCTAATTTGGATCAAAAGCGGGATATAGTTTTGCGAAAGTATGCGCGCAATACACAGGTGCACTCTCTATTCCTTTTAACACATCAATTACCAGACTCTGAGTTGTTTTTAAGTTATTTCAAGACAAAATAACCTAGAAAGCAAGTTCGGCCAGACCCGGTATTTAAACCAGGGACCTGTTGGACGAAAGCCAGCGTACTGACCACTAGACCAACGAGGTGCGCATTTCACTTCAGTGAACGATTTTGCGCAACCACATGCGCAAAATCGTTCACTGAAGTGAAATGAGTGATATAGTTCAGTGGGAGCTAAAGATATGTATCACTCATCTAGTTCATTTAGTTCAGCAGATCTACTATCAAAATCTCACTCACTACTTCATTCAGTTTAAATGTATCGTGTACTTCAGAGAATTCTAATGACTAAGAAATAACATTTATAATATTTAGGCAGTCTATAATTACGAATTAAAAACATTTTCATTAATTTCGAAGATATTGTTACACACATTAACAAAGGATGTAAAGTGTTATTTATGTACGTAATGTACAGTCGACAAAATTGAATCATGCATCGGCAAAGTGGGTCACCACTTTGCCGATTATTCCTTTGAATTCATTAATGTAGTAAGGTTTTCTTCGCTGTCATGCATGTTGCACATAGTACGTTTTAAATATGAATAAAAATGCATCATTACGGGTTAGAGATCTATGCAAGTTTAACCTTTATTATCACTGCACTAGACATGTTTTAGATAAACCAGTCTTAATATGAATTTAAAAAAAGTCCATAATCCAAACTCTTTTCACTACGAAGAAAAATGTATTATAATTATAATACATTTTTCTTCATAATTATAATTAAAAATAAAAAACGTCGTGTGTCAGATGTCAAGTATATCTAGTAAGTCTGAAATTTTATAAAAATCTAAGTCAATATCTACAAACAAATCGTATAATGGCCAATTCGGCAGAACAAAGAGCTAAGAATAAGTCGGAACACAGTCAGAACCTGGATCAGACGGCATGCTAAAGAGAGTACCCTCGAAGACAAACGACGACATAATCATGGCGTTCGTTGAATCACGAACCAACAGAGAGCGGAAATGCAACACTATTACGAATAACATCTTTACAGACGAGAAATCATTTCGCTCTTCTCAACATGGTCGCTTAACTTCGTGGCGTTACGATAACACGCGATACACAGAGGATCACGTAGTGCCCAACCAATTATCTGGCTGAATTTCAGCTAACATGTGTGCCTGGATGGACGCCGGAAGTGTCGGAGAACTTGTTCAAATTTCTCCTCGTCAGAACACTATAAACTATGCCAATTTATTGGAAGAATCAATTTTACCGACTTTGCGAACAGATTACTTGCGTGAAGAAGTGCCAGTATTCTCCTTTGTTCATGATAACTGTCCAGTGCATACTGCCAGAATTGTCGCGAATTGGTTTACCCAGCATGAAGATGAATTCACTCGTATACCATGGCCGTCTAGGTCTCCAGATCTTAATCCAATAGAAAATTTGTGGGGTTTGGATTGGGGAAGTGACATTTGTAGTCGTCTAATCGGGTCACTTTTCACTTTACCAATTTAATGCCACTTGTTAAATATATAACTAAAATAAATATTATATTCTTCAACTAAGTATACTGTTTTATTTCATCATGGCTAACACAAGTTCCAGTGGAACTTTTATGAAGAAACTGGTTCCCGATACAGACTTGGCGCCCGGCTGTGCCGAATGCCGAATATCTACCTACCTACGTGTGTGTTGCATTGCAACCCTTACCTAAGTTCTCGCCGATTTTCATACAAACTTATTCGTACAGATAGCGATCCTAGCCTTGTCAGTAACTGTCAGTGTCTAATAAAATGATAACAGTTCGTTTCTAGGAAATGTATGTTCAAGCGAATTTCAACCTACTTGTATAGAATGACAGTAGAAAAATTACCATAAGGTGGGTCATGATTCAATTTGGTCGACTGTACGTACGTTACGTATTAATTAATACCGAAAATTTTACATAGAAAACTGCAGTGCAATAGCAGAATACTGCAGTCTCGCTCTAGCAGTATTAACAAATATATCCTTACGTTTTACTCTCATATCACTGAGTTACTGAACTAAATGAACTGCTTTGAACTATAGTTAGTGAGTGATACATATGAACTAGATAGGTGAAGTAGTTCAATTGTATCATTCATTCAGGAACTACACATGTCTACAACGAGGCTTTCAAATCAACTATCCCCTTAAACTAGAGTTTGTCCAGATGACGTTCTTCCTAGCTCGTTTCGAATTGCATGATCGTGAGATACTAGAGACACGTGAGAACGTATGAACCTCTGGTATTTCAAGATTGCGATTTAAAAAAAAAACGCGTGTATAAACGCGTTAAAGTTCTTCCCTATAGCGGCGAGTGTTGAATGGCGCGAGGAAGGCAATGGTGGATTATGTAACTTTGAATGAAATTATTTCAATCAAAGTTTTGTTGCTGAAGTTGGCCATTCACGGCCAGTTACACTAATTAGTCGGTCTGAGGTACGACCAAAATTTTACGTTTTCAATATCGGCAGGCCTGTGTATGCGGAGGTAGCAAAAACGTACCTACGCGCGGCGCACCTACGTAGGTGCTAAAACAAGTTGCGTGTCGCTACCGGCCAGAGCCACGCTCGCGCGTTTTATTCACCGGCGACCGCGCGGCTACGTTGCTGGCTGGACGAGAATGAATAAAGTACTAGAAAGAGGCGCTAGATGGCGTTAGAAGCTTCTCGTAGCAGTCAACCCTATCGCGTCGCGTGATATTACGTCACTGAATAGGTTTAGTGTATTATGAATCATATTCCAGAGCCATAAGTATGAAATTATCTTCCAATGGATTTTTGTAGGTGTCGAAATGTGCTTGACTCTGAGGCGAACTAAATTACGCCATATTGTTGACGACATTGAGTAGACATTTCTTTGAATACAATTGCTAAGTCATACTTCTGTACGAAGTACTAGTATTCTGTGATATCGGTAATAAAAATCTAGGCTATAGGCATAAGTACTAAAAAAGTAACTTAACGTTATTATTTTTTTCCACAATTGCCCATATTTTACCGGTTCTAAGACTGAACTGACCGTGAATGGCCAGCTTAAAAGAGTAACTGAAGTTGTCAAATGTGACATTTTCAAGCGATTTCAATCCTGAATTGTTAGCAACAGAGTTACGTAATTAGCCCCCGTATCTCAAGCAGCAGCCACAATCTAATGCGAACCCTAAACACTTACTGTTAACGGCGCGTGTTGACTGGCGCGAGGTGCTTGAGCTAGAACGGGTTGCGGCTGTCGCCCAGGAACGTCGCCGTGTAGTACTCCATCTTTAGGAGCTGCATTTAGGTAGGACCACCTCTCTATATTCCTGGCTATATATCCCCCATGGTGGTTGGCCAGTCTTCTTTATTATTTGTCTCAACCTCGTTTTGTCTTCGATACGGTGGTAACTCTGCACTCCCTCATATCATTAAGCACTACATCACACATGACATCAACATTTATCTCGACATGCTTTGGGGTTACTGCCCATAGTGCCTATGTCTTTTTGCCGTATTAGAACTGGCCTTATAATGATAGGGCTTATGGTGAGGTAAGAAGACTATCTAAAACGAAGGTAAGCACCGATAGCGGCGGGTACTGACGAGCGCAAGACAGACAAGGTGGCGCATTTACAGCAGGACCAGCTACTGGTATATAGATAACATGTAGGTTGTCGCGACGAGGCAACTGCAAGTCAATGTGAACTGTAAGCCTAGTCGTCGGCGAGGCGACTGCAAGCTAAAGTGATTCCTAATCACTCACCTACACCAACTAGTGTTGACCGGCGCGAGGCAGGCGAGGTGCCGTATCTACAGCAGAAGCTACAACCTAAAGTGAGCCCTAAGCCCATACCTATAACGCCTAGTATTGACCGGCGCGAGGCAGGTGAGGTGCCGCAGCAGTGCGTGGCGCGCGTCTCCAGCAGCAGCTGCAACCTAATTTCAACTCTAAACATTCACCTATAACGGTTAGTCTTGACCGGCGCGAGGCTGGCGAGGTACCGTATCTTCAGCAGAAGCTACAACCTAATTCGAACCCTAAGTCCATACCTATAGCGCCTAGTGTTGACCGGCGCGAGGCAGGCGAGGTGCCGCAGCAGCGCGTGGCGCGCGTCGTCGGCGAGGCGCGCGGCGGGCACGTCCACACAGAACGGGTTGCGGCTGTCGCCCAGGAACGTCGCCGTGTAGTTCTCCAGCTTGAGGAGCACGAGTAAAACGTCCTCGAGGTCCGCTTCGCTGGAAGTTGGACTAATGTGAGTACAGGAATAGGAACCAAGACATTATAATAATAATATGTCTTTATTTCAGACTAAATGATCCATACAAAGTTGTTAGTAAATAAGTATAATAAGTCAGCCTATTAGATCCCACTGCTGGGAAAAGGCCTCACCTCAACTATGAGGAGGAACGAGCCATACTTCACCACGCGGGCTCAGTGCGGATTGGTGGAGGGGTGTATGTAAGGCAAGTGACAAACCTTACTGTCAGAAGTTATCAAGCCGCCCTAGGGCCTCTGACTAGGCTTAACGACTAATACCACAGATATTAGCCGGGACCAACTGCTTAACGTGCCTTCCGAAGCACGGAGATGCTTGTCATGGACGTCACTTAAATGGTCGGAATGGTCACCCATCCAATCACGACCGCGCCGTGGGTTGCTTAACTTTTGGTATCACTACCAAAGCGCTGCCGCCACTGCGCCACAGGCACCTCAAAGTTGTTAGTAAAAAAGGAAAATACTTAAAACTACGTTAGTGGACACCTGAATCTAAAGAACATAAATTAAAGATCCTTTCCTGTGTAGGTGGATCCAATGCCTAAAGATGAGACATGATGATTACGTATAAGGCTATGCCGCGCCACGACCTGTGATCTCGCGCCCACTACAATTTGACACTTTTTAGATCCAGATGTTTTGTCAGAGTGGCGAGTGGCCGCCACCGGTGGCGTGTCGCGAACACAGTCGTGAGTGGCCGCCACTCGTTTCACGTGTGCGGCGACTCCATACAAAACGTAACAATGTAAACACATCAAGAGGTGTGTAGATAGAGGTATAGTGTATCGTGGCTAGCGACTTGTCGGTGGCCCATCTGCACGGAACCTAGGAGTTCAATGAGCTAACAAACTAAGGTATACTCTCGAATATCTCCGGTGGATAGCGCTAAAGACTAATTTACACATATACATATTTTAACATTTTTTTTAAATAATTGCTTAAGTTATAAAATTAATTATAAGTTAAGCTGATTTCATCTCAACTGATGGTTAAATATTTGTAAAAAAAAAAACATCGGATACATGCGGGTACATTCCCCAAGTATTGATGAAATCGAACGCCGGCTCACTGGCGTAGCAAACACTTACAAAAATTCGGCGGCTGACTAACGTCCTCCGTAGCTCAGTTGGTTAGAGCACTCGCTCGGATAGCGAAGGGACGTGGGTTCGAGTCCCACCGGATGACACAGTCGATTAATTTTTGTGAGCGAAATTCAATTTGATTTTAATTTTTAAAATTGACTTTAAGTATTTACCTTTGTTTTTTATTGTGCAATAAAAAATATCTATCTTACATGCCCCCTCTTTTTAACCCCCTTAGGGGATGAATTTCCAAAATTCTATATTCTAAGAGAACAAATCGTTCTGCATTTCAAATGTAAAAATAAAAAAAATAACGTTAATAAGTTTTTAAAAGTAAGTCAGTTACCTGGCGGAGTAGAGAAACTGCGCGAAGTGTATATTGGAGACGCATCCCTCCCGGTCCTCGCTGTCGGTGTACAGGTCGGTCTCGCGGTAGTACATGTACAGGAAGTCGTTCAGCTGCTTCGCGATCACCGCGCAGCGGTCCTTGTCGCACATCTTCGCCGGCGGGCCCTAGGGCGAAGCTCCAGATTTACTCGGGCATTTTTGTTGAGGGTAGGCGAGGGAGGCGATTTAGACTTTATAACAAGGGACTCAAGCTGCTTTTAGGATGACGTTTGTTAAAAACTGATAGAATCTCTTGTTCTATGAGGGTGTTATCCCAATAACATTGATGAAATCAACGCGGTTTTACAGCTTTAAGCGTTCACAAATTTCGATAGGCTTTGCCAACGTCTGGCTGGCAGAGTGGTTAGGCAATCACCCGGTATGCGAGGAACACGGGTTCAATTTCCGCCTGAGATGGTCAATTTTTCAAGGGCAATATCTAATCTTTAGAATAGCTTTATTTACCTAGATAGGCTTAGCGTAGCTCCTGTAGAAACGATTTAGTGGAACAGTGCTAGTTAAATGAAGCGATTCTTATCAAACACATCCACCGATACGCAGCAAAATCTATGTTGGAAACGCAGTTAAAGACTGGTTTTTAATTTTATTACATCTAAAGGGTCACATCTTTCGGAGTAATGTTTAGTGTGTATGATTAGGACAAAGGCGCATTCGTATACTTATATCATCATGAGAAAATATAGTTCCTATAGTAATGGGCGAAGGTATTTAGAAGGTATACGAGGGTCAAACTGAAAGTTCTTAGAAAATCAAAAACTGATTACATTAGCCAGTTATTAGTTTTATTATATCTTTTCAAAATATTGTCCATTGACGTCAATACACCGCTGCATGCGATGGAACCACTGGGAAAAGCACTTTGCCCACTCGTCCTTAGGGGTCTCTTCAATGGCATCGCGATACGCAGCCACCGCTTCTTCAGCATTCATAAACCGCTTTCCTTTAAGTTTTTCTTTAATTTTTGGAAATAAATAAAAATCACAAGGCGCGAGGTCGGGGCTATACGGCGGGTGACCCAGTAATTCAACGTTTGATGTCGCCAAATAGTCGATCGTTCGCTTGGCGGTGTGCGACGAGGCGTTGTCGTGGTGAAGGAGGATCCTACTGCGAGGTCGTTTCTCTCGAACTTTTTCCAAGACAAGTGGCAAACAATTGGTAGTGTACCATTCTGCAGAAACTGTTTTTTGATCCTCTAACACAATTGTTGCGAAATGACCTATCCTTCCAAAGAACGAGGCCACCATTTTTTTTCCCGCACTTCGATCTCTCTTCACTTTAGTTGGCAACTCCTCGAAAGGAAACACCCACTGAGCAGATTGTCTTTTGGTTTCAGGATCATAACAGTAAATCCAGCTTTCGTCACCTGTTAGTATGTCGAACACAGCATTTGAGTCACCTCCGTTAAATCTTTCAATCATTTTACGGCACCAATCCACACGATGGAGTTTTTGAGCCTTAGTCGAATTATGAGGTATCCACCGGGCGCAAAGCTTCCTGACCGCTAAATGTTTGTGGAGGATTTTGTGCACTTGACTCATACCGATGCCTAAGCTTGTCCGAATCTGCTGATAGGTCACTCTTTTGTCAGTCTCTATCATACGCCGCACAACACAGATGTTATTTTCAGTCGTCGCCGTAGAAGGCCGTCCCTCACGTACATCATCAGTGAGATTAGTGCGACCACGTTTAAACTCATTAAACCAGTTGTAAACAGTCGCACGAGATGGGGCTTCATCGTGAAAGGCCAATCGTAGTCTATCATAACTTTCTTGTTGACTTAAATGACATCGAAAGTCATAAAAAATCATTGCACGAAAATTTTCTCGTGTTAAATTCATTTTGACGTGACACAGACAATTTTCAATTTGCCGCCAAGTCGTAAAACAAATGACAAATGAATGAAATATATACTCAGTAATATTGGCAAAGAGTTCTATTTTCAAATTTTAGAATATTTTTTTTATTATATTGTTTATAAGTGGCCAGTTCTAAGAACTTTCAGTTTGACCCTCGTAAGAATTCATTTTCGTCCTATATCAGGCTCCTATACTCAATCTATCTGTCCAGTTCCCCACACACCTCACACAAATCAAATACACACACAACAAGAATAAGCATGTTATAATTGGACGTATTTCTATGGTAAGGATCCAACCCACAACTTCTCTCAAATTGACATAAGTATACCAAAATGGCCTTAATGTCATACATTTATCATATATATAACTGTTAACATATATGATTTTATTTAAACTAAATTAAAAGATGGCAACTTTAAGTACAAAACCCAGGAAGTATCCAGATCCAAGTTTAAAACTTGAATATCTCAAAACTATCTCCGACTGGGTTGGATCTTTAACATGGAAATACCGTGCAAGTAAAGTGCATTAGTGCTATAAAGTAACGATCATGTGACGTTGCGTTATCACTTATTAACCAACAATTAATAACATTCATTGTATTAAAAAAATGTTTATTGTGTTCTATTAGTTAGTTGGCTTAAAAGACAAGAACTAAGCACTCGCGGATTTTCTCTATTGTATGCCGTCTAAAAGTTCTTGAATTGGTAGGTGTACTGTAACCACAAAAAAGTGGCCGTCGGGAGGCGCATTATATTAATTCGTTTAGCTGGCTAACTCCGCAATTTAAGTATGAAGGTTGCAGCAAGTACGTCGTTCAACCCTATTCCGCAGAATAAGTACTAGTACTACATACATAAGTTTGACTTTGCAAAGGTATTCAAAGTCTACTCAATGTCGTCAATGATATGGTATATCTTATTTAGTTCGCCTCAGAGTCAAATACATTTTTGTTTAAGCACCTACAGAAACCTATTGCAAGATAATTTCTTTTTTTATAATTTTGGAGTATGATTCATAACAAACTAAACCTTTTCAGTGACGTCCTATCATGCGGCGCGCTAGGGTTGACTGCTACAAGAAGCTACTAACGCCATCTAGCGCACCTTTCTAGCACTTTATTCATGCTCGTCCAGCTAGCAACGTAGTGCCGCGTGCCACCGGTGAATAAAAAGCACGCGCGTGTCGCTGCTAGCTCAAGAGTCCCAACTTGGTTAGCCCACCACAACGGTAGGTCACCGCGCGTAGGTACTTTTTCGCTACCTACGCGGCGAGTTACACAGGCCTTTGCTGTTGGTTGGGTAAGATAAACTTACGCAACAGAAAGAGAGGCAAATATCTAAGTGTTTATATCTGTAGACGATGGGAGTTCCGAGACCTGAATTTGCACTATATTGTGTAGTAGCAAGAGTCGCTAGGTATTATTTTAACAATTTTGCTGAGTGGTCCTTCCGTACTAGACATATTATTTATTTTGTGGCTATATACAGGGTGTTTCTTGTAAGGTGTCAAGCCGATGTGTGGTGATAGGTGATCACCATACCTATCAATTAAACCCCCATGTATGTCAAGCGATTTTTTATAGTTATCGTTATATGGACTGTACATACTATTCAGTTTGAGCTGAAATCTAGTGTACTATGTACAAACCTCAATAAATGCTATCTTTTGTTAAAATTTCGAACATTTCCCGTACATTTTGTAAGGAACTTTTGTTTGCAAATATCTCGAAAACTTTCAAGAATCGCTGGACATACATGGGGGTTTAATTGATAGTTATGGCGGTCACCAGTCACCATGCACCGGCTTGAAACCGTACAAGACACAACCTGTATATTTAGTGTTTATAGTGCAGTGCAGCATGCTTAGAAGGCGTCACCTTTACGTTGTAGGGCATTCGCAGCGTGGCGGAGGCGCGCTTGAGGAAGCGCAGCACTAGCGCGGCGTGTTGCACCGCTAGCTCGTTGGACGGAGACGAGATACGCTTCAGCACGTGCGTCAGGAACAGGCCGAACGCGCGACGCGTCTCGCCCATGCTGCGGGGAGGATACGGCTTTACGGTTATTGAGAAGCGGCTACAATAGCTGATGAAGATTCGAGTTATACGCACATAATAATAATAACATGTATTACAATAATAATGCTTAGCCCAGCATGAGAGCGACTGAGACGCAGTGGCTAGCGGGTTGCCTCTCATGCGGGAGGCACCGGTTCGATCCCTCATGCCGCCATGTACCAATGACTTTTTCTCAGTTATGTACCTTAGTTGTTTCACAAACTGATGCTCTTACGGTGGGGGAAAACAGCGAGTGCACAACCGGGATAACGCTAGGAGGATGATGATGATGCATAGCCCAGCAGTGGGATCTATATAGGCTAAATTAACTTATACTTTATTACAATAATAACTTATTATCCCTTGTTAACAGGGTCACGGAGGTCAGATGGCAGTCGCTCCACTGTAGATACCTGATGATCCAAAGCGGACCCTTGCGTACAAGTGCACAACTGGGATAACGCTAAAATGATGAGTTTACTAAAAATGTACACAATAACTCAAACGTATTATACAACAATAACAGTCATTTAAATAAGTACAACAAGATTCACAGAATGAAGAGATCCATGTCTACGATTTCGTTAATTTAAAACTCCAAAAGTTGCTATCATATCAATGACTCAAAAAAAAAGGTCTATTTTAAGGTCACAAACATTCAGGTATAGACAAGTATTTAAAACTGTATAAGCAAAAATATCAACTTAGTAATAATAACAGTCTCTCAGCTGTTAGTTAGGGCGGCCATTTCAACGGAGATCAACCCGATACGCCGAAGATATTATAGTGCACAAGTGTGTGCGCAATAAAACCTACAAGCGTTAGATAACGACGAACATTATCATTATAGATAGGCACTCACGTGAGCCTCATCCCGTCGTGGAGCTGCCCCTTGACTAGTTCCTTCGCGCGGCGCGTGTCGTGGTGCGGCTGCGCGGTCGGCTCGCACAGCGTGATGGCCGGGGCCGTGGACGTTATCGTCACCGCTTCGTAGCGTTTTAATCTGAGACAAACGGGTTCAAATTTATACACGATATACTGTTTTGAACTTTTACCCAGTTCATTACAAAAACTTGGGGTGCTTGTGGCGCAGTGGCGGCAGCGCTTTGGTAGTGATACCAAAAGTTAAGCAACCCACGGCGCGGTCGTGATTGGATGGGTGACCATTCCGACCATTTAAGTGACGTCCATGACAAGCATCTCCGTGCTTCGGAAGGCACGTTAAGCAGTTGGTCCCGGCTAATATCTGTGGTATTAGTCGTTAAGCCTAGTCAGAAGCCCTAGGGCGGCTTGATAACTTCTGACAGTAAGGTTTGTCACTTGCCTTACATACACCCCTCCACCAATCCGCACTGAGCCCGCGTGGTGAAGTATGGCTCGTTCCTCCTCATAGTTGAGGTGAGGCCTTTTCCCAGCAGTGGGATCTAATAGGCTGACTTATTATTATTATTACAAAAACTTAGTACCGGGTTTAAGCCAGGACTAAGCTATTAGCTAGCCAATTTGAAAAGCGTTTCTCTATTAGGTTATGTCACGAATGTGTCATTCATTCCTCTGTTGCCGGCTAGTATTTAGACCTATTTTGGTGGCTAGTATTTTGACCAGGTCTATTTGTTTTGTAATAAGACCGTTACCGTCTAAATACAAAAAAAATGACCAAGTTTAAAACAGGACTCAATATTAACAGACCTTAGAATGAAGGACACATCGATGACATGACCATAAAGAAATATGCTTTTCTAATTGGTCGGTTATTACGTAGTCCTGGGTTAAAACCGGTACTAAGTTTTTGTAATAAGAGGGTTTAGAATAGTTATTTACGGGATCGCCACCATGTACCTTTTTATTTTCGAGTTGCCGATATTTCGGCGCCGTTGCAAGCGCCATGTTCACGGAATAACTGAAATATCGCTAAATAACTATTCTTTATTAATTATTCTAAATAATTCATACACAATGTTAAAAAAATAAGTTTGAAACATATACAGGGTCTACACAACACCTTTAAATGTTGGATAGAGAGAACTCTTTATTGCAAACCATAACAGAATAAAGTACAACAATTTACACTAAAAGATGAACAATGTAGGCGGTCTTATAAGTGATCTGAACATAGTAAATGTTGTTACTTGTTACTACTTTTTAACGAGCTGTATTTTTTTCTAATGGGTATCAGTTTAAACAGTGGAGAGGATGAATATGGCCACTAATACCTATAAATCATGTTATGGAGTCATCACCTAAATCGTGACAAAAATTTTGTTCTCCTTGCACTGTCACCAAGGCAACAGAAAGCTTAAATAAGTAACCAAAAAATCGCACACGGGCAGGATTAGAACCCACGACCTTTGGCTAACCGGGCCAACGCTCTTACCAACCGACTTTTACAGCTGTATTGGAAAACCACTACTGTTGCAATACAGATGTCGCTGACGTCACGCAATGACGTATTCAAAAGATACCAAGAATTTCACACGGGTGGATGGACTGCATGGTAGCTCAATTGGTAAGAGCGTTGGCCCTGTTAGCCAGAGGTCGTGGGTTCAAATCCTGCCTGTGTGCGAATTATTGTTTTCTTATTTAAACGTATAAAAATAAACATTAACACTGTGAGTGCTATAGAATATTTTTTACGAAGCATAAGATTTTTTAAGTAAAAAAAATTAAAGCTATAGAATAATATGTATGAAGCATAAGAATTTTAAAGATTCGGCATTCGGTACTGATCGCTATATTCACTCCCTTAAATACGAAGACCGTGTAAACTATCACCCTGTATATGACACTTACCGCTGAGGAGTATCAGTGAGGCTGGTGGCGACAGTCGCGTGCTGGAAGTGCGGCAACACGTGCGAATGAACGAGCAGATTGTAGTTGTGCTGAACCACTTGGTAGGGGATATTGTTGTTCAGCGAGGTGGAACACACTGGTATGCCGGTCACTGGGTCTGTGGGCAAAGAATATCGTATGGAGAATTTGATATATGTCAAATCCAAACACGCCAGGTTCACTTGTTTGTACAGTAACCAGAATATTCATCCTTGCCGTTTTTATTGCGCTCTTACAAGCTTAAAGTTCTCTTCGGTTAGGGCTTTAAAGTCCCGCGGCAAGCGTGGAGTGTGAACCGCTTGTACTGCTACTTATTAAGGAGCATAAGGTACAAAGTAATGTGCAAAGCATCTAATACTCTCCTAAATACTGTGAGTACTTCTGCCAACAGTTTTGGCTGGCACTAGCCTTAGTCTCGCCCTAGTTAAGAGTACCAAGGCCGGCGGCGAACGCGGGCTATACCTACGTATTGCTACTAATGGTTACATACTTAGAAGCGCACGTTATATGACACTACTATCAGTAGTGACTAAGCCCGAGGCAGACTACATAGGCTTTACTTCGCTTTTACGATATCACAAACTCCAGTTTGTGATGGCGGCTGAACAACGCTATTGCGGTGGTAGGCTCTGTTAGGTGCCGCCTGGTAGCCACCCTTCCCACCGGAGCCCGTCGCCAAACGGCTTGCTGTGTTCCGTCGGCGAGTGGGAGTGCCAGAGCCTTCTGGGTGAGCTCGCTATACCGTCGACTCTGTCGACGCCACGTCTGGCTTAGTCTAGTTTAGAAAGGGCAAACTCATTTCAAATAAAGAAAAGCTGCTGTTTACAATAGTACCTGCTTGATAAGGCGAAGGAAGGAAGGAATCTTCTACAACGCAGAAAAAAAAGTATGGCTCCAAAGATTAACAAAAAGCTAAAATTTACAAGATACCTTAGATTGCACTACTTTAAGGTCTACAGTACACTGCAGGTATTAGTTCATTCTCACTCTCGCGAGCGCTAGCATAGCGGCAGCTAATGATCAATAGCGGAACAGAAAAAAGGCGCGCGAGCGTGCTGATTCACCAACAGCATTTCCCGCGCTATAAAATTCATATTCTGCTCAGGTACATCGGGAAGCCATATCAATTGGGTATTACTGTACTCATCACCATTTCTTCGCCACTCACCTAGATATTGCGAGTACTTCTGCCATGAGTTCTGGCTAGGGAAGATCCTGACGAACCCCTCTCTCCTTGCGTATTGCGCCCTCACCGCCCGCACGAGCCTCAGTTCTTCCGCAGTGAGAGCGCCAAGGCCGTCTACTTACTGCTATTGTTATTAAGGAGCGCACACCGCACGTTGACTCTATACCAGGTAGTGGATTATGTAACTTTGAATGAAATTATTTCAATCAAAGTTTTGTTGCTAAAGTTGGCCATTCACGGCCAGTTACACTAATTTGTCGGTCTGAGGTACGACCAAAACATTACCTTTTCAATATCGGTAATAAAAATCTAGGCTATAAGCATAAGTACTAAAAAAGCAACTTACCGTTTTTATTTTTTTCCACAATCGCCCACCTTCTCGCCCATTTTACCCACTAAATTAAAAAAACTAAAAGTCCATTTTGCGTGAGGAATTGCCCACGTTCTAGCAGCACTGAATGAAAGCCAGTTTTCAGATTATTTTTATGTTAGTGAGTGGAGTCATTTTTTGAACTGACCGTGAATGGCCAGCTTAACAGAGTAACTGAAGTTGTCAAATGTGACATTTTCAAGCGATTTCAATGCTGAATTGTTAGTAACAGAGTTACGTAATTAGCCCCCTGACTATACTACAGAGCAATCTGAAAAGCGTCTATTAACTTACCCAAGTACTGCGAGTACTTCTGCCACGAGTTCTGGCTGGGGAAGATCCTGACGAACCCCCCTCTCCTCGCGTACTGCGCCCTCACCGCCCGCACGAGCCTCAGCTCCTCCCCGGTGAGAGTGCCGAGGCCGGCGGCGGCGGCGCCAGGCGCGGTGGGTGCCTGGTTCTTGCCTCGGACGAATACGTTCTCTGCCGAGTGCACGCGGCGGCACTGAACAAAATATATATTATAGTTTTTTTTTAATATTTTTAACACTCACAGTGTTCTTACTTATTTATATAAGTTTCATTGCGTGACGACAAACGTGAAGACAAAGAGACCAAGAATTTCACACGGGTGGATGGACTGCACGGTAGCTCAGTTGGTAAGAGCGTTGGCCCGGTTAGCCAAAAAGGTCTTAGGTTCAAATCCTATCTGTGTGCGAATCTTTGGTTTCTTATTTAAACTTATATAAAACATATATTACTGTAAACTTAATAGGATGCTACCATTAATCGTTGACGTAGTTTTTAAGGACTATGAAAACGCTATACTCTCGTCCATTTTGTATGGGAATACACAACGGTGACGTCACGCGTTTCTGTGCTCAACTTACCTACTTGGAACTGTTCAAAAGAGTAATATAAAATGCAAAATTACAAATAGTTGAAACTTAACAATAAACCTATATCTGAATTATATTTATTTGAAATTCAAACCACCTAATCAAATCACGCCCGCACTTGTAAGGTCCCCGTTCTCATCTTCCCCCCACCCCTCTTCCAAACCCCTGTTTATACACCCCCCTAGTTTTTATACCAGAACTAATCCTATAGGAGATGAAAAGAGGGTGGGAATACATTTCGCGCGAGCGTAATCGCAAGAAATCACTAACGATGTTTATATCGGTAGGCGTTTGGCGTTACGCGACCTGAATTTGCCTTTTATTTTGTCGTAGGTAGTGATGGGCAGTGGATAAATACTCAAAGAGTAAATACTCGGATATTTATCCAAAATGGATAAATACTCGTTTTTATCCATTTTTATCGGATATTTACTCGAAATGGCGGATAAAAATAACTAATTGGGCCTGGGCCCTACTTTACCAAGCGCGACAGGTGCGACACCTGTCATTTAAGTTTTTAACCGATTTTAAAAAGGAAGGAAGTTCGATGTTCCACCATATGTAATTTTTTCGTTTTGTTTTATCTACATTCACAGAGTTCTTTGTTTGTTGTGGACTTATTTTCATAATTTATTGTTTTTTTCATTTAAAGAGCATACTTTTGAGGTTATCTCAGTGTCACAAGTCAGGATCTAATGCTGAAACCCAGAGAAAATAAATGTTCGCGCTTGCTCCGTTTGCGCCTTTTTAACCATTCTAGTGTACTGAGACTGCCTGTTGATTTAGTTTTCAGCACGCTGGCTTCTATCCAAGAGGCCCCGGGTTCAAACCCCGGTTTGAGCCGATTTCTGGGTTTTACTGTTTTAAAATAACTCAGAAACAGCTCGAAGTCAGGAAATTGGTTATCCATCCCATCTCATCGAACTATGAGAGTGAAGGATCAGATAACTGACTGCACTTATGAATTGTGCACACACTTGTACACTATAATATCTCCAGCGCAGTAGGCTAATCTCTGATGATTGGTTACCGTATTTGAAATTCGGCTATATAGCAGAATATAATCATTATTTTTAGTTTTAGTGTACTAACAGGTTTGAAAGGTAGTACCTTTGACAAAAGACAAAGCCTTATTAAAAAAACTAGATCTATATTACTCCTGAGCCACCAACTGTTTTCAGGGGTCATCGCGTATTGTCTCGTACGTTGTTTTGATGCCTTCCAACCTCCTGAACCAGTTGGCTTTCGAAAAGGCTTCAGTACAATAGACCATATCCATACGCTAAGGAAAATTATACAGTAGTTGGAGGAGCGTTTGTGGATTTTTAAAATTTGATTCGATCGAAACGTGGGCGGTGCTACAGTCTCTTCCGAGGTGTCACATATACTATAGGTATATAGAGGTGTTAGAGTATCTGCACAACAATGCCACCACGTCGAACAGAAGCAGAGCTCGATGGCCATTCCACTGCGTAGAGGTGTGAGACAAGGAGACGAATATCTTTGAAACTGTTTACGGCGACATTAGAAGACGCTTTCAAGCTTCCGCAATGGATTTGGATCAACGTCAACGGCGAATACATTACATACCTCCGGCTTGCCACGCTGGACGAGCTTGGAACTATGCTCAAAGACCTCAACCGAATCTCCCAAAAAGTGGGTCTAACAATGAACATGGACAAGACGAAAGTAATGTCTAGCTCCAGAGTATTACCCACTCTAGTATCTGTTGAGAAGTCAACTCTCAAAGTTGTTGACAAGTACGTCTACCTGAGACAATTAGTTACTTGCATTGGTACGTTGTGGTCCAACTAGGTAGTAGTTGGATGTGGTCTAACTAGGTAGTAGTTGGACCATTAAGTACGGTCCAACCAGTCCAGGTTAGTTAAGGTCCAACTTGGAGAAAAGAGGTCTGTCGACGATTCCGATTTGGTTGGGCAGCGTTTGGGAAACTACGCAAGAGCACCTTCTCGTCTCAAGTACCTCAGTACCTTAAGACGAAAGTATTTAATTAATGTGTGCTGCCAGTGATCATATACGGATCTGAAACATGATCTCTACTATGGGCCTCATAAAAAAGCTTAAGTTCATGCAATGACGAGGGCTATGCTCGGTGTTTCTCTACGAGATCGAATCAGAAATGAGGAAATATGTAGAAGAACTAAGGTAAAGCACATAGCCCTGCGGATCAGTAAGCTCAAGTGGCAATGGACAGGGCACATAGCGCGAAGAACTGATAGCCGTTGGGGCAGAAAAGTTATAGATTGAAGATCCTTTGATCAAAGGCGCAGCGTAGGACGGACTTTCTACGGCAAAATGTACAGACGACCTTGTAAAGATTGCAGGATCACAATGCAGGCCGCTTGCAATCGGTCATTGTAGAAAACCATGGGGTAGTCCTATATTCAGCAGTGGACACCCTACGGCAGCATCAACATGATTCTCAGTCGAAACCGAAACCGAAATCTTGGTCATTTAATTATTAATATCGAATATTTTTGTTTATAGCTAACTATATGGAACTAGCTGTTGCCCGCGACTGCGTCCGCGTGGACTCGATGATACAAAAAAAATTATACTCCCATCGCGCCATCCAGCTATCATGATCTCTTAGTCTACCATGTCGTATGGAGAAGAGGAATAAAAAATTAAAGTCAATAGGCACTCTTTTTGGATAAGTTATGCATACGGAATCGTGTTTTTTCCCGATTCGTCAAAATATCCGAATTAAATTTAGGTATAGTATTTAATAATAGATACGGCGACCACTCATCATTGGGTATATGTAACTCAGTGAAAACACAACGATGGCGCGTTTTAAAATACTACTAACGCCATCTATTGTCAACATTTAGAATTAATAATATTTTCTTCGTCTTAATTTATTCGTTCCATTAGGTAAGTACTGATAGGTTCAAACTAATACATATACATCCTCCATCATCCCTTATTTCATCCTCATGGGAGTTGAATTTATCAAAATACTATTTATGCGAACGTCTTCACAATAGTAGCTCCAATCTTTAATTTCAGTTCAATCAGTCGAAAATCTAAGAGAAGATTTATACAAACTTTCATCCCATATTTTATCCCCTTAGGGGAGGAATTTATCAAAATCCTTTCTTAGGGGATGCCTACGTCTTAGTATCTTTATGCATGCAAAGTCTCAGCCCGATCGGTTCAAAATTGACAAAGTTTCATACAAACTTTCATCCCCTATTTTATTCCCTTGGGGGCAGAATTGATCAAAATTCTTTTTTAGCGGATGTCTACGTCATAACATCTACCTGCATGCCATATTTCAGCCCGATCTGTCAAGTGGTTTAGGCTGTGCGTTGATAGATCACAATGTAGGTCAGTCAGTCACCTTTGAGTTGTATTTATTATACTTATATTATTTAGATTCAAAAACTTTTTAGCAATTGTTTTGGTTTAAACTACTAACTTACTATTATAATCATCATAAATTTGCGTGTTATAGCAAAAACATGTTTATAAAATATTTATCCGTCTTTTTGGATAAATACTCGAGTAAAAATGGATATTTATGAGTATTTATCCATTTTGAGTATTTATCCGGATAAAAACCCATCACTAGTCGTAGGCACAGTCTTTATTTATTTGAAAAACTTAGTGGAGTGATCCTTATATACTTGTACCATTATTCTATGATGTATGTGATCTACTTACCGCGCCAATTCTCATCTTGAGCGAGTTGTTCTGCAGTTGGTTCATCGTGGGCACGGCGGGCAGGCCGACCAGTGTCAACGTGTCCGCTAGTAGTGCTGACTTGACTCGCGCGTCCAGGGGACTTTCGCACGCTAAGCTGTACAGTTAGAAATGAAATTATATTTTTTAATACGGTATGGTGGTCCAGACAGATGAATACGTTTTTAAGGAAGTTTCTTAGGCACTTCTAAGATCCCGTCAGAAAATAGCTTCGAGATTTTGATTGAAAAATCGGAAACATAACCATTTTTATGGTCTTTTTTTTCTAATGAAAAATTTCAAAATTTTTCATAACTGCAGGTGTTGATTTAAACACTATACTCTCCCAACAAAATAAATTAATTCTCAGCACTCATGTTTTTTTTAAAAATCTGATGGCTCCCTTAAGCAACTTCCTAAAAAAACCCGTCTGGCCTGGACCGCCCTCTGGCATGTTGTAATGAAAAAATATAAACAATAAAAATTAGTTATTGAAAGGCTAAAAAAAACTGAATAAGTAAAAATAATTGAGATTACATTTACTTTAAATGACAAAGTACATGAAAATACCATAGAATATTGTGACCAAAGAAATGACCGTTTATAAAGACGGTTAATTTCTAAATAAGACTTACCTTGGTGACAAGTTGATTTCTAGGAGCCAAGGTTTCAGCATATCGTCTATTAGAATATCGTAGCCGAAGAGTTCTGCAACAAAAATGTTTCTTTTTTCAATTTCGTTTCTCTAAAATCAGATTTTACACTTGTAAAATCTGATTTAGAGAAATGAAATAAACAATAATTTGACATTATTGTACACACACACAAATACACACTTGTGTACCAGTACATCAGCCTACCCATTTTGGTCGCAATATCACCCCTCTTACCACTGCATAAGATGCTGCATTGTTTAGCTTGAACAGCTGTTGTTCGTACGAGTATTTTAGGAAAGAAACTGGAAGTTGAACACGACTCCGTAGTCCAGTGAAGTATATTTCCCTGTGTTTCATCTCACAACATGTTTCAGGTACCTAGTAAATTTTCACTTGCACACAATAATTGATCAACCGTTTCGTCCGATGGGACCAAAAAAATGTTCTAGGTAAACCACAGGCTCTACTCCGGTTGACGATGTCCGTATTTTCGAGTCTAGCCATCACCCTCGTTCGCGTTGTCATTCTGGCGTGAGTAACAGGGACAGCTACATTCGAAAATACGGACATCGTCAACCGGAGTAAGGCCTCAGGCTCATTTGGTTCTCACCGAAGCAGTTGAAGAAGTTAGACCCTAGCAGCGGCCGTTACATAATTCTACGCAGACGACAGTAGAAATAAATAAAATAAATTGTTTCAACAATCACACCAATTACCTAGCCCCAAACTAAGCGTGAGCTTGTGCTATGGTGACTAGGATAACGGATAGACATACTTAAATACATATAAACATCCATGACTTAGGTACAAATGCTTGTGCTCATCACACAAACATTTGCCCCTTGCGGGTTTCGAACGAGCAACCTCCTGGTTTAGATGTCCGGTGCGCAAAAAACTACACCAAGACGGTCGTCATGTATAGTCCTCGTCAAGTATGGACTTGACGACGAGGTTCTCAATAGCGGCCAAGAGCAAGGTTGTGTGCTATTGTGATTGGCCTACACTCCATCTTAAAAAAACCAGTATCATCATCACTCACCGAAACAGTTGAAGAAGTTAGGCACAAACACCCTGGCAGCGGCCGTTATAGTCTGCGCGGACAACAGTACGGACTTGACGACGAGGTCCTCAATAGTGGCCATGAGCAAGGTTGTGTGTTTGTGGCAACATTTTACTACTGTCGCCCACACTAGCAAGCAACTTCCAGACGCGACGCCCTGACTCGGCTCCTACAGGCTAGATGGCGCTGTTAGTCGCTCCATACAACACAAATCGCGATATGTAAAATTTAGATTGGATCTAACTACATATGGATAAACCAAGACGGTAAACCATCGGACCTTGGTCCCCGATCATAACAACCAGTCGGTAGGAAGCGCTTCCATTTGCCTTCTTAATCCAGTTGCGAAATTTTTTATTGTAATTGACGTCGCATCTTAAAGCCGGGTACAGACTGCTGTAACGTAACATGCAATGTAACACGCAATGAAAGAATTTGCCGTCCACATTGTCGCAATGTATCATGCAATGTAACAAAATTCCCATAGTGTGGACGCCTTGCGCGCACGAACCGTGCACACTTTGCGCACGAACAGAGCACTTCAACTCGTGCGCGCCGTGCCACCGTGCCGCTCCTTTGTCGGTTTTTTCGCCGAACACAAAGGGGCGCGTAGCCAGTAATTGGTCGTTCTGATCCATTATCTTCGCGTGTTCGCGGCAGACTGAGCTATGTTCGCCGCGCGCATGCCGGTTCAAGATGCGAGCACGTACATGCTCAGTTCGAGCGCGCGCTGCGTCCACACTTATGAAATGCTCGTTTCATGTTACATTGCATGTTACGTTACAGCAGTCTGTACCCGGCTTTAAACTCACCAAAGCAATTGAAGAAGTTAGGCACAAACACCCTGGCAGCGGCCGTTATAGTCTGCGCGGACGACAGTATAGACTTGACGACGAGGTCCTCAATAGCGGCCATGAGCAACGTGGTGTTGCGGCCTTGTTTGCGAAGGTGGCGGAGTAGCGCAGATAATGTCCACTTGTGGCCTATGTTGCCAGCGTTCGGGTCGTCGCATCTGAAAAGATTTTTATACACTAGTCCAATGGGGTTGGCAAGCAAAAGCTGATCTCAGATGGCGCCACTACTGTACGAACCCTCGTCAAAGCTGAGATAAACTCGAAAATTATTATTTGTGATGATTTCTTGCCTTTCTAATTTGGAACACGTATTTCACTTGGTCTTGTGACAAAAACTTCAGATTTGGGCACACTGTTCTCTTTTCAGGTTTATTAAAACGCAAAGTAAACAAACGAATATTTTAGGTTATGTGATGCACGTAGGTATTTGTTTACGTACAAATAAGTATAAATTTCATACAAAAACAGCTTTGTTATTGGTCTTTGCGCACTTTTTGCACAATTTTTCTTTTATGTATCATCTTCAAATACCTTGTTTGCAAATACAGATTTTGAATCTGAGGGTTGGCCACTCACTTGATATAGTCCGTGTGGTACTTGTTGATGCTGTAGTTGCAGAGATGCATGCAGGGGTTCCATAGGTTTTTGTTAGTTTTGTCGTACTTGACGGTCGCGAACCGCACCAGCCCCTCCTCGTACAAATATATGAGTAGCGGATCGATGGACGTCACACACACGTACAGCCGCAGGTCGCACTTGTGACCGCCTATCAGCAGCGGCTTGTCGATGTATTTGGCCACAACGACGTTTTCGCCTTTTGGAATTTGTTCTGGCTGGAATGGCAATGAGAGGTATAGTCATAGTAATAGGTAAGGAGAGTCTACGAGCACCCTTATTCACAAACGTCGAAAACGGGAAGGGTTCTAAGACGTCAAAAAATGCGATTGTCAAACGTCGGAATCGAAAACTTTGACGTTTCTATTAGGCACAAATGACATTACCTTTCGAAAAGTCCGTTCGGAACTCGGAATCGGTACCGTTACCATGAGTTTACAGCGGTTTTACTCGCTAGCGACGACGTAAAAAAAGTGTATGGAAAATTGCACAGCGCCTCTAGCGGTTACTTGAAAACTAAAACTTTCCATTTACTTTCTTAACGTCGTCGCTAGCGTGTAAAACCACCGTAAACTGGTAACGGTACGGATTGTCCACACGGAAACTTTCCGAGTGTTTGTGAATTAAGAGTGCAGGGTTTATTAAATAGGTACTCAAATTAACTGATTAAGTGCAAGTCGGACTTGTAACGAATGGTTCTGTCCTAACGTACAAGATATACATTTTAAATATTTATGGCTATTTTAGTGGCAAAAGAAATAAACACTGAAAATATTAAGACCTATCACGGACGAAGACAGAAAGCTATGTGAAAACCTAACGTGATTTGTTACTAAAGAATTAGTCTATCAATTTCGGATACCAGTCCGTATTTGTGACGCACGTTAACGTTGCTTTATCTATATACATTTAGAACGGCTATCGAAGATACAAAGTAACTAAGTAAAAGGTCATCAGTGCCGCTTAAAGGCTTAATGTAAGGCTATGATATGGTATTGGATTATGTAACTTTGAATAAAATTAAGTTTTGTTGCTATAGTTGCCCATTCACGGCCAGTTACACTAATTAGTCGGTCTAACGTACATCCAAAATTAAACGTTTTCAACATCGGTAATTAAAAAAACCGATATTTAAAACTGTAGAAATAAGTACTAATAAAGTAACTTAACGTTATATTTTTTTTTACAATTGCCCATATTTTACCGGTCTCAAGACCTTCCCGCTCATTTTGTCCACTAAAATAAAAAAACTAAAAGTCCCCTTTGCATGGGATATTTTCTTTTCCCACGTTCAGGCAGCACTTAATGAAAGTCAGTTTTAAGATTGTTTTTAAGTTAGTGAGTGGTGCCGACATTTTATCTAACCGTGAATGGCCCGCTTAACAGAGTAACTAAAGTTGTCAAATGGGCCATTTTTAAGCGATTTCAATCTAGAATTATTAGCAACAGAGTTACGTAATCAGCCCCATGGTCACTTACCGTATTAACAATATAAATCCCTCTGCCTCTACTTGAAGCAGCCGGCTTCACGATCCACGGTCCCTTAGTTCTGTAGTGGGTTGAGCACAGCTCCTTGTACTCCGCCGGCATAAGGAAGGTCGTCGGTATGAAGTCGAAGTGTTTCAGGCCGCGGAAGTACTGCATCTTTTCTATGTTTTTGAAGAGCTTGTCTTTGCGGGTCAGCTCGTACGATCTGGGGACAAGCAGCGCTTATGGAACAGTTTAAACCTTTAATTTCTCCCACCGAGTTTTTCGGCTAAGGTGACCAATTCTAATAGATATCGATTAGGCGCACAGGAGATATTATAGTGCACAAGTGTGGGCGCAATACACATTTCAATCTCTGTTTCTTCACTCAAAGATAAATCAGGCGCAGGCGGCTTAACATGCTTACCGAGGCATGGGACTGTCAACAGCACTAACTTCTTGACTCCAAGCTGTTTTCGACAGAAAACTCCAGAAAAAAATGGAGTCTGGAACCTCTTAGTTAGTAGTCAGCGAAGTGACCATTATACCAACAAGGCAGTCAACAATAAGTATTACTACAGTATCAAAAAAGAGGTTGTTACCTCGGCAAATGATTGACCTTCTGATAATCGCGCAAAGCCTGTAGCGTACCGAGCGCGATCAGGGGCGCGGACCACAGCAGGGTCCAGGAGTCAGAGTACGCGCCGGCGTCCTCCATTCCGTGGGCCTCAAGTAGTTGCCGAACTAGGCTTATTCGCGGTTCCCGAGGCACACTAACACTGGGCGAAATTGCTGCCATTATTATTGGTTCTATAAAAGAGCTGACAGGATTTCGAACCGTAAGTATAGAAGTCTAAAGTACAATTTTCGTTGCCGATATGGCAGTTGAGATCTAGAGTACTTACTTTACTGAATGGGCTTTTGAAAAACCATTACTTAGAGCGTAAACTAAATTGCTGGTCGTAACTACTACAGCTGTACGAACAGAAACGTTTTCAATGGGTAATTCAATTTACTGTCTATAAAATTATACACAAATACTGGTACATTCAATTTAGGAAATCAATAATAATGACAGTAATTCACGAAGCCCATAGCCAACCGTGAAAACCAACAAGTTTGTTGTACTCGTGGCCCAAAAACCTTACCAAAAAATACGATAAGACACAATACCTGGGGAAATGGTTGACTCTCTGATACGGTGATAGAGATCTCAGCACATCAGGTTTCGGGTGGAGGCCGGACCATAACAGATTGAAGTTCTTTTCATCAGGAGACGCCTCTTGTAAACCATGAGCTTGCAGTAATCGATGAAGGAGTTTGGTCTCTGTGTTCACTAGTTTGTATGTGATCTTCAGCACGCGAGCTGGCATTTGGTTGCTGTCTAAAACCTGCAAGAAAAATGAAATCAGATCAGACTCGGCTGTTGAGGTAAGTCCAAGCTAGAAGAATTAAGTTCAAAAAAAGTTTTTCTTACCTTAACATTATCGACTTCTTTAACTAGTAAGTGTTCAGAATCGTCGCTGTCGTAAGACGGAGACAACGTTCTTTGAACAGGAGTATTTTTTCTTTTGATTTTACCTTTGGTCTTCTTGCCTTTTTTTTCTTCTTTGGTTTCTACAGCAAAAAAGGTTGAAGTTATCTACCCTGTTAGTTTTCTGAATATGTAATGAGGTAAAAGACACTAGATTCTGATTAATTATAACTAAAAACTCACCTTTGGGTGGGGGCTGTGGATCTTCAGGAGGTTTGATGTTAGCTGTCGTATTTTCTATATTCGTGTGTTTCTTCAGCGTAATCTTGCTTAGGTCATTCAGCACGTCCTCGATATCTCTCTTGTGTTCGGCCGGTTCGTGCCCTTGTTCGTCTACAGTCACCGTTTCTGGTACTTCAGCCTCACTGACGTGCCTCACGACGTACGCTTGTCCAGAGTACTTATTGGAGTTCCCGAACGTCTCCATCACATCGTGCATTATTGTCTTCGGCCTCACGCTGAACGAATGCGGCTCGGCTACCAATCTTCTCGCCATATTCTTGGCTTTGTTCAACAGGATCGCCGTCCCGGTGTTGTTTCCTACAGTCTTAGTTGTTGACTCCATCGACGGCGTCCGCGATGCTAGGACACATGATCGGAAGACCAGAACCGCTCCCTTCGAGCCGATCGGACCCCCCGACACCCAGTCCGTGATGGAGCCTTCGCCATCTTTGTCTTTGGTGTCATCGTCATTCTTTCTCATACTGTCTTCCTCTCGTTCGTTTTTTTGAAGGCCTGATGTAGACGGATTCGAGGTTTCTGATACATGTGGACTGGAAATGGAAACGATTAATAAATAGACGCTAACTGAAGTATGGATTATGTGAAGCGGAGTCGGCTAGGCGTTTGGCGTGGTAGACATGAATTATGAATTGCGATCGATACGCTCGTCGTTTTAAACTAAGCAGTTCTTAAACTATTTATATAACAGGCTTGTGTAGCTTCTTGCGTGATGTTGTAATGTTATTATGGTTTATGATAAATCTAGGTTAAATTTGGATTTTATGGCTGAACACTGAAAAGGCAGACAAGATAGGGCTTAGTTTGGCTGTTTGTTATTGCAGTCTAGCATCAATTTGACTTGGTAGCATACTAATATGTATGCGTGTGGCTAAGATAACAAGGCACAGTTTGCAATGTATGCGTGTAGGCAACGTGTCAATATAGGGCTCACTGATGTCATGCCACAAATACAGGACAATTTGTAAGAGAGCAGAACCCCTTTGAATACCATTGCAGTGTTCCATATTGTCTGATCAAACATCAGAAATATGTGGATGATGTTTTAGATTCAGTGTGATATGTAGACTACCAAAACAATAAAACATAGTAATATACATAAAGAAATCTAAGCACAGCATGCGGCGCCATGCAATGAGGTAACCAGCACAAAGTATCATGCAAGCCAGACATGTGGTCAGCATATGGTCGATGGCCGATGGTCAATGCGCGATTGCCATATTAGGTCGACGATCGAGCCTTTGCAACATATGACTATGTTTGTCATAGTTTTAGATTTAGGTACTTAAATGGTGGCTGTTGGATGTTTTTTTATTTATTTTGACATTGAAGAAACTTTTTAAAAGACAAATGATAACAGAAAAAAATGTAATTAGATGTAAGGTAAGGAAGGAGGCGCTCTCTAAATCTCTAAGAGTTATTATAATATGTCCATGATTGACTAAGATGGGCTAATGCAGAATGGCAGACTGAGTCAACTAAGGAGTTGACTGAGCTACACACTACAAGCTACGTCTTCTTTGGTTGTACCACCTTGCATATGCATTGAACATATTTTTCACCACATATAGTTTAGCAACTTTGATGGTACGGCCACGTTATGCGAAGAGACGGTGACAATGTGGTTCGTAAGGCTCTGGAATTGCCTGAAATAAAACGCGGAACGCCCTCCCGGCACCTGGTGGACAAACATGGCCCGAACAATAAAAAATGCCCAGTTGGACGAAGAGACAATCCAGGACAGAACTGCCTGGCGCAAATTAATAAGGAGAGCCGACCCCACCTAAAGTGGGAAAATCGCAAAGACAAAGAAGAAGATAGTTTAGCAACTTTGGTGATGAATGTGAGAAAAGACTTTTGAAAATATGCGGACTAGGCTATAATTGTAGTTTTTTGTGCTTCTTTTACTCAGCACTAGTCCATAATTGTTCTGATAGTAAGGTAGCTATACTGGGACGTGTATAAAGATTCCCTTTAAGATACAGAACTGAATGATCGATAATGAAGATAACCAAGAAATCTAGCTGAGCTAAATATGCATGTAGCTGCTTGCTACTAAGCTGATCTCAGAGATTTAGTTGTCATAAAATGGACAACCAGTGGCCATTATGTGCCATAATGACATACTGATCTCTCGTATTTCACCTGTTCATAGCTGGGTCGTCCTCCATTATTCATTTATTGTTTGGCCGCGCACACAATACTAACATCAACCGTAGTATAAAGGCAATTACTCACTGTCCATTAATTGGCCGAAATGAAAGAAATACGTCAATGTATAGTACTCAATTAGATTTAGCTAGGTAATAAGATAAGTAGGACAGAGACTAGCATGTCGTAAAATGCCATACCTGGCGTTTTTTAATGAAAAGTTTTTTTTAAAGAATTTCACAGTTTTATATTGCCTGTAAGAAAACACATGGATTAAAATTACTTATACAGGGTGTGGCGTAAATAGTGGTCCAAAGCAAAGGTGTGGATACACTGTACACTGAAGCACCACATACCAGTATTTAAAAAAAAATTATGTACAGGGTTTTCAAAAAAAAAAAAAAATTTTTAATTTTTTTAGAAATCGTTACCTTGCCTTACAAATTTGGTTATAATTTCCAAAAATGACGGGTTTTTTTATCCATTTTTTTATTATTATTGCTGATCACTTGTACTTAGTACTCCATTCGTTTTTTTTTTTACAAACTGAATTTAATAAAAAAAAATAAGTTTCTTTCAAAATTCAATACTCACTGCTAGCAAATCGTTTGACTTTCAATGCTTTTGGTGCAAAAAAATGTACCACACTGTCAGTGCCCATTGTTAAAAAAAATGCCCATCTTTTGCAGATTCTAAAATGGTGCAACAATAAGTGTTACGACTTACAGGAAAAAAGTTATTGCTTTTCGAAACAAAAAGGAGCCCAATTCAGAAAAACAATTTATTTGAAGTTCAAGGGTTTACAAGGGTTGTAATTTTTTTCTGTGTGGTCCAAAGCAAAGGTGTGGATACACTGTACACTGAAGCACCACATACCAGTATTTAAAAAAAAATTATGTACAGGGTTTTCAAAAAAAAAATTTTTTTTTTAATTTTTTTAGAAATCGTTACCTTGCCTTACAAATTTGGTTATAATTTCCAAAAATGACGGTTTTTTTTTATCCATTTTTTTTATTATTATTGCTGATCACTTGTACTTAGTACTCCATTCGTTTTTTTTTTTACAAACTGAATTTAATAAAAAAAACCCTGAAAACCCTGAAAACCCTGTACATAATTTTTTTTTAAATACTGGTATGTGGTGCTTCAGTGTACAGTGTATCCACACCTTTGCTTTGGACCACACAGAAAAAAATTACAACCCTTGTAAACCCTTGAACTTCAAATAAATTGTTTTTCTGAATTGGGCTCCTTTTTGTTTCGAAAAGCAATAACTTTTTTCCTGTAAGTCGTAACACTTATTGTTGCACCATTTTAGAATCTGCAAAAGATGGGCATTTTTTTTAAACAATGGGCACTGACAGTGTGGTACATTTTTTTTGCACCAAAAGCATTGAAAGTCAAACGATTTGCTAGCAGTGAGTATTGAATTTTGAAAGAAACTTAATTTTTTTTATTAAATTCAGTTTGTAAAAAAAAAAACGAATGGAGTACTAAGTACAAGTGATCAGCAATAATAATAAAAAAAATGGATAAAAAAAACCGTCATTTTTGGAAATTATAACCAAATTTGTAAGGCAAGGTCACGATTTCTAAAAAAATTAAAAATATTTTTTTTTTTGAAAACCCTGTACATAATTTTTTTTTAAATACTGGTATGTGGTGCTTCAGTGTACAGTGTATCCACACCTTTGCTTTGGACCACACAGAAAAAAATTACAACCCTTGTAAACCCTTGAACTTCAAATAAATTGTTTTTCTGAATTGGGCTCCTTTTTGTTTCGAAAAGCAATAACTTTTTTCCTGTAAGTCGTAACACTTATTGTTGCACCATTTTAGAATCTGCAAAAGATGGGCATTTTTTTTAAACAATGGGCACTGACAGTGTGGTACATTTTTTTTGCACCAAAAGCATTGAAAGTCAAACGATTTGCTAGCAGTGAGTATTGAATTTTGAAAGAAACTTAATTTTTTTTATTAAATTCAGTTTGTTAAAAAAAAAAACGAATGGAGTACTAAGTACAAGTGATCAGCAATAATAATAAAAAAAATGGATAAAAAAAACCGTCAGTTTTTGAAATTATAACCAAATTTGTAAGGCAAGGTAACGATTTCTAAAAAAATTTAAAAAAAAATTTTTTTTTGAAAACCCTGTACATAATTTTTTTTTAAATACTGGTATGTGGTGCTTCAGTGTACAGTGTATCCACACCTTTGCTTTGGACCACTATTTACGCCACACCCTGTATAATAAGATCCAAAGTAAGTAGTAGTAAATATCAAAGTCAGTCGCTACAGCACTTGTGTTATGGAAATCAGAAACAATGGCGATAACACCCAGACCCGAGACAAAATAGAAAATATGGTTTTCTATATTAAGCCAAACGGGAATCGAACCCGGGACCTCAAGAGATGGCGACTCTATGAAAACCGATGAACCACTCCGCCACGGAGGCCGACATTAATTTCCACATTAGATCTCCTTCCAATTGGATGTCCGTATTTATTCGGATTGTAATCAGTGTCCTGCTGTGAGAAACCGGCCTAAATGAAGGTTGCATGCATGTTTAGTGGTCTCATGTGGACAAATGGGCATTGTTTACATCCACGTTTAGCAATGACCTAACACGGGCACAGCATGGTACGGTTACTATACTACAAACCACTGTGTACATCCTTTACACCCTTTATTACTTGACGAATAAGGTTAATATTACCTTATGCTCATAATTACACACCCACCAGTGCTGTGAAATTGTTAAAAAGCGACACATGGCTACCTTTATTAGACAACGCGTGTCAAGGGCGTGTTATGGGAACAAGAACACACGACTATAATGGACGTTCATTTTGGTAATGTGGACAAAGTATTCATTGGTACCAACAGCTACATAACAATAGAGCTACTTTAATCAATATATTAGTTTGTTAAAAAAACAAACGAACTTTTCAAGGGTTTGGGAAATTCGGGAATTGGCCTAGACACGTGAAATCAATATAGAGACGTGGCAGTGTGTCAAGCCAAGTTCAGGAAAATCCAGGCCAGATAATTTAAAACAAGAGCTTTTCTGATTTCCATTACGCAACTCTCTAGATGGTGTTTTATCAGTCAACTCACTCTCATCAAAAATCGAACTCGGGTCCTTTCGCGTTCTGGTCGAATCACCACGCCTAATAGGCGTCTCGTCAATGTTGACACTTAGGTCAAACATAGATTAAGTACTTAAACCTACTTGGCCGCAAAGTACAAGAAAATATATAATGTCCATGGTTCACGTAAAGGCGTTTCTTATCACGGATTGCAAGCTATAAATCCGTCAGCTTTATAACTGGGCCATAGGAAATATTCCATGAAAATAAAAGTAAAAAAAGTTACTGCTATCGCATGCAACCAGATTAAGGTAACATCTTATATTACAACATGTAACCGTTAACCGAATAATTAACAAATCGCCTTGCTTGGGACTCGGAGTTTGATTTGGGCTCTGTGTAGGTATGGGAAACATGTTAAAAAATACATATGACATTAAAACACTTTCACCATTCCTGAGCTAAGCTTAAATCTTCATAGCTTACTAGATTTCTGAGTAGGATGTTGATTGAATACATGTTTTTAGAGTTCCGTACTAAAAGGGTAAAAACGGGACCTAATTACCAAGACTTTGCTGTCAGTCTGTCTGTCACCAGACGACATCTCACGAGCTAGACAGTTGAAAATTCTACGGATGATATATTTTTGTTGCCGCTTTAAAAACAAATAAAAACATAATAAAATTAATAAATATTTAAGTGGGGCTCCCATACAACAAATGTATTTTTTTGGCGTTTTTTGCTTGATTTTAGTAACGCCAAGTAGACGCTTGAAATGGTTAATAGATAATGGTACGAAGCCCTTCGTGCGCGAGTCGGACTCGATTTTGGCTGGTTTTTCTAAATAATAATTCCCTTCCAGTTAATTTCCAAAAGTGTTGAAACGTGCAATCTAAATGCAATGCTAGATCTTGCATAATTAATTTATGGATCATTAGTTCTCGTCTTGGTAAGTAGGCGTACAACAAGGCTTCAGAGTAAAGAATCGTCGTTATAAACGCGGCCGAACAGGTACCGTTTTCAGAACTTAGCACCATTTCACCGAGCAGTGTATCAGAATCGAAGCACTGAATGCGAGCTTTTTATTATCAACCTTATGAATTAATTATAGAGCTCTTAATTTGACTGCCGAATTGGCAGTGGGAGGATGTCAAAAGAAATTAAGAGACCATTGAACTATACTTTGTGGGCGTGTGGCGAAATTAAGTTTCAACTCGCGCGCTGAATCGGCTCTTCGCCCATTTTTGGTGACATTATGTCATTGTCATAATAAAGTCTGTGGTCGTGGAGTGGCACTGCACGGTAGTTGGCAAAGTTTTAATGGCGCCTTTGATTCGGTTCGGTAGAGCCTTTAAAAGAATGAGATAAGGGATTTTTATTTTACCTACAGTTTAAACTAAATTAAAAGTAAGTTTTTCGCTGGGATAAAGTTATTTTTAGAGTTTCGTACCTCAAATGGCAAAAGGAACCCTTATAGGGTCAAAAAAACCTCTCTGTTAGGCAATCGCCCGGTATGCGAGGAACGCGGGTTCGATTCCCGCCTCTGGTGGTCGTTTTTTTCAAGTGCAATAATATATTTAAATTGCATAGTGAATGCTTATCACTTAAAAACAATAATTATCTTATTTGCAAGCTTCATCTTTCGATTGTTAAATACTTGCAATAGTATTTCTTTCGAGTGTTGAGGGTATAATCCCAATAACATTGATGAAAGCAACGCGGCATTACAGCGTTAAGAAGCACTTGAAAATTTCGACAGGCTCTGCCAACGCTAGGGTGGCCGAGAGGTTAGGCAATCGCCCGGTATGCGAGGAACGCGGGTTCGATTCCCGCCTCTGGTGGTCGTTTTTTTCAAGTGCAATAATATATTTAAATTGCATAGTGAATGCTTATCACTTAAAAACAATAATTACCTTATAGGGTCACTTTGCTGTACGTCCGTCAGTATGTTCGTCTGTCTGTCAAGACCCTTTTTCTCAGGAACGCCTGAAGTTATCAAGTTAAATTAAAATTAACATCAACTATTAAAGTCTGTACGGTCCCTGAAAGTAGTAAAAAAATAAGCTTCTAAGTCAAAGCAATCAAAAGATATGGTCAATTAATCATACCTGATCTTTTGACATTTGGCATTTTTGAACATTTGGCAGGGGAATCAAAATTTAAGGGGAAGGTACTTCTTATAGGAAATTTGGCAAGAAATAAGGTCTTACAGCACAAGTTACCATGAAAAAATAAATCTGTGCTGAAGTTCGACTCGCACTTGCCCGTTTTTATTATGACCAGCATTTTAAAAATCCTACGCACTCATTTCATTACAAATTACTATTTTGCTGTTGACAAGAAACTTTTCTACGGCTTTCAAGGAAAAAACGCAGACAATCATGTCAACTGTTATTACACTGCCGTAGACGAACCAATTACTGGCCTTGATGAATTTATTATGATGATTGATCATTTAACACTTAATACGCTTAACACGTTTTTAGCAAGCGCTAACCGAATACGCTTGACACGTTTTTATGGCGGTTGGAATATCGTATAGTCAAGTTACATAGTCGTTAGTCAAAAAGTTTCTGAGAGCACTTAAAAGTTTCCACATGTGTGGAAGAAAGAAGAAAAGATTTTCAAAACAAAACACCATTGCAAAACCTACTCGTGTCACGCTCTACCACCGAAAACTTTTTATACTACAAGTGCAGTAAAAACAAAAAAAAGTGCAAGAATGACTAATGCTGCACCTACCACGACACGCGTCTCGTCCGATGTGACGGGGGCCAGCCGTCGTTTTGGGACAAACACGTAAGTATCCTGGCAACTAATATCGATCTCTGTTTACATTTACGACCACGTGGTAGGGGTACTGGAGCTAGGGTCCCTAGTCCCTACCCAGCGCAGTGCGGGGGAGCGAGACCGATTCGGGAACTTCGGGACGTGACAACGATATTGAGGGCGAAATACGTTGGCGGAATTAAAATTCTGGTCTGATCGCACTTCGTTCGTGTTATATAGCGGCTGGCAGAATCTAATCAAAGAAAGATGGTTGTAGGACTTTTTGGACTAGTTTCTCTTTGACTGTAACTCTTTGCGGTTTATAGAGATTTTTAAAATAAAATCAATGAATAGCTTGTTCTATTACTTATTTTGTGTTAATGGGCATTAGCCAGTAATATCACACTCAAGCTGATTGCTTGATTAAATGTTATAAACAGAATGCTTGGTGATCTGGATTGAATGTTACTTTACAGAATGCGATTTTGATCGTTAGGTACAAATTATCTCTTTACAAAGATCAGATATTTCTCGATATGCCTTCCATTATATAGTGTGTCACCGATGTCGGCCTTCAAGAGGTGATAGATGAGTTCCCCTGCAACATTTTTCTCTATTACAAGAACCTTGAAAACAGACCAAAACATATCACCTTTCTATACAAATGTACCTAGCCGATTTACTTAATAGTATGGGAAAGTGAAAAAAATATTTGGGATTTCAAAGTTGATCCTATTAAGAAAGTGGTAGCAATTTTGCTTCTTAGTCACCACATGAAGCCGGGACACCGGTGCCGGGACACATTGTATAAGACGGGCAGGATCGTTCTAGGCTCCGAAGCATCTAGCCAAAGACACAATGGACCATATCTGTCATGCTGTACTCGGGGCAAATACATTTTGTTAAACAAGTGGTCGCTAAGCTTCATTGGGCATGTGAGCCGCTGGCATTTCGCTTTGAGTGACGTTTGCACAATACATAATGGGTTACATCATGTTTTATCATGGTGCTGATTTTCCATCATGAGGTACAATATATATAGACATCTCTCTAATATTTGAAGTGACTGAAAAGCCTTTAGGGTGGGTTTCCACCAGAACGTAGAGATGTGCGGTGTTTTCATACATTTTACACGTCAAATGGAAATACCTCACATCTGCTTTCCTTAATGCTTTGGTGAAATCCGGGACTTTGAAGCCTTTTGCTTGAAGGTTTAAGGAATGAATAAAATTGAAGACTTGGGAAGATAAGTAAAGCATCGTAAAACCATTTTATATAGTTATTTTTTATGAGATTTTAACTCCGCTACCGCCTATCACTGTACCGCCATACTACAATGCCGTGCTGCAGGCTTCTTCAGATGCAAGCCAAGCCCAGCTAACAAGCTGCAACCATGAGTTACGTGTGCATGCCCACAGTTTTTTATGCTCCAATCACCAGGCTGAATAGACACGCCACTTTTCATGGATCGGAATCAGATTGAAGTTTTTTTATCGGCACGACAACCTTTGAGATCTATATCTTTGACTTCCTTAACATTTTGTGTGCAGTAATTAGATAAAAACTAGCATTGTTTCTATAAAGCATTTTATAAGCAAGATAACAAACATTGAAGAGTATTTTATAAAATGTTGAAATTGAAATAACGAAAGTGCCAATAAAAATATCGTTTTGTACACGCAGAGACCGACGTTAATCGTCTGTATATCGACGTAGTGTGTAGTGTAGAATAATCGACGAACTTTCCATAAATAACGATAATACAATAAAAACTTAACTTACACATTAATTAAGAAATAAAAAATATTACGAATTATTGAATATCATAGGCAAAGAAATAAATAAAAAAAAATAACCAAAAAAGATTCGATTTGCGGAAAAAATGTATATTTTACTCACTCAAAAATCTTTCCCATCTCAATAAAGCGCGCAGCACACGAGCGTGCAAACGCGCGCGAATCACGGAGTCACTGAACACGGTGTAAACAAACAAACTAGTTGAACGATCGCGATGCAGTCAGCGGTCAGTCACGGCTGACCGGCGACAGGTGACTGGTTGTGACTGTGCGTGGGTCGGGGCAGCCGGCAGGCTTACGGGGCGGTACAGACGAGCGGGTGCCAAATAAATCCATAATAATTAATTATAAATGCGAAAGTGGGTCTGTCTGTTATTTCTACACGCTTAAACTGCTGAACCGATTTAGATGAATTACATTAGGATAGTTCGAGACTTTGTCGCGATATATTCAGGGGGAAAAAGGGGGATGAAAGTTTATATGGAAACCCGACATTTGCGCGGGCGTAGTTGAGCTAGTACTCAAATCCGTCTGTAAACATTACTGGCTTATGTAGGTACAAATGCTCGTGCGCATCACACAAACACGCATCGAATTCCGGAAAGGGCATTCAGACCAACAGCTGGTTTTGTAGACCGGAGCGCGAACTAGGTACACCAAGACGCTAAAAACTTAAGTTCTCCTTAGCAACTCCTGTTTAGATCTACAGATTGAACTCGATGACCAACCCCGACCAGTGAAAGCTGGGTAGACCCACGCAGAAAAAACCTTAGCTATATTTACGGACGACAGCACGTTGAGGTGTGGCACTTTAATTACGCATTGCATCCAATTATCAGAAGTAAATAGGAGGAGATCGTAACTTGTCCTGCGTGCGTGTGAAACGCTCATGATTTCCAATTCATCATAGATTTAGGTTCAAATAGGATGCACACGTAAACATCCCAGATCTGGTAAAAAACACACACGGGCGTGCTAAGGAAATATAACGTGTGAGTTATTGAATTGCGTGACGTTTTTTATATATGTTTTTTATCGATTTAGCAAAACACGACCGCCTGTCTGTAAGTTATTCATGGCGCGAACTGACTGCGCCGCAAATACCTATTTATCAGAAACTTTTTTTGCACATGATTTCCCGCGAGTATTCCTAAACCGCTTAACAATACTTTTTGCCCCAGTTGTATGGTAATTCACCATAATGCATGTAACGAGGTCCGGCTAATGAATTTGTAAGTGTTTCACGCTTCACCGATCACTTTCGATTGATTGGAAGACATCAATTGGATTTCTATAGGGTTCGCAGACCAGCGATGTCGAGTTAAGAGCTATTGAGTTTGAATGGCATGGTCAGTTCAATCCATGGTTCAATACAGCCAATTCATTACATCATGCAAGAATATATTAATTACTTTCATTGGAGAGCAATGTTAGTTTTTGTGGGAACCATAAACTAGATTGCAAAGGCCCAAAATCGTGAAGCTCAAGACCAATCCCAAGGGAAACACTCTGTTGAAGACCTCAGTTCATCTATCTAGGTCCTAAGTTTAAGATTCTGGGCTCCCTAGATTCTAGAATCTATTATTATTAATTCCCTAGGGAAAGGGGACAGCATACGACATGTCTCATTTAAAATTTCTAGACGACTGCGGAATGAGGGGTTATGTTTTTCGAGAGAAATATGTATGTATAATTGTTCGGCACGCCCTACAGCCCAAACGGTTCGAAAGTTTTTGACATATGAGGTGTATTTGTCAAAATTGTGAGAGTGACATAGGCTATATACATTTAAAAAATGGCTCCCGCAAATAGAAATAAAGGGGGGAGGAGGGATTGATTTTTCTTTACCATAGCAATTATGGGTATCAAATGAAAGCCACTAAAAAGACCATTTCAAATATATGATAATTTTTGCAGTCGGGTGTTGTTTTTTCAATAATTATGTTTGCTTGTTAAAAATTCCTGTACCCAAGGGTTGTCTGGAACAAACTGCTTTTAGCAAAAAGACCGCCTAGACTGTAAGTACTTACACGATTCCGATTAAGCAAAAACCCATTATTTCGGTTCCGAGAGGTTATAGATCGGTATTTAAAACATTCGGTAGTATCACTGCAATTTCAATTATCAAGATAAACCAATCAATTAGAATCCGAGCATACTTGAAAGTTTAAAGCCGCGTGAAGGTCTATGTACAAAAATAGTGCAGACCAAGGGCGTATCCGTTAATTGACGATAAAAAGTCGATTCGTTGCGATAATAGGTTTAGTTCCATTAGCCTAAAAAGCGATCGATGGCAGTGAGCCAGTTAAGCTACACTGCACTTTTTGTAGAATAGACATCGCTTTTTGCGAAGCTGTTAACGTTTTCTCGCCAACAATCTTCAAAACCTCCTAATTGGTCTTCTTTTCCATCTAGAAGAGACATATACTGCAAACCATCGAGAATAGGAAAGAAAAGATGGTACACTTAATGCGACAAGATGACCTTATAAGAATGATTGATTAAAAAAAGATAAATAGAAAGGCCGAAAGGAGGATAAGGGAAAGACCAAGAAGGTCATAAATGGACCAAATCTATAAATCTATTATACCTCTGTATAAAAATGACTGACTGACTGGCATATCAACGCACAGTCCTACTGGGATTAGAAACTTTGAAATATTGCACCATGCTTTCTTTTATGGTGTAGATGAGAATTAAGAAAGGATGACGTAAGTATTTCAGGATTTTTAAAAATAAAACCTCTAAGGGGGAAAAAGGGGGTGGAAGTTTGTATGGAAAATCGGACATTTGCACTTGCACGGACAAACTCGCGGGCAACCGCTAGTAAAGAATAAGTTGAAACCCGTGTCGTGCTAGGAGGTCAAGGAGATGGCATAGAATAGAAAGAATGGAGAAGACTCCACCTATAAGAGCATAGTTTTTTAAGACCGACATGTTCGGACTTTAATACTTACATAGAAAACGTTGTTTATTTGATAGGGTCGGGGTGCCTTATGTCATTATTACATACTATGGCAGTTAGTTAAGCTGGGGTGCTTTCCGCACTTAGCATCTTGATACACACTACGGCAGGAGGGAATGGTCAATATTATACTGTCCAACCAAATGGTCGTCGGATCAAGTATGCTTGAACGATGTTCCCTGCATTTTCATTATAATCGAAAGACACAACTTCTAAAAGCAAACGAGCCTTTCGAATTAGAAATTACTGCGAAAAGTTTCAATGATATCAATCACAAATTAATGTGATTCATGATTTTATTATACGAAAAAACGTCAGTGAAAAATTACTCACGCAACTTTGGATTCGGGAATATTATCATGTCACGGCAACTTCCCCCTTTTTCATCCGATTTTCCCTGTTCAATTTTTAAAAAGCTACTACCAAAAAACAGAGTGCAGATGCATGTATAGTAAACAAAACGGTATTTGAATACGAAGACATATTGCGTGATTCGCTTGGAATTCTAGTTATGGCAAAATCGTCTGATGGCACGGAAGTATTTCCGCATAGTGGAGATATTAAACTCTATAATAGACGTCGTAAAATTGTTTCCATCAAGCCCAGTTCATTCAAGAAATCAATTTTCCGCCATCACTTAGCGGCTGAGTGCAATGAAATTGGTCGGTAGAACTTTATGGAGTTTTTAACTGCTGCCTATTATTGCTATTTACTACTTTTACGTCTAGTACAATTGTAAATTTTATTTTTTATCTAAGTAGACGCAAGTCGTAGTCTGGAGGCCCTCTTTAAATGAATTTGAGTAAGGTAAGGTAAAAAATCGTATTTAAGCCGTATGGCATGGCATCATAATTAAGCCAGCAAATGTTACGCTTTTAACTGTAAGACCAGCCTAGACAGATATCAAACCACAATCCCTGCATAGATTCTACAACACAATCATAATAGGATGGCGATATGATGAATCTCGACGATGTACCTGTCTCGCTCAAGTGAACTATGGCAAGACTCTTTTTTTGGGGTTCCGTGCCTCAAAAGGAAAAAAGGAACCCTTATAGGATCACTCTGTTGTCCGTCTGTCTGTCAAGACCCTTTTACTCAGGAACGCGTGGAGGTATATAGTTAAAATTAACATCAAATTCTTATGTCTATGGTCCCTTAATGATGTGAAAAAAATCAAGCTTTTAAGTTAACACTGAAAAAAGATACGGCCAATTTTGTCCAATTTTCTATCATTTTTCCCCATTTCTCAGGGGAATCAAAACCTATAGGGTACTTCCCATAGACCTAGAACCATGAAATTTGGCAAGAAGGAAGGTCTTACAGCATAAGTTAAGGAAAAAGTCCGAAAATCGTTAATTGTTGTTAAATCAAATACAAAAAGAGCTTTTTCGATCGCCATCGCGAGGACAAAATGCTGGTCCAAAAAAAATAAGTAGATGGAGCGCTAGCGCTATGCTTATCATACTGTTCTATAATTATGTTTAGGTAGATTTAAAAATAGACCACGAAACATCTTAATTCCTATTAAATATTGATATGGTTTTACAGAAACATTTTATCATTTACCAATAATTTTATAAAATTCTCGTGCAACTAGGCGCACGGTGTTGTATGCAAATAAACGAATATTAATATAAGTTAGTTCTGACATTCGTCACTAGATGGCGTCATTTGGCATTGTTGTTTTTTAAGTTCGCGCTAAAATGAGTTTTTTCTTGGAGTACGTACTTCTTATAACTTTTCGTTAGATAACCATAAGCACGCTTAGCCCAGTGGTTTACATCTTGGGTATTATCGTAAGAATCTGGGATCGATCCCAGGGATATATTATAATACTGATGTTTCCAAATGTACGTTTTTTTTTCGAGGTATATTTAAATGCACAGCAAAGACATAAAGCATCTATCAAATTTCAATTATACTATTTTTACTTGAAATAAATTATTGCACTGCAAATATAAATATTGATTAACAAAACTAGTACTATCTATACTAATATTATAAAGAGGAAAGATTTGTTTGTTCGTTTATTTGCATCGAATAGGCTCCGAAACTACCGAATCAAATGCATTTTGGCACAGAGATAGTTTGAGACACTGGGAAGGACATAGGCTACTTTTTATCGCAATATAAAATCATCAGGGGGGTGAAATGGGGGATGAAAATTTGTTTTGACTTTTGGCGCGGGCGAAATCGCGAGGAACTGCTAGTAAACAATAAATTTGAAAATGTGCATAAATTTAATCAAGGCGCTGAGATAGTGTTGTTTTATTATAGGACAATAATAACCATTTTGGAGACACTTTTAAAAAGCTTCGACAGCGCGACTGTATACGCCAAAGTCGCGCTGCTAAAGTCGCCAAAATGTAAAAGCATTTTGAAGTGATTGTAGCCACCCTAGGGAATACGGAACCCTTCGTGCGCGAGCCCGACTCGCATTTGGCCGGTTTTTTTTTCTTTTCTGGTGCCAAATTATACTTTCTTTCAATTTCGTACCCTAGGCTAGTATTTATTCTTTGCCCTGGGTAGGGTACCCAGAGCAACGTGCGCTCGGAAAGAATGGTTTCCTGTGCTGCTGTACAAATAGTGATCCTGTACATTCGTAGATATACTACCAATAGTCAATTAGCGACTACAAATAAACTCTGGATTTAGAACGTAGCATGATCGTGGCAATGAGTCAACAACCCGCATTTACGACTTAAAAGGCGCCATGTTTGCTGTACCCACTGTCGAACTAGGTATATGCCCACAATATATGCGTGCCTGTGTGTAATGCTGCTCTGGCTTATTACAAAAAACGTTTTGTGCAAGCACACACAATTATACTAGGGTAAATGGGGCTACAACAGAATATTAAACAGGTTTTGGATGGAACAAGGCTTTACGATAAACCACTTGGATCCAATACAAACTTCTAAGCAAACAGTTCTAGTGATGTTGTCTATATATTTCGCGAGTCAGAAATCTGTCTAAGCTACATTATTACAAGGGAAGGTATATGCCCACAATATATGCGTGCCTGTGTGTAATGCTGCTCTGGCTTATTACAAAAAACGTTTTGTGCAAGCACACACAATTATACTAGGGTAAATGGGGCTACAACAGAATATTAAACAGGTTTTGGATGGAACAAGGCTTTACGATAAACCACTTGGATCCAATACAAACTTCTAAGCAAACAGTTCTAGTGATGTTGTCTATATATTTCGCGAGTCAGAAATCTGTCTAAGCTACATTATTACAAGGGAAAGAAAGATAGGGGGTGGTCACAGGACTTAATAACACAAAAGGGAAAAACACCAAAGGAAAGAGACTGAGGAATACAAAAATCATTCCACATACATTAGGATATTGGTGCAAGAAGGGGATATCAGGATACAATTCACAAAAGTAGACTGAGGATCTACCAATCAGCATTTGCTGCCTTCAAACTATTTTTAAGTCAATAGGAAACTTTTTTAGAACAATTAGCTATGCAAAATAGATTTGGAACATCCAAATAATTTCAGGGTTACACTAGGCACAATAATATTAGAAGAAGCACTTATTTAATAATTTATTACAAGTGTTCCATATTAAAAATTGTGTTTGTTGCTTATGTATTATGTTTCATTTTTTGAAGCTTGTGTATAATAAATAAATTATGTGAATAAAGATCTCTAAAAATATAAAGATACATGCAAGGCGGATAGTAAATATACAAAAAATACATGTGAAGTAAATATGAGTTGAGTAGAGCTCAATTAAATACTTTATAGGAAGATAAATTGTTTTAATAAAGTTTAAAGCTGAAATTGAAGGCTAGGTGGAGAAATATTTATAATTAGCTAACATAACATAGGTAAAGTATATAAATAAGGAACATAAACTGAAATCCAAACCACTGCCACAATTTTTAAGAATGTTTTAAGTAATAAAAACATCTGCTGAAATTTTTTTCAAAGAGGGTATGTTTTTTAGTTACACAATTTGGATTTCAATTGGAATCATTTGATAAATAGGTATTAAAATAAATAAGTAAATAGGCGGACTACACATTGGTAGTAAACCTGGAGTGTGGACGGTTGTGGTTGCATTTTGTGTGTACTTTGGGTATGTCATCAGACGCTATCTTACATGGAAGCTCACAGCCATCTTCTGGGTCCATGGTTCTTTTTATGGAAACAGAAAACATACTAACACTTATTGGATGTTTTAACAAGGCGCACCAAATAGTGTACACTTAGAAATCGAAATGGAATTGAAATGTTTACAACATGAGTCATATTTCTAATAATAATCTTACTAGAACTTTTTGACTTAGCTGTAAATATTGATAATGGGTATAAAAATACAATTACATACTTTTATAATATAGACAGACGTAAAATACTAAATTTAAGGTAAAGTTACAGCCTAATAAATAAGCATCTTCGATGCATAGAGATTGCGAAGTAGCTATTTTAATACGAAAGCAGAAGGACGAGAAAGCGTCAGGCATTAACAAATAACACCGCATACAGTAAAAACACCCAATAATCGATACCATTATGCGGCAAAAGCCGCAAATGTTTATTTTTCAATGTCAATAGCAAAAAATTTTAACAATATTTAGGTTAGGTACTTACGACTAAAGGCTTAGTTTCTTCGCCGGGGATATGCGGACGAAGATTATTTTTGCACTAGTTCTTTCACATTTCTAATTTTTCAAATACTTTTAACCTAATTTCTAGCACTAAATTATTTTACAGGAATTTTGATAGATCCATTCTCATGTTTCAAATTTAGCAACACGCACGCGCGTTGACATCTTGCGGATTATTTTATCCAGAATTTATGATTAGTGGCGCTAGCATCTATTCAATGTTTGACGTTTAGTGTCAATTTCCATACATTTTAACTTAGTTCCGCAAAATTCCGTATTAAGTTTTTCTTCGATACTTTTTTTGTATCTGTCAAAACTGGACAATGTGTTTGGAGCCAAAAAAAAATTTTTCAGCATCAAAACTTGGAGAAAAGGATATAATGGTGATTGACTGGACTGCATGCATGACATGACATCCGATATTTGCAAAGGACTTACCTACTACTATTTTACTTACTTATATTATTTTTATAACAAGCTTGATAGGTGTCCATTGAGAGCACACTTGAGTTTGCGCTCTTAGTCAAGTCTACAACGTCGAGACCGTGAAACCCGTGAAAGCACAAAATATCGGTACTTTGTGACGAAAGGCTGCCTGTCCCTGTCGCATCCACGGGGCTACCTGACAGACCTTAGAGTAAATGTGGGCACGGATGTCTATCATTGATCATATTATCTGTCTTATAAATGCAGTTTCAGACTTTAGATTCACTATTTGCACATAATTTTTAAGGCTGTGTCAACGTTCGTGTTCCCAATGGACAAACTACTTAGAAAAGAAAGACTTGGCTACAATTTTGTAACTTTTATTAGATAAGATTTATTTATTAGTAACTTATACAAAAGACTAAGCGTAGTAGCTGAGGTTGGCCTTCTTCTTGGCCTGGACCTCCAGTATGGCGTCCATGAAGTCCTCGTGCGTGACGGCGGTGGCGGACCGGCGGAGGGCGATCATGCCGGCCTCCACGCAGACCGCCTTGCACTGCGCGCCGTTAAAGTCGTCTGTGGACCGGGACAGTTCCTCGAAGTTCACGTCGGGGCTGACGTTCATTTTTCTGTGGAGAAAGGATTATTATTATTAGTTATCAGGCAGGCAGTTAAGACAACTGATAGCTGCCTGTATCCAGTTTTTCATATAAAGTTGAGTGTGTTTAGATGAGTGTCAAATCGGTTTTTGAATTGATTGATATTTTGGGCGCATTCCATACTTTGACTACTCTATTGCTCAGAAAGTGCTTGTGAGGGGTGAGGGTTACACTTTGAGATGTCGGTACAGAGTCTGAGATGGTAGCCTCTTAGATGGTAATTTTCATTGCGCATGAATAGTTGGTCGAAGTTTTGAAGGTGGTAATAACCAAGTAAGATATTAAAGTAGGTACAAGTATCTTGAAGTAGGTTTGATTGAGTTGAGTTCTCTTGATAGAATAAGTTATTTCTATTTATTTATACAAGGTCATTCTTTGTTTATGCTAAACCTCTTGGGGGCTGATTTTGGTGCTTAAATACAACGTTTACAATGGGGCCAACATCAAAATCGCAAAAATAAATCGATTTTGATGTGTGTCCCATCATCATAAAGTTGTTGTATTTGGACACCAGAATCAGCCCCCAAGAGGTTTAGCATAAACAAATAATAACCTTAATATGCTATAAGAGTGGGAAAAATGGTCCAAACAAATATGGCACAAAATTCAATGTAACCATGAGCTGGCATATGATGTGACTGCGGCGCGCTCCCCTTGACTAAAGCACTTAGGTGATTATTCAGTATGAGTGGATCGTTAGCAATTTAGTCAAAGATTGAAATCAATTGATTGTTTGCTTGAATGGATGCTCATTGCCTCAACTGCCAGTATCAGAATTGTTCGCTTCGCCGTAGTCTGTTCAATGGACCATATCCAATAGCCTAGATTGACTTGAATCATGGACCATGTATTGGTTATTAACTTTGGGCATTAAAGAGGTACCTGGAGTGAATTTGCATGATCCTAGCCCTGGCTTCTTCATTGGGGTGCGGGAACTCGATCTTCCTGTCCAGACGACCGGACCTGAGTAGAGCGGGATCCAAGATGTCCACGCGGTTAGTGGCGGCGATAACCTGAAAGCAAAATAAAAAGCAAAACTTTTATATTTGATAATTTTTTGCCAAACAATGAAACTGATGTACTGATGATGTTATTGACATAGTAATTTAAGGATGCTGTATACTAAATTATCCTTGGACTACAACAGATACAGAGAGATCAATTAATGTAATTTCATAAAAACTTGCAAAATAATTGCTTAAGTTATAAAAATAATTATCAATTATTCTTGCCAAAAGTATTTTATTCAACTAAAGTTTGTCAGGCTATCCACATCAAAGAAAATAATTGAGGTAGCCTGAACTGAAAGGCAAACTATGAGACTAGAATAAAGATTATTGAACTGAAATGAAAAAAGTTAAGGATAATACTTAGGCATATTTGTTTCCTTCTGTACCTTGATATCAGCAGTAGAGCTGAAGCCGTCGAGCTGGTTCAACAACTCCAACATAGTTCTTTGCACTTCACGGTCTCCGGCCTTCTCAGAGTCAAAACGCTTGGTACCGATGGCATCCAGCTCATCAATAAAAATGATGGCGGGGGCCTTCTCCTTGGCGAGGGCGAAGGCGTCGCGGACGAGTTTAGCACCGTCACCTGTAATAGGGCCATTCATTGAATGTGATTGTAAGATTTAAGTGGAAAAGTCTGAATGTACATAAGGTACAACAGCAACATTATTACATTTGTTCGAGGGCTTTGATACTGCTGCCAGTATATTTGTTTCAGAATTGCCAGTTGCGACTGATCAGAATAGGTGTCGAAATTGCCACTGACCAGAATAATTGTGTCAGAATTACCGCTGATCAGAATACTTGTGTCAAAATTGCCACTGACCAGAATACTTGTATCAGAATTGCTACTGACTTGTTTCAGAATGCTTTGTTTGACTATTAAACTGGAAATGAAGTTATCAATTTATTTATTGTTTAAGTACATGTTAATTTTGATTGTGATATCCCATAACCTCAAGAAATTGTTTCTGTTTATGCTACAACTTTTCCTATGGAACCAATATGGTGCAGTCAAATTATTGGGGTCTCAAATTCTCAAAACAAACATAAGTAAGCATGCCTCATCATAATATATAAATTGTTCCATCCTTTAATTACTTACCAATAAACATCTGCACCAGCTGTGGCCCAGCCAGCTTTAAGAAGGTGGACTTGGTCTGGGCAGCACAGGCCCTAGCCAGCAGGGTCTTGCCAGTGCCGGGCGGTCCGTACAGTAGCACCCCCTTAGGCGGGTGAATGCCTAGATTTACGAACTTCTCTTTGTGTGTCATGGGGAGTACTACAGCCTCAATTAGTTCCTGGAATTAGTTCATACGATTTTTGAGAGCACATTTATTTGATTTATTAGAGGAAATATGTTGACAGAAAAAGAAAAGGTAGGTATTACCAGTGAATTTAATGCCCACATGAATTTTGATCATTCTATAAGGAGTTAAGACTACTTCAGATCCAACAAATTTGAGTTTGTAAAAACTTTTCAAGCAAACTTAGACATCAAAAATATAGAAAAAAGCAAAACAAACCTGAATTTGTTTGTCCAGACCACCAATGTCTGAATACTGTTCTGTAGGGCGCTCGTCCACTTCCATTGCCTTTACTCTTGCGTCGTATTCCGCTGGCAGAGTCTCCAAAATAAGATACGAGTCTTTGTTCACACCAACCAAGTCTCCAGGCTTCAATTTCTCAGCGTCTACTAACCCAATGACTGGTAAAAAGTATGTCTGTCGTGTTGATGTCTTGATCACTGCGCACTTGCCTTTCCTCTGAGAATCTAAGTCCACCACTGCTCCATCCTCTTCCTCTTCTTGGGGATCTACATCCAAAAGCTCTATCACATTCGAAACAAGGTATGGAAGGGTTTTGTTCACTTTGATCTTCTCAGTGTTTTCCTTGATTTTCTCGTTCTGTGCCTGCAGCTCGTGTGTGATCCTCATAACTTCGCTCTTCATAATTTTAATTTCATTGTCCAAAAGCCTGGTGCGGCTGATAATTTCATCTGTGGGCATCCGCAACACTTCCTCGCTGAGAGCCTCTTCTCCATCTTCCCAGATGGATTTATCTTCGAGAGTTGTGGCCATTGTGGTTGTCCTGATTTATTTTACAACTTTTTTACAGATGTAATGCAGAAATTGCAGACAAAACGCCAATTTTAGAAATAAATAAAACTCGAGTCACGAAAATGAATTGTCATTCACTCTGAGGGTTACCATTTAATTCCGAAAAACTGCTAAAAGACTAGAAATTTTAGTAAAATAAGAAATCATACTAGATAGCTATATATACATATTATAGATGTATATATTATATAGATGTTTTGTATGTATTTAAGTATTTCTATCCGTTATCCTAGTCACCATAGCACAAGCTCACGCTTAGTTTGGGGCTAGGTAATTGGTGTGTTTGTTGAAACAATTTATTATAGCCTGCCCAGGAATATATGGGACCTGAATTAAGTGCGCTTCGAATCGAATCCACTTTATATGACAACTTTCAGTATAATCATACCAGCGTAGATTGGCAACTGAACATAAAAAAAACCTAATTTTACATTCATGTTAATTTTTTAAGCCTACTGGCTTATGATAACAGATTCTATGATAAAAGAACAGGAGAGAACACTTGCAAATTAATTGAGTACCTACTTATTCAATTTAGTAACTCTTTGTTATATTGGCCTTGAATTTTGGACCAAAACAGTTATTTTTGCAAAACCACTAACGGCCCTGACCTCTATAGTACAAGTATGCAGGACTTCATACTGTCAACCTAACAATGAAGCCATTTGATTATCGCCAATTTGGCGCTAACAGCTATAAATTAAATTAAAATTAAATTAAATAATGTTTATTTCGGACATCTGGATCCATATAGTTGGGTTAGTTACAAATTGACCTTAAAACTAAAGCTAGTAATATACAGTACGACACAAAATACACCAAAAAGACAAACAACAAACACGCACAACAGATGAAGCACCCTCCGTCGCCAGCAAGATGTCTACTACTTGACAGCGTGTAGCCGTATCCATCGAGCTAGCATAGGCGAGTCCCACCGGTCTGCCAACGCGCGCAGGATACTGTTGGGGCTGTCGCGCATGCGTCTAAGGTGTGAAGCGCATCGTTTGCGCATTATAGTAGCAAAACCATCTACTTGAGCCTCTGCAAATATAGCAGAGGCGCTACAGAAACGCGGCAGCCCCATCAACACCCGGAACGCGTTATTGTATTGCATCCGAAGGTCACTGTATGTCCTTTGCGTAAAATTAACCCAGAGACTGCATGTATAAAATGATTGACAGTACGCATTGAAAAGCGTAATCTTTGCTTGGTCCGAACATTAAGCAAATCTGCGGGCCAACATATTACAGCGGACAGACAGGGCCGCTGTAATATACCGCTCCCTCTCAATATCCTGGTTATCTTTCAGGTCTTCTGTGACACAGTGACCCAGGTACTTAAAGGTCTCAACCTTTTTCAAGGGGTCCCACAAATCTGAAATGAGTTCCAGTGATTGATTAACAACTTTATTCAATAAAAGAAAATAAACACAAAGACATGCATGAAATAAAAATAAATTAACTTAAAACCTACTTAATCAAAAATAAACCCGTGTCCTTGAGGCAAGGAAGCGAGGATGCTGGCTGCGTTACCGCGTTGGATAGCTATACTTATCCTTTGAGGAACGAGCCAGCTTTACTATTTGCCAAAACAGAATTTAATTTAGGAGCAATTTTTCCAAAAAGTAATTTAGCGGATGGCCCCCACGGTCCAAAAGTTTCAACGCCAAACGGCGCAAACACATAGTCACTTGCAAGTGATGCATACTTGCGTCGTTTGGCGTTTTCAGCTAACTCCGCCGCCGCTCCAGCTTTAAGCGCTGACTCCCTGAGATGAGATGGGGCCAAAGTATCGACGCAAGTTGCGTCCCACACTAAAGCCCGACCCCGCTCCCAGGGAATGAGCGTGAGGCCATCGGGTCTCTTGCCATCATCACGGACCAAACCACGTGGTTCCAACGTGGAAGGAACATTGATGCTGGCAAGAGCTCTCCTGATGGCGTCATTAAGAGTAGCGTGACGCGCTAGACGCCCAGCACTTTGCTGGCAACAAAGACAGTGGAGACCATATTTGTCGACCTCCTTGCCACAGGGACACGTAAAAACTTCACAAATAGGGGTACCAAGGCGCAGACCTACACACACCCGGAATGACTCACTATCAAAAAGGTGCCCAGATTTTTTGATGGTAAAGCATGAAGCTTTAAAGCTGAATCTTTGCAGGAAACTGCCAAGAGCCTTGCACGATTACAATCACTGACAGAATTTTGAAGTAAAGAATTGAAGGTCTCTCTCGCAAGTGGGACATCCCAGAGTTTTTGTTGATGACGTTCCTTTGGGATGTCTACACTAGGACAGAGACCTTGCCAAAACTTCTCCGCCTCTCTTACCTCAGAGAGCTGGCGAGAATGTTTAAAGATTTTTCCTGCTAAAACGGAAGTGCAATGGAGAGAGGAGAGAAAGGCGGGAAGAGCAACACTAGAAATTTGGCGAATTCCGACACCACCGAATCGAATAGGAAGCGAAGCCTGAACCCAAGAATAATTGTTAAAATGCAAATTTAGATTTTTTTCCAAACAATTTCTAAGGGTGGTATCAAAAAGTTTTAAATAATCCGTTTTTTTCCAGATTGGACTAGCACGAAGTTAATAAGTAAATTTAGGCACAAAAAGACAAGATTTCAGGATTGTATAAGCAATGTGAGAATTCAGACGTTCCAATCTGGGGGCCAAAAGGGTGAAATCATTCATTTTTTTGTCAAGAAAAGGTTCGATGCCAGTATCCAGAAGAGGGCACCTAGAAGGCAAAGCGACTCAGACTTTAGAATTTTGATGTTTGGAGCAAGGGAGTTAAATTTATCAATGATATCCTTACGGGAACCAGAAGGAACATGGTCGTTAATAAATAGTTCACATTTCGAAAGGTTGAGTTCAAAGCCTATTTTCTTGAAGTTCTCTATAATCCGAACGAGGTCCTGAAAAACAGTATCTGCTTTGCCACCGAGTGAGCCATCATCGAGATACCAGGCATTAAATTTAGAATTGAAGGATGAAATGACAGGGTGGATGCCTAAACTAAAAAGGGCTGGACCTAAAGGATCACCTTGCTGAACGCCGACTGCAGATATAATAGAATGTTCATTGTAAAATAAATTAGATGGCCTATTGTAACATTGAAATACAAAAGAATATATCTGAGACGTATGAGCTTGAACTTCATTCAGCATGGCAATCCTATCAAGGGAGTTGAAAGCATTCTTCACGTCAACTTTTAAAAAAACGTCAGATTCATCATCACAGGCGAGAAAATTTCGAGCGGAATGAACCACAGCTTCGCAACCTCCTCTACTGCCAAAACCCATTTGAACGGGTTGAAATATTTCCTTCAAGGGTGAAAACAGTTCCCGACAGGCTAATTTGGCTGCAAGACGCCGAAAGGTGGATCCGATAGCAATCGGACGAATGCCACCATCTTTCTTTCGAAAGGCACAAAGTCTTGCGCCAAATAAAAACGGGAGGAAACTTTCAACAACTTTGCCGGATAAGAGGAGGTTACAAAGCTTAGTAATATTTGAAAGTAAAGTTCTACCGGCGTCAGCAGCGGAAGCACTAACCAAATCCTTAAGGTGTTGGGGAGTGATGCCGTCGATGCCGCCGGCAGAACTAGCCGGAAAATGGCGAAGTCCCATATATTCCTGGTCAAGCCTATTCAAAAATAAAGTTCGCAGGAACGCACTGGATACAAGTCGTTTGTAACAGATCACTTTGAAAATCTATGGGGGAAGCCTATGTTCAGCAGTGGACATCTTGCGGTTGATGATTATGATGAACTAGATTAGTTAGCTCATAGACTAATTAAAACTGTAGTAAAGAGCTACATCAATTAATAATTCTGGTTACTGTTTTCTACCTCTATTTATACCAGCATGATGACTATTAAAACAATTTATTTACCTTTCCGTGATGTAAAAACTACTAAACTAGTAGTTTTCTAAATGTTTTTTTTTATTCCCCGCTTAGGGCATCCGATATTTGGCCAACCAGATTTTTTTAATCAGAATTTTGCACAATAAATACCTAATTTTGACAGTTGTTTGACACTTGTCTTCTATACATCTGTTAAAGCTGTCAATTGCTTGTCTGTCATTTATACTCGAAAAGAATCTTGTTTAGTTTTCTCTCGTTATAAATTATTTACCAGCTGTTACTTAAATATTAATAACATTCAAGTGTCTTTAAAATTACTTGTCTCTCATAATGGCGTTCTCAATGTTTGCACGGTCTTCAGGTAATATTTTTTACACGTATTTCTTTCTAGCTATTACATAATATTTGTTGTTATTACTTGAAATTTAAGCTAAACTATGCCTTTATGGCCTACTAGAATGGTAAATTCTTAGGTAGTTTCAATTCCCTTTTTTAAGTTTTAGCCCATCTTTGTATGAAAACTAAAGCTTTTAAGGTTATGTATTTTGGGTTTCAATGTGAAGACCTACAGTCAATATTGGTGGTCTTCTTAATGTAGGTGTCCTCCCGAAAACATGTAAACTGGTACAATTTTTTTATGGGCTTGGAATTACGTTTAATTGTCAAACATAACTTTGCTCTTCAATCTGAGCCATTAAAAATGACAATGTCTTTATTAGTTTTTTTCTTAGTTTCTACTCTGTATTTTATCTAGTAAATAAATAATAGTAACTAACAATTCAAAAAAGTTATTTATTATATTTGACCACATTGCACCTGATAGTACGCAACAATGCAGCCGAGAATCTAATAATAAGTGTGCAAAACAAACAAATACTATTGCAAGCAGATTAGTTCATAAGTTATCACATCAAAGCACCTAATGGATTTGGCCATTTTATAGTATTATTACTAATGGTTGTGAAATTAGTTCTAAGTGATAGAAAAACTTGCTCTGATCTATGTCAATATGTGATAGCTACACAAATGATATTATTATGTGACCTGTTACAAGAACTTACAGCATTTTACTAGGCTTAGTTTGATTTTCCACACTTAGCTTCTTGATGGGCCGATTTGCGTATGTCCCATTTTAACCACCTCACGTTTTCTCAGAAAGCTTATGACCTGCCCAGATTACTACAGGCCTCTGGGAATCGAGGAAGTTGCCCAGGCCTTACTAGATTTTACTGGAATGGAGGTAGAGCAGTGAGGATACATGCACTTTCACCTATGACATTTGGGTCTTTTCTGTTCCAGTATGCAAAAACCGCGTGCTCTGCCAGCAACTGATGAAGCTGGCCACGCAGCCAGCGCTCGCTCAGCGCACGCTCGCCAGCGCCCTCTCAGTCAAGAGCCTGCCTCTGAAGGAATCCAAGACACCAATTTTAGACTCGGTGAGTATACATAACACACTACCTTTACAAGTTTGGCACCAAGTACTTAAAAGGAGACTCTGGCAACTTGCTGTAGAAATATGTTTGGTAAAGGTAAATAATTATTTTAGTTTTTTTTATTACTAGTAACAGTCACTCGCTCTATTTTGTTCCGTCTTTATTTTCTTTCTTACAACTCAGCTCTGTAAACCTGATGCTATTTATCATGCATTTCCGTCTTTTTATTGAAATGCATTTTAGATGCAGAATTTGACAGGTTTATAGTTGGTGGTAACCAGGGTTGTGTTATATCTATTGATCCCCTGTTTCTTTTCCGACTTCTTTACATGGGGATCTTTTTTATTGATAATGCTTTGGTGGTCACTAGGTCTGTGTTATACGTATAGGACCCCTGTTACTGTTTGGCGTTCGCCTCTCTTCTTCCTTGAGGTTTTTACTATTACTCATAAGTGGGCGGCATAAATCGGCACGGCCTGCATAAATCGGCACGGCCTGCCTTGTGGCAAAATCTAACATAACTACCTAATAATGAGCTCTTTTAACTTAGTTTGCCTATCATATACAAAATACGCCTGCTGTCTTTGCAGCTAGCATAAAGTCATTTTGGACAGAGGGCCTAACTAAACTATTTTTTTTTTAACTTCCAGGTGCGTTCATTCCGCACGAGTGCCGCGCGTTTGTCAGACGAGAAACCACACGACCACTCAAAGCTGTGGATCGCGGAAAAGGGCGTCTCGGCCGCGCTGGTGCCGCTCATCCCGCTCGGCCTGCTCATGCCCAACAAGATCATCGACACGTTGCTGGCCATACTCATTACGGCGCACAGCTTCTGGTAAGTTACTATTAACAATTAGCCGTCGGCAGTTCTCTGTTAGACTTGTACTTTGACTTGGCTTTTTACAAGTCGCGAATAGAGTTGCTGCCAACAACATCTTTGACTTTTTGCTGGCCATACTCACCAGCTTCTGGTGAATGATCATTATTTACAGCTGTCAGCATTTCACTACTGTGTAGGCTTTAGCCAAGGCGCGCAACAATCTGCTGCCCATCTTGTATATAAGAAGGGCAAACAGTTAAACAAGATATTCAACACGAGTTTCAACAGCCTGCAAGCATAAAGAAGTCTGTGTGGTCTCTCTCTCCCGATAATGGTGCCTTACAACATACCCCTGACCCCTGCTGTGTATTATCTACGAGGTCCTGGGTTCGAATCCCGAGTCGGGCCGAAAGTGTTGGGATTTTCTGTCTTGAAATAACTCAGGCACAGTTTTGGAGTCAGGAAGATGGTGGTGTGTCCCACGTGTCTCGGAAAGCACGTTAAGCCATTAGTCCTGCGCCTGATCTCTCTACGGTCATGTCGGACTGCTGTCTCACCGAATTATGAGAGTGAAGGAACAGAGAGTGCCCCTGTGTATTGCGCACACACTTGTGCACTATAATATCTCCCGCGCAGTCGGCTAATCTCTTTTGAGATTGGCCACTGTAGTCGAAATTTGGCTAGGAGAACATTATCACTACATATCCCTAAATTAAAATAAGCAAAAATGAAAACAGCACAACTCCCAAGATAGTCTCCCGGAACAAGACAACAAAAAACATAAAACAAAATTATGAAATTAACAAAACATTCCCCAAGACGACTGGTCCTCGTGGGGAATCAGACCACTACCCTCCAACCCACAAATCAAAGAACTACCCAAAAATTAAAATATGTACATATAATGCTAAGAGCCTGGCTAGCACCGAAAGACACTTAGAACTTATGAACGCACTTGAAACCGTAAACTACGACATTCTAGGATTGGCAGAAGTAAGAAGGCTAGGTTGCAACATGGAAGAATACCATGACCACATCTTCTGCTACGTCGGTCAGACAAAAGGACTTCACGGAGTTGGCTTTATAATAAAGAAAGCCTTTAAAGACAACATAGTTAATTTCACAGGAGTCTCCGAAAGAGTAGCAGTACTTGAACTGAAACTAGAGAATGTTAGCATCGTAGTTATCCTGGTGTACGCGCCTACAGAAAGTGCAAGCGACGAAGAAATTGAATCTTTTTACAAAGACATTAAAAAAGCACATGACATTGGGCCTAGTCAAAGCAATAACCTTATTTTTGTGATAGGTGACTTCAATGCAAAAATAGGACAACCAACAGAAAACGAACACTTAATCACGGGCAAATATGGCTTTGGACTACGAAACGAGAGAACTCGTAATAAGTTATGCCTTTGAACACCAACTTTCAATAATGAACACTTTTTTCAAGAAAAAACAACACAAAAAATGGACTTGGATATCTCCCAACCAAAAAGTCAAAAATGAAAGTGACTTTATAATGACAAACAAACCCAAAAAAGTAACAAACGTAGAAGTCCTTACTATCAAATTTCCATCAGACCACAGACTAATCAGAGCAACACTTTCTATAAACCAATCAAAGAAAAGTAGAAAAAACTTTAATCCACTACCAAAAACCCTGAAGTCGCAAGAAGACATTGAGAACTATCTCAAAGACCTAAAACAACACCTAGAAGTTCTTACAACAAATACCACGAATGCTCAGGAATGCTATAACAGCATAGAAAAAGCAATTAAAGACTCCCTATCAACCAGGCCAGACACGAAAGTTAAAAAACACAAAATATTTAGCAACGAAACAACACAACTCAATAAAAAACGGACAGAATTGACACTAAAAAAAAACAAAGACCAAACCACAAAATTAGAGTTAAAAAAGTGTTAAAGAGACCAAAAAAAGTATCAAAAGAGATTACAAAATATATAGACACAACATAATATCACATAACCTAGCTAAATTCAGAAGCACAAAAAGAGCTTTTAAATCTTTAAATACACACAAAACATGGATTAACAAACTTGAAGACAAATCTAAGCATTCTAAATCAAGAGAAGAAATCATAAATATTGCAACAGCCTTCTACGAAGAACTCTATAGCAAAAATAAAGAAGAAACCATTGAAGAGATACAAACCACCAACAAAGAGTGTGATCTAGAGATAGAAGAAATAAGTGAAGAAGAGGTACTGAAGCACATACGCCAGCTCAAAATAGAGAAAAGTCCAGGGCCTGATAGAATAATGAATGAAGCCTTAAAAGCAGGACAAGTCTTACTAGTCAGTTACATCACGCACCTATTTAACCTGGTATTACAATCAGAATCTATACCAACTCAATGGTGTAATTCGGACATCATATTGATCTACAAAAAAGGAAATCCACTAGATATAGGAAATTATAGACCGATCAGCCTACTAACTACAATTTATAAACTATTCTCATCAATTCTCTTGAAGAGAATAACAAAAGAAATAGATGCAGCCAAACCAATAGAACAGGCTGGATTCAGATCGGGATACAGCACTACTGACCACATGCATGTGCTAGAACTAGTAATAGAGAAATACAACGAATTTAATAGGACTGTTGTCGATCTTTTAATAAAAAACCACCATTTCCTTTTGCGGTTTATTGACAACTCATTCAAAACAAAAAAACAATATTGAATAACGTAAAAAAAGTATAAAAATCATAAAGCTTTTAAAAAAAGGTCCGTTCGCAGACATTCTTCCCCCTTTTTAAAGAGGAACGATCTTTTTTAACGGGTGTCGCAGAGTACCTCCCAGAGTTCGTACGTCCACTACCCTGACCACCCCATCGCGACCCGGGAACAGAGCCTCGATCACGCCTTTAGGCCAGGTTCCCCTCGGAAGATCTCCGTCGGCAATGAGAACCGGGTCCCCGACGTTGACCGTAACGTTTGCCCCCGGGACGCGACGTGGGGCCAGAGTTGGAAGGTACTCAACGACCCAGCGACGCCAAAAATGGTCTGCGAGCCGAAGAGCCTTGCGCCAACTGCTCCTGCCTGATAAATCGCCATCATCAAGTGACTCCTTGGGGAACGGTCGACCCGACGACTCTCCGATCAAGAAGTGATTAGGAGTTAACGCCTCCGGGTTGTCTGTATCACAGGACACGTGCGTCAGCGGTCTACTATTGACGACAGCCTCAGCTTCCGCCAACAACGTAGCCAATACCTCCTCTCGTGGAGCTCGCTCGCGCAGAATTGCTTTCAATGCAGTTTTAAAGCTGCGAATGAGCCTCTCCCATGCCCCGCCCATAAATGTAGCTGACGGGGGAATAAAGCGCCATGAAATTTTTCGAGTGGTCGCGAACTCCGAGACTAATGGGCTATAAAGCGTTCGCAGCTGCCGGTTAGCTCCAATAAATGCAGTACCGTTATCTGAGTAGATAGCGTTCGGTGTGCCTCGACGAGCGATTAATCTTCGCAGGCACATAATAGCGGAATCTGCAGACAGACTAGCAACGATCTCGATGTGCACGGCTCGGGTTACTAAGCAAGTAAATAGCGCTACCCACCGTTTTTCTCTCCTACGGCCAAGAGCGACTTCAAACGGGCCGAAGTAATCCACGCCAGTGAAAGAAAATGGGCGCTGGTGATGTGCGAGTCTCGCTTCTGGTAAGTCACCCATTGGCGGCTGAAAAGCTGGCTGTCGAAGAAGCTTACACCTCTGGCATTTATGCACTACCGAACGCACTGCGTTTCTTATGCCCAGGATCCAAAACTCCTGATGCAGTTCATTTATGACAGCTTCAGTGTTGCAATGTGCGAATTTTTGATGAAAGTGATCAATGAGGAGGCGAACTGCAGGCTCTTTGCCATCTAGAATGAGAGGCGGCTGCAAAATTGCAGCTGACGTTCTCCCATTAAGGCGTAGTAAGCCATCTTTTAAAATCGGAGACAGCGTTGCAAGACGGCTTTTCTTCGAAATAGTTTGCCCGCGCATCAAGCAGATAATCTCCTCTTTGAAGGTGTTCAGCTGACTCTGCGCCAGAATATGGTTTTCAGCTTGAAGGATGTCTTCTGCTCTTAACGGAATCAAGCAAGGAGCAGAGGCACAAGGGGTCAGAGGCTCAGGCTGAGAATTAATATTTGAATTAGACAAAATATCCCTAAGCCGAAAATTTTGAAAAGCACGCCCCCGGTTCTTGAAAATGAGTGCAATAAATAAATGAGCCCGTGCAGTTGCCCTTACTAGTCTAATCCAAGAACTAAAATAGGTGACGTTAGCTACTACTGGCAAGGGCACCTGATGTGACGTATTTATGGCATTGATAAAATCTTGTCGGAAGGACGGTTTGAGCTCCTCCTGGCCGGAAGCTGTGCACATTAAAGCCTTTTCCGAAGGCCAGGTATCGATAGGAGCTAGCAAAAAATCTGGTCCTGAAATCCAACGTGACTCAATGCCACATTTTCCCCTAGTAGCGTCATCGCCAACGTTGTGTTCGCTAGGAACCCAACGCCATTCATCTATGTTACTATTTTCTAATATCTCACCGATACGATGGGCCACAAAGGGCTTGAAATTCCTAGCATCACTGCGCAACCACCCCAACACGGTCATTGAGTCACACCAGAAGTAGCGATGGTTCGGTTTGAATTGATGCACTTCGCAAATACTAGTGGCCAGACGAGAGGCTATCAAAGCTCCTTGCAATTCCAAGCGTGTGGCTATAAGTGAAAGTTTAACCTCACCACTGGCAAGAGTAAACCTCCAGTATGCCACGGCAACATGAGCCAACTCACTCGCGTCAGAAAAAACGTGCAGTTCCAAATTAATAAAAACGCTTAAGCTGTAACAACGCGGAACTTGAAATTGCAAGATAGTCTTTCGATTCTCAAACCAATGTTTCCAAAGCATCTGGTCGGCTTCTGATAACTTCTCATCCCAGTCCAATCCTTTACGCCACAAATTCTAAAAAAGTATCCGACCTCTCACTACTATAGGAGCTAACAGACCTAAGGGGTCGTATATACGCATTACCTGGGCTAATACCTCTCGTTTTGTTAAATGAAGGGGTAAAGAATGAAATTGGAGACCAGGGTTAAAACCTATGATATCGTGATATGGATCCCAAAATAAGCCTAAAATACGAGTGAAGTTAGGAGAGTGCAAACTACCCAAATCTACGCTACCTACTCTGATTTTATTTTTAATTAAGAGATCGGATAGCAACTCTTTTGGCAGCGAATCCAAAGCCCTAGGTTCGTTAGAGACCCAGTTCCGCATTTCAAAACCACCGTGTTTATGTATCTCGAAAATCTCAGCTGCCAAATGCGTCGCTTCTTGAATTGAATCAATACTTCCGATAAAATCATCCATATATGTATGTATCAGTTGCGATAGCGTTTACGGCTTTAGGAAATTTGTCTTTGAATTCTGATGCGTTGCGGTTAAGAACAAAAATTGCCGTCGAAGGACTGGAACAAGCGCCGAAAATCATGGAAGACATGCGGTACGTTTTCAACGGCCCTTTCGGATCGTCACGCCAGAAAAAACGCTGCGCATCCCGGTCCTCTTTTCGAATTTTGACTTGCGGAAACATTTCCTTAATATCTGCAGTCAACGCAATTTTTCTCTCCCTAAACCGCATCAGAATTCCAAGAAGAGGTTGCAGAAAGTCGGGACCCGTCAAAAGCAAAGAGTTCAAAGATACTCCCTGAACTTTAGCGGCGGCGTCGTGAACAACACGGAGTTTCCCTGGCTTGTTAGGATTTACCACACCAAAATGAGGTAAATACCAACAAAGCGGCTTTGCCCCGTGCATTCTTCGGCGTAGCCTTTAGCAAGGATTTCACGTATATTTGCTCGGTAACGTTCCGCGTATACAGGGTCCTTTGACATTTTTAACTCGAGGCTTCTGAACCTTGCTAAAGCCAAAGATAAGCTATTCGGCACCTTGGGTTCGTCAGCCTTCCAAAGTAACCCAACTTCAAAATGTCCGTTTGAAAGACGACGTGTCTTGCAAAATTTCGAGAGCCCTATCATCTTCAGCATTAAGACGCTCATATTTAGTAATGCCGATAGCATCCAGACGATATTGTTGCTTTATAAGAATGTTCGAGAGTTTAGGCAGTGGATTACACGTGGAGGGCGACAATGATAGGTGGAAAATTTGTCAGGTCTGAGCACTTATAGCTAGGTACTTGCCACATCAGCTTTCAGGGGTTCAGGTATCACTTCACAGGCCACAATCACTTGAAATGTCTGTAAGGAGCTTCACAGAATACACACGCGGCGAAACACTCTGGTCTGTCTAGTACATGTGTCATAGGGAACGTCTCGATGTCGACTCGATCTCCGGGGTTCTCACGGTACGTTTTAAACAAATAAAAATAAGGCAGGTATGCGTGTGAGTGTGCGCGGCGTAGTATCAATAGGGTACACAAACAAATCAAAATATTGTAGTAAACAAGAGCCTCCAACTCACGCCTCGGATTCTCGTAAGGGACGACGTGATTAACGGCAGACGATTCCACTACCTTGGTTCTACTACTCGGAAATCCAAATAATACCCACCCGAGACGAGTATGGATAGCAACAGGTTGGGATTTCGTTCCATTCCTAATTTCAGACGCGACTATGAGAGGCCAATTATCAACCCCTAATACTAACATAGGCTTTGCTTCGTCGTAACACAACTCATGCACTATATCGGCTAAATACGGGAAAGAACGTAAGCTGTCTCGCGTAGCAGTCTGACTGAGTAGCCCTAAATCAGCAACCGCAGCAACAGCAGCAATCAGACCTCGCTCCTTGTATCGAATAACATTTACTTGCATGCCGACCATTAATTGTGAAATCTACATATTGCGTTACACTGTCTTTAGATAGCCCTCCAACACAATCTAAACGAATACGGCCCCTCGGCTCCTATACGAGAGGCAATGTCGGAATCGATAAGTGTGGCCGTGGACCCGTCGTCCAATAGCGCAAAGGTATCAACGCTACCAGCAGGTCCAGACACCGTGACAGCCACAACTTTCAACAAAGGGCGTAGTGAAGAATTGACTAAAGAAGCGGTCGTGTTTATGTTGATCTGTTCAGACTCAGATTTACAAGGAACGAAAGGTGAAGAAGCTACAGGTTGTTCATTAATGAGAGCAGGCGTAACAGGTTGTTCATTAATGAGAGCAGATGTAATAGGTTTTTGCATGAACTTTGGGTCGTGCAATAAAGTATGATGTTTGCCGTTACAATCGTGTACCTCACAGTTCAATTTATTTTTATGACAATTTTTAAAAATATGATAACCTTTTTTCAAACAACGATGACAAATTTTATTTTTCTTTATGAATTGCCACCTGTCATCTGTCATAAAATTTTTACAATCTGACAGACTGTGCGGCTGCTTACAAAATGAACAATCTGCATGAACTATTTTTTTTTACAGCATGTTGTGATGAGAATGCTTTTGGGACGACTTCCGATTCGGAGACGGTATGCACCCGGTGATGAATCGGGCTTGGCATGGTGGTATGAACCACAGCTCTATACTTTATCACCAGATCCACCTCACGAGACAGAAATCCCGAAAGCATCTCAAACCTAGTCAGACCTAGACCCTCGTGACTAGCAGCGTAGTCCAGCCACCGTGTGCGCAATTATGGAGTTAACTTGTGTAATAGTATTCCGAACAACTCCGGAGAACTCAAATAATCGTGGTGTTCCAATAATTTTACCACTTCGACACAATTCCGCACACGAGTGGCAAAATTCGAAAGATCACGTACCTCCGGTCCAAGCTTAGGCCAAGCTCGGACTGCGTTTACTTCCTGCACAACAATCAACTCAGGCCTGCCGAATTGGCGGTCCAAGGTTTCCATAACGTCGACTGCCCGGTGCGCCGTCACAAGCATCATACTGACAGCCTCGCGCGCTGCTCCTTTTAAGGCTTGGTTTAAACGCGCGAGGTTCTCTGCATCTGAAAATGACACTGCCGTATCCTGGAAGGCTCGTTTTAACATTAGCCAGTCCAGTGGTGATTTCCCATCAAAACTCGGTAAAATAACGTTTTTATTATTTAAGTGATGATGAGGATTCGATATTGAAAAGTTAAGAAGCGCTTCCACGAGCTGCGTAACTCCGATCGTGCCACCACCTCCATCGCCGTGCCCGACGGTAGCCGTGGCTCCTTCGCCATACGTGGGGTCCGCGGCTGGCATTCGATAGGCGGCCGTCTGTGGACATATTTTTGTATCGTTATTAGGCCCCGAGTTGTTTAACCATTCTGCGATGCGAGAATTTGAGTCAGAGACACTTGATGCGTCAATAGATGCTAGTTCCGCCTGGAACTCAGCCTCTGCAACTTTACGTTCCAATTCCATCTTCTTTTTATCGACCTGTGCCTGCAGCTCCGCTGCCTCCAGTTGCGCGAGGTGGCGAGTGTGTCGTGCCTCCGCTGCGAGTTTCCTCGCAACGACCGTCGCGGAGCGCGTGGTATCTACAACTACTAACGAGGGTTCGGTTACCGATACAGAATCCATGGGTTCAGGTGCAGGTGGCTCGACCTGCGGTTCTCTCTTTTGAGATCTTGTCCTTACCATGGCCTTGATTCGAACTGTATTGTATTTCACCAGTTTATTCCGGTCTCGAAAATATGTTGTCTCTACATCGCGTTTGTGGACTACCACAAGGCATTTGACAGCATAAGTCATACTGCAATCTGGAATGCACTAAAATCACTCAATATCAACCACAACTATGTTAATATCATAAAGAACATATGAAAAAAGCACAAGCCAAGTTAAACTAGAACGTAAGGGCAAAGAGTTCAAAATAGAGAGAGGTGTCAAACAAGGTGACCCATTGTCTCCAAAACTTTTTATAGCTGTGCTAAAAGGTATATTTAAAAACTTAAACTGGAAACACAAAGGCATCCGTGTAGGCATTGACTACCTTAGTCAATTAAGGTTTGCAGATGATATAGCAATCTTTGCAGAAACACCCTATGAACTAGAGCAAATGCTATGTACATTGGACAAAGAAAGTTCTAAAATTGGGTTAAAAATGAACGCTAGCAAAACCAAAATTATGACCAATGGCCTAAAAAAGCAAGTCATTGTGGAAGGGAACTCCATTGAATATGTTGATAATTATATTTACGAGGGTCAAACTGAAAGTTCTTAGAAAATCAAAAACTGATTACATTAGCCAGTTATTAGTTTTATTATATCTTTTCAAAATATTGTCCATTGACGTCAATACACCGCTGCATGCGATGGAACCACTGGGAAAAGCACTTTGCCCACTCGTCCTTAGGGGTCTCTTCAATGGCATCGCGATACGCAGCCACCGCTTCTTCAGCATTCATAAACCGCTTTCCTTTAAGTTTTTCTTTAATTTTTGGAAATAAATAAAAATCACAAGGCGCGAGGTCGGGGCTATACGGCGGGTGACCCAGTAATTCAACGTTTGATGTCGCCAAATAGTCGATCGTTCGCTTGGCGGTGTGCGACGAGGCGTTGTCGTGGTGAAGGAGGATCCTACTGCGAGGTCGTTTCTCTCGAACTTTTTCCAAGACAAGTGGCAAACAATTGGTAGTGTACCATTCTGCAGAAACTGTTTTTTGATCCTCTAACACAATTGTTGCGAAATGACCTATCCTTCCAAAGAACGAGGCCACCATTTTTTTCCCGCACTTCGATCTCTCTTCACTTTAGTTGGCAACTCCTCGAAAGGAAACACCCACTGAGCAGATTGTCTTTTGGTTTCAGGATCATAACAGTAAATCCAGCTTTCGTCACCTGTTAGTATGTCGAACACAGCATTTGAGTCACCTCCGTTAAATCTTTCAATCATTTTACGGCACCAATCCACACGATGGAGTTTTTGAGCCTTAGTCAAATTATGAGGTATCCACCGGGCGCAAAGCTTCCTGACCGCTAAATGTTCGTGGAGGATTTTGTGCACTTGACTCATACCGATGCCTAAGCTTGTCCGAATCTGCTGATAGGTCACTCTTTTGTCAGTCTCTATCATACGCCGCACAACACAGATGTTATTTTCAGTCGTCGCCGTAGAAGGCCGTCCCTCACGTACATCATCAGTGAGATTAGTGCGACCACGTTTAAACTCATTAAACCAGTTGTAAACAGTCGCACGAGATGGGGCTTCATCGTGAAAGGCCAATCGTAGTCTATCATAACTTTCTTGTTGACTTAAATGACATCGAAAGTCATAAAAAATCATTGCACGAAAATTTTCTCGTGTTAAATTCATTTTGACGTGACACAGACAATTTTCAATTTGCCGCCAAGTCGTAAAACAAATGACAAATGAATGAAATATATACTCAGTAATATTGGCAAAGAGTTCTATTTTCAAATTTTAGAATATTTTTTTTATTATATTGTTTACTAGCTGACCCGGCGAACTTTGTTCCGCCTTAATGTCAATAAATAAGCATTTTTTTTTTTTATTGGAAAAAATACAAAAAAAATTAAATTTCTACATCAATCATTCATAATTATTTCTGTATTTTAGTACATAGGTTGCTCTTCATTTAAGTACCTTGTGATACACGACATTTTTTGTTTTATTATCAGGCGCAAAAACAAACAACGCAGATGGTCTTCCGACCCGTGAACATGCCACGTATAATTGACCATGGGAAAAACATGAATGTTCTAGATTTAAACCACAAACTTTTAAGGATTGGCCTTGTGATTTGTTGATGGTCATGGCAAATGCAAGACGTATCGGAAATTGAAGTCTTTTAAATTCAAACGGCATATCGGTTGGGATCATCGGTATCCTCGGAATGAGAACTTGCTCACCTTTGAATTTTCCTATCATTATCGTAGCGTAAATTACATTGTTCATCAATTTTCTAACCACCAAACGCGTACCGTTGCACAGTTTTGGTTGGTTTATGTTTCGAAGCATGATTACTACGGAGCCAACCTTTAGGCGTAAATTGTGCGGTGGTAAGCCAGGCACGTCCAAAGAGTTTAAAAATTCAATTGGATAGTTGGTGGCTTCATCTTCATTTGTGACGCAGTCAATAGATTTGAATGAATGCATTGTTCCAATGATCTTATTTTGAATTATGTTGTTTAGGTCATCTACATCTTTATTCTTAGCCGCTAAAATTGCTCGCTCACTCATCCATTCATAATTTTTGTAGTTAGAAATAATTTCTGGAAATACATTGTTGATAAGTTCGTCTTTTGATGAGACAAAATTACAGAAATTATTTGGAAATGATATTAATCCGCTCGATTCATCGACAGGTACTTGACCATTACCGATAGTCAGCAATTGCTCCGAGAAATCTTCAGCAGATGTATCATTAAGCAATGCAACTCTCATGTTTGTTGTCAGTTGCAGTTTCTTCACATGGCGCCATAGATTTGACGATTTGAGGCAAGCGTTTATTTCGTCGGCAGCCGTAGATCTTGGAATTACTGGCAGTATTTGGCGGAAATCACCAGAAAGTAAAATCATTGCTCCTCCAAAACATCTCGAGTCATTGCGTAAATCTTTTAATGTTCGGTTAAGTGCTTCTAATGCACGTTTATGCGCCATTGTGCATTCGTCCCAGATGATGATTTTCGATACCGCTAAAACTTTGGCCATTGCTGAGTGTTTTGCAATATTACACGTTGGTTCTTCAATAGTTTGAAGATTTAACGGTAATTTGAATGCTGAATGAGCCGTACGGCATCCTTCTAACAATGTGGCTGCTATTCCAGAAGAAGCAACTGCAACCGCTATGTTAGATCTCGCCCGAACAGTTGCTAAAACTAATGACATGAGGAATGTCTTGCCAGTTCCACCAGGGGCATCTAGGAAATATAAACCACCATTTTCATCATCGATTGCCTTCATTAAAGTATCATAAACTTTCTTTTGTTGGTAATTCAACAGGGGTACATTCGTTTGAACTACTAAATCTAATTCCTGGTGATCATATTCACGTTCCCGTTCCAATTCTCGATTAAATGCGTCATTCATTTCACGATATGGTGCTGGCATTCCTAACCTGATTAATAAATTACCGCACATGAGGTAACACATATCTTCGATCAAGAGTAAAGCACGATTATGTATCTCCTCATTCATCTCAATATCGTGATTTCTGGAACTGACACGAATTTGATGTAAAATATCTTCTGACATATTATCCTTGTATTTGTGCCACAGGTTACATGGGTTTGATGGAAAACATGTCGAAATTATGATAGCGAATAATGTGCGTATCTGACTTGGAGATGCACAGATAATGGCTTCAGCGATTGTCGTATCCCAATGACTATCGTTTTCTAATAACTTCAATTCTTCACATGCAGCACGATATGTTGGGAATATTACACCATTAACAGTTCGTAGTGACTCAAATGACGTTGGCCCACGCACATTTACCAGCAACAACCGCAAATAGAAACATTCATTATTCTTTGGATGAACTGTATACATACGACCAAGAGCATCAGTAGAACGCACATCTGGATACCCAGGAACCGCATCGCCTTGCTTCCGTCTTTGAAAATTCTTCGATGAAGCATTCCAAGTATAATAACGTGGCATCTCCGAGTAAAGCAAAGTTCGTGCAAACTGATCGCTTTGGCAGATTGCAAAAAAACTGGTCAATGTAGTTGCTGGAGGTGTTTCAGCACGTTGCGTAGCATTCGAAGCCGTGAAATATACTCGTTGACCATTCTCCAGATGCACCGCCAAATGCGTAACAGTAGGATGACGTTCGTGAATGGGAAATGCGAATATACGCCAAATCGCTTCATTACAGTTCACATAACGACCAACTTGATAGCGTGAAATTTCATCGTTGGTATTCGAGGATTGCAATCCAAAAACCGCCATATCACTGCCTTTCGTGACATATTTGCAAATATATTTTATGGACTTAACTGAATTGCAGTATTCAACGTTGCAATGTGTCTTGAACGATTTAGAAATAAGTGGCGAATATGGAACAATCCAACTGTTGTCGACAACGAAATCCATTCTTTTCACTTTCGTTGTGACAGTTCGACCGTTGTCATCTGGTGATCGACGCCGATACAGCGGATAACCATCATTGCCAGTGACAGTCTCCGCCGTTAATTTCCGTGGATATCGTTTAGAGCACTTTCCATCGACCATGCAAGGTGATTGGGGATTGATGGCACCACACGGTCCATGAATCATATTAGTAGTAACAACATCATGTAGGTCTGGATCGACTTCATAATCAGGAATCTCAGCACATATGATATCATCTATTTGGTCAGGCTGAATTCTTTCCACTAACCAAATAAGAATGTGTGCGTGCGGCAGGCCTCGCTTTTGCCATTCGATTGAATACATCCAGCATCGAGTATCTCCAAAGACGCGTTGTTTAACAATAAAGTTCATCAGGGACCGAATTTTTTGCCTGAATATACGTGCTGTGATGTCGTGTCTATCACTTGATGTTTGTCCGGGAAGCAGCAATTGAGTAATTTCTATCCATTTTGGATTACAGGTAAAAGTAATAAAGAGATCGGGCCGACCGTAATGACGAACATATGTCATTGCATCTTGTGCATATTCATGCATATGACGTGGACTACCAATGTATGTCGCCGGCAGAATAGTTAATCGACCAATATTAGCTGCATTTCCTTCAGTATTAACTGCATCACGTAAATGGATGTACTCCTCAGAACGCAGTTTGGCTTGGTTCAACCTAATGAATGTTAAACGTTCCGTTTCTATTTTTACATACATGTCAACGCAATACTGCTGAAACAATCGACGAAACCGCAGCAAATAGTTGTCAGCATTTTGACGAATCATCAAACGATATGCGTAATAATTCATTGAGCTAACTTTCTTTGTAGTTTCTTCACCTGAAATTAAAAATTTGATAATTAACCATTTCAAAGGCAAATTTTAAAGGCAAACAATACAGACATTAACAATTTTTTTAATAAGCATTATTTTAAATCAGTGTCTTTCACAAATAAATGAAATAAATTATGATACTGATACTCACCATTCAATGGATTTTTCATTTTAATATTAAAATAATATCCATCTTCTCCTTGCCAAAACATCAGCGGGTATTGCAATGTGTCATATGATCGATGAGTTTCAGATATTTGTTGCAGTTGCCCAGTATCGCGACGTGTAAGCACAATATCGCGTTTTTCCAATTGTTCACCAACAATCAGGATGGCAACTTCGTCTACTGTTGGAGCATTAAATGTCCTTTCGTGTGTTCCAGATGGTCGTTTATCTGCTTTGATAACAACTTTATAGTCATCACTTGGCATGCGCTCTAAAGCACTCTTAAACAACCTGACCAACGCATGATGTTCATGAAGCAGACACTGCAAGTCTTGAAGAATTGCTCGCTTCATTCCTGCATTGATCTCTAGGCGTCGATCAAGTTGTTCTTCCATGTTGCCCATGAAATATATTTGTAAAAATTTATTCTGTGTATCTTCGAAAGGTAGTAATGATCCAATTCGATGATGAATCTGTCCTTGTATCTACAAAATAAAAACCAGACAGTATTAACTGGGTTATAAACACTTTTTTCGGTGGGAGAGTAGAGTTCAGAATTAGCAAATATACTACATAGGTACCAATAGATAAAGTAAGTTATTCTTTAACTACATTCTATATAAGTACAAAAATAAATACCTTAAATGTCGGATTAAATCCCCGTTCTTCGATAATATCTGCCCCAAATGACGTCATCTGGAAACAACCATTGTATTTTTGAGTATTTGCAAGAAAGTGGCGTGATTCTTGTGTTTCGCCACAAAGCAATGAATACAATGGCTCAGGTGGCGGAGTCAACAATGGCAATTTCACTTTACCATTAAGGCAGCATAATCCAGGCGTTTCTCCGGAAAACTTTAATGCACCACAATACTCGCAAACTACGTCCATTTGCCCAATGCAAACGCTAGGATGCAAGCTGTAATCATTGCTGCAATCGTATTGAAACGCTGCTCGATTCAAATCAGCACTTGATAAATATCTTGTTCTGCGTCGCAAATTATCTATTTGTTGACCTCTGTTGTTCGCTCGACGATTCTGCATTGCCAACCGAGCTGTTTCACGGGCTGCTTCACTTTGCTCTCGTGATTGAGAAGCACGAAGTCGAGCCATACTATCGCGGCGCTGTTCACGTGCAATTTCTTGTTCTTCTTCAGTCCTTTCATTTGCAGTATTTCGTATTCTTCTTGCATCACGGCTTTGTCGGGAAAGATTCGATCGTCTTGGTCGCGGCATTATTAATTAAACTTCACTTCACCTAAAAACTTAAATTTTTAACCATACCGAGTTTTATAGTTCACTTCACTGTTTATACGAATGGGCAATTGGGCAATAATGTTAATTATTTATTTAATAGAAATAGTTATATTATTGATTTCTTACAAATATCAAATAGTCATCCATACGTCATTACATAGCTGTCATTATACGTCAATTTTGTTATTCCAAGTCTGATTCTTTTTTGTTATACCACGTTTTATAGTGACTGACGTTACATGTCAAGTCACACGGGAATGATGTCGAACGGGATAAAAAGTATCCTATGTCCTTCTCCTGGCTCTAAACTACCTCCCTGCCAATTTTCAGCTAAATCGGTTCAGCCGTTCTTGAGTTATAAGTGAAGTAACTAACACGACTTTCTTTTATATATATAGATAAGTGGCCAGTTCTAAGAACTTTCAGTTTGACCCTCGTACCTGGGAAAGCAGATATCATTTACAGACGTGAGTATTAGCGAAGAGGTAGATAGAAGAATCAAAAAAACATGGAGCAAATTCTGGGCTCTAAAGGAAATACTAAAAGGAGACTACAACCTCAATGCAAAAAGAGTGGTGATGGAATCTTTTACCATGTCTGCTGTATGGCTGTCAGACATGGGTGTTTACAAATAAGATTATGAGAAAAATCCAAAGTACGCAAAGGGCGATGGAGCGGAGCATCTTAAAAATTAGGAAGATTCAAAAATTTCATAGTGACATAATAAGACAAAAAACTAAACTGACAGACGCTCTAACTCACTCACTCAAACTCAAATGGCGTTGGGCTGGTCATGTTTCTCGTCTATCGGATGATAGAGGAGGCCTTCACCCAAAGAGGGGGCCAAATTTAAAATGTATTGTAAAAACCTTACAAAAATTGTAAATTGGCAAATAAAGGCTTTTTTATTTTTATTTTATCCCTACATCTGTAAACATGAGAACCTGTTCAACGCTACTGACTATGCTTTCAGTCACTGAGTATTATATTTTATTAAAACACAATTTTACGGATTACTTCGCGATTTATTTACATTTTATTTTAAACCTGACGTTTCGAATACTTTACAGCGATCGTGGTCACAGGGAGACTAAGGTATTATTTGTCATTACAAAGTTTTGAAAAATTTAACTACCGTCACTCAATAATATTCATTTACGTTCCTATTTACGCAGAAAGAGCTAACCGTGTCTTGAGATCTTGCAGTGCTAGGTGTTGCTTTGGTTTTTGCTAGAATAGGATCCCATGCCGGTGGAACTTTCCAACCATCTTCTCTATTGAAATTTGGATGTTTTTTAATTTCAATGGCTTCACGTAGCATTCGAGGAATAAAACGCCGTTCTTTTGCAAGTATTTTAGGTTGGTCAAAACGAATGAAGTGGTTGGGTTTGTCTAAGGCATGTTCAATTCAAATTCGCGTAAACGTAAGAAACAAATATTATATTTTAACTCCTCGTTAAAATTAAGTAGTAAGTTAATCACACAATTCCATATGGAAACATTTTAATTTTGCTGACGAAGTCGCGGGTGGAATATTGGGCTATTAAGAGCCACTCTTGTTATGCTTCCACGCCATTGCTCCGACGTATCCTCTAAAATGGACATTTGTTGTCAAAAGGAGTAACATCGAGACAGGTATAAAAACACGCGTCTTCTTGAGCCAAGAGCGCAGATATGTGAGGTAAAGAAAGACGGGGTAAAAAACCAATTCGGTATGTAAAGTAAATTTTAAAGTATATATTTTATATTTTTTTCTTGAAGTAAAGACTAAATTAAGAAAGTAATTTAAGTATTTTGACTTTTTATTCAGTAGTTATTTTGTAATTAATTATTGAAAATTTTAATTTGTGATGTCAAACATGCCTATGATGACTTTCTCTCATATTTACAGGATTGTCTTTGGAAGCAAACTTTTTTATCGATTGGAAACTCTCACACATGCAAATAGTAACGTCATATGCCGGTTTCCGTTGCGTTTAGAGACCCTTTGAAGGACTATAAATAAGATTAGGGCTTATTTTTACGTATTTTCGTAAAAATAAGCCCTAATCTTTACATTTTAGGTGGTATAGTGATTATGAGCAAAAAATCTCTAAATGGGTTAAAAATTACCATAGCTTGTATTTTACTTTACATACCGAATTCTCTATGATACTTCCCGTAATCACATCTCACCCAGAACCTCTCCATTCTTCCCAACATAACCCCTCATTCCATCCCCCAGGGGTCTCGAAGCGGTCGTGGTAGAGTACGTCCGAGTACTACTCTTCGGACCGATGATCCCCAAGGTTGCTATGGGCATAGTGTACTTCCTCACGACTCTGATGATGGGAGGGCTGTTCTTCTTGATATATAATGACATCGGGCTGTGCCGCGCTTTCTGGAGGATCTGGAGGAATATGAGGAAGCCGAAGCCGCAGCAGCCGAAGGCAGCGCCCCCGCCACCCCCCCCAGTTTCCTCCGGCGAGGTGCTCCAATCATATTGTAGTCATAAATTAGGAGTTGGATGTATTTAAGAACCATAGACTATAGTTGGTTGTCTAAGTTGTAGACCAGCTAAGAGCTGGTTTTTTGGTAGTTTTGGAGGTAATAGTTATTGGTAATTATAATTAGTGTTAGGCTTCGCTTTAGGTAGTTTTTTTACAGCGACTTTATAGAAAGTAATAGCTTATAATAAATAAGTTGTATTGTATCAGATGATAATGTTGTCTTCTATTTTTCGAGGCAGGTATCTATTTCTGTTAAATTACCTAGTTACTTTTCAAAAATATCCATGTCATGAAATTTCATTTTTCTGGATACTTATTGAAATTTTGGAATACCTATCTACCCGCGACTTCATCAGATAAATATTTTTTTTAGTTATTATAAAAGTTAGCCTATATAGATCCCACTGCTGGGCAAAGGCCTTACCTTAACTATGGGGTTCCACCACGCAGGCTCAGTAGTTATTATATTACCTTTCTATCTAAAATTACTAAAATCTAAGGCTGTGGGGCCTTTTTAGAGTCGTGCTGCTTTGCTCACGCACACGGGATTGAGATACATGATCTGTGATGACTAGGTCAGGTTCTGGCACTCCCACTTACCGACGGAACACAGCAAGCTGCTTGGTGCCGGGCTTCGGTGGGAGGGTGTTAGCTACCAGGCGGCACCTAATGGAGCCTACCATTGGTGTTAGGATCTTTCAGCCGCCATCACAAACTGAAGTTTCGATGCCCTGGGTGAACAACTAGGAGGTAGATCCTTTACCACCCTATGATGGCTAGATTTGATAAGCCAATACGGGCCTCTGAAAACAAAGGCGTAATTTTCAAATCTCAACTTTATTCCAGGGGCCTAGAGGCGATCGCTGTTGACTACGTCCGCGCCAGCATCTTCGGGCCGCTTATCCCTAAGCTGGCTATCGCTCTGGTCTACCTCATCTCCATAGCAACGCTCGGCGGTCTGTTCTACATTATCACCCACGACGTCGGCATTTGCAACGCAATCAGGCAACTGTGGGCCGTTCGCTCTCAGCAGAAGGCGTAGATTCGTACAGCAAGGATATTGACGTGTGCAGGTTTGGTGGTTGCAAGAATTTGGTGTCGTGATCGGGATTTCAATGAGATAAAAAAGCTGGACATCTCGGATGATATAAATAAGCCTGTTCCAGTCTGTTGTAAGGTAAAGAGCACCTAAAAACCGCATTACTTTTTTACCCGACTGCGGAAGGAGGGTTATGTTTTTCGAGAGTATGTATGTATAATTGTTTGGCACGCCCTACAGCCCAAACGGCTAGACAGTTTTTGACAAATGAGGTGTCGTTGAATTTGTTAAAATTGGGACAATGACATAGGCCATATACATTTTAAAAATGGCGCCCGCGAATGAAATTAAAGGGGGAAGAGGGGATTGATTTTTTCCTTACCATAGCAATATGGGTATCAAATTAGAGATGGGCTAGACTAGGTAAATTTGATACTAGGTGCACCTATTCCTAGTATTTATTAATACTCGATCCAAATACCTATTCCACCTAGTACGTAGTAATTTAGCATACTTGACGCGACTAGTGCGGACTAATCCACGTAATATGACTTTAAAATACAATTTTCTTTGAAAAGATACAACCGTAGTATAAATAAATAAAATAAATTGCAATTTGAAATTGAATAATAATGTTTTTGCTGGCTGCTTGTGAATCTCTACGTTCGCACATAAGCTTAGCGAGAAATACTCGGTGCGCGTATTACACGACTGCGGATTACGCAATAATAACCTCTATTACTTTGACCGTAGGGTCGGAAATCGTGTAATTTATAAAATACTAGGTGGATCAAGTATTTAAAAAATTGGAATAGGTGCCGCTTAGTACTGTAAAATCTAGTGTGTGGATCTGTTCTAGTAAATACGTCTCATCTCTATATCAAATAAAAGCCAGTAAAAAGACCATTTCAGAAAAATAATAATTTTTGCAGTCGGGTGTTTTGTATTTTCATAAATTATGTTTGCTTGTTTTTTTAATTACCCGTAACTTTGTAGACTGAGTCGGCCAGAAAAAAAAAACTAGAAAAATTGTGCAATAAGGTAATTTATTATTCCTCAATCTAAAGGCAACGAGTTCTTGTCACCACTTATTTTTAAATAAGATTTGTAAATATTGGAAAACGATAGTTCCCATATGACTGGAGCCTGATAATGTTCAATAAGAAATTCCTTTAGTATATTTTTTACTATTATTTGTTAAAGTTACCATTTTAATTTGAGCTTTAAGCACACGAAATAAGGTCGGGAATGACAGCAGACAATAATTGTAGCATATTTATTATACATGCTAAGTATATTTTAGGCTTCCTATCTCGGTTATCTAAAGAATATGATTAACCTTGTGTGCGTCAATATCTAAGCTGATCTGTGAGCCAGGCTTTTATTTTGCTTATTTTTCTATAGGACTGAAATGCTTTCGTCTTTATGAGGTGTACCTCGGATCATGAAATGATTGATGAAATAACTGTACTGCCCTTACTGCGGTGGGGCACAGACTAACATTTTTTTTTACAAAAATAGTTAAAAAATCTGGCCATTTAGGACTTATAATTACGAAAATCAGGTACTTAAAAAGCACAATTTTTTATCATGAAATGAAAATTTTCTAAAGTATTATTTTAGTTCTTGTGATGTATTTCGCTATTATGTTGAATGTGCTGTGACATTATCGCGTCTTTGTGAATAATTTATTGTTAGATTAATTGAATAAACGTTTTAGTTGAATCTTGCTTTTTATTAATTTGCCTACCCTTAAGCACTCCATACGACCGAGCTAGTCCTCTCAATTTTAAGTAAATTCTGTCTCTTCTTCTGCTGATAAAACTAAAAGAGACAGACTATAATAATTTAAAAATGTCTAACTGTTGCCAGTTTCCATAGACAATTTAATAGGGACATAAATCAATCACAAACAACAAAATTAAGACATTTTAGTTTATGAAAATGAGACAAAACAAAAAACTTGTAAAAAAACCTTGAGAAACGCCAGCGCTTTTATTAAAGTTTCTATATTATTGTAGTCTCTTTTCGTTACTACAGCCGAGAAAGAGACAAATTATACTTTTAAAATAGTCCGACAAATTCGTGCGCGACCCACCTTGCAACCCGCAAGACGTCCGGGGGCGAGGAAGCGCCAATCACAAGCGATTGACAAAGGAAATCTTTGCCGCAACATCACCCGTCGACGTCTAGCGTGCCTCGCCCCCCGCACCTCTGGCGACCGCAGGAAGGTCGCGCACTAACTAGTCGCACTATAGTCTTGGTTCATGGCATCTCAGAATTGAGTCCAATATATCACAGTATTATTTTATTGTTATGTAATGTGATACGATATTATCAACAGATGTGAGATACGGTTGTTATATTCTAACAATACTGTCTGTTGATAAAATTAGCATTATTGTACTAAGGTCATGCATAATAATGGATACGCGCGAGATACGTGATGGCATTCACGATCTATTTAGTTACAACAGTCAAGATATTGGAATAAATGTCACCTTAGTCTGGAAAACTTAATAAAAGTTTCTTAAATTTGGAGGCTGAACATTTTTATATTAAAACAAAAATAATGTAGGTCAATGTTTTTTATTCAAAATATTTATGACGGTTACATATAATTATTATAATTTATTATTTTGTTCTTTTAATAAATGTTTACATATTAAAAACATGTAAGTACCTACCCATTCAATAAATATTATGAATATTTTATTAAATAAGTCTAATATTAATATCATCATAACGTTTTCATAGAAAACTTTATTGTGCAAGTTAAATAGAATAAGTTACTTTCATGAAGATTTGAGACCCCAAATAGAATAAGTTACTTTCATGAAGATTTGAGACCCCAAGATTTCACACATGTTGCCATTCAGGTACCCTGGATTATCTACGTAATAGTCGTCACATTAAAACATTATTATGATTATATGACGTATTCCTAAAATAAACAATGAAAAATGTTGTCAGCCATACATACTCGTATTACGTATTTTTTGCAATAAAATGTTTACTTTATTTTGTCTCATTTCATACGTAATTTATTATATCCCTTAGAAAGCCCTTTCCCATTCGATTGACAACGCAAAATACATTTACATACCTGCATCTTCCTATATTTGGTAGATTACTAAATATTAAATAAACCTATCTATTACAGTCTACGCGGCGGCGAGTCAAGCAGTCATTTTACACCATGAATGATTATTCTAAAATATGATGGACTCGGTTTCAAAGTGCCCCTTCTAAGATTAATTCTAAGGTCATGCCATCTCTTGGTGAAGAAACAACAAGAGACAGACTACATTTATCTAGAAACTTCAGATTGATCAGCAGCCAGTTGCTAGACTAGATATAACTGAATCCATCCATAGACACATAGTAATAAGTAAGCCTATTAGATCCCACTGCTGGGAAAAGGCCTCACCTCAACTATGAGGACGTACGAGCCATACTTCACCACGCGGGCTCAGTGCGGATTGGTGGAGGGGTGTATGTAAGGCAAGTGACAAACCTTACTGTCAGAAGTTATCAAGCCGCCCTAGGGCCTCTGACTAGGCTTAACGACTAATACCACAGATATTAGCCGGGACGAACTGCTTAACGTGCCTTCCGAAGCACGGAGATGCTTGTCATGGACGTCACTTAAATGGTCGGAATGGTCACCCATCCAATCACGACCGCGCCGTGGGTTGCTTAACTTTTGGTATCACTACCAAAGCGCTGCCGCCACTGCGCCACAAGCACCTCGACACACAGTAACACACATATTAAGGATGTCATTAGATGACGACTAAATTTAGAACATGTAAAAATATTTTTACGTTTCTAAATGATTGTAATCTGTCTTTTTTTGTTTGTTCAGCACAGAAATATTTAGACTGGACTTAAAGTTCATCTTGGACACTTGGAATCAAACCCATTGTTTTATGACATAAATTGGACGAGACCTCAGAGACGGCGACATCATGACAGCAAGCCATTCAGCCACAGAGGTCGTGTTTTACTCCTACAATAAATTGTATATTTTTCATTCATTATGGGAGTTTGAGTGGATTCTCTACATGCACACGAAAGGACGAAAACAGAAAAAATATGTATTATGAAAGTCGTCAATATGACACGTCAATTACACAGAGAATACAAAGATATTTACGTAACTGCACTGACTCAATTCGATCATGCAAGGGAGTAATTTAACTTAACACGTTCGCTGCCCTTCCCGCCGCCGCCTAGGCCGCGGCCTTAGTACACGTAAGGCTACGGCCTGACGTGCCGCGAGTGGAATATACTGAGCGCCTCCCACTGCTTCGTGTGCAGCAGGATGTGCGGCCGGCGCGTGCGCATGTACTCCACCGCTTCTTGCGGCGACCAGCCGTTTTTCTGGGGGGAAACAGGTTTTATTTGGAAATAAATATTCGACAGCATCGAATACACTAAACCATAGAGATTATCTTAGTTGTAAAAAATGCATAAGAGAAGGAAGTTAAAGGAGTACAACTTATCATGCCTCCAAATTGATGCCTTTAATTTGATGCCGAAAATGATTTCAATTTGGTAATAGTTATTACATATTTACGGTTCCGAAATTAGATAATAAGATTAACAATACGGTACGCGTTGCGTTGTTACAGAGTAAGGCACACTTATCAACTCGTAAACGTAACGCAAACGTACCAACTCGAGCCGTTCAGTATTCTTTGTATGAAACTCCGTACTGCAACGCACACTAATGGGGATTCACACGCAAAGCTTGATGCAGATGGCGCTAGCATAGATACGCCTATGTGAAATATTTTGCTATTGTTTATGTCGGGCTTTTTCGTATCTAATTTACAGTTTGTCGTGACTATCTAATGTTATTTCATCACAATGTATTCGTCAATAAAGTTATCTGAACTAAAAGACGATCTTCGGTAACGAGGATGAAAAGTATCTGGTAAAAAAGCCGATCTTATTGCGAGGTAAACATTTGGGTGTTTATACAGTTTTATTACTTTAAATGTTACATTTAATGCTTGTTGAGATTGTTTTTGTTGTATTTGTGTTACAAATTAACTACATAACAAGGTTTTTAATAAATATAACTAAAATAATAAAACGTACATGTTTGTTTTTAGGTTAGAATTCTACGATCGGAACTGCGATGATACCGGGAATTTTGGTGTCGTAGCTTCACAATCTAGTTATACGATGAATGTTCCCGATCCAGAAGCTTATCATGATGTAAATAGTTCTAGTAAACTACCTAAAATTAATTAATTTTCTTCTAGCTGTTTCGCAATTCTTTTTTAAAACTGGCTCTGTTGGAAATAAATGAATACTATTATTGTAACAACCTGGCACAGCACATAACGGCATTATGCTTTCGTAGATTGAAAACACAAAAAAATACTCAAAAAAAACACAACTTCTGTACTGGAATGACAGATAGCTTTGGGCGCATCGACAATGCGCCACCTACAGGGAGAATTTGGCAGTGTGGATCCCCATAGGAATCGTAACGTAATCCCCTCGCCTCGGGACCAACTCACGAACCGCTTTGGTTACGTTAGGTTGACGCCTATTTGACAACGAGGCGAAGGGCGTTACGGTGACGATCCCTTTCCGAGTTGATGAGTGTGCTATGTCCCTAACATTGTAATATAGCATATACCTAGTACTGCACGAAAAATGCACATCTCAGATCATAGAAAGGACAGATATGGCCGAAAAGAACTATCGACCCCCGTGGCGGATTGATCACATTTTTTACACTCATTTGTGTACGTGCATTGCGCGCCATTGAGCTCCTGATGCTTACAAGAGTGCTCTATTGTTGTAACGCACTCATAAATAAATTTGGCGACACAGGATCGCGAAGGATTACCGAGTTATTACATACTTATATCTTTTTTACTTAGATGTACATAGAGCGTCGGTTGCGCAGTGGCTAGCGGGTTGCCTCTCATGCGGAAGGCAGGTTCGATCCCACGTGCCGCTATGTAACAATGACTTTTTCTGAGTTATGTACATTTGTTGTTTCACTAACCGATGCTCTTACGGTGAGGGAAAACATCGTAAGGAAACCTGCACATTCAGCCGACTGCATGTGTTATCATGATCCAAAACTGCTCAGGTTCCCCTGGTAACAGGGTCACGGGGGTCAGATGGCAGTCGCTCCACTGTAATTACTTGATCTGCCATATCCTGGATCCTGGTCTAAAGCGGACCCTGGGCCCTCGCGTGCGAGTGCACAACCTGGATAACGCGAGGATGACTTAGATGTACATAGTCCATACAGTAATAAAATAGTACTCACCAGCATGAGGTAGCATCCGACGAGCGTGGCGCTGCGCGTGCGGCCCGCCTTGCAGTGCACGTACACGCTGCCGCTGTTCACTTGGCCCGCGTCGGCTGCCACGCCCGCTAGCTTCGCGCCGGCCGGGAGGAACCTGCCGCGGGAGCCAATAAATGATGAGAATAGCTTTGTGATAATCAATGATCGGAATAGGTACTATTTAGGTTCAGACACTTGTGCACTCCTGTGCAGTTGGCTAACCTCTGTTGAGATAGGCCGCCGTGGTCGAAATTCGGCTAGGAGGACATTATTATTTAGGTTCAGTGACCATAAACATTAATAATAACATGGATATTCCCACGAGGTTTTAACTGAAACCCCGGGTAGTAGGTAGTTGCTGAAAAGACTTGTTTTTATAAACAAAGATAAAAGAAAGCTTCTCTTATGCATTGGCAGGGCAATCTGACTAACAATTATATTTGAAATCCAGGATTCCGGGAGTGTCCATGTTACGACCATGTATCGCAAGTACAAATAGCTCTACCTTCTCCGATCATTGGTGACGATACAACCCAATTGGTATATGAGATTCGCGCCGGCTAGGCTGAGAGGAACCTGGCGCGGGAATCAATGATGATGACAATAGCTTTGTAATAATAAAACCCAATTGGTATATGAGATTCGCGCCGGCTAGGCTGAGAGGAACCTGTCGCAGGAATCAATGATGATGACAATAGCTTTGTAATAATAAAACCCAATTGGTATATGAGATTCGCGCCGGCTAGGCTGGAAGAAACCTGCCGCGGAAATTAATGATGATGGGGATAGCTTTGTGATAGTAAGAATAAGAACCTCTTTATTTGGAACATAGAATAATTTAAAAAACAGCGTAAAAAAGAAATAATAATGACTAATAGTATGCCTAAGAGGTTCTGCTCAGTTTTAATCGTGACAGCAAATAGATAGCTTGTCAATTAATTGATAGTAAGAGTTAATTGGCATTTTTAGGGTGGTGAAGGATCTACTTCCTAGTGGTCCACAACGGGTAACGACAACAAAGTGAAGTTTGTGATGGTGGCTGAACGATCCTTACAGCCGTGGTAGGCTCCGTTAGGTGCCGCCTGCTAGCTACCACCCATAATGTTCCCTAGCCTGCTATGCAAATTGCAGTACAATACTTATCTTAGAGAAATATTAAAAGAATGCATGAATATTACCTGTTGATAAACTTGACTCCTTCATACAGTTTTTCTTGGTCAGGTGTCTCGAAAATGTCTGTCGTAGCGAGCTGCAGAAACTCCACACCATGCTCCCGCCATTTCTACAAACAAATAATATTTTTTTCAAAATGATAAACAAATTGGCTGAAGAGTGAAGCAGCTCTGGGAAGCTGCCTCTACATATGACTGATTGCATGATAATATAATACAAAAAAAACTTCTTTAGCAAAAAATAAGTTAAATATTTATTTATTATAGTAAACAAACTGGTGCTGGTGATTGTTGGAATGGTAAAATGAAATTATGTATGTACGACATATGACAGCCTCATACTTTCATCCATCATACCTTCTGGGTAACTAGGTTATAAGTACATTCATTGTAAGTATTATATCTTCTATCTTTATAATGTTGTATTGTATACATTAGTACACAAATGTAAATAAAAAAAAAGGTAATTATCTAAAATTAGAGATTATAGATTTCTATTCAAAATGCAACTGTTGATAAAAATAAATAGAATCAGGACTTACCTCTGCGTCATTGGAGAATATTTTTAATTCATATGTCTCATTCATAGACACCACTCCTTTTAGGTTTTCCTCTTCTTTTAACTAAAATAAGAAAAAAAACATAATAGTACCTACTACTTTTTTACTTAGAAATCAGTCATCCATGGGAATAATAATTACGGAACTGTCTTATCAAAAGGCAACAAATTATTAATGAGAAGTTCCAAAGATTAAGGAAAGTAATGTAGGTTAATTATAATTGTAACATTCATTTGAATAATAGGTACTTTTATTTTAAAACCATTAGTTTATCATACCTTTCTTTACATTGGAAGAATTTAATTTAAAGACAACTACATACATTAAAATAGATTAATAATCTAAGTAATAAAACAAGCTAAGTAATATTGTGTACTTACAAGTATGTTCAAATATTACTCATGAATGAAAGTGAGACTCAAATAAACATAATATGACAATGACAACTCTAAATGTAGATAAAAAGGTTTACAGACACCACATTTCATTGATGAAAACTTTCACACAATCGCGCAAGACTGTCAAGTTGGTCTAAGTAGCACTTAAGTATATAACCTATAAATGTCACCTTTTTGGTCATTCCCTGGAAAGGAAGAGCGCCGAGGATGACTGTATCATCCATTCTGTCGTACCATCGCCGGCTGGTGATTTTCTCCATCATCACATTGTAGAACAACGTCGGGTAAAAAGTCACTCGGGCAAACATCGCAGTTCCCTAACAAAAGTACAGTTATGTTAGTTCTAGACGTACTGAGGCCGCATCGCACGATACAATAATGATGATACGATGCGGATACCATGGTGAAAGCTGGTTTTCTGTAGTGGGGATTCGAATTAATTTGGTTGAGTCAGACGAGGAGCACACGGACACGATAACCAAACAGCTGCTTATGACACTGACACTGAGAGGCAAGAACTGTCAATGTCAAAAGTAGCTATTATTCCCACGTCCGTCAAGATCTATTCATCAATCATTAGTCCAGCAAAGAAAAATGTATAAATCGATTTGGATTGATTAACTCGTCTTATGTACGACCGTCTTGGTGTAGTCGTTCGCGCACCGGACTTCTAAACCAGGCGGTTGCGGATTCGAATCGCAAATGTTTGTGTGATGTGCACGAGCATTTGTACCTAAGTCATGGATGTTTACATGTATTTAAGTATTTCTATCCGTTATCCTAGTCACCATAACACAAGCTCACGCTTAGTTTGGGGCTAGGTAATTGGTGTGTTTGTTGAAACAATTTTTTAATATTATATGTTTTACTGTAACGGGTTGCAAGACTGCTTTTTGTTGCTTTTTAAAGATCATGCTCCTTTTTTTATCAGGCAGACTCTTCCTGTTTAATTATTATTATTAGATCTTTTAACAAAACCAAACTGTGTGCCAACACTGCCAACCAAGTCTACTTGGGCAGAGTGCTGTATCGCTGAGTGGGTATCAGGGCCGAGGAGGACTTTAGGGTCTGTTCCTCCTATAGTAGGTTGGACTGGGCTTTACTGGGTCATTATTTTAATCTTGCCAGTTTCCAGAAGTTTTTTTAGTCGTGTCGTCGTCCGTAATCTTGGCTAGAGATGGGTTTATGCCCTGGCATATTGGGCGCATTGAATAAACGCCGAATAAATGCCCGTAAACGCCGAATAAATGCTTTTTGCCTGGGCAAAAACTTTAATAGAAGTTTTATAAAAAATAAACATTCAAATAGTTGCATTTAAGAGAGAAAAGTGTTCTTCTCAAAAATATATTGGACTATAGCTAATATATTACAATTAACACTAAGAAATTGATATGAAGTGAATGGTATATTCATGTTACTAGTTAAAATAGTGAGCAAGTAGGTATTTCGGTTCTCCGATCCAGTCTAAGCGGCACGGGACTTGTAACGAAAGCTAAAATTTACGGGTAAGGGGGGGAAGTGTTGCGTGCAGGCGCCCGCCTCGTTCGATCATCAGACCGCTCCAAGCACTTCGCTCGGACCCAAACCGCTGCGCTGCTTACATTGTGCCCACGACGATTTTTTTTGTTTGTTGGCTATTTGATAAAAGTTGGTAAGTATTATAACATGAGCAATGTTTATATGACCTACAAGAATCATCATCATCATCCGAGCGTTGTCCCGGTTGCGTCCTTCTGGAGTACGCGGTTCGCTTTCCTACTCTTATGCCTTCACTCCGGGCAGTCTTCTGCATCCTTAATGGTGAACCTATTAGCACGCGTGACATCCGCTACGACGTCAAGCCAGCATTTTATGGGACTTCCTCTTCTGCCAGGATCCGGCGGGTGGTTTTGGCACGACATGTTCGTACTAACGTAGGTGGCACTCTTGCAATTTGTCTGCTATGTCACTGACATAAAGGCTGCCATGAATAACCCGTAACTCCGCACATCCAGCGCAGCATTTTCATCACCGTGGCCCGCAGTTCTAGCTTGTGTCGTTCAAGTACAGGCCATGCTTCACTGCCATGTAATAGGGCGGGTCTAATGATGGATTTATAGACCTGTCGTTTTAGTTTAATCGGCAACATTCACCTCACGCCATTCAACCCACGCTTGACATCGAAGCTGATGTCACTAGACGCGTGAAGTACAGATCCCAAGTATTTAAACTAGTCCGTGCGCTCGACCTTGCCTTCGCCTATGCGGACGGATGTGGAATCTGTAGTATTGCAGGCCATGCATTCAGTCTTCGCTACATTTAGTTTAGGACCGCCTCACCTTCACACGTCTTACCAGTCGTCCCCTGTCCGCATCCGCCAGCGTAACATCGTCAGAATACGTAAGCAGCCACGGAGGTTGCTCATGAGTGTCCCTGAAGTCTGACATGACGACTAATATTACGCTACACAGAAACGGAATTCGGAAGGACCTTCAAGAATATTTTATCGAAATTTCTATTGGCTTACACCTCAACTATTACCTTAACTATTCTGGAAACTTCCGATATAGACCGTTTAAACACTGCAGTAGAACACAGTGTTACGCAAGTTCTCAATACTTTATAAACTGCACTGCACTGCGCTGCACATATACTAAACAGTAAAACCGAAGGCCATAAACTCTCTGAGAATCAGAAGCAATGGAATTTATTTACCTACTTACCTGGCGAATTTTTTAAGTTTAGTTTGTGTGGTTGGTTTGCTCCACATCACAAACTAAAAAGGTATGCTCCACCTAAAGTGAGAAATGGTATTTGGCGAAAAAATTGACTTGGAAAACTGCAAAGACTGTGGATGCTGTATTTTGGTAGAAAGGAATTTGTGGTTCCTCGCCCATAAATAAAGTGGCACTACGAATCCTGACCTCACCCTGCACATTTGCTGCTACTGAACGGTCGTTTAGCATCTATGGTTTCATACACGGTGCAAAATAATCACATCTTTGGCGTACAATTGGAATTAAAGGAAACTAATGATCCATCCAAAAATATACATTGTTCAATGTTAATGATCAATCGATCAATACCGACGGTTTTTTAAGTGATGATTTGGCGCATCTGGGTTAGGAAAGTAAAGGGAAGCGCTTCCTACCGACCGGTTGTTATGGTCGGGGACCAGGGTCCAATGGTCACCGTCTTGGTTTAGCTATATGAAGTCAAGCACGTGCTTGACGTCAGGCATTGAAACTTTTGGACCGTGGGGACCATCCGCTAAATTACTTTTTGGAAAAATTGCACCTAAATTAAATTCTGTTTTAGCAAATAGTAAAGCTGGCTCGTTCCTCGCTCAAAGGATAAGTATAGCTATCCAACGCGGTAACGCAGCCAGCATTCTCGCCTCCTTGCCTCAAGGACACGGGTTTATTTTTGATTAAGTAGGTTTTAAGTTTATTAATTTTTATTTCATGCATGTCTTTGTGTTTATTTTCTTTTATTGAATAAAATAGTCTATTAGCACGTGCTAAATCTTACATATCGCGGTTTATGTTGTATGGAGCGGGCTAACAGCGTCATCTAGCCCGTAGGTGCCGAGTCAGGGCGTCGCGTCTGGAAGTTGCTTGCTAGTGTGGGCGACAGTGGTAAGATGTCGCCACACCACTCCCCCCCGAAGAACCAGAGGTTGTTTGAGCCAGGATGGTTGAGAGCTTGGCAGTCTGTGCGTAGTGAGCTTGCAAGCGCCAGTGCTTGTTGAGTTCATGATATGCCGGGATGGGCATTAGGGTGGAACGAAAAATTTTTTTTCTTAATTCTTTTTTGGAATAGTTGTATTAAGTTGCCAAATGCTATTAGTTTTCTGCATAAAAAATATAAAAATTATCAGACAGTGGTAAGAGCCCCCGCCAAGACATCGAACATTTACAAAAAAAGACAATTTAGGGGCTTTTTGTGCGGCCTACAAAATAGTGAAGATTTTATTAAAAAAAGGTTAATTATATTGAAAAACATATTTAAATATAGTCAACTAGCTGTTGCAATTAAATATTCCATAATTTAAAATAATTTTGCTCTGTGACCGGCTGTGACAGAGCACCAAAGTGCGGGACGTAGCGGGGGAGGGGCGGCACGTGGCGATCTGCGAATTGCAGTGTTTTGTTACAAATAGTGTCGATAATTGTCTCAAGGTAAAAGGTCGCGCGTCAATTATTTTCACAAGTACTTGTTATTTACGATTTTTAGTGTGTTAACATGACTTCTACGAGACAAAAGTTAAAGTGTCCGATATTTGGTGAAAGTGCAGAGTTAAAAGAGAATATTCTCCCTTCGTATGAGAATGTTATGAAATTCTATGAATGGGTGCGACAAGATTTAAAAGTAAGGCATAATACAAAAAAGGAACCAACGTTTTTGGAAATTGCTGAAATAGTTGCCGTGAAAATGGAGATTTATGGATAAAATCTTCTATTCCAATTGTAACTCACAAACGAGTGTTACAGCTACTAAGAAGTTATCACTCAAAATGTTATAATTTGAAAAAGTCTTTAAAGAAACTTAAGGAAGAAAAGTTAGAAGAGTTTAGAGTACAAAGTAGAAAGCTTTTTGACATAGCTGCATGTAAACGTAAAAAGTTTATAAGCTGTACTTGTTTGAGAGAAAAAAATGTCCCAAAAGATGAACAAATATTTTTAGAAGACCAACGCTCCAACAGACTAATGGCTTTAGGAAGAACGGATCTTATACAGACTAAGAAATTACAGAATAGAAGATTACGTGCTCAAAAACAAGAAATGAGGTATAATTCAAATAGAAGAACTGAAGAAATTCCCTCTACTTTATTTCGGCTAAATAGATCGGAAGTTAGTTCTAATATCGACCTACCTTTTTGCTCGTCGGCCACAGCCAGTCTTGACACCGCTCCCACAGTGGATGAAACGCCTATAAAGCTCACGGATACCAGCCTTCACAGTTTGACAACTGTATGCGACAGATACGGAGTTTCAGACCGCCCTGCGGCGGCTATCGTATCATCTGTTCTATGTTCTGCTTCTGATGCCGATTCTGAGGCACAGTCGACTAACGTCATGGATAGAATGAAATTAAGAAGAATAAGGCAGAAAGTACGCGAGCAAATTTTAACAAATGAAACAGTAAAAGAAATTCCTGCTTTGTATTTCGATGGAAGAAAAGACAAGACTGCTAAGATTGTTTTAAAAGGTTCTAAAAGGTTTAGAGTGATTGTACAAGAGGACATATCGAAATACGATTATAAAAGAACCAGGCTCTGTTTATGTTGGGTATGCGGTTCCAGCATCGGGCAGTGCAAGAAATATTGAAAGTGCTCTTCACATGTTTTTGATGCTTGAAAATATATCACTAGAGAGTATAATGGCCGTGGGTTGTGACGGAACAAACACAAATACAGGAAAAGTGGGAGGCGTGATTCGTCTTTTAGAAAATAGATTGTCTCGACCGTTGCAATGGATAATTTGCCTCTTACACGCCAATGAGTTGCCATTAAGGCATTTGTTCTCTTATTTGGATGGCCCTACTGCAGGACCAAGATCGTTTGCCGGTCAAATTGGGAAAGCATTAGAGACATGCGAGACGCTGCCGTTGGCCCACTTTGAGAAGATAGACGGTGAGCTACCTCCACAAATATCAACAGATCTCAGTACAGACCAGAAATACTTACAAGAAATTACTACTGCCGTTATAAGTGGATCCTGTTCTCCTGACTTGTTACACAGAAGCCCAGGTAAACTATCTCATGCCCGCTGGTTAACAAGAGCTAATCGTATACTACGATTATATATTTCAACGGAAAACCCTCAAAAAAATCTTGTTATTTTAGCTACTTTTGTCGTAAAATCATACGCCCCAGTCTGGTTTGCTATTAAAACACATTCGTCCTGCAAAGATGGTTCAAAACATTTATGGAAGCTCATTAATAGCACTAAATATTTATCCAACGAGTTGTTAGCGATTGTGGACCCTGTTTTAATTCGAAACAGATACTTTGCTCACTCAGAAAACATCCTGTTGAGTATGCTCACAGATTCACGTAAACACATTAGAGAACTCGCAGCAAGACGCATTTTAAAAGCTCGTCAAGTCCATAAAAAATCGATTCAGCGGATGTTTGAGGTGCCAAAAGTTAACTTAAATGCATGTTCTTATATAGACTTGATTGACTGGCAAGAAAATATATATGAACCCCCGCAAGCAACTGGGTTAGGAAGGCAAAGGGGAGCGCTTCCTACCGACCGGTTGTTATGGTCGGGGACCGAGGTCCAATGGTCAACGTCTTGGTTTAGCTATAGGTATGTAGTCAAGCTGGTGCTAAATCTTCCATATCGCGGTTTGTGTTGTATGGAGCGGGCTAACAGCGCCATCTAGCCCGTAGGAGCCGAGTCAGGGCGTCGCGTCTGGAAGTTGCTTGCTAGTGTGCGCGACAGTGGTAAGATGTCGCCATAATGATTATGAAAATCAAGATGAATGTAACTCGATTCAAGTTAATACGCCTGATGAATCCCAACCTAAATCTAATATGAACCCAAGTGACGATGATGGTAATTGAAGATGTGTATATTGTATTATTTGATTTTTTACGTGATAAACACAAAAAAAAAGACTGCGATGACTAAGTCTCGTCAATATTGAGTTATATTTACGAGACTAAAAACTGTAGTTTTATAATTACTTAAGATTCAAAGAATTTGAATAATCAATTGTTATTTAACAAAACTGTGATTATTTTATGACTGTTTATATTTAATCAAATGTTTTTTTCTAAAAAACAATTACAATGTTTTATTTTAAGGTCATATTCCGCTAAAACAAAGTTATTGGTTTTTCTGCCCAGTGATCGGGCATTTATTTGGGCGTAAACTCGGTTATGCCCAATATGCCAAGTTTATGCCCATTTTGTCCATATTTGTTTTTGCCCTCGACCCATCACTAATCTTGGCGCCACACAGTTGTCCCTCATCATTATCTATACTATAAGCATGACCTATTCAAATGGTTATACAGCCATTGAACCAAATAGCCTCAAGGTTTATCGTATTCTTGATAAAAGCGACACATATACATATACAGGTGTCCAAAAATGAAGGATAATCCTATAACCACGAATAGTCACACACAGTATGATCTACTATATGCCAAAAAAAAATTTAAGTAAAAGTGTTACCAGTTTCGCGATATCGACTTTTTTGAGAATTTTTTTTCTCGTCGTATAGAATATCGTCATATAGATGAAGACTTTTTTGTGTTCTGTTTTTTTGCACTATTTCATGGATACCGGAGCTATCTAAACCCTATGTTGTTTTTTTTAAATTGGAATGTGTAAGACCTTAAAAAAACACCTATTTGATAAAAAAATTAAAAACCGGATTCGAAATACTGACTTTGATAGTCTATGGTGTAAAAAAAAAAGTATCAAGCAGCTCGAGCCCAAATATTTTAAAAAATTGGCTCAATTATTGCCAATTTTAAAATGGTAAAAGATAAACAACTACCTATTACAAAATTAATAGTTATTTTTATTTTAGTGCACAAAGGTGCGTATTTTGGGTTAAAATAAAATAAAAGATTTTTAAGCAAATCTGTTTTTCCGAGTTCTATGGTGTAGTAAAAAAAATACGAAATGAAGAAATAACCATATTTTTGAAAAAACGGACAAGTGTGAGTCGGTTTCTCTCCCTGTGGGTTCCGCACAAACTTGTGCAATCATAATAAAAGGTTTTCTTTCTAAAATTCCTAATCCTAGGTCCACGGAAGACTGAGTGCCTGATAGGTTTTGATTACCTTGCAAATAAAGCAAAATACTATGTGGTATTAAAGCTAGATTTCTTCAGCACAGCTCTAAGGAATATCAGAGCTGACTTTGGCCTTATCATGGCTAGAAAAATCTCTGCACTTAAATAGTTTTGAAAATTTAGGCCACTTAAAAGACGCAACTTATGGAGGTTCCTTTAATCACCTGAATACTTAAATCAGAAAAAAAGTCAAGTGTGGGATATTAAGGGCCTGCATAATGGCATATGATGGTTAGATTCAAAATTTGTTACCATTTTTTAGGGTTCCTTAATTGAAAACATCTCATTTTTATAATCGTAGTTATTAAAATTCAAAAACTATTTCGAGATTCGGCGATGCGTTAAAACGTGCCTTTGTGCACTAAAATTAAAATAACCATAAATTTTTAAATAGTTGTTTAACTATTTTTACCATTTTAAAATGGGCAATAATTGAGCCATTTTTTAAAACATTTGGCACGAGCCGCTTGAGACTTTTATTTTACACCACAGACTATCAAAGTCAGTAGTTCGAATCAGGTTTTTTTTTTATCAAAAAGGTGTTTTTCTAAGGTCTGACACATCAAATACCAATTTTAAAAAATAACATTCGTTTAAGATAGCTCAGGTATCCATTGGATAGTCCAAAAAACAGACCACAAATAAGTCTTCATTTGTAAAAATTACATAAACTTATTTACGATAAATTTTCTCAAAAAAAATAAAAAATCGATATCTCGAAACTGGTAACACTACTATATGCCGCAAACTTTAAAAGTAAATTTAAAAAAAATGTGGCATATAGTAGATCATACTATGACCTATTCGTGGTTATAGGATTATCCTTTAGTTTTTGGACACCCCGTATATATGTATTAAGCTTCTTTTCTTTATGGCTTAGGAGATTCAATAAGTTAAACATTTTAAGAGCTTATTTATTTATCAAAAAATGTCAAACACGCCATCTTCAGAAATCATCTAACAATTACAAAGCAGCAACAGCCAACAGACTTATATGTGATATTGCTGGGTTAGCAATTATGGTTTGAGGCGCATGTAGTAGTGGCAGGCGAACTGGCACTCGTCCAGGGTGTAAAATTTGTTGCCGTTGCCTCCGCACCCGGACCAAATGAACGGCCGGCATTCGCGGCTTGTCATGTCGAAGTAGTAGCTGGAATTAATATGAATGTTAATTTTTAATAGTAACATTTATGTTATTACGCACGCCAGAGTATTGGACTAGACATTTTGTAAGCAATAATTCGGCTATTACAATCATTCTCCTAAACAGCGGGTTTGGACTAGCGATAATATATGGGCTATAAGTTCATCAAATGTTATCGACAAATAATGTTGGGTTCTAACTCCTCCACTCTTGAAATTGCAGCTATTTTAATTATTAAAAAAAAACGATTTCTGTGGATGTGGAGGTCCTATTCCCCGAGGATAATGATTCATTTGAAGGAAACGCTATTATCACCTATCAAGCGAAATAAAGATCAATTCAAAATTATTAACCGTCATAGAGGAAAAAAATTTTTTTAAAGAAATCTCGCTAAAAATTTAAAAAAGTTACATACTATTTTAAACCATTACAAAACTAAATACAAAAATACAATATTTAAGTTTTGTCAAAAAAAAAACATTAGGATTATGTCTCTAAAAGATAAATAAAAGGCACTTAAATTATTATCGCTAGTCGAAACCCGGACACCTGTTTGGTACTCATAGCAATGCTAAAATCCCTGCAACAATAACAACAGCAGCAAGCCACACGAATAATTTTGCTATTACAAATAGTTAGGCGTTAGAGCTCGCTTATTCTTGCTCGTCAGGTAACAAAGAACTGCTATGGTTTTATGTAGTACAAGTCAGTAAGTAAAATTTTAATATTTACCTCCGATACCGTCCTGGACACGATCCCTTATCTTTTGGCAATTCACAATCGCTCATAATTCCTGCAAAATAAAGGTACAATAAGTGTACATTGATAATTGATATTAGGTCAAGATACTTACAAAATTTTGCCCAAAGGATATTTTAATCTTGTTTCAAAAAATTTGCAATATTATCGTACTTTTAAGGTCTTTTTTGACGATAGTTTGGGGTGAAGCGGCGCGCGGAAATTCGCGAAAATTAGTAAGTTTACGCGAACCTATTACGCTTGCTTTTATCTTTAATACCTACTCGTAATTGCAGTTAGACGCTTGAGAGGTTAAGTAGTATCTTAATAAAATAGAAGAAAAAGTAGTAGAAACCACAGAAATAAACGATATTAGTACAAGGTAGTACACTCGGCAGAACCTCAGGTTACCCATTTGAACTAGGTACGAGAAAAGCTTTTATTACATGGATAATAGTGGCGTTCTTAAGGCAGGCCTGTGTGTGTATCTCCCCGCGTAGGTAGCAAAAACGTACCTACGCGCGGCGACCCTTTGTAAGGGGCTGAAACAAGTTGCGTGTCGCTACCGGCCACCGACACGCTCGCGCGTTTTATTCACCGGCGGCCGCGCGGCTACGTTGCTAGCTGGACGAGCACGAATGAAGTCCTAGAAGGAGGCACTAGATGGCGTTAGTAGCTTCTTGTAGCAGTCAACCCGTCGTTTGACCGCGTCACGTGATATTACGTCACTGAATAGGTTTAGTGTATTATGAATAATATTCCAAAGTTATAAGAGTGAAATTATCTTGCATTGTATTTCTGTAGATGTCTACACGAAAATGTGCTCGAGTCTAAGGCGAACTAAATTACACCATATCGTTGACAACATTTCTTTGAATTTCATTGCTAAGTCAAACTTCTGTACGGAGTAATAGTACTTATCCTGTGCTTAAGGGGTAGTCTGACGTGCGGCCGTGTGCCTGCATAATCGAAGATAGATCGTGATTGATGGAGTAGGTAGCTATTCTTTACATCAGCAGGTTTTTTACTTTTTTCCGATAACTTTTCTAATCGGTTAGATTACTGTAAATGGAAGGTACTTAGTACCTATTTCTACTTACCACAAACTAAAGATACTAGGCCTAATGCCACCACAACACCACAAACTATTCTGTTCACCATTTTTTCTGACTGGCCAGGGCAAGACATGAGCTGGCTTTAAATACTGGGCGATACTACTACATCTAGGCGATGATTAAGAATCTATTGTTATCTTTTACGATTTTTTAATTACATTATATTTTAAAAACAGATGAAATTGCCTACATGCCCATATTAGGTAGGTATTATTTAAAATGGAAAATTCCATTTAGTGGCTCCTCAGGGCCCCTATAGACAAGATGCAACTTATTCTATAGCCTTATCAATATCAGTATATAATGAAGTTTGCTATCGCTATCAAAATGTATGAAACTGACATTAATTTTAAGAGCCATCGAAACATTAACCGCGTTATTCCAAAAACTTAGTACCTACCGGGTTTAAGACAGGACTAAACTATTAGCTAGCAAATTAGAAAAGCGCTTGTCTATTAGGTTTTGTCACGAATGTGTCATTCATTCCTCTGCATAAATGGACATGTTGGCAGCGGTAGACAAATGGTATGACGCTGTCAAAATACGATAAAAGGACGCGATAATGATATGTTGTTTGGCTCATGCTAGCCCAACTGTTGTCGGCTAATATTTAGACCCATTTTAAACCTGGTCTATTTTTTTTGTAATAACATCTTACTTACTTTAACTTTTTGCAAACATGTCGACATTTCGTTGGCGATGGCGAAATTCGCTATAGAATGGATTGCACCTTGTCTAAGAGTCATGGGCGGGAAGTCAATTCGTACCATAGTACAGAAGCTTATAGAGGTACCAGAAGGAGTAGGTGTTGGATCGAGAGATGGCATCAGAAATATCCTGTTACAGTAGAGCCTATTAGCTCATTTGAAAGCTTGATACGCTAAGTTAACGATAAATTCGATGCAGCAGTCTTACTCCGGTTGGTGACGTCCGTATTTTCGACTAAAGCCGTCTCTGTCAGTCTGGAGTAGAAACTCAGAGACCAGCAAAATAGCTTAACTACACTGAAAAAAAGGATCAACTACTTTTCTTAGTGAACTTAGGAATGAATTTGTGCCTTTAGTTAAGAGTGTAAATACTTCTAGATCTCATAAGTCAGTTCCCTGGTGGAACGACGCTTGTTCTAATGCTGTAAAGGAATGTAAACTTGCGCTACATGTATATAGAAGGTATCCCACTATACAAAATTATATTATTTATAAAAAAATTGAAGCTTCCAAAAAGTTAATTATAAAGCAACAAAAGAAAGAGAGCTGGAAATCGTTTTGTTCGAGCTTTGACAGGAACACCCCAATTAGTCAGGTATGGAAACTAGTTAAAAGATTCAATTGTAAATATAATGCCCCTAAATCTAAAGAAAATTGTTTTTAAACAAAATAGCTTGCGACCAACAACACGATGATATTGAATGTTTATCAGAATATTTTAGGAAAAACGATCTTAGTCTCCCTTTTTTCAATGGATGAGTTCAATTTGTCATTAAATGATAAAAAAGATACCACTCCAGGTCTTGATTCTATTCCCTATATTTTAATCAAAAAACTTGATGAATCTGCTAAACTAGTCCTGTTACATATTTTTAATAAGTTGTGGCAAGAAAACTTAATTCCTTCATCTTGGAAAACAATAGCAGTCGTACCTATTTTAAAGCCTGATAAAGATCCAGTAATAGCAGAATCTTATAGACCTATATCTTTATCATCGTGCATAGGTAAAATATTCGAAAACATGATTAAAAATAGACTGGAAATATATGCAGAATCTAGACTTATAATTCCACCTGATCAATTTGGTTTTCGCAAGGGCTGTAGTACTACTGATAGTTAAGTTACTTTTGCAGGAGATATAAATGAATCTTTTCTTAATAATAAATATTTAGTTTGTGCCTTTCTAGACGTAAGTGGAGCTTTCGATAATATGAATTTAATAAGTCTTGTTAAAATTTTACATAGTTACAACATTCCAGGTAAAATATGTCAGTGGATTTTTAATTTTTTTTATGCTCGTAAGGTTTATGTTAAGTTTAATAATTCATTAATTGGTCCAAAATTATCATATAAGGGTGTCATGCAAGGGGCAACCTTATCGCCATTGATGTACTCATTGTATACTGCACTGTTTCATAAATATGTTTCATTACCTCACTTGTCTGTGCTCCAATATGCTGATGACATAGCTATTTATACATCTGATAGAAATCTCTCCCAAGCTATCAGTAGGTTGAATGAAGCTTTAAGGCAGCTATATTTATACTATAAAGGTGTTCTTGATTTAGATATAAATCCACAAAAAAGTTCGGCCATAATATTTTGTAAGACAATTGATTTTCATCTTGTAAATATAAATCTTAGATACTGTTCTGTAAATATAAATATTGTTGAGAAAAAAAAGTTTCTCGATGTGATTTTTGATTGTAAATTATCATTCAATACTCATGTTTTAAAAATTGTAAACAAAATGCAAAAGGGTGTAAATATAATGAGGTATTTAGCTAGTGTGACCTGGGGGATGGATCCCAAATTGCTAAATTTGATTTATAAATCAATTGTTCGAAGGCATTACGATTATGGCCTAATTATTTATGGAAAGTTCATAAGCCAGTCTCTATTTCGAAAGCTTGAGGTCATACAAAACAAAGGTTTGTGAGTCATTACAGGAGCTATTTGTTCAACACCAATAAACTCGTTAGAAATAGAGGCTGGTGTACCTCCAATATCTGTCAGACTTAAATACTTAGCAGAAAAATACTGTATTAAAGTACTAGCCAATAAGCATTATCTGAGTAGATATAAAAGTAACGCGATTAAGTGAGCAAATTGATGATTTGAAAAGTGTATGTAAGTGCATAGATCATAGTATTAAATGGGATTTAAGTACATTAGAAATACAGTTAACGACACCGAAAATATGCAAAACTAAAGTATTGAATAATGAAGAGTTTTTACATTTTGTAAATATTGAGAAACCAGATTACCGATATGTGTATACGGATGGTTCTAAGACTAGTGATGCCACCAAAGCAGCTTACTATGACTCAAGAAGAAGATTTGGACGATGCTTTCCGTTAGACAAGAATTCATCTATTTTTACTGCAGAAGCATACGCCATTTATGCTGCGTTGCAATATATCAGTAGAACCAAAGACGCTGACAAATTTCTCATTATTACCGACTCGCTGAGTGTATTGAGTTCACTGGAAAATCCGAAAATATTGTACAAGACCAACCTATATATAACAAAGATTAGACAGTATATTCACGAAAATCCTCACCAGTTAATAGAATTTTTATGGGTATAGGGACACACACACACCAAGGAATTACAGGAAATGAAACAGTCGATAAAATGATGAAAATCCAAACGCCACTTATCAACTCTCAATACCCTGCTCCTTCTGTGCCATTCACAGATTACTTTTCGCAGCTAAATATTAGAATGTTTGAAAGGACCCAACAAATTAAAGGAAAGTGGTATGCAGAAATCCAATAAAACATTCCAAGCAAGCCATGGTATTTTGGATTACAGTCACCTACAAGAAGATTCATAACAACTTTGAATAGACTAAGATTGGGACATGGCAAGTTTCCTGCTCACTTGAAACGGATCAACATAATTCGCTCAGACATTTGTGAATTTTGTACTGATCATCAAGCCACCCTAGATCATTTGGTGCTTCACTGTCCGGCCTTTAGTTTGCAGAGAATGATTCTGATAGATGGCCTAATGAAGATCTATAAACGTGAAGAAATACCCCGCCTTTTGCCATCTTTACTGAAGAATACGAACACGTATGAAGATATATATAAATATGTAATCTCCACATTTCAAGATATTTGACGATTCTATTTGCTACACTGAAGTCTAAACCGAAGATAATGTTCTCATTACCTCGACTGAGCTCGTCACCATATAAAAGATGTGTAATGTACCTAATGATTGACAGAATGGGAAGAAATTGAAAAGAAGAGAGCAACATTGAAGATTTGGCTGGAATAATTCGTCCAAGGCCGTAAAACTTATTATTAAAAAAAACTAATTGTGCTACAATAACAAGTTGAGATCCACTATATTTTAAAAAAATGAAGCAATATCGTTTAATTATGACAGCTAAACGGAAGAACATCATTTTCGTATAAAATGCAGGATTCATGAATACTTATGTTTCATATGCCCGACACAAATAAGTCAACCTGCACAAGCATCATGTGCTTTACACGAAGCGATCGCAACAAGAGAAGAGGCTAATTATCCTAAATGTTGCCGTGGACGGAAAACGACGGAATTCCTTCAATAACAGTGGTCGGAGATGGATCTTGGGCAAAGAGAACCGACTAAAGTGGATACAATACCCTCGAACAATTTCATATCAGGTGCAGGATAATGCTGCGTGTGTAGCACCTATAACAACGGATTCAGGGCTCTGCTTGGACTTTTTCGTTACTGTAGCGCATCTGCGATGTTTGCGAAAATTAGAACTGATGACCTTTACTCAATCATTTGCAAGAAGACGGGCTCAGTCTGACCAGAATGTTGTTGTTACAGTCTTAATGTGTTCGTGTAACGACATTCATAGTTGTAATAATAATATCGTTTTTCTTTCTTTGTTACTTACCTTAGTTTTAAAGATTATTGTAAATATCTAGTAACAAGTGGTTCGCAATTGGCGCAACAAAAACTATATTATGAAACAATTTGTTTAATTGGTTCGAAGCTGGCATAAGTGTGTCCCTCCTGTAGAAAGTAAAAATAGGTATTTTTTTTCTTATAAGATTTAGTGATCTGCATCTGCAGATTGTCGACAGTGTGCTTATAAACCATACAATAGATAATGTAATTTATTAGACGTCTTGGTGGATATTCCAACAAGCCTTCACTCACCTTATCTTCCCAATATGTATATAAAAATGAAAACTGACTTAATGACTGACTGACATATCAACCAACAGCCCAAACTGCTGAGGCTAGAGACTCCAAATTAAAGGTTCCATAAGAGGTCTAGGGGTGCACTAAGAAAGATTTTTAGGAAATTCATTCCCTAACGGGATAAAAAAGGAGGGACAAGTTTGTATGAAACTCCGTCAGTTATGGAGCTAAATCGATAAAATGTTGTATTTAGCTTTTTGGCTAGAAATTAGGCATGATGTAGGTAACAGGATTTTTGGAAACTCATCCTCTAAGGGCGTGAAAATGGGAGTGGTAGTTTGTATGGTAAATTCGACATGTGCACGGACGAAGTCGTGGGCAACCGCTAGTAAAATCTATTTCTTATAATTAGCTTCCACCGTCATTAGAAATCAGCTAGGCTACAATCTATCGAATTGAAATGAATCAACTTACGTTACGTTCTCAGTAAGTGCTTACATGTACCTATGTGCACAGTAATTCTAGGAGTCAGCAACGGAACTGCTTTTTTCTTCTATAGAAACACCACTGAGGAGTAGGAGTAGTTGACCTTTAAAAGCCAAAGTGATGAAAGCTAATGATATAAAATATTAAGACAGATTATCAAGACAATATAATAACCTAATGCATCGATGTCGATTAGGCCAACAATGGCATATCGATATAATTATCGACTATAAAGCATCACTGTACGGATACGTATTTGTTATAGCATTACCCACCCCCCAAACTTCTCTTAATAAAGCAAGAAAGGGACAAATGCAGCTAAGACCAAAATTCGCTTCATAAAACTGACCAAAACAGCATTTCGTAGTCCTCTGTTTTCTCGACGAAAACTTTACCAATTGTTTTCAAAAATAATTAAACAAAGGATGGGACTATATGCTTCTATGTTTTAGTTTTTGTCTTAATGTGCGTAAATTTTATTTGGCGAGCGTCTAAAGTTTGAGGTTGAAATTTGGCAATTTTCTTAGTGTTTGAAGGCCCATATTTCCTGTGTTAATTCGAATATCGGAAAAAACGAAACATAGGAGCATAGCCGTAGTAAATGCAGATATTATAGCAAACAATTTTTTGACCTTAGTGTACCTATATCCAGGGAGTAAACAGGGGACTACGTTTGTATGGAGAAATGGTGCTATTCTTTCGTCTTAAGTAGGTCTTAAATAGGTATGGTGTAATAATTGCTTTAGCCTAATTATGATTCGTTCGTATCGTATTCTAATAAGTACCCCGCCTTGTGGGGTTAATTTTATTCTACGTCCACGATTTTATTAATTCGCTGCCCAAGCGGCCGGGCTGCATTCAAAAATTGAAAGAGATATCATCGGGTGATGTATTGGCGCCATTTGTATCCGCGACGGGGGGCAGCGCCACACGACATTCCAAATTCAAATTAAATTAAAACGCGGTAAAAACAACGTGTTTCCGTTTGCCGCGTTCGATATTCAAATTCGAAATAGATCCGATCTGTGCTAATTTGTCTATGACTTCGGAACGAAACTTTCGGGGTCCCAACTTTGTTGTTTTCGTCGAGAAAAAAAAGAAATAAATGGTGTCTCGTAAGATTCTTGGAACCGAAGGGGTCACCGCTCCGAAAATAATGAGTTGATAATTAAATTTGGACGTTTAATGCGATACATTTGTCTGGTGTTAACAAAAAGAATAGTTGCATGTTTCCAATGAGCATTAAGATAGCGCTGTGGGAAGCGAACATAAATCTTTTTTTTTTTCAATTACCGGCCTCTGAACCATAGATAATGTTATCTGAGCAGTTTTTTACCTGTACGTTGTTGTATTACAAATGTTCGAGCGGCTAATTTAATTAAAACTATTACGTATTAACATAAATTGTAACTGCCTCGTTGGTCTAGTGGTCAGCAGTCAGCAGACTGGCCTCAGTCCGAGAGGTCCCGGGTTAAAATCCCAGGCCAGGGCGGAATTTGTTTTTTTGTTTTTCTGTCTTAAAATAACTCAAAAACAGCTCGGTGTAAGGAAGTTGCTGGTGTGATGCCCTCGTGTCTCGGAAAGTACGTTATGCCTTTGTTTCTGCACCTGCTGACCTCTCTCCGGTCATGTAGATAACCGTGTCATCAAACTTTGAGAGTGAAGAATCAGACAGTACACGTATGTACTGTGCACACACGTCATGTTCACCATTACTACTAGAAATACAGATAGGGTACGAATGTAGTTCATTTTAAAAGGGTTTGTAAAAGGCAGATGAACTAATTCTGTAAGTAAAGGGGTGTTCTACATAATTTTGTTTATATCTGACAATAAATATTAAATAGTTAAGCCCAATCAAGAAGATTGTGGCGTCTGATTTTATAATGGATCTTATATACATTAGGATACATTCTTTATTGGCGATAAACTCATTTATCGCCTAATAAAACCGATTTCAAATCTTCTAACGATTTCAAAATCCTTCCAAATTAAATTGTTTATCTACAAGTTCACACCATAAATATTGGAATCACATAAAATATTTTTTTATTTTACGGTTTAAAGTTCTGTAATCGTCAGGGATACTCCCTGATTATGTTCCGATACTAAATAATTTACGTAATTCGTTTTTTTCGAACAACTACACTGATCAGTCCGGGACCAACATAAAACGCATTAAGGCGCGATACCCAGCCTCATCTGTCATCATTAATGCCACAGTATCCTAATAAGTTTGCTACAATAAATAAAAAGGGAATATCAAAGAGTTGCGCCCCGTTTAATGGTTGTAATTGTGGCCAAATGAAATATGGCGTCGGACGATACGAGCTCTCTGTCGTGGGTGTCTACCGCCTTACTATCGGCCTTTACACGCTATAAATATTTTAAATGATTATTTTAATGCGGCACTTACAGTCGTCATTTACATAACGGTCGACATTCGCGCTCGCTCGTGTCAACTTGCGGACCACTGCTGTTCTCCGGTTCAGACTATCGAGCCTGATCGGACCACATTATGCGTCTCCTGTCGAACATCAAACCTTCCAGACGCTTATTTGTGTCCAAAAAGCGTTCGGGAGACTTAAAGCTTCCCGGTTGATGTATGGCGACGACGAGCCGACCTTTATATTCAAATCCGTATTCAAATCGCCCGTTGTCTATGGTTGACAATTCGCGGGCATTTCAAAAAGGAACGCGGGAAACGTCATATCATTCGGTTTAACTTTTTGGCGCGCCGATATGCATCTGGGAGTGGAGTATTTTGTTTTTTTTGGCGATTGTGCGGGTCTGGCCAAGATCGGCAGATACAGTGACGTGGGCTGATAAAGTTAGTGGTCGTGCGGACGTTAACGAGCGTTTGAGTAATAAGGCGCGCTATTGTGGATCGGACAATGGCGCGGAGCCTATTGTTTCTATTATTGAAAATGATAGCAGATAACTGCGGTAATCGGCAGATTTCTCGGAAATATGAGCTTATAAGTTTATAAGCTTCATATTTTTTCCAATTTTCACACTAAGTATATTGGGAATAAGTATGTAGCCTCTACAAAAGGAGGTATACTGCAATTGCTAATGCTCCAACATCTGTAGAAAAAACTTTAATTTATATTAATTATAATATCACGTAGAGCTTATTTTCATGACAGCTTTAAATTAAGTGATAGGTTGCTGTTAAATTGTTTTTAAAAATTACACCACCAAAGCTGAGCTCGAGAAAATAACGCAGCCTTATATGAATAATATTTAAACAAGTTGTTATTAGCAAGCAGCTATAGGCAGGCTGCATTTTTTCTAAAGAAAGCGTACGGTTCCAGGCGGAAGTAAGTCTATCAAATTAAATGGTAGAAGTTGTAAAACACTAGTTATGTGCAAAATGGTACATTAAATTGGTAAAATTAATGGTTAATGGTATGAGAACACGCTGTAGTAAGAACGTTGTATAAGAGCACCATTATATTTTCTAATATAACAAAATCCCACAACATGGCGCATGGTGGTACTCTAAGTAGCAGCAACCACATGCACACGTGTTCCTATGTATAATTATGTGGTGTTTATTTGCAAATTCCCAGCCCGAAAGTGGATGCAAATGGTGCATCTGCATACAATACGGCAGGCCGGTCGTAACTCACGTTCAGATGTCCCCAGATAGCCAGCCTAATTTAAAAAGCAGACCGTCCTAAAACTGATTCTACTGGCCACTGATATTTAGAAATGATTATCAAGTACCAAACAGAAGAATAGAAAATATCATTCCGTAATAAAAATCTTAAGATCACCTTTGTAGTTGTAGCTTTATCAGATCCCGCATCAGGTACCTACAGATCCTGGTCTGAAAGTACTGTTAGTGTTGTAATAACGTAGAAATAAAGAAAAATAAAGAAATTGTTTCAACAAACACACCAAATACCTAGCTCCAAACAAAGCGTGACTTTTGACACTCCGTTGTGGCGAATGCACTAGTCGTGCAAAGAACCAAAAACTAAAAAAAAAAAAAACAAAGCGTGAGCTTGTGATGGCGACTAGGATAACGGATAGACATACGTTAATAGACATCCATGACTTAGGTAAAAAATGCTCTTGCTCATCACACAAACATTTGCCCCTGCGCGATTTGTACCGGCAACCTCTGGTTTTGTAGTCCGGAGCGCGAACCACTACACCAAGATGGTCGTCAAATAGCTGGAATCAGGAAGTTGGAGGTGTTAGCTTATAAAACTGACATTCCAATGTCTCGGAAACCACATAAAGCTGAATGTCCTATCCTGGGTCTGCCATCTTATTATCTGTGCTATGAATTATAACGTGAATTTAAGAAACACGAAACGATAGCTTCTATAGATGATGGATATATCCATGTATATTTAAAGAAATTTATATTTTCTATATTGTCTCAGGTCTGGTGGGTGTTGTGATACCACCGTGATTTCAGGATCTTTGGGAAGTGAGCAATGTATGTGACGTTGTCTAATATTTATTTATTTAGGTATTGGTAGGTGCTGTCGATTAATTGGACGTTCTACTAGCAAATAACAGACGCACAACTGCACAGTCCGACTGGCTTACCCACATAAATTAAAATTTTGTTGTGTTTCTTGTTTTATAACCGTGCCCGTTACGTTGTTTGTTTACGTGTGTTATGTGATGTCCATTCATTAATAAATGTATTTTCTTTCTTTCAAATACTAGCAAAAATATGTGCTTAAGTTAGTAAATGATATTTGACGGTGTTTTGTCTTTGTTGTATCTACAACTTATCCTATTTATAATGCGACTCATGTCTAGGCACTACATAAACATTAAAGGAACTATTTTAGCACAATTTTTTACTTACTTTTATAGATAACTAGTAGTTCCCCGTGACTTCGCCCGCGCCAAAAGTCGGATTTTCCATACAAATTTTCATCCCCCATTTCATACCCCTAATGATTTTATATCGCGACAAAAAGTAGCCTATGTCCTCCCCAGTGTCTCAAACTATCTCTGTGCCAAATTTCATTTAATTCGGTCCAGTAGTTTCGGAGCCTATTCGATGCAAATAAACAAACAAACAAATCTTTCCTCTTTATAATATTAGTATAGACAACGTGTAGTTTAACACGTATTAAATTGCAACGTTTTGACAGCACACGGCAGCTGACGAATTTAATAGATTACAGTAATATTTTGCATCAACGGCGACAGTTTTATATTTAATCCTTATTCTTGGGCTATATTTATAAACTTGGTTCCAACTTAGATCATCGTTATCAACTTAGCGTTATCCCGGTTGTGCACTCGCAGGCGAGGGCCCAGGGTCCGCGTTGGACCATGATCCAGAATAATAATAATAATGTCCTCCTAGCCGAATTTCGACTAAGGCGGCCTATCTCAACAGAGATGTGCCAACTGCGCGGGCCATTTATAGTGCACAAGTGTGTACGCAATACACAGGTGCACTCTCTATTCCTTCACTCTCATAATTTCGGTGAGACGGCAGTCCGACATGACCGTAAAGAGATCAGGCGCAGGAGCAACGGCTTAACGTGCTTTCCGAGGCACGGGGGTGTTAATACCACCAGCTTCCTGACTCCGGAGCTCTGTCCGAGTTATTTCAAGACAGAAAAACCCAACACTACCCAGCGTGCTAACCATTAGACCAACGAGGCAGTCAATCCAGAATACAGCAGATCAGGTTATTACAGTGGAGTGACTGCCATCTGTCCTCCGCGACCCTGTTAACAGGATAACCTGACCAATTTGGATCATGGTTACAAATTAAGTCGCCTGAATATGCAGGTTTCCTCACGATGTTTTCTCTCACCGTAAGAACATCGGTTAGTGATAAAACGAATGCACATAACTCAGAAAAACTTAGATGAAGAACATTAATCTTTTTCAAATTAAGGTTTTTTTATTCTTATGATCACGTGATCTACTTTAATCTGATTACTTTTATCTGAAAATAGCTTATTGCTTTAAAAGAATGAGTTGATTTTTCATAACTTTCTTCATTTTCAGGACAGAACGAATGTTGTTTCATTCATGAAATTGCCGAAAAACCCATTTTTGTATGCGAAATATGCGCAGCGACGCGTTACGATGAAATGGGACAGTTGGGCGTTAAATATAATTTGTGTACTTATTAGGTATATGTGGTATCCATTGATTTATAATATGATTAATCAATGGTGGTATAATTTAATGACAATTACTTAACAAAGTGTTGCATAAGCTTGCTCTTAATTAGAAACAATAGAGCGAAGAGACCATCAGACTCCCATAAAATTAATATCTATTACACAACTTTAAGTGGGTAAAATTGAATCAGGTGTCAGTTTTCTACGCCAGGTAGGATGCGTTTGTAAATACCTGCTCATTCTTCCACGTCAAAAGCTGCCTTATTCGTATTCACTAAACGCAACGACTTAATTCCAAACTTGTATTTAGTGTGTTTTAGTTAAACTACCGCCATAAATTACTCCATAATACCAGCTTGGAGTAATTACCATGGGCGGGGGCCCGTACAATGCAGAACTTGATCATCACCTTTATAACCACAGATATAAGGACCAAGTTGAAAAATAATTTATGATCATCACATGTGGTCTTGTACGTACAGTGCACCTGTAAACAATTCTGGCTCTTAAAGCTGGAGGCAGAAGGGTTTTTGTGAGGGGTATAGTTACGGGTTCACTCATGGTGTTTTTGTGAGGCATGTGTGTACCAATTGCGGTGAAGACACGCCCCGTGTTGACAAAATGCAGGGTTACAGTCATGGCCGGTCGATGGCAGTGTTCAGATTTCAGTGAGAAAGGAAAGGTGTCTTTCAGGGGACTCGAACAAGATTGACTCGATGGAGATCATAAATTTAAGTAGTTCAGATATCGTTAGTCAGAAAAAACAGCCTAAAATTTTTATTTTTTTGTTTCATTAACAAGTAGGTATTAATTTATAAAAAGAACGTTTTTGACAAAATTCAGGGCACCAAAATCATTAAAGCACTAAATCACGAAAGCATTCAAGTACCTACTAGGTAATAGCGCAAGGTCAAACAAAAGGCGCTAACTATTCGAGTTTCTAAAAAGTAAATAGAGTTTTTGTATATCACCTACCTTATCTCAAGAATTGCATTGATGATTAACGCAATTCCTCGGCATGTACGTATGCACATGAAGACCCAGCTTTCTTCATACTGTGCTTCATAAATCTATTCACTGTATCTATCTTAAAAACTGTACCAAGCTGACTGGCAGGCAAGTTTTTTTAAAAATTTGAGTTTTTTTACGGAGTTTCTAAGGTTAGTCTGCCAGCCAGTTACCAAAACTAAAATTGTTCTTTTTCAAAGTCGTTTCTGCCTTACAATTTATTCCACACACTTTGAATACTAAACATAAATACTAAATAATGATGAAGCCTTCCACAAACGCGAGTCCACAGCTGTAATTAACGAAAGTAATGACGGCAGGTGCAGATGCGCGTACGCAGCCAGTTATGTTATAGGTAGGTAGGGACCGCATGCATCAACCGTTGCCATGGAGATTTGGGAGTTTGGAAGCCAGGTACCGAATGCATGCTTATATATAGAGATTAATTTGATAGGCGGAAATATAACATTTGATTAATTTTAAATGGCACGATAGCCGAGCGGCTAAACTTCACTTCTTATTCGAGATCGTGAGTTCGATCCCCGCCAGTACCACTGAGTTTGTATAAAAACTTAAGTACAGTCTTTTTCAAAGATATTGCTGCCTAACGGTGAAGGAACACAATATCGTGAGGAAACCTGCACACTAGTTGACTAGTGTGTGTGGAGAAGGAAAACCACTCCATTAAAATTGCCAAGAAAGTCGTTGTGTGTGTTTCATTCTACATAATGATCACGACCCTCATTCATTGAGGTATACCTACGACTGTGAAGAAAGGAGATGATTTAACATAATCGGCGGAGTGAAATCTTCCAGACTCCGACGGTGTTATTACAAAAAAAATTGACCAGGTTTAAAATGGGTCTAAATATTAGCCGACAACAGAGGAATGAATGACACATTCGTGATCGTGACATAACCTAATGGGGAAGCGCTTTTCTAATTGGTTTCTAGTTTTTGGAATAACGGGGCGATGGTTTGGCCAAGTGGAAAAAATGGGGGAAGATCGTACTGTGAAGAGGGCATATCTGAGGTCTTACTCCGATTGACGATGTTCGCATTTTCGAATGTAGCTGTCTCTTTCACACACGACAGAATGACAACGCGAAGGAGCGTGATGGCTAGACTCGAAAATACGTGGGTAGGGCTTCTGGGACGACCAAATGGAAATCGCCCGGTCGGACGTCCTAGATATCGCTGACCAGACGAAGTACCGAAGGACCTGCGTGAGCTCCAAATAGCAGATTAGAAAGAGATTGCGCAGGATCGGCAAGAGTGGCGTCTTCAAAATTAATAAATTGTCTTGTATAAATTAGTAAAAATTGCATACAAGGCAACAGCTCTCAAAGCCTACTTAGCATATGTAGAATCGGTGCTGCGATATGGGCTGATCATATGGGGTAACAGCACCGACGTGCAAAAAGCATTCATAGCGCAAAAGAAATGCATTAGGGCACTCTGCGGCATGGCGCCGGGCGAATCTTGTAAGCCGCTATTTAAATCATTACGAATTTTGCCATTACCGTGTCTTTATATATTTGAGATTGCAATTTACTAAACAAAATAATAATCATTTTATCCAGGCCAAAGATTTGTATCCACGGAGTACCAGGAACTGCAATAGATTGGTCCTGGACGTTATCCCAAGGAGTGCTCGCATGGAAAAAAAATGTCATTGCATGTGTGTAGAAATTTATAATAAGATTCTCTACACTATAAAAATACTTCCGTCTAACCCATTTTTAAAAACAATTACCTACACAAGTAGCTTGTAGCTCGTTCGTTCTAAGTATTCCTTGCAAGAATTCCTTAACAACAAAGAGACTTCTATACCTATCTCATTCATATAAATCAAACATCAATTTTTAGGTTATCAATGTAATATTATGTTAAATAAAATCTTCATTGTGGTATTTTTATGTATGTACTTACCCTAATTTATATTTGCATGCTATTTGTTAATGGCTGAATAGGCGATCATTTTATTATATTGTCGATCTTCTGTGCACCCTTTTCAAAGCAAATAAAACAATTTCATTTCATTTCATTTCTTCTGGTGTCGGAGGCCATGATCCACTTTGGATCGCTGAGCCAGCGAAGTAAGTAGGATGATTTCACTTAAAGGACTTGTCCTCTTTTTGTATGGAGGCTGGTTTTTTATTCCAAGGTATCACCAACCACCAATAAACCTATATTTATCTTTAAGCTACTAAAATATGAAACACGAAACCATAGAAATCAGATTTTTAAACGCCTCCATTTTTGAGAAAAAATATGTTTTGTAATGAGGCATCATCCATTGATCATTACTTGTATTTCCTGGCTGTATGCTATGTACCATTGCCTTTCCACTGGTGGAAAAATACTACTAGGTACTACCACAGATTATATAATAGGTACTACTGTCAATGGAATGTCAATTTTGCTATTTTTTTTTTCATGCCTAAATTGGCATAGGCGAAGGTGCGGTTTATGTACAGACAAAGAGAAAAAATAATTTCAATTTTTCTCTAAATCGGAGGCCTTAAAAAATATATTAATTATGCAGAAAAGCTAGTTTTTGTGAACTCTTTCATACAATATTTAATTTATTCTGGTTAGAAATATTGACGAATAAAAAACCATTAATGGACAAGTCATTTAGATTTCCGTGATAGGTAGGTACTAGCACAGAATAAGTACTAGTACTTCGGTACTAGTGTTTCTTCATTTTTGATATATGTCCCTCCGGCCTACCGCCTAACTCGACCGTTTCTAATTCCAGTACATAAGTAGTTATACATAGCTTTCAAGAAAGCAATAACAGATCAAATTGGATGTCTAGAAAAAAAAATTAAGCTTTCAAAGCACTAAGAAAATGTGAAGTCATATGTATTGCTTTGGTATTGCAATAGTAATCGCGTTGGCCTTAAGTCAGTCTGCTGATCATAAGTCATATCTATTATTTTTATTTTGTTGATTGCGTTCGTTTAGAAATAGAAATAGAAACATTTATTTGGCACAACAGACAAAGAAAAGAAAAAACAAATAAACAAATAATGCTGCCAGCCTTTTGGGCACCATTCTTTTCGGCACTGCTGGGGCTGATGCTTTTTATATCTTGTAAATATATTATATATATTTTTACATTACTTTTAGTTAAGTTTTAGGTTATTGTATTAGTTTTAATATTTGTATATTATTTAATATTCATTTGTATTATTTTGTATCTTATGTATTAAATTAACATTGGCACTATTTTTTTAATAAACAACTGACGAAAATAATAACAAAAATAAAATAAAGAACTTATGAATTTAGGATAGTGTACCAAAAAGGTCCCCGGTCAGTATAAGTCGTGACAAAAACACGACTGCGTTTTTTAATTAATATAGTCTGTCTCTTTTCGTTTGTTTGGCAGAGAAAGAGAGAGACTGAGCCTAAATTTAATCTTAGACAGGGCGCATTGGATGGAATTGAGCTCATTGTCTCGGGTCTGGGTGTTGTTGTACCACCGTTGTCTCTGATTTCCATTACACAAGTGAACACGTTAGCTACTTTGAGTTCAGAGCAATGTGTGTGATGTCCAATATTTATTTATTTTGTAGTTTACGGACAGAAAGAAGTTAATTTACTTATAATAATCAATAACCATGATTGCAGTCAAGTGTTCTTAACTCCTGCGGTGTTATTACAAAAAAAATCGTCCAGGTTTAAAATGTTATCGTCCAGGGTTAATATTAGCCGACAACAGAGGAATGAATGACACATTCGTGACATAACCTAATAGAGAGGCGCTTTTCTAATTGGCTAGCAAATAGCTTAGTCCTGTCTTAAAGCCGGTACTAAGTTTTTGGAATAACGGGGCTGGACACCAATTTTATAAATAATCCAAGCCAAATTCAACTTTTATTCGAACAATATCGTATTCTCTTCTGTTGGAGTTTTAATTTATCTACCTACCTACATCTCGTTAAGTTCCTTAGAACGGAATTTCAGTTGCCAAAATTGTGAAAAAAATACAATTTTAAAAACTGAAATTCAGTCCTTCTCTGGACCATTCACGTATCTTACCCTCACCACAGATTATATAATAGTTACTATGTAACAGATAAATCACTCCAAGAAAAATCGTCCATACCTACTCTTATAATAGCCTACAATTTTTTGTCGCAGACCGCTGCGCCCGAAAATGTGCCTTAAGTTTTGAACATTACGTTATTATTCCTCTGCAGCTACGCGACCTTGGAGTAAAACTAATAAAGTCAGGGTTGCCTTTTTCGATACAAGGCCTATTTTATTTGTAGGTTGGTTAGAAATGTTTTACAATGATATAGTGTTTTACAGTTTTAATAAGTGGTAATGTGCAAGATCTAAGATGTTTTTCTGTGCTAAATTATTTTCAAAAATGTATTCATACATAGTTATAAAAAGCATCTGTGGGAACTTTCTGTCTGTCGTAAAATTATGATGACTTATTAAAAGATTTAAAATTTCAGACGTTCGAGACTCTGATAAGTCCAGAATTTTATTTAAATCTGAGACTAATTCAGGGCATATTATGCTTCTGGTTGCATTTGTACAATAAATACCAGATGTATTAGTTTGCATAAAAACGAATCGACCGTGACACAAATAATTCAACAGTGCGTACGCGCGCGCCCGTCGGTTGTTGGCAGCCAACTGATTAACGCACCGCCGTCGGTGCGCTCGAGAGTAGGCTATTAACGCGCGCAAGTACATTGAGTGGAAGATGCCTGCCCTCACTTAGATTCCCTCTTTGTTACAATTGTAGGAAAACAATTGTATCAAAATCACCTAGATTCGGTCCAGTTGCTTACTAATTACCACTTTACAGAACAAATCAGTTCATTGTCTGCTAACAAAGAAAAACTTCGATTGTTCGTTTAGACCAATTAACCCAAATTGTGCATTTAAATTAAGTGGTATGTTAAACCATTTTTCTCAACGTGACGTTAAGGCTTAGATATGCGAAACCTGGACTTCTACTGTGTCAGACATTTTAGGTAATTTTAAGTTTATTCTATCTCTATCTATGCCAAGCAAACGAAAGATACAGATTACAAAGAGACGTCAAATTTCTAGGAACGGACAGTTGTTTCTTTAGTGACTATGATGTATTAAAATTTAAAAATAACTTAGTCTGACTCTTTTATTTAGCAGATAAAGAGATAGGGCTTGATTTCAATGTACCCTGTCTAAGATTGAATTTTAGTTCAGTCTCTCTCTTTCTTTGTCAAACAAACGTAAGAGATCCTTTAATAAGCCTATAATAATTTAGAAACGTCAGATTACAAAGTTGTCAGTTGCTAAGGAAATTACAGAATTCATAGAGAAAATAGTAGGGATGTATTCGAAGACGACTAAAGTTAGACGAAAACTTGTAAAAAAATGTAAAAAATCGCATTACTTAATTTGACATTTCTAAATTACTGTAGACTGTCTTTTTTCGTTCCATTCGCAGAGAATAAGAGATTACTAAACTTAAATTTAATCTTAAACAGGGTACATAATTGGAATCGAGTCCAGTTTGAACTAAAAATTTGTTCACAGCGGGGGGCATCTTTAAAATACAGTCAAATGCCCGTATTTTCAGCTGAAGCCATCGCGATTGCCATCACTATCATGCTGGCTTGATAACAGGGACAGCTGCAGTCAAAATACGGATTGTCTTACGGAGTAAACGCTTTGAAGGATTCAATTCAATTCAAATGGCAGCCATTGTTGTCTGCGAGGTTTGTGTGTACCATTTTTAACCGCAGCTTATCAAGTTGATAAACGATGGACGGCGCGTAGGCGAGGGGACAAGAGTCGCGAGCTGCTATTAATTGCTTTGTAACGACTGTTATATTAAAAGTCGTTGGACGACATTACTCACTCTTGGGTTGCTGGTGTAAAATGTGGGTAATGTAAAACTAAGCTTAGTTAGTTAAACTTGACTACCAACATAAGTCGCGCTACATATTATATGCATAGAGTGCTTTGCTGATTCGTAATTGTTTGGTACATAAACATACCTTGTCTGTGGACATACGGCTTCACGTCAGACTACCCCTTGAGGCCACCTCTATTCCCTATGTAATAAAAGGTAACCTGACGTGCTGCCGACTGTAATACAAAAAATTTGCTAGCCGGCAAAAGGAAGCCACAATGCCAAAACTCTTTTTTCATTTTTTAAAAATTTAATAGGCAGAAATTTGACCACAATCTCACCTAATGGTAAGCGACGTTGCGGCCGATGATGGGACATTCTGCTGTTTTTTTTACAATGACTATTAATCAAACACGTATTCTTTTATATTAATCGCGTTTCTATGGCATCATTACAACTGTAAAGAGAATTTTAACGTTAGCGTTAGACAATTTAACGAGGTAATACTTACTATTAATTACGACTATGATGCTTAGCGGAAAAGTTACGCACGTTAAACTTTGAGCAAAAAATATACGGATTGAAAATAAAATTGCATTAAAAAGGCTTAATTGTTTCTTAATGCTTGCATTGTGTAAGTACTTTGCACATAAAGTATAAAACTTATCTTTTCCTATTATAAGTCCAAAAGAAACTGTTTTGTATTGTCTTTGTTATTATTCTTTTTTGTTGATATTTTGTTTTAGTTTAAAGTTAGTTGTAATTTGATCGAGAAAAGCGGTACCTAGTTTTAGTTGAGCTATATATAAAGTTTGTTTACTTGCTATACTATAGCGCTAGTTCTTAAATCGTTAATTCTTTCATGAAATTTCATAAGGAAATGAACTCAAACATAAAAGTGAGGACGACAGAGGACAGAGCATAAAGCTAATCACTGCAGCATTTTTTATTCAGTAGTAATAGGTGTGATTTTGCAACGAAAATGGGTGATCTGTGAACTACCAAAACAGATTTATTAACGTAGCGAATACAAAGTACCCGCTTCAGAGTTTCCAGCGGATTACAACTCAAAGACCTTCAAACTTAGAGTGAACAGGCTTCTTCTGGGTGAGCTCGCTCCATCATCGACTCTGTCTGTGCCACTTCTGGCTTAGTCTAGAGTCAAGAGCAAACCCATTTCAAATAAAAAAAAAGTGGGGTAGTCTGACCGTGTGTACAACTGTCAAAATAATGACTGAGTTTCTAATATATAATTTCCTGCGCCTGATCTCTCTACGGTCATGTCGGAATGCCGTCTCACCGAATTATGAGAGTAAAGGAACAGAGAGTGCACCTGTGTATTGTGCACACACTTGTGTACTTTAATATCTCCCGAGTAATTAGCTAATCTCTGTTGAAATTGGCCGCTGTAGTCGACATTCGGCTTAATTCCAATGCGCCCTGTCTAACATTAAATTTAGGGTGAGTCTCTCTCTTTCTCTGCCAAAAAATACAATAAGAGACAGACTATATTAATTTAGAAACGTCAGACTAAACAGCTGTCCGTTGCTAAGGAAATTAGAGAATCCATAAACAATTTAGTAAGTGTGGACTAAAGTTAGACGAAAACACTCAAAAACTTGTAAACATGCGTAAACTCAACATTTAATTTGACGCATCGCATCACTTAATTTGACGTTTGTAGTCGGTCTCCTTTTGTTTGTTAGACAGAGAAAGAGAGAGAATGAACCTAAATAGGCCGATTATTATTTGTTATTATCTCGCACTCTGTCTCCTGGTCCAGCGCACCTCAGTTCGGACGACGATTAATTATTTGGGATATTTAGAACAAATCACCAACTCTATTACTGGTTGGACAGCGCGTCACCACACCACGGTTAATCAACGTCATGTCAATAGGTCTACTCAATAGTGATGCCGCTCTGGGAGCAATTAATAGGAGTTTTACATGGTGGGAAAATATTTGAATTCAGATTTAAAATAGAAAAATATAGGAATTGCATTGACTTTGCGTTACACAATAGTTATCGTTCAAGTGAAATGTTTCTTATTTATTTTATTACAGGAAAGACAGGGTTTTAATTTAAGTATTATGTGATAGAACAAGTAGGATTAATATAAACTAAAAAAATACAAAACGAATCGAAAACATAGCCACATACGAACATAGCTAACATGTAAAGTTAGGAAAAAAATATATAGGTAGGTATGTACAACCACTTAACGTATCAAAACAAATGAATATAGGTAATGTCTACGAGCTTAAGCTGGGTGCTAATATATTACTGTAAGTCAAAAATGGACTTAAATATTTTTTTTATAATGTCTGCTACTTAATTACGGAGAGATTACAAAAACGTGTAAAGAACTTAGGTTTTATATTGTAATCAGATTTTGTTATTGCAAAAATAAGCTTTGCAAACGTTGTGATGTGTTCACAGAAATCATTTATTTAATCACTTGTTTCATGGCTTTAGAAACGAAAAATTATTTTTTCGATTTCCCTAAGCGTTTTTTGGAAAGAATGACTAGTCCCAACTACTAATCCTTTCCGATTCATCGGCATCCGAGTGTCCTTGTTGATTCAGATTGCGGGCATTTTTTAATTTGACAGTTCCCGGTGACAGCAAAATATATGGCGTGACGTCTCGCTGCGCGCCTGACAGCTGACTAATGCTTGTCTATGGGCGGATTGACGGCGCGCGCCAAATCTTGGCACCGAAGCCCGATTATGCGTGTTAGCATAATTTTTATAGGCTATCATCATCCAGAATTCAAGATGTAGACCGTAGGCCATTACTAGCTACTTAAAATCTGCTAGTTAATAAAAAAACAAAAGTAAGTACTTAGAATAATAATAATTTAATGCGTATCGTTCATGCTAATATTTAATTTTTGGTAATACATTGGAGGTATGTATGAACTTATGCATTAGTGCATTCATTAGATTTAACAATAAATATCTGAATGTATTGAATGAATTGGTCCCAAGTCCCAACATGTACCTAGCCTTGAGTGAACACTCAGACGAATTTTCGCTAAACTTTCTAAAAGATTTTTAAGTATTAACGATTTCGAATCCTAAAAATTATTCTCATATTCACCAAATCGTAATAATCGTACTTATCTAAACTCGCTTAACTTAATGTGAAGAACTAGATACAGGCGGCTATCAGTTGTCTCAACTGCCTGCCTGATAACGAATAATAATAATAATAGCCCCCTAAAATCCTACCTTACGTCCGAGTCGAACATCAGACCACGTAGGGGGCGGACACGCGTACTGCTAAAACTTACGCGGCCAACAAGGCAAAGGTGACCCATTCAAAATGGAGCTACGTTCGAAGAAAGTTTTGAGTATAGAGTCGCTGCCCGGGGGCTATCGCCGGGGCACACCTGGAGCCGGTGCTGGGTGTTCCAGGATGCGATCCGCCGGCGACGAGGAGCTGAGCAGGCGGGCTCTCGTCGACAAAAATACTACAGCCGAAACCAATAGATCCTACTGGATACTCCGTCTCCGGTATCATCCACAAAGAGCCTTTTCCAGTCACCAAACTCATCCCCAAAATCTTACCAAACCCCAAACCCGAGTTCACCATCATCGTACACAACCAGTGAGTTTTCAGCGGATGTTGCACAGGAGACAAAATCTGTCAGTAAATCTGCGCCCACCGTTTTGAAAACTATAAATCCTAGAGTGAAATGGACCAATGAATATAATGAAGCAATAATTAGGTCCTATTACCACATCACTAAATTGGAATCTATTAGGATCACATACAGAAAACAATTACACCAGCAGTTTATTACAACATTCCCAGACCTTTCACATGTTTCTGAACAAAGAATAGCCGATCAAAAACGCCTTATATTACGCAATAAACTAATAAGCAATAGCCGTTTACAAGAAATCAGAAAAGATGTTGCCGAAGAACTTCGTATCGTAAGCAGTGACACACAAACTGCTGACACACCTGCCAACACTGACACCAACAGCAAAATGAGATGGACAGACGAATTAAATGAAAGCTTAATCAGATGTTATTATATTGTTACAGAAGTAGAGACAAACATGACAGAATACCGGAAAAAACTTCAGAACATATTTACACAACGTCACCCAAATCTTTCACACATCTCCGCACAAAGACTATCGGATCAACGGCGATCGATAGTTAATAATAGACTGCTACACCCTAGTAGATTACAAGAACTTAAAGACGAAGTACAGAATGCCAACATTAATTTCGACACATGCCCTGAATTACATAGCGCAGAAGAAGTGACAAGCATTATCTCACAGACTCAGGATACTGTAACTGAATCCGCCCATAACTCAAGAACACTTACACAATCAAACGATGCACATCCTGACACTAGTATCCAAAATACGATAGAAGACATCAATTTAACAAGAATAACACACAATACTCACAATGAAAACTTAGATTCACTTGTAATTGATAATGCATTCGAAGAAGCACTCAAAAGTTTTACAGATACTGAACCCACTAATAGGCCATTCATCCCAAAACAGAAAACTTCAAAAAGCTTGCAATAATAATACACTACATTATTAATTCAAACCTACCAAAATACTTGAATATTGACACAGATTTCAAAACACTCCAAACAATAATTTATTGCGCTGCGTGGACAGCAGCTAGTTGTAATGGGACAAAAATGGTCATGAATGCAAATGAAAGCGCACATAGAGTGAGATCTAATAGACCAAAGTGGGAGATTAGGCTAGAGAGAAAGAAAGAAGATCTAAGAGCGAAAATAGGCAGATTAATTCAATATAAAAACGAAAACAGGTGCCCGACCTTAGTGGCCCAAGTTAAGAAAATATTGGAACAGTATAGGATACATTCAATACATGAAGAGTCAAACACACAAATATCACATTTCATAGACACACTCAAACAAAAACTTACGGTTATTACGAGTAGGATAGATAGATATCGAGCATGTGCCCTACGCAAAACACAGAACACCCAGTTTCAAAACAACGAGAAACATTTCTATCGCAACTTAAAAAAAAACACAATACACGAACCAATATTAACTCCTCTAGTACTCCAAACCCTCCATCACCTGACATACTTCGAAAATTTTGGGCCGAAATATGGGAAGCACCTAAGGAACATAATGACAATGCAGATTGGTTAGAATCAGAGTATAAGAGGAACGAGCACTTACCACAAATGTCTTTTGAAATTATTCCGATAGATATATTTCAAAATGTAATTAGTCAACTCCATAATTGGAAGGCCCCAGGGACTGATAAAGTACACAATTTCTGGTATAAAAAACCAACATTCACCCATCCGTTTTTACACAACTACATAAACAAATTTATCCAAAACCCGCACACTATACCAGGCTACATAATGGAAGGAACTACATACATGATCACAAAAGACCTTTCTGACACAGCTAACCCAGCCAAATACCGACCGATAATTTGCCTCCAAACCATATACAAAATAATAAGTTCATGCGTAACCAATTTAATCTATCAACATATAGAAGCAAATCAAATACTAGCCGAACAGCAGAAAGGTTGCAGGAAGTTTAGCCAGGGATGTAAAGAACAACTGATCATTGACTCCGTCGTATTACGCCAAGTGCAACAACAGAAAGGTGAACTCCATTCCATGTATATTGATTATAAAAAAGCCTACGATTCCCTACCTCACTCGTGGCTTCTCAAAGTACTAGACATTTACAAAATACATCCTATCCTGACAAATTTCTTACAATCCGTTATGCAAAAGTGGATAACAAGTCTCAAAGTAGCGCAAACTGAAACAGACCCCATACACATCAAACGAGGAATCTTTCAAGGGGACTCCTTGAGCCCACTGTGGTTCTGCCTAGCCTTGAATCCACTCTCCAATATTTTAAATGACACAAATGCAGGATACAACTTAAAATATAAAAACACTAATAATGAGCTAATCCAGACCCAGATAAATCATCTCATGTATATGGATGATATCAAATTGTACGCACAATCACAGAGCAGTTTATATCAGCTGGCCAACCGCACAGAGCAATATTCACAGGACATTTGTATGGAATTCGGGATTGATAAGTGCAAAATTAATGCAATCAAGGCTGGACAGAACCAACAACATTCATATCAGCTAGACTCAGGACAGCATATCGACTCGTTAGAAGAGAAAGAGGTTTATAAATATTTAGGATATAATCAGGCGAAACAAATACAGTACAAAGACACTAAAACTAAACTCTTGCAGCAGTTCAAACACAGACTCAACTCTCTATTAAAATCTCAGTTTTTTTCCCGTAACTTAACTAAGGCCATAAACACTTTTGCTATGCCTGTGTTGACATACTCATTCGGCATTATTCCTTGGTCAAAAACAGAACTGAAGAATACTCAGAGAATAATTAACACAAACTTAACCAAACACAGAAAACACCACTCTCGAGCATGTGTACAGCGACAGACACTGCCTCGCCACGAGGAAGGTAGAGGCATAATAGACATCCAAAACCTCCATAACAAACAAATAACAACTCTCCGTTCTTACTTCCATGAAAAAGCTACCACATCTACTCTCCATAAAGCAACTACCGAAGCAGATATAAAATTAACACCATTAAACCTACAAGACAAAATATTTCAGAAGAATGAGACACAAGTTACAGTACAAGCCAAAATACATGAGTGGTCCCGAAAGTCTCTTCATGGGAGACACCGCCACGACTTATGCCAACCCAATGTCGACAAAGTTGCGTCGAACGCCTGGCTGAGTCGTGGTGAACTTTTCCCTGAGACTGAAGGGTTCATGATTGCCATACAGGACCAAATTATTGAGACCCGTAATTACCAGAGGCATATCATGAGGATCGCAAACTTACCGACGGACTTCAGAAACCATACAGCATATAACAGCAGCATGCAAATCAATAATACAGACTGATTACAAACACCGCCATGATCAAGTCGTTAATATAATACACCAAAAACTAGCGCACAAGTATAAACTCATACCGGAAAGTCAAAAGCCTACACCATACTATAAATACACACCAGAACCCGTTCTGGAAAATAATAAATACAGACTTTATTTTGACCGAGCTATACTGACCGACAGAACTACACACTACAACAGACCCGACATCACACTTCAGGACAAGTTGAACCGCACTGCCACCATTATAGATATTGCAATTCCGAACACTCACAATTTACAAAACACAATATCAGAAAAATTTACAAAATATACAGACCTTAAAGAAGAGATCAGACGAATGTGGCGCCTTAACGACGTAAGCATTGTTCCTATCGTGCTGTCAACTACAGGAGTTATCCCCAAGCAACTGCACGAATCACTCAAGAGTCTCAATCTACCACCACCGACATACATATCACTCCAAAAGGCAGTAGTACTGAATACTTGTAGGATTGTTCGAAAATTCCTTCAGGCTACTCAAGAATCGATACCACATACAGAAGTACCCACACAATTAGACTCAGCCACTCAGCACTACACAACACAACTACACAATTCCGTCCAAACAAACCACTCCACACAAACACACCAACAAGTTTTATTGGGATTGCACTTGGCTTAGGCTCGTGCTCTCTTATAATACCGGCTGAAAAGCTGAGACACAAAAGTGTACAAAGAAATAATAATAATAATAAATTATGATTCATTAAACCACCAATTTATTTTAACTCATTGTTATAGAGGTGGAGTATTTTATGACGGCCACCAAACTTTGATTTAGTTACCGAAGATGTTTGTGCCTAAACAAAATTAACGAGCTCGGAAATCTCGAGTTATGATACGAGTATTAGATAAATGTTTTGGATTGAGTCGTTCGCTTCGACGGAATGTCGTCCGAAGTCAAATGCTTGGGAGAATTCTGAGCTGTGAATTTTTCTTTAGCCTCTGCCGCTTTGGATTAAGGTTCAAGATCGTCTGATTTTCGATTTTAGTTGGTAAACATCATTGAGTATTGTGTTTTCGATCGTTTGGTTCGATTAGAGCGAGATGCGTTATCTGCGGTATTCAGGGGTCGTGTCAGCCACCTTGTGTTCCGTCGTTTGTTTCGGGCTGATGGGCTTGAGGATAACTCGATCTAATGTATGCGGAGCTGAATTTTTAAGTAGCGAATGTTCAAGGATTATTTTTGGATGTAGTGTAACAAGCTGGAGTAATTGCGATTTGAAAATTGATCGATTTGTTTAATAATCTTTAGTCATTCAGTAAGTACAGGGCTGATTCCGGAGAGCCATTAAGATTAAAGTAAAGTTAAGTTCAGTTTTTCTCTTTCTCTGCTAAACGAACTAAAAGATACAGACTTTTATAATTTAGAAACATCAAACTAAACAGCTGTCAGTTGCTAAGGAAGTTACAGAAACCATAGACCATTTAGTAGGTATGTCATTCATTAGACGAAAACTTGTAAAAATACGTAAGAAATCGTATCACTTACTCGTAATTTGACGTTTCTTAATTATTGTCTGTCTGTCTCTTTTCATTTGTTTAGCACAAAAATAATGTATAATGATCTTAAAAAGAGCACTTTGGAATCGAGCCCTATTTCGATAAAATCACCGGTAAGATATTTCCGGAACATATCATCGAACCAAACATTAGTAATAAATAAATAAAAATAGTTATTGTATACTAAGAGTCTAAGATCTTGGACCTCTTAGGAGTAGACTCTCTACTGCTGAGTGATTTTCTACATCTTCTTTACTTTAAAGTTTAGGCAGAGATACGCAATTCCTTTGTCTTCCGCCTAGCCAGAGCGTGTGAGTGAAAGGTCTCAATCTCAACGTTTCAAGTACATATTTGATTTAATCAAAGCTCAAAGTTTGTTTTACAGCAAAACTAGTTTGCGATTACTAACCGCTTTCATCATTCTAGTTTTCGCCAAAAACTGGCAGATCGCGTGCTAACTCCGGTCGCCATTTTCTTCATTTCCCGCCAAAAGTTGACATTTGGCATGATTGCCACAGATTATCGGGGCAATGAGCGGCCAACCCCGCGCGGGGCGTGGCGGGGGCGCGGCGGACGCTGCAATCGCGATGCAATTTGCATTCTGCACGCGACTGCTACCGATCGCACGCGATTCTATGAGTATCACACACTTGAAGGAAAACGCATACAATTTGAAAAACCTCATTGGACCTATAAACCTTAGTGTACAGTAAATGTTGACTTCCGAGCAATGTAGCCTGTGGCTGCAACTCACCGCATGCGGCGCCTCGGAACCGCGCGGCTATCATTAAACTATGGAAGTGTATGAACCCTTTCTGAAGGATGCGTCATGTTGCATAAGGCCATCCTATACACGTAGAGTTGCTACCACCAGAGCCGCATGCGACTTTACGCCAGCCGCAAGCCGCATTGCTCCGAAGTCTACCTTAATCAGCACATCAGACTACAAATATTTCAATTAGTCGCAGAATATCAAATACTCTGAACGCCAAAACCTTAAAAGGCCGATTACGGAAATGGCCTACAATTTGCTGTACGTACAACAATTATGTTGCGCACTAAAACATTATTTTTTAAAATTGTAAAATATCTTAAACCTTGATGTACTATTGAGTTTGGGTTCCCAATCCCAACCCTCCCAGATTGCTTGGGGAGACTGCAGTAACAATAGTTACCTGATCTCTTGGTGGGACGCAATTTCACCGGTTTTTCTAAAATTACCTATTCGCATCTATCGCAAGCAAAGTAGCTCTATTAAGGCACAACACAACGAACTGTAGACCTTGCGGTAACGTTTTATTGCACTACAACGCGAACCTCAGGGTTACGGGTGTACCTTATTTACAGGATATCTTTACTCTGAGGAACACGAAAAAACATCAAAGGTACACGCAAAGACCCCCAAGTTCCCACAAACAACTTTGGAATCGGTGACATACACCTGTCATCCTAACGCTCACTACTGCAACCTTTTAGCCGATGCTATACAGTGTGTAAGGCCTCTAACACAGCACGAGGCGGGCGGGGTCGCACAATACGACCTGCTAATTGACCTTTTGCTTGGATCCGACCTAGGCGCAGGTGTTAACGTCTGCGGCTGACCTGTGGTGGCTATTTGTTTAATTAAAAACCGCAAATCTTGAGGTTTACGATACGAGGTGCCACTCAGCCAGGATCAAAGCCTGATCCATTAAAACTGGCACACCAAATATTTTTTGGGAGAGAAAACGCTCTGGGATGGAAATGGAAGACCAACTAGCCTAAGCCCGTCGGCCGCAACCAACTAGATATGCATGTTAAGTTTGGTATAAATACCGCAGAGGTTTCTGATAAAAAAATGTGGACTATGATGTTGATTTACAAATAATATTGATTCAGTAGGTAGGTGAAGCTACTGAAGTTAGTCTTTGCAAATAAACTTCTGACTTTGACTTTCCCGTGTTCCAGAGAAAAAGAGGAGTAAGATATCAAATATATAAAAAAAAAACAAAAAGAAGAACCAACAGTCTCAATACCATTGAGTTTAAAGGTTTTAATTGGCAAATACGTATTTTGTGATTCTTGGTATGATATTTATAGTAGTAGTGGCTTTTCATCTTTTCAGGCTAGTATATAATGGAATGATTTTAACAGATCTAGAACAGACTGTAGATTTTGGCACTTCATACATTCACAACGTAATTTTCGCTTAAATTACCGCGATGATCGTAGGTAACGCAGACTAAAGATGACGTAGCACATTATGCACTAGTTAGCATACTCTGACGCAATTAAACACCTATTCCAAGTTAAAATTCGATATTTCGACACATCACTCTTGGCCGCCATGTTTATTGACAGAGCGCGGGAAATAATCCAGATTTCGCGCGCAATTTCAAACCGCATTATAATTTGTTTATAACCTGCATAAATAGATTTCGCCAGGCCTTAAATTGAATGTGGTAATTCTAAACTGTATGACGTTGAATTAAAGGTCTTTAATGTGCAGTGATTTTGTTAAGCTTCGGTGTTGAGATTGAGGTTATGTTTGCGTTTGGCGCGCAAATCTGTCGGCTGCGTTCAGGCGCCGCGATATTTGTTTTGCTAATATATTTAGAGGTGTGCTCATCATATTTATGTAACAACGATGCAGGTAAACCATAACAATTAGGTAGTTTCTGTTTTATCGAGCTCCAACCGAAAGTAAAATTGTCCGATTTGGGCATAGGACACATTATGCTGCCATAATAATAAACCTTGATTAAATACTTTCGCCCGCCTATCAGCAGATAATGCAAAGAAAGAGCTCATATTTAGTTAGAGCCAGGCCTCGTCTAAAAATATTGGAAAATAACTCCTATTGTACCTGATTTCTGACTGCTTATACCTACCTATCTTTATTCGGTTTTGTAGATAACTGCAGGCAAAATGCATTCTATAGCTAAGCTGAGTGAGTAGTAGAAAATTCCACAATGTTAAGTTGCGGGTTCAATACTTTTTAGTCCAAGAGTTTATTTCTATCAATGAATGTACCCGTCATGATAAATAATTCGATCCCATAAACGTCTTGACATAATGAATCGTGTATTAATAGGCATAAAGACGGTTCTATTCCCGTTTAACGCGTGTATTGCCGCAGTATCGAGCGCGTTTTGGACATAATTCAGCGGGTCGGTGGTACTGCGCGCGCGGCGGGGCGCACCTGTGCGTGCGCAGATCCACAGAGGAGTACAGTGAGGTACAAAAATATTTAAAAAATATATACAACTTAACAAAGGTTGTCTGGAAGAAATTGCTTTCAGCAATAAGACCGCCTAAATTGTACTATTCTCTATGAGTATTTATGTGAATTTATACTGTGTGTGGTGTGCAATAAACAGTATCTATCTTAACAATAAATATTATAATACGTGATTATGTACAAAAAAATATAAAAAGGTTACATATACCTTGTGTATCCTTTTTATGTGGGTCACCACTGATGTCAATCGGCCTCTTGGAAATCCCTTTAAAAAAGAGATACAAACTGCCGTACTCAGAGACGTCAACTAAAGTTTATCCTTCATTAAGACTCATGCCATCCTTTTCCATTTAGTTGACAAAGAAAGTGACAGAACGAGACTTAATTATACAATGTGTTAGTTAACCGACCCGACAAACTTTAAGAGCTTCTTCTACATAAAATTTTAATCATAAAATGTCCCATACATGTGGGGTGAAAAACTAACTTAAGATTTTTGAGATGAATTAGAGCAACTTAAATTTTGTCTGTATTTTTTGGGTAAAAATATTTTTTAACAGTCTACGATATTGTTTTCGATACTTTAGTGATATTTATTGGATTGCAACTCATTTTGAGTTATCCGACACGATTTTTCCTACACGATGACCAAATAATTAAAATGCCGCCATTCCGAAAGGGTTGAGTTTTCATCCCACTTATATAGGACATTTTATTATTAAAATTCACTGTAGAAAAAACCCTTAAAATTTGTCGGGTCGGTTCCCAAACACATTGTAGATTAAATTTAATTGACGTCTCTGAGTGCGGCAGTTAGCGTTGGGACTTCACGGACCCAGTGCTTCGACTCCAAACGTTTTAAAATATAAAATAGTTGGAGACTTGAGGAGACCTTTGCCCAGACCCAGGAGAAAAACGTGTGGAGCTCCTTTGTATTTCTATTATATTTTTTTCTGCAACCCTCTCGAAGTATTTTTATTTCCAGTAGAACGCGAAGTGATTCTTTGTTGTTGTTTTTACAATATTTTGTATCCGACTGTATCACTCAAGTAGAGTGTATATTTGATTTGATCGGCATATGATAGATTTTTTACTTTTCTCAGATTTTCAATTGGTACAGTTATAAGAACTTGTGTTGTATTAATTGGCGAAGTACTTTTCTCAATTGCAGTAAGGAAATAAGTAGGTTAACGTAGAAACAACAAGAGAAAACCAATTTTGCTTTGGTATTCTGTAAAGGCACACATTCTTATAATACACACTTTATACAGTCACGGATATTTTTTAAGAATATGAATTCAAATCATTCATAATATTTTTTTATTATTTTGAAAATGGAACCCCGAGGCGAAAATGACCGCGCCCGCAGCGCTCCTCGCGGCGGACAGGCGTAACCAATCGCTCAAAAAATGCTCAAACCTTTTTATTTTATTTCAAACTTTTTTATTTTATTTCCGATTCGGTACGCGATTGAAAAGTGACGTTATTCTTTTCACACGAGGATTATATTCATGGTTACTTTTCTTACAATGTAATGTCAAATTGAATGCGAAAGCAGTGAAAGTTAACACAATGAAAATTAAATGGAGTCAACTCTGTTCATTTCAGAACTTTCAGCGTGTAGTATTCTTACTTGAAGAGTATCATTTTAGTTATTGGTACCTACTTAGCAAAGAGATTGTAAACCAGTTGTTCAGTTTATTTATTGTAAACTTATAAACATCATAAATGAGTAAAGTTTAAACTAAATTACCTTGTATCATCCATCTTTCTAAGCACTTGGCTCTCAGGACACATTATTATAAATACCTAAATGGATGGTCTTCTTACTCACGAATGAATAAACTTGAAGAACTAAACTCGTACCTAATTTAGTATGCCAAAACACACACACTCACACACACACACACACACATACACACACACACACACACACACACACACACACACACACACACACACACACTCACTCACAATCAATTAGTATTATTATCAGTAGTATAATTTATAAGTTTTACGTAGTTTGTTAAGTCAAAGTCAAAAATAGTTAATTCAATTTAAGACCACTATATTATATATTTGTTTATGTTAATGTAGTGTTAGTTATGGAAGAGCGTGGTCTCCTGGCACAGGCATTCTGTAATGCCTAATAGGAGACTACATCAATTAATAACCTTAAAAATGTACTTTTTTACGTAAATTAAGATTTTTATTTATTATATTATTTATAATAAAATCTCGTTTCACGTGACATGTGCGTGTCCCACCACCAATTTCCCCATTATACGTTTACAATCGATTACAGAATGAATTCCCCATTGGTTGTTTATGGAATAACCACGGCTGCGTGTGCGCACCGCACAAAAATGGCGGGCCGTGTCGCGCCGCGGGGCGCCGTATGCGATGCGGCCACCGGGGAGGGTTGAGGTGTTGCCCAGGGTTGCTGCTTTATTAAAAACTAGCAGCGACTTCGCCTGCGCCAAAAGTCAGATTTTCCATACAAATTTTCATCCCCCATTTCACCCCCCCTGATAATATTATATCGCGACAAAAAGTAGCCTATGTCCTTCTCAGGGTCTCAAACTATCTCTGTACCAAAAGAGTTGTCCAATAATGGTTTTTTATTATATTTTTTTGAGTTTATAAAAACAAATCATCAAATCTTTCCTCTTTATAAAATTAGTGTAGATTAAGCCAACTAGACGGATGTCAAACTACTTACGACGACGCCTAGAACGAAAATACCGAAGGAAATTAAAAATAATATTGTTACAATTAGTTGAAATGCCTAAGTTTATTTTAACACCATTGCCTTTTTCAATTTCCATCGATATTTTTGTCGTATTCGTCGTCGTTTACCATTCGTCAAGTTGGCTTCGTCGTGTAGTGTGTCAGGAATGGTCCCTTCTGATGCCAGCCACTTATCTGAAGAAAAGGCTATGCACATTCTCTGCTCATGCGGGCCGATCATGAGCAAAAGAAGTATGCATCTAGAGCAGCATCATATCCTGCTCCTGGATGAGACAGTGAAATTCAAAACTCCATAAATCTGGAGATTCTTGAATTAAACGGGCACATGTGGTGAGCTTGTGGTGAGCTATAATCAAAAGGGCTGCCACAATAGACCAATCAATGGTCGAGGCAGCCATCATATGGCTTAAATGAAATTAAATAATGATATTCGGTGGTGGTAACGTCCCTCAGCATGCAGAGTGGTCAAAACCAGAAGTGGTTACAACCAGAAGTATTCAAAACCAGAAGTAATCACAATCAGGCGTAGTCACCGACCGTCAAAGGCGTTACGCGTTCCTTTTGTCACAGAAATCAGTTGGTAAACGTGCTTAGCAAGTGGAGCAGAGCAGAGGAGTCCTGTTAATACTGGCTGGCTGGATGATGTTAGACTAAGAATTTATTTTACTTACTGCGCTGGCTCAGCGACTCAAAGAGGATTGGCCTCTGACACCAGAAGACGCAACTTCTTTGAAGAAGGATTGGATTGTGACAAGGGTAGAGGGTCATGCATTTTATTCTGTTGCTAGAGTAGAGGGAGAGATCCTTCCACTCTAGCAGCAGAATAAAATGCATTTCACACTCAAGTATCAATTTTGAGGGCGTCTAATTAGTGTCATACCAATTTTATCTTCTACATCGTTGATAGCTAAAATCTTCATGAAAATCTGTTCAGTAGTTTGTGATATTATCGCGAGCATAAATCCACAGCCGGGGATTTTAATGTTTGCAAGTTCTTACGAAATTAAATTAAATTTGTATTTTTTTCACAATTACAAAACATTTTTCACTAAATTGTAATTTTATGTATTAAAATACTCTAATTTTATTGCAGTCTATCTTAGCAACCCTGGAAGGAGCATTATGCGTGTCTGCGTTTAGTATTACAAGGCACGTACTTTCCTAGTTGTAAACTAGTAGGATGCTAGCCGGAAGGCGTATAAATATAATTTTAATTACGACATGATTCGTAAACTTTTTGACCACCGTACACCACTGTGCGCGATGGCAGAGCTACTGGACACTATGGCGTATGCTCAGTGGTTCAGAATAAATTAAAGTCAAGCAATAATAATTTTAGTAAATACATGATTTGGCCCAGGCGGATTAGTAGGAGCAAAAACTTAAGTAATACTTAGGCAAGGTAGGTACCATAAACTCTACTCGTATCAAATTATAATCTGAGCTATCACAGTTTTGGCGCAAAATATGAGTAATATGACGCATCGGCAGTATCGGCACCTCATAAATAATTTTGGCAAGCAAAGGCATCGTCGCGTACAGCCGGGGTCGACGGCCAGGGGCGCTCGCGCCTTGACCGCAGTGAAAGTAACTCAGTCCGATGCGGTGTCAGAGGCCCTATTCTGTAACACCGTGTCTGTTTGTCGGCTCTCTCACCCACACCGAAATGCTTCCTTGAGTGAGTGGGACGGGAAATGACGACGGGCATGCAACTTACAGAGCAGGGCTCGCGACACTTAATGTAACCAGATAATAATCGTACGAGATCCACTTCGCTTATGTAACGGTGATAGTAAAAACAAACAGAGTGAATGTTGAATCGAAAGGTGCACAATTTGAAATAATAATCTCCTGTTAAATGAGTACTGTAATTACCACCCAAATGTGTGCAAGAATAAAAAAGATCGTATGTCTGTTACATGATGCAAGTCAACTGATTTCAACGTGCATATAAAAATAACTCTCCTGTCGTTGACAAAACCAATTAGTGTATCAACGATAATATAAGAATCACCAATTAATTTGTCGCCACAAAGTAATGGATGTGACAGATTTTAATTACTTCAACACGAATTGGATGCGAATGTAGAGCGTGCGCGCGCGCATCGAAGTATTTATTTACATAAAAATTTCTGGAGCCAAAAATACATCAGCACTGTGTCACGGTCAACGCTCAACTATGTATATTTTTAGCGATTTTTGTTTACCTACTTTTGTCTGTTCACTCGCGGCACAGATTATATAATAGTTAGGAGCGATGATATAATTTAATTTGCAATCGCGATGGTTAAATGATGTGTTTGAGTTTGTTCAACTCTCAAGATAAGAATTGTACACCAAAACGAATTACCTACGGACTTTGTACTTACGTCAATATGTGCACTTTAAGAAATGAAATTTATGTATTTTATGTGCTTCTCAATCTCTTAGTCGTGCTGGGTTTAAAAACACTGCAAGTTTACTAAAAGTTATTTAATTTTCATATTTATATCTATCTATACAAAATCAACAACATTACATAATAGTCAACAACGATTGCAAACAGCATCAACAATAACAACAAAACTGTACTACACACAATAAATATCACAAGTCAACAATTAGTCAATACTGACAGAAATACATCTCCGCCAAATGTACTTAGTCATAATATTTACAAGTGGACTAGGCCCGGCCTTTCCACACCGTGAACCCCAAAAGAGGTCTTTGACGAAAAGCTTACAAAGTAAGCTATTTTCTTTGTACACTTTACAAATCCACAAACGAAATTTAACAATTGGCACAATCCTGCTATTCCTTGGCCATAAAAAAGTTATGAAAGCGATGACAGCACCACCAATCAAAACTTTTTTTTCGTTTTGGCTTGCTAATAGCGTAGCCATTATTAAGTAAATATTAGGGACACAGGGAGATAAGAAAATTCGGAACCCGGGAGAACCAATCAAATCTCGTCCGCAGAATTGCACTTTTCGTTTTACGAAGTAATGTATTTAGTGCTTGCCGCCCTTGTGGTGGTAGATGTGTTTGTACACGGGCACGTGGACGGGGTAAGGTTTGGGGATAGGCACCTCAACCCTCTTTTCAACCTCGACGGGGTATGGTTTTTCAACCTCATAAGGGACAGGCTTCTCAACCGTGTAGGGCACTGGCTTTTCAACTATTTGAGGGACGACCTGAAAAAAAAAAGAATGTGCTTTCAAATTTTTAACAAGACTGAAGTTAAATTGGCGGAATTCAATGGCAACCAATGATCCCTAACTTGGCCATAAACCAACCATGAAGTAGAAGAAGAATAATTCTTGATGCCTTTGCTGTCAGTTGACAAAAGTAAAATGTCAAAAAGTGCAGGAAAATGTATTTTTTCATAAAAATGCGTGAGATTTTACTTTCGATGGCCAGTAAGTTAACGTAATGGTTAGCTTCAATGCCTTAAAGTTACGGATCGCTCGATTCTTGTAAAAACTAAGAGACAATGGGCATGATACAATCTATGGGACGTATTGTGCTCGCAAATGGAAAATTGCTAGGTTTCTCTTCGCTTAGCGATGAAAATTGTATCTATATGTGCTAGAAAGTCATTGGAAGGTAAAAGAAATCGAAACGAAACCATACAGTAAAAATATAACTGATGACATGTGGTTTGGCTAAGCTGCTGGATGATGGTAATAACATTACCTAGAGTATTCAGTTTGTGAGCCTTAAGCGCTGTAATGTGGGAGATGATAATATATGTCTAACATCTTGTGAGTTGCTTACGCATAAATGCGTATGCTTATGGACCCCCAAAAGTATTTTTCATTTCTCCAGGTAAAGTTCTAGAATGTACGATGGCTCACCTTGTAGACAGGCACGTGTATCGGCTGTTCCACAGTGACGTGCACGGGGTAGGGTTGCGGGATGGGCACCTACACGTACTGCGGCACCGTCATCACCACAGGGTGCGGGATAAGCACACCAATCTTCTTCACCACCCACTTGGTACTTACCGTGCTAGCAGAAGAACAGCTACTACTCTGGATGCTCGTTCAAAAGGTAAACTTGGTTAACCATGCTCACACCTACAGAGTTACTAATCTACAGGGCCTTTGTCTGAGGTATTACAGTGCCAGACCTGGCGATAATGACTGCTCCAATCGAGAAAAGAGTACACTTACGATTTAACAGCTACCGATGAAGATCTACTGCTCTATCTGCTGGACGATGGTAACGTTACCTAATGTACATTCAGTACGAGCCTCCAGTTTACTGTGGAAGCCGTGGATAAAAATGATGAAAGTTTCTTGCGCAAAAAATGGTTCTCTGGTCTTTCCCGTCTAGAAAACATGCAGTGGCATTTAGACCACCAAATTCCGGATTCTAGCTCTTATGACTAACTGCTTTTAAAGTTCTAGAATGTACGATGGCTTACCTTGTAGACAGGCACGTGTATCGGCTGCTCCACGGTGACATGCACGGGGTAGGGTTGCGGGATGGGCACCTTCACGTACTGCGGCACTGACACCGCCACGGGGTGCGGGATGGGCACCCCAATCTTCTTCACCACCGTCACGTGGTACGGCTTCGTGTGTTCGGTGTGGGAGTGGCCTTCGGGCTCCCAGTCTTCTGAGGGCCTGCCGGAGGCTAGAGCTGCTAGCAGGAGGATGGATGCTGTCTTCTGGAATAGGAGGTTTGGTTTTTTTATTGGAATTCTGAAATGTCATCGGGGCCTGTAAGACTTGCAAACAGACTGTTGACACCTCAGATTCAGGTTGGCTGACACCATCTATGAATTTCTTACGGCACCGTTTATTGTTGCACTAATCAGCAATAATTTTAATAGTAACCCGTTGCCATCTTTCTTTTTGCATGACTGGCAAAAATGCTTTTTTAAATGAATTCCACTTTTTGCACTTTTATTTATGCAACAATAAAGTTTAGTCCTAAATAAAAAAAAGTTTTTTTCGCGAATGATAACTCTCTTCATAATAAATATAAATCAGACCCATCGAATGTCATTAACTCATTAATTACTTTTGTTCAATGAAAAAAAAACTATTATGGCGAGCTTACAAGACTAGACTTAAATTGAAATATTCATTAAACAGACTTTTGATAAGTATGATTTAATCAAAATTAGCACGTGATCCAATTATTCATTATTAAAATGCTTTTTGCGCCCGAAAGGTCAGTGACTCTTAAACGAGATCAAGATATAAACTAATATTCATATTTAATTGCCTAAAGATATTCAATATACGCAGCAAGGAAGTAATCACTATGTAAATGATGGCCATAGTTTAAAACTACAAAAGATTTTACGAGGTTTGAGACGTTAAAATCAATAAAATTACACATTACTTTTGATTTAAATAGCATTTTTATGGACCGCGCCGATCAAGTAAAAATGGTATAAAGCAATTATTTCCAAAAGTTGGTCATAAAAATGACGATATCATTGTCAACCTTAAAAAATAAATGTGATACCACAAAATCATATTCAGTAGTACTTTGCATTACAAATTAAAATGCAAATCGAATTTATAAATTGTAAGAATTCTTGTACGTACAAGTTATTATAAAAGCTCCTGCGTTAATGACACAAGGATCGACTATTTAAGGATTATTAAAGGTGGAATTAGTACTTTATTGAATAAAAAGAGTATTATAAAGGTCATAAAGATACAACTTAAAGGGTATAAGTTGTAAAGATAGGCCTTTAAGATACTAAGACTATGTAGGTTAGTTAAATACTAACCCCCTTACTAATAGTGAATTTGCCACTACTGTAACATTTGTATAAATATGAAACAGCTAATTTGGAATTAATGACAGGAAAGTGACATGACATAGTGGTGACGAACATTTTGAATTAGCATTCTTATATTTATTCAAGTGCTATAGCAATATCATAATTAATAATACAATCTTGTAGACACATCACATCTCGTATTGTGATGTGTCTAAATTGAAGGTAGGCATTTGGTAACTAATATTACTAATTCTAAGTGTTTTTTCATCTATAAAGCAAAAAAGTGTGCAATCCAACGTTATTGATAACGGTTTTTAGTATTTATGTAGTTAGCAACTGTGTAGTTATTAATTGATTAGTTAGCAGGTCAACTTGAAATCGTGTCAAGCGCTGTCAAAAAGAATAAAGCTCTTCCGATTCCGCTCCAATTGCTGTGTTACGTTTGACACATTTCTTTTTTTAATAAAAATTATGTAATTTACTCACGAAAGCGATCATGTTGAGGTGTTTAGGTGTTGTCGACGGCTAAGTACTGACTGTGCTGTGGTTGTGAATAACGACGGTTTTATACGAAGCGAAATGCGAGCTGCACCTTTCCATTCAGCGATGGTATCTTTGTACTGCGAGACTTTCTACGTTCTATGCCTGTGCGTTGCAATCACAAGCGTGTTGATTCATTGCTAGTTTTCTTAAGCTTTTGAAACCAAGCTGGATTACAAGATCATCAATGGTAACATTCTTGGGTATTCCATTTCAAGAGATAGTGACAGTGAATGGTTCCGTAGTATGATTCGATTGTACTATTTGGGTTTAATAAGGAGAAGTTAAAACCGCTTTTTTTTTGGTTTTGTCTTGATTTGATTTTGTCTTGATGTGTGCGGAATTTTTTAGTTAATTTTAATCGATAGAAAGTTGTGTAACATTTGACAAAGTTACGATGGAAGAAGCTATGGCACAAAAAAATGTGTCTTGCTCTGTTTTCAAAGAATTTATTTAAAAGTGGCTTCCTACTACTCCCTAAAAGTTGTTTAGCATATTTAACCATAGTGATAGATGATTGATGAATATAACCTCTTAATTTGGTAGTAATAGGGATGAAATGTGTCCTGAACCGAAACAAGATAGTAAAATAAAAAGAAACATAGGCCTTCCCCACAGATTTCAAAAGTAAATTGTTTCAGGTGCAGATCCTGAGGTATGGCAGCGAGGCTTGGATGCTAACGGTAAAGGAAGAGGAAAAACTTTTAGTGGCTGAAAGAAAGATCTTCAGAAAAAATATGGGACCCACGCAACGAGATGACGGAACCTGGAGAATACGTAAAAACGCCGAAATCGAAGAGCTTGTGGCTGAGCCTAACATAATCAGCGGAGTAAAATCTTGTAGACGCCGATGGCTTGGCCACGTAGAAAGAATGGGAGAAGATCGCGCCGTGAAGCGGTATACGGATATCTGGGACATCCAGGTGGGAAACGCCCAGTCGGACGTCCTAGATATCTTTAGAAGGATGAAGTGGAGAAGGACCTGCGTGAACTCAAAATAGCCAATTGGTAAAAGATTGCGCAGGATTGGAAAGAGTGGCATCTTCTAGTGTCGGAAGCCAATCTCCACTTTGGGTCGCTGTGCCAGCGATATAAGTATGTAAATTGTTTCAACGAAGTGTATTCGTTAGTTTGAGGCTAGGTAATTAGTGTTAATTACCTAGCCTCAAACTAAGCGCAAGCTTGTGCTATGGCTATTTTAGTTCCCTGTACAGTCGGTAGGGGCGCTTTGATTCGACACAAAAATTATCTGTCATTTCTTAGAGAATATTTAGTCCAGCGTACTTGTACTATAGAGGTCAGTTTATGCGGCTGAAAAGGGCCTTTTGAATTTTTACCAACTTTTTTCTAAAATCATAGGAAACAAAGTGAATGACATAAAGCCATTTGTCATGGCGTCATTGATGTTGTAACTAGTACGTCGGAAATGCGAAAATGATGGTCGCTCCCGTAACCCACACTCGTCGCGTAATAATGGCTATGCGTTAAATGTTGCGGTTTTCATTGAAGATGTGCTATTGCCAGCTTTTGGTTATGTAAATAATATTTGCAGCATGACGTAGTAAGTTACCACCACCACCGACCACCAAGACCACCGAGGCAGTTGCAACGATAGGTTCACAATAAAATTAATATTTGCAATTGACCACTTCTTACTTAGTACAATAGTGTAATATGTACCTAACTTACAAACAACTCATTCGTATAAAGTCTGTCTGTAGGTACAACGTGTTTGTATTGACATTTCTTAACCCAAAACTTAAGGTTTGGAAGAGAGTCTCTGGAAGAGATCCCTCTTAGCGATGCGATGTAATTTTTTCCAGGGAATCATCATCGCATCGTCGCTTAACATAAGGTGAGATAATGGTCAAATGTCTGCATAATAAAAAAAAATATATGGTGCGTCAATAAAATTGATGTCCCTATACTCTATCAATAAACTTATCTCGGTCAGTTAGTATGAGGGACTCAATATTTTTGGGTGACATGCTTCGATATCCTTAAAAGTAGCATACCTCTACGACTTTAGTATGAAAACGTTGTGTTGATCCGTTGCCCACAAGGCATCCGCTGAAAATCAGTTTTCGTGGCATGCCGTTGCACGGTTGCCACGAATAATACTGAGCGGATGCCTTTTCGGCACATCATTTTAGTAATAGTTGTGTAATTCCTGTCTTTGTAAACCTCGTGTGTGTGTAAATGTCGAATAAATGTATTTTCTTTCTTTTTTTCAAAACTCTCGCACTCTAGCAGTAATTGCTGCTTTTGTCTGCTTTACTGATCGACTTTCAACTGAAGCCCCCTTCTTACAAAACACTTAGTGCCAAGTTTAACCCAGGACTAAAATTAGCCAGCCAATCAGAAAAGCGTTTTATCTATAGGTAATGCCACAAAAGTGTGACATTTCTAATTTGTCTGCTAATATTATTAGTCCTAGTTTAAACTTGGTGGCACTAAGTTTTTGTAATAAGGCCGTAAAAGTTCTAAGTAAAATGTCAATCCTTTTATTGGCTGTTAGCATTATGTACATTTCAATGTATTTTTAAATTAATAAGAGCTGTGGATTTGTGTAAATAAATAAATAATAAAAACACATTTTTTGTTGTTGTTGTTGTTGTCACAAAAGTTGTTGTAAATTCTCTTTTAAATACATTCTTAGAATATTATAACATCGTATCAACAGATTGATATTGTAATATAAGTAGGTAGTTCAATCTGCGCAATGACATACACATTCACTGCGAGTGCGCACTACAATCAGTGCATTCTTTCGTCGTAACAGGTGGCCGGTAAATGATCTAGCGTTCCGTTTTGTAGTGTGCACTTAAATTTTATTATTTTCCGTCGCTTTATACTCAGATATAAATAAATATAATATTTATTTAGGTTTACATGTAGTACCCTTTTTAGGTACTCGGCAGAGTCGCACAATGTTTAAAGAGTATGAAAACTATTAATTTGCAAAAATTACCACCACTTCCTACTGCCCCCACTACCCGTCGCACCAACTTGGTAAGACTCCGGCCGTCGGAGCTCATTCCTTTTTTGTGCGCGGCAGTGTTCGCACGTTTCACCACTACGCTACAAGTGAAGAAGTATAAACAACCTATCTATTTTCTAGGTTATCTATTTATAAAAGTGAAGTGAAGTGAAAATGCCTCGCTCGAAACGTTCGGCGGAAGAAAAATTGGAATATTATAAAAATAAAGTACGGAGATACGAGAATCGAGCAAGTAAGTGGCAAAGATTTTATATTATTTTTATGAACGCTACTCTCAGTTCAAAAATAAGGTCTTACAACCTTTCTTAGACCTAGGGGCTAGCTGCTGGCTAGCACAATGGTTTCATAAGCAAGATTGTCCAGTAATATCATGAACAATTGGATAATTATTTTTCGTTGGTTTTTTTTTGGAATAGAAAGACACCGCCGGGTGCAATGCTTTCATAAAAATAAGAAGTAAGTATTCATTAGTATGCAAGCTAGTAGATGATACCTTATACTTCCGAGTCAATGGCCTAGACATTTTGTTTAAGACTATCTTTATGACGGCCAGTTGTTAGCTAAGAGTTAGCCGCAGGCTTACCTAATAGTTAACTTATGCCTAGGGGTTGGCTGCGGGCCAACACAATGGCAAGATATCACCTAGAGGTTAGACTTGGGCTAACCCAGGGGTGTAATACCGCTAGAGGGTTGACGGTGGATCAACACCTAGCTCGTAATCGCACATGACTCTTTCCTACAGTTAGCTTCTTTTTTTCTTAGACTCAGAACCACGACCAGGGACATCATCTGAAACAGGCAATTCCTTTTTCGCGTCCTCCGAGTCCGACATGCCTGAAAATTTGGAGACAGTTGAGTTGGTAGATCCTGACCAAGAGGTTGACATAGATGACGAAGGAATCATCTCCGGCGAAGATATCGCACCCACAACTGTTGAAAATTGTTCAACTGAAAAAGCGGATCCACTTCCGCTCCCAAATGAACAAACTTCTCAAGGCGAGAACCCTCAACTAGAATTAGACCCTGAGTTGCTTAGTGCTCTAGGTGAGGATACAGGCGACACTCCTGAGTTCGGGAAAGACATTTTAGACAACATATCCAAACTCTGGGCACCATTACTTAAAAAAGGCTTGTCTACAGACGCTCAAAACGCGTTAACCAAGGAATACCTGGTGCCAGGTAACTGCAAACTTTTACAAGCCCCGAAACTTAACGAGGAAATCACGGCCGCAGTTTCAGATCTGACGAGGAACCGGGATAAGAAAATCCAAACGGGTCAACAACAGCTCGGTCAGGGCATAACTGCTATTGGCCAGGCATTGTCAGCTCTTTTACAAGGCGGAGACAAACTAAAAGCTGTCAAGCACCTAAGCGACGGATGCCGTCTTCTGTGCGATCTCCATTACTCAAAGACGAACGAGCGTATTAAATTGATTACCCCTTGTTTGAGAGTTTAGGCAGTGGATTACACGTGGAGGGCGACAATGATAGGAAAATCAGTCAGGTCTGAGCACTTATAGCTAGGTACTTGCCGGAACAGCTTTTGAGGGTTCATGTATCACTTCACAGGCCACAATCACTCAAAATGTCTGTAAAGAGCTTCAAAGGATACACACGCGGCGAAAGCACTCTGGTCAGTCTAGTACATGTGTCATAGGGAACGTCTCGATGTCGACTCGATCTTCGGGGTTCTCACAGTACGTTTTAAACAAATAAAAATAAGGCAGGTATGCGTGTGAGTGGGCGCGGCGTAGTATCAATAGGGTACACGAACAAATCAAAATATTGTAGTAAACATATCGCCCGCCCTAAACACGTCAAGTGTTTACGAGAAGGTTAGGAAGCCAAGGGAAAGGAAGTTCACTGGACAGGAAGACGAACTAATTTCGTCAAAGATCTCTTTAGGCTACCGGTAGGAGTTTTAACATCTAGCACACGAACAACTTGGTCTTGGCCAGGGTATAAATTAATAATGCGTCCACGACGCCACTGCAAAGGGGGAAGGTTGTCATCTTTTATGAGTACTAGCTCACCCACTTTAAGAGGATCACAAGGAGAGGTCCATTTATTTCTAATTTGTAATGTATTTAAGTATTCTTAATGCCAGCGAGACCAAAAGTGCTGGGTAATTTGTTGGATTAGCTGAAACCGTGTAAGGCGATGCAATTTTACGTCTTTATAAGGGTACTCCGGAAGTGCAGTTAAGGGTTGTCCAATTAAGAAATGGCCGGGAGTTAACACTTCGACATCATTAGGGTCCGGAGAAACTGGGCACAATGGGCGTGAATTTAAAACTGCTTCAATTTAAGCAAAAACAGTGGTCAGCTCTTCAAACGTAGGGGGGGTATCGCCTACTACTCGTTTTAGGTGCGATTTCGCCGATTTAACCGCAGCTTCAAAAAGACCTCCCCAATGAGGGCAAACAGGAGGATCGAAAACCCAGGATATGTTCCGCTTTGAAAGCTCAGAACCAATAGCCGCCTGGTTTTGAGACAGGACACACTCTAACTCCTTCAGGTAATTGTTGGCACCGATGTAATTTCGACCGCAATCGGATCGGATTAGGCGAGGTACACCACGACGCGACACGAATCGGGAAAAGGCCGCAATAAAGGCTTCAGTAGTTAGGTCCGACACAACCTCAAGGTGAACGGCTTTAGTCGAAAGGCAGACAAATACACACAGGTAACTTTTCACTAACCTTTTGTTCCTATAGGCCTGGACTTTGGTAAAAAAGGGTCCTGCAAAATCGGTACCTACACCGTCAAACGGTCTAGCAGCCGTGACGCGGTCTTTAGGTAGGTCACCCATGAAGGGCTGAGATACAGCCGCCTTGAGACGATAACAGGGAAGGCACTTAAAAATCACATGCTGAATAGCTCTGCGTGCCGACAAGATCCAAAACTCTCTATTTAACATGGCAAGAATTGCATTAACACCAGCATGAGCATTCTCGCGATGGTAATGTGAAATAAGGATGTTCACGAAATTACCATTCTTAGGCAGAAGAAGGGGATGACGCGCATCAAAGGATAGATCGGAGTTTCGTAATCGGCCTTCAACTCGAATTAGGTCTCCGTCATCCAGAAATAAATTTAATTTTCTCAGGGAGTTAGTGATAGGATCGCCACGCCGTAAGCGATCAAGTTCATCAGAAAAGGAGGTAAATTGAACAATTTTCACTAAAAACAAAAGGGAATCTCTCCGTTCCTCACGGCTCAGGTAGGACGAGTAAGATTTAGGAAATAAAAACCGCCTTAGGTAACAAGTCACGTTTATTAGCTTGTTGAAAGAACTATACCGCTCTAATAAGAATGAGGGATCCGGGGTAGGAACATCGGCAGAGACTACTAAACAACGTATAAACAACGTAGTCCAGGGAGATCACTACTTGGCTTAGGTTCCGAAATACCGGGCCAGTTTTCAGGAGACTGCGTCAACCACAAAGGTGAAAACCAAAGGGAGTGGTCGATCAGTCGGATGACGTGACATACCTCTCGATGCACAGTCTAGGGTTCATGTAGCCTGGGACGTGCCTCCATTCACTAGATGTAGGACTATTATTAATCTGGGAGACACGATTAGCCTCAAAAGTCTGAAGGAGGTGAGGAGTGGTTTTTACCCACACAACACGATTTTACTATCCGGACTTAAAAAATCCATGATGAGGGATAAAATAATGTTCCCGGGTCGAGTCATATGAAGAAAGGGACATATGGTTTAGGTCAAGGTACTCACGCATAAAGGAAATATATTTCTCTCGAAAATTAGGATTGGCTTGCAAACGCTTCTCAAGATTATGGAATCGCCGTAAGGCATTGGTTTTAGAATCACCGAGAGGTGGACGATCATGAAGAAAAGGGAGTCTAACTATAAATCGACCATCGCTTTCACGAGTGGTAGTTGCTTTAAAAAGGGTTTCACACTCTATATCCAAGGGGTTCGCAACTGGAGATTGGGGGGCCTCTTCGATTTTCCAGAATTTTTCAACTATTTGGGACAGCGAGACTCCAGTCATGGGGGGTTCCAAATCAGTAAATCCTCCATAAACAGGACCACACAGGACATAACCAAATATCGTCGAGATAGCAGTAAGGCCATCAGGGGACACAAACAACTCGGACCTTAAAAGGCGACCAATGATGTCAGCTCCAAGAAGTACACTTATAGTACCAGGTTTGTAAAATAAAGGGTCAGCAAGAGGAAGGTGCTTAGTACAGGTAATTACACTTTTAGGTAAGTCTACCTCTGGGAGGGTACCAGCAATCACATCAACAACTATTGCACTGGTAGAGATTTCTGGAAAGGCAGGATTAACTGGCTTAAATGAAAAGAATACAATGCCCGGGGAAATAATTGCTTGAACATTACCTATTCCACGAACAGGAACTGGAGAAGGAATGATAGGTAAGTTCATGTGGTCAACAACAAGCTCAGTATTAAGAAGGCAGCCCTGAGCACCAGTGTCACATAAGGCACGCGCTTCCACATAATATCCAGACGAGGTTTTAACATGAATCAAGGCCGTAGGTAAAAGAACGAGAGAATTGCGAGGTAAAGATGTAAAAGCGGGTATGGAAGGGGGGCTGCTATCTAGTCAGAATTGTGGGGCCTCATTGTACTTATGATGAAATGCACGTTCATCCTGGGTTCTTTGACCTAGAGGGGCATTATAAGTACGGTTACCGTTGGGTGCAGGTGGGGATCGCCCGCCCGAACGGGGAGGTGATGCTCTACGGGAATCACGAGGGGGCGGGGTACGAACACGGTGCCATTCAGTACGTGGGGGTGACACACGGTCCGTTAAGTGACTTTGTGGAGACTGCCGCGGTTGGTCAGAAGCTAAGGCCGCGACGTCTCGGTATGAGCGCTCGCGATCATAATTCACAGGTGAAGAGTCATCATAACACAGTGACGTGTGATGACTGGAACGGCGGCACGTGCGACAGCGATAATTTCGCGTGCATTGGGATATGGAGTGTTCATCCAGGCATCGATAGCACAGTCGGGCTTCTTTTACATAAGTAAAACGTTGACGTGTAGGAAGGCGAATAAAATCGGGACACTCGCGTAAGTAATGCGAAGTACTATTACAAAGGTGACATTTAGATGTCGTCGCAAAGGTAACAAAGGCTCTTGCAGGAGGTGGGGAACGCGAGTTAGGTTTAGGCAAACGAGGGGGGCTCGCAGTAGGGGGGGTAGTAGTGTCAACTACCTACCTACTACCTACATTGTCGTGGTGCCTACATTCATCCTCAAGAAAGGTAATAAGATGATCAAAAGTAGGGAGGTGATTAGGATTATCGCCATAACGACGTTCAAATCTCGATTTTAACTCTGAAGGCAGTTTAGCAAGGCATAAGTGAACTAATAGGTATGACCAATGTTTAACAGGAAGTTCCAATCTCTCTAAGCATCAATAAGTCGAAAGCAGTGGGTTCAGGAACGACACACGTAACCCGGAAAGTTTAGGCGTTATAATAGGGAGCATCATTATTTGAGCAATGTGGGTATCCGCTAAAACACGAAGGTTATGGTACCTACGTTTTAGGAGGTCACGGGCCACGGTGTAATTGCCCGCCTCAATCTTGAGGTGTTGTATTAATCGACGAGGTTCATCCGATAAGGCTCCCACTAAATAGTGTAGCTTCAAAGTCGGGGTAAGGGTAGGCTGGTTGTCCACCACGCTATCAAACTGGTCTATAAAACTGATCCAACTATCGGGACGGCCATCAAACTTAGGTAAAGGTAGGTCAGGTAATTTACTAGCCGGGTTATCAATAGCCAGGGATTTATTCTCCTTGAAGGGGGTGCTAGTACGGGACGTCTCAAATTGGTGAGGTCGTATTTCGTCTAACTTAATTTTTAAGTCGTCTACTTTGTCCCTTACTACGCGCATCTAGTCTTAACTTGCACATATTCTTGTTCATAAATCGCAGGATCGAGATTACCTAATAGCTTGGAACAAGCGGCAGAAAACTTATCGCATATAAGTGGCAGGTCGGAAAGACGCGCTCGCATACGATTGGAGGAAAAGGTCTCAAGAACTCGGTGGGAATCATCAACCCAGTCACTAATATAACGGAGTTCACCTATAGCTTCACGGTATTCAGCTGTATCCGTGTAAAGTACGGCCCTTACGGTCTCGTTGCCGGTTTCGGTATCCGACATTTTATTTACTTTAAATCGCAAGAAACAAAGTAGGTAAATTAAACTTACAAAAGATTCCAATAGGATGCGTAAAGGAACAAATAGTAAGGGACGGCACCGATGCACCGGGTATGGCAAACGTAACTCGTAAACAACTCGCACGCGGTCACGCGGTAATGGCGTGATCAATAGGGAAACAAAGCGCTCGCGCACCTCACTTGCACTCAAAGGGTAGGTAATTAATGCGCTAATCGATTTAATGGACACTTATGTAAAAGGGGTTGTACTCGAATGTTATTAAGGAATTTACTGTAAATAGGTTAGGTATATGACGAGACGTTTTCTTTAAATTACAAAGGAAAGTAGCAAATAAATAGCTCTCAATTAAACAAATTACGTTACTAATAAGGGGTCCTAATGAAAAACTACGCTCTGCTACCAAAATGTTTGAGAGTTTAGGCAGTGGATTACACGTGGAGGGCGAAAATGATAGGTGGAAAATTCGTCATGTCTTAGCACTTATAGCTAGGTACTTGCCACATCAGCTTTCAGGTATCACTTCACAGGCCACAATCACTCGAAATGTCTGTAAGGAGCTTCACAGGATACACACGCGGCGAAAGCGCTCTGGTCAGTCTAGTACATGTGTCATAGGGAACGTCTCGATGTCAACTCGATCTCCGGGGTTCTCACGGTACGTTTTAAACAAATAAAAATAAGGCAGGCATGCGTGTGAGTGTGCGCGGCGTAGCATCATTAGGGTACACAAACAAATCAAAATATTGTAGTAAACACAACGGAAAGTAGCAAATAAATAACTCTCAATTAAACAAATTACGTTACTAATAAGGGGTCTTAATAAAAAAACTACGCTCTGCCACCAAAATGTTTGAGAGTTTAGGCAGTGGATTACACGTGGAGGGCGACAATGATAGGAAAATCAGTCAGGTCTGAGCACTTAAAGCTAGGTACTTGCCGGAACAGCTTTTGAGGGTTCAGGTATCACTTCACAGGAATCACTCGAAATGTCTGTAAGGAGCTTCAAAGGATACACACGCGGCGAAAGCACTCTGGTCAGTCTAGTACATGTGTCATAGGGAACGTCTCGATGTCGACTCGATCTTCGGGGTTCTCACGGTACGTTTTAAACAAATAAAAATAAGGCAGGTATGCGTGTGAGTGTGCGTGGCGTAGTATCAATAGGGTACACAAACAAATCAAAATATTGTAGTAAACACCCTTCAATTGGACAAGTCCTTTTCACAAATTATACAAGGTGTTGAAAGGGAAGATACCCTTTTCGGCATAAATTTGGCTGATAAAATAAAAGCCTCCAAGGCTATTGAGAGGCAAGGTCTGCAGATCAAAAGAGTTAATACAAAGCAATCTACACCCCAACTCGCTCCAAACCGCCCTAACAATAATAACCAGGGAAACTGGAACAGCCATTCTCGCTCGTCGAACAGGGGGGGGGGGGGGGGCGGCGAGGTGGCGGCAACAACAACCAGAGGCAACCGAGGGCAGCTCAACCTCAATCTCAACCACGGCAGCAGAACGCACCCAGGGGTGCATCGCAGGCCCATCAACGCCGTTGATTCAGGATTTCAGACGCCGCTGGCCGTATTCAATATTTTTACAATAACTGGCTCGAAATAACTAGGAACTCAGATGTCTTTAATTGGATAGCTTCCGGTATCGATATACCGTTCGTTAAAAAGGTTTCCCAGATAGTAGCCCCCAAGCCCCCAAGAGCAAATGGTCTCCTACAGAGAGGCAGGACATGCTCATGGCCATTAACAAGTTGCTTGACCTAGGAGCCATACAGAGATGTTCCCCGAATAGCGACCAGTTTATATCCCCAATATTTTTAGTTAAAAAGCCTAATGGTGACAAGCGATTCATTCTAAATTTAAAATCATTAAATAAATTTATTGTAAAAGTCCATTTTAAAATGGAAGATTATCGGACTGCGTGTAAATTAATACCCGAGCAGGGCTATATTGGTAATATAGATCTAAAAGAAGCCTATTTATTGGTTCCTGTATCTCAGAGGTTTTGAAGATTCTTAAGATTCCAATTTCCATACGAAAATCCTAACACTTTGTGCCAATTTGAATTCGCTGCTATGCCGTATGGTCTCTCTATTGCACCTAGGGTCTTTACTAAAATAATGAAAGAAGCCATCACGTGCCTTAGAAATCGAGGTTTCAAATCTGTTTTATATTTGGACGATATTCTCTGTATAGGAAATGATGTTTGGCAAACATCAAAGAAACACTTAAATTATTGGAGCACTTAGGTTTCATAGTAAATTATGATAAAAGCTCTTTGAAACCTGTACAAATATGCAAATTTCTAGGCTTTGTCTATAATACTACTAATATGACTCTTTCTTAACCCATGGACAAAATGGAATCCATTTATCACATGCTACAATCTTTTAAGTCACAATGCAAAATTAGAGACTTTGCCCGATTAATAGGGATCCTTACAGCAGCCTGTCCTGCTACAAAGTACGGCTGGCTATATACTAAGACCCTAGAAAGGCAAAAGTACCTGGCTCTCCAAAAAGAGCAGGACTATGACAGTCAAATAAACTTGCCTGTAGAAGTATTTCAAGATATTAACTGGTGGCTACAAAATATTTTCGAAACATTTAATGTTTTAAGGCCGTTGCCCTTTAAATTAGAAATTTTCACAGATGCATCCTTGACGGGTTGGGGAGCATTTTGTGACGGCAAAAGAGCTAATGGGGGATGGAAACAGGATGAACGTATGTTTCATATTAACTACTTAGATTTATTAGCAGTTTTCTTAGCTCTTCGGACTTTTGCCAAAAAAGAATCTAATTGTTCTATATTATTAAGGATAGATAACACAACGGCTATTTAATACATAAACCGTATGGGAGGTATTCAATTTCCCCATCTAAACGACTTAGCAAGATCAATTTGGCAATGGTGTGAGAAGCGCGATATTTTCTTACACGCGTCATACATTAACACTAAAGAAAATCGTGAAGCAGACGAAGAATCCCGCAGAATTAACCCCGATACTGAGTGGTCCTTATCTCAGGTAGCTTTTAACGAAATAACTAAATCATTTGGGCAACCCGAAACAGATCTTTTCGCTTCTCGCATCACTGCCAAATGTAAGAATTATGTTTCATGGAAACAGGATCCCGATGCAATTGCTGTAGACGCTTTCACCATTATATGGAATACATATTTCTATGCATTCCCACCTTTCTACTTGCTCCTTAAAACGATTCGGAAAATCATGCAAGATAAAGGTTGTGGAATCTTAGTATTTCCTATGTGGCCCTCGCAGCCCTAGTATCCCCTACTTAAGGAGATAATAGTAAGTAACATAGTTAAATTTAATCCTGATAAACAATTATTATTCTCCTCATACAGAACTTATCACTCACTCTTCAGGCAACTTACTCTGGCTGCCGCGATAGTCTGCGCGCGGCATTCTTGCGGAAGGGGACACCAGCGGCGGCGATAGAGTTGATGGTGGCATCACTCTCAGACAACACAGTTAAGCAATATAACGTGAGTTATAAGCTTTGGTGGCAGTTTTGTCAGACCCAGAACTTAGACCCATTTCATGGCTCGGTTCAGTCGTTGACTCTTTTCTTAGCCAACGAATTTAACAAAGGTGCTTCATATAGCTCTCTCAACACCCATCGTTCGGCCTTGTCTTTGTTGCTAGGAAACAAAATTGGATGTGATGAAAACGTTAAGCGCCTATTAAAGGGTGTTTTTAAATCGTGACCCCCTAGACCGAAATATAATTACACTTGGGACCCTCAAATTGTTATAAATTTTATATCCGAGTTGTACCCTAACCAAGAGTTAAGTTTAGACAAAATAACTAAAAAACTTGTTATTTTACTGGCCCTTTGTACCGCCCATAGAGTCCAAACGTTTTCTCTTATCAAAATTCAAAATATCGAAATTAATCAAAACGGTATCCTTATAAAGATCTCAGATATCATTAAAACGTCAGCACCAGGTCGGGAGCAACCAATACTTCATCTCCCGTATTTTAATGAACGTCCAAATGTATGTCCAGCTACTACATTGCGAGACTATCTTACAATAACTAGTGACATAAGACCGAACAATGTAAAGAACCTCTTGTTAACACACAACAAACCTCACAAAGCTGCCACATCACAATCGATAAGTAGATGGATAAAACAGGTGTTGTTTGAGATTGGTATTGACACATCAATTTTCAGTGCATATAGTAGACACTAGACATGCATCCACGTCTGCTGCCGTGTCTGCTGGTATTTCTATTGACACCATTAGACGGGCAGCAGGCTGGACTGACAGATCTAATATTTTCTCAAGATTTTATAATCGTCCCATTGTATCAACAAATCAGTTTGCTAACTATTTAGAAAACCAAGATGATGATTAAATAACAAAGTATGCAATCGCGCATGTTAATGAAATATTATTTATTTTTATTGTGTTTACTTTGAAGTTTATTAAGAATAAAACAATTTAAAGGAAACACAATATTTTCTTTCGCAAAACTTTTTTTTCTTTAAACATCTACATGTAAACCTAAATAAATATTATATTTATTTATATCTGAGTATGAAGCGACGAAAAATAATATAAGATCAAACGAACTTCTTGAAGTGAAGTTCGATCGATATTATTTGAGTCGCTTCATACGAAAGATATAAGTTTCCCTCCCACCCGGGTGCCTTTCATATCTTTATTAGTTTTGCTCAACCTTTCTCTAAAATAATAAGCTCCGACGGCCGGAGTCTTACCAAGTTGGTGCGACGGGTAGTGGGGGCAGTAGGAAGTGGTGGTAATTTTTGCAAATTAATAGTTTTCATACTCTTTAAACATTGTGCGACTCTGCCGAGTACCTAAAAAGGGTACTACATGTAAACCTAAATAAATATTATATTTATTTATATCTTTCGTATGACGCGACTCAAATAATATCGATCGAACTTCACTTCAAGAAGTTCGTTTGATCTTATATAATATTATTCCAGCGCTGTCAAAGTATGATACTTTGACAGCGCTGGAATAATATGGATATGCCTTTTTTTAAACCTTCAGGTATCATGCTTCCTGACACAATAGATAGATAGATAGATACTCTTTATTGCACACCACACACAGTACAATTTACATAAATGTTCATAGAGAATGGTACAATTTAGGCGGTCTTATTGCTGAAAGCAATTTCTTCCAGACAACCTTCGGGTAGAGGACAGTCCAAATTTAATTTGGGTCGGCGGTGAAAACTAACAGAATAAAGGGAAATGGGTAAATAATAAAGAAAAAGACAGTATATAAGCATACATATACATAAATTACTAAGGCTATTAAATGTTAATAATACTAATAAATATTCTGAGTTACATAAACATACAATAATAATTATGCATACAAATTATAATGATACTATATACATACATAAAATATATATACTATATACTTAACATAACATAAGTTATAAGGTGTGTGCGACTTGAACAACATTTAAAGTAGAAGGTAAGAATCGAAAGAAAACTAGAGGCGTGAGAGGAAGTAAGTTTTTAATTTGCGTTAAAAGATGGGAAGAGATTCAGACTGCCTGATAGACAGTGGCAGAGAGTTCCATAAGCGGATGGATTGGACAGTAAATGATCGGGTATAGGAACGGGAAGCGTGAGGGGGAGATATGAGGCGGAGTTTTTTGAAGACCGCATGTCATGACCTAGGGGTGGCTGCATAAATTGAAAACGCTCTTTTAAATATGGAGGAGACTTAGGGTTAAAAAGTACGGAATATAAAAGGGATAGAATATGTAAATCACGGCGAAGACGGATAAGCAACCATTTCAGCTGAGTGCGGTACTCTGAGATGTGGTCATACTTCCGCAATCCAAAGATGATACGAATGCAGAAATTCTGAAGGCGTTCAAGCTTACTAAGGAGATTCTCATTAAGATCTAAGTAGCAGCAATCCGCATAATCTAAAATGGGCAGGAGTAAGGCCTGAACAAGCGCAATCTTAGTGGGTATCGGAAGAAAATTACGTAGTCGGTTCAATGACGCAGCAGCACCAAACATTTTCCTGCTCACCTCAGCAATCTAAGTAGTCCATGCAAGTGTACCGTCAATATGAATGCCTAGGTTTTTTACAGTTTCACTGAATGGTACTTGGACGCCGTCAAATGTGATGGGAGGCAAAGAACTCAAGTTAATTCTCGAAATCTGCCATGTGGTTCCCACAACTATAACATGCGTTTTTGCCGGGTTGACCTTGAGCCCAAATGATCTACTCCATTCCAAAATTCGATTTAGGTCAGTGTTAATCACCCCCACAACGCTATTAAGAGCATCAAAACTTCCCCGGGCATATATTTGGAGATCGTCTGCATACAGGTGGAAAGAAGAAGATAACTTGAGAGTAATTGAGTTAATGAAGATAGCAAATAGGAGAGGAGACAAGACACCGCACTCCGAGAAACAGTCCTCAGCACGAATACGTTGCCGGCGCCCATGCAGGTAACTATGAAACCAGTCGAGCACCGTTGGAGATATGTTAAGAGAATGCAAGATGCCAAGCAGTATGTCAAAATTGACAGTGTTAAATGCATTACTAAAATCTAGTAACGCCAATATTGTAAGTTGCTTATCGTCTATACCTAGACGGATGTCATCTGTGATTTTGACCAAAGCAGTGACTGTACTATGTCCAGGCCGGAAACCGGATTGGAATGGATTCAGGAGTTAGTTTTGTGACAGGAAGTTGCTAAGCTGACTATGGACAACACGCTCCATAACTTTGGACAGGAATGGAAGGATAGCTATAGGACGGTAATCAGAATATGACAGAGGATTCGACTTTTTAGGAAGAGGAGTGATTTGAGCATCTTTCCATATTGCAGGAAAGACACTTTTGGAGAGGGAATGATTGAGGATGTGTGATATGATAGGAGTGAGGATGTCAATAAGAGGAACTATCATATTCCGGCTGACACAGTCGCTACCCACTGCATTGGAAGCTATGGACAAAATGCTTCTCTCGACATCACAATCAGATACTGGACGAAAACAAAAGGTTGGGTGGTCAGGAATTGGAAGTGCTGAAAGATGTCTAAGTGTTTCATTTTTTGTTACGCTATCAAGAGCAGCAGAAGAGGAGAAATGTTTATTCAAAAGATCGAAGTTGATATCTTTTGCTATAGGATCGTTACGCCTTTTCCCAATTCCTATAGACCTAAGAAATTTCCAGATCTTAGCGGGATCACCATTTTCAACAGATTTATGAATGTGGCGTCTCTGAGCGTCTCTGCACATAGTATTACAGCGATTTCGAATAGTCTTATACCTTTCGCGGTTTTTGTTGGACGGGTCCAATTTAAATCTAGTTTTAGCTGCATTTTTCTTGTTTCTAAGTGTCTTTAGTTCATCCGTTAACCAGGGTGCAGGAACATGCTTAACTTTTACAGGCCAAACGGGGGCATGCTCATCGTAAAGTTCAATAAGAAGTGAGTTGAAAAGGGTCACCTTTGATGACAGCCCAGTCAGTGTCAAAAGCATCACGTTTAAGAGCATCGGTGTTCATGCCACTAAAATTGCGCTGCAGGAGAAATTTTGCTTTGGATTTTGGAGGGCGGACTTTATATGAGAGAGATAAGGTCATGGTAGGAAAAAGCATCAGCATGACATCAATAGAAACTCAATTGTTATCGGCCCGCCCGCGGGTCTTATGGGGTTCGACAGGAAAAAATAAAGCAAAATTCAGGTTTATATCATAATATCTTACTCATTTTAAGTCACATGAAATTACTTGGTTTCGCAGTTTACACAACTTTGTTATTTTTATTTTTACGACTCACCATTAGTTTGGTATGTACTTTTAAGATTAAGGAATACCGGAGGCATGTCCATATTAATATCAATGTTTGCAGTCGTTTACCCCTAGTCAATCTGGTGTACCTAGTATTAACCTTTACATAAGTCGCTTTGAAAGTAACTCACTACTTAGATATTACATAATTATAAAATTAAGGTTCTAGTGTATTACTTTTCAATCATTCTACCTATTTTATAACGCTGGATATGCAATGGCCGATTTTATATCAATAGTTTTATTGCATTCGTGGTTTGTGAATTATCTGGGTGTTATTACAAAAAAAAACAATGTTTAAGTTTTCATTGTTGACAATCACTGTAGTATTCTTTATGTATTCTCCAACCATGCATTCATTTTAAAATGGCCGTCTAACTGCCGTACTTAGAGACGTAAATTAAATTAAATGTAATCCTTCATTTAGTTTCACGCCGTTCTTTTCTATTACATTGACAAAGAAAGTGACAGTACGAGACATAATTATAGATTAAATTTAATTGACGTATCTGAGTGCGGCAGTTATACCTTAATAGACAGGGCTTAGTTTAACACTTGTTTATATTTTGTATTAGCATCGTCTGCTTTTAATCTACTTAATAAGATGAGTATAAGTTATACGTTTGTCTATTCATTTTTTGGGTACCTTTATAAGCCATCAAAACATCTGATGACGTCATTCCTCTCACTTAAGTTTCCTCGAAAATCCCGTGTCAATCAACACAATAGCATCGACAAAAACCAAAGACAAATAGCGTTGGCAGGAGGTCCGAAGATTATGCTTGATTTATTGCCGAAATAGAAGGTCGTATGAAGTGACGATTGACGTTTCATTAGTAAGGATCATGTATTAAAGGAAAGATGATGGGACAGTGCGACACGATAAACTTGAATGATAATAATACGAGGGGCACTCAATAATTACTTAGCCACGCCGCCCGATGGCACTGTTGTTACAAAAGAGTTACTATCGTGCAGTAAATACTTTTTGAAGTCTACTATGTAGTTTTCAGTCTTTCCCCTTCATTTGTTTTGTTTTGACAGCCTTTGGAAGCGAGCGTGTCGGTCGGTTTGACAAAAATGGAAAAAGAACAATATCGTTCAGTGATAAGATTCTTGTTTTTGGAAGGGAAAACGCGCAGCGAAATCAAAGAGCGGTTGGATGCTGTGTACGGTGACTCTTCTCCTTCGATGGCGACCGTCAAAAATTGGTTTAACGAGTTTGCTCGTGGCCGCACGTCGGTTTTTGATGAGCCACGCCCAGGTGCACCAAAAACGGCTACTACGGAGGTTAACGTAAAAAAAATCCACGATCTCGTGTTGACAGACCGGCGATTGAAGATTCGCGAGATAGCTGAGACTGTAGGCATCACAGAAGGGACAGTGCATCATATTCTGCACGAAGAACTGGGTATGAAAAAGTTATCGGCGCGATGGGTGCCGCGTTTGCTCACACCAGACAACAAGCGCAACCGTGAGACCACATCGGCGACATGTTTGGCACTGTTTCAACGCAGTCCAGCAGAGTTTTTGCGTCGTTTTGTGACCGTCGACGAAACATGGGTTCACTGGTACACACCAGAGACCAAGGAACAGTCGAAACAGTGGACTTTACCCGGCGAACGTGCTCCAAAGAAGGCGAAGACTGTTCAATCGGCCGGAAAGGTGATGGCCAGTGTTTTTTGGGACTCGCAAGGTGTGATCTACATCGATTACCTTGAGAAGGGTAAAACAATCACGGGGCTCTACTATTTTGACTTATTGGGCCGATTCGATGCCGAATTGAAAAAAAAACGGCCCCATTTGGCAAAGATAAAAGTGCTGTTCCACCACGACAACGCGCCGGCTCACACCTCCGCCGTCGTCATGGCCAAATTGGTCGAATTGCGCTACGAATGCCCCATCCACCGTATTCTCCAGATTTGGCTCCCTGTGACTTCTTCTTGTTCCCAAATCTGAAAAAGTCACTGGTCGGCAAAAGATTTGGGTCGAATTATGAGTTCATCGCCGCCACAGAGGCCTATTTTGAAGACCTCGGGAAATCGTATTTTTTGGACGGGTTGAAAAAGTTGGAGTATCCAAGTGTGTTGAATTGAAAGGAGACTATGTTAAAAAATAAATCTCTACTTTCTCAAAATTTTCTTTTTTCTTTTGTAGGCTAAGTATTTATTGAATGGCCCTCGTACATTGAAAAGACGAAAGGGACAGCACAAGAGTAAGGCCAAGAAGGTCATCAAAGTGACAAAGTAAAGGAAAAGTAATTTAGATTGATGCACTGACGTCTAAAATACAACTACTGCTGCATACTCTCAACCTTAAAATTAAGCTATTTGACTATCGCATTTTTGGCGCTGACGGCTGTTATGAGCGTGTGGTGAGCATCCAGGGAACTATTTAGAGTTGACATAAACGTACGTAAGTTACTAGGTTTAGTTCCCTGGACACTCGGTGGGGGCGCTTTAGGCACAAAAATTATCTGTCATTTCTAAGAGAACTTTTATTGGTCCAGCGTACTTGTATACCTTTATAGAGGTCAGTGGGTTGATGACAAGGAGATGGCATGGTTGAATAAAGAAGACTCCACCAAAAAGAGCTTAAATTTAAGATAGAGACTAAGATAGAGGCTTCACGGTCGTCCGTGCACAGCCGAGGCGACAACATCTCCTGAGGATGCCGCGTGAAGTGGCGAAACGCGTCGAGGTTTTTTGCACGTTGGTGTTGGTAACTAACAACTGCATTAGCTGTAGTGCATGCGTATTGAGGGAGGGAGGGCGGGGCATTCTGCATTTGCCTGAACTGGTACTCAGCGCGGTTGTGGTTGGTGTGGTTGTGATAATAATAATGTTCTAGCCGAATTTCGACTATGGCGGCCTATCTCAACAGAGATTAGCCAACTGCGCAGGACATATTATAGTGCACAAGTGTGTGCGCAGTACACAGGTGCCCTCTCTATTCCTTTACTCTCATAATTCGGTGAGACGGCAGTCCAACATGACCGTAGAGAGATCGGGCGCAGGACCAACGGCTTAACGTGCTTTCCGAGGCACGGGCGTGGTAACACCACCAACTTCCTGACTCCGGAGCTGTGTCTGAGTAATTTCAAGACAGAAAAACCCAAACACTCTCGGCCCGACCCGGGATTCGAACCCGGGACCTCGTGGATAGTACCCAGCTTGCTGACCACTAGACCAACGAGGCAGTCAACTACAACTTTTACTATAGATGAACACATCACTAAAAACGTGATAAAAAAATTGGGCTCTCCATACAATATCATCGAGATAGCAGAGTAAATTGTATAGAGCAATTAATTTGTTTTTAAGTTGAAGATACTGAGGGCCATATTCACCAATTTAAAGGATGATACTGATGCTAACACCGTGTATTATAAATCAATTAATCTGACGATAAACAATTCACAATTCAGCTTGAAGCTGAATTGTGGTCAATCAAACAAAGTGACGGTAAACTATAAATAAAAACAAGCATGGACAAAGCACAAAGTGTTCACATTCGCATAGTTCAAACACAGCACACAGCCACTAGCCAGCCGAGATGCCCTAATTACACAGCTATAAAGCACAATAAAAACACGATAAGTGCATGCAGGAAGCCGCTCTCCGGAAGCAGACATGTCTTTGGTGAAGGGTGCGCGCGCGCAAGCCATACGCGAAAGGCGATTGGCGGCCGTCTTTAAAAAGAAGCTGCGAGCAAAATGTATGAATGTAGTTGCAAGTAACATTGGTATCTACTTACAATCCTACAAATAATCTTATTAATCAGTACTTGAATCATTGCGCTATGATATGTTTGCTGACAGTCTTGATGTAGTTTTATTATTTGTACTTATTTGTTAATTTTAATTTTACTACTACTTACCTAGGTTTTAAGCACTCGTACAAAATCACTACTCTATGCTCACTGGTTTGGTCGAAATAAATATTGCATTATTATTAATTTTGTTGGAGGGAATTTCCGTCAAACGAAGTGACAACAAGTGCCTCAGATTTTTAGTAACTTTAAAATGATAAAGAAATAATCATTTTTTAATTTATCATAAATTAAAGTCGATAGCAACAGAAAGGGCAACGCCAATGGGTATGACAGCTGCTGCTGCCCAGGGTACTTTGTTAATGTACACTGATGAGGGCTATCGAATTCTGGTCAGGAAGCAATTTTTTTACACTTAGGCACTCGTTGTTACCCGACTACGGCGAATAAAAACGAAGGGTTTGGTCGGTATTTTGAAAACCGGGGCCGCTACGTCGTAGGAAAATATATAAAAATATATTTAAAAAGAAGTGACGATTAAAAAACATCGCTGCATTTTCTAGAATTAGTCAGTTCCCACACAAAATAATGGAATTTATGAAATGAAAGCCTCATAGTAAGAAAGACTGACTTTATTAATGAGAGAAAACACGTTTACATTAATAAATACGTCCGCCATTGCCCTACGCACGCATAAGAGGAACCATAGATTAGAGATGCATGACAGACGTCCTAATCCTTGAACACAAATTAAAACGCATAGATAATAAACTCCAATACCCCGGCTCAAGATCAAGTTCCAATTTCTATTTTAGTTTTATACAATTAATATGGCAAATTAACTTGAGCTTGCATTACAAAAAAAACTTAAGAAACTACTAACAACATTACAACTATTACAACACTATGATCTGTCATTATGACGTTGGCTAATGGCCATATCCAAGTTACAACCTTAATTAAAAATATGACGTTGACATTTGACATTGACAACTAAAATTATAACCTCCAAAAACATCACTTCAAATTTTTACGTGTTATCATTTATTACTCAAAAACAACTATTTGTTTACATAAGACTAAGTTATAATAAACAAAACATTCAATATTACTTAATGTAACTAAATACGTTTAGTACAAACCTAATAATTCACAAAAATAATTATGTTTTACTTGAGACAATGACTTTGTAAGTATATCTGCTTTATTATCATTAGTAGAAACATATTTTAACGTTAATAAACCTTTGTTCACAATATCTTTGATAAAATGTACTTTTATATCTATATGTTTGGATCTTTTACTGTTTTCATAGCTTTGTATCATTTTAATTGTACTTTGATTATCAATTGACAATAAGCAAGTTAAATTTTTATCAAATTGCAAATCTTTTAACACTTCTCTAATAAATACAATTTCGCTTACAGATAATGCTGCTGCAATGTATTCGGATTCTGCTGTTGACAGTGCCACTGACGTCTGCTTCTTAGAACTCCAACTGACTAGATTGCCATGATGGAACACAGCAACTCCGCTGACACTTTTCCTGTCCAATTGTTCACTTCCCCAATCAGAATCTGAAAAAGCTTGTAAAATAGTATTATCATCTTCTCTTCTGTAAACTAATCCTTTTTCTTTTGTTTGTTTCAGGTATCTTAGGACTCTTCGCCGCTTTCCATAATGTAGGTGTTGGACAATTCATATATCTGCTAAGAAATCCTGTTGTATAAGCTATATCTGGCCTGCTGATAGTAGCTAGATACATGAGTGACCCTATGAGTTCTCTGTATGGGACATCGGTCAATATTTCTTCATCTTGGTTAATCTTTAGTCCAACTTCCATAGGTGTATTCGTTCCTTTACAATCTTGCATATGAAATTTTAATAAAATCTTCTCGATAATTTGTGTTTGTTTTATTTCCATGCTTTCTTTTGACTGTGTAATCTCCATGCCTAAAAATTTGCTGATAGTTCCCATTTCTTTAGCTTGAAATTGTTCTTTTAGTTTCTGTATGATATTTTGACTGTCTCCGATGATTAGAATATCGTCCACAAATATTAGTATGTATACATTTGTTCCTGTATATAAGCAGAAATCACTTTGAGATTGTTTTAGTCCATTTTGTGTTAGAAAATTATTTAGCTTCTCATTCCAACAACGTGGTGCTTCCTTTAATCCATATAAAGCTTTTCTTAACCTTAAAACTTTTCCTTCTTTTCTGTTCTCTATTCCTTCAGGATATTTTATGTATATGTTTGTTTTCAGTTCACCATTTAGAAATGCTGTAGGTATATCTAATTGTTTGATTGGTAAATCTTCGTGAACAGCTTTATTTAAAAATAATCTTACTGTTGTCATTCTAGCAACTGGTGCATACACATTTTGAGTTGTCTCCTCTTGAAATCCTTTAGCAACTAACCTGGCTTTCTTTGTATTGTCTGTCTTAGTTCGGAAAACCCACTTTGTATCGATTGCTTTGTTTCCTTTTGGTAAATCACTTTCTTCCCATGTTTTTAGCTTTCTGTGTGCTTCTAGTTCCTTCTCTATAGCTTCTTTCCATTCTTCTTGTTCAATAGCTTCATTATAGCTTATTGGATCTTCTGATAATAGTGCATAAGCCATATTTGACATGTCATATCCTTCGTATCTTTTTGGTAACTTCGCATGTCTTTTACCTCGAATATGGCCTTCTTCTTCTTCTGTATGTTCACTTTCAGTATTTGTCAAATCCGGTGTACTTCCTTGAGACTTTATAGGTTCTTCTTCCTCATCTTCTTTCTCATCATCATAAGTAATACTATGTGTGACTTTCTTGCTCTCTTCATATCTGTAGTTTGACTCGTCAAATCTAACATCACGTGACTCAATAATCATATTTGTTTTTGGATCCCATAATCTGTATCCTGATCCGCAGTATCCAATCATGATCATTGGTTTTGCTCTGGGTTCTAGTTTGCTAGGTCGTGGGAAAATCATACCCCATGCCTTTGAGCCAAAAACTCTTAGTTTTTCTAGGTTATTCTTGCCATACCATCGTTTAGCTGGTGTGTCTCCTGTAAGTGCTTTAGTTGGGGATCTGTTTATGATGTAAGCTGCACATCGAATAGCCTCACTCCATAGATATTTCGGTAAATTTGTCTCCAATAGCATTGCTCTTACTTTGTCACATAGTGTGCGGTTCATTCTTTCACAGATTGAATTTTGCTGTGGAGTATAAGCACAAGTGGTTTCCTGTATAATACCGTTTTCTCTGTAAAATTTTTTTAGGTCTTCATTTAAAAATTCTCTACCTCTGTCTGTTCTAATTTTTTTCACACTGTTACCATTATTATTCATTCTTTTTATATTATTAATGATATATCCTTTTGCTTCATCTTTTGTCTGGAGCAAATGTACTTCCATAAAGTGTGAATGATCATCAATTATTGTCAGGTAATATCTCTCTCCATCTTTGCTTATGGGTGTGACAGGACCTCCTATGTCACAATAGATTAGCTCTCCAATTCCTTTAGTACGTGGTATTGGGTTGTCTGTAAATGAGCATCTACTTGCCTTAGCTTCCATACATATAGTGCAACGTTCATTTGATAAAGGTAGTCCAAGAACCTTCATACCACCATAGTTAAGATGACCCATTCTTCTGTGCCATAAGTTTCTGTCTGTCTTCTGGGTAAGTAGTAGTGTATTGTTTGTTTCATTTAGACTTAGTTTGATAGTACATAGTTTCCCATTGCTTTGTCCTTGCACTTTCACTGAACTGTTACTAATTACTGTGCTTTTTCTATCAAAAGTTACTTTCAAACCTTTCTCATTTAATTTTAAAACAGATAACAAATTGTGTGATAATTTTTCCATTATAAGACAATCCTCTACTTTTATAGTCAAGCCTTCATTTGATGTTCCTATTAGTTTTCCTTTCTTATTAGCTGATATTGTATTTCCATTCGCTACTTGTATCTTTATTGCTGGAACTTCCTGTATATCTGTCATATATTTTTCATACTTCTTATTTACCATATGAAATGATGCACCCGAGTCTATAACAAATTCAATCTCATTGTTTTCATAAGATGTACTTTCAGCAGAATGAGCTTGTGCTGCTACAAATGATAGACTTTTATCGTCTGTGGTCTGGTTCTCTCCAATATTGGCAGCCGGTCTTCTGTTGTAGTTTGTCCCCCTATTTCCTCTTCTTTGATAACCTCTTGCTCTATGATTACCTCGGCCTCTCTGTTTATTGTTATTATAGCGACATAAGTTATTCTTCGGACTATTTCTTGCGAAATGGTTTGGCTCCCCACAGTTATAGCATTTAACAGTGGTGCTCTGGAAAACATAGTCTGAACTTGTGGAACTCGTAGGCCTTTGTCGTGTCTTCTCTTTTAATTCAGCATCCAATAGTTTTCCTTTAACAAAATCCATAGTGAGATCAACATTTGACATTTCCAGGGCTGTGACAAGCGGTTGATATGCTTCCTCTACACTTAATAATAGTTGGCAGACTTTTTCTTTTGCATCGATTACCATGCCGTTAGACGTTATCTCTTGTATTAGCTTTTCGAACTTATTTATATGTTCTTGTACACTGTCTGACTTTTTACACTTGAGCAGCATTAATTGTCTTTTTAGATGTAGATTATTTAACGTGCTTCTCCTTTCAAATGCTCCTTTTAGTTTTTGAATCATATCGAAGGCGGTGCGTGCATCTTTCACATATTCTAGATATTTATCTGGTAACGCTTGTATAATTATGTTGCGTGCTTTTGCATCCTGCTTTGGTGCATTGGTATCTTTGGGGTCGGACTCCATTTCGGTCTTGATGACATTCAATAAGCCTTTTTCATCCAGCGCAATCTCAATTCTGAACATCCAGTTTTGGAAATTACCACTTTCTAGTTGTGGGACGTTTGTATTTGGTGCCGACATTGTATTTAATTTTCCTGAAATGCTGAAATAAAACCCACTACCCCAAAAATAAGAATGTGACCTTTTTGATGGCCGTCCACGCCGTGTCCACTTTTCCTATTTTACTTTCCTAAGCTATCCTGTGACAATCTGACTTACTTATGAGCTCTGGGCCCATAACCTAATGGAATTTATGAAATGAAAGCCTCATAGTAAGAAAGACTGACTTTATTAATGAGAGAAAACACTTTTACATTAATAAATACGTCCGCCATTGCCCTACGCACGCATAAGAGGAACCATAGATTAGAGATGCATGACAGACGTCCTAATCCTTGAACACAAATTAAAACGCATAGATAATAAACTCCAATACAAAACAAAGTTATTTATTTATTTGCTTACTAAGTGTACCAATTCAGCAGGTCTTAGGCTTCATTTTAAGTTTTGTATTTAACTTTTTTTATACAGTGTAGATAACGGATATTTTCTAAAAACAATTGCTATTATAAATAAACAATTATTGTACATTGTTTAAATAGGTGTATTATGCCTGAAGAGAGATTAGACGCAGGACCAACGGCTTAACGTGCTTTCCAAAGTACGAGGGTGTGTACACCACCAAAATGTCGTGTCGAATTGCCGTCTCACCGGACTATAAGAGTGAAGGAACAGAGAGTGCACCTCTGTATTATGCACACACTAGTGCACTATAAAATCTCCCGCGCAGTTGGCATATCCCCGTTGAGATTGGCCGCCGTAGTTGAAATTCGACTAGGATAACATTATTCATTATTCCGAGATTCTGCAGTGCGTCTGGCATGTTCATGTGTAGACGACTTCCATGCAGTGGCAAGGAAGAAGATCCTGTCCATTAAAAAAAGAATGGTCGGTAGTCCCAACAGGATTCTACGGGTACTGGCGGGGAGGTGGGACAGTGCTTTACTACGGCACTGGATCACTGCACTCATAAACCCGAACCCTATTTACTATTTAAATTAAATGTGTTGTGTTTGTTGTAAATGTAATTTATCCGAATGGTCTTGTTACAAACCTAGTTGTAAGCTTTATTGTTACTAACCAAATGGACCATAATATGCTGTCTTAATAAATAAATTATATTATATTATTATTATGTCTGAAATGAAAGTAGTTTGTTATTTTATTTTAATATATAACAATAACACTAGTCGTGCTCTTATGGCTTAGACCACAGACATTACGTATCTTTGTAGCCCAAATAAAACATATTATCTCTTAAGTTAGTTACAGTAACACAATGTGTAGTTCCTATATATATTTCTACAGTTTGCACCTGTGTCTATGTATTGTCTTGTAAAGTAGGTACATACTTTTAGGTTTATTTTTACTACCTTTATTTCCTTAGCCTTCCACTATAGCATTAGTGTGGGTTAGAGTATTAGTAGTCAGAGTTGTTTTTAGAGTAAGTGTTTGAGTAGTAGTAATGAGCAGGACCAGAGTAATAATATCTAACTAAATAAAAAAACTTAGCTCAAATGTTGTAAAAACATAAAAAATGTTCCGGCTGCTTTCACTGAGCTGTATCGCAATACGAACAGTGTAACACTTGAGTCCATGCCACACGGTATATCTGCGCCTGGGTCGGACCAGATACGCGTACGTCACTAGTATTTGTTTACGCGTTACGTCACTAGTATTTGTCACAATACGACTGTCACTTTTTCCGGTATAGCAGGCCGGTCACCTAACCGTGCCACGCAGTAGTTTTTTTTAGTTTTTGCCTAAGGTTTTTGCGCGGAATGCGCTATAAGTAAGATGAACATTTTGGTTCATAATTTCCTAATTCGTTTTTCGTAGCAGTTATTATGATAATAATGTCCTCCTAGCCGAATTTCGACCACGGCGGCCTATCTCAACAGAGATTAGCCCACTGCGCGGGACATTAAAGTGCACAATAGTAATGGCAATTATTGCTATTTTTCGTTAATTTAATTAGCATGCTAAGCTGTGGAATTTAGTGCTATTGCTATGCTAATATGAAATTTCATCAAATATAAGAAGAGAAACAGCGAATGAATTAAATTGCGAAATCGTGAATGCTATGCAAACTATGAAAATGATTATTTTATGAAACATGTAGTTTATATTTGTTTCTTACGTTTACGCGAATTGTTGAACTCATTAAAACACAATTTTACGGATTACTTCGCGATTTATTTACATTTTATTTTAAACCTGACGTTTCGAACACTTTACAGCGATCGTGGTCACAGGGAGACTAAGGTATTATTTGTCATTACAAAGTTTTGAAAAATTTTAACTACCGTCACTCAATAATATTAATTTACGTTCCTATTTACGCAGAAAGAGCTAACCGTGTCTTGAGATCTTGCAGTGCTAGGTGTTGCTTTGGTTTTTGCTAGAATAGGATCCCATGCCGGTGGAACTTTCCAACCATCTTCTCTATTGAAATTTGGATGTTTTCTAATTTCAATGGCTTCACGTGGCATACGAGGAATAAAACGCCGTTCTTTTGCAAGTATTTTAGGTTGGTCAAAACGAATGAAGTGGTTGGGTTTGTCTAAGGCATGTTCACACACTGCAGATTTCATGTTCCGTCTATGTTTTACGTCAGCTATGTGTTGTTTTATCCGCACGCCTATACTTCGCTTTGTTTGCCCGATGTAGGAGAGGCCACAGTCACACTCCAGCTTGTACACCCCTGCATCTTGAAGAGGTATGTTGCACTTGACAGGTGGTAGGAATTGGTTAATCTTCTTTTGCGGCTTGAAGTAAGTTTTGATTGAAGCACGCTTCAAGATATTCCCAATCTTGTCAGTGACTCCCTTCATGTATGGTAGTACTGCAGGTTGGCGTTCAACTGTCGTAGGCTTGGCACGGGGTCTGCAACGACGTGGTACTGGAAGCTGGTTGTCCCGTAGTACCTTCCTTACATGCTGAAGCTCAGCAGCCAGGTGTCGGTCGTCACAGATGCCCCTCGCTCTCTGAAACAAAGTTTTGCCCACGGTAGCTAACTGTGAAGGATGATGGTGAGACGCACCATTGAGATATTTATCGGTATGGGTGGCTTTTCTAAAGACTGTGTGGCTAAGGGTATGATCCGAATTCCTAGTTAGTAAAATATCTAAGAAAGCTAGTTTACTGTCTGCCTCAATTTCCATAGTAAATTTTAATTTACAACATGTAGTTTAATAAATCGTTAGTGTTGTGTTGTGACTTTAATATAAATTTAATTTGACTTCAATAAAATTGTTTGATGTAAGTATTTAATTTAATTTTACTTAATTAATGAACTTCCCATTCATTTGTTCGTATTTCGCTCGAGTCACGTTCGGCGGCAGTCGGAAGCCGATCGTCGCCCGACAGGACCCGAACGTGGATTAGCAAACCTGCCTGCTAATCTTGCTAAATAGTCAGTGCGTGCAAATCTATGTAATTAATATGACGGCCGTACGATGCTTCGCGCGTTGCTGCTGCGTTTCGCGCAATGTTTGTGAATTTTAGCATTCACGAAATTTCGCAACTTAAGGTAATTGAATTATTGCTAATCATGTAATCGCATGCTAATTAATATGCTAATGCTAATTGTTTGATTACTAGTGCACAAGGGTGTGCGCAATACACAGGTGCACTCTCTGTTCCTTCACTATCATAATTCGGTGAGACGGCAGTCCGACATGACCGTAGAGAGATCAGGCGCAGGACCGACGGCTTAACGTGCTTTCCGAGGCACGGGGTGTTAACACCACCAACTTCCTGACTCCGGAGCTGTGTCTGAGTAATTTCAAGACAGAAAAACTCAAACACTCTCGGCCCGACCCGGGATTCGAACCCAGGACCTCGTGGATAGTGTTCATTATGATGCCCATTATTATGATATATTATATTATGATGGTGTGGTATCGAAAAGCACTTATAACTTTGAACACTTATTAAGTGACGTGTCACCATTTTTCTTAATTAATTTATAATAAAGACCAGCCGTTTTGTACGTACCATTTTAATGTTGTAGGAAACATAAAATTACCATACGACATACCGAACACAAATTGTAGGACCATCTGTCGCATTATGTTAAAATAACTTAAACTGTCCGACACCTAAGCGAATAAATTAATACTTATTTAATTAACAAATTATGCGCAATGGTCACACAACAAACTGCCATTAAAAGAAGTAGGGAACTTTATATGCATAGAAAAAACATATTAAACAGTTTTTTAGAGAGCATCATAGACCAGAAAAAATCAAGTACAGGCAGATCGACTCCCGGTACCACTTAATACTCAGTATTCAGAGACGTCAATTTAAGTTAATCCTTCATTAAGTCTCATTCCGGCCTTTTCTATTCCATTGACAAAGAAAGTGACAGAACAAAACTTAATTATAGATTAAATTTAATTGACGTCTCTGAGTGCGGCAGTAAGAGACTTAAGTCAATGCACTGGGTATGTGGGGTCCCAACGCTATTCCTTTTTCCAAAAAGATTTTCAAGAGGCACGTTGGCATCAGTAGTGACTCAAGAGCTGGCAGCTACCTTGCTCAGCGTATAAGCATCGCTATCCAGAGGGCAGAGGGGTAATGCTTCCACATCCTGGGAACCTTACCACAAGGACCTTTTGACCTTTTCTTGAGTGTTTTTATTGGTATAATATAATATTATACATAATCAATTATAACAATATTATAAAGTAAGTACCTAATATTTAATAATAATAACACTAGTAACTAAACTATTATAGTAATATATGTACAACTTATAATAAAAATTAAGATAAATTATTTAATACAAAAGAAAAACAAAAATTATAAAAAGGGTCCTTGTGGTAAGGTTCCCAAGATGCCGGCAGCATTACCACGCTGGATAGCGATGTTTATACGCTGAGCAAGGTAGCTGCCAGCTCCTGGGTCACCACTGATGTCAACTAGCCTCTTGGAAATCTCTTTGAAATAAAAAAAAGCGTTGGGACCCCACGGACCCAATGTTTCGACTCCAAACAGTATCAATTATTATATTTTTTATTGATTGAGTAGTACTTTATTTTTTTAAATAAATTGTACCATATAGTTCTAATATTATGGATTGTAATTGTTATATTGTATAATAATAAATCCTGACTGGAAAATAAAAGGAAAAAGAGGAAGAGGAACCAAGGATAAGCTATTTTGACCAAGGAAAGGAAAAAAATATCGTCATGTCGTAACAGGTAATCACAATAAAATATATAAAAACAAAAGAAAGGAATGGCGATTAATCTACCGACAAAGCACCTAACTCTTGCTCTTGAGTTTGTTGCTAAAACCGTGAAAAAGTACCTAACTCTTGCTCTTGAGTTTGTTGCTAAAAACTTTAGTTGGATTTTTAGCCATTTTCGACAATTTAATGATTTTTTAAAATATTTCTTTAAAACATCGAGTTCTGAAGACCAAATGTTTTTAAAAGCTCCCGATGTATCCCTACTCAGAGACCACCCACGCACAGACAATGTCAAGCACATGTCAAAACATGCATGATTTATGCGCCCGGTAGGTGGCGCTGTGCGAGCTTATTCGCATGTTTTATCAAAAACTGTTATGGTGGCACGGGTTGAATTTTGGGGCAACTACCTCACACGTATCAGGTCGTGTTAATTTCAGAACAAAAAAAAGTTACTGAATAGGCAAAAATATGTCTTACGACGATGTAAAAATATAGTTTGTTTTGCTTCACATGCCTTATGTTTTTCCTAAGAAACATATTTAAATACTTTTAAGGGAAGTTAATAGAATTCCTATATCTGTAAAACGTACGTACAAAATGCAAACAGCAACTTGTCATGTGGATATATTGCTATATCACTACTTGAAGGCGTTGGACTGCAGTGCAATCATAGTAGAAATGTGTGAATTCAACATATGTACCTATCTACTTAATTGGTCCTACCTATTTTAGTAGTATAATTTTTAGCATTTATTTTAGCCATAAGAAAAACTTCTAAATTAGCAGCAAATTGTATGATTTCATGAAAAAGTCAGCATCCTCTTTGCTGAAATTTTGTCAGATTTTGTTTCGCAGGTTGGTTGGCTTTGATTTTTGGGGCTACTTAAACGAATATAATTATTATTTTAGGGTTCCGTACCTCAAAAAGAAAAATGGAACACTGCTTTTTATCTGTTCGTTTGTCAGTCTGTCAAGACCCTTTTTCTCAGGAACGCATTTCCTCAATTTATACCTCCAACAGACGGACTGACGGACAACAAAGTTATCCTATATGAAAGAGTTCCTTTTTTTTCCTTTTGAGGTACAATTGCTTAAATTTGTAGTGAACCTAATAAATTAAAACTAAGTTTCTTAGTTTAAGTTAAAGTTAGTCTAAAACCATCTTTATATTTGAAAACTTATCACACGTAGGCAATTAAATATATTTCTGTGTTTTGTGTTGGCAAGATAATTTCCTTTATTTTGCAAAACTTCGTTATCCTTTATAGCTACAATATGGTAGGTATCTACTAAATAAATAAAGTGATACGGACGCCATGTTTTACTTATTATAACATAACCAAAGTACATAGTGGTACATACTGGGCCAAGACGTGGAACTTGACAGTCAAGCTGGCCCCCGACTAGAGATGCGCAAAATATATCAATGAAAAGAAAAGAGTGATTTACCTATATCATTGTAAGCTTCTGATATATACCTATCACTCTTTTATATCTTCGGCTCTTTTAACTCAGTGATACAGGATGTGAATCATCGATGAATGAGTGATTTATTTGCTTGGTGTTGAGTGAGAGAAATAGTAAGCCAGCTTGTCGTGTCTTTATTGAGTTACCAAGGTAAAAGTGAAATTTATCGATTTCGCGGTTTAATTGACTGTTGACTATACTCAACGCAAAAACAGACGGCGCCAACATGTTTATTAAAACAAATGCTTTATTTTACAATTCGACATAATTTAATATTAAACATTCTTGCATTCACATACAGTGCATTTTAGCTTCTAAAAATAACACGGCTCAATCCGTCAGCACAGAATGCTAGTACTTTGTACAGAAGTATGACTTAGCAATTGTATTCAAAGAAATGTCTACTCAATGTCGTCAACAATATGGCGTAATTTAGTTCGCCTCAGAGTCAAGCACATTTTCGTGTAGACACCTACAAAAATCCATTGCAAGATAATTTTATACTAATTGCTCTGGAATATGATTCATAATACACTAAACCTATTCAGTGACGTAATATCACGCGACGCGATAGGGTTGACTGCTACGAAAAGCTTCTAACGCCATCTAGCGCCTATTTCTAGTACTTTATTTTTTCTCGTCCAGCCAGCAACGTAGCCGCGCGGCCGCCGGTGAATAAAACGCGCGAGCGTGTCACTGACCGGTAGCGACACGCAACTTGTTTTAGCCCCTAAGTAGGGGCGCCGCGCGTAGGTACGTTTTTGCTACTTACGCGGGGAGATACACAGGCCTGCCGGCAGTCAACCGCTTTTGAGTGAGATCTCAAACACTAGCTATCCTATTTCTCTCTCTCATACTAGCGAGCAGTAACACCGTCTCACTCAGTCCTGTAGTTCAGTTCATTTCGTTCAGTCGCTCGAAAAGGAGTCATTTATCAAAGGATATAAAGTAAGTGAGTGAGTGATTAGTTTTTTTGAAAAGATCTGTCAGTTTTTTCTATCAATCACTCAGGAGTTACACAAGTCTACCACCGACTGCATGTCGCTCAGCGAGGTATGGAACGGTCTATGCTGGAGATCTCGCTAAGAGATAGAATCCGGAACTGGATCATCCGCCAAAAAACAAGTCATGGATAGGTATGGTTCAGAGGTGCAGTGAGCTGAAGTGGCAGTGGGCTGGTCAAAAGTCATAAAGTCATTTATTTATGTATGTAGGCCCACAGGGGGCACTTATACACGTCCCAACATATTATTTTTTAATCCCTACCACTGCTTCGGGACAAATTGTGGGCTAGTGCTGAGAAGAAGCAGCGCAAGAAACTCAGTCACTATTGTCAAAGCCTCTTTTAAAAATAATGTTTAAATACAGAAATTGTACTAGTGCGAGCTGGTCCACACGTTTACATCATTCAAATAATCGTCTACTTTATAATAACCTTTTGTCATTAGGGTATTCTTAATTTTGAATTTGTTAATTGGTAATTCTACAATATTTTTCAGTAATTTGTTAAAGTAATTGACACATTTTCCCATGAAAGAATGACCAACTTTTTGAAGCCTGAATTGTGGAATAGCAAGTTTATTTTTATTTCTAGTGTTAAAATTATGCGTATCACTTTTCTTTGTAAATAAATGCAAGTTTTTACGCACATACATAATATTTTCATAAATATATTGAGACGCTACTGTTAATATCCTTATTTCTTTAAAAAAATCTTTCAATGAATCTTGAGGTTTGAGGTTATAAATAGCACGTACGGCCCTTTATTGTAGTATAAAAATTGATTCTATATCAGCAGCTGAGCCCTATAGTAAAATACCGTACGACATCAAGCTGTGAAAATAACTAAAATAGACTAGTCTGGCCGTTTCAACATCAGTCAAGCGCCGTATCTTTTTTACAGCAAAAGCAGCTGAACTAAGTCTTCCTGACAAGGCCACGATATGAGGACCCCATTGTAGTTTTGAATCTAAAGTAATTCCTAAAAATGTTGTTGAATTTATAGTATTTAGCAGTTTGTCTTTTATCAAAACATCTGTTGAGGCCTGTCTGACATTAGGCATTGTAAACTTAACACATTTAGTCTTATTCCCGTTAAGCAAAAGGTTGTTAACGGTAAACCAATGCAATACTTGTGAAAGAGTATTATTTACATCGTCAAAAGTATCTTTCCCCCTGGGAATTTTGAATATAAGTCTTCACTTATATTCAAAATTCCCATGATACTTCTATCATCAGCAAATAATACTATATCACAAAGATCTTCCACAAAGTGTGGAAGGTCATTTATATAAACTAAAAACAATAAAGGTCCCAATATCGATCCCTGGGGCACACCCATGGTCAGAGGTGCTCCAGAAGACTCAACCCCATTTATGGATACTTTTTGTGTTCTACTTGTTAGGTAAGATTCAAGTAGATTTAATGGATTCATTGAAGCCCCATAATGTCTTAATTTTTTCAATAAAGTTTTATGTTCTACGCAATCAAAAGCTTTTGACAGATCACAGAAAATACCTAAAGCATCTTGTCTATTATCATAGGCATCAAAGATATGTTTTAATAGAGCAACTCCCGCATCAGCAGTACTTCTACCTTTAGTGAAACCAAATTGTTTTTCGTGTAGTAGATGGTTTAAAGAAAGATGTGCTAGTAGTTGATTGAATATTACCTTTCCAAATATTATACTGAGGACCGGAAGAATCGATATTGGTCTAAAATTAGAGGGGTCACTTTTTTCGCCGGATTTAAATAGCGGTATAATTTTACTAAATTTCATTAGGCTTGGAAACTGGCCATCATCAATGCACTTGTTAAAAATTATTGCTAATTGAGGAGCTATTGTGTTGATAATTGATTTTATAATATACACAGATAGTCCCCATAGATCCTCAGTCTTCTTCATATTTAAATCTAGAAATGTTTTTGTAATTACTTCGGGACTGACATGCCTAAAGTGCAGTGGAAAATCGCACTGGTCGACATTGGACTTGAGAATCGATTCCGCAAGTTCATGAAGAAGATGCAAGTTCTTTAGTTGTTGAAGGTGCAATATGAGAAAAAAATGACTCAAAGGCATTTGCAACTTATTGATTGGATGTGATCAACTTACTTTCGACTTTTAGTGAGAATAAGCTACTTTTTGATTTATTTTTACAAGTTTCCTTGTTTATTATGTTCCAAGTAACTTTTGCCTTATTGTTGGAATTTAAAACTATTCTACGAATATAGGTCATGTCTGTCGCAGAACCTACGGGCGTTGGAGTAGGAAGGTTCTCAAATGGACACCACGTCTGGAGAAACGTAGTGTTGGACGCCCCCCTGCTAGGTGGATCAATGACCTGAGGAAGGTGGCCGGTGCTGGATGGATGCGGAGACTTGGAGAGGCCTATGTCCAGCGGTGGACTGCAATAGGCTTATATGAAAGTACATAGTGGACCTAACTACTGGTTAATTTCTATTTAGTTTGTTACCCATATTATGTAGAGTTAGTCTACAGTTAGAGTCGTAATACAAAGGAGCGTGTGATAAAACTTTGCGTTCCATATTTTCTAGAAAACTCTACGTAGGTATTTAAGTATAGACTTACGTAGGAAGGCTAAGTAAGTACATAACGGTACAATGAACCTAACCTATAGATAGATTCTTTAAAACGTTAACTTAAAAAGTTGTAAGTACATAACAGCACAATGGACCTATTCTATACATCGATTCCTTTAAACGTTAACCTAAAAAAGGTATGGTTATACATTTGCTAATTAAAGTTATACATAAAATTTACCAAATAATGTGAGAACAACTGTAAGGGCGTTGTTAAGCACCTCTAAATAAGAAAATAGTTTAAAACTTAATTTAGGGCTAATATTTGTTGGTATTAGTCGTTAAGCCTAGTCAAAGGCCCTAGGGCGGCTTGATAACATCTGACAGTAAGGTTTGTCACTTGCCTTACAGACACCCCTCCACCAATTCGCACTGAGCCCGCGTGGTGGAGTATGGCTCGTACCTCCTCATAGTTGAGGTGAAGCCTTTTCCCGGCAGTGGGATCTATATAGGCTGACTTTACTAAGGCTCGACAGAACCCCGAAAGTTATTTTTTAAACACACACAACCTACCTCTTCATCACAAACACACCTTTAAGTTGTGAGACTGGATAGAACGAAATTAAATTAAATTAAGCTCACAAAAATTGATCAACTGTGTCATCCGGTGGGAGTCGAACCCACGACCCTTACTATCTATACCAACTGAGCTACGGAGGTCGTTAGATAGTCGACGATTTTTTGTAAGTGCTTGCTACGCCAGTGCGTTCAATTTCATCAATACTTGGGGAATATGCATGTATCCGATGAAAATATTTTTACAAATATTTGACCATCAGTTAATATTAAATCAGCAACTCATAATTATTTTTATAACTTAAGCAATTTGGTTGCAAGTTTATACGAAATTAAAATAGATTTCCGTCACAAAAATATACCGTGATACACCGAGCTTATCCAGAAGCAAATTACTTAGATACGAGTGAATATTAACGCCCTTACTACCTAAGAATCAGAGGTCGGAATTAGGTAGAGTTATTTATGTACTTGCATCGAAATGTTAATATTAATGTGGACCTTTCCGGGATTTCTAATGGACAATCCCGTGTGGCCAACAATATTACAAAAAAAAATAATAAAAACCCCAGAGATAGACAAATAAAACAAAAATAATTAACATACAATTTCTATTAGTTTACTTACATTAATTCACAATACAAACATACATCCGATGTTATTGATGTAAGTTTGGCAACATCGCCCGTGTAGTTGTTTAAATTGTGGTAAAGTAAGCAACTTTTTATTTAAAAATCACGGGATTTTTTCCAACATAATGTAGAACCCTACAACTGCTTCGGGCTAGTGCTGAGAAGAAGCAGCAAAGACTTTTGTCTTTAGGCACTGAGGTCTGAGATCAGCATAACAGGTAATAACAGTGGAGCTACTGATGCCGTCTGACCTCCGCGACGCAGAGAAACCTAACCAGTGTGGATCACGGTTACATATTCAGTCATCTCAATGTTCCTACAGGTTTCCTCACGAATTTAGTGAAGGAAAAAAAAAGTAAACTTACAAACTTTATTCTATTTTCATTTTTAGGGTTCCGTAGTCCGACAAGGAACCCTTATAAGATCGTTCAGTCCGTCCGTCCTAGTCTGTCACAGCAGAATATCTTCTACGTTTATGGACTGATTTGCATGTAACTTGGTTCAAGGATACTTCACATATAGATCTCATTTTTAAAAATTCAAAACAAAAATACCCCTTTTTAAGGGTTCCTGCCCTTACATGTAAAGGAGGGGGGTGAATTATTTTTTTGAGTGCACCCCCTTGTGTGGGGTATCGTTGAAAATTCTAAAGTCTTGGAGCTATAAACTTCAAATCACTCACGTAAAGAAACACGCGCGTAAACTTTTATTTAAAATTGTTTTGGGTATCCTGTGATGAATATTTTTGAAATTATAAATAAAATAAAAATATATACTTTTTTCCAAAAGAACAGAATAAACATAAAAAATAAACATAAAAATAAGGGAGCAAAGACAACCACTGTGGTCGATTTCTCGATCGCCAGTCGGGTTTTCACAAGTGTTAGAAATTTATGTGATACTTGCTGGATTCCAAAGTGCCATGTCAAGAGTAATTTTAAGTTTATCCGTTTAGAATTTAGCACAGATGTCATCGAATGACATCCCTATAGTTATTTCATATCCATAGTAAATTCTCTATGGATATGAAATCTGTAACTACTGGTAGCTGTTTAGTTTGGCGTATCTAAACGTTTTAAGTGTGTTTCTTTTCGTTTCCTCAGGCATATAAAAATTTAACATAGGAGAAAATCTCGAAGAATCAGTCACAATGTCCCAAATAAATAAATCCAATACGATAAATTATTGTTTTTAAGTGATAAGCATTCACTATGCAATCTAAATATATTTTTGCACTTGAAAAAGAGACTACCAGAGGCGGGAATCGAACTATAAATCCAATAGTTAAATTAAAGGAACTTAAGACTGTCATTTTCTAGGTTTACATGAGGCATACAGAGGGAGACATTTGATGTGGCTGAGGATTTTCTTTAAATTTAATAGGCAGACATTTGCCTTGGTAAAATACCTAATAAGGTAGGTTTGTAAAATACCTGCTTTGAGTAAAGATTGTTACAGGAAGAGGAAGTTCATAAACCACCAAATTAATGAGCCAAAGCGCCCAGATGCAGAAAACAAAAAAAACATAGCTTCTTAACTTAGTTCATTGTCTCTGCTGAATTAAAAAGGAAAGATCATTATACGAAAATAAGTTACTAACCCCTTCGTGAATTGCTTATGATTGGACATTATTACATTATGTAGAGTAAATGAAGGTCACATTTACATAAATGTGTAATTAAAATGCCCGCTGGCCGCGTTAACACTGCAATAAATCTAATGAGAATTCCAAGAAATTCTATTCTCAAAAGTAATTTTGCTCGCGAGCATCCCAAGAATGTCGGCTCGGCCGAACACCGTTTTTGAAATTCGAACATGGTTTCAAACATGTAACACGACGCATGCCAGCTTTCCACCGCCCCGAGCCGCCACTCGTCCGTCACAGAGACATTTCCCGCTGCCTTCGACTTTCCCGCGCTCCTTCGATACGTCACTCTGCGCGTTGGGTGGTTCCCGCCAAAAGCCCGCCAATCAACACATACGCCATGTTGTTAAATGGGCGGAGTCAACGTGCCACCATACTACTATCTTACTCCAAAATCCAGTTTTCCCGCTCGCACAAGGCGCGCTCTCATTGGCGGGAGCGCAATTAAGCGCGGGAATTTGAATTCTATTTTTGAAGTAAATATTTTTCCAGCACTTGTTTATGGCTCGCGAGCGACTACGGTGCCGGCTCTAGTGACACCTGTCGATCGTGAGTCGTCACCTCTTTTTGGGTGTATTCGATTTGGTAGCTTTATAACATGGCGTCGATATGGGGCACATAACGTAAATCTGTGGGAGATTTATGTGTGTGAATTAACACGTTTTGATGCGAATGTTTGATGGATTTATCGGTTTATGTCTGGCTGTGGGCGGCTCTATCGGATCTAACCTTCGGCGATGAAAACTTAATCGTCAGTTAGGGATAATGATGTCAAGTCAACGAACCTTAGATGGACATAACATAAGAATCTAATTGGAAGTGTTTCTGAGAAATTGCCCCAGACTTCAGGGAACTATTAGAACCATTAAATTGTTATTGTAAAGTCTACAGACGGAAGTGCTGTTTCATTCTTAAACAAACACCCCCGAGCATTCTGAACTTCGCAGGCAAAAAATAGACATCCGATAAAATGCAAATTGTAATTTTGCAACTTAGTACGCAAGCTTATTGCGAGGAATGTTAAGGTGCAGATAATATCTATTTACGGGACGCATTTGATTCCGTTTGAATTTCATTAAAATAAATTATGAAGCACTTAAGTAGTTTTAACTTAAGTTAAGACTGGCAGCTATTTTTATTTTTTTGCGTCATTTTCTTGCATGCCAGGTCGCTTGAGGAATGTGATGAGTGAAGAGGATCGGACCACACAGGGACTCCTTTTTTAATTTTGAAAAAAGAACACAAATTCAATCACTCCTGAACATTGCATGAAGGCACAAAAGAATTACAAAGTTGCAGAGTCGATGGATAGGTATTCAAGATCATGCCTGGCATTTAATTAAAAGATTATAACAAAAAACTATGTAGATAGTCGACAATCAAATGCCAGGCATGTTTATACAGGGATGACAAAACCCACAAAAAACCCTAATTAATATAGGAAACCTTAACGAAACAGTGCTTTTATAGATTCTGAACATATTATTTATGATACAGATTTCAATACACTCCTTAACAAATGCATAGCATTTAACACAATATTTTCAATAAAATCAAAATAGTAGCAGATAATTTCATAGTTTCCTTTTCTTGTCAGTACCTAGTAAGTATCTCAATGATTTTATTTTGGTTATACCTTGAAATAATTTCTACAAATTTTGTTTTATTCGCTTTTACCCACTCAACAAAACATGTCCGCGTCCTAAATAGCAGATAAGTTGAACCTAAGCTAATCGTCCCATAAAATCAGTGCCATGTTGCGTGCCGGGTAAATACACCTAATGTTGTCCGTACTCCATATTGGTAAGGTAGTAGGTACTTATGTCAGTTGTTGCGATAAGGTATCGCGGGTATGGACTCATTGGCAAATGTTGACAACTGCGGTGCGTGATACACGGTGTTTTAAATTTGGAAATAAATGGGTTGTGATGATATTCGCTAGTTGAACCACTAACAGACGCTACATAGGTACCGCAAAAATTTCTAAACAATTTGTCTTAGAACGTTCTTTTAATAGAGTACTATATTTCTAATTAGCCAAATGTATACTAAGTATAGTATAGACATTTGGCCTCAATCTCGTATTGATAATAAACAACGATGCGATTGAAGTTGGGTCATGTCTCATGTCTGACAGTAACAGCCGAATCATCAAAGTATTTTTTTGATAGCCAGATAAAACATGCACTTACATACCTCTTAGCCTTATCAGAAATAACCGAACCTGGGTCCACCGGGTTAGAGAGCTTTAGCTCTTCTCCTAAACCACTAGATTACGGAGTAATCTTAATACAGTAACATAACTTGATGCATATTCTATCTAAGTTTATTAACTTCTCTCGATACGACAACTGTGGAATCTGTTTTTATCGTGTCTTTTTTTATCGTGAAAATTTTATGTCCATTTTAATTTTTAATACCACAGATGACATATTTAGCGCTAACTTTTTCATTCATCTATGCGGCAAAGGCATAAACACTGCGAAGTTACGGACCATTTTAATAACGTGTCGAAATGGCCAATTTATCGTGGGCCAGGATTAACATTTATTTAAATTCAATTAAAATAAAATGTTCCCGCGACATTTTCGAGTTAATGGCAGCGAAAGGTGCCGGTAATTTAAGTTCAGCTTTAATTTGTGGGAAATAAGGATTGTCCTTGTATCGGTTTTTTGACATCGGTAATTTTCTTCAGCGAAGATGTTTTCTGATTTTTTTTCTGATCAGTGTCAGTCAGTGGACAGTGATCGTTATTGAATGGGAGACGAAGTCATGAGTCATTTAAAAAAAAATGTACGTACTGCATTTGACTGCAGTGCAATTAGTTAATTTAATATTTTTTTTAGTTAATGTTAAGGATGTCCTGTAACGGGGTTCCTTCCTTATTCTTTTCCTGAATAAGTATCTAAAATGATAAGGTATCTTCTACTAAATCATCTTAGTCGTCCCTCAAAAAAATGATTAATTTGTGACATCGGATAAGTTACACAGAACTAAAGTCTATAATAACCGATTATAATGGTTTGTGACGTTGAGTAATAACAATCAAAGCAACATTTTGTGTGTTAGTTAGAACTGGATTGTTTAAAATGAATTTAAAATAACGATTTGTACAAATTTTCCGGTATCTCGTCAAGTTGGCTAAGCACTAATAATTGACGAAACGATGCAACCGAATACAACCCGAACGCAATTTACTGGATAGGCAAAGGTATTGTGCGTTTACAGCCTACTTCTCAGTGCAGCAATCTGATGCGGATTAAAAAGTTAAAGGAAAATACTAGACGGCAATGTGTTCTTTAAGTTACGTTACGTTCTTACTGAAGTTTAATAGTTGAATTTCACACACGGAGAAAAATATTTGATAGGTAATTTGATGCGGTTTTTTTAAACATTACACGACATAGGTACGCAAGTTATAGAACCTTTATGATATATTCCTGAGATAAGACGATTGTTTTTTTAAAATTTAAAATGGTCTTTGCTCCTGACTCTAGACTAAACCAGACGTGGCCTGGATAGAGTGACGATGAGGCGAGCTCACCCAGAAGGTTCTGGCACTCTAACTCACCAAAGGAACACAACAAGCTGCTTGGCCGAGCTCCTGTGGGAGGGTAGTAGCTACCAGGCTACTTAACAGAGCCTACCACCGCTGTTAGGATTGTTTAGTCGTTGCCAGTGGTAGACCACTAGGAGGTAGATCCTTCACCACCTGAAAATGTATATTGGAAAATATACAAAAAATTACACTGAAAAAAATGATTGGTTCATAGTAGGTAATCAAAATTTGGCTACTAGTAGGCCGGAATCTAGTGACTTGCGAACTTCTGGTTATCAGTAACAAACTAGTTGTGGACCGATTACTGAACAGATTGTTTATATTTAACTAAAATTGACTTCCCTACAATAAAACTTTCAACGAACAAAACTAGTTTGGTTGATCCTTTTTTCAGTGTAGATATATAAATGTATGTTAGAAAACTATCATATGATCATTATTATATGTACTGAATGGTCAATCCTGTCTTAGGCTAGAGTACAGTAGGTAGCAGTTGTTATCGTATTAATTAGTTACCGTATGTCTCCATTTAAGTCGTTTCAAAACACCTTTGAGTTCGCATGCCGCATGCAACGTTTTTTCAAGCCAATGAGGCGTCTATGCTATATGCAACATTTGTGCATTCGCATCATTAATTATATTTGCAACGTTTGTTGCTTCAGACATGGCTATCAAAATGTATTGTTGTCAGTTACCTATTTATTGCACGGCTTTCAGGTTTTATTAATAGAATGAAATCAACAACCATAACCAAATTGTAAAGGAGGAATAAAATTGTTAACTTTGTAAAAAAGATGAATTTAGCAAGTTTCCTAGGTTTTTTTAAATACATATTTGAAATTCGAATTCCTACTTCCGCTTTCATGCTGATACCGTTTCTTGGAAACGTTAAATCGAATTTCTTTAGTCAAACATAATTTTTTTTTAGTTATAGTTAATCAATCCTAAAATAAAAATAAAACACAAAAATTGTCAACATAATCGCTTGTCTCATGTCGTTTATCTCGTTCAGAATTTTAATCCGTTGCAAGTTGACGTGTCGCCCGCCGCGCGGTTTCCCAAACGCTCCCGCTACGCGCCAGATGTAACGTCAACTTGACAGATCGCCTCGCGAAAAGTTTGATGGCCGCCATTTCCTTGCCATAAACTATGAAACTTCGACCAACCAACCCGTTCTAACATTAAATCATAGCGTTTACATCTTATTAGGGCCGCATTTAGCGAAATGCAACGCAATTTGCGAACGGTGCGGACTTTTTGCAACGTCGCTAATTCCAGGGCGCGCGCTCACGCCGCGACGTCTGATTGACAGGTGAAAGGGCGCGAAATTAGCCGGCCCCGTTCGGGACCATCGACTCAAGAGTTGCGCCTGCGCTCCCATTGTGTTCCTTCATTAATGTCCCTTTTTAAAATAAACACCGGACGAAAACGGCACACGCTGTGTAGTGTGTGCCTCGACCGAGAATTTGGTGCGCAATCGAATTTTAGGGCTAAAATATTGAGTTAGTATTAGGAACTCCATTAAGCGACATTTGTAACATATGTTGCAGAGTGGCCACAGATAAGATAGAGCCGTATGTCATAATTTTGAGCGCTACCGTTTGGCATCCGCTAACAAAGCGAGGATGTGAGGATTACGGTGCAAACATTGAGTGTGTTATGTTATTAAAACGGTGAGTTTGTTATGATAAAGACGTAAAACTGTGAGACAACGGCAAACGAGATTTGAGATAGCGAGAGGCTTAGCGCGCGTCGTCGGAGACATTATCTCGGCGCGCGCGCAGACAAGAATTGTTGAATTCAAATGCGGCCGGAATTCCGATGTTTTATTACTTGAAGGCTCAATTTAGAGTTTAACTAAGCCCTTTAAAACGATTGATGCTATCGGCTTGAGCAACCAATTAGGCATGATCGGAAAATACCGAAACAGAGCGAATTGTTTAATGCGCAGATTAAATGGAATTAGCGGCGCGTGAGTTCAAACGAAGCGGAGATATGCGTGTTTGAAGTTCCTATCCCAAGGTAGTCAAGGAGGCCTTAATTAAGTCCTGTAATTATTCAGACGGCCTTTATAACAATACCAACCTTTAAGAAGGAATTTTTGTAACTTTTCTGTGTCCGCACTAAAAATAGTGTAATCAACGCATCAAACTGTTGCGTGTAATGGAAAGTATGCAATTTTTTTTATGTTGGTGGCAATTCTGTTAAAATAATTTGGCTTGCTTAGTAGAAGGCATGCCCTATTACTTGTAGAAGAAAATTTGTCACACCTGTGTTAACCGATTTTTTATGAATGCTATTTCCATACCTACAAATAACTTAAATTTGAAACGCTCAGCAATTATGAATAACGACTAGATATTGTTCAAACTAATTTCGCGCGATCCGGCAAAAGCGTCGGTCCGAGGCCGTTAAAAATATTAAAACTCAAAACAATCAACCACAAGCGGTCGTTTGGTTTTATAGCGCATTGTTGCAAATGAAGACGCACGCGCATATTATTATTAAGTATAACGTAAGCTGTAATACCGCTTCGACGTATTCATGACCTTTCACTCGATATTAAAACTATTAATAAGGAAAATTGCATGTAGAAAATGCGACTTAATCTAATGAGAGGTATCTGCTAAAGAAGCAAAAAGAGTACGCCGTCTTACGAAGGTTGATTTTTCAGGTTTTTATTTTATTTTCGTAGTTCAAAAGTTTGCCTGGATAGTGAAGGAATCTGTCGAGTTAGGTTTCAGCTTTCAGTGCCCTTTTATCCAGAGCAAAAATTCTAATAATAAATAAAATAAAATTCATAATAAAATTCACAATTATAATAATATTGGGAACACATAAATCGAATCGCCTGCGATTATTTTTTACCTTCTGATTCTTTAAAACCGAATTTTGTCAATATTTAATCTTCAATCTTTGCCTATAGACGCTTGACAGTGAAACGTGAAAAACCCGGGTGCCATCTTTGCTTCCAAAGTAGGTATGTGCTAATTGTTAAAATCTCCTGTGTTGTGTATGTTCTTTCTGGTGGCTTTGTGTAACTCCGTGTATGATGTATGGCTGTTCTTGGGCTTCTTTTTTATGAATGAAACGTTTCTGATAGTTCTGAATTATAATATAATTGATGTAAGAGGCGATACAGAAAAACCCTTCGAAGCAAAAATTTATGAATGTGTTGCTTAGCAAAACTTATATAACTATTCCAAATATGATGATGATTGACTGACCACACGAAGGAAAAATATAACCTGACTATCTGAAAGTCGATTAATAGACTTACCTGTCCAAACTAATCCGTAAAACATGCACTTTAAAGATCATCAACTATTAGCGTAGACAGCCAGATTATCAATCGTGCTTCATTGACACACAAAAAAGGTATGAAACGACTAAATAAACCAAAAGAAAAGATTGACTATCGCTCGTTATGCTAATAGCAACACCCTTCTGTCAAACATATCGCCCGAATTCCAAATTCGAACTTGACAGCCAAACAGTAGCCCTGAGCAAAAAACTTTCTGAATTTGATTCCTCGGCCGTAAAAATAAATTATTGTTTATGGTATTTGTTTGAATAAGGAACAGAAGGCCGTTAGTGACGTTCGATTAGTGTTCGACGTCTGAAAGAGCAATTCGAATATTAATTTAAGACGTCGTATTTTCGCCAAGATGGCCGGCGTTAGGACGTACGAGCCACGTTAATTAGCGGACATTGTTATGTTGTTATTGTTGTTTTTCTCGGCGAGATTGGTTCTTTGTCTCGGCACCAATGTGCGGGTAACGAATGTCTGTATTTAGAAAGTTTCGCAAACGGCCGGAGTGATGTTTCCTTTGAGGTGCGTCTTGAAACGGCTCGTCGGCTTTCCAATTTGAGGAAAGTGTGCATCACGAAATTCATACATGAACTGTCACTCATTAGTGTAGGAAGCATCCAGCAAAGACTATTAGTCTATCAAGTCGACCCTGGATACTCTAGTGGTAGTCTAGAGTTAACAGTCGTGTTAACTCTAGAAATGGTAGGAAATATACGAATAACCTACTTAACGAGACCAAAATAAATGGTAGAAAAAAATATATGTGGCTGAGGCGCAATTTGGGAAAGGAAAAGCCTATTGAAATTTTTAAAAAGATATTGTTATAACCCGTGCAGTATCAGGGATTTCTTGATGGAAATATTATTATGTATTGCATTGATTTATTATGTTTTGTATATACACACGTTTTTAATGATCTTGTAATAAAGAGGAAGGTGTGACCATTGGGAATGTGGGAACCGCAGACCTTGTAACATTATTCTTAAAAATCTTGAAGGTCATAACTTTCAGCTCTCGGTTCAAGTGTGCAAACTTGTCACTGATTCTTGCATATTACATTTAAGTTATTTTTACAACGCAAGTAATATAATCTACAGGCGCTGTCACACAAGTTTAATTTAAAATTCTTTCTCACACCTTGACAGTTAAGCAGTTATTACACTCTGCGATTTGCAAAAAAACTTTGAAAACCGTAAGGTGTAAATCGAAGTTAGAAAAATTTAAGGTACCTCTTTTTACCCGATTGCGGAAGGATGGTTATGTTTTTCGAGAGTAACGTATGTATGTACAATTGTTAGGCACGCCCTATAGCCCGAACGGCTAGACTGTTTTTGAGTCGGGTTTTTATTTTTTCAATAATTATGTTTGCTTGTTTTTAAATTGTCTACGGTTTTGATTTTCTACGAGTCGTACAGTGTGATAGCTGCTAAGCTCAAAATTCCTTTTCCCGGTTTCAGTGGATTCCGCTGCGCGTACGCAATTTGCGACCGTTACGCGCATGCGTAGGACGCGCACCTTGAGCGGAGTGCATTGGACAAAATAAGTAGATAAGTACATTTTAACGTAATTGATTTTTTTATTATTTTGTAAAAAGTGCATTACGAAGAAATGTTGAGATGTGCAGTCTTTTAAGAATAATCACTTTGGGGGAAATGGCGTTGAGTTTTAATTAGTAGATAGTGTAATGTCACAATTAAAAATAATGTTTTTGGTTTATTCCCAAATTAGTTACTATACCATAAAGTTTGTTTAGACTCAAATTATACAAAATTATATTAATACAATAATATGTATTATGAACTAAACATTTAATTGCATAATGCCTTAAAGGATACAATGTAGATTATTTTGCAATAAAGCTTTGAGCTTCAGGAAATTAAGTAGGGAAAAATTGGTTAGTGAGGCTCATATTTATAAGATCGGCTACATTGTGCTATGCTATACATTGTATGATTGTAATGTCTTTTCTTGTTGCAATAAAAAATATTATATTGTACGGGAGCTCAGTTAAAACACATTAAAATTACTAAATCACATTTATTCACAAGAAATATGACGCCGCGTACAGAGAGAATCATGCGAGTGAGAGGGAAGATACATGTTAAACATTTGGCGCGAATGCGAATGCACAGCAGCAAAGGTTTTGCGCTCAGAAATGCCTAACAATATATTTCTCTAATAGATTTTTTAAATAATACCAATAAAGGCCAAAACTAAAGTCAAGGAACTATGAGTAATATTATCTAAAAATCTTCGTGGTTTGCAACTTTTTTGCGCACCATACCACATCTAGGTAACCTAACAAGGCCGGCGGGTATGGACCTCGGCCCAGAGGGGGGCATCCTGGAATAGCCAATACCTGACTGACTGTAGGGTTGTCACGAGTGTATGTTGTTCCGTATTAGGATTGTGGAGCCCTGGATATTGTTAAGTTTTGCGTTGCGTCGAACTTATGCAGATGCGAAGACTTTTAGTGGAAGAAACTAATAATGGGGATTATCACATACTTCTATAGTATGTATGTATGATGACCCCCTGCGCAACATTAAACATCCGGCAAGGGATTCATCATCTTATCATCATCTTCTTAGCTTTATCCCGGTTGTGCAGTTATGGGCCCAGGGTACGCTAGGACCATGATCCAGGATATGGCAGATCAGTTACACTGGAGCAAATGCCATCTGACCTCTGTGACCCTGTTAAGACTGTAACCTCAAGCAATGAATATACACTTCTGGACACATCTATTGGCCCACCTTGAATTTTCAGTTTCGTTTGGTCCTAGCTAAAATGTTATATCAGGTCGAGCGAAAAGTTTTTATGCAGTTTTGAACCTGGCACATTCACAATTTCATTCAATAGTCTTTTTTTGAATTTCGAACACAGAATTTAAAGAAACAAAAGACAATTTGGAGCCTGTTTGTTGATATCAAACAATCGAATACTAAGAAAACTTGGTTTTATTGGTTTACTTGGATTTAATTCTTGAAAAAGTGATTGATATCTTTGGTTTTGCAACAAACATTACTTATTCTTAACATTAAGGTGAAATTCTATCAATAATCTATGGATACTTTACCTGAAGTCGCCGCCCAAGCTGTGGCACTTATTCAGGCTGGACACAGCCAAAGAAACGTGAGTGCTCAACTTAATTTAAGTCAATCTGCGGTCCGAAATGTTTATCGGAGATACCTAGAGACTGGCGGCTTTGATCGTCGCCAAGGAAGGCCACGATCTTGGGTCACAACGGAAAGGCAGGATCGATTCATCGTGACGACCAGCTTGAGAAATCCTCACCTTACCTCCATTGAGATACAAAACCAACTTCGCGACTTCCACGGAGTATCTGTGAGCGCTCGAACTGTTCGGAAAAGGTTAAAAGAACGCGATATGGTACCACACAAGCCAGCTAATGGGCCCAAACTAACGCGAGCCCACCGAACAGCGCGCCTTCATTTCACATGCAGTCATTTAAATTGGACACAGCAAGATTGGAGCCGTGTACTCTTTTCTGATGAGTCTAAAATTGTGTTACATGGCAATGATGGAAGGAAGAAGGTCTACCGACGTAAGGGACAGCGTTTCGCACAATGCTGCTTTGAAGAGAGGGTTGCTTGTGGCGGTGACTCATGGACTGTCTGGGGCGGTATATCCGCGAGCGGCAAAACTCAACTTGAGGTTGTTACAGGACCACGGCTGCCAGAATTAAATGCTGAAAGGTACATTCGTGAGTGCTAAAAACCTCACGTGATACCATACGCGGACTATGTGGGCCCAAATTTCCTTTTTATGCATAATAATGCAAGAATATGAACATCACAGTTATGGACTGGCCAGCCAGAAGCCCAGATATGAACCCCATTGAGCACAAGTGGGACGAGCTAAAAACACGTGTTAGGGCTCGTCAGCCAGTTGCCCAGACGATGCAGGAGTTGAAAACTGTCATAGAAGAGCAATGGGAGATGATCCCTCAAAATTTCATAGAGCGGTTGATAAACTCTATGCCTAATCGTATGAGAGCTGTGGTAGATGCCCATGGACGCAACACGCGTTATTAAATTAAACCTTTATTTGATAAAACATGTTTTTTATTCAAAAATCAATTGCCTTTAACAAGGCGCATATCCGACTTGTTAGGCGTAGCTCCATGTCGTATGGTATTCTGAATTCAAATTTAAAACAATACGATCGAAAAAGATGGTAAAATGTATCAGGTTTAAAACTGCATCAACAGTTTTTGTTCAATCTAGCAATCATATTTCGGTAGGGGCCATCGAAACCTAAACTTTAAGGTGGGCCAATAGATTTGTCCAGAAGTGTATAATTAAATTAACATGAGGTGAAAATGACCACATGCACATAGTGACAAAGTAGAACCATACTTTGATACTCGTTCATTATAATTCAGGTGTTTCTGTTTTTTTTTCAGAACTTTTTAATGATTCTTGTAACTTCTTAGTGAGGCGTTGTCTCGTACTCATCTAAGGCATCAAAGGGATGCAAGCATAAAAATCTAACGCCCCAAATTAATTTAACCAACCTGTAATCAACAAAGATTTAAATCAATCCCGTCTACCTATTTGCGTATACATTGAACAGAGTTCACGGTAGACACGGCTGTCAGTATCAAAATACGTGTTGAATGGGTACGCAAATGATCGAGATTGTCTTATATCTGTGATATCGGAGCTTTGCGTGTGAGTGGGAGTGCCAAAATCTTGTGAGAGAGCTCGCTCCACCGTCGACTCTGTCTACGCCACGGCTCGTCTAGAGTCAAGAGAAAGCCCATTTAAAAAAGGTTACCTACGTCCGTAGATTTAATCTTCTCGTGAATTATTAGAAAAAACCTAAAAAATTGTCAACCCTACGTTCAACAAGTCTAATTTAGACGTGGCTAAGACGATACTACGAAGAGGCAAGCGGTAATAAGGCGCCGCGGTCGCCAACTGGCCGCCGATAGAAATTACCAATTTATGTCCAAGAACGCATTCGTGATTAAACTATTTATTCAAACGTCAGAGGGCTCAGGTGGCAGACCAAATGTCTATGATTATTGGATTTTTAACGATATGAAAATTATTTTAAATTAAAACGCAGGCACATCTTGGGTTAAGTCGTTTCCTTAGTTTGCTGTTAAACCTATATCTAATCTAAACACAAGATTAATAAGTAGATAAGCGTTGGATTTTCTTAGGAATGCGTACTTTGATATTAGAAAATCTTATCAAGAAACTACTGTAAAATAAAAAAAAGTCATTTGCTAGGTATTGTGTTTCAGATTATACGTATCTTTGGGAAAAAACCTGCTTTGAATATTAAACAGTGGCTTATTTAGCTCTATAATCCAAGACAGCCATCAGACTGAAGTGCATCTTAAAACGCGTGGCATTATCAGAATGTTTGTTCGAATAAAACAACATCAAGCGGCAAGATGGCCGATCTGATAACGAGCTCTCTCGGCGTTAAACACAGTTGAACGTAACTGGGCTATGATCGATCTAGGTGTCTGAACAACTGATGCTATCACACACGCAACTATTTTGTTTACATCTACATATATGACCACACGGTATAATCTTAATTAAAAAAAAAAGAATAAAAAAGTTTTTAATAACAGCCAATCAAAGGAGGTCCTCAACATTTTTACGATCGCATAACATTAACGGCCAGTTTCAATGTTTTTATAATCTAGCAAGACAAATCGACTCGATCAGCCCATGAAACGAGATACGCTTTGAATATTCTAATATAGATCCATAAAGCTACCGCCGGACCCCGAATAACATCTTCACGGACCATATAGGTAACATAACAACGCCGAGAGTCGTAACCTCAATCAAAACGCCGATAAACTTTGACAAAAATTCCACCTTAAGCCGTCCTTTAATTATCCATATATTACAAAATCCGAGCTCGAAACTACCTGATAGCAATTATACACGCGCTCACCCACGTCAAAAGCGACATTTATGAAAAAAAGAGCAATCGGCGTCTTAAACCTTTTAACAAAACTGGCCGGCGATAATTCAAGCGAAATGTCCAAACGGAGTTCGAAAAAAATTAAATTTCGAACATAGAAAGTGTTAGCGACAATGGAATATTCAAAATCTTGTTAATAAAGAGTCTAGGGTCCGTCGCGGATGCCGTGACAATGGTTCAGAGAAAAAAAAGAACAGGCGAAGGATTTTTTCTGTGGCTCAGCGTGAGATCGTTTTGGAGGGAGTTTCGGATTTGGATCGGCGTCATGTGCGCATAGATTTTTTTCTTTTATTTTGTTCTCTAAGTTGGCATGGGCAGCCCACATGCGGCCAGACCGACTTTCGCTCGTCAACGATTATTATTACTGATCCTCAGTTATTAGGAAACCCAAAAGGGCGTTACATTGAGCAGCTTAACATATTTCAAGTGGCTTTTGTAAAATTTACGACAGTCGTTTTGTTTGTTTGTTTAAATTGACAAAATAAAGTTGTAAAGGTGTTGCTGTGTCGGGATACGGTGTAAATGATAATTTCTAGTTATTAATTGTTTGGAAGCAAATGTTTTTGTTATTGTGATACAATATCGCATACTTCTCTTCGACTTAATGACGCATTAATTAAAGTTTCAGGCGGGACTTTAACAATAGAACGAAACGAAATTCTAAAGTAGTAGTAAGTACATAGAACATTAATAGTCGATTATGATGGACAGAACAAACTCATCTCATATACTATATGAATCGCAAAAATAAATTTTGAAGAAGTTGAAGTAGGTAAGAGATGGAATATCTTTTATGTTTAGACTTCAAACTCACTGATAGATAATGTTTTTGGCATTAAGTCAGCCATTAGTACCTACAATTTTTTAATTTGTGCAGAAAGTAAGCCAATAAAAAAAACAAAACACCCGAATGCAAAAATTATTCTATTTTTTAAATCTTCTTTTTACGGGCTCTCATTTGATACTTATATTGCTATGGTAAGGAAAAAATCAATCCCCCTCCCCTTTTATTACCATTTGCGGGCGCCATTTTTAAATGTATACAGCCTATGTCACTCTCACAATTTCGACAACTTCAACAACACTTCATATGTCAAAAACTGTCCAGCCGTTTGGGCTGTAGGGCGTGCCTAACAAATATACATACATACATACGTACTTACATACATACATACTCTCGAAAAATATAACCCTCCTTCCGCAGTCGGGTAAAAATGTCAATGGGTAAGAATCATATGGCGGCTCATAAAATCAAAAAACTACTTATAAATGACCACCATATGCGGGATGGGATAACTTCCCACCTCTGGTGTTAATTTTGTGCAATTCATTGTGCATTTTCAACTGCAATAATATCCAATTTAACTCCTTACTTGCTGAAATTGCATATAGGCACTACTACATGCAACTTCTACGACAAGCAGTGAGAATAAATTGGGTGCAATCGAATCAAAATATCTATCAAATACTGATTCGTGTCTTCTTACCAATCGGGATCGAATCCGATCGATAATGATCGTGGCTGCGTACGCGCATCCTCAGCGTGACGGTGATGGATGCGCTGACCTCTGCCCGTGGGAAGCGTGCCTCGGCCCGGCATCGAACTTTGAGCTTCTGTGGGTGTCCAAGCCATCTGAGATCCAACTCAGGATCAAAGGCCTCACTCTGGATGATGTCCGTCCATATCTTTGAGTAAAGCCATTAGTAGGGTTCCGCAGCTCGGTAATTAAGGAAACTTTATAGCCAACCGACACCGCGCGCATCGCTACATGTCGCTGACGCGTGTAGTTCATTGCTTCGTTTTGTTTTTATTTTAATATGGGTTTATATTTTGTATGTATGTTAGTCTTAAGGTATTTATTACATGGGCCAAAATTTTGTGTAAAAATTTGTTGCCTGAATTAAATGATTATTATTATTATTTTTATTATAGGATCATTTTGTTGTCCGTCTGTCTGTCAATACTTGTTTTTCCTCAGAAACGCGTGGAGGTGTCAAGTCAAAATTTCGATCAAATGTGCAATAATTAAAATGAAAGTAAGTGAGTAATAACAATCGCGGTTATATTTTTATAGAAAAATTAAGCCTCCAGATCTCTGAATAGTATTTTTTGTTTAAAGTCCATGTACACAAATTTTCCGATTTGTGTTTGTGAAAGTAAATTAATTCAAAGCGTATAAATTCTGAAAATTTTTCTTCTTTGACAATTAGATCTTAAATTTGATACTATTTAAGCTTTTACTAATTTTTAAAAGAGCCGATATTATATTATATGACATATTTCGTATAGGAATTGTGTCAAATAAACCGTCAATCTATATTTACCGGCAGTTTAATAATTGGTGAACTTGGGTCTAAAACAAGTGAACATTAGCTAGGTACATGAGTACCTAGCTAATGTTCACTCATGACCGACATGACCGGAAAGAGATCTATCAACGGCTTAACGTGCTTTCCGAGGCACGGGAGTGATATCACCACCAACTTCCTGATTCCAGAGCTGTGTCTGAGTTATTTCAAGACAGAACAACCGAACACTTTCGGCTTGACCCGGGATTCGAACCCAGGACCTCGTGGATAGTACCCAGCGTGCTGACCACCCAGACCAACGAGGCAGTCAGCAACAATAGGTATGCAATGTCAAGCTATAAGGAAAATTGATAAGCGACGACGAACACATCTAGTGATGGCTATAGTTAAGATATAGGTGACCTAAGACATAGATTTGACGACCGTCTTGGTGTAGTGGTTCGCGCCCCGGACTTCTAAACCAGGCGGTTGAGGGTTCGAATCCCGCAAAGAACAAAAGTTTGTGTGATGAGCACAAACATTTGTACCGAAGTCATGGATGCTTATAAATATATCCGTGACCTGTGTTATCCTAGTCACCATAGCACAAGCTCGCGCTAAGTTTAGGGCTAGGTAATTGGTGGAATTGAAAAAAACAATAAAAAATAGATAAACCGGCAAACTCAATTCCTACTCGGTGGCTATCAGAATGGCTTTCAAACTGAACGCCTGAAAAGTTGATAATAATAACATTAAAGTAATTTTAAAAGCCCTTAAGTTAGGGTGGATTGGTACCTAGATGTCCGGGAGGTAAGTGACCAAACCCACTGTAATAGTAGGTATGTTATCATTTTTTCTATACCCTACAATCTCTGACTAGGCTTATTACAAGAAATCGTAAAGTTTATTTGAAATAATAAGTACATACATGATTTCAAGGTTTTATCGCACAATATCAAACCAGAGTAGATTAAGCACGATTCACATTTTAAAAACATAGCAAAAACTTACTTGAATAAAATAATTCTTGAAAAAAAACTTCTAATACTTACTAAGGTATTTCCATCCATTCATTGCAGTCTTTATTTTACTCCTTTTAGGATATAGTATGCCTCCTCCATATTTATACATCTTCGCGTCTCCCGTGCCACTTATCCAGTTCTGTCCTGCGTTGCGCTGGTATGTAGTTACTTACCACATTTTTAATTCTGCATTTTGTTAAAAGCACTTAATTAGGTACTAACCTATAAGGTCGAAAACAAAAATATTTTATTGACGTGAAGCCTAAGTAGTACCTGGTACGATACTTAAGTTAGTTATTACCAAATTTTGAAAAAAGTTATTATGAGGTCTAAAACGAATGTTTTTGTTGAAGTGAAGCCTTCAAGCCGACGGTCATGTCTACCTACCTCTATAAAGAATAATTGACTTGTATTGTTGAATTGAGAGGGATTAGAAATTGTTATTTTCGGTTCTTAATTATTTAATCCTTATAAATTTTATTAAAATACATTGTTAGTTCGCTACGACGAATCGTAGTTGTGGTACCGTTACCTTGTTTTAAGTCTCAATAGTCTTTTCTATTTTGTCACAGGTAATAATAACTTATACCATATCCTTTTTTAAAAAATTCACCTTAAAAAAGTTCAGTTTGTAGTTTATATTTTGTACTTACAGTTAGTGTCTGCCAAAATAATTTAAATATTTAGGTATCTACATATTTTTGATGCAAAATGTGTGTTACACAGAAAATACCCAAGCACATAAGCCGAGAAGTGGAGGATGTTTTAAACAAAATAACTGCGTTAATTGCTCTAATTTTAGTTAATTAAGCTGACAATTATAATAAAAAAACAATTTGAGACGAAAATTACTCTTCGTCGACAAATGGTTTTTTGAATTTTACTTATTTATCATTTTTGTAGATTGTATAGATATCACGTTTCTGTAATTTAAGCTCTTTGTTAGTAACCCAGTCATATTATAACTGAATGCTCAGGATTTTTGTGAATCCATACTAATATTATAAATGCGAAAGTGTGTCTGTCTTGACGCTCAAACCACTGAACCGATTGAGATTAAATTTAGTATGGAGACAGTTCGAGACCCTGGAAAGGACATAGGCTACATTTTGTCGCGATATAAAAAACACTAAGGGGGTGAAATGGGGGATGAGAGTTTATATGGAAAATCCAACTCTTGCGGGCGAAGTCACGGGGAACCGCTAGTAATATTATATATTTCTCATTTAGGTTAAAAACCATTTTTTAATAATTTATCGAAGCAAATATCAGCTAAAAATATTTTTACAACTGATAATCATAAAAATATTTTAACAACTGAAATAGTAAAAGTATATTGCAATAAAATCCATAATATTTTCGTATCTATAGCCTATAAACCGATCTTTAAAGAATTACAAATGCCTTAGTTCCGAGATTGGAGATCAAAACCAACCAAAGTCGACAACGGGTGACAGCCGACATGACAGCCGTGACAAGTGGCCGGCTTACACTGACAAATGACGTCACGTGACAAACACATCGTGACGTCACTGCTTTGAAAGAGTTATCAACTGGATTTGTTTAGATAGTATGTTAAATTTTTTTGGATGTTGTCTTTTAAATGATGTCGTAAAATTATTTAGGTGCTAAATAGAAATTCAGTATTCTTTGATGTTAGGTACGAAATCAGGCTTGATTTCACAAATTTTTAGAACGTCTACAAAGTGAGTCCTTTCAAGTCAACGTCAAAACAGATTAAGAATAGAGTTTATGATAGATTACATAAAATTCCTGCCTACGCAAATCCATAATTAATAAAAACTTACGAAATAGAATGGGTGATCTCACTCAGATCACATGTAAGATTCCTGATGTGAGGTACCTATTAACCTCAGATCAAGGAATTCTTATAAATCTTATCTATCTATCTATTTTAGAAATTATAATTTTCATATCAAGACTTGCTTTTTACTGTCGAAACTCTGAACAAAAGACGTGCAAAGGTTCATAAAAAGTATATTCGAGATATTATATTTCTTCCGTTTCATTGATGTTCCTGCCGAACATTACTTCATAACAATAAGCCTAGTATCAAATAATATTAAGCTCTTGAGCGTTTAGTAACAATTCGTTAAATGACTGGCCGAACATAAAATAAAAGCCATCTTTAAAAAAGAAACCGCACCACAGACAACCAAAGCCTCTTACATTAAAAAAAAAGAACTTAGTGCCGGACAAGTGTTCTGTTTCACAAAGCGAATTCGCCACGTCATCATAATCAATCACCATTTAAAATATCGAAAATTATTATATTAATTCCTCATGCATTATTTGACTAAGCCTCTAACAATGGTTGGAATGAGTGCTCTGGAAAGCCCGGAGAGAATAGATTGGAGAAAAAAAGTAAAAAGTGGCTCTATGGAAGGATGACATGTCAATTATAAAGCCATCAATTTGAGTGGGCCGCCGCACTCTTCGGCCATAGACAGTGTGGTGCCTTGTGGTTTTGGCGGTTAGCTTTCGTTTTTTAACCAATTTAAAGAAACGCGTCCAAATTGCATGATTATTATGTTATAAATCATAAATGGTGTGTATGTCTTTGTCATAACCTCATTGTGGTTAGTTGCCTACACGGGGGAAATTACTTTAATAAGTATTGATAAATGTTAAGTTTATTTAAGTACCATAAGTACCTACCTAATTGACAATGAAAGCGCTTTGGAGTATCCCGTTCTTAAATAAATAAAACTACAACTAAAACGGAGAAAGTCAAATGGTGTGCATTATTTAAAAAGGATAAAAATAATATAAAGGATAAAAAAACAGAGGTGCTTGTGGCGCAGTGGCGGCAGCGCTTTGGTAGTGATACCAAAAGTTAAGCAACCCACGGCGCGGTCGTGATTGGATGGGTGACCATTTCGACCATTTAAGTGACGTCCATGACAAGCATCTCCGTGCTTCGGAAGGCACGTTAAGCAGTTGGTCCCGGCTAATATCTGTGGTATTAGTCGTTAAACCTAGTCAGAGGCCCTAGGGCGGCTTGATAACTTCTGACAGTAAGGTTTGTCACTTGCCTTACATACACCCCTTCACCAATCCGCACTGAGCCCGCGTGGTGAAGTATGGCTCGTCCCTCCTCATAGTTGAGGTGAGGCCCTTTCCCAGCAGTGGGATCTAATAGGCTGACTTATAAAAATACCCCCACGCCGTAGTTTAAGTCAGCGAAAATGTATTTAAATTAAATTAATTAATTATTTAATTAAATTAATTAATTAATGAAATAAATTAATTAATGTGGACAACATCACATACATTGTTCTGATTCCAAAGTAAGTAGCTAAAGCACTTGTGTTATGGGAATCCGAAACAACGAAGGTACCACAAACACCCAGACCCAAGACAATATAGAAAAATATTTTTCTACATTGACCTGACCGGGAATCGAACCCGGACCTCAGAGCTGGCGACACCATGAAAACCGGTGTGTACACCACTCGACCACGGAGGTCGTCAAAATGTATGAAATGTATGAATATACTATTTGTCAGCGTTATCTTCCCTGTAGACTAAAAATCTGTTGAATTAACATTGATGATTGATTTATATCAACAATTTAAAACACGTTCTTAGTAGTCCGGACGGAACAACGAGTACATCAATCTAGGCTGTTTCATCTCAATCGAGTAAGTACAAGACATAGTAAAAGGTTTAGAATTATGAGTATTTTCCTATTTTGGAGTATTAGCAGACGAAGTCGCGGGTTTCAGATAGTCTTACATATGTATGTACGTTGTTAATTAGTTAGATTTAAATGTATATTTACTAAACTACGTTTATAAATGCGTAACTTTTAGTTTCACTTTTAACTGTAAGTATTTTGTAAAAATAATCTTTATAGTTAGTGTAGTCGTCAAAAGGTGTCGTTTAAGCAGATAAGGTTTCCGCAAGGTGCTATTTTATGCCTCTAACTTTATTTTATGTAATTTTTAAGAGGAGTTAACGAAACTCATAGAAGTAACTTTAACAAGTGCCTAAAAATATTTTATCTTTATACGATCCATCAAATGAAGTGTTAGCTGAGCTTTGAATCTTGACGTTAAAACTTAACTAACAAACTGCTTCTCGTATAAGATATTATTGCTCTTGATAAATGACCACCAGAGGCGGGAATCGAACCCGCATTCCTCGCATACCGGGTGATTGCCTGACCTCTCGGCCATTATCTCGGCTTCTCGTATTTGAGATTCTGTATAAAACTTTTGTAGTCAGAGGCCTTACTCATCCGAATGACGATGACTATTTTTTTAATCCGTGCCTGTCACTGTCACTCATACCAGCATGACAATGCGAACGAGCGTGAAGGCTAAACCCAAAAATACGAACACAGGGCTTGATACCAATGTGCCTGTTTAAGATTAAAAAGTTCAGTGTCTTTCTTTCTCTGCCAAACAAACGAAAAGAGACGGAGTGTATTAATTAAAAAACGTCAGACTAAACAGCTGTTAGTTGCTAAGGAAAGTAGAGAATCCATAGACAATTTATTATAGATAGCAAAATAATTTTATTTTTCCCATTTAATTTAGTAGGGATGTCATTAGTTGATGACTAAAGTTACATTTAAACACCCAAAAACTTGTAAAAATACGTAACAAATCGCATCACTTAATTTGACGTTTCTAAATTATTGTTGACTGTCGCTTTTCGTTTGTTTAGCAGAGAAAGACTGAACTTCTTTTTTATTTTAGGCACATTGGAATAGAATCCACTGTCATCCAAAATGATGCCTTCGAGTATTGTGATAAACTTGCTTAAAATGTATGAGCGCTAAGTGAAATATGTATGATTGCCGGATACAATGAGATTCTTTGGTGAAACAGGGTAACTGCCTTATCAACACATTACATCCGAAGGTTTATTTATTTATTTATTTAAGCTTTATTGCACAACTAAAACTTTGTAGAAAAGGTTGTCTAGAAGAAATTCCTTTCAGCAATATGACCGCCTAAATTGTACCATTCTCCATGAGCATTTATATAAATGTATACTGTGTGTGGTGTAGAGTATCTATATATCTTTCTATTGCAGTGTAGTTCTTTTTTGAGTCTTAAGCCCATGTAGAGTATCTTCGCTTTTACCGTTCACAGTTTAGCATTAAAATAATGCACCCGTTACTTGCGCCTAGTCAACCGCTTTGGCGATAAAATCTACTTAATTACTCAACTTATTGACGAAGACAAACACCTTTTGGGTAACTAACAATAGTAAAATGTTCAGTCCTGAAAAAAGTAACATACCTATAATGAAAGTTTATCACATTTTAATTAAAATAACTAGCGATGATCTCTAAGAAGCTTGTTAATTATTTAACATACTTAGTGCCTATTTTCATTTGTCAGAAAAACTTAAAATATTTAGCGAACTGTTCAAAATGTCATTATGTTTCATAGATGAGATGATGACATTTAAAAAATCATTCGTGTTGTATTTAATCCGACGAATATGTTTCACTAAGTAATTGAAAAACAGCCCTCATAAGAAAAACTATTGAACGTATAAAAAGGTTTTTCGATAGCTTTTATGATAGAATACTTTCAACTCAATCTAAATGAGCTTTGATCTTCAAGCAAAATAACGTAGTTAATGTATTTTTTTTAACAAAATAAACAGGAAAAAGCAGGCAAAGGCATACGCTGCAGATGCCACACACATTCCTCTTACACGTGTAGCTATCGCTCCGTTCCTTCGCAGCCCGTAAATTTTAAACTTTCAAAATATTTGGCGAACTCACGTACGCAAAAACGATCGCAAAAAAATAGTCTATGATGTTGTTATTTTTAAATGGTCTATGGTTCTCAAACTAAATTCTCTTTTTTTAAATCGACAAAGTTTTCACGCAAGAAGTACGAAGTGCTAAAAATTTCGGAGCGCCATCTAGTAATGAGTAGATGAAGTGAAAATAGATGGTACAGCAACGTGTAAGCCATAGCATCTAGTTTTTTTCTTTATTTACCTTCTTATTTCTAGAAGTTCCTTTAAAAATCAATATCGAAGCAAATTACACGAATGTATCTATAAGTGGCGAGTGCCATTGTAATCTAAGTCCTTCTTGCGTCGGCTAGAGAGTGGAATTCGTTGCCGGCTGCAGTGTTTCTCAAACATTATGATCTGGATTCTTTTAAGAAGAGAGTAATTAAGCTGTTACTAGTTAAAATGACCCATCCTCGGTCACATCCTCACTTTTAACGTGAGATTACGGTCAAAAGTCTGCCTATCTATACATATAATAAAACAGTAAAACCAATGCGTCTGTACATTGAGTATTTTTACCAAAAACTAATTGAGGGTGATGTTAAAATAGTAACAGAATAGGAATCTACAACTTTTAATTTTTTTGTCTGTTTATCTGTTTGTCTGTTTGTATACGCTAATCTCCGGAACTACTAAACAGATTTGAAAGAAACTTTTTTTATTGTGTAGCTATTGAGTCTGGGAAAATACTAGGCTATAACTTATTTTGAAGATCGGAGTATCTTACGTGGAACCTTAGCAGTACACTTAAACTAAGGGAGATATGAAAGCAGCGCCTTAAGAAAAGTTATTTAACGTGATAAGCATTTTCTATTGACGTACACAAATTAAAGGTCTGAAGCAACTGATATGGAACCCTAGAAGCTCAGCACAACTATAAGAGATACGAATAGAGCGCCTTAGGGAACATTGTTTAGCGTGATGAGCACTTTCTATTGACGTACACAAATTGAAGGTCTGGAGCAATTGATATGCTAAATTACTTTAGACTGATTTTCAAACTTCCAAGGTAATCCTACTGTCTTTAAGGTACGATCTGGTGACGGAAACCTGGAGAAATCGAGAGAATCCTTCAGATATTTTTATGGTGCTGACCTTAACGCTAAGTAGTTCGTGGATACTTTCACTAAAGACAGTTTGTCGAAATTTTGTTAAATTAATGTATTTGTTAATTTCATTAATGAAAGATTAAAGTCAATTGGCACTATTTTTTATACTACTTAACACCTACTAACGGAAATTGAACTATAACAATATTTTTACTTACTTTACGATATAGGAGAAAGGGTAGGTAGTCCTTTGCCCTGCAGTGTACACGACAGGCTCCTAATAATAATAACTTTACGATAGTAGTTACTTACAAACCTACCTTTGAGTAGGCTAGGGACACAATAAATAGATGCTAAACCACATTCATCTATTGCGTAGGGAGGTTTGAGTCTGACCTGAACACTAAAACCTAAAGTTACCTATATTTTTTACAAAGGAATAAAACTGCCTTCAATAAAGTAATCTAAAAATAAAAAATAAAATACCTTTACACTTTTACTAACAAAAGATATACGACAATATTATTTAGTTTTGGAGTCGGTGTCAGTGCCATGCGAAATTTTCTTACCAGAGGAGGAGGGCGAGGTGATAGTAACCTATCTAAAAAGAGTGCCGATTGACCTTGATTTTTCATTCCTCTCTACTCCTTGCGACATGGTGGACTAGGAGATCATGATAGCTGGATGGCGGCGGGAGTATAAAATATTTTGTATCATAGAGTCCACGCGTACGAAGTCGCGGGCAACAGCTAGTTAATTTAAATAAACCTACAGATTGACAACAAATGGATTCCGTTTTCAAGTGGGATCACTTAAAGTTGACTTACTCATGATGTGTTTTGAAATCACAAAACCAAATACTTTTCGATAAGAGTTATCCTACGGCACATGTTCAAAGCACAAGTATTATACTTAAAGTAAGGTACTTAAGATTTTTAGTTTTTAGTGTTAACTAAATGTTACAGATACTCGTTGAGGACAAAATAATATTCAAGAATTTAAGCTAGAAAGGCTATTATTATCAATATTTTTGAGTTTCAAGAGTTACTAGCCCAGTAGGTAACTAGTTGATTGCTCATTGGTCTAGTGGTCAGCATGCTGGGTACTTTTCACGAGGTCCCGGGCTCGAATCCCATGTGGGGCCGTAGGTGTTTGGGTTTTTCTGTCTTGAAATAACTCAGACACAGCTCCGGAGTACTTATGGCTCGGAAAGCACGTTAAACTTTTGGTCCTGCGCCTGATCTCTCTACGGTCATGTCGGACTGCCGTCTCACTGAATTATCAGAGTGAAGGAATAGAGAGTGCACCTTTATCATAATATCTCCCGCACAGTTGGTTAATCACTGTTGAGACAGGCCTCTGTGGACGAAATTCGGCTAGGAGGACATTATTTTTTTATAATTAACTAGGAAATCGAAAGAAGTAATCTAAGTTAGAACAAATAGGATCCGATTAAGTTTAAATTAGAGGTCTCGCGCGACCGTTCTTTTCCAAAATTTTCTTTTTTTAAACTCGGTTAGACCTATGGTCATATTTGCGTGACTCATCATTCAATTCATACTGTTCTGTTAGGTATTTACTTTTTTATGTATATAGTATGTGTAGTATTTACGATAGTGATAGTGTATAATATGTGTATGTATTTCTGTTTCGTACCTATTATTTTATAATATGTCTTTTGCACCAATCACCCCCTTTCTGTGATTAAGTATTTCATATACCCAAAGGTTGTTAAGAGATCTGGAGCTCTTAGCGATAAGGCCGCCTAATTTGTACATCTTTCTTTGTAAATTATATTGTTGTTACTTTTATGGTGTTTAATAAAGAGTTATCTATCTATCTACAGTTATCTATCTATCTACAGTTATCTATCTATCTACAGTTATCTATCTATCTACAGTTATCTATCTATCTACAGTTATCTATCTATCTACAGTTATCTATCTATCTACAGTTATCTATCTATCTACAGTTATCTATCTATCTACAGTTATCTATCTATCTACAGTTATCTATCTATCTACAGTTATCTATCTATCTACAGTTATCTATCTATCTACAGTTATCTATCTATCTACAGTTATCTATCTATCTACAGTTATCTATCTATCTACTTATTGTTTTGTTTAACAGAGGTGGTTATTTTTGAAAATGCAATATCTTAATTCAAATTCATTTATTTGGCACGCAGATAAAGTGAATTGTAAGTCCAGGCTATAGCATTAGACCAAGTGTGTGCCAAAGAAGTCCCTACTCAGCATTAATCGTGACAGCGCGAAGCATGTCACGATACTGATTTTTAGCAGGGACCCTAATATCAAAGCGTTAAAAAAAAGTTAAGTCAGCCTATATAGATCCCACTGCTGAGAAAAGGCCTCACCTCAACTATGAGGAGGTGCGAGCCATACTCCACCACGCGGGCTCAGCACGGATCGCTCGTATCTAAGCGTGCTCGAAGAAAATTGTAGTTAGTGTACATTTTTTGTACTGAACTTAAGCATCAACAACAATCCCAAAGGTCTTTTAGACCCATAAAACCTTCCTATTATTGCTTTGACCTGGGCACTAAACCTTTTTTTAACATAATGCGTCATGGTCGATCGCTGTGTACCACGGCAGTATCTAACACACTTTAGGTCCGGGTGGTGTGATGTATCATATATTTTATTGTAGATACGATAACGACTCATTGTCTTCTGATAGATTGCCCACAATCCGCTGGTTTCGAGTGATGTCATAGTTCTTGAAGGGAACGAACTTGGCGATACTCGTGTACTGAAAGATATTCAGTGGTTAGCAATTTGTATTTTAAAATCCACCTAAGAATCAATATTTCGTGATTTAAAGCAATTCCTATGCAATTTTATACTAAAAGAAGTTATGTCCACAAAATAATTACGCCCGTCTTCAGGTGGGCCTCGAACCCACGATGCTTCGACATCTGCAGGGCGAATCGTCCTCCCAACTGAACTACCAAGAACATTATGGTTATTCGCAGAATTTTTGTAATTTTGCTTGCTACACTGTGAGCTGGCGGCGTTTGATTTTAAGAATACCTTAAGTTATGTACGTAGGTACACTCAAAAAAATTATTGGTTAACAGTAACCAAAATTTGGCTACTAGTAGGCCGTAATCTAGTGACTTGCGAACCAGAAGATTGTTTAGGTATATTAACGAAAATTGACTTTCCTACAACGTAACCTTCAACTAACCAAACTAGTTTGGTTGATCCTTTTTTTCAGTGTATGTAAGTTGATGTCCGACGGAAATATTTTTGCTTGCCTATTCTACTTGAGAATGTCCAAATTGCAATATATTATGACGTGTGCCCTTATAGTTAGATCTTACTCATGATCTTAGAGGTATTACATATACGTAGATCGATTCCTAAGATTTCAAATTAAAATAATGTAATCTACCTTAACTTCTTATTGGTACCTATGATTTTCGTATTAGTTTTATTCTGTTTCGTTATACGAATGTACCAATGTAGGCACCTACTTATATCCCACTTTTTCAGCAATCTGCAGTATAATTTTGTGAAACATGATTGCAGCTTAGCATGAGAGCTGCCTAAAAAGCTTCGATAATTACTATGCTTTTAAACTGCAAAAGATTGATGCTTTATTCAAGTAAAAACTTGTACTTATTATGGAGTAACTTTCTGCCTAACTTGTAGATTTTCTATGAGAAAGAGAATTGTTTACCATCATATCATGTAGGTTTGTCCCTATATACCTGCGTAATAATATTCTTAGTATTTAGTTACCGAAATTATTATAGCGTATACCTACCAATTTGGAAAATACCATATGGAATGAGTTATTTAGGTAAATGATGTGAAATGAAATTAGTTTATTTCGAAGAATGTTGTATAATTGGTTGTTCGTATACACTGGTTTTACAGATTCTGCCATTAATGGCGTATGTTAACTATATATGTTTTTTAAAAATCCCTATCCTAAGTCCCTTATACATAGCCTTATTTAAATGCCAAATTACTTAAATGAGAACTTCATTCTTGATAGAGATATTATTTAAAACGCTTTTCTGTTTTGACAATCACGCCTTTTACTTATTCTGAATCTAAAAACATATAAATCGCTACAATCTGGTGCTTAAATCAGATAATCTTTGACTTAAATAATTTTACATACTTTATTGTTCATCAAGTTCAAGCCGAAATAGTGGGCTAAGGGCTATTTAAACCAGAGCAATAAGAAATAAATCTGTATCGAGTATTTTAAAAACAAGAGACATTATTAAAATGACGAGACAACTGATATTCTGTGATCATATCATATCTGTGACCACCACGACTCTAAATCTTCACTTTTAGGTTTTTTTTCATGTTGCAACCCTGTATAATGCTTCCGTAAAGGACTTGTCCTCTTTTTGTATGGAGGCTGGTTTTTTATTCACATCATATAACAGACATCATTTACTTGTATTTCCTGGCTGTATGGCTATGTACCATTGCCTTTCCACTGGTGGATAAATACTACTAGGTACTACCACAGATTATATAATAGGTACTACTGTCAATGGAATAGCAATTTTGCTGTCATTTGTCAATTTTGTTAATTGATCTAGGCAAAGGTGCGGTTTATGTACAGACAAAGAGAAAAAATAATTTCAATTTTTCTCTAAATCGGAGGCCTTAAAAAATATATTAATTATGCAGAAAGGCTAGTTTTTGTGAACTCTTTCATATAATATTTTGTTTATTCTGGTTAGAAATATTGACGAATAAAAAACCATTAATGGACAAGTCCTTTTTATACATTTTCACATTTAGAATATAATGCAACTGCCACATTAGGTATTTTTTTTAAATTACTATTATTCCAAACAATGTTTTCAATGTTAGCTGTACTTTAAACACCGTAAGAAAAAATATGTAGGTACCACAATATTTTCATAAGTAGTCCTAAAGTTGGCTCATGTAATTAAGATTCCAAAATTGTAAAATACGAAAACTAAAGTCCTCAAAACATTGACAGGTAAAAAACCTAGGATTAGGACCTCATTTATTTTAATAACTCCACAACTCAGCGGCAAATCGTAGAGCTATTCGTCAGTGTTCCGTCGGTAATTAAGTCAGGGTCCCGTACGAACAAAAAAACAGTAATTATATGCGCAGCTTTCCGCGGCCGCGTTACTTTACGAAGATTTCAATATGGCCGCCGTGTTAAGTGGAAAAGAACTTTATATTTTTAGAAGGATTAGATTAGACGATTATACAAAAGTTTCACAATTACCTAAGCTGCTTCTACTCAAGCAAATTATATGCTTTGATTTATTATAAAATCTTATTTCCATGTGAAAATTGTTATACACACTTATTTTCATGTAAAAATTGTACTGAAAGTTCTGTGATAAAATCTACATTTTTAATAATGGCGTATTGACTCCAGGAACAAAAAAGTATGCACCTAATACGTTGGCAATGCGTACCTATTTGTCGAACGTTAAAAAAACATTATGGTTTCATTTTAAAAGTTAGTAAGTTTAAATACGTATAAGTTTAAATACGAAACCAAAAATTCGCACACAGGTAGGATTTGAACCTACGACCTTTGGCTAACCGGGCCAACGCTCTTACCAACTGAGCTACTGTGCAGTTCATCCAACCGTGTGAAATTCTTGGTCTCTTTTCTCTTACGTCATTGTGTGACAGCGCAGCGACATCTACCCGAGCTGCATTGCAACAGCAGCGGGCCAAGTAGTTATTCTTTACAGAATAAATTCAACTTGAATGATGACGCTTTCGCTATTCAATAGTTTTTGGTTTCTTGTTTAAACTTATATAAATTAGAAAAACACTGTGAGTGTTATAAGTCAGCCTATTAGATCCCACTGCTGGGAAAAGGCCTCACCTCAACTATGAGGAGGAACGAGCCATACTCCACCACGCGGGCTCAGTGCGGATTGGTGGAGGGGTGTATGTAAGGCAAGTGACAAACCTTACTGTCAGAAGTTATCAAGCCGCCCTAGGGCCTCTGACTAGGCTTAACGACTAATACCACAGATATTAGCCGGGACCAACTGCTTAACGTGCCTTCCGAAGCACGGTGATGCTTGTCATGGACGTCACTTAAATGGTCGGAATGGTCACCCATCCAATCACGACCGCGCCGTGGGTTGCTTAACTTTTGGTATCACTGCCAAAGCGCTGCCGCCACTGCGCCACAAGCACCTCTCTCCTGTGAGTGTTAAAAAAATATATTAAAAACTATTCTAAATTTTGTTTTAAAATTGTTCACGACTTCTTATAAAAGCGAAAACATATTTTAAAGAATACACGTTATACCTATAACAATTTATTATTAACTGCTGATGTAGTTAGTGGAACTATAGGAACAGTACGTTGTTGACATAGTTCGCTCATCTGCTATAGCAAACTCGGTTATCAATCAAGTCAAACAATCATTTTGCGTACTTCACAATAATAACTACAATGTTTAACATAATAAGGTCATAATATTAAGGTCTTAAGAACATAATACTTATTAGGGTCGAAAAAGGAAGTTGTTCGTACCGTCTTTTATTTCTATAATAAAGGTACTGAGATAATTACTTATGCCAAAATTTGAATCAATGTATATAAAATAATATTTTATATAGGCAATTATATATTAACAGAATTATAAATTGTATATTTACTAACTAACAAAAACACTAGTAACTAAACTTTAATAGTAATATATATACAAATTAATAATAAAAATTAAGATAAATTATTTAACACAAAAGAAAATGTATTAAAAGGGTTCTTGTGGTAAGATGCTGGCAGCATTACCACGCTTATACGCTGAGCAAGGTAGCTGCCAGCTCTTCGGTTACCATTGATGTCAATAAAATCAAAATATTTTAAAACTATCATACTATACACCATTGATTTATTCAATAAATAAATTATGAACTCTATTTTTTTACGAAGTACCTTACTTAACAGCCCTTCTCCATACAAATCGAAAGAACTTATTAAGAATTTTTTTTAAATTATTTTGGCAATAACAGAACGACAAGCTAAGATAAATAACGATAAGCTCTAGAAAAAAGTTTTATTTTAAATTTCTTAGAATCTCTTTCCACTCTAGCCGACCCAGCCACATGGTCAGACATATGGTGCGCGGACGCTTCTAACATTTCCAAAATCGACACTCCTAGCCGCGAGCTAATACGATCTTAGCGTTTCAAATCAACCAGCCATTTTTGAAAACGACACAAATCCGATACTAAATGTACGAGACTTACAACCTTTTGATAATGATGCAGTTTTGGCAGGCTATAATCTTGCGCAAAAACACTTTGATGAGGATCGAGGATTGGGTTTTGTTGGCAGTGTTAATGTATTGTGTGTGATGGACTAAACGATGATTTAGCAGACATTATAGCGTTGATAAACTTATGATCAGTGTCACTTGAAGTTAGAATGAACGTAATGGTAATCTTTGACTTTGTATTATGTATCTATCTTGAAATTTGTGGACTGATGTGGTGCAACGTAGCTGTAAAAAGTATTTCTACATAAGTATTAAAAATATTTATTATCTTAAAATAGGATTTTGCAGCTCTTTTAAAACAAATAGAAATAACTTTTTTAAAGTTTTTTATTTATTTCGGAAATAACAAAACGAGTCCTTAGCTCTAGAAAAAAATATATTTTTTTAAATTTCTCGAATCCCTTTGTACACTCTAGTTACTAAAGTTTACCTTTGAACAATCAATATCTTTACTAAAGTATTAGACGCGATAGTTACTCTTTTATTTCAATATATTTATTTATTTATTAACTTTCTTACAACTATCATTACAGGAAATTATAATTACTATTCGACATTACACAGGCTTATTAAATAAATAGGTTGTCTTTACTATTCTAGTCAGCAGTACTATCACGTCGCTTTTACCTGAACAATGACTTAACCGAATTCAAAATTATAGTAATTTACATAAGTGTATTTTACACAGAATTATTACCAAGTACATTGACAGAGTGACTTTCAAAATTAGCGGTTTGTTGTCCTGTACCTAAATCCTTGCAAGGTATCGAAGGAATGGTAACTAGCTAGTCTAGTTTGATTTTATTCATGTTACTACGAAATTAGATCAATTTTTAAAAATATGCCTGGGAAATAGTGAAATGCTTAATATAAATATGTCTATAAACTACTTTTATTTAATAAACAATAATTAACTATTCCAACAATTACACTAGTTATTAACCAGGATTACGTTTAGGCAAACTTATATTACGTATATAAACATCCATGACTTAGCCGTATGCTAATATAAATGCTCGTGGTCATCGCACATTTGTACCTTGCGGGATTGAAACCCGCATCCGCTGGTTTTGTGTCCGGAGCGCGAACCACTACTCCAAGACGGTCGTTTGTCTAACTTTTGTTATTTTAAAAACCTTGCTAACGCCAATAGTAACCACTTTTTTGTTAAAGTTTTGTGAATAACCATCAAAATGAAAGTTCAAAGTAAATTAATAAGTGTCAGGTATTTTCTTACCTAGAGGTGCTTGTGGCGCAGTGGCGGCAGCGTTTTGGTAGTGATACCAAAGTTAAGAAACACACGGTGCGGTCGTTATTGGATGGGTGGCCATTCCGACCATTTAAGTGACGTCCATGACAAGCATCACCGTGCTTCGGAAGGCACGTTAAGCAGTTGGTCCCGGCTAATATCTGAGGTATTAGTCGTTAAGCCAAGTCAGAGGCCCTAAGGCGGCTTGATAACGTCTGACAGTAAGTTTTGTCACTTGCCTTACATACACCCCTCCACCAATCCGCACTGAGCCCGCGTGGTGGAGTATGGCTCGTACGTCCTCATAGTTGAGGTGAGGCCTTTTTCCAGTGGGATCTAATAGGCTGACTTCACTTTATTTTTTCTTACCCCCTTACTTATAATGATTTTGTCATTGAGAGAGGCTTGTTTAGGATTAATGACAGATAGGACATGACATAGTGCGTCTCATATAAAATCAAGTGTCATAGCGATGTCAAAATCATTATTAGTAAGGGGGCTAATGTTCCAAGTAATCTTTCTCAATTTTAAAGTAGTAACCTTGAGTAGAATCAAAAATAAGACAAGCAACAATCTTAACTAACTTTTAATTTGGAAAAAAGAACACACGACAAAATATCCTCAACAAATTTTCATTTTACGTTTGTAATCTTGGAGTAAAATGGATTTCAATAAAATTAAATTAAAATTCAATAAAATTCATTTATTTTTGCACTTATACACGTCCCAATCTTAACCCTACCACTGCTTCGGGACAATTGTGGGCTAGTGTGCAGAAGAAGCAGCAAGAAACTCAGTCACAATTGTCTTAGCCTCTTTTCAAAGTTTTACAATTGTTTAAATTGAATGTATTTGTATGTACATACAAGTCATTCCATACATTTTTATCTTTTATATAGTCATCTATTTTATAATAACCTTTCGACATTAAAGTATTCTTAACAACTGATTTAAATTTATCTATAGGTACCTAGTTCAACAATATTTTCAGGTAATTTATTAAAAAATGTGATTTTCCTATAAATGAATCTCAGTTTAATTCTCATATGCGAGACTTCATGTGTTTTGTAGGCTTTGTTTAGTTTTAACTAGCCTGTTGTAAGATTATGCTCATGAGTAATTGCAAAACCACGTCTAAGGTAATTCTGTACTTTAACTACTCCTCAAACACATGTTTTGGCTTACAGTTATTATTTAGTTAAAAAAGAATGGATCGCCAAAACTGTAAACTGTAGTAACTATTATATAATCTGTGATTGTGTTATTAAAAACTCAATTCTCAATTGGTTGATGTGCTGGCGTTCTATATAAAATATCTTCAATTCAGTCTCAAAAGATAAGAAACAGTTACTGTGTGTTTGTAGAGGTACCTAAGTATACAAACATATTATTATACCTAGGTATTACTAACTAAAATAGTTAGGTAGGTACCTATAGTTAAAAATGATGTCATTCTGTGGCGTAAACAGATTTATTTGGAGGTGAAATTCTTAGTAATTTATGTGAATGTAGACAATACAACATTAGCTGTGACTTATTATAATGTTTGACAGAAGGACAAATAAAAAAAACACGGTTTGAAACAATGACTTGCACGGCGCAACAAAAAATCCATACCTACGTTATTGTGATATTTAAAATAAAGAAAAAAGCTAACATATTTAGATGTAGGTAATATTTTACAAGAAGCAAATAATATAAATATTTGACGCCAATATCGCATACAATAATTTCAATGTTGACAAAAATGCAATGAAAAGTTTATATTATCAAATATTTACTTCGTTACATCATCATTATTTACCTGATTTGATAGTTAACACTATTATTGGGTTAATTATACGAAACATATTTTATATTATTAGTTTAACAACTTGTTTTTAATGTTTTATTCAAATTAAAACAAACACGTTGATTCATCATATGTATAGTCTTGCCGCTCGACAACAGATGGCGCTAGTAGTTTCAAAGTTAGCATCGTCGTTTTGACTCTCCGTCCGCATTGCATGTATCGTATCTTTCTTTTTCGTACCTCGTCAAGTGGGATGAAAATTGATACCGTACACCAGAATATTTAGCCACAATTGATGCCGAGGTATACTACTTTTTTGATTAATCTACCATAATATTGTTTCGCCAAAGCTAAGAATTAGACAAAATATTTTTATTCGGCGTTGTTCAATCCAACACTTCAAAATTATCTTTATTAATTTGACTTTCCTTCCGTATTAGAATTGCAATCCCTGTTTTATTTCTGAAGTAGACAAATGCCATATTGTTTGTCGCGATAGATACCTACTTAAAATAATGTTGTAACAAAATATTAATGGATTTAAGATGTAGGAAGTTTAGTAACTTAATCATATTCATATTTTTATAAAACATTTAACTAATGTTATTTCTTATGTTTAGACTACTCTTTGATTAGTTCTTTTTACTGATATATCTAACTTTATTATCATTTCACGTGTAATAAATCACATTCCCATTTATGAGGTAAGTATTTTAGATGTTTCTAGGTAATAGCAGGTCGATTCGTTTAATTTTCCCAAATATATTTGTTTAGTGATTTAATACCAGTTCATAAATTATTCATTTCACAAAACGTGCACGTTGAGATTAGTTTAGCATCTAATTAATTTTTGCGAAATTATTTTTCATTGCGTTCATGAAACCAGTTATTTATATTGCATGTGATTTAAAAATACGAAATTATCGTAAGTTTTTAGAAATTAAATCGTTTTTGAACGCAATTATAGTCTGCACTTCCTGGGCCGGCACGAACGTGGTCATAAAGTGCTCTATAGTCTATGGTGTTTTTTTTAGTGAGGTCTAATTACTTTCGCAAGGAGGTTGCATGTCGGTCCGGGCGTTTCCACACCGTCTCAGCCCCGCCTATGTTATTTAGGTACTGTAGTTGGTGGTAATGGAGTTTGCTATGGCCAGTGGCTTTCAACAGATTTCTTTTTTTTTGTTTAAAAGTATTGTTTCGGATTGCGGTTGTAATCATAAGTATCATTTGTGTAAATAATAGTTAATATGATGGTTAACATTGCTACGTATATAATAATGCATGAATTTGTTTTGTATTTAAAAAGTTTCTTGGGTTCTTAGTTACCTACATTTTCATGCGTCTTTCAGGTCATCTTTGTACTTAAGGAAAATTAAATATGACGACAATAAACATATTAAACTTCTGTAACAGATGTAATGTAAGTTTAATAATAATCCTACGATGACACATTTAAGTAAGCCAAGATACACATTATGATTAATGCCAATTTAATTTTTCAGATTTTTTAAGCTTAATTGTCTGTAAATTATTAAGCATATCAGGTTCCAGGGGCTTTAGTTTTATTATTGTGCTTCCTAAAGAGGCCTGCTAGTTTTATAAAAACCATAGGCCTTCCCTTAAACACTATGCTCTGGCTACTTTCAAGATATTTAATAGTCTTGACATGGCCAATCCTCACCCGCATAGCCACTTACCATCAGATGAGATTGACGCCAATGTCTGACTATTAAAAAATCCTTGTAACTTACTTTGACATTCAATAATGTCAAGTGTCTGCCTATTAAAAAAAATCCTTAAAACTTACTTTGACATTCAGTAATGTCAATATCATATTTCATATTTATCTAGTATCGGAAACAATGCAGTGGAGTGTATTGACAGTAGCTCCCGCACACCGCCTTATCGCCGCCATCTTGCCCGATAAAGATTTACGAGTATTGTGCGGATCTTAGGACTTCTCGCTCAATGATATTGTAATAATGCACGGTGGAATCATAATTGACTGGGTTCAAATTATTGAGAGAGACTTTAGGATTCCCATCAGAAGAATGAGCTTTATCTACTTTGATATAAAAACTAAAGGCTATAAGTAATAAGTATAGCTTACCAAATTAAGTTTTCTTTATTGTAGATTTAATAAATGAATAATTCATTTATTAATAAAGATTACATAATATATAAAATATTACTGTCTTAGTAGGTAGCAAATCATTCTTAAATAAAATCGTTTATTCATAAAAGTTCAAACAATACCTTTGTCAAAGAACATCTGTTAAATGCGTTAAACAAACTTCAAGGTATTTTTTATTTGATTTGCCAATGATGGGTACAATTTTTAAGTCCTCATATCATAAGACCTAAGTAACTTAATGTTTTTTAAACAAAAGGTATTTTTAGCCAATATCTTGTCTTCGTCTCCATCCAAACGGAGCCATTGTCATTGACTCCGACTTCCCGAGCAGTACCTGTCTCCGTCACCAACTTGCAGCTTCAAATAAAAACAAAGGACTTGCCCTCTTTTTGTATGGAGGCTGGTTTTTTATTCCAAGATATCACTAACCACCAATAAACCTATATTTATCTTTAAGCTACAAAAATATGAAACACGTAACCATAGAAATCAGAATTTTAAACGCCTCCATTTTTAAGAAAAATATGTTTTGTAACAGGCTCCATCCATTGATCACTTACTTGTATTTCCTGGCTGTATGGCTATGTACCATTGCCTTTCCACTGGTGGATAAATACGACTAGGTACTACCACAGATTATATAATAGGTACTACTGTCAATGGAATGTCAATTTTGCTGTCAATTTTTTTTCATGCGTTAATTGATATAGGCAAAGGTGCGGTTTATGTACATACAAAGAGAAAAATTATTTTCAATTTTTCTCTAAATCGGAGGCCTTAAAAATATATTGATTATGCAGAAAGGCTAGTTTTTGTGAACTCTTTCGTATAATATTTAGTTTATTCTGGTTAGAAATATTGACGAATAAAAAACCATTAATGGACAAGTCCTTTTAATGAAACTATGACGTCATATTCGAAAAAACCGCGACATCGATAGTTATTATGAACTAACACGTAGGTTAATATTTAAAATCTGATAATTAAATACCTACCTAACTGTAAAAAGTAAATTAAAATTTACTTGTCTTTTAATTTAGTAATAAATAAGAAGCACGATTAATATCGTGAATGAAATCATAATAGGCCTAAGTTTTAGCGAGAGATTATAATCATAGGGAAAAAATTGAAGCTTGATATTTCATCGACTTTTTTGTGGTAATAAATTAGGTTGTTTTAATTAGGTATTAAATAAGACAAGCTTACAATATGAGATATTGGTGCTGAAAAGTCTCCTCAGAACTTTGGGCAAGATTGTTGTAAGAACAATAACAAAAACATTTTATTTAGTGTCATATTCTGGAAGGGGAAAGATTTGTTAATCCTCTCTCCATCTAACTAAAGTGTTTGTTATAACAAATCCCTATATAGGGAACTCCTTACCTACTTATACAATACAACATTATGTTGAAAGTATAATAAAAATCACCAAACAACAACTTTTATTAGTATTCGGGTTTATTAGTAACTTTTATTATTTCACTGGGTACAACTTATATATTGGCAACCGGGAATAACTCATAATAAGGTATACTTCAAACTAAAAAAAATAAAAAAAAGCGTTTTCATTCTAAAGTCGTAGAGGAGCCGTATTTTAATATTAAAATACGGCTCCTCTACGAAAAAAAAACACAAGTTGTAGTAAATTTGCCTTTAAATGCGTAGATCATCGTGAACTACCATATTGTAATGTTCTTAGAATTTTAATACAGATTTTTGCTTCACTTTCAGATTGTAAGATGTTTATAAATAAATTTGAAAAGTGTTCCAACAATCAAACCATTTTGCAAACTTGCATCCAAACGTGTCTTCTAAATTTAAAACTTTTAACAAGCAAGATAGATACATAGATACTCTTTATTGCAATCAGAAAACATATTATAAAAGAAAAACCATGTTGGTAGGTACAATTAGGCGGTCTTATCGCTGGGAGCGATCTCTTCCAGACAATCTTTGGGTAAAAGAGAACACTAGTGATAACAGAAGGGGACGAAGATGTCGTTTGGAACCTTCGAAGCGATTGATCAGTTATATAAAATTAGGGAAAGGAACCGCAAACTACTCTGTTAGGTAGGAATGTATTCTACAGAGTAAGATCAGTGTGTTACATTTCAATAAGCCTAGATTGGTAGGTACTAGAAAATACGACTCGAACCTACGGGCTTACTGAACGATTCAGTTTAAGAAGATATGTCCGGCCTTATTAAAAAAAAACTTAGTACCAGGTTTAAACCAGGACTAAATATTAGCTGACAAATTAGAAATGAATGACACATTCGTGACATTACCTAATAAATAAATAAAATAAATAAATTATTTCAACAAACACACATATTACCTAGCCCCAAACTAAGCGTGAGCTTGTGCTATGGTGACTAGGATAACGGATAGAAATACTTAAATGTATTATACATCCATGACTTAGGTACAAATGCTCGTGCTCATCACACAAACATTTGCCCCTTGCGGGATTCGAACCCGCAACCGCCTGGTTTAGAAGTCCGGAAACGCTTATCAGATTGGTCGGCTAATATTTGGTCCTGGTTTAAACTTATTACTAATATTTTTTTAATAAGGGGGAAAAGTTTATTGGCAATTTAACTTTCCATATGTGTGTTAATTTTTTGAGATACGATCGTTTAGCTAATCTGTACCTATCGCGTTTTTTGTAAACCTAAGTTTAAGTTCATAGAATGTAGGTTTCTTTTGGAGTGTAGTTTGTATGCGCTTCGGACCTTAATATTCGGAATTGCTACAAAAATAATTAATTAAATTCGCTTCAATAATTATTTCAATTCTTAGCTTCTCAAATCAAAATGCATCTACAATCTCTGGATCTTCAAGTTCTATAGGTATGTATATTTTTGGGTTATTGTTCTTTTGTGCTAAACTGAACAAAATGTATGTAATATTTTATGGAATAATTATAAATTGTACTACATATAAAAATGAGCACAATTCAAACGGCATGACAAAATGGTATGAAATAATGTGATTAAAATCAGTGATATCATTAACAATTCCACAGAGAGTTAGCGGAATCACAAAACTCAATATTACTGCCAATTGCAGTTTTTAATGACTAACAGATATACCTTCTACGAATAGGCAGGTAAATGAAAGTCAAAACTGCTCTATCATTATTGTTACATACTTATTTGTATGACCATAATACTGAAAAATAAATAATGTCTTGTATTTGGTTTAAAAGCACATTTTTCACCATAGGTTAGTAATGGGCATTTATTTATTCATGTGACTACTTTGCGATTTATTTGGAATAAGCAGTTTATAGCTTAATTTTAGTTTTATGCTAAGTATTATTTTGATATTACTACACTGTATTGAGAGAATGTGACTACTTTTTGGTAAGAATGTGGTGTTTTGACTACATTTATTAGGTATATTAAAATAAGTAGGCAGTAATAGTGAAAAATATTAAAATCTAGCTACCTGCTTTGAATGGTTGCAAATGAAAAAAAAAAATATAGCCTATGCTTTTAAGAAAGATTGAATAGGCTGTTTCAAGTCAGACATCATGACCTATCCTCTGCCGCACCGTCGCTTACCATCAGGTGAGTTTGCGGTCAAATGTCTGCCTATTAATACCTAATAATTTTAAAATAGTAATTCAGGATATAGCTTTATACGCGTGAAAGAATTGTCAAAAATGGTTCAACAGTTCCAGAGTTTACTTCTTACAAACTTAATCACAAACTTCTTTGTAATATTACTATTGATTGCTGAACTTTCAGATTCTAATTTTAGACAAACAAATTACTAAAGAACTACCTACTTGGTTGTAAGGTCTTAGGTATATTAAAATTCAATTGATGGAATCAGGCGTTACTTTACGGAAATACATTATTATTAAATAGAAAAACTTAAAAAATATATATTTATAACTTAATTTCACTGGCAATATTTAGGGAGCTGTTCGACGAACTACCAGACTATATAGTAACGAATAGGAAACCTGAGAATGATTTAAAAAAGATACTTAATTTCCACGATGCAGCGAGTGCCAGCGACTAACACCTAAAACAATGTTTTTATTGTCTTATTTCATATTATCTGATTATATAATTTTGAGTGTTTGTTATTTCTTATGTAAATAAAAGATCTTTAAAATGATATCAGGTAATAATGTAAGTAACGTCGTGCCAAATGGTAATTAAACTTACCTTCTGATAAAATAATGAAAGGAGGTCTAAGTAACCACCGCTACAATTATGGGTAACACGTTACAGTAACGAATCCCCCATAAACTGCGTGGAGAAATTCTCATATAAGTATTGTTTATTCTGATAGCCATTTAATTTCAAAGTTATTATGCCTTCATAAGGTGTAATGTATACGCACCCATTAATGGTAATGGAGTACAATTACACCATAAAACCTAAAAGAAAAAAATATTCAATAATGCTTCTATACCTATATTGGTATATTAAATATTGTTTACCGTTATATTCTTAGAATACTACAGTAAGCAATTAGTAGGTATGAGGCTTAATATGAAATATATTATTTTGTGATAGAGAGTTAAAATACACGTGTAAAAATAATAATTGACTTCAACCCGTGGTTACCATAACGTGAAATTTTATTAAGATTGGATGAATTAAAATTTTTAATTACTTTTATAAATGGTTTGTGTATAATTTTAGTTACCATTTGGCATGGCAAACGACCCATGATAGTTTGGATGTAGGATGTTAACAACTAGATTTTTTAGGATATTTATCTTAATTATGCTTATTTAGATGACATTGTAGTTTTGAATGTTAATAACTTTTCTTAGATTTTTGTTATTGTGAGTATAACTAGAGTTATCTTTAATAATTGTAGTCTTTATCTTTCTACTAAACAACAATAAACAGAAATAGGTTCAAGTTTTCGTTTATTTATTTACATTAGATCTGCTTGTGATACCGCATCTTTGTCAGTCAAAATAGAACATAATTCCGGACAAATATGCAGATCGAATCTAAATTATGAATACTAGCGGGTCACTCTCAAAGTCACAAAGTTTGCACATTAAACACTTTTATCTGTGGCGTCTACAAAGGAGCAATCAGCGCATGCGCGGTAGAGGATCAAAGCACTTGTTTTCTTTTCGAAAAAATACTATCATCTCTAATACAGACGTCTAACTACCATCAGCCGTGAGACGAAGACAAAGATCGGCCACTGGAGAAAAAAAAAAAACATCCAACATCCGTCATCCCATAGCGGCACACACAGCGTTCCATCCGAGAAGAACTGAGTAATTTTGATTAGGTACAGAAAATCCGAGCGGTGGAAAACTCATGTAATTGCCGCAGGAGCGTTGAAAAAACGCGCACGACCGTGTGTGGCGAGCGCGCGCGCGGTGTGGCGGCAGGCGGCGGCAGCGCGGGCCGGCGCCGCCATTGGCCCGCGCGCCGGGGGCGGCCGCCACGCCCCGGCGTCGCGCCCGCCAGCGCTGCCCGCGCCAGTGTCCGCCAGACTGCCGAGCGCGCCGGGCCTCCCGCTTCCCCGCGCCTCGCTCGGCCACGCCGCGTCCGACGAACAAACCAAACCCTCAAGTACCCTACCGTCGCGAGTGCACTATGACACTAGTGAGCTAGCGGGCCGCTGTGACGGTGTCAATAATCTATGTGTATGTGTTCACGTGCTAGTGTGTTGTGTTAGGTTGGGCCCGTGACGAAAAAACGTTCGTGGTGGCCAGCGGAGCCTTGCACCCGGGCTCGGGGCGAGCTTTCATGGCTCAGCCTAGGGTACGTACCGACGACACCGTAGGAACATCACACGTGACACCCGATGCTAGTAGGCGTGATAGAATCGATGGCCTAAGCGATAAATCTCAATTAATCGATAGTGGTTATAACTAAGCTGATAATGGACATTCAAAACAAGATGCTAGTGATAAATGTGTCAAAATAGAACAACTTAGTATATCTGTAATCGATGATGAAGTTGAATCAAGTGAGCGTGTTGATAGTTAGGTTGTTTCCGTTGACGCAAATGAAGACTGCGGTAGAATTTAGGACAGTAAAGTTGTGATGTCAATAGTAAATCAAAATAGAGACGTGTCTAAACAAGAGGCGATCCATTACCATCGGCCTAGGCCTTGTAGTGGTAGTAACAAGCGACACACGGCGGGAATACGTAATGACGCGTCGCAGCCGCACAGCCACTGCCGGCACATTACGGTTGATAATGAAAACGAAATGGACGCATTACAAACATAAAAAAGACCTATGAGAAGCAATTAAGAGAAAAATAATACTCTTAGCGGTAACTAAAGTAATCAAAATGTTATGGGAGAAGTATAAACTCTCGGTGATAAAGATTATTGAACTAGGCATTCGTTTAAAACTGGCGTTTGACACAGACATGGTAATGGCGAAGAATAAATTGTAGACAGCCTGTGAATAAATGAATGAGTCTCCATATATTGGACACCTGACGGAATAGAACTTTGTTGAAGCGTTCGCGATAAATGGGATAAAATGGCATCCAGCGGAGCGCTATTGTACGGAGCTATGGGGCTGCTCTCTTATGGCCCTTAGGGATGGGACACACTCGCGCTACAAGCGGCTTTGAACGCACGGTTGGGCACAAAAGACCAACTCACAAACCGACAATAAAATTCAATTGACAATGAGCAGGAAAAAAAGTTTTTGTACCTCAAAGATGGCCTAACGGAATCCGGGGACAACTTTCTAAAGATTTAGGGGACGCTTTGTTTTTGCTTAGGTAATGTTATTTTTAATCCTCCCATTGTTCGATACAAAATGACATTGGTAAAGTAAATTGCGAGCTGTAGATACTAAATAACAATATCAACTTCTTGTTCTGGTGCTATCAATCCAGTAATAACATCTAGGTGATAAATTTTATGATTCAGCCGAGTTAAGTGACATGTTTAATTGTAAAATAAATCAACGCACTGGTTAAAGATACCGAAAATTATTAAACCACATTATGACGATAAATCAAATTAATAGAAAGTGATTAATAATAAAATACCTACATTGACAATACTAAATGGAGAGAACCTCGGGCTATATCAAGGGAATCAAGCAAACTGCATTGTTTATAAAAGCAGTTAATTATTAACTAGACATGACAATTATTATGAAAGCGATTATAATGAGTGTGCGTAGTGTTACCCAGATATATCAATCAAATATCAAAGTTGATAGTGCAAATGACACCCAAATGAGATAATATTAAATAGTAAAGCGGAGATAACACTGGGCTATCAAAAGCCGACGGTAATTATTGTATTATATTGTAAAACAACGTCGTAAAAACAGGCGTAGATAATATTTATGGGCAATCTAATAAACATTGTTATAACATGTTAATTTTAATTGCGGAGTGCAATACTGTTAATGAATTTTTTTAATAGCGTTATCTAAATGAAACTTGTGGGTTCAGCAATTGGCGTGTTTTCTCACAAATATAAGAAACAAGTGATTTTATCATAAGTAAAGAAAGGTAGCAAACTAAAGGAATAGTGAAATAATATACTTAATGAATTTGAGAGTGATACAAATATATTTTTTTATATTATATAAGGATCTAAAAATTTACAAAAATAAATGGATTTAGAAATATAACATAATGTACCTAATCCAAGGCCCATTGACTATGTCTAATATAACTTTAGAAAATCACTGAAGCGGTAAATTTGAGTTTTTTTTATATATTTCAATAGAAATTAAAATTTGAAGAGTTTCAATTATATTTAAAAGTGCATATAATTTATTGATTATATGAAAATACTATATACAACAATAAAAACAAATATAGAAGTCGTACGGCCGTTTTTCCATTTTAATATACACATTTCACTGTCTTTATAAATAACAATGTTAATGTTATTATCATGCTGCACGATTATAACGATTATATAACTGGAATTAATTACATAAAGAAGAATGCAACCAACAACAAACATTTGAATTTGCATAAATTTTAATACAAATCAGTTGCCATTTCGACCAAATATGGTAGAATTATAAAAACTAGACGTGCGTAGCCTGGTTACATTTGAGATATTAGGTAGATTTTATCTTGGCGTAACAACAAAAAAAGTAATGATATTTTACCACAAATCAGGTAATTTTACTTTATTCTAACTGAAATATATAATATAAAATCCCCAACAAAAATATTACAAATAAAATATATTGCACTATATAAATAGTAGATACTAAAAAAGGAAATTAACAAATTAAGAGCTTACAAATATAAATAATGTAAAATGCTAGCATTAGAAAAAGTTAGAACACCGCGACTAAAAGGTAATGCTAAAACTAATAAAGTATGCGATAAAGATTTTTCTTCTCAATTCGCTAATTTCATTGCATAATTATTACACAGTAATAATGCCGTATAAACATCTGACTACAATGTTTTTTATGCAATAAATTATTTAGTGTTTCGATTTATAGCGTCGTAAAAATTTACAATGCCAATATATATTTTTAGAGGAATATACTCTTACTCTCCGGCACTTTGGAAAAACGATTTTATTGGAGTATTGGTGTCAGTCGAATAATGTGACTAATCTAATATTAAAAAAACTTATTAAAACACAATTTTACGGATTACTTCGCGATTTATTTACATTTTATTTTAAACCTGACGTTTCGAACACTTTACAGCGATCGTGGTCACAGGGAGAGAGTCTCTCCTAGGGAGAGAGTCTCTCCTAGGGAGGGAGAGAGTAAATAAATCGCGAAGTAATCCGTAAAATTGTGTTTTAATGAGTTCAACAATTCGCGTAAACGTAAGAAACAAATATTAAAAAAACTTTTTTATTTTCGTGATAAGTACGAGTATAAAATACCTACTTTTGTATATTTAGTTTTGATTATTAAAATGACTGACTAATAAATTTTAGAAAATATTATGTCTTTTCAATCAGTGAATAAAAACAAAATTCTGGTCTTGAAAAAAAAAGAATCTATTTTAGTACGGTGTAACCCAAACAAATTGACAATCAAATGCTTGCTTTTAAAATTGTAATAAATATATATTAATAAGAAACTTATAAATATTCTTTGTTGTTGTTTTAATTAGAATTCAAGTGTTATGTCAGCGTTTATAGCTCCACAAAATTTCTGATAATCCCGGATCAGCTCCTAAATTGGTGTACAAAATTATATTTGCACAAGTCTTGTCCGAGCATTGTAAACGAGAGGCTATCGTAAATTTTATGATGCCAGCGAGATAACGGTATCAATTTGTCTGCTAATGGCCCCTTGTAATCTGTGATAATGTGAGTTTGGCAGTGGCCCACTAAATGAGTATTGATAACGTGTTTGGAACACAAAAATATGGCCTATTTTAAGAATAAATTGATCTTGTAGCGGACTCTGAAAAAAAAACAGAAAATTTTAATTTAAAATCACTTAACAGTTAAACAAAATCAACAGAGATTCAACAAAGACAAAACGTCATAAAAGAATGAGTTATTAAATTTATCAATACGCTTCTACTACTTGGAAACGATAAAGTTTAGTAAATAAGTTGACAAAAATATATAACCTCAAAATACTGTACCCTCCTCCGTCGGAAGGTGTCCCTAAGAAAAATATTTAGTGACGCATATTTTATTTATAACATAAGTATAATTCAAAACGTAGATAATTATGTAAAGAATGGCCAATTATATACGTACGCATATATAGTTTATTTTAAGTAATCCTTATAACCATCCGAAAATATTATATATTAAGTACTAACAAAGTATTTAGGCATGTGCCTACCACGAATATAACAAAAAAAAACATTAATGTCACTTCTATTTTGAAATGTAAAAGAAGATTTTGACCCTGCATTAATAATGTGGGTCTCGACTAATCACTAAATGCGTTCTGTTTAAGATTACACCGGATTAACATTATCTTAAATTAAATATATACTGAAGTATATAATTACCTTATTGTATAATTTGAAAAAATATCATGGTTTGTATACTTATACATTTTGCTTTACTTCATGAAACCATGTGATTAGGTTACTAGGTCAAATAAATACAAAACTTTAGAATAAACATTTAAATAAAACAAATAATTGCAACACGCTTTTGATTAAATTTAGTTAACTTCAGTTTGTCCGAGTTATTTAATTTTACAGCACCTACGTACATTTCTTTATCTGTAAAAAGCCGTAAAAAATCCTTGCGCAGATTTAAATATTTCTCTTTATGGGTTTTAAATGCAATCTTAACGGAACATAAAATGCACCTAAGTTATCAGGTCGCGTGTTTGCAATATGCAGCGCCTTAGTGTAGAGGAAAAGTAACTTTTTACGTACGATAAAATTTTCTTAAGTGATTTTAAAATTTGGCGAATTATACCGTTTTATTGGCCACTTATTTTGGATCGTAAACAGTGAAGACACTGTTACGTAATTTACGAGGTTATTTTATCGTTAAGAACCGCGTGAGTACTTGAAAATTATTACAAAAATAGCCGCTTCCGTTTCAAGTGCTTCAAAACGTCTATTTCAATTATTTTGATGTTAGAAAGTTGAATTTTACATGTTTACTTAGAGGGCATTAATTAAAAAAGTGACCCGATGACTTTTCTAATGGATTTCGCCAAATACAAATTGCAGAACGCGTCCGTTCGACATTTTGTTTTTTCTAAGACGATGAAATCTGCGGGCGGGGCCCGACATTAAACTTATTATTGGCACTTACGGCGAACCGTAAAGATAATTCCGGTATTGTATAGGCAATTTTGTTCACATTTCGCGATAAAACGACTCGATTTTAATGTTTTAAGTGTTGAAAAATGCCCAGGCCATTAGTATTGTCGGGAGAGATAGCGAGGCAACACTAATGCGTGGTTTTAATTTTAGCGCGGGCAACTTGCGTAAGCCGTTGCTGGGCCCAGAAAGTTATAGAAATGGTTACCAATTAAAAGTTGTGGGAGGTAAAGTCTTTATTAGGATTCTTTCATTTTTATTCCTTTTCTCAACAAAAACATAATAAGTAAATCTACTTTATTCTGTTCGACACCACCAACCTTTAACGTACTTTTAATGAACTGTCACGCTCTTCTTCCATAGACTTTGTATGGGAATATCAAATTGCGACTTCATATTTTACATAACTAAATTACATATTTTACTCAACTAAATTACATATTTTCGAGTTAAGCTTAGTTAAAAAATCAAATTATACAGTTTTATAAATAGGTATGCTGTTATTTAGAAATATTAGGGTTATGGATTTAATATTAGACAGCGTCAAGTATACAATTATGAAAAAGAAACATAAATAATGTAACCGGACTTGCAATTATTAATAGTAATATAACAACAGTCACAGAATAACAAATACGCCTATATATAAATTGTAATAATAATAAATTGTACTTATACTTAAATATATATGTAAGTTCATACATTTATAAAAATAAATTAAAGTTTTAGTTGTAAGTACAACATTTACAATTCATAATAATATTTACAGGCAACTTAGAGAAGTAATTAAGTTCTAAATTAAAAATAAACGTAATTTTACAGAATGTTACTTTATTATTTCACTTTCAAGACTATACCAATTGTAACATTAACACAATGTACCTTTATACCAAACAAAATATCCTGAACGTAAAAATAGTTGCTTTGAAACTATTTTATTTTCCAAATTGTCAAAAATGTTTCAACTGAGTATTGTAACATTAACACCTACCTACCTATACCAAAATATCAAAGTCAAAACGTGTATAGTAATTCATAAAAACTATTTTATTTTCCAAATTGTCAAAAATGTTTTAACCCGTCCGATACATTTAAAACAAGTCGGATGTCCCAGTATTTTATCTTAGAACGTCACTTATCCATTTGTGTGCCATTGAAACTATGTAAAATGGAGCGTATAATTAATTTATTATGCAAATATATCTATTTTAAAAGGCAATAAAATTCAGAAATAGTTCAGACGATAATAATTCTAAAAGTTTTGACTCTGCAGAGCTAATCATCGGTTAATCTTGTAAAAAAATGTGACAATCATCAAAAATAGTGACGTGTCGATCAGAGAATTCCCATTACAGATCTGGCCGAATATTTGGAAACAAAAATTAATTAGTTATGGCCGGATACCATTATAGAGAGCCATCTCGCGGCCGTAATGGGATTCTACCTTGTCTATGCGCGTAGATAAATGTCACTTAAATCGGTCATCGGCTCCGTGTGACCAGATAAATTAGGTTTGATGTATTATATAACAGTGTATATGACAGAGAGATATATTAATATAATAAAACACGACCGGTGGAGCCGGTTGGGATGGGCCACGGTTAATGCGATATGGTGATCAGAAGTAGCTATTTTTCAAGGGGATTACACGACGTCTGGCTTTCCGGTACGTTACCGGTTTTTTTAATACTATTTTCGGCCGTGGGTGTAGATTAGCTCTCGGATTGGAAATGTACATGTTTCTGTGGCTTTAATGGGTCCAAATGATTAAGTTAAATACTTAGACGTGATGTAGGATGTAGAACCGTTGCCCCTTTATTTATCTTGTATTTTGAAGCCATTAGCATTTGCGTCTTCTTTAATAGAAATAAAATGTAAAAAATCCAATGCTTGCGGCATCAATTTCAAAAGTACAATAACATTAGTTAGTGATTGTTTAGCAAAAATATTGTCTCCAAAGTAACATATTTAAGGCCTTATTGCAGAAATTATTCTGTTCATACTTCTTCTAACCCAGTTATTTTCCTTCAAATCCTGAACTTAACAAAAACTCGGCATGATCCGACGAAATCAATTCCACTCATTCTGATGGGCGACGCGCTTTATAACGCACCCACTAATTTGTTATTTAAATTACTGTTCCATTCCATTTTTGAATTTGGATTCGCGCGGCCGAGCTCGTCCTGCGTCCGCGCATACCGACTACCCGCGGGCACCGGCTCCGCATTGTTTTATTCCGAACGCGTTCCTTTTTCAATTTGAATATCACTGTTCATTTTCGAATTGGCGCTTTGTAGACGCGCCTTAATCGTGCACTTTACATTCACCAACCACCCTCCCAATCGCTAATTTGGACCTTTATTGTCTAACATCCTTTTAGACACACTCCCACCGAATTCTCGATCGCATAATCTCTCGTCAAAATACTGCCGCCTTGAACACGGTAATAAATCAAACTAATCTTTTGTACTGACAGCTATTTGGACCGACATATCGGTGCGTTTCCTAGCTTGTGTCACGGGCCTCCAGATTTATCGCCGATCGACAGATCCGACTCCTGAAACGGTGTAGTGCGAGTGTGTAAACAATATTAATTGTGGCGGCATGATTCGGCATTCGAGGGTCGGATAATGCCGGCCAAGTTCAACTAACTGGCCAGTATTAATTTGGAGTTCCATTTTTAAAATTTTTTTCTTTCTCGAATATAAGCTCTCTTTTTTCGGGCGCTTGATAACGAGGTTTGAAATTGGAATCACGACGATCCGTTGGTTGTTTAGCGCGGGCTTTTCAGTGACACTTTACTTTTTTTGACACTTAGTGTACGCGAGATGAATAGTGAGCCGTTAAGGGCAATTAGTGGCTTATCATTCAGATTAGTATTGCTTTATTTTTTCGTTTTGTATCAGTCTGGGGGGCGATGACCACGTCATAAGAACAGGTCCTGATTCGATGCGATCCGTTCGGTTGATCTTGATAAGAGTTCTTTGAAAAATAAAGGATTTTTCGGTTGAGACTCGGTATAATTGGCTTGCGTATATTCTTGTAGGTACTCTTATATGTACAAAAATACATAGTGATTTTACAACATTGAAGTTCTATTTGATATCAAATAAGATACAATGCGGGACAATTAAATCGTCCGATGAGCAATCAAGGCGGGGCAGCTCCATCATTATCTCGCTTATGTTCAATCCGCACATACCCGCAGCGAGGCTGTAATTGTGCTCGCGAGTGCAAACCGAGGCAAGATGGCCGCTGGACTTGAAATAATCTGTGTATTTCTTTGTACATAAAATTATGTATGATTGAGCTCGGGGATATCACGTGATAGAGTGCAGATTGGGCTGGAAAATCACGTTATGAAAGTCAGATTGTTAGAAGTGGTATGAATTATATTATATTATATTAAACTAAAAAATAAAATAAAAAAATGATAAAATAAAACGCTCTAAAAGAACCAATCTTTGTAAGAAAATGACCATGTCATGAAGGTGATCCTTATTAGTGAAATAAAACAAAATGGTCACTTTCTTTAAGTATGTGCAATTGTAAATAGAAGAAAACTATTTCTAAGTTTTATGGGTATTTCACGAAATTTTACTACACGTATGCAAAAATTATTGATGTAGTAACGTTCTGATCTCCGCTCGCCACAACTATGTCATACGGCCTAGCTCAATAACATATTTGAATGGGGACTACCTTGTTAAAGAACAAGCATTCCAAACATTCGAAAAAGTAAAAAAACACGCAACAAAGAGGTGTTAATACAAAGGCTCACTCACACCTCCGCGTCACTCGAACCAAACTAAATAGTCAATCACGAACTGGTGTGGCTAATCCCGCATTCAGTGCCACAATGGAAGTAACGAACGTGAACCCAGCCTTAACTGTATATCCCTTCGACCTTAATACTTCAGACTTAAAGTACTCAAATCCAGCGGTTTCCGAGGTGGACTGTACAGACGGACAAACGGACAGCGGTAATAAGGCGCGTGGGCGGCTTTAAGTCAACGTTATTTATGATGAGACACCTTTTTTCCTATTTTGCTGGTTGGCAACGCTAGTGAGGTTGTAGAGATTCGAATTTCGAAATCATGGAATGTCTTCTCCGCAACGTACTCCGAAATTTGAAATAAACGGAACATCATCTTCGCTATTTCGGTTACAAACAACGATAAGTTCTAAACATTGTTTTTTTTGGCCAGTGTTAATGGAAATAAATGAAAATGAGATTAAATGTATATTTTAAAACTGCCATGTCAGTTTTCTCATTTCGAAATTGAGATCGAATATTTTATTTAGTAAATGTACCAAGATAATTTAACATCACCGCTTTTATTAGTGACACGAAAAACCTTTAAGTAGTTAGGTACTTTAATAAAAGGAATAAAATGTACTAATAAAAGGAAAAAGATACGGCCGTCGTGCCGAAGGAAATCGTTATCTAAACGACTTATATTTACGTGAAATCTGACTGAGACTCTGGAACTGTTCCCCGGAGTGCCACACGATAAGAGGGCACCACTATCGCGCGGTCATGTGCCAGCTATTGACCTCACTGTTTACACCCGAGACAGTATTAATAACAATTCCATATTACGCAGAAATTAAGATAAACTTCAGACAATTTGTATATGTAAGTAAAGTCATAGGTTAACGGTCAATTTAAATTAATTTTAAGACTCTATCAATCATAACGGACGATAAAACAGCTGACTGCGGGTGGCGCTGTTATCGCGTTTATTTTTGTAAACAGTTCAAATTAAAAATGGAATGGGAACTAAACCTTTCATCCGCGGCCTTAAAACAAGTGTTAATACTTCTCGGCCGATAAATCTGCTCGCGAATCGAGCGAATCCGTACGCCGAACATCGCTCACACGTTCTATTTTTAAAAAGAACGAAGAAAAACACTCACGCGCAAGATGGATATTAAAATACGTAGCGACTGCATCTGGACGGTTAGCCTTCGAATCTGAGGCCAGTATTATTTTGATCTTAACTTGTGGAATTCAAAAATCAAACGCAGTTCAAATTACGTTATTTAATTCACAACTTACAGAATCGGGAACAGAAAAGTCTCTGTGTTTGAAAATGGCAGCAAAGTACTCTATAAAAATTTTACGACAGCATTCAACACACAGTCAGACTTTGTTTCAAAAGTGGAGAAAAGGGCAGAACGTTAATGGCACTCACTATGGCGGCGGGAGTGGAGTAACGGGCCCTAAAGGATTCAAATTCAAATATAGAACAGTCGTTAATTAAGGTAGGTGGCGTTGCGATCGGTTTATTGACACGTGTAGCTGTCCCCATGCGGATGAGCCAATGGGATAATGGCCGTCTGGGCCCGCATCCGGCGCGGGACTCGGATCCAACTGTTGCAACGCTTGGATACAATTTTTCAATTAAACACAGACAGAAGATCCCTAATAGGTGTCGTTAAGGAGTCGTGTGCCCGATTTTCGAACTGTCCCCGTAACGAGGACGTTTTATTAGTATTTATGGTCGAAACAACACAGCATTCTTCGTTATACACTCCGAGCATCATGAATGAAACGGAATTTATGACTAGCGCCCACTGTCACTCGGCTGATGCGGAGAGGTCGCTGTCTCTTCGCTGACCGCTCCAGCCCGGTGCCCACTCAACTCGGCCGCGTTGCACCCGTAATATATAAAGATTTTTCTAAGTTTTACGATCGTATTACGTACGGGTCGACAGTAAAATCCGATACGAGCGTCGCGAACGGTCTAACGATGCCTGATTTACCACTATCAATTAAATCCATAAAAACACACCTGAACGATCGCTACCTACTTCGCTTTCATGTTTTATACAGCCAAATGTATATCGCGCTACTCTCGGCGGATGATGATTGTGTACGGTTATTATTATTAGGTACAGTGAACTATTCAAATACATTATTCACTGTTACGAATCGCTTCTGGTAGCCCCCTAGACATGTGAATGCGTCGCCAGATGACAGTGAGCAGGATGGCATGATATTGAAAGGAGTACAGCAGAAAGGGACAGTCGCTAAGGGTGGCGGTCGTGGCCCACCCCGCGTCGCTCAAGTGACGGGCCTGTCTTTCCCAACCGTCTGCGTATGAAGCCTCGTCCCGTTTTGGCTTTTTCTTTATATACAAAACTCGTGAGACACCCAACAGCTCAGTCATTCTCAGTTTTGCTTCTCAGAAATGACCTACGCTAATCTCGAAACCGCAAGTCGTAAAAAACGATGACCCACGGGCGCATTTCGAGCAAAATTTAAATAACTGAAGCGATTAATATCCACGGGCCTTAATTAACGCTACAGGGCCCAAAACTCATCAGCGTTTGACGGCATGACTTATGCCTAACGTCCGCGACAATGCGCTCAATCACGAGAACAACGCCAAACCATACAGCTCGCAAAAACACGAACGAAAAGAACTTATTACTCCGCGAAGATTCCCATCCACAAAAAACCACAAGAATGTCATTTAAAAAAATTAAAACGTACGATGCTTATTTTTTCTTTCGGCAACACAAATGGACTAAAGGTTATCTCGAGAAAAAAGGCGGGACGGAGCGATTCCATTTTTAAAACGTATCATTTTAATTTTGGAACCGGCTTTCAAAACGTCAAAAGGTAGTCATTACATATTTTGTGGCCGGTGCAAGCTCGCGCCCATAGATTATATCAACTATTTTACGACGTATCGTAACTTTAGGGTTAACGCTTCTTTCCTGAAATGGTAAGATGACATCATTTTAGTCGTTTTTGCGTGTGAAGAAGCTATGCGTTTACTAATTGCATCAAGGCCAGTTTTGTAATTGCGAGCGAGGTGTCAATGTGATCATTATAGAATTTTAATTGCCCCATCCCTTCGTACGTGATGGTATGTAAGGTGAGGTGACCTAAAAATTTATGGGAAAATATTTTTTAGTGGCACGGGTGGTGAATATCAAGTGTGGGTCGAATTTTGTTGGGTTTAGTTCGTTCGTCCCTGCGTTTGAAGCGACGGCTGTGACGTCACCGCCGAACTGTGTCATGGCGGCCAACGGCACTCCACTTTTGATTGATCGTGACGTCTCCAAAACAGTCCCTGTTATTCTGTTACCAACGAAACGCACTCCACAACTTGTTTTTTTAGGCCCACCTGTATTCATATAATTCCATGTTTTTTTTCCCATGTAAGTGTCTAAAACATATTCCCCATAATAGGAAGTACAGACGATTAAAATGTATGAATGGCAGTTTTTATTTATGTAATCTAACGATTTCAATTTATTGTAGCAAGGCAATTTGAGCTGTCTGATGATTGCCTGTTTGTCTTAACGCGCTGATGACAAAGTAATCAAGCTTGATCAGGAAAAATAAGTTGATTGACGTCATGGCGCTTATTTTAGTCTGTGGTAGAAAAAATAAATGAAAAGGTATTTTAATTGGCGCAGTTGTACTCGGGCGGGCATATTTTGGTTCTAATTTCGTGGTATTCGTATTATAACGGAGGCTATCACCCCGAAACAGTCGTAAGGTGGTGGTTTTCCGTTATCGTTGATCAGTCGCGTGCGTGCCACTATAACAACTTGCCGAACTGAAACGAATGCGCGCCGTTTTCCGCGTCCGCCATTTTGGAAAAATGGCCGTTTAATTTTAGGCGCCGTCATAGATTCCGCGCGTATTGTCAAAAAAAGCTCGGTCGGTAACTGATGCTTTTGATTTAAAATAAATTCACGCTGTGCATTCGTCGTAACTAGATATATTATGTTGTTATTTATTTCATACACGTTCACTATTTTAAAAATGTCGCCATAAGTATTAAAAGAGTTGTTTAACATGTCAGCAATAAAATTCTATCAGATTTATGTTTTGCGATCTTTTATGCGGATTTTTGTCGATTTCATTAGATTTCTAATCAAGCCGTCATGGTTGTTAAAGCCACGGTTTAATATGAGAACCGTTTAGGAGTTAAATTTCTTTTGTTATCGGTTAGATTTAGAATAACGATCCATAGAGTAGGTAGATGAGTGTAGGGTTTCAAGCTATTATGAGCGCGCTTACAATAAAGGTAGGCCATTGATAACAATGGCCTACCTATATTGTACTGTGTCATATTTTTATATCTGGTATAAACCAGATATAAAAATATGACGTCTAGGTCTCATTCTATTGACTTAACACGCACTGTAAAACATTCTGAATTCCACACTTTACTCGTAAGTTTTAAAGTTTATTAGTTTTTTTTATTTTTTAAGTTTTTATTACTTTTTCTAATTATACCACATATTAATGGGCCCAAAAAATAGTTAGAGAATGTAAACCATGTACTATTAAGATGATCTGAATTTATAATGATTCCGGTCTGAAAAGAATAAGTTGTTTGAAAAAAATAAACACTTCGAAAATATGAATTATTATTATAATTTAGTTTAGTGTATGATATACAGCAAAAATGTTAGATATAAACTAAAAATACAATTTAAGTGTTTGCTATTGTTCTTTTTTAAATTTAAAATGTAAGGCACCTGCATGATTACTCTGCGCGGCTACACTCTACATATTAATAGCGAGTTCCAGGTATATATTTGCATTAATGATGATTTCAATATGACACACGAATGTTTTAATTTAATTAGCACATTTAACATACTTAACAAAACACGTATCACCTCAAGCTCATAAACTCAAATCCTAACAAAACGCATGTCACCATGTTTGCTCCTGAAGGCTTAAAGATGGGAGCAAAGAACAAAGCACAATTATGCTATAATTACTGCAATCTACTATCGTTATCACAAGGAAATAGAGTCGAGAATGTGCTAGCAAATGATTGTTTTCGTAGCGAAACAAGTAATTATGATTTAAGGCGACTTTTACGAGCGGTACATAGTCACAGCTCCGTAATTGTGCGATTTTAAAGCAAACACGGTTTTGCTACGCTATTTATTAATTAAGTGCCTGTACTTGGTTGAGCTACTTAGCTGATTGAAAATGAGCGTACTCAATTGCCTGCCTCGTTGGTCTAGTGGTCACCACGCTGGGTACTATCCACGAGGTCCCGGGTTCGGGCCGAGAGTGTTTGGGTTTTTCTGTCTTGAAATTACTCAGACACAGCTCCGGAGTCAGGAAGTTGGTGGTGTTAACACCCCCGTGCCTCGGAAAGCACGTTAAACCGTTGGTCCTGCGGCTGATCTCTGTACGGTCATGTCGGACTGCCGTCTCACCGAATTATGAGAGTGAAGGAACAGAGAGTGCACCAGTGTATTGCGCACACACTTGTGCACCATAATATGTACTGCGCAGTTGGCTAATCTCTGTTGAGATAGGCCGCCGTAGTCGAAATCGGCTAGGAGGACATTATTATTACTTAATTGCAGATTTACAAGAAAACCCGTTTTTTTTCAATAATAATAAAAAATAGAGTTGGTAGTCCTAAAAATCTACTACCTACTCATACTTAGGCCTAAACAATAAAAGCTCCAAACATTGAATGAAATGCGTGAGTACAAAAAGTAAAAATAATTTAAAGCTTGTAGGCAAAAACTTAAACTTACTTGGCCCGGTAAGCCAAAGGACGTAGGTTCATACCTGTTGTGTGCGAATTTTTGGTTTCTTATTTAAACTTATTAAAAAAAACACAAATGCAAACAGCAATGGATGTTTTTTAATTATTAGGTGCATAAAAATTTCTGTGGTTATAAAATAAAATAAAATCATGCACTGTTATCGTAAATTATCATTAATCTTGGTTACATTCTCTATGCAATAATACATTTTTAGGTTGACGCTTATCAACTGACTTGTGCTATCAGTAATAATTAAGACTGTCTCGTTGGTCTAGTGGTCAGCACGCTGGGTACTACCCACGAGGTCCCGGGTTCGAATCCCGGGTCGGGCCCGAGAGTGTTTGAGTTTTTCTGTCTTGAAATTACTCAGACACAGCTCCGGAGTCAGGAAGTTGGTGGTGTTAACACCCCCGTGCCTCGGAAATCACGTTAAGCCGTTGGTCCTGCGCCTGATCTCTCTACGGTCATGTCGGACTGCCGTCTCACCGAATTATGAGAGTGAAGGAACAGAGAGTGCACCTGTGTATTGCGCACACACTTGTGCACTATAATATGTCCCGCGCAGTTGGCTAATCTCTGTTGAGATAGGCTGCCGTGGTTGAAATTCGGCTAGGAGTACATTAATTAATTTAATAATTTATGGAAAAAATACTTAAACTGTCTTTCTGTTTGCTGAATTTTATAAATTCAGCTAATAACAAGGTGTTATTTATCTATCTATTTTAAGTAGGGAAGCAGATAGCATAAAACTACTTCTGAATACTTCCAGTACCTACTTTACAAAACAAAATAAAGTTCATTTTGAGATATAAATAATTTATTTTATATCAATTCAGAATGATGTCTACAAGTGATGTCTTAAATGTTATTCATTCCTATTTATTGGTAAATAATTAATATGTAGTCGCAGTTTTAACAATTTTTAAAAATACTTAGTCACAATCAATCTAACCTAAGTGTTGGTTTATAACACTTATCAATCGTCTGTGATAGCTAGCGATAGTGTATCGCAAATGTCATAATTATAATCCACATAATTGACGTGGCTACTGTATGTGATGTTATCTGTAGTTTAACATCTATCTTCGTCATTTAAAACTAAAGTACCTAGGCAATTCGTAAAAAAAATAAACGAATAATAATAGAAAATAAATTTTGGTGGACATTTTGCCACCAGAACTTTGAATTATCCTTCAAATAGGTATCACAAGATATATTTTTTAAAGAAACATTACATTGGTTGATTACTTGTAAAGCCAATAACAGTTTACCACAAAAATATTAACATTGTTATGATAACAAATGGATCAAATAGTTAAAGGTGGCATAGGTAATGTCTTTTGTGTCATGATTAAATACTAGCAGTTTCCCGCGACTTCGCCCGCGCCAAAAGTCGGATTTTCCATACAAATTTTCCTCCCCCATTTCACCCCCCTGATGATTTTATATCGCGACAAAAAGTAGCCTATGTCCTTCCCAGTGTCTCAAACTATCTCTGTGCCAAATTTCATTTGATTCGGTCCAGTAGTTTCGGAGCCTATTCGATGCGAATAAACAAACAAACAAACAAACAAATCTTTCCTCTTTATAATATTATAGTATAGATTAATATTTAAAAAAAAAACATTTATAACGTGAAAGAAAAAAAGTTTTTTTAATCGTCTAAAAGCTAAAGTCGTACAACTCAGTGGCCACGATTTAATAGTGAGGTGGTCGAGTGTCTCTACTTTTTCATAGGTATTATCGTTATTAACTTATTATCGTTTTTATAGCATATACTATAATTTGGAGTTGAATTGTGGAGGCGCAGGTTAAACGGCGGTGCTTAGATTACAGGTTATATCTAGTACTTTACGGTGGATGGATATTAGTATCTACATAAGGTGGCGTTTATGAACAATTACTGATGTGATATATCACATATCAGTCATATTTCTTCAAGGTTTATTTTGTGGAATCAAATTGCTTTAATAATTGCACTAAGAGCCGTGTTAATAATTATTTAATTGTATTTATTTAATAGGTAATTGGATTTTAAACTGGTTTAGATTGAAGTAGTAGAGCAAAATATTAAATTGTAAAATAAATTACAAAATAGATAGATACTCTTTATTGCACACCACACACAGTATCAATCAAATATATATAAAATAAATATAATTAAATTGACTATTATAAAAAAATAATAAATCCAAATTTTAATTAAAGTTTCGGTAAATGTTTTCTTTCAAGCTTAAAAATCGCAATCGATGAAAATGGCCTATCGATAACAGAACAACATCAAAACTAAACCGGGTCACTATCGCCCGTATGGCAAAGGACTGCGATGCACCCGCGCAATACAAACGATCGCTTTTGTAATAGTACTATAAATATTATAAGAAGTCAGCCTATTAGATCCCACTGCTGGGAAAAGGCCTCACCTCAACTATGAGGAGGAACGAGCCATACTTCACCACGCGGGCTCAGTGCGGATTGGTGGAGGGGTGTATGTAAGGCAAGTGACAAACCTTACTGTCAGAAGTTATCAAGCCGCCCAAGGGCCTCTGACTAGGCTTAACGACTAATACCACAGATATTAGCCGGGACCAACTGCTTAACGTGCCTTCCGAAGCACGGAGATGCTTGTCATGGACGTCACTTTAATGGTCGGAATGGTCACCCATCCAATCACGACCGCGCCGTGGGTTGCTTAACTTTTGGTATCACTACCAAAGCGCTGCCGCCACTGCGCCACAGGCACCTATAAATATTACTATACTCTAACTAATTTAAACACCCTCAAAACCTCACTAAAATTTAATCAACATAGGTTAAAACATGCCACATACCAACGTTCATAAAGAAGTAAATCATCCATACTAATCCATACTAATATTTTAAATGTGAAAGTGTGTCTGTCTGTCTGACGCTTAAACCACTTAACCGATTGAGATGAAATTTAGCATGGAGACAGTTGGAGACTCTGGAAAGGACATAGGATACATTTTGTCGCGATATCAAAACATTAAGGGGTGAAATGAGGTATGAAAGTTTATATGGAAAATACAACTCTTGCGGGCGAAGTCGCGGGGAACCTTAATTTTAATAAAGCAAACTTAATTTTAGGTTAATAATACCAAAAGAAGATTGATTCATTACATAATAATCTGCAACTTCAATAAGATTTCGATTCATTTTCGATCCATCAATACTGTAATATAATATCTCAATAAAAATATTTGATAAAGAAAATAAAGCAAATGAGCTGGCAGCTACCTTGCTCAGCGTATAAGCATCGCTATCCAGCGCGGTAATGCTGCCAGCATCCTAGGAACCTTACCACAAGGACCCTTTTTATAATTTTTGTTTTTGTGTTGTATTAAGTAATTTATCTTAATTTTTATTAATAAGTTGTATATATAGTTAATTACTTTTGATAATGTCTGAACCAAAATAATGATTTCTATAATAAATTCGTGTCTTTAAACAATAAATAAAGATTTAACCAAGCAAATCTAATGTGACCATTTTTTTCTTGCTAATTTAATTTTCTTGTTGTTTTTATATATAAATTTAAATTGTTTTTTAACAAACACACCAATTACCTAGCCCCAAACTAAGCGTGAGCTTGTGCTATGGTGACTAGGATAACGGATAGATGTACTTAAATACATATAAACATCCATGACTTAGGTACAAATGCTCGTGCTCATCACACAAACATTTGCCCCTTGCGGGATTCAAACCCGCAACCGCCTGATTTAGAAGTCCGGTGCGCGAACGATTACACCAAGACGGTCGTCGATACCTATATACCGACACTAAAGAAATATATTCTCTGCAATCAGTCAAATTGTACAGAAAGAAATTACGGTAAATAAACATTTAATTTAGTTCAAAAGCTAATAAAGCTGTAACTAACATAGACATGTTTATATAAAGAGTGTAACCGCAGATAAGATAGAATTATGCAAAGCGACAAAAACGAATCACACGCATAGCGCAGCAAAAGTAGGCATAGACTAGAGAAAACTCTGTGACTAATGAAGCTGTAATAAGCTTTTTGTCTCTTGTAGTATGCAAATTTGTATCAATCAAGTGTTGCAGTAGTTGGGAGCCTCTCTATGGTCTTAACAGTTAAGATCTGGTATACCAAGATTGTTGAAATCAAACCCATTCCACCTTATTACAAAAAAGTAAAAAGTAGGTTTGAACCAGGAACAAACATTAACCACGTTATTCTAAAAACTTTGTACCAGGTTTAAGACAGGACTAAGTTAGCCAATTAGAAAAGCGCTTCTCTGTTAGGTTATGTCACGAATGTGTCATTCATTCCTCTGTTGTCGGCTAATATTTAGATCAATTTTAAACCTGGTCTTATTTTTTTGTAATAACACCGTAAAAGACAAATTAGAAAATTTCACATCAGTGACATGATCCTAAGGAAAAATGCTTTTCTATTTGGTCGGCTAATACTTAGTCGTGATTTAAACTTTTTTTTTATAAAGGGGATAGGGTTTGATTTTAGTTAATGCCATTGGTATGTGGCGCGTAAATCTTTAAAGTTAGTCAAATATCCGAAATAATCGAAAAATAACGTTTGTAGTATGTACCGAAGATTTTTTTTTTAAATTTAATATCAACAATGATATTGCGTGACTTATTCATACAATCAGTATTTAAACTACTTTTTGGGGCTAGCCACAGGCAAAGTTTATAAACATGACTATTTTATATATAAAAAAAAAACATTTATTTTAGTTCACAAGAACCAAAAGTGTTAGTAAAATTGATATATATAATAAAAATCTAGAAAATAAATAAATATCAAAACTAAAATTAAAATCAACATTAAAAACAAAATAAAATCAAAACTAAATATGAAACCTAAATTACAATAAATATCAAATTAATTTAAATACCTCTTTTAAACAGTTTGTTAGGTAAATAAAAATATGAAATCAAATAAACATATAAAAATTATCGTAATATTTAACGCTTAGGTACAACATAAAAATGGTTGGTAAGATACACGTTTACATATATTATTGCACTTGAAAAAAACGACCACCAGAGGCGGGAATCGAACCCGAATCGTTTTTTTCAAATAATATATTTAGATTGCATAGTGAATGCTTATCACTTAAAAACAATAATTATCATACACGTTTACATCAAAACAAAAACTAAAAGTAATGCAACTTGGATTGGGAGCGCCAGTCGCCAATGCCTTTTTTGTATTTAAAAATATGAGATCTATTAGTTTATAAGAATAGGCAGGTAAAACAGAAAACCTTCTGATAAAATCTCATCGTTTCCAATCGTTTCCTGCTTATTAATGTATACAATAAATAGCTAAAACTTTTATTCTTCACATAAACGCAGTATTTCCGCATACAAACCGCTGCGTATGCGCATAAAACGCAGATCGGTGGAACAATTACAGCGGTATGCTGTGACGCCCTGAATGCATCATAAAAGTTATTACGATAGTATACACTGCATTCTAATTTGAACCTTGTGTCGGTGGGTTAAGAACTAACTTCCTCTTGTGTTCGGGTACAGTCAACATTAGATTAAAGGTATGTTAATTTTTTAAGGTATTTTTACATACAATTTTGGCATAGATAAAAATTGCTCAATTCGTTCAAATATCAGTTTTAATTATAGTTAATCATCGTTTGCTGTCAGTATATAAACAGGTTTTTCATTTTGCTAGATAGATGACCAATTTTTGATAAATCGTATGCTTGTATCGTTGATACTTACTTTTTATTTTACTCATAGAAAATATTATGCACGTCAATAAAATCGTGAATAAAATTTTCAAGCTGACTGTACATTGAGCAGAAATGATTGTGTACTATTGTAAACGATGCGATTGGTTCGCTTGACTGTTTATAAGGCAAGATTGAAATGTGATTAGAATTCATATTGGATACAACATACCTTTTTAATAAAGAAACTAACTAGTAGTTGGGTATACAATTATCTCTACAAGTGTAAAAGTACTGAAAAAAAATGTGAACCATAGAGTGTTATTGTCCTTTTTCCGTAAAAGGAACTCGTTGAAATTTTAATTGTCGTTTTCAAAAATGGAACCCATAAAAATCCTGGCTGAAAAACCTAAGCTTAACTTTTTGAATAATAAAAACATACTTTTGAACACTGGCTGGAAAAAAGGCGCGCATTTCAGGTGCTAATGACAGAGCCGGACTATCGATCGCGCGGAGTGCACAGTCACTGTATTTGATGGCAGCCGGCCCTGGGGCGCATACCAGTACCTTTGTGCGATTATGTACTGTGGTACCTACATGACTTGTGCTATTTGCGCTTCCAAATTTAGCTACGAAAGGATACGTATTTACAGTGAAGACTGGTAGAGAATGCCTTAAGGCATTAAGTCCGCCATTTGTACTTCTTTGTTTGTGCAATATAGAATAAATAAATAAATACAGTAGGCTGAATGTTGAAAGAGCCTTTGCCTATTTCATCTCTAACTAACACTGTGAATTAGTATAGGCACAATACTTACTGCAATATTTTTTTATTGCTATATCTGAAGATTTAGAATAATAGGTGCGGTTTTCATTAAAATGACACCTCTTTTTGTAAAAAGTTACATAAGTAACCTATTCTGTCTGTGGTTCAGTGACCCTTTGCGTTGTTTAGTTGGTACCTAACATTTTTTTTATTTTTTTTCTAAGGACTCCATTATATCACACTGACCAGTCTTTAGTTCGTGTTTTTATAATCTTCGCGTGAATCAGAAATGTAAAAGATGTCATAATCATAAATTATTTTGTGGAATAAGAAGTTATAGCTTAGTACAAGCAAGCAATTTGTTAAACATAAAAACAAAGAATTTGGTCGAAGCCGAAATTAATTTTACTTGAACTCTCTTGCAACCAAAAGCTCACCCGAAGGTGATCCACAGTGAAAAAAGATATAGAAGTCTCATTCCTTATAAATAAGAAACACTTAGAAATGTACAAACTGGATGTCAAGTTAAACTCTGTGGCATCTTATTCTGTGGTAATAAAGGTGATTTTGTATCAAAAATATAGTCTGATGGCTGGCCTCCGTACCTGGTAAAATACTACTACTAAGGCCAAAACGTTTGACACAAAGACTTTTTTTATAAGTATCTAAGACAAAGCACGACTTTTAGGCATAATTAATGTTAAGCCATATCACATAGCAGTATTGTTTCATTCTTAAATAATTGCAATGCTTTTGGGAGCAATGCCCAGTCTGTCAAACAATTGACACTTGCTCAGGTGTATCTTACCTGCTTTACAGTTAAAATGTACATCTAATATAGACATTGGTGGCTAATGAATAAACATTAGTGATTTTCAAAAACACCATTGTTCTCTCCTTTTTCATGCGATTTTTTACCTTATCACATTGTAATACGAGGCTGAGATCAGACGAGCTCAGGTGATAAGGTCAAAGGAATATGTCATACGGAAGTTACTAGATTTTTTCGAGACTCAAATATTGACAAATTAACCATTGTGTGGTAATAGCCAGACACAGTACAATTACGTCGAGTAAACTCACTTCGTACTACACAAATTTCTGATTCTCTTTCTCTACATCTACTTCAAAGTACGATATTTTAACAAGATAAATTTATATTTGTTTTATGATTGTTTCAATTTTTTTTTAGTTTTTACGAAATACATTTTATGATGTACAAATATTAAACAGATAGCTTTTATTTACTGGGATATGCGTTTGAGAAGGTTGACTTTATTTATAAATGATAATTAGGGGCAAAGGGGTTTTTCGGTAATATCTCAGTAATACACAAGTAATAAAATGTGCTGTTATGTTTTTGGTCTAAAATAATAATAATGATAATTGTATAGTTCTATGTATCGAATGCGCCTACAGATAATAGGTACATATTACTACAGCGACACGTTCGTATGTCGTGGCAAGCCGCTGTACGGGCATACTGCACTATTGCTACATTGTGTACTTATGGAAAATAGTATGCTCACTTCTTGTTCACCTCTTGTTTGCTTGTTTCCTAATTTTCATGACTTTACGAACATAATTATCATGGTTTGTTTTTCGGTGGCTCATAATGCGAGAACCTAGGTAGGTTTGGTATCGGTATTAAAATCTTATTATCTATTGGTTGAACCATTTTAAAAATTTATCTGCAGTCAAAGATTTGATTGATTAAAAACGCTTCATATTAATAAGGAAAATAATTATATTGTAATTTTTTAATTAAAGTTTACATAACAATAATAAGAAGTCATGTGGCGGAGACTTTGATGAATCAAATGGCAGAAAGTAAAATATTATGATCTCAAAGACTTTCTCAGAAACTGCTTATTATTTTTTAATGATATGTTATCAGCTCATCATGTAGCTTCAATGTAACCATCATATGATTTACATAGCTTTTTGTACACATTTTTATTTAAAAAAAAGCTTAAAATTATCATATCATAAATCAGAGAGCGCTGTGCTCATTTCTTTTGAACAAAAGAGGTTTAAGATGAGCTGTCAAATAACTTTTTATACTTTTTAAACGCACTAATCTGCTTAAAAGCAAAGGTGTGCGTTTTAAAAGCCTTAATTGACGGATGTTGATGCGATCTGTGGATGACTGTGCTATTTAAGGGAACTCAAAAACATTTTGAAGTGGATCTTTAGTATAAATACTTGTATGTATGGAATATTCGAAGCTATTCATCGGAAATTACTTAAAAAGTAATTACATGTACGAACACAAGGTATAATTGGAATATATTATCATTTATCGACTAACTTGTTTAGTTAGGCACACACCGAATTTAAGTTGACCTCTTTTATTAGCTTAATAAATAATGTAGTTTTCTAGAAAAATATAAATACTTTTCTTGGATTACACATCCCTATCATCACATACATAAAAATATATGTTTCGCTGACTCAGCGACCTAAAGTAAAAGGTAAACAAAGGTATGACTGGTAGAGAATGCAACTAGACATGTTCGCCTTTTGTATTTTTGAAATGAAGCTCAAATAAATAAAGTGGATCTCCATATCCGACACCACAGGATGCCACATTTTCTCATCGCAATCTCTTTGATTTGGGCTAATATAATTGAAATGCCTAGTAGCACAACAGTTAATCGGGTGTCACATTTGAATTCTATACTAGTTATTCTGCTGGTATGGCGTTTTTTATTATACTTTTAGGTTTGAATAATCAGCTATGTCCGGTTAGTTTAAAAATAAAAAGTTTTGTAACTTTTGTCTTAAAAGTATCCTTCTTAAAAAGACAGAATTTTTTAAGACATGATAGTTCAGAGAATCAGAATTCATTTTTTTTTCCACGTCCTTAACTTCCGCATCTCATCTGTACCTTAATATTATACCGTATAAGTTGTACTATTCTTTCTCTTATCTATAATGATTTTTTGTACCTTTGTTTTCTTTTATTAAGCAACACCTTAACTTCCGCATCTCATCTGTACCTTTACATTTCCAGTACGACGAGAGCCTTCACGGCGGAGGTTACATGGAGGGCGGCGCGATGTACCACGAGCACCGGCTGACGCACCCGCACCTCCCCCCCGTGCACTACCCGCCGCCGGCGGCGCCCGCGCACGCGCTGCCCGGCGAGCCGCTCGTCCACAAGCGCGACAAAGACGCCATATACGGGTGAGTGGGTAAAGGGAGTTTTGTACCTTAGTCTACAAGTAATAGTACAATAACAGAAGGACTACTTACGCGATCTAAAGTAAATTTTGGCCTGACACCTTTAACGCCTTTTGTTGATGGCGATTTAGTACTTTCTAGAAAAATATTAGGTAAAATTACTGTAGAGATAGTGAGTAATAAAGAGTGTACCTCAGCACCATATGAAGTGTATCTTAGCGTCATATAAAATGTACCTTAGTAAAAAAATAGCACCTTAGATGGATTCATCATCATCATCCTAGCGTTATCCCGGTTGTGCACTCGCACGCGAAGGCCAAGGCTCCGCTGACCATGATCCAGGATTTGGCAGATCAGGTAATTACAGTGGAGCGACTACCATCTGACCCCCGTGACCCTGTTAGAACCTGAAACACTTTATATGGATTGATAAATATAAATTTGGTTTCACATAGTATGAGTTGTACTTTAAGTAAATACTTAAAGTCTTACTAAATCTACAGTGTCTAATCTTGAGACTTGTTACCCGTAAATTTATAATTGATTAGTGCCATTTACTCGTAAATGCCACTTATACAATAAGATTTGCAAGCCAGATGATCACATTTAGGAGCATATCATGAACAGCTTAGCATTTTTACTGCAGTTGTTACTACTTACTACTCTTCATCACAACATGCTTCTAATGAGTAATTTAAAATCGACGGCTCAACGAATAACTAGCAGATTAAAAAAGAAATGTGCTTATCTATGCTTTCTCTTGTGGAACCACGCAATGCGAGTGTACCATAATGTTTTACTCGACTTTTTTAAATGACCGCCATTTTTTATATTCTGTGTTCACTTTTTTAATCTATAACCATACAGTTTTGTGGGAGCTCACGTTGAATTTTATCAGCTGATGAATAAAATAACAATTAAGAAAGTAATGCACTTTAGGCTACTAATTATAAAACAAACAAAAAATGTCGGGAATGTTTCAAATTACGAAAGCGATATGAAGTGGATTAGACTGTTACGATTACCTTAAATATAAATTATTAATTTATTAATAATTTTATTTTAAAAACTACCTATTGTCAGCATCAAAGTCGTAGTTGTAGACAGGGTAAGAAGAGTTTGAATAAGCCTTTAAAAAGGACAATGGCCTCGATTAGAAGGTCCTCTCTAAGACTTATTTATAAACTAGTGGTTCCCCGCGACTTCGCCCGCAATAGTTGGATTTTCCATATAAACTTTCATCCCCCATTTCACCCCCTTAATGTTTTGATATCACGACAAAATGTAGCCTATGTCCTTTCCAGGGTCCCGAACTGTCTCCATACCAAATTTCATCTCAATCGGTTTAGTGGTTTAAGCGTCAAGAGGTAACAGACAGACACACTTTCGCATTTATAATATTAGAATGGATAAGTTTGTTCTGTCTTTTTCACCGCTAGATAAAGGAAAACAAACAGATAGACGACAGTATTTTAAACAACGTCAAACTAAAAACATGCCAGGGACTTAAAAAAGTCGGAGAAAAACACACGAAAACTTGTACAAATTCTTCAGAAATAGTACCACTTTTAAATTGACGTTTCTGATTTATTGTTGTTTTCATTCCATCAGCAGGAAATAAAACAGACGAACTCAAAATAAGCCTTAGAAATAAAATTAGAATTAGCTTTTGGGAATCGGACAGGCTCATTGGCTACCTTTTCTAAAACTTGAAGGGAGGGATTAATGATACCGAAGTCGCGGCAAACCGCTACTCCATCAGATAAAACAGTTAAAAAACTTGTTATTCAACTATCTTCATTACCTGTGCAATTAACTTTACCTAGCGAGTTATTTATCACTTGAAGTTTATTTGGTCCATTATCCATCAGATAGCGGAGCGTTTGGCACTTAAGACGCCGTTGAGGGCAATCTCGGCGTATCTGATCAAAACTTGTCAAGAAACTTGAGGTTGCTCCTGTGCGGTGGGGCCACGAAATCAGCGATATTCATTGGGTGTAATGAACTTTTTTCCTGAAGAAAGTACTCAAATTATATGACTGGTCATAAAGAGGTATCGCCGTACTTTAAAACCACAATTAAAATGATTAATTTGGTGTTTTTTTGGCTTATAAATTGTCAAAAAATATTACTTTTAGACAATTATAATTAAAATTGTAAATTAGTGAATCTGTGATGTCATTGCAAATGGTTGAACAGTTGAAATATTGTTGAATAATGAAAATAAGACTTTTGTAAAGGACTTGTCCATTACTGGTTTTTTATTCGTCAATATTTCCAACCAGAATAAACTAAATATTATATTAAAGAGTTCACAAAAACTAGCCTTTCTGCATAATTAATATATTTTTTAAGGCCTCCGATTTAGAGAAAAATTTAAATTAATTTTTCTCTTTGTCTGTACATAAACCGCACCTTCGCCTATATCAATTAACGCATGAAAAAAAATTGACAGCAAAATTGTCATTCTTTTGACAGTAGAACCTATTATATAACCTGTGGTAGTACCTTGTAGAATTTATACACCAGTGGAAAGGCAATGGTACATAGCCATACAGCCAGGAAATACAAGTAAGTGATCAATGGATGATGCCTGTTACAAAACATATTTTTTCTCAAAAATGGAGGCATTTAAAATTCTGATTTCTATGGTTACGTGTTTCATATTTTTGTAGCTTAAAGATAAATATAGGTTTATTAGTGGTTGGTGATATCTTAGAATAAAAAACCAGCCTCCATACAAAAAGAGGACAAGTCCTTGAATATGGTGTTTCAATGATTTATTTAATAGTCAGACTGACACGATGACCCAATATATTCCAAAGTGTTTTGTTATGCATAATTTTGGAATTCACATGTCACACCAATCTTAATTATGTGACGTTCACTTTTTAATAAAGATTATTCAACAACCGGCACCAACTAATCTTATTAACATAATCGTGGGACAGTTATCGTTCGTTAAGTCATCACGTATTTTCTAATAAAATATTTCATTATTATTCCGTCCGACACTCGTCAAGACTAAAGGTTTATTTTCTTCAAAGGTCACCGGTGTGGTTTGTACTTTTTGTAGGCATGCGAAAGTTATTGCAATTAAAAAGCAATTTATATGTCTATAATTCCGAATAATACATCCATGACTAGAGCACTTTTTGTGCGCGTCAGTGCTCAGCTAATAAATAATATTACTCGTCACGCCGCGTGGCCAAGGGGACAGACTTATTACTCTATACATTTGAATACGTTTTTACGTAATTCGAATGGGTGTGCCTAGAAAAAGTTTAAAAGGCGATGTTTGTTTTTAATTCAACTGCCTTTCTTGCCAAGCCCGGCTGGTTTTGTAGACATTCGAATCATATGTAATAGAGCTTATAAAAGTCGAGGCGTAACGTGTTAATGTAATGCATAGCAATGTTAGATCAACGGCCTGACAGCGGTCAATGTAACCGGTGTTTTAAAATTTTATTTGACGACCTCATTGGCGTTGGGACACACTACGCTTAAAACAAAAAGGGTCTAGGATTACATTTTCCATTTTGGGCTAGTTCCGAAACGAGCCTTTATAATTGTCTGAGGTCTGTTTACATAATGAGAACTAATGTTTTTTTTTAAAAAAAAACAACGTTATAATGACTTCAAATTCAAATCAGGGATTTTAAAGTAGATATTTGTTTACGCAGGCAATTCAAACTTCGTAGTAAACGAAAGCGTCCAATTGAATTGGAGTAATATGTTTGCATTGAATGGAGAGTATCATAAAATTAGAGGCTCGGTGTCGGTTATAAATCGCAGGTGCTTGAGGCTTATAGCTTATGGCTTTCATATAAGGATTTGCCTGTTTGAATAAAACTATGACAATATTTTTCTGTCTCTTTTACGATTTGTACGAGGAATCTATAAATCTTGTTTTTGAAATTTTGATGTTTTTCCAGACTTCTGCAATTGTACAAGATCGCATTTTTAGGCATCTAATACAACTTACTACACGATAAAGATTTTGTGTCTTTGAGTCACTCTGGTTCTACACAGCCTGGTACACCGGCCATAATAAAAAATACAAACAATAGGGTACTTACCTAAGTGCAGTGGCCCGCTTATTAGGCTATACTATTACAACTGCACAAGATGCCACGTGATTTTATCCGTCCACTAACTAGAATGGTGATTATTATAGGTAGGTACTTACTTAATAGAGTACTCATGTGCAAACCTGTAAAAGGATTTTTGTTGATTTTGTTATTCGTCCCTTTCAGAAAATAGTTGTTCTTGAATGTAAAATTTACCCCATAATAGGGTTTTTAATTCTGTGGCATAATGTATATTGGTATTCAGTTGTTAATTCAGACGGCAGTGTAAGGGCATTAATTAATGATGAAGGACCTCCTTCAAGTAGCGATTACATTGTTGTGCAAATTAATTACACCTTTGCCAATAACTGGCTGATAATTACCGTATCGTATTGTGAGCGCATCTTTACCCGTTCTTTATGCGATGCGAAAATTTATGAGTTTAAATACTTAGGTTATGCAAGAGACAGGTTGACATGGCCATGGCTACATTTGCCTTTGCCCTTCAGGAAATTAGACCATATTTTTATATTTCATGTCGGTTACTACATTGTTATTTAATTTAATCAATCTACTAACATATTTGTAGATTTAAAAATGATGTACATTATTATGAGTTACAGAAATCAAATAATATGGCAGAATGTTTATTAATTAATAATCTATTGTTCAAACAAACACAGCTCAAAGAGCAGCAGACTATTTCATAATCAGAAAAAATATTTTAAATAGATAGATAGATTAGTTATATTTACTGTACTTTGTATATGTCTGCTGTGTACCACACACAGAACACATTTACAAAATTCTCATAGTCGTACAATTTAGTCGCTATAACACAAGGTCGTTATTTTGGGGTCAGATAATTGGTGTGTTGGAAACAATTTATTTATTTAGTATTTAAGGACCATACTGCACGCTCACTGTATGGCCACAGAACCAAGGTATAGAACTAAGATGGCATCGGCGTCACGTCTGCGATGCCATCTAATCTATGATCTGGACACGCGAGGTCGGAACCTGGCCCTCTTAGACCTCTCTTTACTCTTTATAACAGATAGCTTAATGGCCTATGTCATTTAAGGGAGTTCTTATTGGAATTATGGTGATTTTTTTAGAAATAAAGATGTTTGGGTACCATTTCTTTCCAGTCTTTATCAGCCAAAGCAATTTCTTTTATATCTCTTCTAAATTCTTATTACATCTTTGTTACTATGACAGGCTTTGTAAAATCTTTTCTAGGCCATTATCTAACATCATGTTTTAGCTACTAGGTTTTAAAACTGACTTGACCTGTTTGTCTTCAGGCACCTCCTGTTGACTTTCATGTTCAGTTTGAGATCAGGCACTATTCCTTCTGCTGGTGCTGATCATGTGTGTGCTTATTGGGACGGGACAAGGACCTAATCCTTATGTTCTTTTACTAAACCCTATAACCAGGCCCCTCTGTTTTTTGCTTTCTTAGACACCACAGCTCCTGTTCATCGTATCGTTCTTATTTTGACTGTTCTGTTTGTCACCAGGCACCCCCTATTTCCCCTGCTGGCTCTGATCTTCGAGAAGTGCGAGCTGGCAACGTGCACGCCCCGCGACCCTGGCGTGGCGGGGGGCGACGTCTGCTCGTCCGAGTCCTTCAACGAGGATATAGCTGTCTTCAGTAAACAGGTGAGGATTATTATTTGTTGCACCTCTTTGAAGACCCTTCAGTGCGGGTCTTCTTAAAAATTGAGCGCATTGTAGTCTTTTTTTTTAATTTGGTACACAAAGCAGAGATACAACCTGAACACAGCACGAAGACAAGGTTTCAAAATTTGTTGTAGCTCTAATGGCGAGTGTACCTGCACAGCATGCAAATCTTTTTGGTTGAGAAAGACAGGCCTATCGCCTATTGCTTAACTGACGTCAGTTATAAAGTCATTTTTAAATCATCGAGTTAGCAGGTGAGCATCATAGCACCACCGGCTTGGAGTCCTGCCTGAAGGCCTATCTCAATTCGAACGCTATCGCTATAACGATTGTAATTACAAGACAATGACATATAAATTGTCATTTTCTCATAACCTTGAAAACTATAATGGCTTTCCAGGCGCTGTTTGATTTTTTGGAAGCTATTAATTAATATTGCAATTTGAAAGTAGTAGAGTTAGGCGGTAAGCCTGCTGGTTAGATTTTTTAATCGTAGGTTTAGTTCAAAAGACACAGCTTTTGTAGACTTGGTGACAATCCTCTAAGAGTCATTGCTAGTAAAACCAACAGGTGGCTGCATTTACTTACATATTTAATTAAAATAAGCTTCGAGAACTAGAATTATTATGCAAACATATTCAAACGCTATCGCTAAAGGTCAGTCGTGTACCTACTAAGTACGTGGCACTGCAATATGGTTCCATTCACCTCGATCAGCTGAGATGTATATTACGTTCCATTTCATAAAAAAGGAAAGCTATCAAATCCGATTCCATGCTTAAAATCCATTCAGGGTATTCGAAAATTACTCTCAAAAGGTAAAACGGGCAGCACAAGTTGAACGCACCTGCCTCCCATCAGAATTAAAAAGTAAAAAAGCGCGCGATCGTATTCAGATATTAAAATGTCGCGCGCAACATGGCGGCTCGTAAATCAGTAGCAGCAATTTCTTCGCATAATGCTTTAATAACTATAAAGCGTAATTAGTAACGGGAATTCTACGTGGATTGGCTTGCTCTGCGACGCATTATTGATTGTTTACGCCTTTTTTCGAAACGCCATTCGGCACGCATTTAGATTCGATTGAAACGAGATTGATTGTTCGTAGGCAAATTTCGAACGCACTGTGGGTAAATTAACTCTTGTATCGATTATAATCGATTCGATTCGTTTTTAATTTATGTACCGAACGCGAGTTTGATAAGAATAAAAAAATCGCTCGTTGTTCGATTGCGATGCTATGTACCTATTTGCATTTTTATAGTTTCAGTTGTGTAAATAAAAACAAACAGTACTTAGGTATTAAAAACTTTCCAATCGTGATTTATGTGAGCTGTAGAAACAATAATGGGGCTTTTAAAAGTAATCCCAAGTTCACAGAAACAAAAAAAACTGTCTCCTCAAAAGACGACCCAAGTTTTTGTGACAAAGGACTCGGCAGAAACAGCGCTATAAAATACAAACAAAGTAGAGTTATTCCGAAACGAAAGAAGCTTCAAACAGGGCATTTAACCAATACTTCATTACCCAGCCCCGTAATATCATGACGAGGCGAATCGACATAGTAAGACCTATTATTTGAGCGACAAAAAAGACCTCATAAATGGAGTCATTTTATAACAATTCGTTCGTAAAACAGGTAATCTGGACACAAACCGACAATCAAGGGCCGTGTAATTTATATAACAAATTTATAATACCGCAATTTCTTTGTGGGTTGGCTTTTTTCGAGTGACGAGCACAATAGGTGCTGACATGTTGCGGCTGTGCAATTTAAAAAGTTTGACGTCTTCAACACATTTTGGAGGGAAACACTCCGATCGGCGCCGGAAGTGACTTTGTCCCGACGTACTTCATTAAATTTCACTTTTGAACCACAACAGTATGATTGATTCGTTATCAGTCAAAGACTTCATCGTATGGTAATTATTGAAATTAAACTGTATTTATAGCTGCAATATTACGAACGGCTCCGACCTTAAGACCTGTCTGTGATAACTGAAATAGATAACTTGTCAGTGTCATGGAACTGACCACTCTCTATTATTTATGCGCTCGCGCCGATTGCGCTTGACATAAGACACGCACTTGTTTGAACAACAACACTTCGTCGTATAAATTAAAAAATCAGTACAAAATGACAGGTAACCGATAGCGCCATAAAAGTAATCGCTTGCAGATTACGTAGTAAAATGTCACATTTATCATGTGTTTAGCCGTGTAGAGCGCACAAGCGCTAATCGGCTGTTTTAATTACTCCAATAAAATGTTTATCGGTAGCAGTAGCACGTGAAATTGGAAAAAAAAATAGGACCTCTCGCTCTAACGTAGTCTCAATAAATAAGAGACGTCCATAATTCATCGGCACACGAAATAAATCATAAACAGTAAAGTGTTTATTTTCGACGTACTTAATATGTTATAAATTTATTTAAGTGGCGCGCGGTACGATTGTGTCGGTTGATGGGTGATTGATATAGTGCTCTCGCGGCGAATGATCGGACTAGTCGTGATACTGTCATCCTTAACTGTTGCCGCACTAGCTGTGTCGCTAGTGATGCGATCGAGTGACCGCTCGTTCAAGAATTCGAGTGCGTTGACACTCGATGAATTAGTTCGCTCTTTTTGTCGTCATTAATGATGTTCGGGCGCGGACGTTTTTTGCATGAGTTACTTTTGCCAGCCAGTGCCAGTGCGATGCGGTCGATATTTCGTTATTCATGAGCTCAACCAATTAGGCATACGCTCATATTTTACTTTTAATTAACATTGTAATGAGACCGTGTCATACTCAGTCGCTAATCTTGAAAGACATTTCAAACTGTTTTTAATGAACTAATCATACAATTAGAAAAAATATAGTGGAGTGCATAGTTAATGGCATCGCAATAATGACCGCCTAAAGCGCCGTGCGAAGAAAGAGTAATTATAGAAGAAGTGTAATTAAACAATTTAATAAAGATCAGTAGGGGAATGGGTGTTATCGATCCATCACTGGACTGTTGGCGGTTAATGTTCTGTATGATGAAAAGAATGCGAGCGTCGCCGCGGGCTTTACATTACTAAATTAAAAAATAGATTGATTATCTGACAAGTGACTAAGACAAAAGGTGGCCTTTATTTTTTAACGACGAGGAAGAGGCCTGCTAATGTTATTACAGTACTATGTAAGAGCATTATTTGCTTATTATGTACATCATATGCAGCATATCCATGTCGGCTGAATCGCGTGATATAACCCGTGAGCTTGTTAGGTATTATTCTCTTTGCATCCACGTTTTTCAGCGCAGTTCTCATAAAATATCTTCTCACAGTCATTAAGAATAGGCACTTTAATCTGTACTCAATAGCAATCACAGATATCAGTTCTTTGTCGCGATTAAATAACGTGGAAAGGTGTAGTTCTATTGAAATGACTATCTCTATCACTAAAGGAACGAAGGTCACGCATATATTACTAAAATAAATTAAAACGTTAAGTTAAGAAACCATAAAAACTGAAGTCAGACACGTATCAGGTGTTCCAACAGTTTTTTCTGGACACCTAAATGAGTATAGCGACTGTAAAATTCTAATGAATTCAAGCGTTATTAATCACGAATTTCTTTTCTAACAATCGCCATTAACATTGCGCTAAGTAGTATCATTGAAGCATAATCATTGCCTAGCGGTTTTAATGTCAGATTAAAACGCGATAAATAGATAGACTCGAGGTGCATCCACACGGCGTTGATCATAATTGCACGGCGAGTAGCACCGCGGAAAAAACTTAGTCAAGAAAGACGTGCACGCACATGCCACCGGATCTGTTTATAGAAACGTTGCGATTTGCATCTTCTGACACGATATACTTAAAATCTTTTGTGCGCATATGTTGCGGCTAAGTTTAATTCGCAACCGCAAACCTTTTTACTCGCATGACGTCACGGCCCGACAAGCTGACAGAGACTGCTCTTTTGCCATTCGAGGCGCATCAATAGCATTCAGACATTGTCGCATTTGTTTACATCTGTCCACGTTTCGTTTAACACGGTGATCAATTGTCATGGGATTTGGACGCGCAATTTAACCTCTTTGTCGCCATGATCCAATTCAACGTTTCGCGCCGAAATAAAATAAATATAATGGCGGATCGATCCGCGGACGTCTCGCGCAGCTGTGCCGGCGCACTGCACAATATTCATTAGGCGCGCGCGCTAGAGTGGAACCGCGATACGATACGTTTTTTGTCTCTCACTCGCACGCAGCACTTGCATTTTTTTTCCGACAACGCATCGGCGATTTCGTTTTATCGTCCCCGTCGAGTGGTTTTTGCCGTTTGGAATTCCTTACGTATCTTGTTTCGGGTTCGTTTGTGGATGAAATCGTACCGTAGATACTTTCAATTTCAGCTAGACCGTGTGGGAAGCGAAACGCGATATTTTTCAAAATTAACTTCTATAGATAGCATCGTCCAATCTCACGACGCCATTGGTAAGAGTTGTATCGTCTCTATCATTGATCTTTATTTCGCATTAAAAATGCTAACTGAAGTTACAAATGCGATGTAATGCATTTGCTTGGCCTTCGCGGCTATTAAGGCTAATGAAATCTTGTCATGATAACGAACTGGTTTGGTATTCAACTGTCAGTGCGCACAACCTAATTATTGAAAACATTTTTCCGACAAAATTTTGTAAACCGCCGAAAGAACAACTTAATTAAATGTTTTTAGTGCAAATTCGAAAAATGCGTGAGCAATATTGGAGCATTTATATGGAATGTAACAGTAACATAAATCACAGGCGTGTAATAGAGTGATCTCAATGTGTGTCATTCATTGGGCCAGTGTAGAATAGTGTGTTATTATAGAATTTGCCGGCAAAGGTTTGAACATTGCGGTAGAGGCCTAGCCATGCGGGCTATTCGGTAACTTGTCCCTAAGTTAGGAACATACGAAACAGTTTCTTATACTAAGGCTCTTAATTAATCCAGGAACTAAACTTGATATTTCTTACATAGATGATAATTATTATGTAAATTCTCACAAAAAGGTCTATGCCGCGAGTTGTATACTAAAAAATAAGTATTATGTATGGACTGTAAAAAATTTTTTAATACTAAGACATCATCATCATCCTCCTAGCGTTATCCCGGTTGAGCACTTGCAGGCGTTTTTTTATACTAAATATATTTTTGAAATTCGTCCCAAATAGACTGTGGGCCTATGGGACGAGTTTGTGAACTGCCCATGCCCGGCCATGCGATGTTCGTGAGCCGTTCAATTAGAGGCTGACACGCTGTCCACTCGCGTCGCGTTTTTATACCGCATTAGTATGCCGATGAACGAAACGAGGCTCTTTCATCAACCAGTGACGTCAGGAGATGTTTCAATATTAATCGGAAGAAAAACGGAACGATCCCCCCAGTACAAGGTTACATCGTGTGAACGAAATTTTAAATTCTACTATGTAACTTCTTTTTTTATCAACATCGACCTTGTGATGGTTGTGACGTTAAATAAGATCGACAAAATGATTTATATAATAGTAACCCCCGTACAAGGTCACACGGTGTAACAAGCATTTGATTTATAAAATCAATTTTCTCAAACTTGTTTTTTTTTTTCAAAAATCCACCTAAACAGCCAGTGTTGTCAATTATCCCACGTTCCGTTTCGCGCATTCGTTGTATCAGCGTTTGATTTGCACGAATTCGTGCAACGTTCCGTTTTTGGCGAGTCGTTCGGCGCGGCAAGCGGCAGACGGCAAAAACTGGCCCAGGCGGCTTTATGTTTTTCTTCAGACAGAAGATGCGATAAAAATGGACGCCAAAAGAGTATTAATTCGCACCGGTTAATAATGACATAAATACTCTAGGTACGGTACAGGCTGATTGTGATGTCGAACGCTTAGAATGCGATATGACAGCTAGATCGCACGTTTTTCAATGACAGATCGCCTGCTGGTTTTGTATTTATCTCAGTTGGTAGTTATAATACTAGAGCAGCGGGTCTACATTTATTTAAGTAATGTCTATTATAGTAGTAAAATGTTTTTATCTACCAACTCTTAGTAAGCCTATCGGACTCAGAGTCGACACTAAAATTTTATCTTTAATTAAGTCTCGTCCTGACACTTTTGTGTCAATAAAATAGAAAGGGACTGTATGAGTCATGAAGAAAAAAAATCTTCGAGTGAAATAGGTACTACTATTATTTTGTGATAGTTTTTAAAATTTGAAAAAATAGGTACGAGATAACACATTAGGGTGTTAGTTGTAGTGTCGATAAATAGGTAAAATAATAAAAATGGGGCATCTCTATTGTCAGATTATCTTCAAAATGCGGGTAGTCAGACATTCCGTCAGTTTTTCAGATCAAAGATTAAACTAAAATCGAGATTAATCACACACCAGCCTGTATAAGCGTAATTATTAATGGCCGGCATTCCTCGCGACACGTCGTTCGCTTACCCGATTTTGCCGACTCACATCAAGCTGAACGTGCGGCACCTTATGCAGACGTAATACCAGCGCTTTTGCAACGATAAAGCACAGGCTGATGTGATGGCGACTGTACGTATCTCGTTTTGCTTCCACTCCGAAACCATTGTACTGGTTATTTCGAGTTTCTTTTTTTTTACGATTCACATCTTGTTTTTCTGATTCAAATTGTATTTTAAACAAACACGCTTCCTATACACACATAAATACTATTAGTGCAATAATTAACGCAGCCGCGTGAAACGGAACGCAATTAAAAAAATAGTGAAGAGGATACACACTGGCTGGAAACAATGTAGCAAAATTTAACGTGCACGGAAATAAAAAAAGGACGAAAAAGTTCGTAAAACCGAGGCCGATATCGCTTCTATTTAATTAATTACCTACTTACCAGTGCGAAAATACGCTAAAACCATTATAATCCGCCACCCGCGGCCATCGATCGTTTAAACGTACACGTATAGACGCCTAAAAAAGTCTCATTATGTATTTGACGGGAGGGCCAGCGCCCTTATATCACCGACCACTCAAACCTGACCTTCCTCGTCCCCCTTTCCCAAATGGAACAGCTCTACGAAACGGTATCGGGAACATTGCGAGAGGTCATTCAACGTTGGGCAATTTATCTCATAAACCAGTGTTAGTTGGACTGCAATGCTGTGGATGCGCTTCAGGTTTGGGGGTCTGCAGCGTTTTTGGGGTAAATAAGCATTGTAGGGTCGCGAGGGGTGGGGGCCAGTCAAGACCAGCTGACGTGGATTTGAGGGTGTTCCTACAAACATAGGGTGGAAACCGTAGGTATGGTTTTGGTACCTATTTGTTATTGATATCAATAGGGCAGTAATGACTATATTGAAAACTGGAAAAGTTATCCGCGATGTCTCTGATTCTTTGTAAGTCTATGACTGCAATTAGTAAGATATTGTCTTTGGTTTCAAACAAACTCTACCACAAATTTTTTTGTTGCCTCCTATAGAGATGATAAGTCTTGAATACTCCGTAAAGAAATCGTGATTGTATTTTTTATTTGATTAATTGGATTTTGACTCTTAAAGATAAGATAATAAAACTTATTTTGAATGTACCTATACACTCTATAAAAAGGTCTTAGAATCGTCGAATTTCTACTTGGCAATTAATAGCCACTACATTTAATACTTACTTTCAAAAATAGAACTCTCCTACCATAAACAAAGGTATTTAATGTACGAGGCGAATTACAATTATCAATGGTTAATTTATAACGGTTATGAATACGTTCTCATTTATTAAAATTAATGTTAGTTCGGTGACGCGCCGCTTTTCGTAACAGAGACAAAACATGTGTAAGCCTACGTGTTCACTAATTCATTTTATTTTATTGTGCAGACTTTAGAAAAATGACCATTTTGTAGAGCTAATCTGTTTGTGAGCAGTTGAAAAATGCTATTTATTATACACCATCATTATCAATTGATAACTTTTAAGGAACTATTACGAAAAATTAGCAGTAAACAAACAGAGAGACGTGAGGAAAGGCATAAAAGTCATAGATATTTTAAGTCATAAACAAATTCGAACCTCATTGGTTAAAATAACGGTATTAATATAAAAATCATAAACTTATTATGACCACAATTGATACCTAATCCTCTACATTCAAAACTCTATTTATCTATCAGTGTAGTGTGCAACCACCTTTACAGTAAGAGCGGGAAAATGAAAAGAAAATGGCGACAAATTAGTCGAGCTAGAGTGATTAGTTTTAGTTAGTTAACCTGCGTTGTTTTGGCCTTTTCTTTTGGTAGATTAAATTGATTTAGGTTTCTGATTACTTTATGTGTCTTTCCTTCTACCTTTGCATAATTATACGCTTTAAATACAAACCCAAATTGGGACCTTTATAAAGATAGGTATTGTAAAGGTATGAGTAAATTAATTACCAAACACGTGCTATAAGTGTGGTATATATTTTTTTTGTTGGAAAGCTCGTATAAATAAGTTGTCCTATCCCGCCCGCTTGAACAAAATGGCAGATTAAAAACTTTTTATTTTTTAACCCTCCAGATGCGTACAAAAAGGTTATTCCTAAAAGTATTTAATCCGGCCCATGAATTTTTAAAAGTAAACATATTGTAATTTTTATAATCCTGCGCGCAAAAGAATAAATGCAAACAGACAAAAAGCTTTTTCGTTGTAGATATAAACATGGTTCTTGCTGCGTTTCTTAAACGTGTATTATATTTATAACGGAGATTAACGGGCATCTGCCATATTGAATATAAGATTATTTTCAAAGAAAAAAAAGTGATGGTACAGTACAAAACACCCAATATTTTTTACTGAAGAAACGTGCTAGACAGAACTTTGAAACTTAATTTGAAATTAACATAGCTTTGTTAACTGTACAAATTCTACCTCAATAATAGCTCAAAGACAATATTAGTAAATTCGTGGCACAAAACATTAAGTTTTACGGCACAACCACTGCCTATGTATTATTCACCGCGATTCTAAAACGTTTAACACTAAACTACCGGTGCGGGGTCTATGGGGCCGTAAAATTTCTCTTCATATATAATTCCAGCGACAATCGAACTTCGTCCCTAGCTCTAGGCCTGAATATTTCAGAGCCACCTGTAAAATGATATCGCGATCAAGACCTACCGTTTACCACCCTGTAATTTAGCCTAGCCAATGTACGGACCCCTTAGGGCATTCGTTAAGTCTAAGTACTTATTATTTCGCTATACGTTGATTACAGACTATAAATTCATTCTTGTAGTTCTCAGTTATTATTCAACAGTCGTCCGCTGTCACTCATGATGGAATGCCTTTTTGAGAATTTGCTTTCGTTCGAATTATGAATCATTAAGGGGTTCGTAACAAATTATAATCGTGCCAATAATTATTTTAATTAAGCCACATTGCTCGGTCTGCAGGCTTAAAGGGGCTGTTACAATAGACAACATCCAATCAGACTTATAGCCGTTGAAAAATACCAAATACTGGATTTTAATGTTCAAGTTACTTTCTCACGGGCCCGAGCTATGATATTCTGCAGGTCTGCTTGTTTTTTCATTCCCCCTTTTTAGGTAGGCAAAGGATTTAAATCTATACAGCCAAGTCTTCAACTGTTCTTCGTCTGTTCATCTACACTTTCATGACTAATACAAATTCAGGAAGTGCCCATCTTGCTCTTTTCGATTCCCGCGCATAACTAGCACTGCATCTACTTTTAGATACTTTACTTTTTTTGCGACATGATTAGGTTAAAACAACAGTAAGGACTGGCAACTTTTTTTCTTAAACTCGATTTCCGCATTACAATCCGCAATGCGAGCATTAGCGCCATACGAAAAGTGCAATCAGCTCGACAGAAACCAAACAAAGAGGGAACAGGGGTCAATTCGTCACGGAACCAACGTTATTTGTAGCAGATCAATCAAGATTATACCCAGTAATGCGTTAACCCTTCGAGACTTATAGAGTTGTGCAGCTATCGATAGTTTAACTTAGAAATTGTTGATCTTGAAAAGAAACAACGTGGATAGTGGTACATACATTTCGAATCCCTTGATTTATTTATTGTCATTTTAATAATACCGTACGCATAGAAAGTATAGATATTTTATGTACCCTAATAGTATTGATATTGTTGTACCTATGTACGTACTACTTATCTATAATATTACTTTCAAATATGTAAGTACACCAAATTATGTAAAGTATTGTTACTGTTGATGATGAAAAGTTAGCTACCAACCTATAAAAAAAAACTATCGCTTCTCACAACTTGGACAGCTTAAAACCGAACAACGTTTTATCAAATGTTGATATGTCGTCAATTATAAGTAGTCTATACTATTGATAATACGACATCTACTATCGACAGGGTATCGATATTTTAACAATAGTTGGCAATCGATAGACAACACTGGTCTCTTAGGCCCCCGCCTGTGATTGTTTCGTCAATGTGCCGATTATTAGGGGTTGGGAGAGTAACGTCGTTTCCGTAAATTAGTTTCGTGTGTAATTTCTTTTGCTGTAAGTGCAAGGGTTGATTACATGTATAATTGAGAATGTATGGCGAAAGCGAGAGTCGACGGCATCTGCTTGGAGGCTAGAATTTGAAACAAGTGATAAAATTGAAAAGGTCTGCCTGAAGATGTTGAAGCATTGTGCTAACAGCCAGTAATGGTGTAAACTAATATGCTTAAATAAATTAGTTGTACTGAGTATTTGAAAATCTATCTACTTTCGAAATTGTTTTCATCAAACAATGACGGTGTTATTACAAAAAAATTAGACCCGGTTTAAAACAGGTCTAAATATTGGCCGACAACAGAGAAATGATTGACACATTCGTGACATAAACCTTATAGAGGAAACGCTTTTCTAATTGGCTAACTAATAGCTTAGTCCTGGCCTAAACCCGGTACTAAGTTTGTTGTACCGTGAAAGTTTGGCACACACGCTATTTTAATCTATGTTGTATCTTTTACGGTTCAAATGTTATTCAATTACAAAGTTTACAAGAGTTACAAGTTATTCAAAATCATAGGTGTGAAGCCTTCAAGCACACTCATCTCAAGCACACTAACCCATTCAAATATTAACAAAGAAACAACAATACGGCCCGAACAAACCCGTGCATCGATTTTCGCGACCCTACAGAAATTAACTTAAAAAATTACGTCAACAAAGGCTGAAACACATCGCAACCCGCAGATAAGTTATTAAACATAGCACCATTACACTTTAATTTCTGCACTGCTGGGATTTAGGGGTCGTTTTGAAATTAAAAAAGGCAAAATAGGGGTGCAGAATATGCTTAGGTTATAAATAATAATGCGCCACGCACGGCGTTTATTTTCGTTCGAAGTTCAAACACACAGGGTAAGTACTCGTATTATGAGACCGCGCTCGCGGGCGGTCGCGCGACTGTCGTTTTCAGTTTGACAAGTTTATTAAAAAAACAATCTGACAGAATTAAATTATCATGTTTTCTGGCGGAACAGTATACCCCAAGCGGTAGACTTATGTTCGCTCGCCATTACAAAGAAGAAGAAGATCTCTTGTCGGTAGAGCTATTTCTACGCCTCCCTGGACTCTTTCAGCGCCTTCAACTCCCTATATACCAGAACATCAGCCATGACCTTTAACTGCTGTGTGTATATGCTCTTCTTGGCTATCTTCTTTCTCATCATGTTTTAATTAACTGAAATTTGCTAATCGTTAATGATACTTTCCCAATAATCTCCTCAATTTTAAATTGATTTTAATCGATTGTTTCGTATCGCTATTTCTTTTAGAATACTTTGATTCAGATCAGCAGGCCATCTAGCTAGATGACCTATGTACAGTCCAGCACATCAGTCCATGCATTTTCATTGCAAAATCACCGCAAATATCTCGGAGAAAGATCGGTTTGAATCTCGGATACAGTTGTACATTTCGGGCGTGCTTTAGAGCTTCTTTCCGCTTTGTTTAGTTCAAGTTTTGCCTTGTTTAAAAATTAGTTTTTTCCGTTCAAAACACTATTTGGCGTGTTTATTTTCAAATGGCCGCGTGAGTGCACTCGTGGTTCGTAAACACTCGACTGCTGTTTGTTTGCGCAGACGCAGGGGTAAACTATCATAACACGCGGTTCGACTGTCGAACCGTTTACAAAACTTATTGAGGTCTTCATAAAAGGTGCACTTTTGAAGGGTTAATTTCGAGTATTATATGCATTGACGTTGTCCATAATTTATTTATTTTAATTTCAACAGGTATTGTGAGCCTTTTGCTCGTTGAATAATAAAAAAAGTACATAAATGCAAAACTATACTCGTTACAAGTTATACAAAATAAACTTTTAGTTTAAAGTGATACAGTAAAGTCTTTAAACAAGAACATATTTACAAAAACACCTCGATGGCTTATTTAAATAATATACAGTTGTTCTACAAATTAAACAAGAAATATTATTTCTATAAGTACCTATTGCTTATGTAAAAGACATAAGGCAAGTTGATTCCATTTTTAAAAAACCCCTAAATGGTACTTACATTGACATTTGATTGATAAGAAATTCAATAAAACATTTTTTAAAAATTTTAAAAAATGGACAAATGTACGTTTTTTTCTTCTTTTTTTGATGCCAGCTGTCTCCTCCGGGTTAACGTAAAACGTTCGACTATATAAAATATTGTTCTACATTTATCTATGGGTATAAAAAGTAGCCATTTGTATTCATGGCTGCATTTCCTATTCTATAACTTTTTGCTTTAAAGATTGTAAAGTGTGAACTGCACGTAACAATAATACTAAGATTATTATTGGCTGGGTGGAAATGGATATTATTATTATATGTATAACAGTAGACGTCACTTTCGTGGGAAATATAGAAGAAATAAAATCATGTATTAGGTATATTAACATCTATAAAAATCGATAAGATAAATATTACTTTTACATATTTTTGTACTTATAATAATTACCTAGGACTTGCCTCTAAGTCCTAGGTAATGATTATAATATTTATTTAATTATTTTATTGATATAAATTATATTTATTAATTTTATAGATATTCTAAAATTGCATGCCAGTTTAAATTGTACAAGAGTTTATCGCTGTGTTGCCAGTTTACAATTTAACAATATTAGCAAACGTATGTTACACTATTCAAGTTACAAATTTTCCTTATCCTTCTGACGATAATGTTTCAGATAAAATCTATATTTATTTGCAAACATATAAATAAGTTGGCAAGCTTTATCATCGCGAGTTATTTGAACTTGCTTTATCTTCAAGACTTTATCAATATGGGATCCCTAGGACATCTTCGTCATAAAAATTAAGCACTAAACCCTTTGGTAGGCAATTTTGAACTTTATCTACAGGATCTAAATTCTATATTTGAATAGACACACGTATATAGTATTATTTAGTAAAATTATAATAAACATACTGCGGATTACATTTATGTATTTAAGGGTTATTAAGACATTTTGCTTTATCATGGGTATTTGTAATGATTTTTCAAATGCCGTATCTTTTGACTAGCGACAAGACCCGGCTTCGCATGGATGCAATTAAATAAAAAAATGCACTTGTTACTCAGGATTAAAGTAGCTTTATTGGTAAAAATATCAAAATCGGTTCAGTAGTTCCAAAGATAACTTATTATAAACATACAAACTTTATCTACCACTTTTAATATTAGTATAGATATTATTCATAAAAGTACCAGAGTTAAGTACATAAAAAACGTCTTTGTTCGTTTTGTCATGTTATAAGAGTGTTTTATAATATCATGAAAAAAACTTGTAGCAACAAATTTATGCCTTGTATTTTTTTTTTAATTAATAAAGTCGTAAAAATAAATGTACGTACTTATTTAGTAATTTATGACCATTTATATCTTTTGAAAGAAATTAGAACACATTCTAATTAGCGTCGAATAAAAAAACACAATAAGGTGATTATAGTGCTAATTTTAGCAAATAATTTTTTATCGTAAAAAAGCCTTAGTTGCGAGTGGGTTAAGCTAATAGTTTTTACTTTTATTACTTGATTGGCGGTGGGTAATTAATTAATACATACTTTAATTTATTATGAGCTAGTTAGGTTATATTACTTAATTTACTAATAATTGGTGTAGGTATTAGTGCTATTATATATTTTATTCCGTCATTTATGAGTCATATATCAACATTTTACATCAATTACCCACAAAATCTGTCTATCAATTAAATGTATTAATTGTACCTTTCTAATTGAAAAACTTTTTATACCTAATGTTTTAATAAGTTTCAGGTAACATATCAGAAACAATTTAAAAAATCGATAAGTTAAACTACTAAATGAAAAATACGTAACGTGAATTAATCATGACTCTACCAACATGACCATTCATATATGGGCCAGCACCGGTCATTTTTATGTGTCAATAAACTATTATTTAAACCCAGAGAAATCTCGTAACACCCACAAATAAAACATACAAGTGAAGCACGTGGATTTACGACTCAAATAATAGTCGTTACGGCGAGACAGCGTTTAGCCGACTGCCCCGAAGTGAGTCATTACACAGCACCTTTATTGCCGCACTAACTCCCTTGCAGCCCTCTGATCGTTTTAATGCTCGAAAAACTGACCTTCCGCCCCTAAATGACCCACTAGGGACCGGTTAAGTAGGCAACTATCCTGTCTACTCGACTCCTAACGCGTGATTAAAACAGTGGTGCGAATCGCCAAACTCCTGGACACAAAACTCCGAAACTTTTGACAACATTAAATATCGTCCGTTCGGAAAAAAGTTACAGCAATCATATACTTAAAAAATTGACACTGACAGCTGTCAGAACGAATCACGCCTCCCGGTTTCGTGAATTAATAAATCAAACATGGACCCCAGTTAGTGACAAAACTCTCATCAGAAATCACAGGTCACAAATCATAAACTAACGCGTGATTAATACAGTGGTGCGAATTGCTAAACTCCTGGACCAAAAACTCCTAAACTTGATATAACATTAAACATCGTCCGTCCGGAAAAAATGACAGCAATCATATCTTTAAGACAATGATGATATTGACATCTGTCAGAACGAATCACGCCTCCCGGTTTCGTGAATTAATAAATCAAACATGAACGCCAGTTAGTGACAAAACTCACATCAGAAATTACAGGTCACAAATCGTCACACACCACGGCCATAAATCAACTGGAATTCTTTGTGCTATAAAAAAGAAACTAAGCAAATACCCCGGCCCGGCCGACGTCTACCTGCCCTCGTATCTTTTGAATACTTTTCTTGTATTAAAATAAAATTTTTGAAGGCACACGGATTTCGGGACAAAAAACGCACGAAAAACGCTCCTTTCATTTCGGCCTTCTCCCTCTCGCTTAGTTCTCTGTCCTGCTCTAATGGGGATGATGCCCCGCTAGCCAAAACTGAAGCGTCATTTAGAAATTTTTGGCTCAGATTTAAAGCTTTGGTTTTGTTTTTCGATTCTTACGTTTGTGTGAAAATAGAGACGTTTTAATTTAAAACTTTTGTACTTGCATCTACGTTAATATACGCGGGCGGGAACTGAAGCTTTGCATATTTCGGGGGTACAAAAATAAACAGTGGAACGATTACAAATTCCTGTTAGTTATGAATAATTTTCGATCATTTACATAATATTTATGACGGGGACGAGTCGAACAGTGCAAACAAAAGGTCCATCCCACGTCAAAAGTTCTTTTAATTCCAGCATAGAGCCCAAACAAAAGTTAAACAACCAAACCTCATTTTATAGACCTTCGTTTATGGCCACAATATTCAGTAGGAGTCATTTTGTTAAGAATATTTATGGCATTTTTTGTGGGCCTTAGGAGAAATGACTGATATTTGACGTTTACAAGTGTACCATAAAGACATTTGTTCATTACGTCTCTTTATGGGCGGTAGTAAACTGAGAGGGATAAATATATTCGCACGTCGTTGTGTCCAAACAGGTGATTAGACCGCGGATCGCCTGCGCAGGCCCGCTCACAGAAACGCGCACGCGTACGCTATAAATAAAATTTTCGTAAGAAGAATGCACCGTATTAATACACTATAATTTAAAAATTCGAACTACTTCAGTAGCGACTCCACCGGCCAGCTTTTAGATTTAAAAACACAAAAAAAACACCTGCGCTCGGGCCGCCGCATAAAAAGTTATTAAATAGGAGGCGACTTAACTAAATTACAAAACTCGACCTCAGCGCATTATAGAATAATTTACCATTAAAGGCTATTGCTGCGCGCGTGCGATTCTAAATCATATGTTTAAGTTTGACAAGCGTCAAAATGGCTCGAAAAGGTTGATTTATTAAAACTTTGACGAGATCGATCGGCCGGCATCTTAGGTAGCCTCTCGGTGCTTTATTTTATCTTATAAATAGATTTTTTATTACAAATTACAGGGTACCACGTTTGGTAGCGATTTTGATGCCGTCGTTTGTCCGCCAGTTGTGGTAATAACCACCGTTTAAGATGTTATTTTATTATGCACTTTAATTTGTGCCTAATAGGGTTTAATATAGATGCGCGTGAACATGATTCGGTCGACATGGGACCTAAATAATGATGAGTTTCGTAGCCTTTTTCCCCGTCAGATATAAAATTCCAAACAATATCGAAGTGCGCAGTTCCACTATCCCTCGAGGGAACCCGAGCGAGTCAATTGATTACTTATCACGGGAATAATTTTGCGGCGTTACCGTCTCCACATGCCCAGGGCCGAACAAAAGCTCGACATGAAGGCATTTATTCAATTACACAAACAATACACTATTTCGCCTGAAAGTGCACAATGGGCGAACAATAAAAGCTCAGGTAAACGCCATGAATAGAGAGAACGACGATTGTCGTTGGACAAAGATTTTTGGGACGAGTCAAAAGTTATACTGCACGGTTTGTTTATTTTTAGGAGACGTTCGGATCTTACGGAAATAAAAACTCCTTTATCCGAGTCCTTTGAGTTAAATTGATAGTGCAGTAAGTAACGGGTCGGCTGTTCTGGCAAAAACTGGATGCCATAATTCCGATTCATAAGCGAAGTTTGAGTTCGCATCGACACCTAACGTTCGGGCGCGCCGCGGTTTTTGTCACGTCGAACCTTATGGCGGCATTAAGCGTGCCAAAGGCATACTAAATTAATTGCTTCGTAATTTACTGCGAAATATTTATGATCCGCAGAACAGAAACAGAGCGATGTTTTCAAATATAAGAGTGATAATTTACCTAAATAAAGTTACCAGCGGAGCGTGCGATCGTAACTCGGTTTAAATTGGTCAATTTATCATCGAGTGCCATTGAAAGCGGCCGGAGATCTCACAGTCTTACAAGAATTGGTAGTTTCCAGACGGGTGATATCGGCCGATCGCATATCTTATTAGCATTTAATTCGTGGTGTCCAAAAGTGGGGGCTCCACGGGTCGGTGCCCCCCCAAATGAGAGACTTCCGCGCCGGAGGGCGGGGGAGGGACGCTGCCGAGTCGTAGGCTGCATTCGGACACGACAGGATTGGTCAGACTTGACGAGGGTGGTTAAGTTAGACGTTAGGTCATCCTTTCCCTTTGATACCTTGTTAAACCCCATTAAAATAAACGCAACCGATCGTTGACCTGCTAATACGAAATTTATTCATAGCCCACGCTTTAACGTAACATAATTGCCAGAAAAAACGAAATCGCGACGCCTTGTTAGAGGCGATAACAATCGTAGACATTTAAATAATTATATTTCGTTCGTAAAGCAGCTCCATCAACAAAAGCATCTGAATCGTACAGTAGCAGACAATCATTTGATATTGCTGCTAATAATCCGTTGACCAACTTTAAGCCCACCATGAGAGATAAGGTAATGCATAAAATTCTGAAAACAAAACAAAAATTATGCTCCCGACTATGAGTCTCCTGCCCACTGTGCGAGTCACACTACACGGCCGATACAAAACAATCGTAGCATCAAATAATGATCGTCGGAATAATGCCCATTACGAAGTGGGCGGGATGGACTCCAGAGCCCTCCGATTCCATTTTTATGTGCTAGTGTAGGAAGGCTACCATTAGGCTTTATACAGACTGGCCACTGCCTCATCAATAACTTCGATAACCACAATTCATATATTTTTCGTGCACGAATTTCGACAAAGCAATTTCATCGAGTCATATTGATGGGTGTAGAAAAAGAAGCGCTTTTGATCTGACCGAATGAATGTCATTATTGTTAATTAAAATAAACATTTGTGAATTAAAATGTAAGGGAAAATACGCTGATGCAGTAAACAGTATTGTCAATTAGAAACAACGGTGTAGGAGAATTCTACTATTTTGCTCTACTCAAACATTCAATGCAAATCGCTTCTTAGACCCGAGTTCACAAATCTTTAAACAGCTGTTGAACTTGATGGGTCATTTGACAGACTTCTCTTACAAAATATGTCAAAAATGCCAAACCTGCTAAATAAAAAAACAGAACCAGGCTGAATATTGTAGGTTGTGTGTACACAGCTTTATGTGACCAGCACAGCGTGTAGGTAGTCACGTCATTATTTTGACCGGTGTTTTTATAACCTGGCCCACTGGGCAACTAATATTACAACTTTGTACAAGTCGGCTAGCCAAAACATTAGTAAAATTGGAACTCCGTTTTGATTTATAGACAAAGTTGGAATAGTGGAAGTTTGTTCCCATATTTAGAGTTGTGGGGGTTTTTGTAAGAAGCATTTACAATAATCAAAGCGGTGTGTTCGTCAACAGTATTGTTTTGGTTATTATAAATGTCATAATAAAAAAGTATATGACCTCTTTTTGACCTAATTCTTAATCCTTCTCAAAATCCTTTAAGAATAGAGAAACGAATTTTGCTAGGCTTGTAATATCGCAATAAATTACATTTTTTCACATTTCTATGGCCTACTATGAATAAATTAGAAACGAAAAGGAAAGTTAGCGATTTAGGCTCTAAAATTGAGGATTTCACTAAACGTCAATTATGCTTTAATCAAAGTCTTAGGATACATTTATGGCTTCGAGATATTAATCGAATCCATACATTTTAATGCAGCTCACTTCACTTCGAACGAGCTTATGCTTATTTACAATTTAGCAAGGTTCTAATTTGTATGAGGACTTGTAGCTTCAAACCGTTTGAGTAAAAACGCTGTTTTTTGTACTTGATGCACTAAAGCGATGGTATTTAACAAATCAGCTGATGACGGTGATGACCTTAGCCCACGTAATAAATAAATGTATCCAACAGAACATTAAGCACTAACGTCGTGTATGGCAGTTAAGATAGAGATAGAGCAACGGCCAACGGACAGCTTTCTCTTTCTATGCATATTTTAAATACTATGTAAGCGGTTATGTCCCACAATTAATTTGCCTTTTATCTGCAGTATCCATTATCAAGAAAACTAATTAAGTACATTGTAGACACTTTATTATGATAAAAGAAGATTCGGATCAATTATTTCTTTTATCCACAAAAATGGCCGTCTCGACACGCTTTTATGTACTTATTTGGACTTGCCATTTTGAAGTCTTTTCCCGATTTTTTATGTGAAACTCGTAAATAAAACAAACACGATGTTTTGGCACAAAAATGCATTTGTTCTTTTTGTACAGAGTCGTTGTAATTCGCACCACTGCCCATTGTCTCGTCTTAATGGCGGATCGCGTCGTTTTTGTCAAATTAATTTGTTTGGACTCGCTGCAGCCATAACTCATCTCTAACTGACTGCAGAAAGATGCTAAGGCCAACCGAGGACGGGGCAACTCTAGTTGCTGTCTTTGAAATATTATTTTAACTATCAGAATGTCTATTCTTTTATTTTACTAAAAATGTTTTACAATCAGCTAGATACCTATTATTCAACTATTGCATAAGTTATATAAGTGTATCGTTGCACGTGTGATATTTTTGTTTATGTATAATGCTCTCTGTATTTTCGCCAACAAACTGTGCTGCAGAAGTTTAGCGATAAATTATTGTTTTTTAAGTGATAAGCATTCACTTTGCAATCTTAATATATAATTGATCTTAATATATTAAGTTTAGCAATAGATGTATTTAATTTTATAAACTAGCAGTTCCCCGTGACTTTCATCTCCCATCCCACCATTCTGATGATTTTATATCGTGACAAAAAGTAGCGTATCTCCTTCCCAGGGCCTCAAACTATCTCTGTACTATACTACTAATTTCATTTGAATCGGTCCAGTAGGTTCGGAGCCTATTCAATACAAACAAACACACAAACAAATATTTCCGCTTAATAATATAAGTGTATATAATTCGTTTTTTTGGTTTGAGAAAATTTTAAACGAATGCCCTAAAACTTGCTTTACATGCCGAATCAATTTCGTTACTTGCGAAGACCTGTGGCGCTATCTGCGTGTGCGCAGCGCCTAACGCGTTCGTCTCTTGATGGACGGCGTTAGATGGTTATCTCGTCTAAAAGATTTTTACGACCTTTTTTCTACATCTCAGTCGGATAGTGGAGTTAACGTTTACACTGGGCATGTGACGTGAATTAAGAGACGAGCTGATGAGATGACTTGGTGATTAGTGATGGAATTATGGCAATAGGCAGTGGCTTTCATAACTGAGTTTATCTGTTCAGTACAGCCTTTAGACGAGATCTATTCTATAGCGGGGTTTGCTATCGCTTATAAAATGTATGACACTCACTTAAACCATACAGATATGATTTTTGCATAAATATTTTGATACTCATCTTGCCTGGGCACCATCGTTTGTTTGTTGAATGCATAGTAGGTACTAAAACGAAGACCTACAATTGGTGTCATTCAGTCCCATACTCGTAAAATGATCAATTATGTTTTAAAAAATATAGTAACTATACAGCTATGGAGCTTCAATTCTTAATAATACATTTTTATTTCCTAAATATCTGTATGCATTAATCTTTAATAGTTGGAACCTGGGTTTTCAATATACAGGGTCATCCATCCTTCATTCATAAACTGAACCTTTTCAATCTATAGGATCATCCATCCTTCAATAATAAAGTTTAAAGTATTTTTTAACGGTTGTGGACAGCGTCCAAATCGATTCATTGTCTCTGAAATTAGAAAGTGTAATTTTGAGAATCGCTACCTACAGTAATCTGGCACACATCTACCAAAATCCATCATAGTATACAGACTCAAACATTGTTTCATATTTTACCCGCGCGATCCCGCTGTCAGATTGCCATATAATTAACAATATCTAAAATGTAACAAGCGGAGACTACTTAAGTAATGAATGCTTCTAGTGTCAATATACTGTTTGTTAAAAATAAAAAATCTGATCCCAGCGGGTAGCATGCATGATACTATCGCATTTCCGGTCAAGGTAAGTTTAAATGTCGAAAAAAACCGATTCTCAAGTCAGGGCATAGAGTAAAGAACAGCAATACAGAAGTCACGCGTCGTATTTTTTTTATTTATGGACGATTCTAATAGCATGCTAATAATATGCCTTTAATTTTTTTTATTATATTATCTGAGCTGTCAACAGTGATGTAGAGCTGCTTTAGCGTTGCGTTAGATACGTTTAGATTAATAAAAATAAGGTTTATGATGTGTACAGATTTTGTTATGCTAATTTATTAAAATGCCAGTGCATTCATGAAGGTTTGTGAAAAAAGGAAAAGTTGTATTCATTTGCATTTTTAAAATATTATTGCCAATGTATTTAAATAAGGCGTACCTAATAAGCAATTTAGTAAACATTTACAAATTCGCTCGCAAAAAGACTGTCTGCGGCGCCTAGTCTTTGACGTGCGCGGGCGCAGCCAAGCGAGCGAGCATTTTACTAAAGCGCACACCCCGGGGCTACGTCACGCTACTTTCTACCTTATCTCAAAGACATAAGAAACAAAACAAACGCAATTTTCACACCTGATTGTACTAGCAACCGCTATTAATCCACCCGCTACTCTCATCATTATATTCAAAACACTATGCCTCCACTTACTAATTGCTCATATCATTTATTTAGTCATCTAATCGTTTCAATGTTTCTAATATGAACTCTCTTTGTTTTCAGATACGCCAAGAAAAACCTTATTACATAGCAGACCCAGAGGTCGACTCATTAGTAAGTATGCCATCTTTATTACTCACATTCCTCGAAAGATAAATAAAATTCCCGGATCAGTTTAATACGCCATAAAATGGTGAACACTTTACAGTTTGCGTCTCTCGCCCAAATAATTTACGATTTGATTAGTTAAAGAGCTGTCCAAAATTAACCACAGGTAAACGAGAAATATTTCTCGGAAACAAAATAAGGGAATGAGATTAAAAAACATATATATTGTCACTCATAAAAAGCTGAATCGCACCGTGCGCCTCCCGCGGCTAGCTCGGACAAAAAGTGAAATAATAAAAACAAGATGGCGGCCACCCACCGCCGCCGTTCGACACGGATACTTAACCGATTTTTAACAAATAAAATCTAAGGCATTACGAATCGCAGCAGTGGGCGACGAGCGCGATGTTTGACTTTGTCCAAGAATTAAATTTGTTACAACTCGAACGTTTTGACATGCATCACGGAGTTTCTGTAATTCAATTGACTTCATCATTGGTTCTTGCTCAGTTTACTAGAAAACTCACCGGGTTTTAAGTTTTATCGTAGACATGACATGACGACGCTGAGAGAGTCAAAACAGTAGCAAGAGGTGACGCCATAAACTATGATGTCTTACCTGCGCCGGGGCTGATAAGCGTCATTCATGCAGTCCTAAGCCAACCTTCGCCAGATAAGGAGCCCAAACATACCAACGACATCCGGGCGTTAAGCAAACTTGCCACGGAATACGTAAATTATAACGTGACGTTTTTGTCCCGAAGATGACATGTGCTGCCACTGTGCTTCTGCAGATGTTTAACTGGGCTGTTTTTGACCCTTTACTTGCTTCCAAACATAAATCGTGACAGAGAAACTTAAGATCACAGATATGTCTCTCCAATAATCAGTGATAAATACTGAATCAATTTACTTCAAAACTTTCCATGTTAAGAACTTTAACACCGGGCTGTCGACACTTCACTCCAATAAAGGTATTTTATATCTGTAATTTCGCGAAAAAACTTACAATTTCAAAAGACGCAAATTACTCGTATTTAATAATAATGTATTCAAAGTCCCCCGATCGGGTTTTCAATGAGTCTTTTGAGCGGCCACGCGAGTAATTTACTTCAATTCAATTAAAATTCCAGAATGATCTTTTGTGAAATATTCATAAGAAAACATGTAGGTACTCGTGTGCAGCCATATGTTTTTACTTGTTACGCTGAATATTTCAGTTGGTTTTTTGTGACAATTTCGACCTTAATTCTTGGATGTAAGACTGTCGCGTTTTTCCATCGCCTTGGGCCGTTGTTTTTGTGTGCAACTGACAGGTCTGTTCGTATTTGCCATCGCGTCATTGTGAGCATTCAGCAGGGAGCATTATTGTAGTTTAACAAGGTCCCTCAGGATAATGGAGACTGCTCGCTTGCAATGTGTCGGCGGTTACGTCATCCTTGGCTTTTGCTGACCGTTGATTTGCTTCAGCTAATTTAGGAGCTTTTGTGATATAAACGTTATTTTTATCTCCATACCTTTTTAACATGCCTTACAAGTCATCTTCATACGTAACATAGTACAATATAGACATATGTATAAAAGCAAAGTCGGCTTACTTCATCCTAAATAGCAGAATACTTATGTATTAAAATATCGAGAATTTTCAAAATGGGGAAAAATAACAGTTTGTGTGGCAAATCTGTTTTTTATAAAGACGAAGTCATAGGGTCCCGCTATAATCAATAATATGTAGTAGTGGAGCTAAAATGCCTCCTTGCGGTATCCCAATTATTTAAGCGCGAGCGTTGAACTTGGTGTTAGACAAATATCTGTAATGTGCCCTAAGAGTATCAAATGTAAACACGCGATGGTTTTGTGTTAACAGTGGGGTATTATTGACCTGTCCCGGATTGGTTACGGCGTGCGCCCCGGGTCTGTTTGCGTTAGACGCATGAGCCGCATCTGTGTTTGGTTTGTCACAGCCTTTTGAGTGGTAAACTCCTCAAACAGTGTCGCTGGCAGCGGTAGTCGGCAAACAGACTGCAGTCATTAGTATTTGATGACTTACGAGTTTCGAATGCACTGGTTTTGATAGCTGAACTGTTTCCTGGATGTGTTGGTGCTGTACGAGTAATCAATTGGGTTGGGTCTGTAGTAGGTACTGAGGAGATCCATCGATTGCCATTGTGATTAAAGCTTAGTGCTTAGTGCTGTTACAATAGTCCTCCTAATAATGAAAGATAAGCTTTTCTTGTATTAATATGCAGACATTTGACCGCAATCTCTCTTGATTGTAAATGACGATGCGGCCGAGGATAGCTTATGTCTGGCTAGTAATAACCTATCCACGCTTTTCATAAAAGTATTCAAATCATAGTGTTCAGAGAACACTTCAGCCGGAATTCCACTCTCTAGCTGTACGAAAGTAGCATTAACACAGACGTCAGATCAAAATTTTTCAATAGAGGTACGAATAACCATACCACCATACACCTTTTAAAACTTCAAGTTTTAAACGATGTTTCTTATCATCAGCTCCGAATGATCTTAATCTATTTCGTCAACTAAATCAGCACTATCATTCTTAAAAGGGGCTTCAACATCCTGCTCTATATTTGTATTAAATTTGTCGTCGACCTATAAGAGTTTTATATCCCCTGCTCAAACAGAGCCTGGTGGCAAGTGTTCCTTTACAAACACACTTTATCTGTGTCAACGGCCTGCGCCGGCGCAGGAGATGGCGCTACTGCTCGCAATTGGTGCAACTCTTCAGTTGTTATGGGACCCTGGTATTTTGGGATGTCAATGAAGCAATTTAAATAGGCTTTAGATTTTTTTCTTTTGGGTTTTCAAACATGTGATTTCTTAATACAGCACATGGACTTGATTTAAAGATTAGTTTTGGATAAAGATGAATTTGTCAGTTATTTAGTGAATATTATCAAATTCGGCATAAATGACATTATAATCTCGTTACGTTAAAGCTTCTGCAGAAAGTGTAAATTAAGCAACACATATCTGAAATTCTATTGTCTGGGGCAAATTACAGTGAAAATTACAAAACGAATAATCCATCATAGAACGTATTAGCCGCACGGTGCTACAGTCGGCATTATTTTCAAATTTGACTAAGATGCACTTGTAAATCATCAATCACAGCCGAAATAGGATAAGTTGAAAACGAATGCGAGCCGCGTCTCCGGGCAATCAGAAACAAATCATTGCGCTATTAAAACGGCATCAAGACGCTTACAGATACGTATCGATTCGAAAAAACCTACCGATTACATCTCCAAACAAAATCAAACAATGTTACGCGATAGCATCGCGTATGGAGGAATGTACCACGCGTGATCGGCCGGCTCGACCCGATACTGAATACTTTTGTTGTTGAGCTCATCAATCCAGCATTCGGCTACGTCACGCGGCCACTTGCAAAATATCAACATATATACATCGAATTCAACGCGCTTCAACATCCCTATTCTCGGCAGGGAATCGATGTACTTTGCCCAGCCTATTGTTCCTCACTTGCCTTTATCGAGTATGCGAGCTACATACGAGTACGCCACTACCTCATGCCACCATTATACCCAGCCCTTTCATCTAATTATATGCCTCATTAACACATACCCTTTCTTTACAGATGGTGCAAGCGATACAAGTACTACGGTTTCACCTATTAGAATTAGAAAAAGTAAGTACCATTTTAAGTACATCGTTTCAGTATACGAACAAAGTGGAATACATTCGGACGCGAACCGGTTCAGTGAATATCACGTAACACAACAACGTCCCGATTTATCAGGGGGCGCGATTCGGAACCGAGATATCGATGCGGACCGGTCAGGCGACACCTCGCGTTCGAATTTTAAATTTTGAAAACTATTTCGGATTTGGACGCGATCAGGTGTTTCGCCGTGAATGGGAGCGCGTTCGATTTTCGAATGATTGTTTTTCGTTTATCTCCCATTTGGGAGTCGCGACCGGTCCGGTTTCTTGCGGTTCGCGCCATTATGCGATGGCTCGCGTAACGGGACTCGTCGGGACGACGCTTTTTGCCTTTCGCCGTCAAATCGCACAATTTGCGCGCAGTCGTATTAATTAGCGGCATAAAATTCAAATCTCCGATGTTTTTTACGAGCCGGCCGTGTCGCTCGAAGAATTAATTTAACTTGTCAATATTATGGTCACGTTTCAACGAAACTAGTTTGACTAACGTCTATATCGAGAGGAATGATCTCGAGAAACGAGATACCTTAGCTGTCTCGGAGCGGATTCCATAAAAATATCCGGGCGTCGATCGCGGTGTGTTAGTAACCGGTAAATTCGGTGAGTACCGGTAAAAAAAAGTAGGAGGGCATTACAAAAAGCGGTAACGAGATGGAGTGAAATGCGATACCGGTGTACGAATCGTCGGCCTGAGGGCGAGATAAAGGCCGTTTAAAAAAGGAAAATGAAGCGTTCCAAGTTCGAAACATCGGCCGCGGGCCGGCCAGTAATGATATTATTATATTATTACAATCAAACGCACGAATTCAAGACGGTTTTAATTTGTTAGCCATTGATTTATAATAATGGACTAACAGCCGCCTCAAGGCATCTCTTGTTTTTCCTTTTGCGTGTAGGTGAAAAATTTTTTGAAATTAAATGCATTATCCTACAAGTATCGTGACACAATAGGCAATCAATTGATATCGGGACGCCGCGCGTTGGCATCCTTATGATATTCGAGGCGTTACTTGTTGATAAATGTTATGATAAGGTCCAAAAATCTTTCAGTTTACATAATTTTGTATTATAAACATATTTGCCCTTATTAAAGTCGTAAAAAACAAAAAATGAGTATTTACCAAAATATCGTAAATACATCTTGTACAGTTTGGAGGTTTAGCGACTGCATATATTTCTTTCTCCAAATCCATCTACCTGTCCACATATCGAAAATCGAAAAACATTTTTTTGCTCACATCCTATACGCGTCCGTTCCCATCTTGTCTATGCTTTTTGTCGAAGAGCGGTTAAAAACACCGTTACTCCGAACCATTTCCGCTTCACTACACAATATTCACAGGTGATCTTTTTTCTACTTTATAATAATTAAAAATAAAAAATACCACCAGACGAGCTCAATGAGATCTCGTTAAGTGCTGTTTTTTTGCTTTTTATTATAACTGCTGTAAAAACTTTTTTAAAAAGCAAGGGATTTCTTTCTAAAGCTTTTATTTCCAAAGTCTATTTTAAATAATTGTAGTAAGAAAGCTCAATATTATTAACCGTGTGTCTTAATATCCTAGCCGACCGTATTTACATTAAAATACCCAATAAGATTTTTGATTTATGCTTTTAATATTTTAAATATGACCGGCGGGCGAACGCATTACTTCACTCCCGTTCCCGTATCATAAGTCCATTCGATCACGTCTGTGATTGGTCGAGCAGCAGGTTTTTTATATGGCCACCGATTCCCTAATTATGGATTGGATTCCTGTGGTAATGTAGGTGCTTTATATTGTATAGGAAACTTTGTTCCTTTTTCAAAAACTGGGACATTCAAAGTGGACGGCAACCTTAGGTTCTTTTTCTTTTTTTCATCATACGCCCTGGCCAGTGATGTGCTGTGAAGTTTTTTCAAATATCGAATTATGATAAACGATTCCTTAATTTGAAATCTATACTTTTTAATTGAAAATTCGAATTCTACGACTGGTCTTCAGTACTCACAAACGTGTAATTCTAAATTGCGCTATTTCAGTCTTTGTGTACGCAAACATCGGTAGCCATTATAAAAAGCCGTTATTAAAAAGCAACAAATCCAAAAGCTGACTCGTGTTATGTGTTTTTTTTTTCATATTTTGTTTCTAACTCGTAAACGTTATCTGTAACAACGTGGCTAAGTGATTTACGATGTAGGTCAGATTTGTTGGTTTACGGGCCGGGTTCGAACTTGGGACCCGCGTTTATGACGCCTGTTTTATAACCTTTATACAACTGGAATATTGAATTAGTATATTTCGTTACGCGACACGAGTTTGGAAAACTAACACTTCTAATTAACCTTTAATTAAGAACTGGATTGCAGAAATAGGCGGTTTTATAAATAAAATTACTGAGTGCGGGCGAGGTGAGTACCAATCGAGTTCTCATTTGAATGTTGGCTCGACCGGTTGATTTTTTATTCAAACGAAAATAAAAAAGGGAAGCTAAGAATCCGGCCCTGTCCGCCGATCAGAAATGTCGGCCAAATGTGGATACTTATGAAGCTATGTATAACTGACCTGCCAACAATTTGCATACTGCAATTAAAAACTGTCAAAGTAAACTAAACTTTTTAATTACAGTTTTTAATATTTAAATGCGATTGAATATGCATCTTGGTGGTTAGTGAGATTGATTTGATCTGTTTAGTGCTAAATAAACGTTCCAATTTACGTGGCTAGTCACACCCACGGCTTCGGAACGACGAGAAAAACCCTTTTAGTTGCGAATCCGACTTGCGACAGCCGCCCACATATTGGCAGCACAACTGACTAAAAACTTTCAAAACATTATGACCCGTATTAATAAACTGATTGCGCTATTGACGGTTTATTACCTCTGATAATAAACTTGTTTAGAGCGGCAGTTGAGGTTCATCACTCTAAAAACTTCGAATTTGGAACGGTTCTTTATTCAACAAAACAGTCATAATTCAATTTCGGTTTGCCGAGAGCTACAACGGACCTTCAAAACACCACTGGCATGCGCGTATAGCACTTATAAAAACAAAAACGGAACATAAATCGAACTCTCTGTTCGTTCTATTTTTAAATCACGACCAAACTCGAATCTTAAAGAACGACAGCCATTCGAATAGGGAACGTCTATACGTCAACGAACCGCCATTATATCACATTTCATTCCAAGTTTAAATAAAAAGTATTCGTTCAGAAACACTCCATATCTCAATCCGTGAGTCGCTCATTCCAAATTTAAATTTCTGGAAAGAGTTTGATGTTCGAAACGATAATCGCCCCGAACCCGACTCGGAATGTCGTAATATCTCATTAAAGGCATTACATTAAAACTAAACAACGCAGTATCAATGGATATTATTCAAACGATAATAACTCTTTCCGCTAAGTTTTCAAGGTTTAAGTTGTCGCATCAAGATCATGCCCTTATCGTTTTAGTGCGGAGACAGTTCCAAATTTGAATCCCCAAGAGTTACGATGTCAAATCTTAGCGGCTGTCACTAAAATCGAAAATAGTATCGGCGTCACAGCGGATTAGAGCGAGTTTTATTCCTGCCAGTATGTTTACTCTGTCATTCGTGAGCTTATAAAAGCACTCTCAATCATGGTCTGACATTGACAGTAGTGCTCGGAAACCGCCAAGCGGCGGCGTTTACGCGCTAGTGTCAATAAAATTCACAGTCATAAATATGAATTTCAACGGTCGGTTGTAAAATTCAAATTATGGTAAACAAACTATAGTATTCGGCGCGTGCGACCAAAAAGCTGTCGATTACGAATTAGTATCTAAGACATAATTAGCTGTCAACGGTGTTTCCGCTTCCGCTGCTGTTCTATTTTCAAATCGGAGCGTTCGATTTTTTCTTTTGTACGCTCCACCTGCCAGTTTATTACATTTCACCGTGTAAATTCAGTCTAAAAATTTCGTTAGTCTTTTTATTGCCTTATGTTAATTTCTAAGCTAATTATGCCTATGAAAATTTATAAGGCCGACGCACAAAATTAATACTCGCCCGCCGGGGGTCGTATTTTATCGGATAAAACGTAAAAAATGTGAGTTTTGTGCCGTTTTTACGATTCATTTTGAGTTTTTTGAAGTGCCAGTTGCGAGCGATGTATTCCCTTTGTTCGTGATGCGGGCCCGTTTGACAGTTAGGTGTTGTGGACTCTTTATTCGATTTTGTCCCGTTTTAGGAACATTTTGTTCAGTTCCAGTGACAAGTGTTAGAACTGTTTGTTCTGTACTTAAGTGTTTTGTTAAGTTTGCGCTTACAATTTTAAATTTTATCTGTGTGCCTAAATCTTTTGAGGAAATGTTGTGTTTGTTTGATTTTAAAAACATGTCAGGTTCCAAGGTCGCACATGTGAAATTTTAAACGTAAACAACAAATTGCATTGTTTTTTCCAGATTAAGATCAGTCTTTTTGTAAAATCTTTTACGACATTTTTGTCGATTTAAATAAAGTTAGTCGTAAGTAATTTATCTAAAATACCGGGATGAGGGCAAACTGGGATCTAGCAAGTATTGGGAAACACAAACTTATTTGTATAATCGGACAGGATCATACTATACCATACTAAAGATATTTTTTGTCTTCTAAAGTCGAGATAAGTTTTAAGAAAGTATGATCTCGATTTTTCTAGATTTTAAATTCATCGGTCTTAAATAAAATTGGGTTAAATGATACAGAATGAGGGCATTTCTCATCATTGATGAGACTGCATAGCATTTGAAGAGTATGTTCCAATTCTCAATTCACCTGTTTTGCATTTTGGGTTTTGACAGACATAAAGGGGTTTTAGTCCTCGTCAGGCTTAGCAATATTTGAGAAGTAGGCCTCAAACCAAAGAGTAAACACTACAACAGCCGGTATTGCGCAGGTACACGAGCTGTGCGACAATTTCTGCCACCGCTACATCAGCTGTCTGAAGGGCAAGATGCCCATAGACCTGGTCATCGACGAGCGGGAGTCGGCGCGGCCGCCAGACGCCAACGGCGAGCCTCGCTCCGCGCCCGACTCCAGCCACGACGGAGCCAGCACCCCCGACGTCGTGAGTACCCCCTACACCAAAACCCATCTCATACAAAGGCGCGATCCCCAGCTTGCACCCAACTCAACCACGAGCTACCTCGTCCACCCCTGCTCTTAGTCTGGCCATTGCAAAAACGAAGTACACAAAGGGGGTGCTCGCAATTTAGTCCCAATTTCCTCCTAATGCTTTTTTGTAACGCAACCGCGAGGGCGTCCCTCTCGCGGTGGCGCCTTCCCTCACAAATCTTCGTTTTTGCAATTGGCCAACCTCTTGCACTGTCGATACTATTCGAACTTTAAATTTTTTTTAACAGTGGAGGGGTGAAATTGGGTGCGGTGGTAACACCACTCTATCTTTACTAGCGCCGAATTACGTTTTGTTTTGCACCGAAATTTATGTATACGATTGAAAAAAGCTATACGTATAACGTTGATTGTAATATGTGTATACTACTAACGTTAGAGTAATTTTAACTGGAGCCGCTGTCAGGCAAACCCAATCCAACGCCATACTTAGCTACGCGTTCCGAGCTTAGATTAAATAAAAACTAATTAGATTTACCTGAAAAAAAAAAAACTATTCGAAAACGAAGTATACGTAAAAATACAACTTTAACTTGCCTAAGTGAGATAATAAGGTTTACTTAAGAATTTTAAATTATTGTAATTGATTTACGGTGGTAGATGCTAGAATGTTATTGTTTTGGCTAGTAAATACAACATAATATACGTAAATAGTTGATATTCCGATATTGCGTTTACTAAAGGATAGAAGCACGAGAAATACGATTTAGTTAGTGAATACAAAAATACGTATGCAAGTATACGCTAGGTGTAAATGTCCTTGGACTATATAAATATAATATGTATGTGCGTTATAGATCTAGTTGCTTCACAGATAATTACTTAGTGGTGGCGTTGTGTTTCGCGTTCCCCTTTCTCCTCTATATGACGCAGTAACTTAGAAAAATAAGGTAATTACGTTTATTGCTGTATTTTTGTACATTGCATGTTACTGTTTTAATCCTACGCCTAGACGCGTCCGCGATTCATCACACTTCGTTTGTTTTAATGTTTGAGGGATATTTTGGGCGTTGAGACTGACTTGTTTTGTTTGTGTTATATATTATTACTTCCCATTTTGTTAAATCGCCATTCGTGTCCGCCACGCTGCTGTACGCAGGACATTAATTTTATTAAAACTAAAATTAGTTATTTTTGTCTGTATATGAGTTTTAACAATAAAATTTGTGTAGTTGATCACCTAAGTTAGGTTCTAGAGTACGTCGCGGTAGTAATGTTTGGAGACTTAATTTCTTAAATCTAACTCGTAAATGTATATTAATATGCTATTTGGTGTACGTCCATCCTGTATGTCAATGTGATTAATTTTATAATTTAATTTTCTGAACGGATTAAACAATAAAATGTTCTGTTTGAAATTACATGGTGGTTTTTTTTCGTAAGAATCACCGTATTGGACTTGGTTAAAACAGATCTAGATAAAAACATAGTATCACATAACTTATATCATCCGCCCCGGCTTCACAGGGGTGCAATTCGAAAATATTGCCAATGTCACTTAGTTTCGACTGGTGACTAATTTTCAACATTGGTTCAGTAGGTATAAAGATTACTTTTTACAAGCATACTCACAAACTTTACGTCTTTGTGATATGAGTATAGATTTACATTTTCATGTTTACTGTCTGTGTAATTTGTACTTTTTCAGTATCATTTTTAGTTAGGTCAGTGCAACACGCAGCCACATACCTACATTATATTCGCACCAATGCCCCGCCTGGCAGTACTAGAAAACCTCGGCGTCTCAGAATAGGTCTGAAGGGGGATTTTGGGAATAAGGGTTTTTATCATGTCGGCGTATTCCATAAGCCGCCCCAGCGCCCCCTGGCGGGAGCCGGAAAATTGTTTCTTTACGGCGCCCCGCTCTCTAATCTATCGTCTTGTGTAAAACAGGCGTCTCGCGACAATCTGATATTTTATTTATATTTTATCGTCCGCCATTGGCGTTTGAAGCATGTCGGTTAGGATAAATGGCGAAAACAGGGGTCACAATAATTGGCGGCTCGGAAAAAAGGTGTATTTTTTAAACAATTTGCGGTTTGAATGGTGTTGACAGTTTGGAGAAAGTTTTGAAGATACCTGGTTCGATTCCAGTTACGACAAACATTTTATAACTTATTTAGAGAAAGCGTCTAATTGAAACAACACTAAGAGCTAAAGAAATGGTGGACATATCTTTATCAGTACTATTTTTAGTCATTTACAGACTAGCCACAATCTGAACGATTAAAGAAAAAGCTACTTACATCAAATGTCATTTTGACACAGCATGAGACAAACATAAATGTTTTATCATACATATTTGCTTTCTTTTTTGTAATTAGGCAGATTGTGGCTAGATTGTATTTAAAAGTCTTTTGAACTTGGTTTAGGAACCAAAGTAAGTATCTTTATTGGTTAAGAAACGGTTGAGTTTTCGGGTATTTCAAAGCTGGGGACCTGATTGTTACTATCGATTATATTTGGGATATTATATTTATAGAGATAATACATAATTTTATAGCCCATTTCCTAAGCATGTAATATTTACACAGCCTATGTTGCTAGTAATAAGGAAAAATGATAGAAATTGGTAACAAGCGTACCATATGAACGACGGCGTATGAATAAAAGATGTTTGCCAGCAATAACAGAAATAAGACATAATAAAAGGGGACAAAGCCAGGATTTTGGGGTCGCACAATCCGTCACGGATTCGTCACGTCGCGTGTGACGCTGACAATCTATGCTCTATGGGCGGGGGTTGTCTATGTCCATGGGGAGGCACTTATCTCTGGCTATGACTGGTATTAATGAATAAGAATTTGGAAGATTTTGTACGCTTGATGTATTAAACTACAGGCGCCCATATCGAGTAAGTAAATTTAATTGTTCCTTAGAAGGAACAAAAAAGTTTCAGCGATTTTTACGATAATGAAGAAGTAAAATAATAATTTAAAAAATCTAAAATTGCATAATGTGGTTGGTGCAATTGGGCCGATCTCCCCTTGGCGAATGATGACAAACAGATTTAAAAATGGTTAGTACGTATTTTGACTATTACTATTTTTATAAGTACTTAAACATAGAAATTTGTATATAAACTCTGACATAGCTTTGGCATATTTTAATTAAAATATTTTACAACACAGACATTAACATTTTAGAGTTATGATCGCTAAATAGCAATTTTTTCCAGACCTCTTTCTGATATTATTAATTTTTAAGACGTCGTTTTACGACATGGCAATATAAGATTCCCAAAAAGGAATCAATCTTTATACCTTTCCCTTGTAATTCTTAGAACAAAAGTCCGCGTTTGCGTATGTTCATTAGCGTCTGTCTGCCTGTCCGACAGCTTTATACCATAGTAAATCCTAGCGCTCTGCCTAGACATAGGCATAACTATAGCAAACGTCTAGATTGTTCCATAAATCTCACTAATTAAGTCGCTTTTAAAATACGTCGCAGGCCCGCAGTTATAGGGCGGTCTCTACTTAGAGCAAAATATCACCCGATCTAAAGAGGTTGAAGTATTTCCTTATTTATAACCCTGGCTGCATTTGTCCTGTTTATGCAGAATTTGTCTTGACAGAAAGGTAACGTAAGTAATTGTTACGTCACTGGCAAATTTGAGTATGAATTGTAAATATCATTTGTGATAACAAGACTTGACGATCAACTGTAGCCATTAGTGAAAAACAGCGTCTTTAAAAATCTTACATATTGTTGAGGATGCGGCCGAGAAAAATGAAGGAACCCGAGCTCTCTTTTTACCAAGTTTTAGTTAAAAACTGACTACTCAATAGTAGTGTAGTAATTTTTGGATACTATCAATACATTTAATCCAAAAATGTATGTTTTACTTTCTTAAAAGCGACACTACGAACGAATGACTCTACGAACGAATTTAGAAACAATATAATGATGAAAAAGGGTGCTCGAAGTTCAGTTCCGTGTCCTTCCAAATCAGAGGCCCAGATGTCTTATTTGCTTCGTAATTTAAGTGTACGCTCTGAAAGAAAGACAAATATTTTATTTGGAACATTACACGTAAGAAACAAGCACACATATAAAATTAAATTAAAATAAAGACGGGATTATGAATACCGAAAGTGAAAGTCAACTTTGGTTACAGCCATACATACGGCATGCCATTTATAATCATGCTTAATTAGGAGCTCAATCAAATGCCCAGCGATTGCCGGGAACCGATCATAATTAACTTGGAAATTAGACTTAGAACACTTACGGATACTAAATCATTGCCACAAATGTTTGTTAGCACGTGAACCGTCAATCAATTGTTTTTCATGGCTTTTGGCTACGTAACGCGTAAGGAGCAGATTTGATGTTTCGCTGTAAAAAAACTGGACAAGTGCGAATCGGACTTATGCACTTTTTCCATGATTATGGATGAAACACCACAATTAGCAGTTTACGGATTCTATGTGTTCATACTTTCTGCACAAATTATGATGATGATGTCCTCCTAGCCGATTTCGACTACGGCGGCCTATCTCAACAGAGATTAGCCAACTGCGCGGGACATATTATAGTGCACAAGTGTGTGCGCAATACACAGGTGCACTCTCTGTTCCTTCACTCTCATAATTCGGTGAGACGACAGACCGACATGACCGTAGAGAGATCAGGCGCAGGACCAACGGCTTAACGTGCCTTCCGAGGCACGGGGGTGTTAACACCACCAACTTTCTGACTCCGGAGCTGTGTCTGAGTAATTTCAAGACAGAAAAACCCAAACGCTCTCGGCCCGACCCGGGATTCGAGCCCGGGACCTCGTGGATAGTACCCAGCGTGCTGACTACTAGACCAACGAGGCAGTCAGTAGTGGCACAAATTAAGCAATTGTACAAATGGCAAAATGTCGACGCAGTCTCTAGTAACAATAGTTATAAAATATAAATGTAAATAAATCATGTGTAAATAAATCATTCATCTAAAATTATAAGAATTTATTCTTGCCATTTTTCATGACTCCTTGGTCTATGGAAAGCTCCCTGTAGGTTTTGATTTCCCTGCTAAGTGCAATCTGAGAATTGTAAGATGTAACTATTGAGCGGGATCAAAACTTGGCTGCCTTTCAGATGTTTGGTACTTAGAATTAGAAGACCACTGACAGGCAATAAAACTGGAAACTTATACAAACCAGTCTTCGACAAATTGAAATAGCCCAAAGTGCTTCCCAGACAAAATATCAACTGCTGCTAAAATTACCAAAACTCGGACCTAAACCTGTCAATTTTGGCGCCAAAACAGTAAAAAGACGCCGCCTGCCGATCGTAAACCGCCGCTTTCAAATCTGGAACGGCCGGGATTGGCCGTCCGCTGACCAATCTGCACGCAAAGACGGATTTTACTGCCATCCATTGGTTGCAACGCGGTAACTTATTTACGACAGTCCTAAGGCTCGCGAAAATTCTATTAATAAATTAGTCGTAAAACGCCATGTAATTTATTGTCATTGCCGCTCAACGTAATTATTCCCTTTATAAGAACAACATCTTCATGCCTTTACGCATAAAAATTAAAAACGCAGCATCGGGGTATTAATTCGAATTTCGAACGAAATCTCGTTTCTTTTTAATTTTCGTTTTCCACCTGTGCCTATAGATTACAAAGGCGGTTGTTTTAATCTTTTTTCCGCTGAATAGAAATAATAGGTGCTACCTGCTGGGCTTTGATACGGCGCGGGAGGCGGCGGGGTGCCGATGTCTTCATCCCAACTGGAAAAATGATTATTTCCCTAAATAACAAAGAAATGTAGGTTGAGACATTTGCGTCGTAGGGGGCTTTCACTGATGCTTGCCAAATTACACAGGATTGATGGGGAAATGGATTTCGGAAATAGAAATGACCGAAGAGGTCGTCATACAAATACGAGAAAGGACTAATGGTGTCATAATAGGCATGAAATACGTTTTGAGTCTCTTCTGAAACATATGATACACTGCGAAATCGATTATTTTAATGATAACACATAATTTTTGTTGAATTGATATCATGTGTCTGAAGGAAGGACACTCGTATTATCAAATTACCCCCTAAACCGGTAGTATAATGCCTTTAAAAAACCGGCAGAATAATTCAATTGGGAGAAAACAGCTCTGATGTCACCAACCATCTGTCGCTGGCTCGCTGCGCCCACGCACGGCCAAGCAGGAACCCTTCAATGGATCCAAAGGGCTACTCTGTAAGACGATAAAATAAAATAAATAAAACGATTTAGTTTTGCATAATGAGACCCAACAAGTGGCATTGTTTTTATAATTTAAGCTATGTCTTTGCGAAATTTCAAAAAAATCGCTCACAAAAAAACTTCGACCTGGCTTCTCGTGGGACTCGAACCCAAGACCCCTTGCTATTGGGGCGATTGCTCTTCAAACTGAGCTACCGATAAATTAGCAACATTTGGATGAAGTCCTTAATTTTGGTAGCAAGATATCTGTAGGTTTTATAGAAAAAGTGGTTGCATTTAAGCAGAAGAACAAATATCGTGACGTCTGACTTAGTAGGACCCCAGATATCCTTGCTGGGGACTTCGTAAAAATAACCTTACCTATATTGGGAAGGATAAAATGAGCAGATTTGATACAGACAATAAACGGAGCTACTGTTATATTGGGAAGAATATTAACTTAACATAACACGAAATTGAAATCCAATACAAAGAATGTAACAGCTGGAAATAACCAATGGCCTTGAAGAGGTTGAGACCTTAGTACCTGTAACTGTGGAACATTTGGTCATATGCTTTTAGGATTTATTCGGCTATTTGATATCAAACAACTTCTTATATCAAACAAAAAACTTGACTGCCTCGTTGGTCTAGTGGTCAGCACGCTGGGTACTATCCACGAGGTTCCGGGTTCGAATCCCGGGTCGGGCCGAGAGTGTTGGGTTTTTCTGTCTTGAAAAAAACTCAGACACAGCTCCGGAGTCAGGAAGTTGGTGGTGTTAACACCCCCGTGCCTCGGAAAGCACGTTAAGCCGTTGGTCCTGCGTCTGATCTCTCTACGGTCATGTCAGACTGCCGTCTCACCGAATTATGAGTAAAGGAATAGAGAGTGCACCTGTGTATTGCGCACACACTTGTGCACTATAATATGTCCCGCGCAGTTGTCTAATCTCTGATGAGATAGGCCGCCGTAGTCGAAATTCGGCTAGGAGGACATTATTATTATTATCAAACAAACAAGGTCGAATCTAACAATAGTCATATACTTTATATAACACACTACATAGTAAACATTTTATAGTGAGTTGTTACAATTTAGCAGGTCTTATTGCTAAAAGCAATCAAACTCAAGCTCTGAAATTTAGACATTAACCCAATCCAAATAAGGACGTCAAATTAACCGCCACTCAAAATGGCCAATCTCAACGGAAAAAAACCTCAAGATTCTCTCGTAGGAGGACAAAGCGCTTCAATTTATAATACAGGAAATCGTACAAAGAAGTCCGTATATTTATGTATGGTACGGACCCCATGGAGGGTCGGTACCCCGCCGTGCCATTTGTAGGGAAACCACCGATGTATCCGGTGACCTCTGAGGACTAGAGGGATCGGAGGGATATCTGTTTGTCTGCAAAACTGGTTGTTATATCCCGGAGTGACGGTTTCGAAATATACACGGTGCTTGGTTAACGGTGTCAGAGTATTTTACAGTTGATGTTTCAGAGCTAAATGGCAACAGAAATCACAAATCGTAATAAGTAATTAACCATAAGTTTTCTCTACAAACAATTAAACTAAATACACTAGTAAATCAACCTAAAACTTAAAAATAAAAAAAAATGACTTATTCAAAAACAAAATCGTGTCCTTGAGGCAAGGAGGCGAGAATGCTGGCTGCGTTTCCGCGTTGGATAGCAATGCTTATCCTTTGAGCGAGAAACGAGCCAGCTCTTTTGTCTTCTAATAAAATGTTTAATTTGGGTGCAATTTTTCCGAAAAATAATTTATCATAGGGTCCTCACGGTCCAAATGTTTCAACACCAAACGGCGCAAACACGCAGTCACCAGCAAGGGACTCGTATTTGCGTCGCTTAGCGTTTACTGCCAACTCAGTAGCAGAACCAGCTTTAAGAGCTGATTCCCTGAGATGCGAAGGGGCCAAAAGAGCTAAATTGCTAATTTCTTGTAAGGTAGGTGCGCCTAATAAGAGCCGTCCCCAAATAAGGGTCACCACTTTAAACTTCCCGCACTTAATACTTAAACCAAAACGGATATCGCGCGGCCCCTCCCCAGTGACCAATCACAAAAGTGCAACAACATTCATAGCTTTCGCGCCGGACATTTTGTCAGTGGCTCCGTGTCTTTCTCAAGGACGGTCGACGTGACGCAATTTAGAAAATCCGAATATTCATTTTTGCTTTGTTAAGTGATACATCCCGCACGTTTTGTAATAATTCGGCAATAGCAGTGTTATAATACTTTCTGAGTGTGGACTGATGGGGTGAGTTACCAAAATTATTGCTTTTTTATATCGTTTTTGTTTGATTTTCTCAGAACATATCTAAGTACCTAATAAGGTCCACTATGTTGTCTTCAAATAAGAGCCGGTCCTTATTACAGCTACGAAGTAATAAGATCAACGAATTATAAGGTGAAATGGTGCCATTGTTTAAATTTACATGCGTTTAAACGAAAAAATAATGATAACGATAAGTAAGAACTTGCAACTTCTGGTATCACGAAGAAAAAGTAGATCCCAGCAAAGACTGATATTTTAGTTATATATTTTTTCTCCTGATTGTGTGTAATATTCGCAATGAATGTTGACTTAGTTTTCCTTAATTGATTTGTAGTAACTATTATCGTATACTATCTCATTATTAGGCAATACATTCTTTGTTAAAACTTTCTCCCACAGGTTAACTTAGTATTTCATTATGTTGTTTATTGAATAAAAATAAGTATATTACGTATAATTAGGTTAAGCAAATAAAACACACTTGGAATATACGTGCATACTGATCTCCTTTACTTAAGCTGTAATGGTTGCTCTTTTTTTGCTTCATTTACTTAATAAGGACCAGACTCTTCAAAAATAAGTATTATACCCAATAAGGTCCAAGAGCTAAAAATGAAAAAATTACTGATTAGTAACATTTTGTGATTTACTTTACAAGAAAGAGTAAAACACTGCATTTATATACTTTCTTTTTTTATTTATTACTATAAAATAGATGAATTATAGCATATATACATTTCCTTAGACTTTATAAGGGCCATGACACAAATTTACAAGATTTTTTTGTTACATCGTTCAAGACCACGAACTTAATAGTATTTTAAAGCCGTTACTTTTAAAAGATGTGATTTTTCTAGTAAACAAACTTTTTAAACTCGTAGTTCAATAATGGACTTTATTTGGAACCCTAGTGCCCAATAAGGACCGCAGACTAGCTTTTAAAAATCCCTATTTTGGAAGGAAATGGTCATTAATGCCTCGATTTTGTACCATATGTCGCATTTTTAAATAAACTTTTAATATGATCATATTGTCTTACAAACTATCGCACTTCCCAAAATGGATTTATAACGATTTCAAAAAACTATGCCCTTATTAGGCGCTCTTACCTTAGGATCAACCCAAAATCATTTTTCTCTTTCCTACACTAATTAGTACAACAGCGTGCTAGTTTGTATAAAAGAGTGATTGTTTTTGTATGATTTTAAAGTTCTTGAATAGAGAAAGATTGCAGGTAAACTTAACATGTAAAAGAAATTGCTTATAAACAATAATACAGATTCAAGATTGAACCAAAACTGTAAAGTTTAGCAAGTGAAGTTTAACAAAATTGAAGATGTAAAGATATAAAAGAAATTGTTTTTTAGAATTTGCATTCACAAGTTGAGGTAAAATTTCTAGAAATAAGATATTTTAGAGACTTAAAATAAGTATATTTCGCAAATGGGATTCCTTAAGTGGGCACAATCATTAAGTGGAAATATGCATGTCGTCTCAGTAATGAAGAATACTCATATTTACTATCACAATAATTTGATGGGGCGTAAATCATTTATTTACGACGGCGACCGTATACATCCTGAATATCTCGAATTCCTCAGTAAATGCAAATATTGGATGTGGTTTATGAACTTCTTCATTGACCAGTTGAGCAGGCCTACGTCTATCTTAAAAGCTATAGCGACTGAGATGGCCATTCTAAGCACGTACATTGCGTACGGCTAGTGACTGAAATTCGTTGCTGCCTGAAGTGTTTTCTAAACTCTATGGTCTAGATACCTTTAAGAAAATAGTGAATGACTAGCATTCACTATTTTCTTCAAGGTATCTAGCTGTTACTAGTCAGATATGACCCATTTTCGGCCGCATCGTCGCTTACCATCGGGTGAGGTTGCGGTCAAATGTCTGCCTATTAATAAAAAAGCAACGACGTTAACTGATTTCTCCATTAGCTTCATAGCTATCATTGCTTACATGACGTTAGTTTGAAAGCTATTATTGCTATCTTGAAAGCTATTATTGCTATCCTGGAAGCTATTTTTATTTCGAAGCAATCGTGGTAGGGGGTGGGTTTACGAATCCTTTTGAACAAAATTGCCTTGGACAATATCTGAGTTAATCTTATTATTTAATTACTCATTAAAAGTGAAGACCTTATTGCTAGGTGAAGGTTCACAGATTTGCAAAACGACAGAGAAGCGATACTGATGCAAAGGATTGGAGTTTGTGCTAACGGGGCTGATACAACTTTTGATTGAAATAGCGTTATATATGAACTGTAATACTGGATTGTAAGTGTGAGAATCTTATTGCAAAGTAATAAGATTCACGGATTTCTAAATGTCAATTTATACCTGTCGCTACTAGAGTCAGCACTGCAGTTGATATTCACTTGACCTTCTCTTTAGCACCTAAACATCGAAGTCAACCGTTTGTTCTCACGGTACTAAAATTTAATTAAATCCTACTATTAAGACGAAGACGAGAACAGTTAGCAGCAATAGAGATGTTCGAACATAAACCGAGATAGATCTCGAGCAATTACTCACAAGGAACTAATCAAAACCATATGAAGTTATCAATGTAAGTTGTTCCAACCGTTATGCTTCTGTCTGTGAATTACCAAACTTTCTCTCCGTAAAAAACCGCCATAAACGCCGACACAGTAACACCGGGAGTGGAAATGGCGCGTTCAAAATCGAAAATTCGAATTAAATTTTAAAAGTTTAATTACGACCTGCGATCGGCTTCCGTAAAGCGCATCTTTGAACACATTTTCTAATTAGCGATTGGACACGCGCGCGGCGGCGATCGCCATTATTCCAAATCTGAATCCCAGCAATTTGAATTTGGAACGGTTGCGGTCCACCAAGAATTCTTCTCCTCGTAAAATCATAGACATGCTCACTTTTTTTATTAAGCGGCCAAGTCTTGTTACCAGTTGTATGACTAAAAGATTTAATTAATATTTTTATTGTTACCGCAGTAGCCTGCCTGACCAAAACATTAATTAGGGACGCGCTTTATGGTTTATGATCTGTTTTATGTACATCGTAATAGTAAAAGTAGCTCATGTTATCATTTAAGAAATATGGCGATGCTTATTAAATTTTCAGTATGATACAATAAGCGACTGTTAAACGAGCCAGCCAATCTAAGGGAATTCTAAATCAAACAGTCATGCAATATTTAAGTGGTCAACAGCACTAAATAAAGTGATGTCGTCATACCAATTAAAAAAATTATCCCCCTTAATAAGTGTCAATTCTTAACGAATGTGTGCATACGCATGATTTTTATTTCACACGTTCCTCACTATGGTATTGTAACGAAATTGATGCAGTTGACAAGGAGTCTTAAGAGCGAGATTTAAGATGCATATTGCATTGGCAACAAAGTTTTACGACTATTTTTATTGACTCTTAGTCTCGACACTCATATGGTGCTCTCAGATTCAAAAAAGATCATACAATTGCTGCTAACTCTGCAATTTTCGCTTGTATCTCCAAATAGTAAGACTGTTTATCGAATGTGCCATGTCCGTTCAGAAACTTAAAGGTACCAACTAATACGAGGCAAGTAGACGATGAACGAAGTAGAAGGGGCCATCAAATTTTAATTGTGCGTTAAAATAATAATCAATGAGGCGACTACCTCTAACTCTCTAACGGGACGCATTCGCAAATAGAACGCGCTGACGTTTCCGAACGATCGGCGTTCGAAATTCGAATTCTGATTAGGAGCAGTTAATAATTGTCTGAAATACTTCTGTGTCGATTTGATTGTTTTTTTTTAATACAGCTTCACTTTGTTTGCTTTCCTTATGTCATACACAAGTCACTGATGACTGGTTCTAGTGGCAAAGGCACCCATATAAATCAATGTTTGCCCGCAGTATGAGCGTATAAAACCTTTAACAGTCAGTGGGATTGTAAAGGGCCTGTTCTCGGTTAATTGCCTGTAAAGTGCAACTTTATCGAAGTAGTAATAGAGAAAGAGACAGCAGACTTACTTTGTACTGGTGAAAAACCTAATGATAATAAGTAACACGAGGAAGGTTATCTTAGGAGATGAACTAACAAATGCTAAAAGTGACTATACCCATAAAATAGAGCAGTACTAGCGTTCGAGACACAGATTGAAGAAAATTATAAACAATACTGAAGTAAATAGAAATATTATTATATCTTATGAAGATTAGCTAGTTACCTACATACGTTTTAATTCCGGTAATTTAAGTGATAATTCTGCATACTTGTCTGCTGTGTCGAAGCTGTGTATATCGACATAAAACCTCGCGTCGTTAGTCATTCACGGATCTCGTTAATTTGTCACGTTTGTAGAAAAGTGTCATGGCCGCCACATGAGGCTTGATTATGTTATAAAATGAATATCTAATAGTATTCTCGGAACCAAGCGATACTTATCCATAAGTTAGGCAAATAACGTAGTTATCTAAAGGAAAATGTAAATGTCATAGGTCTTGTTTTTGCTTCGTCGCTTTCATTGAAGTTAATGGGCTTCCCCAAGGTGCAATCAAAAGACCGTTAAGTAATAAGATAGAAAACGAAAAATACTTTTTACAATGATATTAAAGTTCACTGAACTAAATAGCTCCGACAGATTTGAAATAGCCTAAACCAAATCTTTCCCGAATGAGAAAGTGCAGCACTGTCACATATCACTGCCGCCATTTCTCAGACATAACTCCATGTTTCAGCAAAAATATCTTTTAGTAAACAGTGGGTCGAAATGAAGCCACATTTCCACCTGCGTGGTCAACGTGGCACGGATGCCGCACCGACTTCTATTTATATAAATATTTACTTGGAGTTGGCAGCGAACGCGGTATTATTCGAAGGAGAGGTAACAGCGAACACTGCTTTGAGACAAAGATTAATGTTGGTCGAGATGAAATATTTGATTTGAACACTGGCTGGCTAATTGTTATAAAAGAACACGGTAACGGTCAGAGAATGACATTAAAATAAATGAAGATGCCGAAATGAGAGAGAAAAAAGAAAATTAGACCACTTATATGTACAATTATGGAAATGGCAAGACATTGCAGAATGTCAGTTTAACGAATTCATTAAAACAATTGAACCAACTGACGGCAAGAACGCATCAGGCATAATGAGAATTTACAATAACAGCTATAAATTAAAATTTTCTTTCAATTATCAGGCATGATCAATGACACAAAACAAAGAAAATTTTTCAATACATCCATGCACAAATGGATTCCATAATTTAATTGCAACCAATAAAGTATGCGGCTCATTTCGCGCGATAAATTGGTGGGTGTCGGCCATTGATCGGCCAATAAGATCAAAATCCGATTGTTGTGCACGCCTGAAGTTTATTTCAGCGCTATAAGCTGGCAGGCGGCAGGAATGTCCCCGCACGTGCCCGCTATGATAATAATAAAATGTTGGCGCATTATTTATTTATAGTCCGTCTCCGGCTGTCGGTCGTCCGTCTGCCCTGTGTTTAGCTGTTATTATATCTACTTGGCGAGCGAGTCGCGGCTCTTTGTCTCATTACGAATTACGCGACTCGACGTTCCATTCCGTTTTTGTTTCGAAAACAAAATGCAACGTCATCCCGTCTAGATCTGCCGCGTCTACGCTCACATTCAACTCCAAATTATTGTCAGCGAGAAGTTTGTTATGCGTTTCTAAAATAACAATATTGACGTTCGAAATTGATAATCACAAGTTCGTCCCGTTCAGTGCTCTGTACAATAATATCATACCGGCATTGTTTTGCTCGGTGGAGATGGTCGCTATTTGCGGACGTCTTCCCCCCTTCCCCCTGTCGCTGCCCCGCTACGGTATCCGTCTGAACATGAGCTATATTTTATCCCAAGTTGGGTTCGCAGCGTAAACTGTCAGAATCGGCTCGAATGGATACACAGGACGTTCAACTTTCAGTCCGAATGTTGACGCTGTCGTTTTTGTCGTCGCTACAATTCTAATTACTAGAAACACAAATATTCTCGTGGCATATCTGATATATCAAGTTGAAGTAACCTGAAAAAATGGCCACAAATTATCTCGCTCACAAATTGTAAAAATTAATGGTCCTGAGACGTATGGGAATGTACCGTGAAAAGGACATTAACAAGAGGAATAATTAGGAATAAATCATCAAAATCAGCGCGACGATGCATTGATAAAACGCGGTCTATATCTCAAACGCATTTGAAATATGGCGACCGCGTCGACGCAGACAGCCAGTTGGCGCGCGCTGCCCGGGCTTAATACGCGCATGATTGATTTCCGGACGCAACACGCAAAAAAAAAACTATCACAAGTTCGTCTATGGCTCTCGATTCAAATCTGGTTCCAAATTCAAACCCATTAGCGTACGATAGGTACTTTACGACGCTACTCAGTTATCCATTTCTCGTAATTGAGTCTATTAAAGTACTTGTTTATGGCGTCTTACGCATGCGACGCGGCTTGTACAAACACTATAAATTACGACTCAAATCACATCTGATGCGCATATCCCACTAGTCGCCTACAAAAAGCTCATGTATCTCCCTCCATCTTCACGGAACGACAAATGTGTAACAAATAAATTATAAAATCAACGGCTTAGGTTTTTATACTTTCCGCGCGGTGTTATGTCCTGCTCTCGCTTTTGTTATTGCGGTATGTGCGTCTCTGTTGTTTTAGAGTTGTCACTTTATGAACAGTATATCATCGGACGTCGTTCTGCGCGGACGTCTCTATACGTCAGCGGTTCTGGTGTGTTAACGCAAATGATGTTTGAAGAATAGAGGTCAATGCACCTGATCCGTTATTAATTGTGCTGTATTTCAAATAATTAATTAAACGTTACTTTGCCAATGAAAAATATGTTACAATTAATTTATTATTTATGGTGATTATAAACGTTGGTAACGAGGAGGCAATCAATCGATTCTTTCATTCACTAGTTTCATTGATATATCTACAAGTATAATGGAAACTGTTTTCTCTCGTTAAAACTAATAACTGTTTGTAATTACTTTTACTTGACCACAAACTATCAAACATGATTGTGTTTGAGCGCCTCCAGTAAGATCAGTGAATTGGCTATTTATATTCATCGAATCTTAAGTTATTGCCGACTGGGAAACTGGCCTCGCCACAGTATCATAAAGTTTTACAGAGCTCTGTAAAAAATGCTTAAAATGAAAACATTTAAGCTTTAGTGAACATTTCTTATCTTGACATCTCTATTTTCAATTAATTTACGATAATTTATTTGCTTTTCGTAATTGGACTCAATTGAAAGAAATTATGATTAAAGTAATCATAATTTCTTTCGTTCTGACATATTTCAAGTTGCGGTTTCTGAAAGAAGTTTTTCTAAAATCATACAATCTTATCATGACATTTGATGTTTATCTCGTTGCTACTATTTCTTATATAGACAACTCTTAGTTTCACACTAAGAATAAATTACAAAGCAATTTTCACAGAAATATATTATTTACAATCTTCTGATCTATTCGATGTAAATAAATGAATATGATCCTCGTTCTTACATTGATGATATTGTGTACTATTCTGCAAATACTGCTCCACCGAAAACCATCACTGTTCCTTTAAATGCATAGACTTCTAATCTGCAATCTATCTTCTTTATTCCAAATCCTGGCTGCAATCCTAAAGGTGTCTAGTCTTTGGCATCAACATTCAAAACTTCACTCAGAGCCAGTCGATAATTTCCCGGAGCTTCTAAGCCCCGTTTCTCATTTCTAATTAATTAGGGTTCCAAATTTAGGCGCGCGCGCATGTACCGGTGACGCGCGACAGATGGCGACACTGTCTTTGAGGAATGCGGGTTATCTAATTAGAAGGAAATTTATTCGCCTGGGCCTCGTCAAGTAGTGGTGCTGGGGCTTATGGGAAGACGTTTGAAGTCACATTTGAGGGTGATATAAACTTTTGTGTGGGTAGTTACTGGTTGGAACTTATCACTGCTGATGAAGTCAGGAATGCTGTAAATGTCATTGATGATTGTAAAGCAAAAACTTGCGCATAGGGTTCGTACAATACTCGTCACCTAAATATAGGCTTGTATACTAAAGACAATTCATGAAATATAAGGTATCCAGGGTTACGAAATCCTGAAACAATCAAAAGAGTAAACTTTGTTCAAATTGAATAATATGTTATGAAAGAAATAGGTAAAGTAGCTGGAACTCAAAAACTTTTCGAGATCGATTTGGGGTCTAGAATGTAAGGTTAGACACATTTTGTCAAGCACTTTGCCATATTTACAAGCATCACCAGATCGTGTACAAAATTAGTATTTCCACCGTGTATGCCCAAGTAATTTACAAAAGAAATAATGACCGAAACATCCAACGCTCAGCGCGCATTTTAAAAAGTCAGGTGACATTTCGCGAGATTTCCCGCTATAAAAGTGAACTGACAAGAAATCGCAACAATAACCTCCCATGGTTCTGATGAAGCTATAAAAACGCCACAGATGTGATAAACAGAAGGTCTAAAAAGCGTAACAATTAAATGTCGAACGCACTTCTGTGCCTATAATGCCCCATAGTAATTTGTAACCGCAAAAAAGTGAGGCTAGATTGAATGCGAGATATGTCAATTTCAATGAGTGGCGATTTAGTCTTGGTCGTTCTTATTTTGAATCTTATTACGTTAAGATAGAGGCGTTATGTTTTGCTAATCAGTGGCGTGGTTAGTGATTCAAGTCTCGTGCAGTCCCGATTTAAAGTTGACTTGCTTTGTTGACCGAATGTTTTCGATGTTGATACTACGAGTAATGCGCTTTGTTCAATGGACTAGTCAACTATTGTTTCGATTTGTTTAGTACTATGTCGCAAACTATAATTTGAATATCACTAATATAGATAAAGCCACAAACAGATTTAAAAGTGGAATAGATGTAGAAAAGTGAGATCGTTTCACTAAAGTTTAGTCTAAAATTAATGTCGTAATAAATAACTACTCGTAAGTACTAATAATAAATGTCGATCTAGCCTAATTTCGACCTCAGCGCGGCAAACCTAAAATGAGATTAGCCTGTGCAGAAGATATAAGATATAGTGTTCAAGTATATGCGCAATCATACAGGTGCACTCTCTGTTCCTTTACTCCCAAAGTTCAGTAAGACAGCAATCCCGATGACCGATGAGAGACCAAACACAGACCAACAGCTTAACGTACTTTCGGTGGCACGGGGCAATCAGTAATATTTTTAAAAATAAATTTATGAACTTGGTTGTCCTTACTTGATTGGATACTTAGTTTTTGGTAGGTAGGTATTTTATCTGCTGGAGCTTTTCTCTATAAATGAATATATTCATTTATGTAAACTTTTTTCACACAGGTTATTGCACAAATGGCGGACTTGACGCTAAAAGCATTCACTATCAGTCAACCATAGGTCCAAACAGAGAAATACAGGCGGTGCAAGATATCGTAAATTAGGAAAAAGATGAAACCGAGAAAACCAATGCAAAATAAGCATAGCAATGAAGAAAAATGAACATAGCAATAGACATACACACTACATACATAAATAAAATAGTATATCTATCTAGCAATGTCGTGTTCACCTATAAATTGTTGCTGTTGGTGTTCCAAATAAATGATGATAAAGTACAATTTTAAGGGAAAGTACGACAATGTTATTTTAAAATTAATTAATGTACTCAGACATAATATAATAAAGTTTACACGTGCTCGCCATTACCTGCAAATCGTAAAACTATGAACTCGAAACAAAAAGACATTTTAATAAAAAACACATTAGCACTAACGGACCATCTTTTCTATAATCTGTTATTCTTTACTCTATGAATGAGTAGCGGGTAATAGTCTTATTATTTATGCTTAAAATATTAATTTATGAACAATAAAAACGTCAAAAGTACTTATTATATGAAGGACTAAAAATTATAAGAAACAAACTGGCGTCATTGCCACAATTTACGAAAGCAAAGTAGGTAATCTCATTTAAGAACACACTTCATATTCTTTTTTAATGACCTAACTTTTAAATTCTACAACAATTGTAGGTTGAGTTACCTATTTACAGCTGTTAAATGAGGAGGTACTCTGGATCATATATTATTTTTATAATTAAAGCAAATATACTTTGCAAGTTAGATAAGAAAGAAAGAAAGAAAAAATATTTATTTAGCACCAAAAAATACAATTGAACGTAGTGCGACTTACTGCTTAAAACTTATATTTTGGTACCAAAAAAGCTTCCGCTCAGTATAAGTCAGTGACGGCAAGAAAGCACGTCACGACTACTGGTATTCTGCGGAGGCCGTTTTGGAGATGGCTCTGGGTGAACATCCAGCTCCCAAAGAAAATATACAAAATTGTTACTCTTAGTACACAAGTATCTACATTTAGACTTGATGTATCTAGTTAAGCTACACAATATCCAGTCCATGCTAACAAGATAACATAAGTATTTTTTATAAGTAATCATATTCAGTGAAAGAGTTTATTACATTATTAAACGAGTTAAAGTTACTTTTTCTTATGCAAATTCAATAAATATGCCTTATATTTTAACCTAAAAGTTTCAACTGATAGATAGAAACCTAGCTTGCAAAGTATATCTCATAATGTATTAGTCGCATTTTTCAAAATTCCGAACACATTTACTACCGCGAAATTTAGATAGTTTGACTATGGCAACACTACTAGATATACTAGGTACTATAAGATAAAACCCTATTGACGTAGTTGGCCTAAATTATCTGTACACTATTAAGACCCAAGTTTACCAAGTTTCAAATACCCGGGAAACCTCGATACACGGTTATTTTGACGGCCGTACAAAATGTGTCAAATAATGCTAAACCGGCTGATGACCGCCTCCAGGCTAAGATTAGTATATGGCTAAATCAACCACAGTCCGTACTTCGGAAGGCACGTTAAGCAGTTGGTCCCGGCTCATATCTGTTGGTATTAGTCGTTAAAAGCCTAGTCAGAGGCCCTTCGGCGGCTTGATAACATCTGACAGTAAGGTTTGCCACTTGCCTTACAGACACCCCTCCACCAATCCGCACTGAGCCGGCGTGGTGGAGTATGGCTCGTTCCTCCTCATAGTTGAGGTGAGGCATTTTCCCAGCAGTGGGATATGATAGGCTTTTTTTAACCACGGTACAATAGTTATTACATTTGAACAGACGTTTACTTAACAAACGTTCTAGTAGCTGTCGGTAAACTCTTTAAATCAGTAATCCTACTGAATCATATTACTTTATGTTTGTACACAAACAGCAATAATAATTGAAAATGTAAAGTGTATTTTTGTTTTGTAATAAATAAGTAGGTATCTGTACGCTCCGCTGCGCTAGCCAGACGAACGTAGTTTTTTTGGAGCTTTTTAATGATTTTGTTCTAAGTTAATTAAAACTAGTCTGGATTGTTTTATTGCGTCAGAACCGCTCGTGTCATTTAATTTTATGGTTTGTGTTCTGGTGGTAAAACATCACAGTTTTTACCATTTCAGGCTATCATAGATCTAAAAAAAATCAGCTTAGTTTTACCGGTTCTAATTACCCACATACAAGGTTAGGATTTAAAGAAAGTTACTCTGTTTTAGAGTCAGTTTAGAAGATTCTTAAAACTTAGATTTGCGATATAAATTTCATCTTATTTGGTAATGTCTGTCATTATTGTCCATTTTAGTGAGTATGTATAGCAGAACTTTTGGTTTTATGAATTTAAAAGAAACTTAATGCCTAACAAAGTTTCCGCTGTTGAACCAATCAAAGATTTTATTTTTAGTCAAAACAATTCAAATGTACGAAGAACAAGGGTCACAAATTTATAGGATTGGTAATTGGAAACTTTTTGTTAGGGTCAATTGTAATAGATAGAGTATTGAAGTTAAGGTTTCCAGGTGCTTATATATCATTTCAGGACAATGTTACTAACATAAGTAGCCAGGGTTGGTCGCAACGTACCTACCTATTGGTAAACAACAGTTAAAAACTCAAAATTTTGTAGCAAGCGTATTTGAAATCCGAGACAGTGAAAGTTACCTGGACCCGGGACAAAACAATCCTGGGATAGTCCCGGTCATCCTGGGCACCTGGTAACCCTAGATACAAATGTATGACGCCAACTATACCAGACCTGTGTATCTTCCCGCGTAGGTAGCAAAAACGTACCTACGCGCGGCGACCCCTTGGTAAGGGACTAAACAAGTTGGGTGTCGCTAGCCGGCAGCGACACGCTCCCGCGTTTTATTCACCGGCGGCGCGCGACACTAGGTTGCTGGTTGGACTAGCGTGAATAAAGTCCTAGAAAGATGCGCTAGATGGCGTAAGTAGCTTCTTGTGGCAGTCAACCCTATCGCGTTGCGTGATAGTACGTCACTGAATAGGTTTAGTGTATTATGAATCATATTCCAGAGATAAGAATGAAATTATCTTGCAATATATTTCTGTAGGTGTCTACACGAAAATGTGCTTGAGTCAGAGGCGAACTGAATTACACCATATCGATAACAATATTGAGTAGATATTTCTTTGAATTACATTGCAAAGTCATACTTCTGTACGGAGTACTAGTACTTATTCTGTGACTATACTCGGACATTACAATGCAACATAAAAGCCTAGAGATTACATTATTCTAGTTTCGTATCTTAAAGATAGCAAACTTGTCGCGATCTTTATGCCTAAGACACGTGTTAGGCACATTCAGAGTAACCTGTGTTTATGTTTAATTGGAATTGTGCAATATTGAACCCTAAGTCGAGGGGATAATGGTGTAGATTGTTGGTTGTGTACGAGTTGTCATGCCGTGCGCGTGAGAGCGATCGCAATCGCCGTGAGCTGCATGAGCGCCGGTTTGATTCTTATTTCGGCATCGGTCGATATTTGTAGATTTTTGTAGTAAGGAACTTAAAAAAAAGATGTTTTTATCATCCTCCAATTTAAAAGCTTACCTCTTGGCGTCGGAGTCTTTTCTCAGGTGTTGGTCTAATTATGCTTAAATTGATTAAGAATCGAATATATTCTTAAAGCGAAATATTGTGTTTTGTTCTTTTAAACTAAGATTGTTTGCAGTGGAGTTTGACCATTACTTTTCAGAGACTTTTAATAAAAAAAATGCGAAGCAGTGATAGTCCCAATTCGGAATACCTATAACGGTTTGCAGGACTTTTTCCATAAACCCTTATAATATCGTGTTCCTTTTTCAAATTCACAAAACTTTAGAAGCATGTAGATATCTACAGATCGACATTTCACAGTTCACTAAGCCTATCGTCTCCACGATAGGACCCCGCGTAGCCTTACACCAAATACATAATGTATAGTATTTTTAGCAGCATAGATTCTTAGAGGTTCCGCAGAGTCTGTCTGGCCGTCGCTACGTGCATGCATAACTATGGGAACCGAAGTGTTCCTGGTTCGATTCTTAGCTTGACGTAAGTTGATAATATTTTAATATGTATGTATCTATGGTTTCTCAACAAAAATTGTGGTGCCATAATATAGATAGTCAAAAGTCGAGTACGATTAGCCTATTGTACATATTGATGATTTTTATGTGTGTTGTTGTAGTAGGTTCTTCTTTAGATTCACATTTGGATCCGATTGGTGGCGCTGCAATCGGCAGATATATCTACAGGACAACTTAATACCACATTTTCTCAGTTTACAATATCTCTACAATAAAACTAAATCTTTGATCGGTTTACAACATTGTAAAAATGCACTCAATAAACATTTAGCACCTTCTCACAGTAAACTGTTGGCCAGCCTCGAGCAGTTTAGCTGAGAATATTGTAATATGCTAATGTGACAAGGTGTCAAGTGCGTACATATCAATCTTGGGCGACGACCATAAAAATCATGGAATGGGTAAAAGTTGATGTATTTACTGGCCAATCTATTATTCATTGAGGCAATTGATTCTAAAGTATTGTGTAGATTGTTAGTCGCGAGACAAGCTATCCACCTTGACTTCTCATGGGTTTTAGCTTAGTATATATTTATTTAAAAACCAACAGCTTTTAAGATAAGGAGTATTACATAGGTATTATAGGTGCCCGCTCTCGCCAATGGGCATGGCAACTCAGATAACCTTCCGGTTTAGCTAGTCCAGGCTTTCGCAAGTGGGCCTTAAACTCAGATAAAAGGGTTTGAACAAGTCCGGATTAGCTATTCCGAACTTGCGCAAGTGGGCTTAATAGGTTTCCTTGCATTTACAAACCTATGAGACGCGTAACAAAAATGTTTTTACTCGAAGATTGTCTAAGGCGAAATGAAAATTGGTTGTGTAAATAAAATCAATTTATGCGGACGAAAGTCAAAAGTTATATCTTTATTTCTATAACATAAAAATGTACAAAATTCCTGTTATAATTTCTTCGTAAACTTCAGTAATGTTGTTGTTACATCAGGTACATACCTGATTTGCAAGCGAAGCCGTCATATTCGTCCGTGTAAAATGATACTCGAACACTATGCATAAAATTATATACTATGTCGAATGCAAATGGACATAAGCGCTTCTTTCAATAAGGAATGGCCACGCCTCCCCAATAGTATTGAGATACCATCTTGGTTGGGTAATTCAGCATCTGGTCCCACTAGCCTTTATCACATTTGGGACAAGCTTCATAAAATAAAATATTTTTTTATTCCTATTTATATTTTGTGGAGAATTGACACCAAAATTAGGTCGAGGTTATTTTAATGTCATTGAAGTCACTAATTACAAAATTTTGAATCAATTCGACAGGTCATTGTTGCACAAATCGATTCAGCAACTGAACTTTATACAAGCTTTAGCTCTCTGGATCCAGATAATAATTGGTTGGTCATCATACATAAGGACTAATGTTAATAGTTATGACATACACAAAAATGTAAATAACTAGGACGATTCACAGAACAAAAATAAGTTGTAAGTAGTTATAGAACAAAAATAAGTTTTTATTTATTTATTGCAAGTCCCAGATGGGCCGTATTTGTGGGACGAGCTGGCGAATAACCCGAAATATTTTTGGATTCGGCTACTGCGTACGTCCGTGGTTGGACCGAGAGCGATCCGGCTAAATTAGTAAGCGGAACGCCTACCCAGTGTGCGTCTTTTAGATGGCAATCTTGAGAACGCGACTTTAAATTTGACTACTGTCTAGAGCTGTGGCCTGATCGAGAGCGGGGTTACAGAAGTCAGATTCTTTCTCGCGTATTTATACGTGTTCTTTTTTGACAGTAGTAACGCCCGTAGAGACATGATTTGACATATGACGTGTTAAAATTAACTTCTTGTTAGTAAAGCTCCGCCTACCCAATACGCTTTTAGATGGAAATCTCGACAGCGTTTGTCGATCTGCTTAACAGACAGAGGAGTGTTGGGTGCTAAAATTATCTTCTTAAATACAAGAAAGACAACTTTCAGATGTCATCTTCAGAACATTATTTTGAAATTAGGATTTGGTGCGTAGATAAACTGTCAAAGATATCTAACAATGTAACAATTTGACTTTTCCCGGCTACATTTATAAGTACCCACACCCATAAGGCTGGGGCTTGGACACAAGCGGGCAAATCGCCGTTACTCGACGATAGCTCAAATCATACTATCAAATAGACCAGCATGACACCGTCAGATGTTCAAGCCGTCATGCGACTGACATAGTATGTGCCCTCATAGTTATTAACGCTTTACAAATCTAATGAAGGTAAGCTCGTTACTTTTAAATGTCTAAAAGATAAATAGGCGTCAAGGGTGAGTGGTCTTTTGCAAGCTTGTGGCTCATGGAGTCGCTAGTTTTTACTTTCTCAGTTTACAAAGAAAGCTACCTTGACTCAAATGACAATTACCTTTTAGAAAGTTAACGAAAAGAATTGAATATAAAAAACATTCAGTATGTTTGTAACTAATGTCGTGCTAGTCTACGACGTCGTCAGTTTAACTAGAAAGTGGGGTTTACTCAAAAGAAGATGCAACATCATCATCCTAGCGTTATCCCGATTGTGCACTTCCACGAGGGCCCAGGGTCCGCTTCGGACCATGATCACTTTAAGGTGTGTTTAAATAGGCTTCTCCTGGGCAAGCTCGCTCCATCGTAGACCTTATCTTTGCTCTCGGGCTAAGATGAATATCAAGAGTTAGCCTTTAAAAAAATGATCCAGTATATCCAGCAGAAGAAGATTAATTCTTACTTTAAATATATATGGGTTGTTTTTATTTTTAGTTATTTCAATTTTAATTTTTATTATTGTGTCTTAAACCATACTAACGTAGCTAAGCAAATTGTTACTAACAAATAGATGTGATTGGTCCAAAATAAAAGTTTCTTTTTTAAACACTCATCCCGCTACTCGCCAGCACTAACCGCGCACCTTGCTCTTGTAATTCAAAATGCTAATATTCTGCACTTATAATGGTGTTTTGTATTCATCGGTGCAGCTGGCCGTGTCGCCGTGGATCCGCGTAAACCGCCATTTTTATGCGGCGCGCGCGCAGCTCCGCGGTTCCCAGGAGTTAATTTTTGACGAACAATGTGGTAAATGTATGGTCAAGAGACGTCTATGCTAAGTGGTGTCGTAAAGTTGGCGCTGGTCTGATCTGGGAAACGGATGTTTTGGTGGTGGTTTGCAAGATTATCCTAATCCAGGGAATGAGACGATCAGGTCGTTTTTGACTTTACACGATTCCCGAATTAATAATGATAATAAATTGTTTCAACAAATACACCAATTACCTAGCCCCAAACTAAGCATGTGCTTGTGCTGTGGTGACCAGGATAACGGATAGAAATACTTAAATACATATAAACATCCGTGACTTAGGTACAAATGCTCGTGTTCATCACACAAACATTTGCCCCTTGTGGGATTCGAACCTGCAACCGCCTGGTTTAGAAGTCCGAAGCGACGAAGACCACCAAGACGGTCGTCAAATTCACGGATTCAACAATGACTGTAGTCATAAGAAATATTCAGGAGTCATAAGGAATATTCGTTGAAAAACACAGCTCCACTAATTTCAAAATGCCGTTACCTGATCTGGGACACCTTTTATTGAAGGCCATTTCAAATAGTAATTTATTCGGCCAACAACAACATTTTCTGAAAATTTTAAAAATCAGTCTTAAATCACAAATTTTGTACAATAGGATAACTTATTAGTTGTATTTTCCATTGATTGTAAATGTTATCTGCTAACCTTTTGAAACTGAGATCGTTGATCTTTTGAACATGCACCCACAAAATCTGAGTAGAGATTGAATATCATTTTTTTTTTGTTTTGTTTTTAATAACAAACACACCAATTACCTAGCCCCAAACTAAGCGTGAGCTTGTGCTCATGGTGACCAGGATAACGGATAAAAATACTTATAATATAAACATCCATGACTTAGGTACAAATGCTTGTGCTCATCACACAAACATTTGCCTCTTGCGGGATTCGAACCAGCAACCACTGGTTTTGTATTCCGGGGCGCGAACCACTACACCAAGACGGTCGATATCATTGACAGTCCAAATTGTCTCTGACTCGAAAATTTTGTGTATGTCAACTGTGTGTGGTATGCAATAAAAGGTATCCATATATCTATGAATGAAATTAATAGACATTGGATATTTTATAGTAAAATGTACCTACCATCAATTGACTTACTAATACTTTGACGACCGTCTTGGTGTAGTGGTTCGCGCCACGGACTTCTAAACCAGGCGGTTGCGGGGTCGAATCCCGCAAGGGGCAAATGTTTGTGCGATGAGCACGAGCATTTGTACCTAAGTCATGGGTGTTTATAAATGTATATAAGTATGTCTATCCGTTATCCTAGTCAACATAGCACAAGCTCACGCTTAGTTTGGGGCTAGGTAATTGGTGTGTTTGTTGAAACAATTTATTATTTAATAATAGTCTCTATTCCACTAAACTCGAATTCTTTATTCGTTGAACCAATACTTAAAATACTATCCAAAACAAATGCACAAGAGTCACCCGAAGCATATCCTCTCCGACAAAGTAAAAACAAAACCGTGTTCCAAATCCGAGAGTGTCTCGTTAACGATACATCATTTAGCTATACCAGAGTATGTTTACGAGATAGTGTGGCCGCTTCTATAAAAAGGTGCTTCGCTACTAATTCCCTACGCCCCTCCACCCGCGGTCTAAAATTAACCAGGATACGAACCCGGGACTCGCACGTGTGCTCACTTAGCACTCACTAACTTCAATACACTCAAAAATCTTTATAAATACCGTTAGTAAATTTTCAGCTCCTCGGACCGACAGCGCAGCGAAAAAAGTACAACGTATTCATCCTGGCTGAATCGAAGGTCAATCGAGATATAAAATTAAAAAGTATAAGTGGCGTTCGCCAGCGGTTTCCATTTATTAAATTTCAAATATTACTGGCCGTTATTACAATTTCAAATTTGGAACACGCGCCGTTGTTGGTGCCGTATGTGAACGCGTGCGGTTATGACAGCTATGACGATCGTAACAAAGTCGATTGTGGCACGTGGTGATTTGAAAATGAAATGGTGTTCCATTTTGGTTTCAGGTATTACAATTTTTCGTTCCAACGTCTCGTACCAACAAGTGTAGACGCGTGTTTTAAAACGGAATTAAATATGTAGAGCAAGAGGAACTAAACACTGGTATCACACTGACTATAAAAATAATACATAATATCTTTAATTTGTAGTCATTACACTTCACAACTCAAACAACAACAACAACACTATTATTACAACTCATTAAACTTCTTGACTTAATTCCATGGCGATAAAAAGGTACCTAACTTTTACCAACTAACTAAAAATTATGTCTGTCAAAAGTCCCAAAATAAATGTCAAATGTCCAATGCCACAAAAATGCATCCGAAAGTTCATTAAACATATTTAAAACTTTAAACCGCCATTTACCGATCCCTTTCTGCGATTAAACAAAACGCAACAGAGAAATATGAACCCGGCGCGGTGCGAGATCGAAACGCATTCGAAAGCTCAATTTGCTTCATTTCAATTAGTTTTGTTCGACCGCACAACCGCAATATCTCCGAAACTATCTCGCGAATAATTCAGACTGCGACGCGGCTTCATTCTGCATACTATCGTCCATCTTTCATTGGAAACCCTCCACTCAATTTCCAACTTTAACTTTTACAAAACAGAGTTGAATTTACTTTGTGGTTAAATTGAAAGTAGGTCGTTTCAAGACTGCAAAGAGCCAAGAATCCGAGCTAAAAGATGACCGCGCGACGATTTTGAAAATACGACGAGCGAAACTTGAAGCTCTGATAGCTTTTTGCGCTCGCCGCTCGAAATAATCGCGCTTTTAATTATTGCCCTTCTAATTGGTCGGGGACCCTCCGAAGAATGTGTGAAGTTTTTTAGGGGCAAATTGATTGAATCATGAAAATTCTACGGCGACATCACGACTTTTTGGGAATGAGGAAACGTGACTTGGAAAGAAGGAAGAGTGACATACAATGGTCGCTTTAATTTTTGCACACAGTTTATCGTACAAATGGGAGACGTAAAGCCGAAAGCATTAGCTACCAGTCAACCACACCTATGTCAAAAGTTCCAACTAAACAGAGTAAATGCCTACGTTAAGCCTTTCTGAACCTAGTATCTATGTACCCACATGAAATTATGTTATCCATACTAATATTATAAATGCAAAAGTGTGTCTGTCTGTCTGTCTGTTACCTCTTGACGCTTAAACCACTGAACCGATTGAGATGAAATTTGGTATGTAGACAGTTCGAGACCCTGGAAAGGACATAGGCTACATTTTGTCGCGATATAAAAACATCATCATCAAATTTAAGAGCTAGGCTCTTGTCGGTGGAGTTTTTTCCATTCCTCTCTGCTTTCCGCCCTTCTCTTAACCTCCTGATACGACCCGACATTTATCTTTTCTTTTATTTGCTGCATGTAGCTTATTCTTAGTCTTCCTCGCTTCATTTTTCCTTCTATTCTTCCTTCTATTATCGTTTTAATAAAATTGTCGTGTCGAATCAGGTGGCCTAACATTCGTCCCCTCCTACACTCTATTGTTTCCATCAATCTCCTTTTTTCCCTAACCATAGACAAAACTTCTTCATTTGTTTAATTAATTTAAATAATTAAAAAATAAAAACATTAAAGGGGTGAAATGGGGGATGAAAGTTCATATGCAAATCCAACTCTTGCGCGGGCGAAGTGGCGGGGAACCACTAGTAGTACATAAAATACCACGTTTACATTTTTATCCGACTCTAGAAAAGTCATGGTCAGAGTGCCGTAGTCGAAAGTTTTATTGAGTAAGAACATAATAATAATAATTAATAAATTGTTTCAACAAACACACCAATTATCTAGCCCCAAATTAAGCGTGAGCTTGTGCTATGGTGACTAGGATAACGGATAGAAATACATAAATACATATAAACATCCATGACTTAGGTACAAATGCTCGTGCTCAGCACACAAACATTTGCCCCTTGCGGGATTCGAACCCGCAACCGCCTGGTTTAGAAGTTCGGTGCGCGAACGACTACACCAAGACGGTCGTCAAAACATGATCTTTGCCACTTAAAAACTACTTAAAAAACGAATAAAAATTAAAGAGGCGACACTTTCGCAGACAAACAATGTAATTTTCATTACTTTTCGTTTTATTGGCGAAAGCGAAATGAACAAAATATGTGAACTACGAAAACAGCTTTTATTACGGAAGGAATAGAGGCGGTCTCAAGGTCAAAGGGGGGTAGTCTGATGTGCGGCCTTGTGTACATCAGACTAAACTTTGTCGATGAAAACTCGCCTCTATTACTACTGTATTAATTCCGCAATGTTATAGCTTGATATGCTGTTTGTATAGTTAAAATGTAGCTATGGCAAGGATGATAGCAATTCGATCGTGTGATAGTTCACGCGTGCGTCTGCGCACGAGACGCGCGCTCTAGGATCCCAGGGCTGTACTTGTTCAGTTATTCCGGTCGGGTACCCCGTATGGGTATCAGATACGGGGTACCCGACCGGAATTCGGGGAAATTGGGGATCCGTTTTAACTGTTACTCTTTTCTTTGAACAAATCACAAGCTTTTTCGGTTTTCTACTTATCAGTTTATCCTTTTAAGAATATAATATCTGTGCAAATGTTTTATTCGGGGAGCAGTACAAACAGCACATTTGCAGCGTGATAGATAATTGTATCCTGCACTAGGTTTTTATTAAATACCCTTCGTTACTATACCTGTGTCTTAATTATATCTATTTTAACTTCAAATATTAACGTTTCCAGTTAACAAAGATTTTGACAACCCTAGTTAAGCCCGCCGCACACGCAACTCCGGCGCACCTGCGTGTCGTGCGCGGGCCGCGTTATTTTAACATTTGCTTCTTAAACCTATAATATTAACATTTTTGCTTAAAGGAAATATTAATTATTGTAATTTGTTATTGAACTTTGCAATACAATACGAACAGCTTGAATTTACACACAAATAATTGCAATTTAATACTTTAGCTTGGCTTACAAAGGCAAAAATGTAAAAAGGCTTGTTTATCCCGTTATTAATTCTGTTATAACTATGTAGGGATGACAGCACGTCAAGCTTAACTGCCGTAGTTAAGCTAGACGTTCTGACAATATTTTTCGTACATAGTAATATGGCTGAATTTGCGACGAAAATGTGTAGTTGTATGTGCAGCAGATCACTGAACAAAATTACTCAATATTTTTAACAAGTCTACCTTTCATCATTCTTTAGATAGAAAAACATCAAGACACATAATTACATGTCAAAAAAGAATTAAAAACTAGATAAAGCCCAATGTACACTGTGAGTATCTAACCTTATTAACTTTGAATTTGCCACCAACCACATAGTTCTTTTATTTCGTACTTATTATAAGCCCAAGTATAAAGAGACATTCGAGCCACAAAACTAACATGTGAACCCTGGCTTAACTTCATCTGGACAACGGCTTTTAGTTCCTAAAAAGAAACTCTTTTATGAGTAGTCAGCTGGCAAAAAGTATACTGACATGTCATAATGGCAGTGTTCAGGTCGCCCCGTTTTTGTTGACGCTCCCGAATCGGCACGGAGACATAAAACCGTATTGCTTAATACTGATTATTACGGTCAGCAGAAAAATTGATATACTTTCGCAGATACTTTCTTCTTTATTTACTTAATTTTTCAAAAATACTTATACAAATACCAAATTACAATTTTTATTACTAGGTTTAATGCTGATCACTACTTCAGGGGTTGTAGGTAAATTTTCAGTATTTTGATGTTGAACCCATAATAAAAGTTGTTGTATTTGATGAGTAAAAGCTACACCATCAATCGCAAAATCAGTGGAAAATACAATATTTTGCTCTAGACCACTGATCAGCTACAGTATTTATGCAAAAATCATATTTTATTAGATTTACATGCTAGTTTCGTAGCAAAAGTTGTTGTATCAGAGCAGAATCACTCCCTAAAAGGAATAGTTCATAAAGACCTTATACTTAAAAGCACCAAAGCCAAATTTTGCACAAAAGTGTATATTTGGTATGTTATGGTTTATGGTGTACTATACTTTTCGATATTGTGTATTTTTGTGACTGAAAAATGCTTAAAAAGTTAAGTAGCTTAGAAAGGGAAACCTTATTAGTAAAGACAATGTACGGACAACAGCACATAAACCTAAACTGTGGCATCTTATCCAGTTGTAATACGGGTGATTTTGCACCGAGAGAGCAGTCTGATGAGTTGTACACTGTACTGGAACTGTAATTGACATAGGTTCTTATCCAAGATTAGGTTAGCCAGTTGTCCGAATCTATTCCGCCATTTGTGTTTAATTTTATATTAGACGCAAACTTTATCATTAAAAACAGATAGGAAAGGTTATTCTACATAAAATCGTATATCTGTATAAAAGCTTTATAAAATATATTATAGATATTTTATTAATGTTTTATTGTGATGCTATCCGTACAGTATCCTTAGGCCTGTTCACACTGTCACATAAATTGACAAGAGAATCTGGAGCCTTCAGGATCACAAAATTTTAATTTCAACCGACGGAATTATTCAGTTTGTAATTTAAATAAAAAGCAGTCTATAAACGGATCATTAAATTACTATCAAAATGCGAACAACTGAGTTAGTCGCCAGACACAGAAACCGAATTATAAATTAATTCTAAGAAAGATACCGTTAAAACATACGTAACATATCTTTAAAAATAATACGTACCTACTTTTAAACAGAGGATAGTAGGTGACAGTTCATATTTTTACTGAAATTTACAGCCTTAACATCCCAAAATCAAGAAAAAGGGTAAAAAATACAGACATTTTATCTGAATAAGTGGCATTAGGACCTCTTACCCTTTTTTATTGGAAGTTTAGATTGGAACTATAGATTTACTTACTGAACATTCTAAAAAATGTGAATCTGCCCATTGAAATAATTTTTTTGGCTGTTTTTTAAAATCTTACAGTATCACAATTTATAGCCAAGGAGTAATCCCTGTGCAGCCTAACAAAATAAAACTGCTTGCTGAAAGCACGCATTTTCTATCTCTTTAGTTTTTTATCTGTGCAATATCAAATTTAATAGCAAAGGCATATCGGCCGTGCAGCCTAATGAAGGATCGCTGCGGGCTCGGGTTTCTCTCGTTAGCGACGCCTGTTGTGCAGCGTCTTGTTTACTAAAGAAGTTTATAATAAGAAGGAAAGCTTTAGAAAATATTAAAAGCATGTGTTACAAATATTTTGTGATATCCACAACACATAGAATTCTGAAGAAATCTTCTAGTTCTTTTTAGCTTGTCGATGGTAGAAAGAATAGGGACTAAAAAAAAGTATGCTTATCAGTTGAGCCCATCTCGAGAGTTTACCAGTAGGCTTACCACCAAATAGATGTGATCACTAAATTAAACTACACTAACTAAACAAACTATACAACTGCTGCACATCCATACTAATATTATAAATGCGAAAATGTGTCTGTCTGTCTGTTACCTCTTGACGCTTAAACCACTGAACCAATTGAGATGAAATTTGGTATGGAGCCAGTTCGAGACCCTGGAAAGGACATAGGCTACATTTTGTCGAGATATAAAAACATTAAGGGGGTGAAAGTTTATATGGAAAATCCAAATCTTGCGGGCGAGGTCGCTGGGAACCGCTAGTTGAAATATAATTTAAGAAACACTAAGCTCTACTATATTGAATCAAGCGTTTAGTCTGTAAACTCGATCAGCAATAAGTGGCAGCACTTAATAGGCGCGTGCGCACATAAAGAAATCAACTCGGACAATAACTTACTGCCTACTTGCACCAAAAAAGGCACGCACTTATTTGTACTCAAGGATTAAACAACTTAGACGCCATTTTGTGTAATAAGCACATGTTATTATTGACATACCTACGCACTTACTTGGTTTACAAATATCGGCTCTATGGAATTTTACTTTACCTTAGAAGCTTTATTTGTACATAATCCTAGTTCTAATGTAAGTAACATTACTGTTTTTCAAGTGTGTATAATGTTTAAAACATCATTTTTCAGAAGGATTTCTTCTTGTTTAATTATTCTCCCTATAAAATAGAAAGACGACACATAGTTCATCTTGAAGACATTCTTTACGCTTTGAGTTAGATAAACTTACCTCCCATATTGTTTTAAGTCGAAAGTATAGCGCATTTTTGTTAGGCGACACTGAAAAATCATCAAATTTCACACCTAACTGCCCGAAAATTGACGTTTCGTCACCTGTCACCCACGAAAAGAGTGAACGCGACGGACGTGTCGATCCGTCGAACTCTTCCGAAGAGTGAATGGGCTCGAGCGACCCGTCAATTTGTCAGAGCGACCACCACCCCGTCAGTCAGCGAGCGCTCCCAACCAGCTGAAGAATGGGCAGCGATGACGGCGAGAGATATACGCGAACGCACCACCGATTAGGCCCTCTGCCAAACCGAAACCAGCCGATGATTCACGAAGGTGAACGAACCGGCCCGAACGCTGTCGTGTCAATTGTTTTCTTAAACGGACACACATTTATTAGAACATGCGGGCTTGAATTTCGAACTCGATTGGATAATACGCTGATAAACTGTGAGAGACCGTGTTTGTTTTGGCAAGTAAACTGTGGCTGACAGCTAAATGTCAGCTTCTGGAGATATGTTCAAAATTTAAATGTAGGCTAGAAAACACACTTACGAAAACTGCAAGGCTTAATTTTACTATTCAAAAATCCTCCACATTCTGTTCTAAAAACGTAAACCTCATTATTGTCGTAATTAATGTTTACACCGTAAAATACGTCCAGTGCACTGTATAATTAACGTTTAGAAGACATCAATTTCACGCTCCCCGCTTCATTATTCATTTGCCGTTAAAACATGCAGGACTATGCATATTTAAGCGAAATTCAGACCCACATTTTTCCGCACGATAACACAAACGACACTCGAATTAGATTTATTGCGAAATATCCCCGCTGGCGAGACGATGACACCGCGTTGTCGATCACTTGGCAGACTCCCCGCGCATTCTGGGTCACAGACCAAGATCACTTGTCCGAAAACAAAACATTAATTGTGGAGCCTGCCTATTCAAAATTAAGGTCCAAATTTATGTGATCGCTGGCTCCTGACCGCTCCTATAAAGTGCTGTCGCGTATAAAACATTCAGGAGAGTCAGGTATTGCAGAGTTAAATCTGGTCAGGTACTGTGTGACCGCAGACGGCCCTGGACCTATATTTGGATGTGGGCTAACCCAGAAACATGCACCGGTCCAGTTTGCAGAATCCAAGAATAAAACATCCCAAATTGAAAATGAAAACCGCAAAAACTTGCAGCGAACTAGTTGAGACATTTTTAATTAGGCATCGTAGGTGACAAGCCTGTCATTGCCGATCTCGAATCTGTTCCATTTTTTACGGGACCTCGTCCTCTGTCAACAACAATGCATCATTTATCACATTAGTCCCAATCGGTATCCCAAGAATCGATAATTGTTAGAATCGATGTTCACAATGAGTATCGATTTACAATCCCATCTCGATCGAGACAATGGCCTTTGGGTGTTCGGTTGATTTACGAACGCTCGTTATGAGTACGGTAATGAGTTGCGCGGGCGCATTTCATTTACATCACGTCGATTACACGCGGCCATTTTTAAATTAAGACTCCTCGATGATGAATAGGAGCGGTTTAAAATGCCTTCGGTTTGAGTTGGGTGCTTTTTACTTTTTCCTTTTTAAGATTTGTAATATGTTTTTTAATGGTCTCTATGCTTTTGTTTCAGGTAAGTGTTGTTTTTGATTGAGTAGTTCTAGAGCGGCGGTTCGGTAAGATTATTTTATTATCTACTTTTCAACTCTTAATTTAATGAGGTTCAAATTGACATTCACCATTAATAAATACCGACTAAGGTGCTTAAAAAGTTTTTGAAATTGCTTTTGAGAATAACGAAAACGTCAATGCATATTTATCAGCGTCAATTTGTAAGTATCGAATGGTTCATTATAACAATTATAGCAACTAAAAGGAAACTATAGCTGAGTCACGCCGCAGGAGTGTGTAAAACAAGCCCGCTCCGGTTACCGCATAAAGGAGTCCCACAGGGATCTATTCTGGGTACCCTCTGCTTGCGTCTCGAAATTTTTTTTCCTCATCTCCTGCCACTAAGTGATGTATTTATAGAAATAGACGGTGGACTGTTAGATTTGTATTTAGTTTTATCTTCTGGTAAATCAGTAGGAGAAGTTTTGATGATTTAAACTAGTATTAGTTTTGTTATGGCTTGTTAAACAGTGACAGTAAAGTTCCAACTTTAAATAACGCAAATCTATAATTTAAATTATATATAATAGAATAATGCCAAGTCATATACTTTATAGTTTCGCAAAACTGAGAACACAATGGATCCTAGACATTCATTTGCAGTTAAAACGATTACATTACTAATAGTGAGTCTCATAACGAAAATTCATTAAAGCTGCGCCATTAATTTTATTCCGCACCCAATGCAATGCCATTACGATCGTTCCTTACCAAACAAACAAATCTTGCAATTATCTTAACGGGAAAAGCTTGTGGAATGCATTATTCAATCAAATCCCGCCTCTGCTGCTATCGATTTAAGGTCTCCCAAACCCGCATCGTTTGTTGTTGACGCTACTGGTGCAGTAGTAGCTTTCATATCATTAAACCAATCGAAAATCGGCGTTAACGCGTAAATATTAAGATCACTGTCAATCGTTGCAATGTTTCGTTGCCTTTGGGATCCCTAACTTTGGTTTCCCCGAAATTCTTAAGATATTGAAAGATTAGCAGTAGGCTGCGCTCAGGATGTCCCCATAAATAATACATTGGTAGGGGACTGTGATGGATCGTCTGTCTGTCTATCCGCATTCTATTAGTTGGAATTCTTAAAGGGTGGGTATAAGGGTGGTGCTATTATTAGCGGGGACCAATGTTGGCTTAGGAAGTGATATACTCTCCTTTCATTAATTCTGTTCCGAGTAGGCATTACGAATGTCATGTAAACAGATTCAGGATAAATCATCTTGGGATCCTCCCTGATAGATATCATTTATTGTTTACCTCTTGAATGTGTCAATTGCAATATCTGGTAATGTGATGTTCAAAGCTGGATTTGTACAAGATGTAAAAAATCGAAATGGTTCTCTTGATGCTAAAATTGGCTGAAGTAATAAAAATAGTATAAATGCTGATTGATGAAGATTTTATTAATTGCAAGTCATTTATGAACACATTATGCAGTTCAATTTGAATAGTTCAATTAGCGTCTAACATTCGAAAAAGATGGCTGTCTTGTAATAATTACACATAATATAAATCACTGCTTTTATCTCTTCCTCAAAATCTGATATTAGCTGTAATAAAATTAGCAATAGATCATAAATCAATATGTGTAGTTGCAAAAATGTGTATTCTTGATATCAAAAACCATGTTACATGTATGTATGGTAGATATCAAGCGATAAGGTGATAAGCAAGTAGATTATACCATCTTTCCGAATGTTAAGTGACCGATAACTGAGCCTGAAAAACACGTATTTTGATAAGAAGCACTTAAAGATAAAATGTTTCATGAAAAAGACATGATTTTGTGTTAAAGATACAAGGTTTTGGGCGATCCGTATATTTCGTGTACACACCTTAAATACAAATAAAGGCACATGACATCGTGATTACATTACGTTCAAAATGTTAAATGACAGAAACTAAGAAATAGGATGTTGTTAGTACCTAATAACGATAAAAGTATTTATCTGGCAGATGATACGTACTTCTTAATGATGATAAATAAATCCGCATACTTACATACACTAAGTAATTTCATGGTTATTATAAAACTTTAACTACCTACTCAAAACGAAATTGGAACTCTATTCAATGAACACTTAAGAACAGAAAGTTCTGCTAATGCGTATGAAAGTGGACAACTTTCAGTCAGCGAAAGGGAATAAAAATTGATGAGTCCAAGTTTCCAATTTGCCAACACATCATCGGTTTATTTTATCCTCTTTTCTATTATTCATCTCCGATAAAACTTGTAACAAAGGGCGAGTTGGAGAAGTTACCAAGTTGCTATTTTTACTTTTACACAAACTGACGGATGTCAGGTGTGAAATTTGTTCTCCCTTTTATATAATTCAACCTTGTCATCAGTTTGAGAGATTAAATGGTTTGTTTTCAGTTTTATGGCATCAGTTTTGATATTTTATTAGCTTATTTTTTTGAAACATTGATGCGATGATTTGTTTGTTCATAGCTTCCCAGTTTTAGCCGCCAGTGTAGCCAATAATCTTAATTTGATTGTCTGTATTAAGGTTCATTAAAAACATTACGGGATTTCAATCAAAGTATTTAAAATAATACCTAGTTTACTGTGATTAAGAATGCACTGTTTTAAACTTTCATGTTAATTATCATTAGAATAGTTATTTACGGGATTGCTACCATGTACCTTTTTATTTTCGAGTTTCCGATATTTCGGCGCTGTTGCAAGCGCCATGATCACGGAATAACTGAAGATCTTGCGGGTGGGATGTTATGGGCAAACATATCGGTCTACCCTCCTTCTAAGTCTTTTATTGCGTTCACCTCCGGTACCACTGTTTGCAAACTCACTATTGTCTCGCGTCTGTTCTCGACACACAACACTAACAGTATCCGACCGCGAAATCTATTAGTGTTGTGTGTCGAGAACAGACGCGAGACAATAGTGAGTTTGCAAACAGTGGTACCGGAGGTGAACGCAATAAAAGACTTAGAAGGAGGGTAGACCGATATGTTTGCCCATAACATCCCACCCGCAAGATCTTCAGTTATTCCGTGATCATGGCGCTTGCAACAGCGCCGAAATATTGGAAACTCGAAAATAAAAAGGTACATGGTAGCAATCCCGTAAATAACTATTCTAATAATTGTAATTAAGAATATTCTGTACCCTAAGGTTATCTGGAATGATTGCTTTTAGCGACTGCCTACTGTGTACCTGCTAAACTTTCTGAGTAAATTGCATTATTGTTTCTTTTGGGGTGTGCCCTGAAGAGTTATCTACCTAAATATAATACCTAGTAGCGTTTTAGATCCTAGATTCATTAGGATTCTTGCGTAAATCTGTGGAACTAAGAAGTTATAGATTGCTCGCTATCCAATGAAGCTTTTCTGATGCCGTAAAATATTCAACTTACTTTTGACTGAACTCTTGGTTATATATATATATATTCATATATATATATATATATATATATATATTTAAAATAGTTAAAGTATTTTAAATATCTTCACATTATTCTATAAATTCCTCTGCCCAACCGTAAAAGCGTCTCCCGGCACTTTCCACAAAGGTTATCGTCAAACTTCACACCCATTTGCTTCATGACGTGTCGCCAACTTTCCCGGCTCTCGGTCGGTCTCAGGGTCTATTCCCGGGTCGGGCGCTTATCTGACGCATCCTCAAATTTTCCGCAGTGTCTCCCAGGGCTCACCCTCGGACCAACTTTGTAAGTTTGTGATTGGGGCAAGTGAGGGTAGAAAGAGTTTGATTTTTCGTTTTTATTTATGACTAATGACTTTGTGCTTGCTTAGCCTCATCTGGTTTTATGTGATAAATAAGTTTAAGTTAGAAAACGTTTGCTCAGTAAGGCCACACCTACCACACATCTGGTACCTTTGTCTCTTTAGTAGAAATTGGCTGTTTGGTAGAAGAATTGGGAAAAGTGAACAAAAGGAAATATTTTTTATTAAATTTCATGTCACTAGATGCTGAACAAAAAAAATTCAAGTGAAATGATGAACTAGAAACACTAAAAAGGACCATTTCGAAACGAAAACTACTCAGTTCTAACGCGAACGTCTCCAAACTTGCACCACCCGCAAAAAAACTTCCGCCAATATCAACTTTTTATTATTGAAAGTATTTATATTATTTCACTGTCTCCTTTTACTTTCTCGAAGTTCGGGCGGTTTAATACACTTAGAGAGACGTGCTCTGAACTCCAAGGATTCTTTCAATCATCCTCCCGAAGTTTCGCATTGGACTTTGTTTTTATACGCAAAAGCTCTTCGGCTACAATGCTTTTGCATTTCGTTAAAGAGTTTTGCGTCCCAATGTAATGTTTGGAGTTCGTATGAAGATTGTAGTTTATGTTTATACGTAGCACCCGTATTGGGGTGAAGTATTACAGACTTGGGATATTTCTTATAGTTTTGGTGGATGATTGTTGGTGAAAATTATTAGAAGTGTATTTGTTTCACATTACCTAATTATTTTACACCTGGTTACTAATTAACTTTTGTTACGCCTTGTCGTGTTTAAAAAAAGTTTGGTTTTTTTAAAAAAAAGTTGTTTGATCGTGTTGTCTCTAAAAATATAAATGCGTGTCCCAATAAGTCTCTTAACTATAAGTAAGGTTGCAATTTCTATCTAGTGTTAGACATAGTTTAACTCGTCCTCAAATTTTAAAAGGAATGATGTTTTGAAATAAAAATTCTTTACTCTGCCTTCAAACCTGAAAACCGCACTTGACTTCCGCATTTTTGTCGATTTCTAATCAACAATGGGGTAATCCGATAACTCATTAATAGCTAAGGAACACTTTAAACAATATTCGGGAGGGTAGCTGAGGGGGAGGGAGTGTCGGGTTACACACAAACAAACGATCAGGCCTCCATTCATTGCGAATGAGTGCAAAAGTAATGTGGATGTGGATATGGCTATGATTTTTAACAATTTTTGGAAAGAAAATAATATTTTTGACATCTAGAACCAAAAAGGGTTGTTGTCGTCTTTTGGCGAGGCAAAAGCAGTCGATTTATCATTTTAAGAAAATAGTTTTTTTACGATATTTTTATTAAACCCAACTTTTAAAACATGGAAAACCATGTTTTTGAGTATTTTTTTGAAATTCAGGCGAGACCCACCTATTTTTAATGTAGATGTACTAACATCTTTATTAAAAATTCAAATCCATTTATTTATTTGGCACGGAAAATGTTTGGATGCTTAGGTTATAGGTACATTAAAGATCAAATGTGTGCCAAAAAGGTCCCTGCTCAGCAAAATAGCCATCTCACCACTCACCCACTTGCCAGTACGTCTTACATAAAAAAAACTTATTAAAAAACAAACCATCTGCTCTTCCCTAGTCTTACGCGCGGCGAAAATAACTCGCAGCCACTCCCTAAAGTAAAACAATATGAGGGCTACCCTCCGCGGTTTGACAAACTCTCGCTAGATCTACGCCGATTGAATATGTGCGAGGAATATTAGACATCCCCGGGTGGATGTGATTTTAGTTTTGGGTTTGGTGACAGAAGGGTTAGTGTAAAAGTAAGAAAACCTGGCAAGTGCGAGTGGAACTCGCGCACTGAGGGTTCTATACGAAGTTGTGTATTTGCATACATTTTTTGGGATAAATAAATTGTTTTCAACAAACACACCAATTACCTAACCCCAAACTAAGCGTGAGCTTGTGCTATGGTGACTAGGATAGCGGATAGACATACATATATACGTACAATATATTTTGGATGGAACAACAATATATTTTTAAAGATTTTTGAATATGTTTCCTTTACTTTTTCTGTAACACTTCGCAACGTCCTTTGTGTCTTTCATGATTCTAGGTCAATTTTTTTAGGTCCCGGGCTAAGTGTTACAAAATAAGGCTTAAATGACCTTATCTTATGTTTTCGTGGACTAAAAAACTTGTTTTTTGTACAGCTTCAATTAATCGCATGCAGACAACTTTTTACTTCCATGCATTGAGAAGTTATCTTGCCCGACAGACAGACGGACAATAACCATAAGGTTTCTGACTTTTCCTTTGGAGATACGGAACCCTAAAACATCGATGAAAATAGGTCTCTGTGTTGTACCAAATTATGTGCCTATAATCTAAGTAAACACTACTAGTTAAAAACATTTCCCATCCATGCCTACTCTCCACTCACCACAGCCATAGGGAGCGTGTCAACCAAAGTTACCGAACACCTAAAGGCAAACTATTTACTCTGCATCCTTGTGCCATCCAACCCTTGTTGAACAGTAGTAATCTCGCATTGAACTACCCTCAGGCAGCCACCACTCCATTGTGAGGTCCCCTCGCCATGTCGCTTAATGATTTTTCCTATTATTTGTTTTTGTTTGTTAATTGCTCTTGGTTTTCTCCGGATTGTTCGCGGCAAGTTTCTTCAGGCTCTATTGACAATGCCACGTGGAAATTCAATTGTTTGCGGTCATTATAGGAGATTATGGATTTATTGTTTGGATAATAAATGTGCTTTTAGGAGTTTTCATATTCTAGAAACACGATGCCAGCTAAAGGCCTATACTTATGATTTTTTCTTATGTCTATACTGACTATCTTGACACTGAAATAATTTTGACTTACGGCATTTAGTTTGCTAATTATAAGTATCTACATACCATTTTCCTGTGATCTTAAGCATATATTATAAATAAATACATTTTCTTTCCCAACAAAAAAGGTCCTAGCTACTCCATTTTGTAGTTGCCATTCCTACTAAATTAACTTTGAGCCTTACTACTAAATATACTGAAGGTGTTAGTGGCGCAGTGGCGGCAGCGCTTTGGTAGTGATACCAAAAGTTAAGCAACCCACGGCGCGGTTGTGATTGGATGGGTGACCATTCCGACCATTTAAGTGACGTCCATGACAAGCATCTCCGTGCTTCGGAAGGCACGTTAAGCAGTTGGTCCCGGCTAATATCTGTGGTATTAGTCGTTAAACCTAGAGGCCCTAGGGCGGCTTGATAACTTCTGACAGTAAGGTTTGTCACTTGCCTTACATACACCCCTCCACCAATCCGCACTGAGCCCGCGTGGTGAAGTATGGCTCGATCCTCCTCATAGTTGAGGTGAGGCCTTTTCCCAGCAGTGGGATCTAATAGGCTGACTTTTTACTAAATATACATTCGAGAATTGTCTCAAACAATTCTCGAATGTATATTTACTTTGAGTCACATGCTTTGGTAATAAATCAAAAATCCAAACACTCATTTGAATCCTATTCAATATTCCTAACTCTATCAATCTAGATAGAAATCCACCACAAGCTCATAAAGTATTGAATCCAACTTACACCGCTGATTAAGTCAAACAGCGCCATCAGAATAGCATTAAGCTCTAAGAAGCAGAAAATTTCAATATCAATGCCTCTCTTCGAAGACACGTGTTCCGCCTTATGGCACTTACAATTAAGCTTAAAGCTCCGGTTAATTAAGCTGGCCGCATTGTCGCGGGCCTTGTAAGCTAGTGTTGTCCAACCATCGATAGTTTTGTTTTCGATGGTTGACCTTTTCAAGATGTCGCAGTGCTATCGTGACGCCACGCGTCAATACTTTCATAAAGTGTAATATGTAAAAATATAGTAACACACTAATTATGTACTGTACACGAGTAGAGAACATTCACCCTGTCGAACACCCTGGGGTTGGCAAAACATGAGGCCTTAAAATTAGGTATAATTGCAACTATTGACAGTCTTAAACAATTGGATTGGAAAACATGGATAGCATTGATTATTTTTAGTGTACTGATTGGTACTACTAATAATTATTTAAACGATCAATGCTATCGATAGTAGTTCTTGTTCTCTAGCGTCGTCTGTTTCTGTCGATACAATTAATGCGTGCTATGGATGCATTTAATTTCATCATCAATAAAAATAAAATAATTTTTCACATTTAATAATGGATTTCCGCAAAGTAACGCCTGATTTACATAAAAATAATCAATTAACTAAATATGTACACTTAACAAAACTTAAAAACCTACTTTTCAAAAATGTAACCGTGTCCATGTGGCAAGGAAGCGAGAATGCTAGCTGCGTTTCCGCGTTGGATAGCCATACTTAGCCTCTGAGCGAGAAACGGGACAGCTTTTTTGTTTTCCAGAATTGTATTTAATTTAGGGGCTATTTTTCGCCTGATTCCATTAATTATATCGATATTTCATTTATCGATAGTTCAGCAACACTAAACTGGCTTCATTGTCGCGGACCCTGTAAGCTCACCACAATGAAAGCTTCGTAAAAAGCCCATTCAACCGCCGCCATTGAAGCTACAGTTTTTAATAAACACGTTTGACAGCACTTCGATTGAAAGTTGACTTGGATTTGAATGTGCGTTGGTGAAAGTTGGGGGATTTAAAAGGATTTAAAACAATATTGTAGTAAAACAAATAAAGCTATGAGATCACAGCTGCATATTATAAGTAAAGCTTTTCAAAACGAAGCCTTGTCAGGAATTAGGAAACATTTTACACACATTCAAGAGTTCAGCATCTTATGCTTAAGTTACTTCTTTCTCTGTTAACTAAAAAGCTGGTTAATGCGAAGTTTATTGTTAGCTATACAGTACTTCTAATTACTTTTTCAAAATGTTCATACATTTTATATAATTTTTACATTTCCGATTCCAATTTGGAACATTTTACAAAAGTTCCTTTGTACATGATGTGAGCAAAAATTTAAAAAACAGACCAAACGTTATGGTTTAAGAACACTGGTGGTCTCGGTGCTACCAGATCCAGAAGAATTGTAAAATTTTTAAAAAAGTATGTCAACTTGGCAAAATGGCAACAGCTCATGATACAAACCACAACAATGATGATGCTAATGTAGTAACAGACGTCAATTGATATGTGCACCAAAATGACAAATCATGAAGCTCTAACGAGGCATCGAATGCAGAACACTCATTCGCAGCAAACGAACCGTGGTCAAACAGTCATTAGGGTCCGTAATATTACAGCATTGCGCTTGCCTCATAAACATAGGTACCTACTCTGAGGACTCACGCTAGATGCGAAGTCCTATTTGTCCTATAAAATATTAATCTACCTATCTAATGGTGATTTTTATAATTATACTCAGCTTTTGATTCTGTTCCTTGATTTAAATTATTTCACTTTTCACAAGCTTTTTTATAGTTGTTTTAGTATAAAACGATCGACTCCTTTTTGACGCTATTTCAGATTAGAATTGACTACTTTACTAATAAATAAAATTTCTCTTTATTTAAATACCGAAGAGTCGGACGAGCGAGAAATAGAGGTTTTACCCGTAGCTCCAACCTCTACAGTACCTAATTTTGTATAAATATGAGGCAAATTGAGCATAAATCCAGCTAAGGTCTTGTTATATACAGGGTGTCCCATAAATGAAGGATAATCCCCTAGGCACAGATAAGTTACATCATGCTTCATTAATGCCAAATTGTTTTTCAAGTAAAATTGTTGTCATTTTTGTGATTTTCGTTATGAGTTTTTATTATTTATCCTTCATTACCGGGACGGCATATACAGGATGTATATGACAAATGTAGCATGTTTCTGTTGGTGCAATTAGCTACTTATTGGTGGTTTCTGCTTTCTGAAGCTCCTCATCTTCCTCATCTTTGGTTTTTTGAGGGGTTATAATGAACCATGAAACAAATTGGTTACATTTTTAGTGCCCCTTTAGTTTTCCATCCTGAACATGCAAAGACTTTCAAAACACTTCTTATATTGTAATTGTAGGAAAAGTCGTTGCTTTTAGCTGTCTCCAATCTCAAAACAGAACTCTACATAAAACATTAGGTATACTGGTGTGATTATCATGTTTCACGGTTATCAATTCAGACCTGTCAAATGCGATCAGAACTCGACTATATTTTCACGCTACGAACTAAATTAATCCAATCTTTGGTTCCGCTGGACTGGCCTGACGTCTAGTTTTTCCAGTTCTACATTTTGCTGGGAAATGTCTCGAGCTTGATAACGCCATATTGTCTGGTGAGATTAGCTTGATGTATTGTAGGCTTTATACTTGTTATTTATTGTCTCATTGGTGTAGTGGTCAGCATGCTGACTATTACTGATAGGTCCCGGGTTCAAATCCCAGGTCGGGCCGAAATTTGTTTTTAGGTTTTTCTGTTAGTAAACTAGAATGCATCTGTATTGCGCTCTTACTCGTGCACATTAGTATCTTCCTCGCAGTTAACTAGCTCGCTTGAGACTGGCCACCGTTTTGGTCGAAATTTGAAGTTCTAAAGCTCTACTTTTGTGTTACGGTTATGACGATTATCCTCCTTTATTCGTTTTTATTGGACACCATTTTACAATGTCATTTGTAAATGTTAGCACCACTTAACAAATAAGACGTATTCGCAATCACAAAATCTCCCACTTTGATTGGACTAATTACAAAAGGTTCTGGTCACATAAAAAGGACAATACCACCGCGCCCTAATGGCGGGGCTCGTTTGAATCTAGCAACGATCTAATTTGAATAACACCAGATAAACGCAAGTTAAATAATCAATTAGAATTAGGCTCGAGTGCCGAACTCATTAACATTGGTGAGGGTATCTTGAGGTGTCAAGGAGAGGACCAAAGAAAGTACCTGCCTAATTTGATTTGACAATTTAAGCACCACGATGTTAAGATGGGGAACAAATGGTATTAGTACCATTGCCAATAGTTGAAGATACTAGTTGCTGCTTCGTTGGCATAGCGACCCAAAGTAGATCTTAGCATTCGACACTAGAAGGCCAAGCCACTCTCCACTCTTTCCGGTCCTGCGCAATCTTTTGCCAATTTTGCAGTTCACGTAGGTCCTTCAGGAAGTCCTTCAATAGATAAAGATATTTAGTGTAATTTACGAGCGTCAAATTTTCGCGTTTTTGTCTAATATTAGTCGCGATCAGTTGATATCCTTCCTTAGTAAATTCTACATTTTTCTAGGCAACTGACAGCTGTATAATTTACTGTTTCTAAAACATTGAAGTCTGGTTCGTTTCGTTTCTTCATCACAAAAAGAGTCGGCATGTATAGTCGGCAGCACATCAGGTTACCCATTTGAACGACGAAAACAGCTTTTATTGCCTAGAGAATAGAAGCGGTCTCAAGGTCCAAGTGGGGGGTAGTCTGACGTGCGTTAGTGTGTAAAAATTAGTCTTTTAAAGTGGTCTGTTGGGAATCAGGCCTAAAACCCAATGTCGACTGTGGGGGTTGTATTTGTTTATCGCTTGGAAAACAATAAGACACTGATTTTGAATGTCTTTCAGGCCACTTCATTTATTTTTGGACATAAAATAATAAAATTCAACCACGTCCTCGTCACGACACCCAAGTCGGACTATTAATAACGTCTCGAATTAGCTAATCAATTAGTGGTGGCCGGAAGAGTGTTTCCTTGGCTGCGTACGCGCAGGCCACTGCATTATGTATGCGCACCGTTAACGCGAATGGGTAATGGGGTGTGCGTGAATATTTAGAGTTAATATTGATGCTTACGACGAACGAGGAAGCGACAGTCTGGCTAGCGTCTGTTGTCTTTGGACTGCGTTGTGGTTAATTGTCTATGACTTTAGTTAACTATCGCTCCGTCTATGGTACCTACTGACTCTATACTCTTGAAGGGTTGAGGCATCCTTTTGGCCCTCAAAGTTAGACTAGGCTACTTTTTGCCTAGTGCGCGAAGGGATTGCACGAACTGATTCCATGGGCCACTTTTTACTATGGGGACATAAAACGCAGGCCCTTATGTCGTTGACGTAACTACCACTAATACGCACCAAACGTTATGAATCTACATTCCTAGTGGAACTCGTTGCTGGTTAAAGTAAAATAAAATAATAAATTGTTTCAACAAACACACCAGTTACCTAGTCCCAAACTAAGCGTGAGCTTGTGCTATGGTGACTAGGATAACGTATAGACATACTTATATACATTTATAAACATCCATGACTTAGGTCCAAATACATTCGAGTCCGTTGCGCGAACCACTACACCAAGACGGTCGTCATGTCCTGATCAGTATGATCTGGATTTATTTAATAAAAGAGTAAATAGGCAGTCATGACACATTCTCAAATAGCTAAGCATGACCCATCCCCGGCCGCATCGCCACTTACCATCAGGTGAGATTGCGGTCAAACGTATGACCATCAATTTAAAAAAAATACTAACTACTCATTACCTAATATAAGACGGCCATATTTCTTCTTCTTCTTCTTCTTTAGGGGTTGTGGCAATGTGCGTTGCCGCAATTTTTATTCCGCCAATGTCACGTGTGTGGAAATTGCAAGGTGTGGGTAAACTAAAAACATTTTTATTTTTATTGACAGTAACAGTATCTATTTTGCTAAGCAGGTTTATCCTAAAACAAACAACACAAATAAATACAACACAGTTATTTAGGTTGAGAATAATAAATAAAATATAGATAGATAGATAGACAAACTAGTAACATTTAGTGTTAGATTAGAGTATGGAGAAATAAATAATAAATGAACTGGGGGAGGATGATTACAGGGAACAGGTTAGAGTTTAATATGGTGTTTTTTAATAAATTTTGCCAGAATGTCAAGAAAAGAGGAGTTTGTTAGGGAAAGGATATTGTTAAGACTACAGGGAAGGGGAATATAATCAGGACGGCCATATTTACATTTTATTTGATTTGTTATTTATTTTTAACACGCATTTAAATATAATTTAGTGTTAAAAACAAGGACTATTTGCTCATCCAATTACACGAGTCTTTGAAAACAACCACTTCACGTTCGCAAACAAAGCCGCCGCAATATGCTTGTATTCACACATCCCCTCGCCGCTCACAATGGGACTCGAACCCGGGACCCTCTGATTAGGCAGCGCCCGATCCCAATGTAATGAGCCAGCGTTAGTTACATTGTATTGGCTTAGATTATTTGATGTTAATAATGAGCATAGCTAAGGAGCTTTTGCTTGGTGGATGTGTTAGTTGAATTACCCGCTGCCCCCCCGAAACGCATCAAAAGTAGTACATACAAAGTACATATGGAACTGTAAGTGAATTAAGATCTCTGGTGCTTTTTTGTAGAGAAGGTCATACATGGACCAAATCAAGGAAAAGTTAGGTGTCGTGTCGTACCAGGAAGTCAAGGAAATGACACTGAATAGAGAGGATTGGAGAAGACTCCACCGACAAGAGCGTAGCTCTTAAATAGATAGATAGATAGTGCTTTTTTCCTTTAAGACGTTGTCCGTATTTTTGACAATAATCGGTATATTTTAGTCTTTAGTAATGTAAGGCCCTTTAAAGAGATTAAAGAACTTTGTTTCCATAAAAAAAACCTTACGCACAAAATCACTGCATCCCTGATTGTACTCGTAGCTCCTTTACCTGGTAACTTATTTAGTCTTACTAATATAGTCTGCACTGATTGTACAAGCGACAGCAAGACAAGGTAAACATATTTATGCAGTTGCAATAGGGTAGTTTGTAAAAAACTTACCTGTGTTGTGTGATGTGCCTGCCAGAGTACTAGAGCTCTATTTTTGAATCACTCGCGTGACATACTGTTGGCGAATGCCACATAGTTTTCATTCTACACATTAAATTTCTTTGCGTTTCCGAGCGGTCGAGTGCAGTCGATCGAGTGATTCAAAGATGCTTTAGATGACAAACGAATATCAGTAGAAATCTGCACGCGAGTAATTACAAAATAGAACTCCAGAACCGTGAATAGTACTCGTATCTGACGTATTTATACTGAGAAGCATTATACCCCTCGCAGCGATATTCCTGGAGCGCGTGAAGAAATCAGCATTCCCTCAATCAATCGCGAATGTTCTTTACTCTATTAACTTTTTCAGAGGCGCATAAATTAACATAATTAAGACATGGAAAGGCGCAGACCAGTAATTGAAATGTAGTGGTGATCACAGTGGAAAATATACAGTAAGTTCACTTGTAAAAAGTAAAATATTGTTTTTAAATTTGTTTAGTGACAATACCAAATTGCCAACAAAGACTTTCCATGCAACCTACTGTCAGCTGGTCGGTGAACCAAAAATAGTATTGTGCAATATTTCCTTTTAAAGATTTGTAGGTTATAAGTACTAAATATAGAGATAAATAAATATAATATACTAGTGGTTCCCCGCGACTTCGCCCGCAAGAGTTGGATTTTCCATATAATAAACATTCATCCCCCATTTCACCCCCTTAATGTTTTTATATCATGACAAAATGTAGCCTATGTCCTTTCCAGGGTCTCCAACTGTCTCCATACCAAATTTCATCTCAATCGGTTCGGTGGTTTAAGCGTCAAGAGGTAACAGACAGACAGACAGACACACTTTTGCATTTATAATATTAGTATGGAAGTGTGGATATAGAGATAGTGTAGCCATATTTTTACAAGTTTAAGTAATGGTCTTAGATGGCATGTATAAAAGCAATTGATCTAAGTACAAGCTGCACTTATGTACTCATGTGCTGCAACGATATCCGTCAAATAGCTTAATTAGGCTTCAGTTGCACAAACCGTAGAAATAGATAACCCGAGATTAGCGTAATGATACCGCGGGGTAATAAATAGAGGTACCAGGGCGGCATGAGAGCAAGGAGGTGAGATCGCTCCCGATACCGCCGTAAAGGACACTTTGATTGAACGGACCGGACACACAGATAAGGCGCCGGCTACACTATTTGCATACTAAATGAGTCTGTATTAATTTCGCTCAAGCACTAAGATAGGAAATGCTAGTGCGTACCGCGAAAAATGGTTTTAATTAACCAGCCGTTCGCCCTCTTAATAGCTTAGCGGAATGTCGAGTGATAGTGCTCCCTATGTCAATGTTTGCTGTTTAGTTTTTGATTAGACTTTTTGCTCAACTGATTTGGCGCTATCTGCTTGAGAACGGGGCCAGTTAAATCAACACTCGAAAACGTAACCGATTTTGAGCTTTAACACCTTGTGACATGATTGAGAGATTAACTGCCAATTATTGGGTTAGATTTCGTGGGTCGGTGAACCATAGGCGCCACGGGTTTATTTGTGATGTGCATCACGAAGGTTCGTAAAGCAGAGGCGATAAAACCCGACCTTGGCCCACGCCAGCCATACTAAGTGTCATACTAATTGAGGTACCATTGTATGGGATTTTACTGCCCGGAAGATGACCTATATGGATGAGTGATTACTTCGTTTGTAATAGAGAAGCGGCTGGGAATATTGATTGGGAGACATTATGGTTTGTCGGTTTGTTTGTATGTGTGATGCGTACGATTCGGTTGTAATGGCCTGTTTGGTGTACAGTAATTGATTTTATCCGTTGATCGACGACCGTCTTGGTGTAGTAGTTCGCGCCACGGACTTCTAAACCAGGCGGTTGCGGGTTCGAATCCCGCAAGGGGCATATGTTTGTGTGATGAGCACGAGCAATTGTACCTAAGTCATGGATGTTTATAAAAGTATTTAAGTATGTCTATCCGTTATCCTAGTCACCATAGTACAAGCTCACGCTTAGTATGAGGCAAGGTAATTGGTGTGTTTGTTGGAACAATTTAAGAAAGAAAGAAAGTACTAAAAATTAAGAGTCATATAAAGAGACACATTACATGCTGCGTTAAATAAATTCAACAAAAAGTACCTATAGTTTTTTTTCACCCACAGTTTTCCATCTTATTTAAACTTATTAAAACAAGTACCTATATTTATTTATAAAGAAATGTTGTTCAACATCATATACCTACATTGCTCTGATCACAGAGTAAGTTGCCATTTCAAAGGTCTTGTGTTTTGAAAATCAGACACACTGCTGTGGAATTATGAACAGACATTAGAAAATACATATAGTTTAATAGAGACTACTATGAGACGATAAGCAAAACATATTTTTTTGCTTTACTGAACAGACCGCGGATCGAACCCGGGACCTAAGTTATGGCAACACCCTGAACTACACGACCATGAAAATAGAAAAAAATTGCTGTTAATCCTCGTTTTTATGATTTTTTTTACGAAATTAAGCACAACTTGATCCTTTGCAATAACAAAAGTTTTTAGTTCTTAACCTTTTTACACTGTAAATTGCTAATCGAAAGAAAATAACTACTTCACTTCAAAAATCGAACCCACAACTTTTCGCTATCCGGGTAACTCTCTCGGCTGAACTACTAAGTTAACTCGTCTATTCCTCACTTGTACGATTTGATTATAAAATGAAGTAGGATATAATCTAAAACTTTTAATCGTAAAACAACGTAAAAATGTGAACGACAATGCATTCTAAAACGACTCCACGCGACGTGACACGAGATCAAATGACAACCAAATGTCAGCGCTTGCGCATATAACGTGAACTTAACGTCACAATAGTTCATTTATTTTATGTTTTCTAGTAATAATTAACTTGTTCGACGGTTTTGAGTTATTGATTTTGAGCAGCTAGCTCATAGCTTGTCATGACCAGTAATGGTCATAGGTTTTTGTTACTAATAATTTTTATTTTCGACCTTAAAATATCTATGGGTGCCATGAGCTCAAAGCAACACCTACTCTCTGCGTGTTGGTATCTGTTCATAAACTAACGCTCACAATTAATAACCAAGTCTAGCTAGGATTAAATCCTATTAATTAATTGCGTATTATTTTAAACAGTTTACAGTAGCCATAGCAATAGCCATAGCCTGTGTGAAAATATGTGTTAAATGGTTGGCAAACGACCGAGACTGTCTTAAATCTTTAATCCATCTCATCTCATCTGATATGATTTTTAGGCGTCAAAGTGGTTTTCAGGTATGCTTAACACAGCCCAAGTTAGTAAAACAAACAGATAGCTTGCCCGGTTTAAAGACAAGGGAATCAATAAAAAAGCAGTCGCTTAATTTAGAATTTAGAATAAAGACCGCCCGTTAATGCCTAAGCAAGCATTTTAATCGTGTTTACTTTTTAATTCCTGCCCTTAGGAAACATAATAATCCATTCAAAAATCCAACCGAATCCCGTCCACAATCGTTCAACCCTCTACTATTGATGTGGGGGCTGCAGTGTTCAAGAAACAAAGAGGGTCTTTTAGGCCCGTGCCAGCCGTCAGCCGCAGACGCACAGACGCGTGCGCAGATCGGGTTACACAGGTGGAGATTGGAGGGACTGTGAAACAAAGGTTTAGGGTTAGTTATGTGAAGTCTAGGATTGTGCAAATGGCGTTGATTTAAGTTTAAAAGATTTCATAATAGTCATATACCTCATAGCTGAGGGTCGTGATAATGTGGAATGTGTGGCTTTCTTGGTAATTTTAATGGAGTGGCTTTGACTGCCTCGTTGGTCTAGTGGTCAGCACGCTGGGTACTACCAACGAGGTCCCGGGTTCGAACCCCGGGTCGGGCCGAGAGTGTTTGGGTTTTTCTGTCTTGAAATTACTCAGACACAGCTCCGGACTCAGGAAGTTGGTGGTGTTAACACCCCCGTGCTTCGGAAAGCACGTTAAGCCGTTGGTCCTGCGCCTGATCTCTCTACGGTCATGTCGGACTGCCGTCTCACCGAATTATGAGAGTAAAGAAACAGAGGGTGCACCTGTGTATTGCGCACACACTTGTGCACTATAGTATGTCCCGCGCAGTTGGCTAATCTCTGTTGAGATAGGCCGCCGTAGCCGAAATTCGGCTAGGAGGACATTATTATTAATGGAGTGGTTTCCTTACGATGTTTTCCACGATGTCTGGTGTGAGTGAAAGGGACGGCTACGAAATATTTCGATTCGAACCTGAGACTTCTTGGATAGACGCCAGCTTGTTGACCTTCAGACAATTACCGAGCAGTCACCTTGTCTTGAATATTGAAAATGTCCTTTTACATACGAGTACTTCATTAAACCAGTATGTCTATAATATCCCCATCTGAAATAGCCCATAACTTCTTTCGTCTGTGTAAACAACGCAGTACGGACGACATCACGTTAAGGTAGACACTGCCACCTTATGCAATTGTTATATGGGTGATTTTGCGACAAAAAAGTACAGTCTTGTGTCCTGCCCACTGTACGGTCGGCAGCACGTCGGGTTTCCCATGTGAACTACGAAAACAACTCTTATTTCGTAGGGAATAGAGGCTGTTTCAATTTTAAAAATGGGATAGTCTAAGGTGCGGCTGTATGTACAATAAGACGTATAGCCAAGATGACACCGTAGTAAAGTCTCGTTCGCCAAATTAATGGTAATGGAAAAGTCCGGTCCAACCCCGCCCCCCACTCCCCCGGAGAGGACGCTTTTCACCGGACACAAGATGGTTCGGAGATTGATCCTGGCATGCGTCTTGGCAACGATTCCTATGTTACATCTGTGTATTTTATAAAACAATAGCGAACCGTTGCACGCGTGTAATTTGAAAAAGAATTATGGTGAAAAAATATTTTAAATCGGTCCGTTAGTTTTGAGTTTAATCGTTACAAATCACAAACATACAAAAATGCACAGCTTTCCTCTTATATCAGTATAGATACTTACCTTTTTATAGACTAGCAGCTCCCCGCGACATCGACTGCGCAAAGTTGGATTTCCCAACCATTTCATCCCCTATTTCACGTATTACCACTTGGCAACAAAAGGCAGATCTTTTGAACAAAGTTTAGTTGTGCAATAAAGCATAAATAAACATCTTTGACCATCTCATATGCAAAATAAAACATGTACCCCGTTATTCCAAAAACTTAGTATCGGGTTTAAGACATGACTAAGTTATTAGCTAGCCAATTAGAAAAGCGCTTGTCTGTTAGGTTATGTCACGAATGTGTCATTCATTCCTCTGTTGTCGGCTTATATTTAGACCCATTTTAAACCTGGTCTATTTTTTTTGTAATAACACCGTTGGTCTTTAAAAAAAACAACAACCAAGTACTGCAGATCAGACCTAAGCATTTATTGATTTTTTAATTTTGGCAAGCCCGCTATTTTTTTCAACACATTTTTTTCAATGGTGTCGAATAATATTTGCAACTACCCAACATCGAGATCGAATAACGTAACAATAATTGCTAATTTCATTACTCGGGGTCCTACGTTTTCCCACGTCACCCGACACCGCGCACGCGCTCTCGTGTGAACTGGAACGTCACTATAATTGCGAGCTAGTGACGTATGTATAGCAACACTATCTGTCGATAAATGTGACATGTAAGATCATGCCCCCACAATGGGTAAGGCATTAGCAAAATTATCGATAGAAAGTAAGTAACATTTGGAATCTAATCTAATATTATAAATACCAAATTTTGTCTGTGTGTCTCTTCCCACATAAACCGATTTAGATGTAATTTCGTGGGGAAATTGTTTAAGACCCCGTGTCTGTGTATTATTTTCTCATTAAATTTCGCCTCAGCAGACTAAAATCTTTGGACATATATAAAACCTTTTTTATTGACTTAAAGAATCTACTAACTAAAGGTAGCTAATTTCCTTAAGCTTTTGTCGTGATAACAAGGGGTGGTATTAAGGCGGTAAAATGAAGGAGAAATCTTGCTTATTACGAGGGAAATCCGGAATTTAATTATGTCTTGGGATCTTTACCTTATTTTTTGAAGAACTATCGATCAACGATATTTTAGCAACACTTTTGTGTGTATGGGCCTGGATTCTTTCGACCCGGGTCCACGCGACCCCGCGAATGTTAGCGGGTTGATTAGTCCCAATTCAGGCGATTGGGAGTGTGACGGGGATGTTGCGGTGTCGGGAGAGCAGCGTATGGGTTAGGTATTGTTTGAGCAGCCATCATTCATAGGGTTGATGGAACGTTATCAAAAGGGCTTATAATAATATATCGTTAGGTAAATGAAAAAGTAATAGTTAGGTCCTTCTAGCTGAATTTCGACCACGGCGACGAATCTCAACCGAGATTAATTAATCCCCAAAATAAAAATACCACAACCAAAATCAAAATCGATGGCTAAGATAAATGACACCGCCTAAAACATGGTCTCTCTAAGCCAACTGTCAACTCGTATTTTTTGATCAGCTAACACTTTGAAGCACGTTACCTATCTTCCCATTTTGATTTAGTCTGAGTTTATTTTGAATATGTAGGTACCTACTATTTATTTGCAACATAGATTTTCTGTTAATGCGTCAGAATATATTATATTCCAAGAAAAACTTAGTGATAGTCTAAGAAGTTGACTTATCGATGTCGTTGACAGCTTTCTACATAGAAATAAATGTATTGAGAAGAAATTCCTTCTGTTAATAATCCCATTTACCAGACTGATATGTCTGGATTAAAACAAATTCCCATATTGGTTATAGAATACGAAACGACAGATTTAGGTGCCAAATGTTTTGGTAACCGCAAAAAACTTTCCCCGAAGGGATTTGCGCGTTCTGGGAATCGAACTGGGGACTGCAGCGCATATTGCCGGCTGTGGTGAACATGTTATTGTTTGCATGCCGCAAAATTAAATGGTAGTATGCGATCACTTTCTACTTAGGTTCGGTTACACCATCCTAATTTAACTAAAATCAATGATTAAAGGTATGATGTGAAAAAGCTCTAGGTAATGGTCAGGTTTTTATGACCCAGCAAGTTACCCCTAGAAAAGTTTTTTCCTGTATTTTTTAAATTTTTATTTTGAACTAACTAGATTTTGCCTGCACTAAAAGTCGGATGCTCTATAAAAACTTTCATCCCAAATTTCACCCTCCCAATGTTTATAATATCGCGACAAAAAGTAGCCATACGATCTTCCCAGGGTCTCAAAATATCTCAATTCTAAATTTCGTCTAAATCGGTTTAACGGTATAAGCATCAAGAGGTAACAGACAGACACGTTTTTGCATTCATATTATTAGTAATCTGTGGTAGGCATGGATATGGATTAGAGTGATTACTTGCTCAGTGGATTAGATGGCTTTAATCAAAGTAGTATTTTGATTCAACCTTGAACTGTCGACCGATTTAAATTAGGAATTACTCGTACCTATCTTCTGTTTGTTGATTTTTTTCAAGCATATTAACATGCCAGTACATAAAACTCTTTTCGCACCAACTCGTCGAAATGGCGCGCAAATGTTTTGACGGATTTAGAGTCTATAAATCCTCGCTTTCACTAACATTGCGCTTTCAACGAAATTTCAAAACCCATGCGGGCAAATAAATTAAATAATGCACAGCACCAACCGAAAAGTATCGACAAATAATTACAAGCAAAGGTGTTACGCATTATTCCGATCGTTAAACAAATGCACAGTGGATCCGCTAACGATACTAAATTACGCCCGCCCCAATGACGTGAATAAACAAAATTATAACAATAAAACCTCCATAATGATGAACTCGCGAACTCGTTTTCGATTCTCACATATGGTGTGAACGGAACGCATTAGCGGCCTCGCTTCCTGCCACAAAAAGGACCTTTTAAAAAAACAAACGTAAAACTATTTCGTAATTCGAAAAAGGAACGCTCCAGTTCTGAACGAGTATGCGCTCGCGATTTAAAACCTTCTTCTTGAAAGCATAGGGCGTAGTCATTTGAAATAATGAATTGAAGGAAGTCCTTGGAAACATGTGTTCTATATTCAAATTAGGAAAGAGTCTGGAACTGGAATAAAACTGTTTTGTCACGTAATCGATTTGTTTGTAGGTTTGAGTTGAAGCAACGGATCCCGGATTGGCAAGCGAACGGCGGACATCTGTTCTAAATACGAATTCGAATTCGCCGTCTGTTCGGTTTCTTTAATGATTATTGAAATTGCCAGTTGGGTTGTGCGTTCTATTTTTGAACTGGAATTTCTAAAGATTATTCCGATCCGATTTCATCAACAAGCAAGCTGCCAGTGTCAACACTTGAAATGCCGTAGGAAACAAAATGCTCTACAAGTTTGAGTTTCTCTGTTATTGCGATTTCCAATCTATAAAATTCATTTGCAAGTAAACGAAATGAACTGTAGTTATTATTAATCAGAAGTAGTATTTAAATTAGTATTCACCACGGAATTCAATTTACAAAACTGCAAATTGGCCTATCATAAACAATAATTAAGAATATAAACGAACAGTATTTTGTAATGTTCATTTAATAAAATAAGGTGTGGCGGATGTTTTGGGCAAATGAATTGTTATGAAAATGAAGTTAAAGATCGATTGGTTGTTCTTAACGAAGTGTTAAATCAACTTCTAGAAACTACTTATTTAGGTAAATGCCCCTTTAACAACCTAACTAATGACATCTGCGTAAAATATTTAAGGTTCTGAAATGTCAGCTATTGAGACCAGAAAAAATTTAATCTTTGCCTGTAATCCGAAGTTAAAACCTTTACTTTTAATTTATTGCTAAACATAATGAATGCGTAGATCCTGAATTAGATCAATTCGGGTCAAGGGTGATCTTAAGGATTACTATTACATTCAATTAACTCGTCCATTAGTTTAAATGGAAACAATGGTTGTGTAACGCTAACGATCGTTAGCAATCGGTATGTACGATTACCAGACCGATATATATTCCATTATGAATTGACCTTTTGCAAAATGAACTATCAGTACGACCAGGGCTCAATTAAAAATGGTTCTAAATTTTCGTCAAGGTATAGATCCCATTATAAGCTGAGCTCGTGTTGAAGGAATTAACGTTAAAACGAGGGCGCAGGTTGTAATGGACATTAACTTTAGTAACTTCGTACTGGCAATTAGATATGTTTTTTTCGGTAATTACCGGTATTCGAGCGGTAAATTGATGGGGATTAATCAAAGCAAAGTGCATTAGGCATAATAGGGTACGTATATTGCTATTACGCAAGAAATCGTGGGGTTTTCTTGCTTGACTAAATTTGAAACAAGTCGGAGTCGACAGTGTTACACCCTCGGAAAGTCGGTACGTTAAGCCGTTGATCCTGCGCCTGATCATCATGCCGGATTGTTGTCTCATCATCATCAAACTTTAATAGTAAAGACAGATACACAAGTCTGTGCGAATACACACTGTGCACTATGATATCTCTGGGAAGTTGACTAACCTCGTCATAAATTGTCGCTGTGGCCGAAATTCGGCTAGGAGGAAATCATTACATTAGATTTTATCATTTCTTAGTTAATAATAATGTCCTCCTAGCCGATTTCGACTACGGCGGCCTATTTCAACAGAGATGAGCCAACTGCGCAAGAAATATTATAGTGCACAAGTGTGTGCGTAATACACAGGTGCACTCTCTGTTCCTTCACTCTCATAATTCGGTGAGACGGCAGTCCGACATGACCGTAGAGAGATCGGGCGCAGGACTAACGGCTTAACGTGCTGTGTCTGAGTAATTTCAAGACAGAAAAACCCAAACACTCGGCCCGACCCGGGATTCGAACCCGGGACCTCGTGGATAGTACCCGCGTGCTGACCACTAGACCAACGAGGCAGTCACTCACCTTCTTAGTTAGTACCTAGACGACATCCTTTACGACTTATGAATGCTTTCACTACAACCCCCTAAAGATTTATGGCTAAATACATTTTCAAGGAAACCAGAAGTTACCAATACATTGCAAAGTTTCTGATTCCTATTTCATTAACCCATTCGGTTCTCATTAAACTAAGCGTATTCGGCGCTGGTCCCGATTAGCCGCTTGGCTAATGAGCCGGCGCGCACGCCACCGCGCCATTACACTGCGCGGACGCACCTGCTGTGCTATGTCCGGGGAGGTTAAGTTATAATGTTCTCCAAGCCGAATTCTTAGACCGACTAGTTTGAAAGCGACCCTCCTGCGCCTGCAAGACGTAAGGGAGGCAAGGAAGGGGGCAATCGCACGCGACTGTCGTAGGAAGCCCTTTTATACGCCTCACCAGTCCCCGCTGATATCTAGCATGCCTGGTTTAACTCCAGTGCCAGTGTCAGTTTTTCTCTCTTCTTGTTTCTGTATGGGCTATACGACTTATACAAAAACAAGAGTGAAAACTGGCACTTGAAATTCTCCTTTAATAGTATCTATCAGCTGATAGCTAAGTGACGATCAAGTATTAGAAGCAGCTCAACGGATTAAAACTTTGATACACCGACTGTATCATTTAATTTTGTAACACCTTTTTTGCAGTTTTAAAGACGTACCGTAGACAACGTTTATAGTAGACTTAACAAAAAATCAAAGCAAACGTGATAATCAACTAATCAATGCACAGTAATTCCTGGTACCGTCAAAGTTGCATGCAGTGATGTCTCACTCAGCATGACTTGACGCAACTCGCACGCATCGATCGATCAAGCCGAACGGACAGAACAGCTGGGCGCAGCCAAGCGTCACGCAACTGCTTTTGTTTTTTGCAGAACGTTCTAGAAGCTAGAAAGTTTGCCTTGAGAAATCCTAGTTAGAGACGTGTACATTTTTACCGACTGACTCCTTTTACTAGCCTCTGGACGATGTCTTTGATAAAGACATTGACAAGCCAAGGTGTGGATGTAGAAGTTCGCCATCACTAACAAAGCGTGTTAAACTTATCCCGTTATTCATAAAAATTATCAGACCTCGAACTTATATGCGGTTAGTTGTCACTTTCTGACGATACAAGTGTCACATGTGACAAACAAAGACACCGAATTTTGTGTCCAATAAGGGCTATAACAGCCATGTTGGACGGTTATGAATAAGACTATTAAACTTTTCGGTTCCTGGGTTGGAATATAAAACGTTCCAAATCAACATTACCTAATTTACTGATTACACAAACTGGAAAATATCATTCTACTTCTTTGCATGTATTTATTCAAGGCGCATGTAACAATGTTGACGGATCTTCGAATTGAAATCTAGGCAACTATGTGTGCGAAAACTCTCCCTCAAACTGGTTTGGTATAGCGGTACTACACGACCTGAATTAAGGCATGTATTGGCGCAGCCTCGTTACTAAACTGTGTTTGATACTTATATGAGAATATAGCCCGTTTCTAGCATCTCAAGAATATGCAAATACGTAAGTGCTTCTATGAGTCTGTTATCTGGATAAAGAATATTATTGACATGATTCGGAAATCGACTGCCTCGTTGTTGGTTTAGTGGTGCTAGCTTTTATACACAAGCTTCCGGGTTCGAATCTTGGAACCTAAATTAGTTTCTGAGTTTTTCTGTCTTAAAATAACTTAGAAACAACTTGGACTCAGGAAGATGATGGTGTTAAAGTGTGACATCAGCTTTGATGTTCAAGCGTATATAGATAGCTGCCCCCTTATCTCAGACTCCAATAGAGACATATCAGAGCATTTTAGGAATCTGTGAACCTTCTTCTTTTTTGTCTTTACCTTCATAAAGGTCGTGGCACTGATAAAATTCCTTCATGTCTGTTGCAATCTGTTACAATATTCTCTCACTGTTAAGCTCCACAGTCTCCTTTCGTTTGTTTGGTAGACAAAGAGAGAGAGAGAGAGACTGAATTTAAATTTAATCTTAGACAGGGCACATTGGAATTAAGCCCTTTGTTGTCTTTTGTCTGTTTGTCTGTCTGGGGGCGGGGGGCTGCGGTCGTCGAGATATTGGTTGAAAATGTCATTGCCAAAATTGTCAGGGTCTCACAGACACCTACGCTTAGTTGCGAGAATAGTTGTTTAATTATAATGCCTTCATCAGCTACTAAAGTGGCATTATTTTGACAGCTTTCCCTTTAAAACTGTCAAATTAATTCCACATTAGTTGCTAATGGAGGCATTAAAATTGAACGACTGTTCCTGTAACTGGGCGCTAGTCTAACAGTTTGGGCTCGCACTTGCCCAATGTGTTTCACTGTTAACATTTGACATTTCCTTGTCAACAGAGACCACCGTCATCGTCACTCTCTTACGGCGCCGTCAACGACGACGTGCGGTCCCCCGGCTCGGGCGGCACCCCTGGGCCCCTCAGTCAGCCCCCGCCACAGACCCTCGACACCAGTGACCCAGGTAAGCACAGCCCTAGAACTTCATCATCATCATCATAACATTATCCCGGCTGAGCACTCGCATGCGGGTGCCCAGGGTCCGCTTTGACTGGACCAGGATGTGGCAGATGAGGTAATTTCAATGGAGCGACTACTGACCTCCGTGACCCTGTTAACAGGGGAACCTGACCAGTGTGGATCATGGTTACACATTCAGTCGCCTGAATGTGTAGGTTTCCTCGTGATGTTTCCCTCACCGTAAGAGCATCGGTTAGTGAAACAACAAATGTACATAACTCAGAAAAAGTCATTGGTATATGGCAGCACGTGGGATTGAACCGGTACCTCCCGCATGAGAGGCAACCCGCTAGCCACTGCGCCACCGGCGCTCCTTGGAACTTCATCGAATGTATGTAATAAACATGAATCTTCTTCTTTTCGAGTCGACACTGGCGTTATATTTTTGAAGACCAATAATCGGCGACTAACAAAACATGATCAGTAGCGATGCACAGGTCTTCACGAGTCAACATGAATCTTGTGAAACTTCGAAAATGCAATGAAGTGCGAGTTTCTTGCGTTGTTTCTTCTCAGCACTAGCCCACAATATTGTCCTGAAGCAGTGGTAGGGGTTGATACGTGTACGAGAGCTCCTTGCTTGCGAATCTGAGTTTCATCAACCACCAAGTTGGCCGTATTGAAACGACTGATGTCTAAACTTAAAAACAACAGTGACCCAGGTTCTTATACGAACGGACTCCTTCCACCATATTGTCCGACCACTGTTACTCGTATTACTGTTTAGCCAAGATCCAAAGATCTAGAGTTTCGTCTCCATTGCTACTCCAACCAGTAAATTCTTAGTTGTACCAATAGAAACCTGACCTGTTTTGGATTTTATATTAGCTCTGTATGAAATGACAAAAATAAGTTTATTTCAAAACACTTGTAAAGAAAAAATTATGTGTAACTGCTGTTCCGTAAAAATAGTAAACGTGATTTCGTAAATACAAGAATCGATTATGATCAAATTAATCGATTACTACGGATGTACATCAACCGCATATGTATTATTTCCGCAACAGTCCAACGCCTGCGGGTAATCGCTCGTCTCCGGGAATCGAACCCAAGGTGTCGATGTACTTTGCGCACAAGCTACTAAGCAAGCTATACAAGACCAGCTTAGCTTGAGCCTCTATGTACATAAGAGGTATTTTAAAGAGAGTTCAGCTTATAATGGAATGTATGACTTGACTCCTATTCTCTGCAATTAATGCATGTAATCACGCAATCCTATTTAATGATACTCGGTAATGGATACGATGAAATAAAAAATAGTACATCTTTAACTGGACACCCAGTGTGGAATCATACGATATTGATTTCATTTACGGTTCTATATTAATTAGCACAGTTTTTAATCGATTCAAACATTTTGATTTGATAAAAAATGTAGTCTAACAAAATTCTTGTGTACGTCTCTAACTTTTAGATGTCTCCACACTGACTAATCCGATTTAAAGACATGAATTTGAAGCTGCAGCGTTGTCGTTGAAAGTGACAGAATGGCTGTGTTTCTGTCAAATTAAGTGTAATGTCAATCAATAGGGATGTTCAACACTAAAAAGCGTCCTACGCCAACAATTAACATGTCTCTGACGATCCAGATCTGACGAGATATGTCCACACCTCACACGCGGCCAATTCAGCCCTGACAAGCGACGTCGGCACGTCACTATCTTACAGCACCTTCGTCTACAAAAGGGAATTGTCAAATTCGAAAAAAGAACACAACGCGGTGACCACAAACTCGTATGTCAACGTTCGGAAATCAGTCACCAAAGTCGGGATCACTCGTCGCGACTCAACGACATGTTACGTTCTGAATCTCAACGATTGTCATGTAATGGCGCACGCAAATGACGGATGAGCGCGTTCTTAGACGCTCGCGACCGCTCACAATAGGTATTGAAATGAGGCGGACGACGCAGCGTGATGCGAGTATCTCTCCGCATCTCCGATTAACGTCCTCATATTCCTATGCGCCTGGTAATTTGTGTGGGATCGCATTGTGTATTATTCAAATTTGCCTTTCTGCTACACCGAAGAGCGCTCGAAACCCTATAAAAAAAATCTAGGTGTGACTTTACAAAAGACGCCATCGATGCCGAAGCGTTTGACAGCTGTCAAAAATGGCGACACGTTGGCGCGAAAAACTAACAAAGCGTCCGTGGCGAGCTTTTTTGCACATTTTCACGTAGTTTTGGTGTAAAAATTATGCTTTCGACACGCGTTTGTGTAATTGTTTGGTTTGTCGCGGCGCAGGCGGACGAAATGCCGGCCAAATTGAATTTTGGTGAGCCGCCGCTGTGATCTGCGGAAAACATTTGATTTTTTACTTTTTTTGAAGTTCTACCCAAGCGGAAAATTAAAATATTTTGTTATTTTAACTTAAGTCATAGCTTTGGTTTAAGTGAATAACAATGGTAGGTTTAACGATATAACTTTTTATAGATTCTGGTTAATAAGGTGACAGAGTAAAATTCCATTGGTGTTGTTGACAAATAAAAATAAGAAAGCACTCTCTACTGCGACTGATTTTGTACCAGGGCGCGATATCTCTCAAGAAAAAAATGATTTATTACATAATTATTACGCTTACTCATGTCAATAACAGTTAATGTCTTAAAGATTACAGCGCGAGTAAGTTATTGTTCATTTAATAGAACATTACTAAATATTACGACTACGATAACAGTTATAAAAATACGGTCAGTTTTGCGTTGGTGTTGGCATAGCTGCGTGCCAGGGCGGAGCACCAAAGTTTAAAAGCAAAACTGTCATGTCTGACCCCTTTGGCGCCATAAAGGGCTAACTGGCTCCCGTGAATTATTCAAAATTCAAAATTTCCCTATAATTCAATCAGGACAGGACCCACGTCCCGCGGGAGGGGGGAGAGGGTGCGATTATTTGCGAATTTAATATTAATTAACCGACGCGTTCGCGGCATAATTGCGTTTTTCAATTATAACTGACAATTATACGATGAAATTCGAATGAGACGAGATGACTCCGCTAATTGTCAATCGAGAGCATAATAATATTTTTCGACGAATATCGGAATAAGGCGGGAAATGAGTTTTTGCTTGATGAAGACCTAGACTTTACGAGCTGGACTGAATTTATTCGGAAAACATGATGTTATTTTTCTACATTTTAATGAATATTATTTTTGAACACAATCATTTCTACTCTACTGACAAATCAGTTTTTTTTATTTAATATGCATTTTTTCACTGCACTATACACAGCTAATTACATAAATTGGTTTTTTTTTTTCAATAATCTAAAACGAAAAATACACAGCTTACTGCTCATCACTATTATCTTGCCAATTGACATAAGTCCAAATGAATTTGTGATCCGCGTTCTGCAGTTTGGGCAAAATATGACGATTATTTTATTACAGCCGACAGGGCAGGCAAAAGCGATTAGCTCAAAGTCGCTCGCTCCGCTTCGCTCATTCCGCTCACGCGCCAAGAACGCTCCACAAGACCCTTCCGGGTCCTCTAATTTGTGATAGTTTTTTGACAGCAATGTGCCCCTAGCCAAGATGCAATCTATTCTGCAGAAAAGTTCGCTATCGCTTACAAAATAAATGAATATAACTTAAGTTATCAACACATTATGTAACTTTTGCGTAGGTAGGTGGTACATATTTTGAAATTGCGTTGTTGATAGACAAGTTCGAGCAGAAGCAGAATATATTGCATCTTGTCTAAGGGCTGAAGTAGTATATTTGCCGTTTAAGTTAGTAGAGTGATATTACATGTGCAGTTTTTTAAGTCGCCCAATTTATGGCTATCACGTTTTTTTAGCGAGTAGACTAGGTATCTGAATCATAAATTGCTAATGCTAAGTAACAAATTTCTTTACTTCCGAAGTAAGTGGAAACTTTCCCACACACCACATAATATAACCAGCTAGTCTGTGAACTTGCAAAAAGTCTGCATTAGTATGTAAACAAGTAGAAAAAGCTCTGTGTTCTGAAAGATGTTATTCATAGGGAGCGAAATAAATTCACTTAATCCCGGTCACGGTACCATCCTTTCTGTATACGTCACAGATAAATTCGCCACGGTTATAGACAATACAGCTATAGCCGTCAATTAAAAGTTTCAAGTGGATGGATGATGAGATGGCTAGCATCACGCTTGCTCTTGCTGTCATGCTAGCATGCGTGAGAGACAGGGTCGTCTATAATCCAAAATACGGCCATCGTAGACCGGAGTAAGACCTCTAAATCGAAACTCGTAGTTTTGGCTTCACTCATAAGTTTTTTAAGGGTTAGCAACCCTAAACTAAAGACAAATGACGTAACAATTCTTATTCCCCGCACAGACCGCTTAGCTAGGGCTACCTCATCATTATTTTAGTCACAGAATTGAAAATTACCCGCTCCCAGCGGACTACATAACTCAAACCTATCGAAACCAATAAAATATTAACCGGGTGCGATTTCCTCCAATTTTTCACTGGCACTAAGCATTCGGATCACGTAGGTCTGTACTTACTAAATGTAATCATAAAATTGTTGTTAATAATTCATGCGAAAGGGACAGCTGTAGGGGGGGAAAAGGGAGACGGATAGGTGTGGGAGCGGATTATTAAATTCTGTGAATGCTCACTTTGTATCTAATATACGAATGTGTTTAATATTAGATTAGTCGGGGCGAGTGTTAGGGTTGTCGATGGTGGATGACTCGTACAATTTATTGTTGCACAGAAAATGAGTTGGATTAATACAACTGGCCAAGTGCGTGACGGGTCACGAACAAGTGTAGAGTCCAAGCTTAGGGTTTCGTATGTGCTCGTCTCTTATAACTTGTAGTAGAATTAAAAAGTTATTTTCTATGGAGCTATGACAAAATTTCCCCATCTCTAGCTACAATTTTATGAATTGGTCGAATTTAACCGTAACTATATTACTAACCGGTGTTTTTCGTATGAGTTAGACAGATTTTTGAAGATATTAAAAGCACAGGTTATATAATAGTTACAACGTTAAAGTAAGATGGTGCAACCCAGTCTTTATTTTCTTCTGCGCCACGGACAGACATTCTACTTTAGACAGATAGACATAACATGACAAAACTATAAGGGTTACTGACCTAAGAGGCTGAACTTCTAGAAGGTACAATGCAAAATGACTTAATACGACTAGTATACGAATAGTTTTACCGTAAGTACAAAAACAATCTTTTTCCGCCATAATTGGTTCCTTGTAGGTACCTAGCTTCTTACTCGACGGATTTTTTTACTATTCTGTGGGAAATATTAAAACCAATCTTTCAGACGTCAAGCCAGAAAGACGTAAATCATACACTTGGTACATTGATTCCATTTATGTATTCAGCTTTGTGATGCCTTGTGTAAAAAATTTCTTGGTAGATCAATAGATACACTTTTTATAGCACACCACACACAATAGATACTACATGAATGTTCATGAAGAATAATACAATTTAGGCGGTCTTATTGTTAAAGCAATTGCAATTTCGCCCAGACAACCTTGGGGTAGAGGACAGTCTAAAAACTACCAAATAACAGCATTTTATTTGATAATTATATTTACATTATTTTTAAGTGCGCGACTTTTAAAAACCCTTTAAATAACAATAAACTAGTGAAACATTGAGTGGCACTTGCCGCCGAGTGGCAGCCCTGCCGGGTCCCTCAGGGGCGTGTTCCTCCTTCGTGATAGATTCCCGTTCGAGTTTCCCGAATTATGATTGGTTGATGGCGGATGCTCATTTGCTAGTGGAAAATGCGATTGGACTCACCTGCACCCATCATACCTACCTATAACTGTATTTAGGGCATCGGAATAGGTATTTATTGGAATGGGAAGGTGTGGAACACCCTGTATTTATTGCATGGTTCATGCAATGCGAGTATTGATAAAAGAAGTTGCATACAACTTTTAAAATGGCGTCAAAAGGAGCGTCATAAAAGTACTTTACGTATCTTTTGGAGGCGCGTGGGTGACACCACCAACTGACTCCGAGCTGATTTTCTCTATCTCTGTAGGTCCCACACATCTGAGGACCATTTATTATATCAATGTACGTACATGGATTCTAAGCTTTAGTGGGTAATGAAAATGGTTCATTGAGCTCTTTTACTTTTAGCAAAGTCATGGATGCTTATAAATGTATATAGTCTATCCGTTACCCTAGTCACCATTACACGAGCTCTCAAGCTTAGATTGGGGCTAGGTAATTGGTGTGTTTGTTGAAACAATTGATTATTATTATTATTACTTTTATGGTCATACTAGCAGTTCCCCGCGACTTTGCCCGCGCCAAAAGTCGGATTTTCCATACAAATTTTCATCCCCCATTTCACCCCCCTGATGATTTTATATCGCGACAAAAAATAGCCTATGTCCTTCCCAGTGTCTCAAACTATCTCTGTGCCAAATTTCATTTGATTCGGTCAAATAGTTTCGGAGCCTATTCGATGCAAATAACAAACAAACAAATCTTTCCTCTTTATAATATTAGTATAGAAAAAAGGCTACTCTAAAGAACACAAGAATTACGGTCCAACCTATAATTTTCAGTGACCTGTAATGACAAACACAAAAACAATCCACCGTGTTACAGTAAAACTCGTGTTAGTCGCAACACGGTCGAGTGGCCGTCAAACCGCAAATCGGGCGGTCTTCAAAACGGCCCGAGCTCGCGGCGGAAAACGAACCCGCGACTGTATCGGGTTACTGCGCTTGCACCGAATTGGGGGCAGGGTATAGTCGGGTAGAATAAGTTGTTATAGTCTATCCATCTGAAAATTGTATAAGTACGTTTTGTTAGATAGTTTTAACATAGTTTGGCTACATAAAATTGATTTGACGTTTAACCCTTCAACAGCCGATCACGTATGTGGTACGGGCAAATTACATGAAAAATCTAAAATCTGTTGTGTGATTGATTGATGTGGTTCTTATTTTAGTACCAAGAAATAGAATTTGCCGTTGGTTGGTTTGGTTTGGTAAAAATATTTTGATCCCTTATTGGCTACAGCCAGCTAACAAGCTTCACATGATTGATTGTGCAGTGCTAGGTGTTATTTATTAAAAACTGTGAATTTTGTAAATTTTATTTTAAAAAGTCGCATATTGTGTTGCTCAGTGTAAAATTCAAGAACTGCTGGATTAATTCAATTTTTTTAAATATTCATTTTAAAAATTGCGAGTAAAATAGTAAAACAGAATATCTGCTTTAAAAGCGGTCTAGAGTTCGCTGAGTTAGCTAGTAAATAATAAATAAAATATAAACCTTTTTACGAGACCGAGTGTACCACATGTGGTTTCGGGATTCTCGTAAAAGTGTAATCGTAATAGAGACGGAACAGTATCGTTTGTCAGTTTTGGGGGACCAGTGATCAAATTAACGAATTAGTCTACAAAGCCGCTGCCCCGATGACTTTGGTAAATAGAGTAAAATAACTAGTAACTCGGTAGGGTTAAAGTCTATAAGACCATAATATTAGAGTCTAATAAATCCATCGTTATTTTTTTATAAATAATAGGCAGTCAGTTGCTGATGACTACGTGTTTGCGCCTTAAGAAAAGCGGACATAATGCCAAATGGCTTTTCTACCGTTTTGTCTCCAAGTCCATTGTTTTCCGTCAAATAGAAAAAGCGTTGCTTTTTAATATTTAAAAATAAATCTGCTGCTTCAAATACTGTAAATTATAAACAAAATATGTCATATTTCACAATATCGGTAAAAAATATAAACCTAGCTCGACACCTTGTTAGGGACAGTCACTGATAAGTTGAAGAAAGATCACCCTTAGTTTGTCTCTGCAGGTTAAGTACTCGATTTTATGAACTAACTACTTATTCCACGTGAGCTACACAATTTGAATGAATTTTTACCGACACTTAATATTACACAAGTGCGTTACTTTCTTGGAAACTATGAAATATTCAGAGATGCGCTGGCGCATCCACACGTCGTCATAGCTTCCGGTGTCACTCAAAATTGTGATAGTTTTGGTAAATAACCACTTTATTGAAACTCTAATAACATGTGCCTTAACAAAAAGTGTTGTAGGGCTTTTTTTCCGTCATTAACATAGTTTTATCAGCATGTACTTTTAAAAAAAAAACATTTGTTCAGCCAAACATCAAGTCTAAAATTCTATCAAAACAAGATTTACTAGAAAACTCAACAATTTGTTTTTAGTAAATACAAGTTACAATTTAAACATTTTAAAAGCATATAGCCAACTAGAGAGTTCCACCGCCTATGTTTAATACAATAATAATAAGATGCAATCTATTCTACAATAAACCGTGTGAAACTCACTTGGGTCATCGAAACATCATGGGGCTTATGCATAGACATATTTTGACATTTCGTTTCGAATTTTTCACCATGTCTAGGGCCTGATTACTACATGGTTTTCTGCGTGGGCCTTTTTACCAGCAGACATATTTAAATCAAACATTCCAATCAAACGCAGCCGCAAATCTAAACTCAGCATACAAGTCCCCCTCAGCTCAGCCCCCGGCGTGTTATCCTAACAATTACTACCCGGACCAAAGGGGTTGCTCTCAATGCGCCTGCGACGCGTTTAATGCTTTTATTTATTTCTTTTGGTGTAAACGTAACAAATATCATTGTTGAGTGTAGGGCTGGCCAAAAAATAAGTGTCATGTCAATAATAACATTTTGGTGAAATTATTATCAATATTTTTGAACAAACTAAAATTTGCACTATAATTTGGTGCCAGAATTGTAGAAATAAGTATAAGATTGTGAGTTTAGTACGTGTCAAGTATAAAGCTCCCTCAAAGATTAATTAAAAATAGGATTTCGCATGTAAATAAAAAAAAAGTCAAAGCATAGTTTCTTTGACATTTCAGCACTTTTCTGAGGCTCATTTTTTTAGTTTATAATAGTGATGAAAAAAATATCAATTTTTTTTTATCTCACATTAAACGTTTTTATACACGCTGTTACTTTGCATCCTTGCCATATTTACTGAGGTAACTATATTACGGACACTGAACTCAAATCATTAAAAAAATGGTGACCTAAAATTTTGATTTTTTATCTGGATTATTTAATTTTATCGACAATCTGTTACGCACACCAATAACGATCGTAGCACATACACATCACTGTTGGCTGTTCATCGGCACAAAAGAGCCGCGGCGATTGCGCTCTCTTTCTATCATTATAAACGCCGCCCCTTCTTCTTCTTCTTTTTTTTCCCTTCTTTTATCTCTGTGAATATGGCAAGGATGCAAAGAAACAGCGTGTATATTTTTGACAGCCCTGAGCCCTATTTATGATGAGTCGTTTGTCGCTTCGTGCATTACGTTCAATGGTTCATTCCGACTGGTTTCAACTGAATGGGCCTACAAATCAGAAATAGAGGTGATGCTTTTGATCCGCCGTGACCGAACTTTAAAGTTGGATTTTGTCTATGGAGAAGTGTTTATAACAGTTCTGATATATATTAAATCTAAACTTTTTTACTATTTATATTTCAAAATTAAGTTTGTATAAATACTGCAATCCCGAAGAAACTAGGCATTCATACGAGTAAAAAAAAAGAACGCTGTAATTTTTTCTCGATCGCTAAAAAATTTAAGTCAATTTGTGCCACGGTAATATTATGCAATAATAAACAATGCTTTTTATAAATTGTTTACTGTAGACCAGAATTTATCTTTTAAATTTTTAAATAATATAATAAATGAATTTTGTAATATCGTAAATATTAGGTTCAGTTACAGTTTCAGTTGTTATTTTAGTGTGATTAGAATAAAATTCAACGTTTCTGTTTACTTTTCAATAAGGTACATTAGATCTTAAAATTTTAAACTAGTTACGTACCGAACATTTTCAAGAGCTTTTAACAAAATAACAATTACAAATCCAACAACAATGTAAATACGAAAGTGAACAGTGTTCTAACAACTAATTCGAATAGTCAAAACCATTATCCGAGATAACAAAACACTACAGATGAATGTAAAATTAAAATTATACGCGTCCGAAAGGGTGAGAATTACATCTGACGCGCGAACAAAAAGCTGTCAAAATGACAAAGTGATTCGTCATAGCTGTGACAGCTGCGCGCGAGAGCGAGTGCGTGCTATATGACAGTGAGGGAGGCAAAGCTATCGACTATTAGAAAGATCTGTAATGTTGGTAGTATTGTTATTTTTTCTAGGATTGGATGTGTAATCTGTGCATATTGTGCGTTAAGTTTTTATGTAAAGAAAATGCTCTAATTCAATGTAATTTAACCCCTTTTGTAATTTGTTATAAATTTTTTGATAAAAAAATCTCGTCTTAAAATGGAAAAAATAAAATACAATTATTTTGCTTTAAATTTCCGCTAAGACACGCTAGCGCAGGCACCAAAACCACACCAACCACAACCGTGTTGAGTACCAGTTATTAATTATAAGTATTTTTTTTTTGCAAAAAATATCAAAAGTCAAATGAAATCATTTATTCAATTTACGTGTAGGACAGAAAATGTCAAATATAAAATTAAAACAATAAATATTGCCCTTATAGGAGGCAGAGCATGCCTCCTAGGCAGTCTATTTAGACAATTACTCTTAGAAACAATATGATTAATTTAACGTATTAAGTAGGTAAAGTTAATTATGGTGCGACACCTTGTTCATTTTACTTCTTAGAAAATACAGTCCCCACAAGTATACTAGTAATTTATCTAGATACTAAGCCCGCCTTTTATAAAATTTATTTATCCAATAAAGTATAAGTAAATAGACACCTGCAGCAACACAAGTCACTTACTGCGCTGACCTTTAAGAAACCTACGCATTCCACTTTGTAAATGTAACAAGTTTTTTTTTACTTTCCAAAGCATCACAAACGCATTTTGAAATCTAATGAATAACAAAATAGTTTTGGCTACTGCATAAACTTAAGCTAACTACGTCAATTATGACGCAAAGTATTTGTGGCTATTGTCTTTACTATGATTTATCGTTACTATTTCGGCCCTTTGCTGCTGAAGACAAACAAGTTAAAATAGGCTACTTAAATAAATATTTCAAAGCCACATGTTAATAATACCGTCCATCCGGTTAGAACTCTCGACGAAATTTCTTACACCAAAATAGTATGGGCCTTGTTACAAAGTAAGGGTTTTTAAAGGTCTAGTTAAATTGGATGTAGTTAGGTGAATGTCTTTTGTGAAAAATTCCAGTAGCGTTCGAGCAATGAGAGAAATGGTGCACATTGTTGTATATGTATGAGATAATATGACTGGACAGGTTGAAGCGTGTACAAAGATTTTGAGATTGCGATATGCGACAACGACCTCACACTGAGAAAAATACACCGTTTTTTTATATATACCTACCATAACTTAAGACATCAGTTGTTCTGTAGCTTTTGGTTTCTTATTTAAACTTATATCAGTTATTCTGCTTAAAGCGAAATATGCTCGATGCCTTTTAAATGAATCAGAAGCTCAGTCAAGTAGGAGCGCGCTGAAAAAGTTTATTTTGATGTTAAGAATCCGATCGTCAGAGTTTCAAACCTATATTACCTGAAACTTTAGTACACTGTTAAGATAATTATGGATCTCGAAACACGATTAGAGGAATTCGGTTCGATAGAAAGTCCTCCTGAAGTCTGGTCTAACTTTGGCTTTTTTATATGTTTATTATGTTTGCTAGTGCTAAAATTTCGTAGCCTTCCCTTTTATATTCTGTCAGTACACAAGAACTATAGAAATATTTTTTTTATTTTGTTTAAGTTTTTATTCATGAAATAGTTGAAAAAAACATTTTCATGTGTGAGATCTATGAGTTTTGCGTCACCAAGAGCGGGTATTAAGGCCCAGAGGCTGAAAATCCAACGTTCCTCTGCCTAAAACCTTAAAAAAAAACACCCCACGGCAGTCCACTTAATTTTCTTGGCCACATTTTTCCGGCAACGCGTTTTCAGCCGCTTATTCGGAACATGCATCGACTTGGTTATGCACCCGGTGCACTGTGCACTATGGGATGGGAATGCGCTAGCCGCATACCGCGATGTTCCGCGAAAATTGCTTTTCCACTACGTAATGTGTTTCGGCGTCGCCTTGGAATTAAGATTACACTGTTGGCAGCCTTGACGCGGTACCGGCTACTTGTTAATATTAAGTTGGCAACGCTGAAAATGCTGTATTTTCGCGCTAAGTGTGCACGGCAATTTCTCAATCATGCATACCGTAAATTAAATAAGTGTAAAAGAAACTATATATAATGTTTCATAAAATGTGAAAACCATTCATAATATCAGATTTCCCATACAAACCTCCACAACACGCCTTTTACTTTTAGGTTACAAACTATCTTTCGGGATTAACCTATCTCTATCCGAAATATCATCCAAATCGGTTTAGCGGTTCTATCATGAAGAAGTTGCAGAAATAGACTCTTCTTCGCATTTTAATATTAGTATGGATAGATAGAGATAGCAAAAGTGAGCTTGTTGGTTCAAAAGATATAGTAACAGCCTTCAACCAAAAAGCTACATAAAACCTGCCAAGTGCGAGTCGGACTCGCGCACGAAGGGTTCCGTAACATTATCTACTTCATCTTAGTCACTTTAACAGCTTTCTAGTACTGTCTCTTGAACCTCGGACAGACTTGCGTTAGGTGCTAGGTTAATAATAGAGCCTAGTTAACCAGAAATACACACAAAGACGAGCATTTTCTTTTCCAAACATTCGTTGACAAAGATAACCTGACATCGTGTAGGGTGGCAACGCGTCCTAAAATTCTGGACTAATGAATATTGATATTTTTCAAACACAGACGGAAGCGTGTCGAACGCGCCAATTATCACTGTCGGTGCGCAAGAGTCGTCAACTTACGTATGCACATAATTTCACGCCTCTTACCAACCTATCACTTATATTGGCAACTTTTGTTTAAAACCATTGTGGTTTTCAATAATTAATCAATGGTTTTTGTCCAGATTTGTCTTTGAGGTTCTCAACGTGATACCAGTTGTAAGAACTAAGGCTGCAAGTGAAAAGGATTTTTTTTGTGATTTATTTTTGACATAAGTAGAACTTTCTGAAATTATGTGAATTGTGGTCACATTTGTTGGGATATATGGAACATGTGCTTTTCGTGGGAAAGTGTCAGAGCAAGTAGAAAACTTTTAGAAAATTTACAAAAAATGTGACACGTCCGAAACTGTATTTGTCTAAATAATTTAGACTACATCCATACTATCCATACTAATATTATAAATGCGAAAGTGTGTCTGTCTGTCTGTTACTTCTTGACGCTTAAACCACTGAACCGATTGAGATGAAATTTGATATGGAGACAGTTCGAGACCCTGGAAAGGACATAGGCTACATTTTATCGCGATATAAAAACATTAAGGGGGTGAAATGGGAGATGAAAGTTTATATAGATAATCCAACTCATGCGGGCGAAGTCGCGGGGAACCACTAGTAATACATAATTTTAAGATATACAATACATTTAAATGCAAAATAGTGAGAAGTACCCTAACACAAAAGGAGAATAACAAACAAGGCACGCTTGTCCATCACAACTAATTTTATTCATCGGAGTCAAACCGCCCATCCAGAGATAATGGTACCTCACTACAGTACAATGTACGAATTACCGCCAATGAGCCCCCTCCAAATATTTAGATTAAACATGGCCGTTCCCGCGCGTCCCTGACAGATGTCAATCTGACGGGTGTTTTTTTTTACTGGGGTTGCGGCGATGACGTTCAGGGATTTGGGCAGGGTGAGTGTTAGTGTCTATGAATTTAATTAAAGGTTAGTGTTGACTTCGTTTGAATAAAAGTTATTTTGATTAGGCCTTGCTACAGAAAAGCTTCAAAAGTAAATGAAAAAAGATTTTCGCATTTCTAAAAACGTTCTTTTACAATGCAAACGAGACGTAATTTTGATAATATTTACCTATTTTGTCTTTGTAAGATGGAAACCTATATTTGCTAGTTTATAATTTTAATTTTCCACAAGAATTATTAGAATCGCAATACATACTAGAACATCAATCATTTGTAAAATGTCTCCAAATTGCACTCACAATAATGACGCATCACGCGAGGTGTGCACTTATCTGTGCACTTTGACAATGATCACAGATGACACATCTAATAATAATGATAATTGTCAGTCTGTTGCACTTACCAGGGGTGCAGAACTGCAGATACAGACATAATGGGACGTTATTCGAATAAGAATATTATTTGATATCGACACGTTAGTGAGTGATTAATGTTTCGCTATCCGATAATGTTCGATTTAAATTGATTGATTGATTAGTTTTGTTTAAATAATTTTGATAGTAAGCTTCTTTTTACAAGTGGTAGTTTTCTTTTAAACTTGTAATACATACAAAACCAGTTTAAATTTGTTACAACTTTGGCTACTGTATAAAAAATACCGCAATGTTTCGACTATGCAACTTTATGTCTAACTTAGAGAATATGTAATTATCCTTCTTGGCCGTTTAAGAATAGAATCATCATTTCTGTGCATTCCTACCCGCTTACAAAATGGCTGCTCTCTAATAAATTTTCTTGTATTTTGTCCAAAAATGCGATATGGACATCTCGGAGGCTCGGCCCTCTACATTTGTCCAGATTTGGCCATCTAATGCCCACTCTCTTGATGCGGGTATAGTACTGTCCGCAAAATAGGATAAATTAGGATTTATTTATATTCTTGTAAAAAAATAAAGAAAATAAAGATGGTTATAGTGGTAGAGAAAAAAATATTTAAAAAACGTATTTTATGAGTTTTCAGACTATTTTTTTTTTATTACAATGCCTATTGCAGTTAGAGGAGAGTTTGATAAATCGTACTGCCATTTTAATCGTACCACTACTTAATTTCCCTCTCAATTAGTATTTTTTTCTACACTAGCAACACCAAATCGTGGCCTTGCGCAACCCCCCGCCACCCGCCATTTGTAATTGATGTGACTTGACAACTGTGCGCGTGAGTGAAAAACAATTTTTTTTGTGGAAGTTATTGCAAATTTTGACGTAAATTCGTACCACTCGCAGTTGGGTAAATTGTACTGGTACGATTTAGCCGACTGACAATTTGCTAACCACTGAAACAATCAATTCAAGAAACGAAAGCGTATCACTGTTACAAAATTTTACAGAAAAAAAAGACGACCTAAAGAAAAAAGAAAAAGTAGAAGAAAAGGACGACAAAGAAAACTACAATAAAGAAATAGACGACAAAGAAAATTACAATAAAGAAAAGGGACGACAAAGAAAATTACAATAAAGAAAAGAACCAATTGATTTCTTCTCTTGCTGAAATACATGCACCACCATCGACGTCGAAAAAACAATATATTCAACAGAAAACTACGCCTGCTAATATTAAAAAATACAATAAAAGTTTTATCACCACTGCCAAAAAATACATCAAAAAAGGAGAACACTATACAAAAAGCTATTGAAATAACATCAAGCCCATATAAACCAATTAACTAGAAGAGAAGATAAAGCAGAAGAAAGTTAAAGTAAAAAAAGGAAAGGTTTGTAAACCAAAAAAATACCAAACAGTGAAAAAAGAAAAGATAATAGCTATATCCAAGGGCAAATGCAAAAGTTTTGAGGAAACGATCCTCTTTCATTACTAGTAGCGATGACTCAGATGAGACACTTGTTGTGGAATTAGATGACGATGATGACAGTGATGATGATCTCGAAAATATATGTGGAACGTGCAATCGTTGTTACTATGATAAAAAGGGTCCAAACGTTGATTGGATTCAATGCATTCGCTGCCACCGGTGGCTACATGAGACGTGGCGATTTTTTGTTTGTTTTACAATAAGAACTATGCACAATCATTATATTGCAAATAACATTGTTAACAAAACGTTCATATTTTCACGTTACTGTATTAATATAGTTTAAACTGATCTCAATATTATAGTACAATCATGTTATTCTTATAAAAAAGCTTATAGATGTGTTGATAACATTGTTCCTTTATCACCTAAGAGGTTTTCATAGTATTTATTTATTACCTAAGAGTTAAAATTAAACAATTTTGCGAAAATTTTTACTGTCTTTAATTCAGTGGTACGACTTAAACACCCATGGTACGATTTAAAAACTTGATGGTACGATTAAAACGACCAGTCGGCTAAATCGTACCGATTGCAGACCTTTATAAAAACTCATTTTTAAGGATGTTAGAGTAAACATATAGAACTGATTTCTCGGGCTTAGCAAGGAAAAACATAAAACTTTATTTTGCATATCAATTAATTATTTTAAGTCTTGTCATAGTCGAAATATTTAAGTTAAAGTAAAAAGTGGTACGATATAACCGACTCTCCAAGCAATTTGTTTGCAAGTTTTATACGAAATTAAATTAAAGAGTCCCATCGGATGACACAGTCGATCAAATTTTGTAAGCGAAATTGAATTTAATACCTATTGCATTTTAATAAAAAAAAACAATTAGTCTGACTTAAAATCACAAAAGTTATTTTAGAAATACATCCATTTTCTATGATCCCTAACTCATGGAATTACAAAGAAAGAAATAGCATGTAGCTCTACCTACAACTTTAACTAAGAAACAATGGTTATAGTATCTGGAAATAAGAAAAAACTGCTCGATAATCACATGGTTTTGAGAAAACATTCCTTTTGCAACTTACTATAGAAATTCTAGACGCAAATACGTTTTGTTTACTTTTTCTGCTGACCACCCTTACCTTTAGTTAAAGCAAGTATTTGTTTGGAAAAACTCGCGGTCATCCCGCGGAAAATATATAGGGCAATAGTTTCCCATTGTTATCCACAGACAGACCGCCACGCTTTCATTAGTGGACCCTAATTTATGGGGGAGTATTCTTGGCTGTTTTCTTTGTATTCCTCTTTGCATGTTTGTAGTCTTTTTGACGGGGATCTTCTTTTAAAATATTTTTTTTTCTATAATGTAATAAATGTTTTTTTTTTGTTACAGGTAAGCAAAGAGTATTTTTGCAAAGAAGAACCTACTGGTAAGCGATCTTCACATTTCATTTTTCAAAATTAGAAAGTCATAATCACTCATTCATAAGTCTTAGATATTTATGTCACAGTCACTTATTTTTTTTGTTTCCTTCGGCAAAAGGAAAGTAAGCATTTTTTTTTAAATTTATTGCCATTATTAAAAAATCGTGTCCATAAATGGGACGTTTTTTAATTTCGGCCGATGATCTTCGCCAGATCTCGGCTTAGCCCCTAATGCGTCATTCGCGTCACGTCGGCCCAGGGGCGGCGTTTTATTCAATAAACACTTTTTAACATTCCCGTGACGTCACAGACCTGGTGGACGCAGGAAAAAACAATTGCCGTTTACATTATTTTTATTGCTCTATTCGTTGGTGGTATTGGATTAAAAAAGAAAATTAATTCTGTCAACATTAAATAGGATTCTTAAAATTTTCTTTGACAGTTTCGGTGATATAGTAAAAGTATTTTTTTTTTATTTTTGGTTTAGAAAATAAACAATAATGCCTATAAAGTATAAAACTAGAGAAAACAAAGTAAAAAATAAAAGTCTCCGAAATTTATGTCACAATTTCGCTGTAATCGTGCCCCATCTGTTGTGAGGCGCATCCTGTATTTTATTGACCACATTTCGTATATTTGTCGCGACAAAAATGAAAATACTTTAATTATAAAGTTTTCCCGAACCGGCGGGCGGCAGGCGTCCTAAACAGTTTACAGCGTCGTAAAGCGGGTCTTTTTGTCCGTCCGTTCGCGGACATAAATTCCAGATTTTGTCAGATTTGTTAAGTAGGTCTTGTGTGAATTTGTCGTAAACGTCCGATAGTATTTTACTGCCGTAAGATTATTATATTTTTTTGTCGAATAAAAAATGAACACCTCGCGTCACACGGCGATTTTAATTCCGATTTTTATACGTTTTTCGATCGTTAAAAAGATATAGTTTTAGAATCATAGGGTCAATTAGACGTACTCTAACAAAGGTATGAGGCCGAAGGGTTTTTTAACATAAACTTTTATTGGGTTGTAAAATTTTTAATTGTAATAAATATTTTTGAACAGTTTTATGTCTTCACCGATGATGAGACGGCGACATCGTAAAACGTATGTAGCAGGAAATAAAACTAGAGGTACATTGTTAGAACTAGCCACGTGAAACAACCTTAATTGAAAATAAATTTAACTGTTGTTCTTGTCCTATGTTAACTCATTTGGAAAAAAACATCCATTCTGTGTGTTCAAATCAATTATAATGTTGATTGCCTTATTCATGAGCTTTTTGTCCAACGTAAAAAAAAGGTACTAATAGATCATAATTCGAAACATTTTCCACATAGGACAGTCAATAAGCGAATTCGTTTAGCGAACTGATATTTTATCTTTGGCCCGTTGCAGGAAGGAACAGTATTAAAAATGCATTTGCCTGCATTTTCTCTTATTTTTTTTCTTATTTCCCTTCGAACGCCCCTTAATGACTCGAGGCATTAGTTATCTTTGCATTACGACTGATAGGTATTCTGGGGGGGTCCAGAAAGAAAAAAAGGTCGAGATTGAAGGGAAAGTACTAGGGTGGCACGGGACGAAGGTGGTGATAACGACGATTCAAATAGAAGTCTTATCTCCCGCTTTTTGAGATAGAAAAAGTAATTAAGCTTTTTTGTTTCGGGGAAAAAAGAAATTAGATTCGAAACGGCCGTTTGCTGTTAATGTATTTGTGATGTTCTTAATTAGAAGATTGTGCAGTGAGTAATACAAAAAGTTTATTCGATTTATTCTTTTATTTTGCGCTAACTCGTTTCTCAAACTGATGTTATCGAAATTGTCATCTCGTTCGTAAGCCTTTATTTATGTTTTTTTAACTTGTTGTAATTTTTCATCGTTTAAATTATTTGAGTTAGGTAGGTACTTCTTAGGTTTAAATTATAATTCAGGCTATGAATTTCGTAATAGAAACGAAAAATGATAGCTTCTGGAATTTTCTACAAAAACGTGACTTTGTAGAAAAACTTGGTGTAGGTATACCTACATACTATTAATCCTTGAGGATCACTAGACCACCGGCGGTCTATTATCTGAAAACATGATCTCTGAAAGTATAAATAAAAACATTTCCGAAATCCTTATCTTCTTATGTTGCAATCACCTGGAATTAATTCAGGTGGAACTAATTGTGCCTTAAAATTGCTAAAAATAATTACTTTTGGAGCAAAGCAGAATTTGCTAATTAAAATGGCTCATAATCGGCTGTGAATGGCGCAAACAAGTGCCATCGGCGTAATGTCTCTGCTTGGGCACCCTTCGGAAATTTTCGCCAGAGAAAGAGATAAAGCTCTCAAAAGTAATAAACATTTCTTTTTTTAAATTAAATATTACTTATTTTATTAATTAAAATTCGAATATTGATAATAAAAGTTATTAAATTTTTATACCATCCTAACACTAAAATACACATTGAAGTCCAAACTTTTTCATATAGGTGGGTATTATGTGGACCGTCTTGGTCTAGTGGTTCGCGCCACGGACTGCTAAACCAGGCGGTTGCGGGATCGAATCCCGCAAGGGGCAAATGTTTGTGAGATGAGCACGAGCATTTGTACTTAAGTCATGGATGTTTATAAATGTATATAAGTATGTCTATCTGTTATCCTAGTCACCATAGCACAAGCTCTCGCTTAGTTTAGGGCTAGGTAATTGGTGTGTTTGTTGAAACAATTGATTTATTATGCAAAATGTCAAAAATGTTATCATTACGACTTCACATTTCCATCGCAGGTTGTCGACCCCTGGCGCGGGGGCGCACACTCCGATGCAAAGAAAGTATTGTTTAAAAACACTTTTAATTTCCCTATAGTGATTTATCGCTGCGTTTCGGCGGGAAGCGCGTTTTTTGGCGTTCCGTGGTGGTGTTTTGAGAAACGGTTTTTATTTTTCAGTTTGTGTATTTGTTTATATTGGCCATTTTAAAGATTACGCCAATTCTCAGGGATGAAGGGTAATAAAATGAGAGATGGTGCTTAAATACTTCCTATAGCACGTTAAGCCGTTGGTCCTGCGCCTGATCTCTCTACGGCCATGTCGGACTGCCGTCTCACCGAATTATGAGAGTGAAGGAATAGAGAGTGCACCTGTGTATTGCGCACACACATGTGCACTATAATATGTCCCAAGTAGTTGGCTAATCTCTGTTGAGATAGGCTGCCGTAGTCGAAATTCGGCTAGGAGGACATTATTATTACTTCCTACAGATCGTAGTGTAGCTTGGTAAAAAAAATAACTATAAAATGTGCGGAACCCTTGTTTCTGCCTTAAACAATAAAAATGTACAATTTCAAATTTTTACTCTACTATTACAATACGGAACTCTATAGAGTGCCCGTCAGTTTTTTCCGCCCCGCTCCCCCGCGACGGTTCGAATATAGAACGCTCTGTTTTCGAAATGAGAGAACATTATTTTGAATATGGAATGCCTTGCGGGTGAGGTAACGTTACGCGCGAGTAAGTTTTTTTTTATAGATTGCTTTACAGCTTTGGTATTGGCTTTTTTGAGCCAATGATTCGCGAAAAGGTTTGGAGTTATATTTTTTTGTTTGTAATATTTTGCATGTTGCCTTGTTGGTGTTACGTAATAAACTCTATATTGTGTAGGATTAGGTCTAAATTCGGCTAAAATATGTTGAGCAGGTACCAATATTTAATCAAAACATTGACTTTGCATCTCAACATCATCACGTGGGCCGATCTCCATGTTCCGATATACATACAGTGCTGTCTCCAATCAGCATACAATCGTCACCGCTTGCAAATCGTGCATTGTCGCCGTGATTTTTGAACACATTCAAAGATAGAATGTTGGTGGTCCGTTAGAACTCTTTGTCAGTATGCCGCCCTGGTACTCGTCACCTTTTGGTGATGTTTTTTTTTTTAATTTAAAGCTGTGATGGAACTTGATCACACTTTATCACATCATCTTTAACACGTCTTATTGAATGTCATTTTAAATAGATCGCTGTATCATGTAATTTCTCACCCGACATTTTGTTAAATACCTTTTAAAAAGCAATAAAATGGTTTAACTATTTTTTAAATTCAGATACTTATACTTAATTCGCGGAAGGATTATAAAAGTAACAAAGTTGCTCTCCGACCCTAATGTTTCTAAGAAGATAGTAAACCGGCGATTATAACCAACTAAAAATACATTTAATTATCTGCACAGTTCACCCAGTATACATGTTCGTTCTAAACTCGACCCTACCACTTTGACGTTAGCGTCGTTAAGGTCAACATGATTGCACAAGCCTCAAGTTCTTAAGACACCAACTTCGCCGCTTTTACAGTAAGCGGCTTCCGCGGCTTAAATTCGCTCACTTCGCTCACTCCGCTTGCTTCGCTTTGCTTTTACGTCATTCGAGCATGAGCACTTATCAGCGGAATTGATAAACTCCTTTATTTGTTACTAGGAGAGGGAATTCTGTAAAAGTTAAATATCATACTGATGATCAATAGCCAATGAAGTTGTTGAAATGACGAGGTTTTGTAGTAGGTGGTGTCGGTATTATCAAAAAGATTCCAGCGTAACAATACCTATAATTTATTTTAGTAAATTGTAATGAATACTAATAATAATAATGTCCTCCTAGCCGAATTTCGACTACAGCGGCCAAACTCACTATTTTTAGTAATTCTTCTACTCAAAAGTATCAATTAATTAAATAGAAGTTGTTTAGACAAAAACTAAAAAATGCATCATGCATTCTATGCATGATGCATGTGTGCAACATTGTAGCATTTGTTCAGTTTTTATTTAAGTTTTTTACAGCAATTATCTGTGGGTGTGCAATACTTAGTTGCTAATAATACAATCACATGTCAAACGAAAGAAAACGATTGATAAGGCATAGTCATTCTTAGATGCTTATCATTATATGTTTGATGTCTTGTCTGTTAGAGTATTTTTGGCATTAAATTCGTCATTTGTACAAAAAAATCATTCAAAAATGCTCAGGCTTTGATAATTTCCATCATCACATCCGTTAAAAACATGTCAAACATTAGTGTATAATTTGTAGTCAAAATTTTAGTTACCCAAAATGACGCTATATAAATCATCATCATATCAGCCTATTGCAGTCTACTGCTGGACATAGGCCTCTCTAAGCCTCTCTCAATAAATACCAAACGGTTTTTTATACCAGTGTCAAACAAATGCCGGACCCAAAAGCTTACTCCAAACACTTACTTTATTTTAATATGATCTAGCTGTTGCCCGCGACTTCGCCCGCGTAAACTACTATTTCTGTATCCTACAGGAACTGTTTTTTTTCCGGGATAAAAAGTAGCCTATATGTTATTCCAGACTATAATCTATCTCTGTGCCAAATTTCATCTATATCCGTTCAGTAGTTTTTGCGTGAAGAAGTAACAAACATACACACTCACACACTCACAAACTTTCGCATTAATAATATTAGTGGGATAAGTGTACTGAAAATTTGGTAGAATTAATAAACGAAACTAGACCGAGACCCAAAAATGGAACTAAAATATCTGGCAATCTCTGAAACACTGAACGGAATATTAAATGAATCGAAGTTCCAAATTCAAATATAGACAGAGCCAGATTTGTGGTACAATTTTAGATTAAACAATCATTGAACAACAAAGTTCTTAAGTATCTGCATTTGTTTATGCCTAAAGTTTAACTTGAACCCAGTTATAACAAAACCTTAGTACCGGGTTTAAGCCAGGACTAAGCTATAAGCTAGCCAATTAGAAAAGCGTTTCTCTATTAGGTTATATCACGAATGTGTCATTCATTCCTCTTGTCGGCTAATATTTAGACCCATTTTAAACCTGGTCTATTTTTTTTGAAAGAACACCGGGAATGTTTGAGTATAAATAATGCTTCTTTCTTGTAAAATAATTTAAAAAGTTCACATTTTCTTGCTAATTATTCAGATTGATACCAGTACATTTTTTAAGATCATATGGTTACCTATTTTATATTCAGTCATTTGTGTACTTATCTAAGGGCCCTATTTTACTAGGACACCATGGTGGCGCCACCATTTTAATTTGGTCTAATTGGTTGCGCAACCAACGGCCCCTAGGTGAGATACCCTCTATAGCATTTTATATTTTATTAGCATGCATTTTGTTAGTAGCGCACGACTAGTATCACGGCGGCACCATATATACTCTAGAGAAATAGAGCTTTAATGTTGCTTGTCTGTCTTTTAGGCACGAAATGTCTTGTGTCTTCTATATTTTTCTTCTATGGCGTGCAATACACTACGTCTATGGAAAGTGTTGCGTTTGCGTGCAGCCATGCCGGCTAGCTGCAATTTTTTGCGATTAATACTCGGTTTCGATCGTTATTTACGAGCTGTGGATTTGTTCTGTGCACTTATAGGCAATTTACTGCCGCTCAATCATATTGTAATTATGACGCATCTGTGGTTTGATACGTGTTTAATCAATGTATGGTAATAAGTTTGGAGATGAAATAAAGAGTAAGTCACTTTTGTTTAGTTTTGATAATTTATAATCAATTTTAGTTGACAGAAAAGATCACAGTAATAATCTGTAATTATCTTAGCGTTATCCTGGTAGTGCACTCGCGCGCAAGCGCCCAGGATCCGCTCTGCGTTGGACCATTATCCAGCATCTGTCATCATCAATGAAGATTTCGCGTGATACGACATTGCCTTAGGTAAATATCTAGGTTAGGTAAATAGGATTTACTAAGATCTTAAAGTATTATGTAGTGTAGGAGACTACCTACAGTCCATACTAATACCACGAATACTGCTGTGGCCAGTAAAATCTTGAATTGCGATATGAACTCAAAGTAAAAGTACCTGTGAGAATCTTATCTTCAACCAACATTTCTAAACAAAATGCGTGGAGCACTCCTGCATATCAATTACAGAGGCATGGCAGTAGCGAAGCACAAACAAAAGAAGCCTTCCCCATTTCCATCTGGCGATCGTTTACCAGGCGAGCATAGGCACACGGAGGCACAGGTGGACCGCGCTCATTTGCATACGTAATCGCGAGACAAAGGCAGGCCTAGCGCGTTGCATAGCTCTGCCGCGCTTCTGCTACCCTGGTTAGCATTGTAATAAATGCTAATACACATTAGGAATGTTTTTTAAACTAAAATAAGAACGCACAGTCTATTGTTTAAAAACCTCTCGATTGTAAAATCACGTTAGTTTATTTCCATTACCAATCTTATTAACATGTAAATTAGTTACAACCCACAATAACATAAGCTAACCAGAAGAACACAAAAAGCTTTAAAGGATGAAAATTAATACCACAGAAACGGGGCGATTTTAATTAGAACAGTCCCCGCCTCGGGCCAGACCGCACGCTCGCACTACCGAGCCCATTAAAAAATTAACCGCTTCGAAATTCAACTTTTCGACTTTGGAAGACTACCCTCGTAATTAAGATGGCCGAAGGAACACCTAAGACTGACGCACGCTTTCTAGTTGCAATGGTTCGTAATTTTCAAATGCCTAGGCAACGCTAACTTGCAACATCGCATCGCTCTCTAATAGCAATCTACTGAAAACCAGCGTCGGGGCCCCTAGCGGGTCACGACTTAAGCTGAGTGGGGCCCTTTTAATATGGACATCACAGACGCACAACTGCACAGTCCAACTGGCTTACCTACATAAATTGTAATTTTGTTGTGTTTCTTGTTTTATAACCGTGCCCGTTACGTTGTTTGTTTTCGTGTGTTATGTGATGTCCATTCATTAATAAATGTATTTTCTTTCTTTCTTTCTTTCTTTCAATCTGTAGAACAAAACAGAACATACAAGACATACTGTAGCAGTAATATTTTGGGAAATTCTCATGTAAAGAGAAAAAGTGGCCAAAACATGAGGGTGAGGTTACTACACAGAAGTTGCGCTGGCCTCGATAAATGATGTCTCAACAATAACTTAGGTCATAGAAAACTCATATTTTTCTTACATTCTCTTCTCCATATTTACGCAAAATAAAATCCGTACCGACCCGTCCGTATATCATCCCCATGCACAGATTTAACCCCGAAACAAGACCGAAATCTCCATAGAAATTGTCTGCGGGCAAATATCACTGGTTCAGTTTTATCATACGAATGGCCGGACCTAAATAATACTGGCCTTATTACCATATATTTGGGCCCTGGTGCCATCGTGTACCTTACTCGAGTTTTTAAAGAATTCGGGGTATTTTTTAGGCGTTTACATAGCTCTTATGTACCCGATGGAGCGGGCTAAATACGCCCCGAGGGACTGAGAGGGGTTGAAACCGAAAAACCGCAAGACAATCCCGAAATTCATTACACGCACTGCGCGGGCATCCTCGGAATTCACAATATTGGAATGCTAGCTCCGCGCACCCCTGCCGCCCTGGTACCCGAGATATTGCAGTACCAATGTCGCTTATTGCAAACTAACACGAATCACTAAATCGCTGGCATAATTGTTGTAGTAAATGCCGTATACTAATTTGTTTACTTTAGACGTTTCTGAGGCCCTGGTGCTCTTCCCCATATTTAAAAAAATGTGTATTGAGGAAGATGAATTCGAGAGTAATGTAAGAAGAGAGAGAGAGAGTTGACCACCATAATAAAAGTGTCATCAATTGTCTCGCGATTTTTTGTTCATTTGGAGTGTTACCAGAATGTTTGAGAGTTTAGGCAGTGGATTACACGTGGAGGGCGACAATAGTTTTTTTTTCTTTTCTTCAGCAGTGAAAGAGACAATGATAGGTGGAAAATTAGTAAAGTCTGAGCGCTTTTAGCTAGGTACTTGCCACATCAGCTTTCCGGGTTTAGGTATCACTTCACAGGCCACAATCACTCGAAATGTCTGTAAGGAGCTTCACAGGATTGTACTGCACACCTAAAATAGCGACAGTCTGAGGATTATCTGGGTCTGAGAATGAATGAGGAAGTTGCAAATGATCCGGGGGCATATCCTCCAGGAGCTCGGGCCTGTTACTAATCCACTTACGGAGTTCATAACCACCAGAGGCCATTATTCCTATAAGCTCAGTTTTCAAAGCCCGGGCAGACGCAATAGTATCAGCACCAGTAAGACAATCGTCGACATAAATATCTCTCTCAAGGACTTCAGCAGCTCGAGGGAAGGTAAGTCTCTCTTGTTCAGCGAGCTCAAGAAGGGCACGAATTGCAATGAATGGACTGGAACGAAGACCATAGGTATTGGTATTAAGTTCATAGGCAAGAAATGGCTGAGAGGGATCCTCACGCCAAAGCACAAGTTGGTACCTTCTATCATCAGGATGTACCCAAGTCATACGAAACATCATACGAATATCTGTTACAAACACTACCTCGTGCCTGCGGAAATTTAGGAGGATGTAAGAAATATCTCGCTGAAGCTTAGGGCCTGTATGTAAACATTGATTCAGGGACACTTTAGAGGACGTAGGACTACTACCATCGAACACAACACGTATTCCGTTATACGTTAAACCAGTTCTTTATCAGCACTCGCGGTACAAGTAACCCGGGTGGCGCTCCCGGTATCAGTAAGCTAGAGCCAGAGACGAGGACCACGGACAAATGCTCAGGGCATATGACCAGGGCCACGCTAGTTCTCGCCTCACTAATGGCATGGAGAACGCCGTCAGGTTTTTAGTGGGTAGGTGGGCATCAAACCTGGAGTTCCACATAACCCCCGACTGCCCCGCGGTCGGCGGTAATGCGTAGAAACATTTCCTTGACGGAAAAAAGTTCTTAACCAGCAGCCCTACGTATTGCCTAGGTTACAGGTTTTCGTGATTATTTAAGTGTAAAACTAACCTAAAATACCTATCTTATCATATAAGTTAAATAATTGAAATACTGCAACACAGATTGGAAACAGTTTGTCTACTTAAAATCTATGACGTCATTATTAAAACATTTCACTAACACGTGTCGTAAATATTGAAAACATATCATAAAACAGTTTGGGCGGTAATCCCGGCTGTAATTTACGGGCTATAATATCGGAGAATCAATGTAAAATCATAAAAAGAGCACTTAGGATGTATTAGCTAACGCTGCTTAATAACTATTATTACGTGAAGGATTCTCTTTAGAGTGGAGGATCGGCTTCTGTGCGGAGCAATCTACTGTTAGTTTATGCTGCCCTAGTAGTATTGATTAGAAAATAATTTGCTATTGTGTGATAATTAATTAAAAACTTAAAGCGAGTTGCTGTACCACCTTAATTTTACCATAACACAATAATAACTGAACTATCACAAACGTCAGAAATCTGTCAAACTTACAAAAACAACGATTATTGTTATAGTTACGTGTTAACCAAAGTAAAAGATTAAACAAAAAATAACGAGCCATGGCAAAAAACTATTAGCTAGTAATAATATTAATAATAATATTAGAAACTGCCATCGTACTGTCAATGAAAAAAGAAATCACCTAGTGTTAAAAGATTCTTCTGTTATCATCTCGTCACTCATCTCATCACGGAGTTACATAATTTTATTGAAAGAGCTAGAAAAGGCCTTTTATGGTATCTTATCAGTTTTACCTATTCCTATTTCTGTATCGACGTACTTACCTTGTAAGTGACCCAATAAACAATCATTATATCATTTGGAATGAGCTATCACACAGCATCAACGATTCTATGGCAAATAAACCGCCCTAACGTCCACTCCTTAACCCGGAGTCCATCAGTTAAGTACAGATCGCGTCTCGCGTGATACGGAGACGAGTAAAATGTATCATCCACGCTTTACGGCGCGCCAATCGTAAAGAGTGCATCACTGGCGAACATGTGTCGTTAAGAGATCTCTTCGCCTAACAATTTCCCGATGGCCTGTAAATAGTAAGTTTATTGTCTTTTTATGAGGTACTCGGACCGTAAAAAGGAAATAAAAGAGCACCGCCGATGGTGATAATAAAAAAAATAATTTTCGACTCATCTTCGTGATTATCTCGCTCGGTTTTACGAGCGTTGAACGGGTGCGAGCGGGACGCCGTTTTTACAGCGTGTCGTAGCGATGTGACCCTTTCGACTCGATGGGGGTAAAGGTCGTAAAATGGGAGCATAAGGATAATGTTTTGGGTTTCCTATACTGTGCTTCATTCATGATTTCGTTTTAGTACAGTCGGTAGACATGTAAATCGGATTGCTTTCACGACGTCGAGGCTCGTTCAGATCAGCATTTCGCCCTGTTATTCGCGTGTTACGCCCTTAATAGAAAATCGAAAGAGGAATGTTCAGTTATACAGCCAGAACAGCCGCGGAATCAATGTCACAGCACTTAAATATTGGCATAAATTTTTATTAAAAACTTTGATTATCGAATAGCGCGCCAATATTTTAACGTTTCTTTTTTTGGATTAACAAATTTGTAACCATACAGCCACGTCCATTTTTTTAAATTTTGAAATAGAAATTAGACCAAGGCGTCAAGGGTTTATAATCTTCGGTATCCCTTAATGGCGTAGGGACGTTGCGAAGGATCTCCCGAGTTCCGACACTCCATTTGTTCAAGTCGAGTGAGCGTAACGCGCGTCCACGGGACGCATCCTAATTCTTAAAGGGCCATCACCAGACCTTTATTCGTTAATAAAGTTGCGATATAAAAAGAAAGGCGTCCGAGGGTGGAAGACGGAAAGGGTACGTTAAGTGTGCGTTTAAGGCGATGGCTAGGGCGTGCGAATTTGTCAAGCCATAGACTGTGACGATTCTATTGCGATGATTAAATAAAGACAAGATGTTGCACGCAGTTTTGGGCGCGCTGTTGTTTTGTTTGAGGATCGTTGGGCTAATCTCGAGATGTTTGCGGCTTATCTTGAATAGATAGAGGCGGGGAGATAAAACAGCTGTACGCACTGTGTTGCGACATTGAAAGATATTTTAGCCCTCGTAACCTCTTAATAAAGGTAATATAAAAAAAAACGAAGTGGAAGAGAATACCAAGAAGAGCATATACACACAAAGTAGTCAAAGTGTAAAGGCTGATGTCATGACTTATAGGGACTTGAAGGTGCTGGCAGAGTCCAGGGAGGAGTGGAAATTGCTCCACAGACGAGAGCGCATCTTTTAAATTATGAATAAATGAACGAATCTCTAAATAAGCATGATATTTGTTGTAAGATGAAATGATTTTAAATCTTCATTTATTAGTAAGAACTTGTCAGATTTCAGCCTACTTCAGATGATATTGTTTAGGTCAGAATGGTGAATCTGTCGTCATCGCCTTGTCTGCTTCCACCAAGTTGATAAAACTCTACCCAATGTATAAATAAAAAAAAAAAAAAAATACAAATACTTATAAATAAAAATACTTTACATTTTTTTTATTTTCAGGAGTTTTAAGACCTTCCGACGTTAAAACTTTACCTAATATCATACTTTTGTTACTTAGTTGTTTCTGGACCTTCAAAATCTCCAATTTGACCTGCACATCTTGACAATCACAATAACACCAGACTGATCTCAACCACCTCTAAAAATGTATCTACAAAAATGATTCTAATCAGGGTAGTTGGCAAAGGGCCATAAAGGCCTATTTTACGGCTTGGGCTTTGTTTAACGGCCTCTTGCAGGTTATACGGCCTTTCAGGAGGCCTACTCTGTAATCCTATACCCGTCGTTGTCACTCATGCGAGCTTGACAGCGGGAGTGAGCCAGATGGCTAAATCCGAAAATACGAATATTGGAACTGATTACCGATAATTATTGTTTTTTAGTGATAAGCATTCACTATGCAAACTAAATATATTATTGCACTTGAAAAAAAAACGACCACCAGAGGCGGGAATCGAACCCGCGTTCCTCGCATACCGGGCGATGTAATGCCGCGTTGCTTTCATCAATGTTATTGGGATCACACCCTCAACACTCGAAAGAAAACAGCAACGCGGCATTACAGCGTTAAGAAGCACTTGAAAATTTCGACAGGCTCTGCCAACGCCAGGGTGGCCGAGAGGTTAGGCAATCGCCCGGTATGCGAGGAACGCGGGTTTGATTCCCGCCTCTGGTGGTCGTTTTTTTCAAGTGCAATAATATATTCGATTATCGATAGCCCTCTCTAATTTCAGGTTAATTTCGTCTTGATCTTTACTGATGAAAACTAAAACGGACTAAAACAAATTATAAGAAACGCCTATTAAAACAGCTGTGGGTTGCCAAAAAAAATCACAATCCATAGACAATTTAGCAGCGATATCAATCGATTATGACTAAAATCAAACAAATACACACAGAAACTCAGAAAAATCATGATTCATGACAATGGTAACACTTAATTTGACATTTCTAATTTATTGTAAGTAGTTTTTTTTTCTTTTCTTCAGCAGTGAAAGAGACAGAATATAAGTTCAGAAATAGGTTTAGTCTGTTCATGGCGTCGCAATGTCTGTCAAAGTAGGGCTCCAGTCCTTAAGGGCCCGGAGGCCTGCTATCTGATGGAAGGGTCCGAAGTGTCCCGTATGATTGAAGGGAGCACTCAAGGTTCACATATTTCGGTAAGGGTTTAGCGGTGTAGAAGATTTGTATGTCATAGCACTGGTCAATAGATGTTTTTGATATCTTGGTAGTTGTGGACCAAGTAGAGGGTGTCTGTAAGGCAAGTGACCCACCTTACTGTCAGATTTTATCAAGCCGCCCTAGGGCCTCTGAATATTGCTCGTACTTCCTTATATAGGTAGTTGAGGTGAGGCCTTTGCCCAGCAGTGGAATAGGCGAACTTTACTTAGTTATAGACAGCACGAGCGAACACTGCTATATCTTATGCAGTTGGAATACAAGTGATTTTGCGACAACAGTGTTAGTATATTAGCCACTGTACGTTGTACAGTCGCCAGCACGTCAGGTTACCCATGTGAACTACGAAAATAGCTTTTATGACGTTGGGAATAGAGGCGGTCTCAAGGTCATAGTAGGGCCATCTGACTTGCGGCCATGCGTACCATCTATATTATCAGACTATTCTAGCCTATTTTGGTTAATTAATAATGAGAATGATGGTTGTCTTCGATCCTGACGAATGACTTGAGCATGCTCTGCACTCGTAGCAATAAGGTTATTAATCCGGTCATCTTATAAATCGAGTGATTACAAAAACTTAATTAAAGAAAAAAATCATCCAAAAACTGAGTTTACACTTTTTTTGAAATCACGTCTTTAAGCTTAATTAAGTGATCAATATCCAACCTGCTCCTACAAAAACTTTTTTGCGACTAATTTCGTTTTACATTTCTCTGCTTAAACACAAGTAAAAATCATCTCAAAGTGTAACCCTTACAAGCATTTTTGGAGCAATAGAGTAGTCAAAGCATGGAATGGGCTCCCAGAAGATGTGATCTCTGCCCAAAATATCACTCAATTCAAAAACTGACTTGACACTCATCTAAACTCGCTTAACCTAATGCGAAGAACTGGATACAGGCGGCTATCAGTTGTCTCAACTGCCTGCCTGATAACTAATAATAATAATAATAAAAATAACCTCAAAAATGATTTTAAAATATCCGTTACATTATTCAGAGCTACTTCAATGATGGAAAGTGCCTCTAAAATGTAAGGTAACGTTGCTACTGCTAGGTAAGCTGTACTAAAAGTGTTTTTATTGCCCAGGGCTTTGCTCAGCGCCTCCAGGGCTGTCTCTACGGCGTTTTTAGACCGCCATCTCATGGGCTGTTAAGATCTATCACGAGATGGGAAGGGATTCGAATGAGAAAGGGACTGTGCTTGTTTTATGGCAGGGGACTGGGTTTTAAGGCCTTGTACGGTTTTAAAACTGTTGCTTTAGCATTTTAGGGTTGGCACTTGGATTATACTCATAAGCTTAGTCAAGGTATTTGTACAAGTTGATAGAGTCAAAGTTTTAATTTAATACTAGCGGTTTCCCGCAGGTAATTTTAAATACATTTGCACGGATGAACAAATCTAGTTAAAATTACCCATTCAAACTTCCACCTCCCTTTCAACCCTTAAAGGATGGTTTCTGTAATACAAAATACTTTTTCCATGTCCTTTCCCGGGACTTAAACTATCTCTTTACTTACCAAACTTATTCTAAATCTGTCCAGCCGGCTTAAGCGTGAAGAGGTAACAGACAGCACTTTCGCAATTATAGTATAGTATGGCTGGATGCAAGTTAATCACGTATTATATGGCTATTTGTAAGCTTACTTCGAATAGATGTAGATCTTATTTATTATATCTACAATATTGTTGTTTTGAATTTCAAGACATTCCTAGTATCTGTGACGCATCATGTAAGTTACGTAAGCTATGTATGACTCTACAAGTCGCAACTCAAAAACACATTCCTCCCACACCAGACGCCAGAGTGGTCTCAACGGCCCCCTCGGTAATCTGATAACAGTTCAAAAATCCAACAAAAAAGTCCTCGACCACATCTCACCGACACTTACGCATTGTAACCAGCTCCAAATCGAATAATCGGTACTCGAGCAAACCGAGTTACCGCCCGCACTAGCTATAATCGAGTCAAGGCGCTCTCGAAGCCTCTCCACTGTCACTTTGTTGCCGATTTTTGCCCACAAGGGGGCGACGATTATGCACGAACACCCCTCAAATCTTCCCGCAAACAGTTTTATGCTAGCCCCGGGCCGTTTGAGAATACCCATGCTAATTTTTTAAAAGTTAAACCGTTTGAGCGCCAGTATTTTTTTATTACATCCAGCCAGTATCAATTTGTAAAAGGAATACATAAACTCGTTCAAACTTAATTAACCGATTCGAATTATGAATCGATAAATGCGCAATCAAAATATAATTGCAAATTAAAACGTGTACTACGCAATCGGACCAAAAGACTGAGTACTCTCAAATTAATATTCACATCATAATCCGTTAGACGCAATAGTAAAAACGTAAATGAAACAAAACGCAAACAATGGTGGATCACCGATTCCAAAAACGTTACAGTGCCAGTAACACCTTGTTAGCGAAGTGAATCCGAATCGGTTATTCGCGTATTCCGATGACGAGACACAATTCAATTTGAATATTTTGATGTGGACGCCGAATACTAATACGGGGACAGTTTAGCAAATTGTATCTTACATCGCTAGTTTTTATGTTTTATTTATGAAACGGAGATTTAATATGTGGCGGGAATGCGTTTTTTTCGCGCGTGAAGCTAAGTTCGTGCTGTTGGCCGCTAGGGCGGCGCTGCGATCGGTTCCCATGCTCACGCGGCTGCGTTCACAGGTGACAAATGACAATGTATGTATCATTAAACAGACGAGAATCTCATTATAGTCCATTCATGCCCATTCATAAGTATCATTTCGTTCCTATATTCTATTTCGACTTTCACTGTGCGTCACTCCAAATTAATTAACTCCAGCCTCGAACGTGAGACACGAGTTTTGTCAGGGAAAAACTTAAAGTATCGAAAATAGAAACGGATGACTAATGACATGATATACCTAATGAATGTCGTGTGAAACTGTCATTCGGCTTAATTAATGTTAGCTCCTCAGGCTTTTAGTTATCGTCGGACGGACACACTGACATTTGTATTTCATTATTTCAGCTGTCTCTGGGTCCACGTAAAAATGCTTTGACGTTTACATTTGGGCTAGCTTTTCATGTTTTGTGTAATAAACGACGCGTCAACACTCGGAGTAGTTCATTAATTTAGTTCGGAATTTCGAGTGTAGCAACTAAATAACTATTTCGTAATCGTAACCCGTGAGAAAGGCTTACACTAACTGAAGTTTATGTTTAATTTTTATAAAAACACTCGAGTATTTAGTGCTCGAGTCGAGATCGCCGGATATGATGATAAAGCACTCGTCAAGATTAGATTTTTCTAAATAAATACAGGTGAAGTGTTGTTTGCGGAGCGCAAGAGTCTTTAGTCGATGGTATTTGTTTTTCCACTCGGGAGTCGATGGGTTGACAAACGTGTAATCTGTAGCGACAATACTTGAGCGTTTCTTGGATCGTGTGTATAATCGATGTTACCATATCAGAAAATAGCCAAACAAAAAGTAGACTAATAAGATTGCTTGGAGGCTCTTGCGGACTATTTTGTAAGACTCTCCTTTATCTCAGATCTTAGAAAACATTTTGATTTATTTTTATATAAACATAATATTTTATTTTATTTAATCTTATCACATCGCGGCATTAACGGCCGTATTTATTTTATTTATTATAAAATTACAACGCTACTATTACATCGCGGCGTTAACACCTATACCAAACTCGTGTTGAATCTAAAGCTATAAAAATATTCTAACATATTACCTAGGACTCTTGCTGACAACGGCTTACGATAGGTTGTTTTAAGTTTTGCATGTTTGTCTATACTATACTATTATAAAGAGGAAAGATTTGTTTGTTTGTTTGTTTATTTGCATCGAATAGGCTCCGAAAGTACTAGACCGAATCAAATGAAATTTGGCACAGAGATAGTATGAGACACTGGGAAGGACATAGGCTACTTTTTGTCGGGAGATTTTATATCCCGACAAAAAGTAGCCTACGCCTAGCCTATATCAAGGGGGTGAAATGGAGGATGAAAATTTGTATGAAAAATCCGGCTTTTGGCGCGGGGAAGTCGCGGGGAACTGCTAGTTTGTAATAAAGTGAGTATTATTTAATTCAAACGCTCACTAAAGGACACACGGCCGCACGTCAGACTACCTCACTTTGACCTAGAGACCGCCTCTATTCCCTACGTAAATAAAAGCTGTTTTCGAATTTCAAATAGGTAACCTGACATACTGCCGACTGTACTCGATAGCTCCCAGGGAGAGCATTTGCTCGAATAGCGACGCGTCGTGGGTTCGAGTAGCGATGGGCGATTATTACTAAATTAATCGAATTATTCGAATGGTCTCTGTAATCGTAACGTATTCGATAAGCAACCGCAGTCATTCGATTATGCGGCGAGCAATACCTTAGCGTGCGATGCGCAGGCCGTACTACTAACTAATGAATCGTCATTCGTCGCATCGATAAATCATTCGTTCGCTGCCTGTCCTGTGCGCACAGTTGCGGCAATTCAATCATTCGATTGTCGATTATTTTTTTCGAATAATCGCCCATTGCTAGGTTCGAGTCCCAGGTGATATTATGGTCGATGAATGTTTGAGAGCACAATTTGCTTCAGCAAGATTATCAGTAAATCCATATACTCGTGAACGATAAACATAAACCAACTTTAACTAGTGAAACAGCGCTGTTGTTTTGTTTTTGGTGTAATGATTGAAGGACTCTAAGAGTTGATGAGCACCATGCAATATTTTTTAGATAAGTGAATTTCAGAAAATATCATAAGTATAATATATGTATTTACCTATTGCTTGTTTTCATAATTAGTTTCGGTCTGCTAAAACGACGGTGTCACTAGATTTATTATCTGTCGAGTTGAAACACACAGCTTTTTCTTATAACACACTTGACATGAATTTATTTACGGTTTTGTGTCGCTTCATAAGATTGTTGCAATGTTTCACTGGTAAGTGGGTAAAAATAATAGTTTAATTTTGAAAGTAGAGTGATTTTATTTTTAAATCCATAATTATAGCTCTTATATGTAGCTCTTTAAATATAGGAAAGTGGCTGGAGTCGCAATACTTAGTAATCGCCGAAGATGCTGACTTACCTAACGGCCGAAAGTAATATACACTAATATAATACTAATTAATTCCGGCTATTTGCGCATTCATTGAACAATCCATGGTAGCCACAGCTGCCTGCGTCAAAATACGTGGTCAATGGATGGATACGTAACATTACCTAATCTTCGATGTCGGATCAATTCTTTTAATTTCGGACGTTATTAGTAATTAGTAAGCAATAAGCTTAGGTAGTTACATAAATCCATTTAGTATTCCACTATCGAAAAATCTGGCAATTCCTGGATTTAACGGGCATAAGTCGGGTAGTAAGCTATCAAAAGGGCTGCCACAATAGACCAATCACTGGTCGAGTTGACTTGCATATGGCACAAATATTAATAAATAATAAACATACATAATCAGTAGGTAAGCAAGTCTATTTTACCATTGTGATTTTTCGTCGCCATCTTGTCTTTTTTTAAGGCTCTCCTATCACTGTGTTGACACACAGTGGCGCCTTCTTATCGTAATGTTGTAACGTCAGCTATCCACACTGACCAGAGATTAGATAGCAGATCATTGCAGCCACCGGATAATTTTTCCATCACTCGAGGTCGTCGAGACCTCATTTTAAGAATTGCAACGATACCAAATCAGTTGACGCACTTTATACGAGCTGTTAAAATAAGATGACTTCATATGTACATACTTTATTAGTTTTGTGACCACACTACGCGACGAACTCACTTCAAACGAATTTATCTTTTAAAAAAAATCTCATGAACTAGATTTGAACAGGCTTTTTATTCAATTAACCAATTAATTGAGAAACAAAACATTATAAAACGTATTCGATGTTTGAACACCGAGCCATCATTAGTCCGTCGTTCGATATTTGAAAATATCGGGCGGCATCATTAGCGTTCGATATTTGAAAATAATGAACTGGCCACACACACCATATGCGATGCGGTAACTGCGTTTTAACGAGCCGGGAAGGTGCGAACTATTGAAGCGATTATTCGAATAATCGAATAATGTGCCAAATTCGTATTGCGCCTAATTGTCGTTGGCACGCGAAGTGTCTATCAAAATTATTTGGGGGTGTTTTTTCTTATGCACCCTCTGAGGGACGGTGGCTCTAGTGCCGGGCACGCAAGCTGTCAATACAGATAATTGTTTCATTATTCTTGTATTAACTGCGCTCTCAGCAGTGCATTCCCAGCGGTGATGTATTTTTAGTCGGGAGGTGTGGCGGTCGTTTGGCTTTTTCTTTGACTTCGGAACGAAGGTTGGCTGTGTTTTTGTTTCGTTTTGCAAGGTGCATAGATGTTAGTATGCTTTTGCTTTTAACTTTATGCGATAAAAGTTTAATAACTACACAAAATTTTGAAAATAAATAATGTGTAATGTCATGATTAGTGGAAAGCAGAATATATTTAAACCTTACATGGTACCCTTTATTATAGCGCTCAAAGCTAGTTAAAAGTTTGTGTCTGCGCAAAGTATGTTCCTAGGTAAATAGCTAAAAAAAAGCGTGTGTGCGTTATATTTTTGGAAATCCATCTGGCAACAAAGCGAGTTTGAATATCAAACATTCCAAAAAGTGCGTGTGTTGAGCAGAAAATGCTGATAATCGCTTTATTTCAAAATCAAATCCTTTTACACTGTACCTGAGCTTATTCCATGTTGTACAAAAACAGAAAATCTCTCAATCTACCCGCATATAGCTGCTAATTCGCTACAAACGGCTGCGCTCGTAAAGGCAGTCCCGCCCCGCGGTTTAGCAGTTACAGCCGCGGCGTGGCACAGTGTAGAAACTAGCAGAAAACCATCACAAAAGTAGATAGATATATACTCTTAATAGCGCACCACACACAGTATAAATTTACATAAATGGTCATAGAGAATGGTACAATTAGGCGGTCTTATTACTATTGAAAATCGGAGTCTTGCTATTAGTTTACTAAACTTAACCCATTACTAAATTAGACAAGCCATTAGATAAACTACAAATTTAGTCAGTTGTCTGTAAGTACTGCATTTCACTCTTAAACATACCTAAACTAATACTAACCCGTAAAAGGTATTTATTTAATTTTAAACTGGCAACTTTTTGACTTACCTAAGCGCATCTTAAAATTCACTGATTATGTCGCATTCAGTATAGGCGTGTCAAAGTCACCAAGTAAGTATCCGACTAAAGGAGATTAAAGACCAAAATCACTTTCTAAATATTTTGGGATTTTTTTTTAAGAACCATCCTACTGTGCATTTTTGCACTGTGTAAATGGTGCAACCTTGTAGGGCGGTAGTAGTCCGCTTTACGATGAAGACTCATTTCTGAAATGATAGGGTAGCACCTTTGACCATCCCCTAGCCAGCCAAGGCACTACGTAGTAAAATAGGACCTGATATTATGCTTAAACGACTTAAGCATGCATTATTTTTATTGGTACTAAGTTTGAAAAAACGTTACGAATTCTTAAAAGCTCTTTTAAATAAATCGTGGCTTTCGACGGAACATAACTCGTATGTTCAAAATGGCAGTTACCAACTTATCCATCAGATCAGTGCTAAAGCTCGTGTCGTGGTTGTTATAACTTACGTAAACAACGCAGTCGCTCAGAACAGTAATTTAATATTAAATAACTTTTTAATTAATGGTTCTAATAATAGGATGTGCCATTCCGATTATCATTAACAGTTACACAATCAAACCAAACAGAAAAAGCCCTGCCCACAGAACTCGCGTGCACCAAACGCTTACGATTAGTTAGCGCCTCTCGCGGCGAAATAAGTAATTAATCAATGTTTTCGTTGCAAATGGCGGAAAACGAATTATACAACTTATGACGTGGTTGATATTTTGAGTTCGTATGTGTTTTTTGATAACCACTTTTGATTTTCATAATGTTTGGGACATTAATAAAGGTTTTATAAAGGGGGCACATAAAACCAGTAATGTACCTATGTTAACTTTATCTATTTTCATCAATTTTTTATATTCCGTTTCGTTTCATGTACGGTCAAATCCTGTTTGAAAGAAATGCACAGAATGCGTGTCTACTCCGATAATCCAAGTAAAAAGCCATAGTAACACTGACCAGGTCGGCAGCAGCGCGCGGCGATGTATTAATTAACCAGATCAAAGAGGTGGATAATCGACCTGTGCGCAGTCATGCCGCCCTGGTAATTGCGTGGACAGCACTGGGTTAAAGTTATTTTCAAAGTATCTTTTAATACTTTTTAAACTAGACCGTGAAGGATCTTTGTCTGTATTTCAACTGTGATTTGAGTCATATTTCCGTCTGTCAACTAGATGTCACATGCTCGCAAATTTATGACGATGCGTCAAAAGCTCATAATTCATAAACAGTATCTAGGTAGATACTATTGAAAAATAAAAATCTTATAACCATATTTGATACCTATCAAATATGGTTTTAAGATTTTGACAACTGAAATATATAGATAACTCGTTATTGCACACCATAACAGATAAATACAGTAAGTACAACTATTTACACAGAAAAATGTACAATATAGGCAATGTCTTTTTTTGTTTCTTTACTCTCGTCTACTCGGACTAGTATTTCAAAACAGTGATTTCAACAAACACCGCGCTAAACCTATTATTTATCTATCCGTGCCACTTCTTTTGACGACGCACCGGCCACCGTTATCATCTTGTACGAATGTCAAACATTTACGAAACAAAAACTAGGAGTAGCTGCCACCTTTTATCTTTACGAGGTTTACTTCAGGCTAATCTCACAGATAATATTCTAAGCAAACACTATGTCCCCAGTAAGGCAATTAACATTACACGGCATGCGTGATGGAAGCAAATTCGTTTACGACTTGGCATAGAAAATACAAATACGGTAGGTCCAAAATACAATCCAGCTGAACTGTTTTCACCACTCCTGAAAATGTGTTTGATAGTTTCTGCAAAATAAAAGATTATTATTTTCCGTATAACTAGGTCAAACTATTTGTCACATAATATGACCTCAGCTTAACAACTTATTTCAACCTTTGCGTTGATTTATAAATACTTATATACAATGCACTGAGTATGGATCTGATGAAGGAGTATGATGCTGAATTGTTACACTTAAGCAAATCAATAAATAAATCTACTGAGTATTTGTTACTTATGGTAGTAAGCCTCGATAGATTCCCAAAATATTTACAATCTCACAAGGTTTTAGTGTATGGTATTAAACTAAAGCTATGATTTCTGTAAGCTTAAATTTTAAGCGTAGAGCAATTTTTATCGTTAGGCCATAAAAAGATTGGAATCCTGCTTTCATTTAACAACTCTAACACTTTAGTGTCACGAAATCGTTTCGACCTTTCAAGTAAATTTAAACAAGTGAAAAGAATTGGTTATAAACTTATTGTATTGAAAGTTCAGGACTGTAAAACGGTCAGTAGTAGCTAGTAACCCGTCATTTACTTTACCAATTTATCGGTACATGTCTGAAACATTCTTAAAACAAGTCGATTTTCCAGAACAGTTCTTTATTTGGTGTTCTCTGAAAATCACAGATACACAAATAGCGCTAATGTATCTATCGGCGGAACAAAGGAACTGTTAACGTACCAGTTCTGGGAACGCGCCCCGCCCTTTGATACGGCGCAATAACAAATATCACTGTGTGATGCTTCCGCCCTGGTACTTTGGTTTGAAGCATTACATGCGTTCTGGAAACCTGGTATTTTCTAGTAGTATGTAGAATAGAAAAAGTCAAACTTCATCTTTAACGAAAAGGTCCTCATTTAATAATTAGCATTCCTTTTTCAATCTTTTATGAAGTCATTTTTTTAAAACAAAAAGGAGTTATTAGTATTAAGGGTTAGGCGATCCATTTTCTGAACTAAGACCCCATTGATACTCGTATAACTTGTATCATAGTGCCAGTACAAGTTAGAGCCATCATTAATGCTTATGCAAATCGGTTATTGTTTCAACCGATGCCCCGATAGGGTAATGAGTGGTAACGGACTACGTGAACGTGATTGCTTTGCCTACTGTGTTAGAAGATGTCCGCATTTTTGACTACTGCCATCCTATTCTCTCAAGCCCGCATCAGATAGTGAGCGAGAAAGACGCCTAAGTTCAAAAATACGGAATTGCAGAGTAGGACCTTTGAATGGGATTTATTGTGGGATTCTTAGAGATACATCGATCAAAACTTCGTGATGAGAAATTAACCTTTTTTGGTACTCTATCTTTAAACCGATGCCGACACAGTTATAACAATGGTAAGATTTAAGTACTTACGCTTATGCATCCATTGGGGCTTGAGTCATTGAAGTAGGTATGTATTTCCGTCAGGCACTAATTATCTTACTTCAAAACATTTTATTACTACCATTCAGAGCTGTTTTAAGTTAGTTTAGAACAGCATCATCCCGGCTCGGCTTACCACAAAACCCGAGTGATTTATTAATATTGGAACCAATCACACGTGCAATTCCTGAAAACTATTTCTAATTTTGACGTGCATTGTACAAGAGAACAGAGAGCTCCACATAAAATTAAATAATAATGAACTAATCGCGCCGCACAACGCCGCCCTACGGACAATACCCGTTAATTGTGCCCTTTGTCTGCCCAAATAGAAAATTTCATGTTCAACCGCCACTCGGAATGGCGGAATTTTCGTTTTATTACGCAGACTTTAAATGTAAATCACCCAGCTTTGTATTGAGACAACGCGTTAAACTCCGCATTATTTCTTGACGGTTTTTTAAATTCCAATTTCGAACTGACCGCATGTACGAGTACGAGTGTTCTTTTATAAAGTTTTCGATTTTTAAAAATGTTATTTTTAAAATACTGTCAACTTTTCGGTTTGCCGCCAGTGAGAGTGACAAGTGATGAGCGCATAAAATATAGAATATCATTGTTCCGTTCTATTTTCAAATCGGCTCGTAGTTACGCGGTTACTGGGAAACGAGAAATTCGGCGTCGCCTTTGATACGCGCGTTTGCACGTTACAACGTTGCTGGAACCGCGTGTTTGTTTGTCTGGCTGTAAAACTGTTAGGAATCGTAAACGGTCGTGTGTGGCCAGCCCTTACGACGAAATCGGAACAGATGGACGGAGATCAAAAGAGTCGGTGGTGATAAAAAAGTTAATGTGAATTAAAAGTAACAACTCAGTACTAGAAACTGACGTTTAGACGCGACCGCTCGGTGTTTTTTATCTATTTTCTCCGTTGTTACACTCCATATATTCACCGTTAACGCAACGCGTGAGGGAAGGGAAATAACGTTCCCATTTTCCAGGTATTTTCCGCACTCCATATTGGTAGGATTTGTAGGAGCCCCGCGCGCCGAAATCATTAGCCGTTGAATCCTCTATAGCTGTATGAGGCCTCCGCACCGCTGAGGGAACTATTGGCGAATTTTCCGGGATTTTCTTCTTTATTTTCCTTCCCTTATTCCTTTTATTGGCGAGAAAACAAGCCATACGTGTAATAACAATAACAACCCTCCCTGCAAACATCTGAAATTGCGGGTACCAAACTTAACAGTTTCCTTAAGTAATCGATGTAATAACTGAACAATTATAACTCTGGCTAATACTCCATTATCAGCCGTCTGCGACAGCCGGCGGCCGGATCGCGCTGCGCGTTATTAACCGGGATTACCGGATCCCTATCCGGATCCCCGGATACAGGGATTTGCTCCGGGATCGGGACCAGTGGAAATGATAAAGATATGTGCGCTATGCGGCTTACTTGCTGATGAAATGTTTTTTTTTTTGCTTTTTGAAACTTTTTATGCATTATATTTTTATACGTTCTTTGGGGAGATTTCTAAAAATAATTAAGGTGCCGTGTAGTTGAGGCGTGGAGCGTGTACCAGGCTGGCATGGGCGCTAGGCGGTGTGTAGGCCGGCGAATCCCATCGGTATCGGAGTACAAGCGATCGCACTTAACCGCGTCACTCGTATCATATCGCTGCAGCGCTATCAGTCAGCGTCGCGCGTTGCATTAGCGCTGTCGCCGCATCAATAAATTATGGAGGACACCTCTTGCCGCTGCGACCCTGGTCACTCGGATTAATGCCGAGAAAATATATTTACATTATAATCCTAATCTGTCCGTCTGTCCTTTTTATCCACGTACTTTACTAAAATAGCGTTTATCTGCTCTTTAGTTGACTGTAAATAGCCTTACCTGAATAAAAGCAACGCTATCTTGAGCTATGAAATTAAAGATTACTTGGACAAATGACAAATAAGGCAATTTATTTTACCGTAATGTCCCCGTTCACAATATGTCCCAGTCCTAGTATAGTAAGTTGCCTGCTCTAATGTACAGGCATTCGTTTTTAATGCCGTCAATGTCGAGTCGAGACAAAGTTAATCATCGCTCTACCTAAATCATTCAGTTAACTTGCAACAGCGTCATCATTTATCTGTTACCTACAGAAAATGATGACTCAACAATCCGCATTGATCACAAACAAGCAGTTCCAAACAAGCTACCGAAAACTTAACGTTCCTTACCATTTCTCATTGGAATGCGCTACCTACCAGCAATACGCCATCTTCTTCTTTTCGTGTCGACTACGGCGTTATTTTTTTGAGGCCCCATACTCAGCGACTAAGAGCATTATCATACCTATTATATAATCTGTGGCATTATCAGCGGCAGGTTGCACAGGTCCTCTCGCCATCAAAGCTTGTACCGATGTATCTGTATGCAATGCCCTAGGGATAAAAATGCTAGCTTGTTCTAAGGGCTGTTCCATAGCAACTTGCTTTTCGGATCAGGGGTTCTATTTTTGAATCACTCGCGTGCCGAATGTTTGTTCGTCGTCTAAAACTCGGCACCCTTGAATGACTCGATCAACTGCACTATACTGTTCTATCACTCGCCATTATATTATTCACTCCTCTCACAACCATATCGTGTTTTATACAGCCCATCCATCTCTTTCTCAAACGGCCCCTTCCCTTCCATCCACTAACTTGTATATACAGGATGTCCCAAAAAATGCTAGACTGACACTGGAGATAGCTTAGTCAGACCTTTTTAATAAAAATAACTTGGCTCTAATAAAAGTCTAAGGCTTTGGAAGATAATGCAACATTTTTGTTTTTTTGTTGTATGAAGAATACTAGAAAGTGTCATTATTTTCAGAACTATGACACTTTTACTAGAGTCGTGTTATTTGATTTAAAGGTGGATATGGCTAAGCTATCTCGAGCGTCAGTTTGGCGTGCCATTTTGGGTCAAAAAAAGGGAATTATGTCCCAAATCAAAAAGCTTTTACTAAGTTAATCTGAAAGGTCTTTAGCTACGTTATCTTGTGTCAGTCTGGCACGCTCTATTTAAGAGAGAGTCAGAATCACTCTTTTTATTTATTTATTTATTTTTTATTGCTAAAACAAAGAACTACAAAAGGCGGACTTAATGCCTTAAGGCATTCTCTACCAGTCAACCATTTGGCAAGGCAGAAATAGTCGTGGCGGCGTAAACAGAACAACACAAGGATAGATAAACTTAAATATAAATATATGTATATTTTAAACAATAAACTCACATAATAGTAATAAATCCATACATACTTTTTGTCACATGTTTGCTCCTCTCTCTCCTCTTTAATCACATGTCCATAAGGTTAAGGTTTTCCCGTCACCTTTTAAGCATCTTCTATCTTAGTGACCTAACATCTTCCAGACGGATTGAAATGAGCGAAACTTGTGGCGAAATGTCAAAGTTGCGTCGGTGGGTCACGTATAAATAGCCGTGCGTCAGACCGGCTTATTATTGTGTATAGCCCGCTTATTAAGACCGACTCCCACTCGGCAAAGCACGCAACTGGGTAAGGGGAGGCGTACATGAGATTTGGCTTAAGGTATTTCTTGAATTATCAACAAAAACACTAGGAACTAATCTATAATAGTAATATAATAAATAATAAATTAATAATAATAAATTGTTTCAACAAACACACCAATTACCTAGCCCCAAACTAAGCGTGAGCTTGTGCTATGGTGCCTAGGATAACGGATAGAAATACTTAAATACATATAAACATCCATGGCTAAGGTACAAATGCTCATCACACAAACATATATACAACTTATTTATAAAAAGTAAGATAAATTATTTAATACAATAGAAAAACAAAAATTATAAAAAGGGTCCTTGTGGTAAGGTTCCCAGGATGCTGCAGCATTACTGCGTTGGATAGCGATGCTTATACGCTGAGCAAGGTAGCTGCCAGCTCTTGGGTCACCACTGATGTCAACCAAAATCTCTTTGAAAAAGGGATAGCGTTGGGACCCCACGTGCCCAGTGTTTCGACTCCAAACGGTACAAAGTGGTACCGGGAGTCGATCTGCCTGTAGAAGGAAGGTCGGATTTGAAAGGTTTGATTAGGTGCGGAAGGCTTATTTATTTAATTTTAAAAACTTTATTGCACCAAAAAAGAAAGTAAAAATGGTGGACTTCATTTTATGCCTTGAGGCATTCTCTACCAGTCAACCGATTAGAAATGCAGAAAACTAATCAGAAGTCTTATTTTAGGAAATGCACATAGTTATAATATCACTATATAAATTACGTATAGGCCTAGCTATCTACTTAAGCTTAAGCACCTAACAGTGAGGGCCTGGTTTCACCAATTACAAGTTAATGATCAATTAATTTTGACTGACCAACTCCATCAATAGATCAGAGTCATGTCGGCATGTAAGCCCGCGTTTATCCAGTAAGTGGAAACGTACGTACGATTCCAAGTAGGGCCGCGTCATAGCGGGCCGGCCGCGCAACGGTAAGGCCGGTTGCACCGCCATCGATTAACTGACGGGAGATTAACGGAACAGAAGAGTAAAAATCTGAAAGATCTGCTAATGTATTATCCTATAAATGATTGATTTGACTGAAGAATACATATAATATAAGTTGAAGAAAGCCAGATGGCAGTAAGAGACAAAATTTTGGACTAGGATAGATAATACACTGTATCTCAGGTTTTCCAAGTTGAAGACAAGATGATAACAACATTCACAAAATCTCATTTTCAAACATTTCATTTAGATTTTTTTTAATAAATACGTCCTTTTGCTGTCAAAGTGCTAATATAAATAAATTCCCTTAAATCTTTAAAAGTAAGCTTTACAAATTAATTGAATTTAAAAACCTCAACTTTAGATTTTTTAAAACTTGACGCACATTACATTGCTCAAATCCCATAGTAATTGTAATCTGTTTTGCATCTCGAATAGATAAAATAAAATAATAAAACTCGATTAAGCACTTGTGTTATGGAAATCTGAAACAGCGGTGGTAGGTATCACAACACCCAGACCTAAATTTGCCTATGATTTCATCCTTGTCCATATCGATTTAAAAAACTTAAATCTCTGGTTAGCAAATCTCAGCTACCCGTCAGTCAGTCAGTCAACGGTGCAACCGGGCAGTCGTGCCGCGGAATGTAAATAGAATTAAACCGGGCAACAACCGCGCTGGAGGGAGACTATTTTTTATTTTTATATTTTTTAAATACTTTTCTAACGACCCAGACGATCGGTATGATTCTGCAATTTGTTCTACTGGTTTTATGTTTACCTCAGATGATGTACCTTCACAGAAGCACTTCAACTTAGTACTGAACTTCTCGGTGATCTTGATTATGATGAAAAAATATGAAGACGGTATGAGTGTAGACGAGATTGAATATTATATGAATATGAATATTAAACGCGAAAGTTTGTGAGTATGGATGTATGGATGTTTGTAACTCTTTCACGCAAAAACTACTGAACGGATTTGAATGAATGTTGTGTTGTTTTTTGTCATTATACATTTTCTCTTCTTCTTCTTATCTTAAAAAAGAGTTTATCATAAAAATATCTCTAATTGAAGTACAGTGGGCCTCGCATCAACCTTCCCAAATCTATCAAAATATCTCACTTTATATGGAACTCTATGTAATCAACGTAAGGTTGAAATATGGTAGCGGAAATTTGACAGATAAGGTTAGGTTGATGTATGGGGCACTGTACTTAAACGGACGACACATAAAAATAGGTGTTTGTAATGACTTCCTTATAAATAATAATAATGTCCTACTAGCCGAATTTCGACTACAGCGGCCTATCTCAATAGGTAGAGATTAGCAGACTGCGAGAGAGATTATAGTGCACAAGTGTGTGCGCAATACACAGGTGCACTCTCTGTTCTTTCATTCTCATAATTCGGTAAGACGGCAGTCCGACATGACTGTAGAGAGATCAGGCGCAGAACTATGCTTTATGTCCCTATAAATAATATACACTATTATTACAGATTTTTAAAATCTCACGGATACCTACATAATAAAATCAAAATTAAAATTGGAAGTAGGAAAAATATCCTTTATAAACGTATTATAGTATACGCAAGGTTATAAACAAAATAAAATAGGAGAAAACATCTCCAATTTTACAGCTAAAGATCTATTATTTGAAGTAGGTACTACGAGTAGCTAGCTGTCAAGACTTTAAATTATCACCTGTCAAACTGTCAAATTCGTCATGATAATAAGATAACCTACAGAAGATTGTCAAAGATAATGATATCTTCAAATCGAACGATTTTGGAGTTTATCTGCAAGACGTATTTTTTTTTATGTCTGAAATAACTTTATGCTATAGTTTCTACAAAGGACTTGTCCTCTTTTTGTATGGAGGCTGGTTTTTTATTCTAAAATATCACCAACCACTAATAAACCTATATTTATCTTTAAGCTACAAAAATATGACACACGTAAACATAGAAACCAGAATTTTAAACGCCTCCATTTTTGAGAAAAAATATGTTTTGTAACAGGCATCATCCATTGATCACTTACTTGTATTTCCTGGCTGTATGGCTATGCACCATTGCCTTTCCACTGGTGAATAATACTACTAGGTACTACCACAGATTATATAATAGGTACTACTGTCAATGGAATGTCAATATTGCTGTCAGTTTTTTTTTCATGCGTTAATTGATATAGGCGAAGGTGCGGTTTCCGTACAGACAAAGAGAAAAATAATTTAAATTTTTCTCTAAATCGGAGGCCTTAAAAAATATATTAATTATGCAGAAAAGCTAGTTTTTGTGAACTCTTTAATATAATATTTAGTTTATTCTGGTTAGAAATATTGACGAATAAAAAACCATTAATGGACAAGTCCTTTCTAGTATAGTAGAATAAGCTTTTCTCTAGTAGGGTGTTAATGCCATTGAAGACTAAAAAATCATACTTAACATTTCCTATTACTATTACTCATTTCCTATTCATTTGTATTACTTTAGTTATGTTATTGGAAACCATTCAACCCGCCACGCTCCGCCTGCCACAATAAATATCTATAATTCACTTTTTATAACAATTTCTTTGTTATTGTAATATGTTGATAATAACACTTGTTATTATGCGTTTTCACACCGCAAAATTATTGCGGTTTTTGTTTAAAAACACACATTGGATTACGTTCTTGTGCTTTCACAGTATCGAACGCGAAGAAGTTGTGTGTGTTCATTTTACGTGTAATTTTATATAAAAGCCTTTTGATTGTGTTGTCATGAAAATCAAATGAACCGGCGCAATGATAGGCAAAGTTATTATTTTATTGAGTTTCGACTTATAGAACATTACCTATCAAAATTCAAGGTTTTTTTTTTTACATTAGGTACATATAACATATTATGTAGTAACATTTTAATCACCCCTCCACCAACCCTCAATGAGCCCGCGTGGAGTATGATTCGTCGTACCTTCTCATAGGTGAGGCCTTTGCCCAGCAGTGGGACCTTTATGGGCTAACTTTACTTTACATTTTAATAGAAGACACTGGAAATTTGAAAACAAATCCTTCACTGTTTTGTAAGACTACCATATCACTGTGAAGGATAGCAAACCAACTCTACCTAGTACAAGAGTCTTACCAATTGCTTTGGTAATAAAATATATATTAAGAGGTGTTAAACTAAGTATCACATACCTACATATTAAACTTTTTAGAGTATGTGACTGTGCTATAAATAAAATCATTCACATCGTTACCAATCCCATTACCATGAGCCACATGTATACTTTGTCTCTTACCATATTCTCTCTTTTGTTTCAGATCCCATGGGTGAGTACATCTGTTCCCTGGGAGGAACACATAAATCACATCGGCTGTAAAAAGATCATGTTCACAAAAATTCCAATCTTCATAAAACACGAAAATAATTACGCTCGCACCGCCGTTTTTTTACACAAAATAAGTCAATCGCCAACACTAGGAGTCCGGGATTCGACTCGCGTCATAAACTTTGATTAGGTCATTAAAGCATGTTAATTTATTAGCGGCCGAACAACTCTCATTTGTAATAAACACACGAAAATAGCCCGTAAAATTTAAACGCTACCGTCTGTTATGCGTCGCGCTCTCGAGAGGTTTTTACGGCGTTCTAAGTTTCGGCCGCGCGTGTAATCGAAAATCAACTCTCCATAATTAGCATCAAAGTGCAAAATCGACGAAGGAACGGCACGGGACATCACTTACGATATAACTTTTTCAATTTAAAAAAAAATCAATCCACGCGATCGGTTTCAAAAATCGAACCGATCGAATTCCGTATTCGAATTACAAAACAGTATCCGAAAACTGTGTTCGCTTGGCGCGAAATCTGCGTTGCATGCGAGTAAAATAAATTAAATTCAAACAATATCAATCGGACACGAGAACACACTCAAGCGATTTCGTTTTGCTATTTATCATAAAACACGTACGCGTTTCTGAAATTGATCGCTTCGTCTCTGTCGGTTGGCTGTGGTGTGACAAGGAGGAGGGCGTGTGGTTTTTTCTTTGTTTCAAATCGTGTTATCGCGTTATCCGTCTCGCGTTTGATTTGCTCGTGCCGTATCGGCGATATTAATTACTGGAGAATAGCTTCGTTTCTTCGGAGTTGATTGCGATCTGCATATTTCTCGTTATAGGTGTCGGGGTCTAAACATCAAGTTAATTTATGGCCATTGAAAGATGAGTCCCGTAATTTTTTATGGTCTGATTCGAAAAAAAATGAACTTACACAAGTTACCCTAACTGCCAGAACCAAAAACGCAAGTTCTCTGTCCATTGGCATTGTCTAGACGCAATATCCGATTGATTAATGGCCGGCGCTGCTATCGCGATCTATTTTACTTGTTAATTAAACGATCGATTGGCTGATACTAGCTGCCATTTTGGCTCTACGAGGGTAAAATGGGCTTTGTCGCAGAAGTTGTCAGGATTAAACTACATCTGTGACAAAAGAATCGCTCTTATGTGGAGAAAAACCCATCATAATATAACAAAATAGTGAAGGTTGAAAAACAAAAAAGAAAACAAAATCAAAATAAGATCGTTTTCTTTTCCATCTTTGATTAAGTACCAGTAGGGAGACATAAAATTTTCTAAGAACTACGCTGAAGAAACGACTTCAACGTCACAAGTGTCGTATTTCTCATACATACTTTCACCCCTCTCTAGGGTCCCTTAAGGATAATGCATTCTAGCATGAAAACTATGTCCTTTCCAAGACTCTAACTTTCACTATACCAAATTTCATCTAAATCGATTCGGCAGTTTAAGTCTACAGAGGTAACAGACAGACACTACGCGTTTGTGGTATTAGTATGGATACCCTCTCACATAAGAGCAACGTTACCCAACGAAGGTATAATAGAAGAAGTTAAAGATTAACGATAAATGTAACTGTAACGCCCAAAAATTAAGAACTTAATTTTAAAATTATTTAATTGTAAAACAAAGTGCAATCTCACTTTCCACTACAAAAACCTAACAAGGTTTCCAATAGTATATTTACATGTACCACATAAGGTCTAACTTTATTGTTTTCAATAAACTAAAGTACAAAAAAGACTAAATAAAAAGGACTAAGAAATAAGTCAGACTGTAATCGTACCAGCAAAAATATATAATGAACAAAGAAATATCTTCGGAGGGGAGTAAATTATTATGACAGCTGGAGGTGACATTACAGATGACGGAGACACCAGACGAACAAATATGTTAGTTTCAATTCATAAATCAATCTTCGTTAAATACAGTAATAATGAGCTATAAAATAGCACCTAAAATTCTAGTTGGATAATTTCAATGCAGGAAATAAGAATTGCTAATATAATAAGTACTAAAGCTTTTACGTATAGCTGGGTATAGATCATACCTCAATTAAGAGGTCGTTTTGGGCTTACACCATCAAGTGTGGATAGTTGCTCCACCTAGATACCCCTCCGGGTGTCTAAGGCAAGTGACCAATGTTTCTGTCAGGTGTTATCAAGCTTCCTATTGCCTCTAACCCAAAATAGTTATTTAAGGGGTTGCTATCATGTAACTTTTTGTGTGGGATTCCTATATTTCTGTTTTAAGCACCATGATCATGGAGAAACTAAAGTTCAAATATCAGAAACTCACAAATAAAGTACAATATGGTAGCAATCCCATTAATAATTTTTATGTTAGTAACCATCAGGTTTAAAACAATATTGCCTCTAACTAGCCTCACTAAGTAATGCGCAACACAAAATATTCATTAAAACACAATTTTACGGATTACTTCGCGATTTATTTACATTTTATTTTAAACCTGACGTTTCGAACACTTTACAGCGATCGTGGTCACAGGGAGTAAGAAACAAAATATTCAGTTAAAATTAAGTTCATTATTGTTAGGTTTGACACCGAACCGACTGAATCACCATTTACCCCATCACGCCACAGGCTATCTGCAATCGTTTGCTAATTGATTAATTTTACACAGACAGACAATCAAACATCTCGCATGTCATCTCATCAAGCGCAAAATTACCTTCCTGATTGCTTTAATGTTGGTCTTTTTCTTCAAGAGGTGGGCTTTGTCGTCATCTGTGGTAATTAGATGCAACTGAAGCCGCCATGTCTATTATTGCTAAGTGTTCGAAGAGACAAGTGGTAATACACACGCCGAGATGTCAAACGGACACAGAGCGTTACAATTTCTCAATCGAAATTCAACTTTATGTTAAAACAAATTAACGAAGAAAACTGATTGAGAAAATACTTTTTGGGTTAGGTTGTTTGAAGGCTGTTAACAGTACCTACTGATGTCAGATTTTAGAATGATGCTGCAGTTACTGTTGTTTAAAATGTTAAACCAGATCATGGAATTATTAGTAATTTGACACTTAAATGTTACAAGATAATTAAAAATAATACCAAATGACAAAGTTATAATAAATGAAGGCTATGGCTGGCGCCGGAATAAACCTGACATTAGGGTTGTTGATGGCCCCACGTGTTAGCTTAAAAACTAGACTAATATTAACAAAACAAGAAAGCCCAATCACCCTGAATTAATTGAAAGTTCATAATTGTTTTGCTATTGCAGAGTTTAAGTTCCTTCTCAATAATATTCTAAGTACGAACTCTTCGAAATTATTTCCAATATTGTGGTTAGATAAGGCAATAAACTTATTTAATGAATTCTGAAATCAGAGAAGCATAAACACATTTGAATTTGTTCTTTGAGTTGTGACATGCTAAACGGCTATAAGATTGGGTATGATAAAGAAAATTAAATATTCAAAAATAAGCCGAAATACAAACGTAGCTTACAAGAAACTTACTAATCAAAGCATCGCAAGATTTATTAGGCAATGTGTACAACGAAAAATACTTACAAGTTCCAATCTACAAGATTTATTCTGAAGGCCTAGAGCTCGCCACACAAAGCGACCGTTCGAACGAGCCAAAACATAAACGTCTCGTCTTAACCGCTTAACGAGAAACGCGACCTCAGCGATGAAAATAACAAAACCACCTAACAACTCAATAAAGCAGATTCAAATTTCGAATCACAACACCAAAATGGCGAATGCAAAACAGTCACAGTAAATCATAAACAACAACACTCAGTAAAACAAAACATAAGCTAAAAAGCGAAATCTCGCGCCAAATGTCATTTTGACACGTCCAGGAACGAGCCAATCGCGAAAGATTCAAATTTCGAACGCACCATCCAAGATGGCGACCTTCGCAAGCTGTATATCAATCGTGATTTACGCGCCACGGTCGAGGTCGACGACCGCCCGAATTTCGTTCAGAAATGCACTCGCCGAGTAATTTATTTGTGACCATCTATTATTTTGTAGACTCACGAGGTCCTAAACACAGCTGACATTAATATATCATTTTACGCTACGGCGGCCTTACTTTATAGCGGTCTCGCTCAGATATACGGCTGGCGGGAGCGTTGGAGAGAGAGCGCGCGTTAGTTTGCGTTTTCACTTTTTATAGTAGCAATATATTTGATCAGCTGATCGCCGTGACGTTTAGTGGTGTGTGGTGTATTTCATAATTTATATTATTGTGGTCGTTTTTTTTATTAGTGTACTAGGTCGTGGTTTATTTATAATGTTGAATTTGTCTAACGCGGTGCCCGCGATAAATTGGTTATGCGGTTTCGGCAAATTATGCGCTCATTTAACATTGTAACGGAAAACATTCATAACGAATATTTAAAATAACTACGAATATATGAAATATTAATACACGGGATCTGTTTATAATATTTCGCGGTTCATTAATTTCTGTGGGATCCGGGAAATGGTTCTCTGTTTATATTCATACAATCGAACTATCTTTATGATCGGTTATGACATTGATGTCGTACGATCACGATACATAACATATTTGATATAAATTATTGTCGCAACTTTAAAATGGTAGTGATTCTATTTTCGGTAAAGAGTTTTAATCAATTTTGACAACTGCCAGACAACGGGTTAGAATATATTTTTTTAAATTATATTTTTATTTAAGAAAAGGAGAAAAAAGGGGGAAAGCATAGAAAGAGGGAATATATTATACCAACGTGAGCTTTAAGCTATTGAATTAGAATTTACACCATTGATAATCTATAAACTGTAAAACCGATGCGTCTGTCCGTTTGTCTGTTTGTCTGTTTGTACACGCTAATCTCCGGAACACTGAACAGATTTGAATGAAACTTTTTTATTATGTAGCTATTAAGTCTGGTCAAATACTAGGCTATAACTTATTTTGAAGATCGGAGTACCTGACGTGGAACCTTAGCAGTACACTTAAACTAAGAGAGATATGAAAGCAGCTCATTAAGAAAAGTTAGTTAGCGTGATGAGCATTTTCTATTGACGTACACAAATTGAAGGTCTGGAGCAACTGATATGGAACCCTAGCAGTTCAGCTCAACTATAAGAGATATGAATAGAGCGCCTAAGGGAACATTGTTCAACGTGATGGGCACTTTCTGTTGTCGTACACAAATCGAAGGTCTGGAGCAGCTGATATAGAACCCCAGCAGTTCAGCTCAACTATTAGAGATATGAATATAGCGCCTTAAGGAACATTGTTCAGCGTGATGAGCATGTTCTATTGACGTCTACAAATTGAAGGTCTTGAGCAACTGATATAGCACCCTAGCATCTCAGCGCAACTAAGATATAAATAGAGCGCCTTAGGGAACATTGCTCAGCGTGATGAGCATTTTCTATTGACTTACACAAATTGCAGGTCTGGAGCAATTAAATTAAATTAAAAATCTTTTATTTTGGACCATAAATCCATGTTGGTGTTAGTAACAATTTTCTTATAAACTATTATAGTAAAATTGATATGCTAAATTGCTTTAGACTGATTTTCAAACTCCCAATGTAATCCTGTCTCCAAGTTACGATCTGGTGACGGAAACCTAGAGAAATCGAGAGTATCCTTCAGATTTTATATGCATGTATACCATATATGCTACAGCATTAATTTAGGTATTTAAGCGTTCACATTCAGGAGTCATAATTTGATGGTGCTGACCTTAACGCTAAGTTGTTCGTGGATTCTTTCACCACAGACAGTTTGTCGAAATCTAAATAGTCTTACCTACTTACTTTACGATAGTAGTAACTTACAAACCAACCCTTGAGTAGGCTAGGGACACCACAGGAACACAAAAAATAGATGCTAAACCACATCCATCTATTGTGGTAGGGAAGTTTGAATCTGACTTTTTCTGAACACTAAAACCTAAACTTACATATATTTTATCACAAACGAATAAAACTGTCTTCAATAAAGTAAACTGAAAAAGTAAAAAAAATCCTTTTCACTTTTACTAAGAAAGATATCCGACAAAATTTAGTTTTGGTGTTGGTGTCACTGCCATCCAAAATTTTAAAAAGGTAAGAATACCAGAGGAGGATGGCGAGGTGATAGTAACCTATCAGAAAGAAAGTGGCCATTGACCTTGATTTTTCATTCCTCAAATCTCCTTACGACATTGTAGACTAAGAGATCATGATAGCTGGATGGCGGAGTATAAAATATTTTGTATCATGGAGTCCACGCGTACGAAGTCGCGGGCAACAGCTAGTTCTCTAAAACACGTACACAAGATATTCCTTCGCAGCTTCCTTTACAGCGTAAAGGTTTTGAACCAAAAAATATGGTCAATTCTACAGCTAACTTAACTAATAACCAATTGGCATAATTTAATTTTTTATACAACTTGTCAGATTTTCGCCTTTTGGTTAAAAATAATGCAATGCGATATTGACCCGTGCAACCACCCAACCAACGCCAGTACACCAGTATACACAGCGCTATAGGGCGCGTACACACCAACTACGCCACGTAAAGGTGCGTACACACGCGTCGCGTTGCGCACGTGGCCTGTAAATATTTTTGGAGGCAATCGATTTCCGAAATCCATTCTGTACCCTCGCACGGCTGCCGCAGACATTGGCCTAGTGTGGACATGCCGCAGACAGTTGTAGGATATACATTTCCTGTTAATACATATAGCAAGGAAGTGTGTACCTACCTACGAATGTTGTGGATACTATAAACTTTATCTGCAGCAGATGTTGAATAGACATATAATTGGGTATGTATTTTGATAGACATTTTGCAAAAGTTTAGTAAAGGTCAGGATTATTATCGTGATCAAATTAGGTACATAATTTTTGTATCTTAGAAAATATACTTGAAACTTAATTATCATACCATAAGATAAACCTAATAAATTATGAAGCCAAGACCCTCAAAAGACAACTAAACCCTGAACCAGAACACCTAACATCCAAAACTTGCAAACCACCCAATCTATCTCCCAACCACAGACCCACAATCGGATCTGCAAAAACTCCACCACTGGGCTTATCCACACAAATCGACAGTGCGTATCGCACGCTCCGCTATCATTAATCTACGTGACAGCTCGAAATTTAGTTACAGGGGTCCCCTCCCCCCGCCCCCGCCCGCCGCGCAACTTTTTGAGCGGTACCTATTTAGGGTTTAGTTTTGATCACTGAAGTTGTGAAGCACATTTAAATTATATTTTGGGAATCCCAGCCAGTTGGTGTAAAAAAGCTCTATACGTGTGAGTTTCAGTCATTTTTCTGGTCGATTTGTGTTTTTTCGTACTTAGCCACTTTATTTTGTCAATTTACGTGTCTCATTCATGTATCCCCTTACTTCGGCCTAAAACCGTCAGCTTTCTTAGATTTGGGAAAGACATTGGGAGTAATAATGTTGTTTCAGTCTGGTTATTATAACAATCGAAAGTCAGATAGGTGCAGGCTTTGCTTATACACTATGCTTGCACACTGAGACCTTTGACGACTGTCTTGGTGTAGTGGTTCGCACCCCGGACTACAAAACCAGCGGTTGCGGGTTCGAATCCCGCAAGGGGCAAATGTTTGTGTGATGAGCACGAGCATTTGTACCTAAGTCATGGATATTTATAACCGTATATATATAAGTATGTTTATCCGTTATCCTAGTCGCCATAGCACAAGCTCACGCTTAGTTTGGGACTAGGTAATTGGTGTGATTGTTGATACAATTTTTAAATTTATTACTTAAGCCCATTAAATTTTACTAGAAACGTGAATCTACCCTCACCATCAAAATGTAGAGAGTTAGATAAATAAAAAATTGGGAAATATGGTAAACATACCTCATTGGTTAAGCAACATACCTACCTATCTGAAGTAGTATTGTAGATATATTCTTCTTTATTTAACTATCTGAAAAAAGTAACAGTATTATTTCAGTCGAATATTCGGTAGGTATATTTGAATCGGTTTCGGCTCTCATGTGGCGGCAATATGACCGGCTTGAGGGAAAGTAATTTTAGAAGTGTGCGTATGATTATAAAAGGTTCGAAACATATTACATTACGATGGGAGCTTTTGTGCTTTGAGATAATATATGACTCAAATAAGTAGTTAATATTCCCGTTTTTTATCGTATAAAACTTTTTTCTATTTCTCGTTTACGTACACTATTTTGGACTGAACCAGGAATGAGTTCTGTCTACGGCTATTGTTCTAACTGCCGCATTCAGAGTCTTCAATTTTTAATCTATAATTAAGTTACATTTTGACACTTTCTTTGTCAATTCAATGGAAAAGAACTGCATTAGACTTAATGAAGACTTAACTTTGATTGACGTCTCTGAGTGCGGCAGTAAGAGTTACAGACTATCTACTTATTCTAGTACTTATTAAGTACGTGCCTATTCCACACGCTCCCAAAATTACCAGGATCCCATAGTCAGCAAGGAGCTGGTAATTGGGTCTGGAGATGGCAGCGCCCCGCGGCGGCGCGGAGAACAGCGCTACTTGACTACTTGTGTCAATGGCGCTGAAGATGCTTATTACAAATTAATTTTAGACAAATACAGTACCTGTTTAGCATGTTCGTGTATCATTTGAAATGGTAATAGCATAGCTAATCATTTGTATTTAATAACCTACGTAAGTGTGTAATTCAAGACGTCTTAGAAGTTCTATCTTTAAACGTAAAAAGCAAATGAAACTTTAACCTCACAACTTAATGAACCACGTGTTACTCGTATATTAGTTCTTCAAATGTCTAGTAGTTTCTTCGACTGTAGGTACATGCTGTGGCGTGACTCAATCAAATCTTCAGCTATTGAAGTTCACAAAAACTTCGCCAAACTAACAAATAAGTTACAAATACTTTTTCGCCAGTCAGTTCGCGTTCCGTTTCACACGATACGTCAGTTTTATTTCACCAAAGTGCTGCCGAATCTAGGTTGTTCCAAAGAATGTCTAGGTTCATTTCAGTCTTCGGTTTGCTATCAGCAATACCTCCATAAATGCGACCAAAACACACGTTCAGAAATAAAATAAGGAACCGCCAATATCTCAGCTCTCGTGTCGGAGCGTAAGCGTGCATTGTCAAATCAATTTGGCTTTTAGAACGCATAACTTTATTCCTACATATATGCAAAACACGATACCTTCCGCCGCAGTCGGGTAATAAAAAAAAGGTAAAAATACACACCGATACAGAATTGTGCCAGTCACGAGGGTCCGCTGCGCGTCATTTTCATAAATTTCACAACCCTACCGGTTCCCGATCGAAAACCGACCCAATGTTGAGCAATTAAGTTTCGTTTTTTACTGGAGGAAAGTGGTGGTTGTGTTCTTTTTGTGGCCGGCTGTTGATGCTCGAATAAATGCTGAATGTATAGAGAAATGTGATTATTCATGGCGACTTTTAGAAAAAAATTACAAGGCGATATGACACGGCCGCGCCCGGGTTGCGGGGTCGTCGCTCGCTCGTTACCGAATGTGCTGGTTCATAGCTTCGGGCCGAGTGCCTACAGCTGTAGCTGAGAGAGAGAGAGAAACAAACAACTACTTTATAGAGACAAGGATAAGGGTCAAGATAGGCAGATGATAGTCGATATCTCTAACAATGACGAACTTAACTTAAGTTAGCCGTCTAGGCGGCATGAAAAGCATAGGAAAGTACGGACGACAGACGTCAAGGTACACTGCGATATCAAGTAGGGGCAATTTGCAATAAAAACGTGCTGAACACTGTATTTACATAAAGGAAGAAGTTCTGGAGGTCACAGAATTTTGACAGGACTTAAGCAGGCTTAGGTAGTGATTACCAAAATAAAACCTGTATATTCATACAATATCACCCAAGCATTGATGCAACCATGGCTCACTTGCGTGGCAAGAAAAAAATCGTAGTTCTGGGTGGCTTAGTTTAAAAATTATACGCCCGGATAGCGAAGGTCGAGGGTTCGAGTCCCATCTGAAAATAGTTGATGAATTTTTGCATACATTTACAGTAATATGACTAGTGCTAGCTATTTGATAATACACATGATTTGTAACTACACTATGAATATATTTAATTACTAATTAATCCCTTTAAAATCTCAAGTCACAAACGAACTTACAAATCAGTTGAAAGTTTCCTAATTTAGTTCAAATTATGCTCACGCAAATGATTCGCAAGACTTATAAGCAATAAATTGTCGATGCCTATTTATTCATACCTGCGTGTGCGCAATTACGCGCGATTTGAGTGTCACTCACAGGAGAAAGTCAGATCGGACCTCACAGCTCGCAAATTATAAGTTACGTCATTCCAATTTCAATAAATTGACTCCGTACTATCGTTGGGCGTTATCCTTTTCAATTTACGTGTTTATTACCCTTAATTATAAATTATACGTCATTTTCATAAATTAATGTGTTTCTAATTAGTCTTTTCAAAAGATTATTACTATTATTATTATTAGTCTGATTGCGTCATAAAAATTACGATGTTCAGTGTGATCCCCTAATTACTTGTTTGTTCTAGTTTTAAACTACTAACCAAGCCATTACTGACTTCTAATCCAAAACCATTTCTATTTATCACCAAAATAGTAACATAATATCAATGGCGTAGAACTTACTCTATAATTTTTCCTTCCCTTCTTCTGTCAGAAGTGCCAAATCATGCTATAAGTAAAGTCGACATCATAAATTTCTTCTTTTCGCTTTTAAAATAAGGTTTAAAATGGTTCATTGCTACATTATGCTGAGTGTACACGGAATCAAACTGTCGTTGCCGCCCCAGATGTTGCGATATTCGTATGGACTTTATTTTGAGGGGATAAACATTATTAAATGCTGTTTTGAAACTTAACACTAAATAAATATGAATAATACAAAATACACTCAGCCGGATAACAAGTGCTTTAAAAAATACTTTTCGATTAAAAATGGCTGCATTATTTAGAAAAAAATTTGAAATGTAGAACCTCGTTACCTACTCAGGATTTTGAATCCTTGTAAAAAATTATACCATTTAGTAGCCACACAAACAGTGGCTAAACAATCTAGGTCAATTTTACACAAAATGAGAAGTAAAAATTAATATAATTATATTTCTTGGTAAAAGTGTATAACTGGCTGATTTGAATGTGAATGTGATTTGAAGAGTGCTGCCATGATTCTGTGAATATATATTTTTAATAATAGGCAGACATTTGACCGCAATCTCACCTGATTGTAAGTGACGATGCGGCTGAAGACGGGTCATGTCTGGCTAGTGACAGTCTTTTTTCTTAATAAAGGTATCGAGATCATGGGCCTTAGGAATTATATAATTCAAGGCATTAGAAAACCAAGTACCTACTTAATGCTGCCCAAGTTTCAGCAATAAGAATCAATTTTGTCGGGTATTGTAAAAATACTAATAATTGTTTATCGATTCTAAGCAGGCATTCCACTTTACTTGCAAGTCACAGCTAGCCTTGAACCTTTATCAACTCAATTTGTTTACTCCAACGATCTAGCCCAAAAACCTGAATCGGTTGACGTAACTGATCGATGGCCGCGCCAAGGCCGCGTTTGACAGCTGTCAGTGAGGCTGTCAAACAAAAGCGCCCTGTCACGCGTAATGGATCGCAGGCGGTCGTTGACCTTTTTGTTTTCTATTATCCGTGGCGAAGAATGTTTGGCTTGGAAATTGTCGGTTAGGTGGTTCACATTTTTTCCCTTTTTTTTTTGTAAATAGATTGGAAACGTATGTAAGACAAAATATAACCATCAAACTTTGTGCAATCGAAGTTAGCTTATTGCTCATTCTTTAATTTCTAATATCGTTTGTATTTAACTTGCAATATAACGTTACTTATTGCCCTGGCAGGTTGTCGCGTATGTTTTCAACACCTCCGACTACAACCGTAGATGTCATTCCATTAGGAAGTCGTCCAATCATCCCAAATTACGATACATCGCCGAAAAAGGCATTTCACATTCCCTCAGACCGTAAATACTTGTCGTTTCCCCGAAACATGTTACCCGAACGCATTACAGCACTTAGAAGTCCCCCGAATCTTCCATAGAAACTGCCGAAACAAACGTAGAGCTGCACGTCTAACGTATCGATCCCGTCCTACCTACGATGAGTTATACTGCCCACCCCTAAACCTAACCCCCTCGCTTGCATCGCAACCCCCACCTTACCCCCATAAAAACAAGACCCATTTCACTATGACAGCCCGCTACATCTTACGACGTTTTCAAGTCTGCCGAAGAAACAAGCAAGATCAATAAGACAGTAACAGGCATCAGTTCACAAGCGATAATGACCTCTATTATTTATGGGGTAAGGATGCACGGCTGGGCGGGCGGCCCGCCCTGCCTTGGGCGGGCGCAATTAGCGAGTTTCCGTTTGATTTTTGAAATTGCATTTTTTTGGATTATAACTCGCCGTTTTAGCCGGGACGGTTTTTGTGGAATGCCTTTTTGTTTTAAGGTAGAATGATTGGTTGGAGTAGATGCATGGAAGGCTTTAAAATGGTTGCTTAGTCGTTTATTTTGCTGTACGTTTGACGTTAGAAAAGCTAAAGTGATTTTTCAATAGTAAGATAAAAAATAGCCGTCAAAGCGACCGTCTTGGTGTAGTGGTTCGCGCCACGATTTTCTAAACCAGGCGTTTGCGGGTTCGAATCCCGCAAGGGGCAAATGTTTGTGTGATGAGCACGAGCATTTGTACCTAAGTCATGGATGTTTATAAAAGTATTTAAGTATGTCTATCCGTTATCCTAGCCACCATAGCACAAGCTCACGCTTAGTATGAGGCTAACAATTTATTTATTTAAAGCAAATACGACGCTACTGATAATGTCATCACTTCATTTGTGAACTTTAACATGTCAGTGTATCTTTTTTTTCTCTGACAGTGAAAAAAATCGGTTTTTGATAGGATCCCTTAAAAAGTTTAACAAGAGTGCTTTTAACTCTGCATTAAAACAGGAACTCTGTATCAATAATAATATTGGGTACAGAATCTTTGTATAATGTAGTAGGAACGTTTCCATCTGATAAGTTATGTGTGTACTGTGGACCAGACATCTTTGCGTATAAGCAATCTCCTTAATGGCTCCCAATGCGACTTGATCTCCATCGATCTCATATTATACTGTGTTTCAATAATTATATGTTGGGGAAGGTTTATGACAAAGACTTATACTATTTAGTTAATAAACTAAGTGAAATACAAATAGGTTAATGGACATTTTATGTACTTGCATCGAATATCTTAAAATTCTTATTTAATCTCAGCTCGGATGAAAATCGATAAACTAGTTTCTGACGCCGTATCATTAAATACGTGTCTGGCCTTGTGAATATTTTTTTACCTATATCAAAAAAATAAATAAATTGTTTTAATTACCTAGCCCCAAACTAAGCGTGAGTTTGTGCTATGGTGACTAGAATAACGGATAGAAATACTTAAATACATATATACATCCATGACTAAGGTACAAATGCTGGTGCTCATCACACAAACATTTGCCCCTTGCGGGATTCGACCCCGCAACCGCCTGATTTAGAAGTCCGGTGCGGGAACGACTACACCAAGACGGTCGTCAAATAAATGGAATACACAAATAACAACAACAAACAAAAACAATTGTGGCCGGACATAATGGACAGTACAGGCACAGTTAGTATCAAGGTACGAAATTCCCTATGTGTATGAAAATAGGAGTTTAATGGTATCTTCGATTGCTCTAAAAATAGTAGCAGGATTCATCAAGCCTCGAATCATCGTTTACTTACAGCTAGAGACAAAGTACACATCCACTACCACAAAATGTACAATTTTTCATTTGAAATTGAGCTCTATTCTGTAGATTTGAAGATGATAATTTGATATTAATATTTGTTATTTTAGGGTGGGTTCACGTGTGGCTGACTGTACCTGATAAGACTTGTCAGATTGGTTCGTTCACAGCAAGTGACCGGTTAGTCAATTGAACGACTCAACGGTGATCTCACTCACTGTAAACGAAATATTACGGAATGCTGAAGACAGTGTTATATTAATTTATTTAATTTACTACTCACTAGCTAAGTTAGAAGCTTTAGCAAGATACAAAATTATAGTGCCAATAACATTAACCGTTCCAATTACCTCATTAGCAAAGAATATGACTGCACTGTAAATTGATATTAATAATAATTTTATCGAAATATGAGTGCTTAGTTCTTGCTATCAGAAGGAATAGGGAATCGAGCTGAAAACATATTGTAGAGTCCATGAGTCTGACCCACGGCGGACAAAGGAGACTTCACAAAAAGCCTCTGGCGATCTTATCCGCTGACAATGACTCAATTGATTATAAACCTTGATTAATGCTTAGCCCAAAAAAGCCTTCCTCCCACCAACCATCCCAAGTATTCCCCGTCCTTGTTTGTTTACGAACCAAAAAGTCCGAAATCGGCGACAATGTCCAAAGTCCTACGGAATCTAAAAAAAGTCCAAGTATAAAGGGGAACCTTCCGACAGTTCAGTACTAAGGCCACATAAAACGCGCGGAGCAGAAAAACCTGTGATTTATCGTGAGAAGGGACATCTCCACGGCAGCGGTGCATACAGGTACCTCCGAGCAGGTGCTGCGAGCCTGGTATACCCGGCCTAGCGTGGATTATTTATAACCTTTGTCTGCCTGTTTTTATGTTATGATTTCGAAATATCAAACACGGGTATTTTTTATGGCGTTTCTATCAAAATCAAAAATGTCCAATACAGATCGTAAAGTTTTGAATGTAATAATACAATCTAAAGATCCGCTAGAGACATAATGAAGAGTTATTGGTTTGACTTTCTATTCAGTTAAATCATTTCTTTTCATCGAGTTTGTAATTGCCGCAACGTGATTTAAAAGTTATTCATTTTACCCGCAGATAATTGGAAAGAAAGCATTCTAAACCACTCTGTTGATCGCAACAAGAGCAAAAGTAAATACCTATTCGACGGTAAATAAATCTCAAAAACTGATCGAGCAGACGGACAATGGAACGCAGCGAATCGGTTAAACTGATAATTAATAGTGATTATTGAGTAAAAATAATTGTCGGGTTTCTTCAAATTACCGCCCCTCGAAGATCTAATTTCTGATCCACGAAACGCAACGACTGTTATTATAAAAATCTGCCGTGCCACGATAGTTATCACAGCTCCGGAGCACCAATTGTTTTAATTTGAACTAAAAAAGAATTATGAATATGTAATTGGTATGTTTGGAAACAAGTTCAGCATTGTTCTGTTTTGTTGCACTAATTGGAGTTTAATAATCGGTTCCAACTATCAATGTTGCCGGTGTGAATTCGTTTTCTTTCTCCGTTTTTGATTTAATTGACTGTTTTGATTCGCCAGATAAAATAGGCTTGTATACAGGGCGTAACAGAAAAAATAAGTCAGGACTACATTTTTTATTCCAATGCGAACACCTTTATTTCTTTTATGCTAGTAAATCGTCTACATACAGAGATGTTAATTTTGTAACAGGTGGAGATGTCACGCTATTTATGTTCTTTGGACATTCCAAAGCTAGCTATTTTTATTGATGCATACTTCCTTTGCTCCTTTCTCCTTGACGTGCCTATTCCGTTACAGCCGTATAAGCAGACAGTTTGCGGCGCCGGGAAATTACAGCACGTTCACGTGAAGATATACGTCCGCGAATCCTTCCAGATATAACTTTATCTCGGAATTTTCATACAAAAGTGCACGAATAACTAAAGTGTGAATTTCTTTCTGAATTTCAACGTAATGCATTCGCCCCGCTCTGAAATAAGTTCCGCTCTACCTTTTAACCTGCGCATATCTTGCGCTCGTTGAAACTCGGCCAACTTTCAACTTTATTTGTATTGACGACCACCGTTTTAGAATAATAGAACTCGCCGCATTTTTACTCATGTTTTTTGCATGAGATGTATTATACGGTGTCACACACGAACGGTTGGAAACGGGCATATTTAGACAATTTCCTTAACAAATCCCCTGCTAGGGGCTCGCCCTCGTATAAATAATATAACATTGCCACCTCACCTCGCCCTATTCTGAAATTCGCCAGGTTATTACAATTTTTCGCGTTATGAATATCGTCGCGAGGAGCCTTAATATCCCCTCACGCCGAGGGAGTCACACCTCAGCAATTTTACTTTAATTCTTATTTAGAGTGCCGCCTTATTTCGGTTACAAGATTTTTAGTATTTGTTTATGGCTTTAACTTGTTCTTTGGCCCGTCTATGGGGCCGTTTTCGCTTTTTTCAACGACGTAATTCCGCTTTATGTTTTCCAGTTAGTTTTGTGCTTCAGGGGACGCAAATTGGCTACAAAACAACCACGAAGTACCAGGGCGACATAGGATAGGATGAGAGATATTTTCGGTGCCAAAGGTCAAGGGTATTTTATTTTTCAAAAACCGAATGTTCATTTGGAGTCGCGCGGCGCGACGTCATCGCTCCACTATCAATCATGCATGCACCATTGCGCCGCGCGCGCTTTGTTCGAATTACGAATTTCGAAAAAGGAACATAACGCGAGAGAAAATTATGGCGGTTGCGTTCTTTTTAAAATTCGAATACGAAATTTGCCCCCCGTGGTGTTGCCCGCTGCAACCAGCAACATAGCGCTTGTGTAATTACCGTTCAATTATATAATTAAAAATTGCAGTATTTCCCTTATTCGGTGTCCATAGTTTTGTTTATTTATAATGGTAGAGTTCATCGTGTAAGGAAATGGGTGTATTGTGTGACAAATAATAATATACAGTGTGACGTTGTTAAAAAACTGGAGAGATTGCTAATGGTGTATGATATTGCCTCCCCTCATTGGGGTAAGAAAAGACTAGGGGTGGCAACACCTTGGTTCTCCCAGGAGGTATTTTTTGAGTGTTCGTTTTTTTTGGTGTTTTTTTGCGTAATGACATCGAGGTCCTGAGAGAGTTGGTAGGATCCATTAGATGGGCGGGCAGACTTAATGTAGCGTTTTTTGGATCCGATCGTAGGCGCATGTGTCGCCCTCGGCGACATTAGTACCAATTGTAATGGCTTTTTATCTCCGAGGGAACTGATGATTGCCGTTCCTTGTTGGATATTTCCCTAAGGTTGCCGAGCCAACCATTTTTTGTTGAGATGAAACAATTGAATCAGCTGTAGATTTTAACGCAGGAAAGTGTTTGTAACTAGCAGTTACCTACTTATAAAACCATAAATCATACAAAACAAACAAACAGCTAGCTAGAGAAAATTAAGACGCGTAAAAAACTGCAAAAGAAGAATATTTTAGGTCAGCAATTTTGTTGACTAAGGCTAGGAGGTATTTTAGAGTGTATTTTAATTGTCGAGGACTCTACGAACAGTGCCGATGCCATGGCCTGTTCATCACAAAATAAAAAGTAAATAAATTCCAAATTCAAATTATTTTTCCTTTTTTCCAGGCAAATGGTGTGGGTCCCGACGGGAGTGGTCACAGTCGGACGCCGCGCGGCGGGTCTACCAGTCAGTGTTCCTGGGCAGCCCGGGTGAGTACCCAGGTAAATATCGAGCCATCACCTGTGCGTTCCATTTTTGAATTTTGAAATTCGAATTGCAAAAAGAACGCGCGCTGTCTTGTTTTTTTCGCTGCAAGTGGGACTCATGATTAGGTTGTTGAACTTTAGCACTGGCCGTTTCTAAGTTTGAATTTATAAAAATGAATTCAGATTTGATATGAGTCATCAAGGAAAAAAATGACTTGATTTTTTACTTTGTGCCAGTTAACAGTTAAAATTATATAACATTGTCGATACAAATCGAAAGTAATATCGGTTGAATCAAATAATACCATGAATTATTAATGCTGCATACAACAAGTACAAGTAGAAATAAATGAATCCAAAAGCAGCAAGTCAAGCGAGAAATTTAGGGCATTCTGTACTAAGCATACCTATGTAAGCAAAACTGTAACAACTTTTTTACTATTTCAGTTACAATAATGGATGGTTGCATACCTACTACCTGACCTACCTATTCTAGAAATAAAATTCCTAATTTAATATTGAACTCGCGACCTGCCCTACCTACCTGCCATACTTAAAAAGTAAGTACAATACAGCTCATGTCACTCAGAAGGAAAAAGTTGTAGTATTTCTAGAGATTACCTATTAACTTTTTTCAAACATACAAACTTTACCTACCTACCACTTTATGATTTTTGTATCGATTCATTAGGAAAAGTTACTTTTTCTCGCTCGATGGTATTATTAAATAGGTATTTACTTGTGTATATTCGAGCAGACATCCTAACCATGTTTCTCTGAGTAGATTTTTTTAAAACAGTCCGCATTTGTTTCAAATCAAAAATGGAATCCGCACTTTCTTTATACTTTTTAACAACAAAATTTCTTACACATTAATAAAGAGTTAAGTTTTGTGATCAAGGTAACAGTCAGGCTAAGAAAGTGGTTTATCAACCTAAGATTGAAAATTATTTGCGCGTCATATAACAACAGAGTTGATATTTCCATGCAAAAGTATTCTACTACAAATAATACGTCATCTGCATCTTTTTCATTGTTAAAAAGTGTAATAAGTCCATAAGTGATTTCAGTCTAACTACCGCACTCAGAGATGTTAATCAAATTTAATCTATAATTAAGTCTCGTTCTGTCACTTTCTTTGTCAATTAGATAGAAAAGGACTACATGAGACTTAATAAAGGATTAAACTTAATTGACGTCTTTGAGTACGGCAGGCCTGTTGTACTTACACATGTTATTTTGTCAAAACTGGTAGACCACTTTCTTGGCCGACCCGTACTTACGAGTACACTTTGACACGGCTCACCCATACTCAGAATATTAAATGTTGATTTGAATTTGAGTATGATTATGGTAAATCGCGGACTTAAGTGCGTATACGTACTTGTGTTAAGCATTATCTGATAAACCGTAACTAGGATTGCAAGTGCATTACTTATCTCGGTGACGTTAGCGATAATGATATGTGAAAACCCAAATGTTTATCAAAATGATTCATTTTTTTCTAGGTAAACGCACTCTTCACTCTTGATTTCTTAAAGTTATCTGCAAGAGATTGTTTAAGTAAAAACCCTCTTAGCGAACAGTTACATTTTAGTCAAGTAGTCAGTAAATAAAAATGGCAAATTGTTATAAAAAATCAGCACAACACGGAAATTCATATCACTCATAGAAAACACAAAAAATCTAAAAGTAGATAGCTTGGTCAGCACTTTAATTCTTGTTATGTCAAATGTTATAAAACTACAAAATCAGATCGTTTAAGTACGAATACTAAATAACATGAACTGATCAATTTTGAACAATATTTGTCTGTTAAAATCACGAACACTGTTTCAGTACAAAGTGTTTGATGATCTGCAATATTTGTCTGATCAATATTTGTCTGATCAATGTTTGCTATAAAATTTTGACAGGTTCGCAAGATAAATAAAAAATAAACAGATTTTTGCGAACTTTGATCTTGCACAACAATTTTTACCTACATGGAATCGATGGGAACTTTTCACAATTTCAGTAGGTATAACGGTATCCTTAACGTTCTTGTAAAAAATCCGCTTCTTAGCTCTTTAATTTATAAAAGAGTTAATGTTTATTTAAATATATACATTAATTTAAGTTCATCCCACTCTGTCAGTCCGCCTGAACTATCTGACACTACAAGCGAGTTAAAGGTCTCGAAAATACGGGCATAGAGTAAGGCAGGTGACAGATATTAGGTATTCTTTGGCGTAGGCCTTGTGATCGATGGGCTGCCCCGTGACGTCACGACACAGCATTTATTATCTGTGGCGCGAACACGTGCTCCGTGATAGCTGGCTGGTTGGAAAAAAGTGACAGTGGAAACTGTGGCAGAAGAAAAAAGGGAACTCTTTGGTGGTGCTGGTGTGTGAAAAATATTTTTTTTGTAATGGTTGTCACAAAAAAAACCTATTTCTCACGAAAAAAACTGTTTTGTGCCCCTTTTAAAACGTTATCCTTGGATTCTGGACACAAAACGTGTAGTGCTCTGCAGATATATATTTACATAAATTATACTGACTGACCTAACTGAAAGATTTTTTTAAAATAACCTATTGCAACTTGGTGTATTTGTAATGGTAAAAATCATTACATTTAGGTAAATCTTGAATGATTTTCTCAATTTGTATTCTATTTATTCTCTCTATTAAGATTTGTCTCTACGTTTGCGGCTTACATTAAACAAAGAAAACTACAATAGAAAAAGAATGTTGCATCATTATTTACAATTAAATGTTATCAGAAAATTTCAGCCACTCGACACAATCGATTCTTCTAATCGATTTATTTTTAGCCGTTAAAATAACATCGGCGGTCGTTATTGTTTCGTCGGCTCATTACGAGAATTCATTTAGCTGTCAGCGGCCATTTTATTCGTGTCAAATCGATTTGACAGTTTAGTTTGCGCAAACGCATCCGGCGGTTCTAGGAGATCACACGAATACAGCTTCCTACATGTTATGGGATTCGAATGGCGATGCGAAATGACATGTGTCAAATACGTTGGGGTTCTTTTTTAAAATGTTTTCGTTGACAAAAACATGGAAAACAGACGAAATCTAGAAAGATATCTTTTTAAATTGGTTCTCTAAAATTAAAAATATTAATTAATTAATAGAATTAGGCGTTACTTTGCGGAAATCCATTAGCAGTTTTTTTTTTCCATCTAATATTTATTAAATTCATAAGTAGAATGCATAATAGAACCTATGCTCTGTTACTCGCTGAGTATTGGTCTTCAAGAATTTGATGCCAGGGTCGACATGAAGAAAATTAATTTGTAATTATGAAAAACGTGTTAGGAGGGGTAATTGTTTAATTAGCAGTAAATTATTAAAGTAGGTACCTCAATAATATACACTAAATATCAGTCAACAGACACATTAAATTCTCATCATTATGATAGAGTGTAGTAACCTTCTTCAAAATGGTCGAATGGTAGTAAAATATTTAATTCATGGAAGCAAATCACTTGGATTAATAATACTTATTCTACTCAGTGGTACGAAAACAGCACGTCAGGGTAAATACTGTAGTGTCTTATGCGGTTGCAATAAGAGTTATTGTATCTACTCGATGCTAGTTAAAAAAAAACACATACACATTACGTACTTCGTGATTTATTTACTTCCACTACTGGCATGGGTTCCTATTCTAGCAAAATTCTAAGCAGCACTTCGCACTGCAAGATCTTAAGACACGGTTAGCTCTTCCTGCGTAAATAGGAACGTAAAAATTAATAAGTGATGGTAGTTTAATTTTTTTAAACTTTTTAATGACAAATAACACCTCAGTCTACCTGTTACCATGGGCACTACCTATAAAGTGCCCGGAACGTCAGGTTTTAAATATATTAAAATGTAAATAAATCACGAAGTGATTGAATATTCAGGTAAACGTAACAAAAAAAACTTAAAATAATATTGTTATTTTTTAAAATTGGAAACATTTCCACAATCTCATTGAAACAATGTCGGCGCGCGCGCATCGATCATCGATGCTATCTGCGCAAGGCCGCGCCATCGCGCGTGTTCCCGCGTAATGGACGCTGCGAGGTAGATACTCTTTAGATAGACCTCATTCTGTGAAATGGAAAAAGATTTATCAATTTCATCATACTGGCCAGAATACTTTCCACAATCGAATAAATATTTTTTTTAAAAAGAAGGAAAAGACTAGGGACTTATTTTTAATCAATTTCATCACACTGGCCAGTATTCCACAATCGATTAAATAACTTTTTTTAGAACGGTCAAGACTACGTATTTTAAACCTACCTTTACCTACCAACCATAATTGTAATTAAATCCAATGAATTGTTCAACGAATTAATATGATGCCTTGTAAGTATTTAGGTACAAATATAAAATGCGTCAGAATAATTTATCAACTCAACTAACTTTTTAAGAGAAGAAATAGGCAACACTAGCTAGTGGAGCGTGTCAAAGAGGATTTTAATAACTTTCTCAACGCAACATATTTTTCAACACCTAGTTCATTTTACTGAATTAATAGACTAATTGATAAGGTTTGAATACGACAGCAACTCCACATTTCACAATTTTGACGATTACTTATTTCTTTAAGTTTTCTAAAAAGTTACTTACCTAATATAATAAGAAAACTATTTACAAGAAGAATATACCAGCTATCTCATTACATCGAACTAGAACAAGCGGCACTAACGCTACAACAATGTAAGATAATCCCGGCCCGGCCTTATCGCGAATGTAATCGCTAGTAAGAGCTCCGATCCCAATCACCCAGTGATCTAATCTTCCGATTATTTTTAGACCATCATCTAGCCAAGAAACCATTACAAACTTGAACACAAACTGCTGAAAAATACACCCAAACTTCACGCCAGCCGTGAACATTTGAACAAGCATCAAAACAAACCTTTAGACCAGAATTAACCCACTACGCTGCACTACCGCCATCTATCCACCCGCTCGCGAAACAACCACGCCCCATCTATCCAAATTAAACTCTATACTACACAGATAGAGCCGCAATTACAGTGACAACGCAACGCACTTGCAACTTTAAAGTGCTCAATATAAAACCGTATCTGTTTCACTCCCACACGTTGGCTACGGGCGCACCTGTCTCGCTCTTTTTGTAACACGTCAGCGACATTGCCAGTTTCCATTACACTATATTAATTACCGGCCCCGTCCACTCCCGGCCGCTGCGATCGAACTTACACTCCCGTCACTCATCCCTTGTTTCTTACCAAACTTTTCCTGAAGAGCAGAAAAATAAGCTGTCAGATAAAAAAAGAAATAATAAAGCAAGAAAGTAAAATGGAATCGGAAGAAGCGCAGTCAATTTATTCGAAGATTCGTTACAATTCCGATTTCTATCTGACATCTCGAATGAATGCCGCCGAAGACGGATAACCGTGGATCGCGATACCCGGCAAAAACGCAGATAGAAAGAGAAGCATCCGGGCAATCGATGCCGTCCTCGACGAGCCCGAGCGAGCGCGCGCGATTGCGTCTTTACGACGTGTGAAAGAGATAAAACAATTCCTTATGTCGCTATTCTTAAGTCGTTTGCGCGCTCGAAATGGCACTTTACTCGCAGACATTAAGGTCGCAGTTTCATTGTTGTGATTGCGTATTGACGATTGTGGCGTATCGTAATGGAATGTTATAACTTCATTTGGCGGCGTTTGTGATTAGATCCTTGTGAAGTAAAAAATAAGGTCGTTATTTGTGTGCGTGGTTGGGGCGAGTGACGGCGCGGCGGTTGCCATGGCGACGGCTGCGCTGGAATGTAGCGGGCGGGAGCTGATCAGAGCTGCCTGCTTTAGCGATGTTTTCTCCCAAATTAGTGAACGATAAAAATAATGATTTCGGGAATGACTTACGGAAGCGTGCAATACTCAGGCAAGATGTTTTGATATAGCTTCAGGACATTTTGAGCGATAGCGTCTCTACTCTTTACTTTAATTTTGTTAAAGTTTTATCTTTGCAGTACTTTAATGAATCTGTTAGTTGTTTGAACTTACGATGCTAATAAGTAATCGGGTTGCATTCATAAGGTAATTATTTCTAAATTTTAATTTTTAAAGTCTGGCATTGGTTAAATAAAACTAAGCACTAGTTTACTCAAGATTATTTGTGTTGAATACTAAATTAAGCAGATATAGGTAAGACCTCTGCGTTCTCAATTGCTCAATTCGCGGCCAGCCTTCGGTTCCTTTTTCAAAAATCCAATGAGATCGATCGCTCTCATGTCCGCAAATTAGAAAGAGAATCGCCGTTCGTTAGCATCGCTCGAGCGAACGGGCGCAACGGCTCCGCGCGACCGTTGCGATCTCGTTCCTATTTCAAACTCCGCTCGGGACAGTTTCGTTCCACGCTCCAAGGGGCCGCTGCAGAAACGCATTTAAGTTCTTATTACCAGGACCTTTCGTTGCGGCGCCGCTCGGGGTCACCCGGCGTGCCTTCATTACGTCCGAGCGATGACCAACCGCTTATATGCAATATATCTAACCCACCGATCAGATACTAGAGATACCGCGAATCCGAAACCAGTTCTCTCCGGCTAAATTACTCTCAGCTCTTGAACAATTTAAATAACAACCCGCGATTCGTTGCGTATAAACGAACGTGAAACTTTACTTTGTAACCACCACGCTCCGAGACCACTACCGTATTATTATCTTTTTATAAGAACTCGAATCGACGCTTAACGCCTCGATATTGATAAGGCGACTCGGCTGGACTTATCTAGTCGTAAAAATCATCGCACGTAACATGGCAACTCAATAAACGGAAGCGAACTCAACAAGAATGTCGTGCGGTCATAAAAACGTCGTAAATGTGGCAATATTAATAACGCTCATCCATTTTGGTGATATCTCCTTACGGGGCTATGTGGGATTGGCGAGCTGGTTAACTTTATAGGCTTTAGTAGAGGCTGTTTTAATTTTGTAATGCGGTGGTCCGCGATTCAAGGCGTGCGTGAGAGCGCAATTTGTTCAAGGTACAGCCGTGACCCGTCCCGCGACCCGTATGCTAATACACCAATAAGCCCGCTCTGCAGCCGATAACCATCCTTGCTCTCTCGCAAACCCGATACGAGTGACAGTACCGTCATAGCTACTACAGCACCCGACGCAAAATGGCGCACACCCACGTCTTCATTAAAACCTCGCTTATCGAAATCGATCTCGATACGAACAATGAAACGCGTCGAAACAAAAACCGGCCGAGCGGTAAACGAATACGAGAAACGTAATCAGGGCGAACGTCGCGCTAAATAAAATAAAACCTCAATCAAAAATCCGAAGGCATTCGGTATCATAACCGGAGCGGTGCGTCGACCCGGTACGAAAACACGGCCGTGTGGGTTACACGCCCGCGACGGAAAAAAAACAAAAGTATAATAATGTAACGCACTAAGTATCCGTCTTAAAAATACGCCTCGATCTGTGTTGCGCGCGTCGCGGCATTACCGCCGGTGAGGGCCGCGCGAGGGAAAGAGGACCTACAGGTGAGGGTCGAAGGTTGAGTGTCGGCGGGCGGCGACGCGGGGCGCGGGCGCGGGGCGGGGGGCCGGCGTGATGGATGGCCCAATCAGGCGGCGCGGCGGTGCCGGCGCGCTAATCGAGCACTGCGCCCGAGAGCCGCACACACGCGCGCCACGATTACACCTAAAGCGCACAACCTTTTCGGAGATAATACATAATACCGAGCACCGACCTTCGTCCGGTGGAAATCGATGGAAAACAGCCGAGACGGAACGCAGGGGAACGGAATGAGTTACGCCGTATTTACGTCTATATCCGGATCGATAGCCACCAACTGTTGTAAACAAGCGTACGATACGCTCTGGGAAAAAACGCCACCCCCGGCCGCTATTAACGGCCACGTGACTAATTTCGGGAGCTGTCACCGGCAGGCGGACACGTGGGCTTGCGAGCGCTCGCTCCGCGCGCTCAGCTCGCTCGCTCGTTCGCTCGCATAAATCACCACCTGCCACGTTAACACAAAAATAGAGCGCACAATTAATTACGTCTCATCGTCCGAGGGATCTTTATAAATCAACGGCCATCTCATTTTATCCTTAAGAGACCTTTCTCCGACTAATCCCGCCAGAATTGAAACGAATCTAATGAAACGGGGATGCGTCGAGAAAAAAACAACGGCGCATCGGTTGCCCTACAATCATTTTAACTTTTTTCCGTCCGTTCGCTCTCGAGGCGTATTTTTTATTTCTGATTCTGTCTCTGGACTGTGCGTTTTTTTCTTGCTGCCTTTTCATAAATATTTTAAAATCGGATTCAGTCGGGGACAGCCGAGGCGAATGGATTAGGATTTAGATATTTTGGAGCGTAATTTATGCCCCTCTTTGTTGCGATATGAATAATGAAAGTGGATGAATCACTTGGCTATCGGCGACTTGCGTGGACGGGTATATAGGGTTCGATTTACATTCACTATCATTAGCTGTTGTTTGCTTTTCTAATAAAACTTTTTATATGGTGTAAGAAACGTCCTAGTTTCTTGTGTAGAGTCAATGATTCTGGAATGAATCAACCACTCTCTAGTTTCTAGTTTACAACCAAGCAAATGGTTTGATATGGCTGCAGGACATTTTGAGATACTTCGTGTGTATATTGACTTTTTTAAATATAATATACAGATTTCTTTGCTTGTGATGCCATTAGTCGTTATAATTTAAAACTTTGTACTGTAGTAGAGCTAATATTCATAGGTTTTGTATAATACTAGAGTAGCTAAGCCTAGTCAGAGGCCCTAGGGCGGCTTGATAACATCTGACAGTAAGGTTTGTCACTTGCCTTACAGACACCCCTTCACCAATCCGCACTGAGCCCGCTAGATGGAGTATGGCTCGTACCTCCTCATAGTTGAGGTAGAGGCCTTTTCCCAGCAGTGGGATCTATATAGGCTGACTTTAGAGTAGTTATAGTTTGGATAGTTGAGACTGGATCGATATAGATCTACTCAAGTTGCCAGAAAAAAGTTTGCCCTGAGGCAATATTTAGATCGTGTGAAAAATATTGTTCAATAACACTTGTACGATATCGGTTACCGCAGTGAAAGTTAAACAGTTTAATGTAATTGAAGTCAAACGCCACGAGATGAACCCTAATCCACTATTAATCTACTCCAATTTAAATTCCTACAGAAAAGATTCAAACCATAAAGTACCGAACGCTATTCCAAATATGCGTCCGTTCAAAAACCTCTTAACAAAATTATTAAACCCCACAAAAAAGGGCCGAGCCGATGATATACCGACGTCAATTTTGACAGCTCGTAGTTTTGTTTGACCGAAATTATAGTAATTTTATAAAATACCCATCTACTTATAATAAATGTGGAGTGTTTGATGGAAACAATTTTGTAATAGACCAAATATGACAGGAATGTGAGCCATATTCGACGGCGTTTTTTTGTTGATCCGAGGCTACTGTAGTTGAATAGGTTTTGATTAACATTTTTGGGGAAGAAGCTCACACATATTTTAGATAATTTAAAAATACACCATAAATAACGTTTGGTCCTGAAAGCTTAACTCGATTGAAGATTACAGAAACACAATAATAGCTCTCTTACTAAAAAAAAATCACAATAATGAAGGTAAACAATGAGTCAGAAAATATTGTTGGAATACATGAATCTTTACTCATAATACGTAGCGTAATAGTGAGTTGTATCATTTACACTTTTTAGGGTTGAGTTGATTCAGCAAAGTCCAAAAGTGTGTCACATATTCATATGTGCTTTGTGTAATATTAAAAATGCAATGTGACAGCCCTAAGACCCTTCCCCAATAACTTTTTGTCGGCTAACAATATTTTTGCATCAAAATAAAGACGGCTTTTTATTCATAAGCGGCCATTTCGACCGTTCAAAAATAATAATGAGTCGAATATAAAAATCGCGAATTTATATGAGGCCAGCCTCCGAGAATTTAATATGATTTCTTATAGCGAGAACTCCTTATTAAATAAACTTTGAAAACGAAAATGATGTCCCCAGCACGCGGCCACCTGATGCAGGGCTGTCAACAAAAACTTACCTTACCATTTAAATGTGTTTATGAAAATATATTTTTCGTAAAGTATTTTACTCTCTTGATTTAAGAAAATCCTAAGCAACATAAACTAAATCCCACTACATTAGATATATATTATAGATTTTATTTCATAATAACATATTAAATGTGCTAAATTTTAGCATCTTGCAATATTATTTCTTTTTATCATGCTCGAGAAAATTATACTTTCCTAAAAAGGTGCCAACCCTAACCCGATTACAATAAAAACGAGGATTGGACAAGATTAAAATTGTAACTCAAGTTATTTTTGACATCCGTCTTATTGCTTTTTCGATACGGTCATCCTTGCTTGGTTACTTTTTATTTTTTTTGTGCAATGCGTAACTTTGATCGGGTACAATGTAATTCGGACATCGAGACAGGCCACCGAGAGGGAAAAAATACGGCTGAATAATTTTGATGCCTTTGCTATAGGTAACGTTAGTCAGATGATAAGAGGCGATCTGTCAAGATTACGCCTTAAGAAAAAAAAAAACAACCGAATGCCGAATGTAAATAAGCAGATAGGTATTTATAATTTGATTTCTTTACCAAACAAATACTTTAATAAACAGCCAATCTGCTTTCAAACATTTGCTTCAATAAAAAAAGCTATCTCGTTTTGGCGGGCAAATAAATCAAAACTTTTTGTTGAAATAAAAAAGTGTCATGGCCGCTTCGGTTTCCCACCCCGGTGTCAATATCAATAACGGTTTCAAACGACAAATCCCTCATAAAATAAAATGCACTTAAGTATTGAACGGTGCTAGGAACTAAACACGTCTTCATGCTTTATTTAATAGGTGTCATTGTTATTATGTATAGCATATTTAGTCTTGAGAAGAGATATCGTATTTTTATAATTAATTTGTTTAAAATTTTGATGTATGTTTTCATACTGGAATATACACACATATAATGAACAAACTACTTGCATTGTTTATTGAATCTCTAATATTATTTTGTTTCTATTTACTCCCGACGTTTCGGTCTAAGTATGACCTATCTAAGTATGAGTCTGACGGTCCATGTACCATTGCATGGACCGTCAGACTCGTACGTAAACGACGAACGTAGTAGTTGCATAAATGCCCGTTTTATTATAATGAGCTTTGCCGTCAAAATTATACAAACTAGTAATTTTTGAATGACTGTTGATGTCATGATGCCAGATTTCCCAACGATTGAACGACCTAACAACAACTTAACAAGGGATTATTTCTCTCACTGCAGCCATCACAATTATAGTCATCTAATGTCCATGCTAGTTTACAGCGCAGGGCTGCAACACCATAATGCCATGGATACCTAGCTGCAATGATGAAGGCTAGGGTTGTCAACAGAACCGATAAATAAAAAATGCCGTAAATACTTTATCCTACGATTTTATTTTGCTCAATTCAAATGGTTACAATAAGAACTTAAGTATATATTTTTAATCCACCTTAGTAGGTTCTTTATCTACTAGTGAAAGTCCTAATATTTATACAGGCTTGCTGAATATGGACACAGTAGAGACTCAAAAAAACTTTGACCCAAGTTCACCAATTAATAAACAGCAAGTAAGCCTAAATTTACTTTATTTGACACAGTCCGCATACCAAAAATGTCAAATATTTTTATTAAACCAGCTGTTGAAAAATGAAAGATGTGTTGGTGAGCTTTTTAGTGTAATAGTTCAATTTCTGTATCAAATTGGTTATTTTAAAAACGCTGCAATCACAAAGTGAAGTCAGCAATCCGGGCTAAGAATGTTATTCTATTTAAAAGCTGGCAACCCTGCGCAGCATAGAGCCGATGCGCCATAGAGCATAGAGGCGACGCCATTACGCCAGATTAGCCGTAATGTAACGCGCGGCGATTTGAAATAATCACGCAGATTATGCCGCGATCCGGCCGTTTTAATCAATACCTACTTGTACACCAACGGCTAATGTTGCCACACGCTGTTCAATAACTATTGCTGCATACCACCCGTCCTTTATTTAAAACGTTATTAGTTACTTGTAAAACTTTTAAATAAAAATCTAGTACTAGACCGCGAGGGTTTTCCAATGAATGTATAAGGCAAAAGAATTTGGTAGCCACAGACTACTCATGTATGTAGTAGCAAATAATCTTGTGTATTGGATGTACTACATACGTAACGTTTATATGCGTTGACTTAACGTAACCTAAATAATGATTTGTTTCTTTGCAAATCAAAATTAAGAAAATAAGGCTATGTCCTACTCTATAAAAAAAAAAAACAAATTTCACTTACAATAATTAATCGACTGTGTCATCCTTCGCTGTCCGGGCGAGTGCTCTTACCAACTAAGCTATGGAGGACGTTAATTCGTCGACTGACTATAATATTTGAAATATCTGAAATATTTGTAACAATATTTCCATTGGATACATGCGGGTACATTCCCCAAGTATTGATGAAATGGAACGCCGGCTCACTGGCGTAGCAAACACTTGCAAGAATTCGTCGACTGACTAACGTCCTCCGTAGCTTAGTTGGTAAGAGCACTCGCCAGGATAGCGAAGGGACGTGGGTTCGAGTCCCACCGGATGACACAGTCGATTAAATTTTGTAAGTAACATTTGATTTAATTTCGTAAAAACTTGCAAAATAACTGCTTAAGTTATAAAAATATAATCTTACTCTATAGTCTATCCCCCTTTGTAATAATGAATTTACCAATGCTATATCACCATTATAAATATGAGATAGTTAGTTTGGAATTAATGACAGATGACAAAGTGGAGACGAGCATTTCAAATAACCCGTCTCTATTAATATAAGTGTTTTAGCAATAGCATAAGTATTCTCTATTAGTAATGGGGTTAGTAGTATATTATATTTTTCACTCCTGCCCTTTTTCTCTCTCTACATAGTCAGACTTCTATGTTCGAGCGCACTTCCCAGCAGTTTTGGCATTGTCGTCGGGCCTTTTTGGCTGCACTTGAACCTTGGCAGCTAGGAGTTATGTCGAATTTGCGGTGTCGTGTCAGGCAGAGCAAGATAGCACGGATGACGGCGAGTTGGGCCGGTGCCATGCAGGACACGATCTGGCTGCCGGCCACCGGGCGTGTGACGAGAAATGCCATCTTGGTTTGCGTGGATAAAATGATTGGGATTTCGGAAAATAGTTACAAGTTTGACGTAAGTCTACGTCTTTGAGAATACTAGCCTTTGCCTGCGCTGCACTGTCGCGACTTCTCGATCTCGTAGTTTCAGGCAATCCTCTCTTAGGCCCACTTGCGCAAGTCCGGATCAGCTAATCCGGACGTGTTCAAGGCCTATTGTCTGAGTTGAAAGCCCACTTGCACAAGTTCGGACTAGTTAATCTGGACATGCGCAAGTGCGCCTTAGTGCACCCTACATTCCCTAAGGAAAATTTCAGCTTTATACGACCAGTAGTTTTGGCTGTGCGTTATTTGTCAGTCAGTATCAGAAGAGTTTTAAAAATATTGACCGATTGATTTTGGGTCATATCACAAAAATAAAATAAAACCACTATTTTCGGCACAAAAATGTGATGATTAGTGATACTGATAATGATTGATAACCTTGATAAAACGGTTGGTATACCATAGCTCAACTTAAAAATACACTATCATGTCCAAGCTAGTCTCCTGTGACAAAGAATGTGCGGTCGCATTCACCGCAACTTTAAACGCTCGCTAGTTACCTCTCGTTACCGCTTGTTTTATTGTCTGACAGTTTATTTTTTTACGTGCGGTCGCAATAAGTCTAATGGCATAGCACTATAATGTAAACGTCAGTTTAACCATAGCAGCTAATCTAAACTCGCGTTGACAAACGTGTGACCACAAATGGTGAACAGATGGCGTTTAAAAAAGTTTACTATTGTTCGGGTAATGTGAAAACATGGCATTGGGAGGACTAGTAAGTAATGTCGAATACTTATTAACAAATAGTTTCATTACTAGCGACGTTTTTAATAATTTAAATGTAGTTCGATTTATTTTAACTAATCGATTACTTATATCAGATAAGTTCTATCATCATACATGACTTAACTGCGATTGCGGGTTCCAATCCCGCAAGGGGCAAATGTTTGTGTGATGAGCACGAGCATTTGTACCTAAGACATGGATGTATAAGCGTATATAAGTGTGTCTATCGGTTATCTTAGTCGCCATAGAACAAGCTCACGCTTAGTTTGAGGCTAGGTAATTGGTGTGTTTGTTGAATTTAAAAAAAAAACTTTATGTAGAGTGAAGGAGTTCAACTCTTGGAATTTGAATCTTTAATAAAATTAATACCTTAAACCCACAATTAGACAACAAAATACGTTCAGCTAAATAAGAACTCGTATTCTTCACAATAAAAATCACAGTGACAAGTCATGTTCTCCGACGAAGACAATTTTTAACACTAAACAATGTGGTTGACCTCAGACGCTTTGTCGTTAAGTAAACTAGCTTCGCCAGTATCAGCTACAATGTTATTTTAAATGGGATGGAATTCGCATTCCGGTGACTGTGCGTCACTAGTATTTGTAACTAGCCTTTGCGCGTGACTCTATGATGGGAAATACAGGTTTTCAGCAATTAAAGAGGCCATACATAGCTTCTCTGAGAAACGGTAAATTTTCATTAGTCTATTATTCGATATCATTGTGACATGAAGAAGATAGAAGCTTAAGTCCATACACATTCGTCAAATAAGATGAGCAACAAGAATCGTTTTGTAGAGATAGTAAAATGTAGTTCGAATTCTATCGTATTAGAAAATTGATCGAACCTGTGCTCGTAGTTCTGCCTCTCGACAACAGATGGCGTCGTATACCACTAGTTCTTATTTTTTTTAATACCCGTATTACTTTTTGACTGATTGATTCTAAGAGTAAAGCCAGCATTTCAGACAAATACCTTTGTAGGTAAGGCTATATTTATGTTTGAACTCACGTTCTTGTTTTTGCAAGTTTCTTATTTTCTGTGTTATAGTTACTAGTACATATTTTTAATTTCTGTGAGCTCTACAATATGCATACTGTATAGTCGCGGTGTATTTTATGATTTTATGAATTTATATATCTTAATTAAGCAGATGACGATTAAGCTTGCCATCTGCAGACTGAGCATATAGTCATAACGAAATTATTCATATTGATTCGAACTACAAAGTTCCTAACTTACTTCCCATCCGAAGCTTCTCTTATGTATTCAACGTTATCTTCAATTGGAAGGCATAACATCGTCCCGGTGGCTTACCGAAACCATATTACGGAGGCATTCCGCCATAATTGAACATCGTATGTAAATAACATCTCAATATTTATGCGCGCCTGGTACGGGGCAGGTGGAAACGAGCCCTATTTAGATATTTTATGTTTTTTTATTCTTTTATGTACGTACCTACCCAATTTTATAATCGAGGAAAAACCAAAATAGCATTGAAAACAGTTTCTTTTATTTGTGATCATCAAAAAAAAAACTCCGTGTGGTTAAAAGTGCTTCATTTTACAGGTTGGTGAGTACTTCTATGTTTTACGTGCACATTATAATCCATAAGTTCTAAAAAATATTCTTACGCTACTTCTATCAGTTATTTAGTTTGTATAAAGTGATAAAGTAAAAACTCTTTCTTAGCTACATATCAACGAGTAAGTATCTACCACAAAATCAAACAGACACACAATAAAGAAAATGTAACACGCTTGCAACAAAAACTCGCCTAAAATTAACATTTGCCTATCCCAGCTTCGTCTGACATTGTAGAACATTCGTGCACATTACACGCACCGCATAAATCTCTGTGATTTCGCATATATTTGCATCTTAAGTGACATCTCTTGACAGCGTTTAGCACTCCATAAAATTAGAACTAAAGATTCTTCGACCAATCAGTTGTGTTGAAAATAAATGACATTTGCGCGGTTAAATTTTAATGATATAAGTGTAGGATGGAATTAAAGTTATCACGATGTCTAAATACTTATTATGTGGTATAGCGGCTGTGGTTACACTTATATCTATAGGTATTAAAATAAACTTTTTTATATGAATATCGTCATTTTATTCTTGGCTGTTTTGCATAAATTATGATTCCATCTTTTACCACAGGGCACAATATACAGGGTGTGGCGTAAATAGTGGTCCAAAGCAAAGGTGTGGATACACTGTACACTGAAACACCACATACCAGTATTTAAAAAAAAATTATGTACAGGGTTTTCAAAAAAAAAAATTTTTTTTAATTTTTTTAGAAATCGTTACCTTGCCTTACAAATTTGGTTATAATTTCCAAAAATGACGGTTTTTTTTATCCATTTTTTTAATATTATTGCTGATCACTTGTACTTAGTACTCCATTCGTTTTTTTTTTTACAAACTGAATTTAATAAAAAAAATTAAGTTTCTTTCAAAATTCAATACTCACTGCTAGCAAATCGTTTGACTTTCAATGCTTTTGGTGCAAAAAAAATGTACCACACTGTCAGTGCCCATTGTTTAAAAAAAATGCCCATCTTTTGCAGATTCTAAAATGGTGCAACAATAAGTGTTACGACTTACAGGAAAAAAGTTATTGCTTTTCGAAACAAAAAGGAGCCCAATTCAGAAAAACAATTTATTTGAAGTTCAAGGGTTTACAAGGGTTGTAATTTTTTTCTGTGTGGTCCAAAGCAAAGGTGTGGATACACTGTACACTGAAGCACCACATACCAGTATTTAAAAAAAAATTATGTACAGGGTTTTCAAAAAAAAAAAAATTTTTTATAAGTTGTAAAGTTTGTAAAAAAAAAAAACGAATGGAGTACTAAGTACAAGTGATCAGCAATAATAATAAAAAAATGGATAAAAAAACCGTCATTTTTGGAAATTATAACCAAATTTGTAAGGCAAGGTAACGATTTCTAAAAAAAATAAAAAATTTTTTTTTTTTTGAAAACCCTGTACATAATTTTTTTTTAAATACTGGTATGTGGTGCTTCAGTGTACAGTGTATCCACACCTTTGCTTTGGACCACTATTTACGCCACACCCTGTATAAAAGTACCTATTAATAGGTAATAAAAAAGAGTACTAAATCAATTTACTTATACAAAAAAAGAAACAATGGATGAGTGTCCAATGTAACCGATAATGGCGAACTGTGTATAAAAATACTTTTAATATTGAAGGGAAGAAACTAAAAATAGACGGACTAGAATTTTCACGTAAACTTTTCGTCACGCCCAAAAATAGGCAATGGAATTAAGCCATCAAGTCTAAAAATCGTATCAAACGCCTTAAAAACTGTGTCCGTATTTTAGACTGTCCCTGTTGTGTGTAACCATCCCTCACACTCCAGCCAACCTAACAATTAGAGTGAACGCGATGGCTGTAGCCAAAAATATATGTAACGTCGTAGAGTGGTTCAAGACTCTATGATAATACCGTAACCGTGCCGTAGACTAAGACCAGGCTAAGATGAAGATCAAGAGTTAGCCCATTACTTATAAAAAAAAAGCTATTTCAGTGGCCAGTATCTGTTGACGTTCAATTAGTTGCAAAAAAGATGCGTGGGCCGAACGCCATCGCGATGTGGCCATACCTAATTAAAAATAAACGGGTGTGGCGGTGTTTACATTTTGAATGGACAGGGATATACTAGTGGGCGGTAAAAGATTTGGTAGCTATAAAAAAGTGACCGATTTCCAAAAATTGTAACAACCGTCAAGACAAGACTTACTGGCATAGATACAGCAAGAAAAAATAGGAAATGATCCATAAATTTTGATATATTTATGCTACACAATCTACCGATACGTCTTAAGACTAATACCTTCTTACGCCATTATACGTTTTGTTACCAGATATTCTGCGAATCCAAATCAACTTTAACTTCAAGTCGATCGTTTTAAATGTAAAATCGATTAATCACTGTCACCTTTTGTATAATTGCCCATCATTATCGCGCACGTGAACAAAACTAATATAAACATAGTTATCGTCCATCTCGAATGGCCGGTTTTAATTAAATCGAATATTTTAGAACGATTATTCGTTTCTGTATCGATAACAATCGGTGTTATTTGTATTCGGTATAACTGTTGTATGTCTTCTACACATGTGTTGATATGTATCACTTTGGGATTGGTTTTTCAATCTTTAATGAGATAGTATTTTATGGCGTTTTTGTCAGTTCGTAATACGTTATTAAATGTCGTGTGGGTGTAAATTTTATTTACTACAGTTATAAATGTGGTTATTGTGATATCCATCTCTCGCCGGTCATTCAATATGTTTGGTCGTAAAAATCATACAGTGAATGAATGAATATCATAGTTTTTAAAGTTAGATACTTCTACTATCTATTCTACACCGATAAAACTAGGACTATCGTCTATCCAATGTAGTCATTTTTTTTAAATATTTTATTTGCAACTGTTGTACCGCTAGAGTTTAATCTGATTAATGTTACCAAAGAAAATACCAGGGAAGACTTGGTTGTCACAGGAAAAAGTTGAAGCTAAACTATCTTGACTTTTACTAGTGCACAAGAAGACTAAACTGTCTTCTCCCATCTAATTATATTGTAGCATCCCTGAAACCTGAAGTGACATTGGCGTCATTGTCGCGGCATGTCAGTGAAGTCACGCGGCGCCGCGACGCGTGCGCTGATTGATCGCGCAAGCCGTTAAAGCGTTTGAATTTCGAACCATTTCGAAAATGGAACGCTTATTTTGTTTTATTACAAGAAACGGCTTTCGATTTTTGTATTTTGTTTTTTTTCAAAGATATAGGTTTACGAATCATCATATTGTTGGGATAGGTCAGGCTTATACAGGGTAACTGCGACAAAATTTTCCCGCTTATGAACAAAATGAGAGGGTTAGTATTTCTTTTCCTCGTTTACAATTAACTTTTTTATTATTTATTAACTTTTGAAACCTGTCAAAGTGTTCTACAGTAATTGATTGAAAGATAGATGCATGCGAATAAGAAACTTGAATAGTCAAGAATTTAACTAAAAATCTCTAGAACCACGAGCCTAATAATACAAACATCACTAAAATACCCATACAAGATGTCGCAAACGTTACTGGGTGTCCGTCAGTCTTGAAATGACGTTAAGACACGTCAACTGTCATCAGCGAGCAGACACGTCAAAAACAATGCCAGTTCTCCGGCCAAGCAACGGACAGACAAACAAACTAACTAGACCGAATTAGCTGCGGCTTCCAGGCGGTCCTGTCGTCTATATTTGTTTCGCACGTAATATAGGATGTCTCATTGTAACAAAGAACACCTTTAATTTAATGGTTAATAGTAATAAAGAATTATTAATGTGTTGGAGTATGACATGTATGGACAGTGCTCAGACTAGCTTTGAAGAAAAGTCAAATAGGTATAGTGATAAGTGTACTTTTGATGTTTGGCTCATCCAATTAATATTTAATTTGGGTATGTGCATTTTCCAACCAATTGTCCCATCTGAATATTATATTAGTATCTCTCACCAGAACACAGGTCTTATTTTTACATTTACCAATAAATTTTTCAGAGTAGCTTAAAAATGGTTTTTTTTATAACATATTTCTTATTTTGTAAAATTCGTACATTTTTGTCTAATCGGAAACGTTTTTGTTTATAATTTAAAATTTCTAACAATCAACTAGCGATACTTTTCACCCTATTACAGATACGATTATTTTTCACCCTATATGCTTTAAATTTGGAATGCCTAACCGTCAATTAACCATATCTTTCACCCTGTATACCTACAGGTCGTATATAAAATCGCGGCCATGCAGCGGTAACGAGGTGGGCGGCGGCCGCCCAGCGTTTTTGCGACCTGTAGGCGTAGGGCTCTCGCTTACTAAGCTAAGCTGCTACTAAGTGCACGTTTTTTAAACTAGTATAGAGGACAGCACGTCAAGATGAACAATGTTGAAGTAGGCAAGTTGTAGTGTAGTGATTTTGCATCTAATATATTATATAGTTTGAGGTGCGGCCACTATACTCGTCTAAGACCCGAGTTAATCAATTTTTAAACGAAAAACCTCAATTGACGCTAAATTTTACAGAATTCTCAAACAAATTAAGTGAAACTAGCTGTAGCCCGCGACTTTGCCCGCGTAAACTACTATTTCTGTATCCTACAGGAACTGTATTTTTTTTTCGGGATAATAAGTAGCCTATATGTTATTCCAGACTATAATCTATCTCTGTGCCAAATTTCATCCACATCCATTTAGTAGTTTTTGCGTGAAGAAGTAACAAACATACACACTTACACACTCACAAACTTTTGCATTTATAATATTAGTGGGATAATGGACAATTTGCTGATTAAACGGGAAATGGTTTATTTGAGACAATTCCCATACAAAATATGTCTGATAATTTTAAAACGGCTGTTTAAGAATTCAGCATCTGTTGGTGAACTCGACCCTAAGTGATGCATTCTTTCTTTGTGCAATCAGAAGATTATTTTAACGACCGCTTGAGGCGAAAAATAATAGGTAAAAACACAAGATTTCGGTATTTTCAGTCTATGGGTCCTTTTTGAATTCGTTCAAAATATAATAATTGTTTTTCATCGGTTCTTTGCTGATGCAGTGTGAGCTTACAATCAAAATTACTGCTAGAAGACCATCTTGTATCTACAGAAATTAAATTGAATAATCTCTATTATATACAATGATGTGTTTACTGCAGTATTTTTACGAGGCTAATTACTGAGTAAAAATTGTCTTTTGTCTTGTCTTTTATGATGATGCCCCGATGTTAATATTTTTGTGATGATGAACATTCTAATTAGCAAACTAATTACCCTCGCAAAGTACCAGGAAAGCATAACGCGGCGAGAGCTCAGAGCACGCAGCAAATATACCCCCTTATTTATGCGCGAGACGCACCAAAAACTCTCGGCTAATCCGAGGATTTCGCTAAATGCATTTAACGACGCGGCGCGTTTATTTTAGGCGGTATAAATGATTGCGAATGCCTCGCCCGTTTATGACGCCGGCCACTGACAGTAATATTTGTGTTGCACCTGATTTATTCGGCACCTACGGTCGCGGCTCTATCGTAAAATGCGCGCTTTACTGCCGAGGAACGCCCGAGACCGCTCAATTAGACACCGATTCGAATTCCGAACGCCGCGAAAGGCCAACGGATTTTTGCGGAGTTAATTTTTCGAATTGATTCGAACCGAAATTGCAAGGTGCTTCATACTGTAATCCTCAGAAATTATAACAAGTAAAAAATCTCACACGCATTTTTTTAGTTTTTTAAAGCTATGTCGTTTGGTTTTCAGTTATAATGTCAATCATGGGTTATTTATGGTAATACGTTTTTTGGCATGTAAATATTCGGTGACGGGACTGCGGGTTTTCTTTCATGAAGCGGCCTTTATCTGCACCAAAAACTTGGCAAGGCACTTTTGACATTTTTGGCGGTCGCCCCACACCAACGGTTTCCCTGCATTTTGACGCCAAATCCCTATTTCCCGCACTTTCCAGTTCCATCACGGACGGATATTAAGACGATTTATTTGACGGGCCAGTTTTTTAATCGGCTTAACATGCGATCGGCGTCCTTAATAAATTTTCCTCACGTTCCTATTCAAATAACAATTAGCTGCAAGCTAGACGATGTCCACTTAAGATTCAAGCAATTCAACGCTTTTACTAAATAGTTCACCGAGCCGGAACCGCCATAATAAGATTCGAAGCTCGTTCCAAACCATTCGGTCACAAGGATCCTGATTGGCGTATAGTGTCTCTAATTTGGAGTTCGATTTTCAAAACGTTGCACAAACGGTATCCAATCATCTCTAACCTGAGGCCATATTTCGTTAAATTGCCGTTAAAATTGTCGAGCACGAGATCGCATCGGTCCGCTCTGGCTCAATATCGAATGATCAGTGTAAGGGCGATGACATCGTGCGGTTTTTTGATAATATTTCCAGTTGCCTCTTTTTGTTTCGGGTATTAATTTACGTCTTGAGATACGGTATGATACAGGTAGGGTCGGTTTACGCGTGGAATCCGACGCACACAGCCGCGACGTGTCTCGGAGTCAATCAGTTTAAACCCTGGGATTTTGATTGTATGGATGACATTCTGGCTGCATTTCGGTCTTTTGCAAAACAAACTTAAAAGACACTGCGGACAAAACGAAGACCAGAAATAAGGATAATTTTGTATTTAACCGCAATTATACGTGACGCTGAGCCCGGCTTGGTGTTTAAAGGATTGAAACGCTTTTCTGATGACTAAACTTAGCTGTCCTTAATATATCAGGATACACACTCATTTATTTTACTCAAGAGGGAGAGGAAATGTCACGTAACAGCTATGTATTTCGTACCTTGATGTGTGGCCTAGGATACGAGTTAGGCAGCTTCCGTAAGAAAGTAAATTTTGCATTTATCTCATAATAAAATGTTGTTTGTTTATCTAATATTTCATGTTTTTTGTCGCATCGCCCACGCGACGTCGGCCGCCGATACCAGGAGAGCATTAATCCAAGAAGGCGACGCGGTGTGCGGGCCGTATCTCATACGCGTAATAACGAACGCCGCGCGCCCATGAGGCTCTGGTACGCGTAACATTATACCTACACCTTGATTAATCCTCAGTCCGTCTGTCCGTGCGACTGCCATTTATTTATTATAATCGGTTTGTTGTTTTCAAAGTTTATTTCAAAAGGCAATCAACATTAGTTGTTAACTCTGGCAATGACCCTAATGAGTAACCTCAATTGTTATACAGACTCCAACAGACATGAACATCTATTTATATTTTTCGTAACACGTGGTGGACGGATTATGTTTTTTTTTTGTCATATCCATTTTCAAAATCGATTTAGTATTTCCAGAGAATACTTCCCACACACAAACTTTACGTCTTTAAAACATAAGGATAGTTTTCGAAATTTTTTCGACAACTTAAAAATAATCGATATTCAAATAGGGAAATGACTAGCCCCTTTTTGTATTAGACAACCGCAACATCCTTTAGGCAAATTAATGTAAAATGTAAAGAGCATCGCTGAATATTCAAATTGTTTAAGTAATCTCATCAACACATTTCGTATAAACAAAGTGAGCCCATTGATTGTGCAGCCGCACGGAAGCGGCGAGGAAGAACAGTCAGGCCATTTGTAAAAAAACAAAGACAAACGAACCTATAGTCCGATTTTAGATTTTAGATGATCCTGAAAATGAATGCAATAAACGTACTAATCTTCAATTAGAATCAGAAGTCGTTTGGTAATTTTATGAAAAATATTGAAGTAATCAGGCATTGCGATCCGCGCCTGATCTCTCTGTCCAGTCGTGTCAGATTGCCATATCACCGGACTATCAGAGTGAAAGAACAGACTGCACCGGTATATTGCGCACACACTTGCACTATCTGCGTACTTGACAAATCTCTGTTGCAGATTGGTCGGTGTAGCCAAAACTCAACGCAAGCAGTTTTAGTAGCTTTTCCTCTTGGTTTGATCTAGTCGTCCTGTCGTAACTACGTAAATGGCCCTAAACATCCATCCAGCGTCAGTTGTGAATTATTTGCATTTTGATGGAGTACGGAGTCACGTCTCAATGCACCCTCCCGTTTAACCCCATCGAGCTGGTGGCTGCTGGTAATTCACTTATTTAAATCTGGCAACTTTAAAGTCATTTGTGGGGTGCTAAAAACCGAATTTTCTATTTAGAAAAAAAAATTTTTGAAATAAAATACAGGACGACTGATTTTAAAATGTAATTTATCACCTCAGCTGTGACTTTCTTATTGAAGGATGTTTTAAATGGATCTTTGTATACTTAATAGTTACTTATTTTACTAGTAATTTTTAATTCGACAGTTAAAAAAACGGCCTAAAACGTAACAAATAATGTAGAGAGAGTGTGAAAATCCTCATGCTAGAAAACCTGAACGGCTTTTTACTTCCAGAATTCGAATGAGGATTAAACACAAAAAAAAATCACATTAATAATTAAATTTAAAAGTTATACTTACAAAATGATTGTAATTTTACAAGTCTAGGTATAAATATATATATATCATCATCCATCCATTTATAAGCGGAAAGCTTATAAATGGATGGATCTTGTTCCATTTTCATGATTTCAGGTAATTATAAAAAATTACTAAACTAGAAAAAAATACTAAATTCAACGACTTGAGTTCGTTACATTACAAGCTTTTATTTTTTTTACTTTCCTCCGTTCAGAAATCAATTCTGCGATCATTTCAAAAGGTTAAAAGCACATAAGAACCATTTTGAATTTTGAATCCGCAGTCGTAAAACGCACGTATCTTGGCCGAATCGGACCCAGCGTTATCACCCCGCCCGAAAAATACGCAATACGCATTCACCCCGAAGCGAAAAGTATGCAAAAATCACCCCAGGGGTGTATTAAGCGATGTAATTTTGTATAATATTCCACAATTAAAATTCAAATTGAAATCAATGCGCCGCGCAGGGCTGCGGTTTGGTGAATTAGAATTTAAATATGGCGATTTTAACATGATTAGTAAATCGAGTTTAATCCAACATCGAGTGACTTTACATGCAACAAATTGAATGTACAGTCGGTAGCTTGCCAAGTTACCCATTTGAAATACAAAAATAGCTTTTATTACAAGGAAAAGAAGAGGTTTTAAGGTCAAAGTGAGGTAGTCTGACGTGCGGCCCTATGTACCTACTTTCATACGGTTTTAGCTAGTTTTGGTCAATTTGATATCGAACACTTTTTTTTACCACTTTGTACCGTTTGGAGTCGAAACACTGGGTTCGTGGGGTCCCAACGCTATCTTTTTTCTCAAAGAGATTTCCAAGAGGCTAGTTGACATCAGTGGTGACCTAAGAGCTGGCAGCTACCTTGCTCAGCGTATAAGCATCGCTATCCAGCGCGGTAATGCTGCCAGCATCCTGGGAACCTTACCACAAGGCACCTTTTTATAATTTTTGTTTTTGTGTTGTATAAGTAGTATAAGTAATTTATCTTAATTTTTATTAATAAATTGTATATATATTACTAATGTCGAATACTTTTGAATGTCAAAGTAACTAGTTAAAAACAGTGACGTTTCTGATTTTTGACATTGCAGTGGTAGCGCTTACAATTTTTAATTGTTATTTATTTAAAATTTTAGACCGTCTGGAAGAAATTGCTTTTAATTATAACACAGCCTAAATTGTACAACTCTTGACAATATTCTTAATCTCTGTGTATAATGTGCAATATATAGTATCTTATTAGAGTGTTTTTAAAGTTTAAATTGTAACATGTGTTTGTTTAAAAAAAAGCTGTGGCTTTTCCTAAATGAATAAATAATGCATAAAACATGACCTCTCATGATTCACTAAATAAATAAATACATTATTACTAATAATGTGTTTATTTATTTATTACCTATCGAACTTGACTAGTAGTCAGCCCTGCCCTACGCGGTACCAACGTAGGGCGGTAGGGCGGCTAGGGCGGGCAGGGCCGTATTTTAATCCTTAGCGTGTGAGTGACGCGACGATCATGCTGGTAGCTGACAATGACCGCTACGGGCAGCTTTGTTTACCCGACTGCAGAAAGGGAGTAGTATCTTAGGTATTTATTTAAGCTTTACTGCACAACTAAAACTTTGTACAAACGACGGACTTAATGCCTAGTGGTATTCTCTACCAGTCATACCTTTGGGCTAAATGCCTTTAGCAGAAATGAAAAGGGGCGGTGCGACAAAGATAAAAACAAAATTGTTAAATTTATTTAAAGCAACAAAAACTAAGAAATAATAATGTTACTGTTAATATGTTAGGTTACATTTTAGATCACATTTGTCTAGATACAACGTGTTACAAAACAATCATTAAAAGCGAAGGGAGCAACTCAGAATAGGTAACTAAATAATATTCTCCTAGAAACATGGGTTGAAAAACGAAAATAAGTTTTTGACTTCCCATACTAAATCTGTCGCATGACTCGTCCAATTTCTGCAGATTCGAATTTTTGGCATATTTAGACCCATGTTTCTAGGAAAAAGTTGTTAAGGTACTAATTCTGAGTAGCTTCCTTGGCTTCTAACGGGTAATATTGTAACACATTGTATCTTGCATCTATCTACGTAGAATCAGAGCAAATCGTTCGCAAATAAATCTAATCTGCAACCGTAATTGTCGCCATAACTCCGGGAGCGATCAAAACTTACAAACTAAAACACGAGATAACCCCCCACCGTGACACCTGCGTTCCGATCGTCATAACTATCAAATTGCCCATCAAACGTTTACAAACGCGCACCGTAAAACGGAGCGCTAGATCCAACATTGAGTGTACAAAATATTCGTGGATTCAACCAAGTTACTGCTCAGTTAATGGACCATAAAAGCACCCCATAACTTGGCTATCTGGGGCATCGTGGAGTGTTATTCCCTCTTAATTGGCCGTTCCGGGCGGAATCGTCAATTTGAGATATTAAACTAATTTTCAATGTCGTGTAATCTGCGAGACGTGAGCCGCAGTTTAAGCGGGAAAAAGCGCCGCGGATTAGGCGAGGTTTGACGTTCCATTTTCAAATGTTTGGGATTTGAGCAATTTGAATAATCGCTTCGAGATTCAAATTTTGTAAAAAACAAAAGTTTAATAGTGATGTCGGTATCAATAACGATAAAAGACTTAGCTGTTTTGCAAAAGCATCTGAAATCAGTTTTTCTTAGCTAAAAATTACAGACTTCTGTACTAAGTTTACAAATCATTAGTTCTTATGTTTAACGCGTTTTTCCTCACATGGCGATGAAAGTTCGAGTGTCAATTTTATACTTTATTATTCAAGTAAAAAATTGACACTCGAAATCCCGATTCAGCAGAAACCACCATAGTAATTAAATTGAACCCCAGCACAATGCGACGGGCGACAGTCGTTAAGCGCACGCAGCGTTTTCGCTGACGAACCGCTGCGTCGCCGCTTCAGGCTCGGTCGTTAAGGATTTTGAGGGAAAGCGTTTAAATTGTTACGTCTGTGTATTGATGTATCTTACGAGTTTGCTGACTGTAATATGCTTAAAAGGAATAGGTACTAGGTATAATTAAAAAAAAAAACTTACTGAGTTTTAGAATAGAACTCTTTTAGTGTGTTGATGACACACACAGTTTTATTATGAAATTGACGAGATTTTTGAACGCAATGTTATAAGTATATTACAATTCCTTCGTTATTATTACATCAATTTAGTAATGTTTACTAAAAGAGTTAAAAAATGCCTGTTTTTTATATAGTTTATGTATTATTTTTTTACAATAAAATTTTGGTTAATCAAAGTAACACCATGGCCCCAGGCAGACGAAGTTAGGTACCGTTATATGATATTACCGTGCAAAAAAGTACCTCACTTACGCCTATCACGTCCAAAGTTTACATTCCCACGCAAGCCTGAGTCACCCAATATCCTCACTACAGCTTTATGCAATCGAATCCACACGCCAATTTAGCGGAACGCTTGCTTTCGCAAAATCTGGTTTATTTCTAAGCAATAAGATCTAGGGCGACGGCAAGCGTTAGTGAATAGCGTTTCGGGTGCCAATTTTAATTAGCCCCTCCCGTCTTCCCCTGGGTTTGCAAATAGGAGGGCCTGCAAGAAGCCAATCCATCAAACTAGAACGCATTACGACACCGGGGCTGTCGCGCGTTGGGGACATCGGTTGTCGATGCTTGACAGACGGCTGTGTCGATGCTTCGAGTGGGAGCCGATTTTGAAGTGATTTCGAGATTTGGCTGACTGGCAATGATGTTGTTCCGCTATCGTTAGTTAGGATTAGATGATTGGAGTAAGAGAATATTTTTTATTTTCAAATTCAAATTTAACCATTTATTTGGCACGCAAATAAAAATGAATAGAAGTACAGTTTAACTTATTAAAGACCAAATGCGTGCCAAAAAGGTCCCTGCACGATTAATGCTGACATTAATCGTGACAGCGCGAAGCATGTCACAATACTGATTTTCAACAGGGACCTTTTAGGGCACTGTGTACACACATACAAGTGAAAAAAAAAAAAATAATAAAAAAAACAATAATTCACCATTATAACAACATTAAATAACACAAATTAATAACATATTATTACAGATTACACAAATTAGTTGAATTAAAGATTTCGAAATAATAATAAATAACTTAAAAACATTCATTAAATTAAAAAAGAAACTAACAAAGATAAAAAGTACAATTTAACGACTAGCAATTGAAAATAAAATTAGAAATAAAATAATAAGGAAGGCGTTTCGGTATTTTTTGAGTTTATTCGTTAAAAACGTAAATACAAATCATTCCTCTTTTTAACATTAGTTTAGTTAGATTGATATACATACGCTTGCAAATTTGACAAGATTTACATTTGAGCAAATAAACATAAGTTAAAAAAGAAATAAGGATTTTTTATTGACAATTTTTTTTTATTAATGTCATTTTTATCACAAAAATATGAAATCAATTTTGGCGTCTTTATTTTCTATTTAGTGTTGACAGTTTTTAATAATGTGGCTCACTTACTTAAGCTGTAAAAATATCTTAAGATTAGTCACAATATCCACAATTTTTATTTACATTTTTTAAATACTAAGCCCATTATTTCTGTTTATCATAAAATAACCTTTGCGCAATACTATCGACTACATCCCATCCCTATCTGCGCGTGCTTTCGGTTGATTGGCGTAACTGGATAGTGCTGCACTCGCAACGCCGCGCGATAAATCGCTTGAGCCGGGACCACGATATTTGGCGATAATTAACTTCTATTCGCTTCGCCATGCTTTGTTTTTTTGGAAGCGAAAGTAATATCAATAATATGATATTTATACTTTAATTTTTAGTCTAAGGGATCTTGTATACCTAGTAGAGTCTGAAAAAAAAGTAACAGAATGTTGCTCTCCAAAATATTACCTTAAACCCTTAAACTATTTCATATTTTAATAACTATTTAAGTATTTATTCAAATTTTTAATAACCAGACATACAAAACGTGGTCTTAACGGACATGAGAGCGCTCTTTCAGTCACACCTATAAAAAAATAAAAGTAAAACTAAATAAGCTATATAATTATATATATAGACAATTTAATACTGCCACTAACATAAGGGGGTCTTAAAATGTAGCGTCATGCAACCACTGTACTTACACCAACTTAGACTTCTTCCGACATGATAATAACAAAGAAACGCCGGAATCTCCGAAAAACAATGAATGATCGCGAACTCAGCTCAGGCCCCCCAGGCTCAGTGGCGCGCGTGCCAGCGCACCGGGGTCGCGGATTCGGTGTCGGGTTGCAGCCAATCCGCTTACACAGCAAACACCGCGGGATGGATTAGCTATCACGACCCGTGTTGTGGTGAATGACCCCCATGGTGGAACATTTGCAATAATGAGCACCAGAATGTATGTCTTATTTTGGGAACAACATTATTTTAGGAAAATAGTTTGGTAACAACTCTTCTGTGAAAATTAAATTATTTCGCTTCCTTCTTTTGTAATGACCTTGCTGACTGGTTTTAAATGCTTGTGGCATTAAGTCCGCCATTTGTACACTTGGTGTAAATAAATCTTGAAGTTGTCTGAAAGAGATCGCTCATAGTAGTCTTATCGGGAATAATTCTTCTAGAAAACCTGTAGGTAAAGTTTTTATCCGCAGAAATAAACAGTAAATTTAAATTCTAGCCGTACACCGAACACGAGCCACTTTCGCAAATGCTCCAAAAGAAACTCGATCCGCGCACTCTTCGTTTGCACAAAAACCATTCGAAGCCATAAAAGCAATTCTATTACATTAGACTAATTTAAATTCTCTTGACTTTTCACACGCATCCCTGTTTATGTTTGTACACAGCCATTTGGGGGTGTATTAGTGAAGATTAGGGTGCCGTCCGTGTGTGCGACCCTAAGATGAATTAGGGGATTACACACACTGCATCATGCAACTGCACTCTGATTTTGCACGCTGATATACCTACAGGGTGATCAAAAAACTAATTCGAGTCAAAAAATTTTTTTCTAACAAAACAGAACTAAAACTAGTCAAAAACAAATAAAAATGATTTCAGACGCACGCATTACACATTTGTCTGCCCGCATGGAGTTTAAAACGGACCGAAATCCGCGAAAATAAATCTCCGTAAGCGAATAAAACAATTACACAGACAATAATCCCGTTGTTTTTGTCAAAGTGTAACCGTTTTATTGTGTCTTGTACACCCTATATCGCTGGGGTAGCACCATTGAGGGGCGGCGGGTAATGGCCTAAGAGTAATTTTATTACTTTGCCCCTATTACCATCACAATGTGCATGCCACCGGTCCATACGATACGCAGATATTCGATACGTCGCGCTGACATTTGTCGATAACGCGTTGCGCAAGTGCGCGTCACTATTCATTACTTTTTTTAATTAATTCAAAAATACATACAACTAGCCAGAATTGACAAAACGTTTTCTTTTTCGTAACGGCCAGTGACATATTTTATCTAAGTCAATGATGTTAAATGTGTATCGCGATCGGAATTTTATAGGCGTCGTGCCCGTAGATTCCTTCCACGAATTTCGTGATAAACAGACCAAAAGAACATTAAACAGATGATTACGAAAAAAGCAAACAAGTGAACCGTTGCAGCGAATTCTGCTTCCATTATTAACAGGAGCACAAGGAGAGAAATAAGACGCAGTTCGCACCGTACTGATTCGATTTGTTCGTGCCGCGATGAATTTTTGATATGGCTCAGTGCACACTAATTTGTTTATCGTGTTCGGCCTGCTCGCTTCTCCTGCTCTCCTGGTACCGCCTCAAAATACACGTTAATTATTCAAGGGAAAACAGACGTGTTTCTTTTAACGTGCTCACACGATGTATGCTTCGTGTATTTTTGTAAAATTCAAGGGGATAAATAGCTGAAAATATTGTTTAGGTAACTTACCAATACAGATAGGCTGTAATTCAGAGATACAAAATTGCGACAGTGTGTTTAAATGATTTTTGAATGTAAACAAGAGTTGTACCTTATACAAAATAGAATCAGTAATATAGGACCAAATAGAACACCTAATAAAAAAAATGTCAGGAAATGCTACACGCAGCCTTCTTACCTATTTCACTTCTCTGTAAATGTGTTATATTTTACTTTACAATCCAACAATCAAAAACACTGGAACGCCGATTTGCGGCATTCGTTTTGCATAACCGTCGCGTGCTTAATTCATGATTAATTCCACGGAATCAATTTGAATTCATAACAACCCGTTTTATACGCAAAGGCAACCATGATCTTGCGGCCAGATGCAGCGATAGACGCCTCATTTCAAAGCTATAGGACGCATCGCGCTCCGAACGACACACACCAAGAATTAATTAAGCGTTCCTACGTTAGATACGAATCAGCGGTGTGGCAGGTGATTAAATAAATACAAGTTGGCGTTTCTAATTAATATGCCAGACGCACCGCTGATAAGCGCTGCGACATCTCCTGCGATTCCAGCTCGCCTGGTACTTCGCGATTAACACATTATTATAATTACGAGAAATTTGTCTCTCCGTACGTGGCGTCTGAGGAATACTCCTTAGATATTTATTTATTAAATAGCCACAATTTATGGCGATATTAAATTTTATGCGCCTTAATGTTATTAATTAATATACCATACAGTCGTATTCTTTTACGGTTTCCGAGTGCAATAAAACGCATTTAATCATTGCACAAACACTTGTGTATTATAATTACTGCTTGGTTTTCATTGTTTACCATTATTGTTATTTTACTCTAAGCAGAGCTTTCAATTACATGACATCTCACATTATTTGGTTATATTTTTTAAGAACTCACGAAAATGTTTATGAATCGCTGAATATAAAAATGATTTGGTTGCAAGGTAATATTTCAAAATGTTAGAATTGGATGTACCTACTACCTACCCTTACCACTGTATGTCTTCTCAATCGCTACTCACGCCAGATCTTTCAAAGATTGTAACTCGAGCTTTTGTCACCAGGCGACGCCAGTAACGCGAGTATCGGCTCCGGGGAGGGCACGGGAGAGGAGGACGACGACACCAACGGCAAAAAGAACCAAAAGAAGCGGGGCATCTTCCCGAAGGTGGCCACGAATATACTGCGGGCGTGGCTTTTTCAGCACTTAACGGTAAGTCCTTCTGAATGTTCATGTGCTCCTGGTACTGCTAGTACACTTTTATTAAATCACATAAAAATAATCAGTTAACTAAATATATACACTTAAAAAAAACTTAAAAATCTACTTATTCAAAAATGTAACCGTGTCCATGAGGCAAGGAAGCGAGAATCCTGGTACTTGTAATATTTGCCGATGCACTTTCGCTATCTTAATAATTCTAATCGGTGCAATATTAGCGAAGAATAATATCGTTACGAAAATATTCGTAGCACCACACAGTAGCATATTTGCTACGAAACGACAAATTATTATTCAAAAAATATCTTTACCTAAAATAAAAGCATCAATCAATCACAAAATAGCAACTACTATGAAACTGTTTTCCTAGTAATTCAGATGTTGCTACAGAAGCAAAATGCTACTGTTATCCTAGTACCTAGTATACATTTCATACAATATCATGATCTCCTGGTAAGTTGTTGCTTGCAACCAGTGCTACAGTCCTAGTACAGTGGATGTTTGTCAATGCTACGACTACGAATGTAAGCCGAGCCTTTGCTCCCCAGGTAACTCGTTACAAAGTCTACGTCGTGTACGATACTCCTAGTACCATTCGGAATATGCAAATTATTTTATTATACATTGATTTTGACGTCATTTTATCAATTCTTGGAATTCGCATTCCTTTGTAATCATGTTAGCTTAATTTCTGTCAGTATAGTTATGTAATGGAACCTAATTATTTAAACAAATAGCATAGATGCAAGTTCGAAATGACATTTAAGCCATTTTACAACTTAAGTTCCCCTCTTCTCGTACATTTGCATTAATGCCTACTGTCAATACTTTCCCGTGACGACAGTTTACGCTTGTGTAATGGAAACTAAGCTCCAGCTATTACAATACCGGCTGAATACGCTGAAATTGCTATGGTTGCGTTGTGGGAGTTAAAAAACATCCACAATGCTCCGACTCTGGCTTTTCAATTAAAATTTTCCGCGAGAGCAATAAATTTTTCATTGCGTAGACAAAGCCTTTGAAAGGGTACAAACACTTCTAAAGACACTCAAAATACAATTACGTAACAGAAAATGGTTGAATTTGTACAGAAAGAGAGATATCCTATCTGATTGATGAATTTAAACAAAAAAGTAAGTACATTAGCATAAGGAGGACCAGGATATCAGCGCCGCGAGACAGTCGCGCCAGTGCAAGAGCCAGTGTTGCGTAGTAATTTCTAGAATGGGTTTTCGCGCGGGGCGGGGAGGGGGGTGCAATTTCATTACCGGTCCGGATCCGCGTCCATAAATCACCAGGGCCGAAGGAGCACTCAGGTGACGCCGTCTCTTGAGCCTGGTATTTCTGTTTCGCTCGTAGCGAGCCACCCGAATCCCACTTTCTTTATGGCTATGAATTCCCCGAATTTCCAACGCGATCTACTCCAGTTACAAGTGCGAATTTTAATTACACTCGGAAAGCTTTTACAATTAGCCTCATGCCTGAAATATTGGGACAGGAATTTATTTGATCGTATCTCCGTTGAAAAAGTTTAAGATTTATTTCCGGGCGTTTTAGAGTTCGAAATTTAAAAAGTAACCGTCGACAATCGAATTAGGGGCTTTTAGCGTTTCGTTTGGCGCGTTTTTGCGCATCGCTGTCCGCGCCCATTACCGCGCGCCAAATTACTTATAATTGCTTCGCTTAGCGCTAAGTGCTTTCATTACGCTGGCGCAGCCAGTGACGTGTCAATGTTAACTCTGCACTTCGCCCTAATTCGTTTCCGAACTGTATATTGGCTGTATGAGCGGTGTTGTCATCGCGAATCTACCCGACATGGATGCTACCTACTTCAAATCGCTGTGAAAAGATCATGCAAATACGGTATGTAACTAGATGTCCACGTGACATTTGTACAATTCATTCGATTACGCGCGGTGACAGCGCCACCTGCACGGTCAATCAACGCGATCCAGGAGCGAATGAACGGTCGCATTTCAAATATGGAACATTTGATTTGCAATAAGAACGTGAAACTGTAACATGATGGAAACGAATCAAACGTAGGAATTAATTCAGGCTACTAAAAAGGCGAGCACTTGTGCGAAATCGTCGGACATGCCGATTCGAATGCAGCGCGGGCCGGCAATATTGGTTACAATCCGTGTGGCCGAGACTGGTTGAATTTTAAAACCAACTGTGATCTATGTTTTGCGGCGACCATTCTGAATTGCAATTTCAGTGATGCCAAGATTGTCCCTGGTTTTTTAAAGTTACTTTTTATTGGACTTGAAAAAGAAATACTATTCTACTGGTTGGTATTATTAAAAGTTACAAGATTTTCTAAGTTCATATTTAACGTAGTTAATCAAAGTCAAAGTCAAAGTCAAAAATTCTTTATTCAATTTAGGACACAAAATGCCACTTATGAACGTCAAAATATCAATCAATTATGGCCCATATGGGGCAGAACATGTCTCCTTATCTTTTGGGCCCTACTAGCGCTTCGAGACAAGACACAGACAATCTGGCAATAAAAAGCAGGACAAAATAACTAATGAAAAGTTTAGGAAATTAAGGGGAAATGTTTTTGTTTTCTATTTTTCCGGTAAAATACATAACTCCCAATACTTCCACATTAAGGAAACACAAGTTTCGTTCCGATTTCTGCGTCTCAGAGGCAAAGATAGTAATAAAAACAGCAACAAGAAACAAGACAGTCGCATCGCCTCACACAGCGGTGACAATCTCCGAAACATTCATTACTGCTACGCAGGGCGCAAATCTCTTAATACTTTATACCTGGCGCGCCGAAAATGCCCAAGAAATATTATTGAATAACGCCCGCCTCGGCAAAGCCTGTAAGCCGCGGCTAAAAATAATTATAACGCCCGTAACGCGACAGATTCCGACGCAATTCTATATTGTTTTTGGTGCGGTACATGTGTCAGTCTTAAATTGTTTCGAAGACTTTCGCGGCATTTGCGGCGTTTTACGTGTAAATAAAGGAATAAGTTTTAAGATTGGAGTAAGCTTGTTTTTGCAAGTTGGTACATAAATACTTCACAAGCATTATGCTTGTGACAAATGATCATCAAGATCTACCAAACCGTTATATTAAAGTTCTATAGCAAAATATTTATGTACACATGAAGTCTTCACAGCGATGCATAGTACATAAGTAGCGATAGTCAGTACAGTACTACACAAAACATAGGTACAAAGTCCGGTAAAAAAGTCCATAGTAATCAAGTAGTTGATTAGCGTTCGAATAAGGATATCTGCAACAATTTAAAATGATAATCAGACACTTTCTTCTTTTATTTATGAAACTTATAAATAAAACTACAAAGATAACAGATGCTGGAGGAGACTCGGCGAACGCGGAATACCTAGACGCTCGGTGTTCGGTTTCGCCAGCAAGTATCGGGTTTGCTTTGAGGAGCCGCATCGTACAATTTATACGTTATTTATGCACATGGAAGCACACAGTCTCCGTCATTATGTGCGCCTGGTACTTTATGGGTATTACAAAATATAGAAAACGATACTTGCTTCTTAATTTTAACAACGGTCAATGCGAACATTAATGATTGGTCGATCGCTCTTTTTACCCGACTGCGGAAGGAGGGTTATGTTTTTCGAGAGTATGTATGTATGTATGTATGTATGTATGTATGTAAGTATGTTTGTATGTATGTATAATTGTTTGGCACGCCCTACAGCCCAAACAACTGGACAGTTTTTGACATATTAGGTGTAGTTGTATTTGTCAAAATTGTGAGAGTGACATAGGCTATATAAATTTTAAAAATGGCGCCTGCAAATGGAAATAAAGGGGGAGGGGGGATTGATTTTTTTTTTCTTAGCATAGCAATATGGGTATCAAATGAAAGCTAGTAAAGAGACTATTTCAACAATATAATAATTTGTACAGTCTGTTGTTTTATTTTGAATAATAAAACTAAAAATAATAAAATAAATAGAAAAAGTAAAAGTAATTTAAAAAACTAAAAAACCCGACTGCGTTTCTGTGTAATTGGAAATTAAAAAACCCTAAAACAAGAAAGAGGTCATACCAGGGTTAAATTGGTACCCATATTAAAAATTGTAGCAGTCGGGACCCATGTTAGAAAATCAGCCGTCTCGTCAGTGGATTGGAGGAATCTGCAATGTAATATAGAGGTATGTGCTTTAAATTCACTAAGTCTCCATTTCTAAAATGGGTCCCGACTGCTACAATTTTTAATATGGGTACCAATTTAACCCTGGTATGACCTCTTTCTTGTTTTAGGGTTTTTTAATTTCCAATTACACAGAAACGCAGTCGGGTTTTTTAGTTTTTTAAATTACTATTTTTTATTTAAACTGGATTAACATAAAATATGAGTAAGAAAGTGTCTTGTAGGATATGCGATACGGACACAAGTAAAACAACCAACGGCTGACTGACTTTATTTGCTAGACAGATGGGAACTATAGATAGACTACATACGAGCCAATACATGAGTTCCTTAAAACTACGTTCTGTAGATTCTTTAGCAGAGGTTAGGTCTGATGTTTTCGTCCACTATTTTTTCAAAGGCTCGCCCAAATATCAATGCCCAGAATTTAGTTCGTCCCGGAACACAATTCCTTATTAACGTCCAAACTACGGTACCCTTGCAAAGCTCTTATTTAGGCCGCACTAGCCCAATAACGTCCCCTCAAAATATGGCTCAATTTTGGGCCGTTTTTGGTGTTAAAAATCTTGAGGAAACGTGGCCTTCCCTAGCTTTATTTAGCTAAAGGGCGACTCGTAAGTTTCCCGGGAGCGGGGGCAAATTGCAAGCGAATCCGGGGAACAAGAATTTATTAATATTGGAAGACGGTGGACGGGGCACGCGAATTAAACAGTAAAGACCTTTTTTATTCCACCGAATAAACACTGGTTGGTGCGTTGACACCGCGTTTGATGGAAATTTAGCGCTAAGTAATTTATTGGGGCCTCAAGATGGCGACGGTTGGGGAGGGAAACTGTTGTAAATAGACATTTATCTCTTTTTTTGTGGGTGGCATCAATGTTGCAACATTCGACAGACAAGATAAGTATATGGTTGCTTTTTACTAAAAAAAAAAGATGATGTGTTAACTAAATTCCAATACTTTAACTTAATATATTATTGCACTTGAAAAAAAAACGACCACCAGAGGCGGGAATCGAACCCGCGTTCCTCGCATACCGGGCGATTGCCTAACCTCTCGGCCACCCTGGCGTTGGCAGAGCCTGTCGAAATTTTCAAGTGCTTCTTAACGCTGTAATGCCGCGTTGCTTTCATCAATGTTATTGGGATTATACCCTCAACACTCGAAAGTGCAAGTATTTAACAATCGAAAGATGAAGCTTGCAAATAAGATAATTATTGTTTTTAAGTGATAAGCATTCACTATGCAATCTAAATATATTATTGCACTTGAAAAAAAAAACGCCAACGCTACTGTGGCCGAGAGGTTAGGCAATCGCCCGGTATGCGAGGAACGCGGGTTCGATTCCCGCCTCTGGTGGTCGTTTTTTTCAAGTGCAATAATATATTTAGATTGCATAGTGAATGCTTATCACTTAAAAACAATAATTATCTTACTTTAACTTACTTGCTGAGATGCACCATATTACTCAACTTCAAAAATCTGTCAAACTCTATACAAAAAACACCGGTTCTTGTTATAGTTACTGTTAAATTAGGGTGGTGCAACTCAGCCTTAGCTGTTTTGTTAATGAGTAGTTAGCTGTTAACGTTACAACATGACTGACATGACATAAAGTCATCCTCATCCTCCTAGCGTTATCCCGGTTGTGCACTCGAACGCGAGGGCCCAGGGTCCGCTGACCATGATCCAGGATGTGGCAGATCAGGTAATTACAGTGGAGCGACTGCCATCTGACCTCCGTGACCCTGTTACCAGGGGAACCTGACCAGTTTTGGATCATGGTTACACATGCAGTCGCCTGAATGTGCAGGTTTTCTCACGATGTTTTTCCTCACCGTAAGAGCATCGGTTAGTGAAACAACTAATGTACATAATTCAGAAAAAGACATAAAGTAAATGAAAGAATAAAATACATACTTCTATTGATTTAAACCTATATGTTCTTACACAATCGCAATTATACTTTCAGAGATCCTTTCCAATAACTATTTACAATCCACAAATAATAAATAACCGTTGTTCACTTCCAAATGGTAGCTGCAGCGCCAAACAAACGCTCCACAGAGGAGGGGACGAAAGGATTTCCTTCATGTTTTTCTCAACAAATTCATTACAAGCTCCACAAACATTAATCTCGACGCGCGACACTCGGAATCCATCGCCCCAGCTGCGACAGAAATCATTTCCGTTATTCCCAGGACCAGATTTCCGAAAACTACCCACTTTTTAAGTAAGCGACGTTTAATACCTACCCACCGCCGACCGGACAGGAAATTCGGATCTGACGGAAATAGAGTGTGTAGGTGCGACGACGTTATACATCCCACTGAATACCAGAAAGGGACGAGAAAAGCCTCGCCGAAATCTTCGAAATTTGAATTTAGAATGGGGATACTGCCATTAACTCGATCGATGGCACTCACATTTCAAACTTAATACACGACGTTCTTTATTCAAAAAGTTTCCATACGTTTTCATTTTTTTCCCTTTTGAACACAGATTTTAAACTTTTTTCACATGTCAATTTCAATCAGTACAAATTCGATTTAAAAACTTTTTAATGAATTGACTTTTTTACTCTCCTGCCAGTAAGTAACGTCATAGTGAGTAGTTATTTTTGAAAACTGTTAATAAAGGCAATTATTTCGCTAATTTAACACAAGATGGACGTCATTTTTCCTACTTTGTCGCTGCAGTTAGCGGAACGGAGTTTTTCGTCCGTTAATTAATACTGTCATTTGATAGGCGAGTTTGCCGAAAGGGTTTCCGTGTTTGTTGGGGTAGCGGGTTCTATTCTCGGAATAGATTAGCTGAGTTATCGTATTCCTTGCAGTTTGCTTAGGATCCTTGACATTAAGGGGTGGTGTATTGACAGAGATTTTGGTAGTCAAAAAGATTACTGTTAAAAAGTCAACAAGAACACTGTAAACATTGTGGGGAGAGATAATTCTTTGGATCCTTTGGATGCCAATCATGAGTTTGAAGCTTTTGAGGAAGATAGACAGATTGACGGTGTTTATTTGGATGTTAAGAGCTAATTCTAAAGTAAGGACGACGTAAAGGTCGATGCGGCGACGCTGAAGGCTTTGTTTATGAAAACTATTGTATTTGTACCACTTGAATTTGTAAATTGTAGAAGAATAATATTTGGCGTGACAAGAAATAATGTAGCTATAGTATTTCAATGCATGTTACTATTTTAATTTGAGTATTGAGTATTGATTATACTTGCAGGTTTCAGCTATACCAGTCGATAATTGTCTACTACACTATACAATATTAATAAATAATTATTTTTATGAGCAAAATTACTGCATAAAATCATTGTCTTTTGAATAATCACCATGCAATCTATTCTACAGTTCGCTATTGCTTGACATTGGGCACGATTCTCATGCAGTGAAAAAAGTTCACATTCGTAAAAATGTATGCAATTTTACGAGTTTGAACTTTTTTCCACTGCATGAGAATCGTGCCCATTAGCTATCGATACGTCATTGGGTACTTTTGCATACATATTTTGACTTTTAGTCGCGATAGCGAAGTTCGCAGTAGAATAGATTGCCCTATTTCTTCAACTGCTGCAAGCACATACCATACATCATCGCACCCAATCTAAATACCATCTGACTACTCCAAAGTCACACCGAGATCGCCAATTTTTCCCATCGTCCATACATTGACCGCTATCAAAATGCGTCCCTCGGAACTCCGCATCCTGTAACCTTAGACGGTGTCCACTCCGAGATATCTTATCTTAACGGCCTGGGGTGTCTCACCCCCCCCTCTGAACCCCTGGGGGCGATCCGACCAGATATGAAATGGGTAATTTTGGTCAGCTCCGCTAACTACGGCTTTTATTACAGTTGTTAGTAATTGTTCAGATTTGACGGGTGACGTCTTACTGTGTTGTGTTTATGAGAACCTGGTCCATGTGATGTTCAATGATTAACTCTTTGATATTGAAAGAAACTATTTTTTTGCCATTCAGAGATCAAGTTTTCAGATAATCAGTTGTTATGCGACCGCCAGCAGTCTTATGATCCTCAAGGGGTTCATGATTACGAACTACGTCAAGATTAAAATGCAATAAATAGATCTTGCTTAAATTAAAGTATTATTATTCTTATTCTGTTTTTTGTTAATAAATTAATTTTTTCTCCATATTTTCTCATGCTTACGTCGAGCGAGGTCTTTCCGGAGAATTTCTTATGAGGAAAAACATAAATAAAATAAACCCATCCAAACAATAACCGAGCAAGAGATCCCAGTACCAGGGCACCATAAGTTAGCGACAAGCAATATCCTCGGTACGAAAAACCCCGCGATCCACTGTTTGATTAATGCATTCGTTGTCACAGTTATTGCGTCGCCTGGTCCCCTATATCAGGAGGTGTTATGCCAAATCTAGGGTATATTAAAAAGGGCGTATTTACGGCAGAGTACACCTGGGTCCCGGATATATGGCTTCCTCAGGGCTGATAGGCTAAACGCCGGCAGTTTATGGAGCCCGAATTATAAAGATGTCTGCTTGGCAATTTTTTTTGTGGTCTCAATTTATGGGATGATTATCGGGAATCAAAGATATGGTTCCACAGTTCCACTTCGGTAAAGTTATTAAAAAGGATTTGCTACAAATCGTCTTAAAATATCTCAGTTCGTACTTTCCATATATGTAGTTCCTTTTTTATTTATTACGCCTGCGTCTCACCCTAGATTAATTTTGATGCCAATACTATACTTTGAGCATATAAAAGGTGTAATTAAAATAACGCAATCCTCTTCAGAGACCTATTCTGCTGCACAAATACAACTTTTATTATGGGACCAACATCGAAACCTCATAAAAAAATATCAGAATCGGCCTCTACGAGGTTTTGCGTTATTTCAATAACACCTTGTGAAGTCCAGTGCACAATCTTAGACTTTGTTCATCTCAATAGGGTTAGCATATCCAGAGATAAAGGATGAACTCTCGGTGAGTCATTTTGTATCATCGAGTTTACGCAGTGTAGGACAGCAGGGTGAAGTTGTTTCTGAACGAGATACAGGGCTGGTTTCACTATATGTTTATTGGCACAGCACACAGCACAATTATCACAAGAGTCAAAAGAAGGAGCAGAGCACGGTGCGCTTACGACCAGTTGGTTAGGAGTCAAATTATAACTAAACTGAAGTAGAAAAGGCATTATGGCCACCCGACTCAAATTAATGAGTGATTGGGAACCTAACATGACGAAGGCGCGGCCAACAGCTAGTGTTAGCTGGTGTTAGTGCTGGGCTATTACGAGTGGAGCATCTATACAAAACAAAAATGTTTTTACCCAGAACGTGTAGTTGATTCAAAATGCATTTCAATTGAATCGAGCAACATAAACCCCGATCGGCACAACCGCAAGGGTTCCAACGAAGTTAAATGATTCAAAAAGGACCTAATAGCTTTCCAAAGGGTTCGGGGTCGCTGGACATAATTCCTTTTTCTTAGTACTGGCCGGCAAGGTTTAAAAATGTAAGAATAACACGCCAAGGTAAACACTGGCATCTTAAGCGGTGGTAATAGGGGTGGTTTTGCAAAGAAAATGTGTCTGATGGGCTGACTGTACCACTGGACGGTCCCACGGGGCGCCCAAGGTAGTGATGAATTTTTGATGCACCTTCCGTCTTGCCAACTGAAACAATTCGAAGGGATAGTTTACGTGTTAGTAGTTCTCATGTTGTAAAGCTTAATTTTGGTTTTTACGGCTCATTTTAGCTTGGACAGAGTCATGTCTGGAACACCTTGAGAAATTGCTTGAAAAGCCTAAATTTCACAACTCTATAAAAAAAATTAAAATGTCTCCTACGGTGTGTACTGTGCAATAAACAGTACCTTATCTTACCTTGAAGAACATATTATTTTAATGATGTACATAATATTATATAACACAGTTCCCCAATTCCCCATCGCGTTTGTCTCTCCTGTAAATTTTTCACGACTATTTCAAAACCACTGGACGAATAATTCGGACAGGTACAAAAAAAGAGGTCTGTATTTTCTATTCATTAGCATTCATACTTTGTAGAATAAAACACGTATGGACGGAAACTTTTCCAAGACCCAACATAGTATTTTAGAATCCAATGTGTCAGAACTTAGCAAGTTAAAATACTGTAATCAAATCCCATTTGTGTTTTGCATACAACATTATAATTTCCATGGCAGGGCATCCAAGTTGCGCAGTAAATTTGAGCCAAACTGAATGGGTTACACGCGGGAATTTTTCCAAGAAGGAGAGAAGAAAACTTAACATTTTCCCGGAAAGTCGGTAAAGTTGGTGCAAGTAATCTAAAGTTAGGTACCAGGGCGGCAGAGGCTATTTAGATGCACATCTTAACTCGGCCATATATCTAGATTGTGAGCGAACTTCGCTCGGCAACTCTAGGAGTGTTTCCCGGCGGATGTTTGCCTCTTTTTTCCTCGGAACAAAATTGCAAGTGTGGACGTCGAGTAATCCAATGAGTCGCAGCGAGTTTTCCGATTCTATCGGGTTAATTAAAACAAAGAGCGGGCGGTGTTTATGCGCGCCTAGTGCGCGCGGATTGTTAAGCTATACGTTTTCAGCAGTACACTGAACTCTCGTTTATTGAGTTAAGCAAAAGTTTATTCAATAAAAGAAAATAAACACAAAGACATGCATGAAATAAAAATAAATTAACTTAAAACCTACTTAGTCAAAAATAAACCTGTGTCCTTGAGGCAAGGAGGCGAGGATGCTGGCTGCGTTACCGCGTTGGATAGCTATACTTATCCTTTGAGCGAGGAACGAGCCAGCTTTACTATTTGCCAAAACAGAATTTAATTTAGGTGCAATTTTTCCAAAAAGTAATTTAGCGGATGGCCCCCACGGTCCAAAAGTTTCAACGCCAAACGGCGCAAACACATAATCACTTGCAAGTGATGCATACTTGCGTCGTTTGGCGTTTTCAGCTAACTCCGCCGCCGCTCCAGCTTTAAGCGCTGACTCCCTGAGATGAGATGGGGCCAAAGTATCGACGCAAGTTGCGTCCCACACTAAGGCCCGACCCCGCTCCCAGGGAATGAGCGTGAGGCCATCGGGTCTCTTGCCATCATCACGGACCAAACCACGTGGTTCCAACGTGGAAGGAACATTGATGCTGGCAAGAGCTCTCCTGATGGCGTCATTAAGAGTAGCGTGACGCGCTAGACGCCCAGCACTTTGCTGGCAACAAAGACAGTGGAGACCATATTTGTCGACCTCCTTGCCACAGGGACACGTAAAAACTTCACAAATATCAAAAAGGGTGCCCAGATTTTTTGATGGTAAAGCATGAAGCCAGTGGCCTGAATCTTTGCAGGAAACTGCCAAGAGCCTTGCACGATAACAATCACTGACAGAATTTTGAATTTTGACTCGTTTATTTAAATACTGGTGCAACGAAAGTTCAATTTATAATGGGGATGTGTAGGTTGACTTGTGGTCTGGTACACCGGGGACGGGTATTTATTTAATTTTAATAAACAAGCGATTTGCATACGCAAACGTCGGGTGCGCCGCGCGATATTACGCATTTGCACACGATGAATTATCGGCCAGCCCGGTGACGGGTAATTTTGGGTTTAGGCAAATTAAATAACAGCTACTGCTACCCACCAACCAACGTCTTAACATTATCAAATCACATAATTTTCGGTATTTATTTCGAAAAATATAGTTTATTTTTCTTTTTTAATAATAAGTAACAGTGCTATCTCTTGATCTTCATCTTAACCCGAGAGCAAAGATAAGGCCTACGATGGCTAGCTTGCCCAGGAGAAGACTACTTACACGCACGTTCACCAAGACCACCACCAAGAGTTTCGGGTTATACGGACTCGGAAAAACAGACGCAGGCAGAGCATTCCACTCTTTGGCTGGGCATTAAACAAAAGAGCCAAGCTTTCTTAGCATTGTAATTGTAACGTTGGGGTCACACATATTATACTAATTTCTAAAATAATAATTTGCGGTAATTGAATGGATTTCGTAGGTAGTATTTAAAAAATCGAGCATAATAATTTAAATAATACTGTCAACCTTGAAAAAACTACCCCCCAGTCGGATTTTCCACTATCTCATTTCCCTGCCCAAGCAGTCGTGCATACCAGAGGCCCAGATAGGCCGGGAGCTTAGCTAATCAGAGGCGGCGTTAGCGGTAATGCCTCTCGCGCGATTAGGCACGCTGACCGCTTGAAATTTCTACCCTCTTGTTATCAATATAAGTATAACTTAGCAATAACTATAGGTTGGTCATTTGACTACAATTAAATGAAACTATTGGCTGCTGTTTAAAGTTTTTAGGTAATTTGATTTCCAAAAAATCCAAAATTATTTATCTGGTTGACGGAGCCTCCCTAAAAGCATAATTATTGGCCATAGAGTTCTTTAATCTGCGTGTAGCGCATTCATTGGAGCTCTTGTCAATTTTGAACCCGACTTATTTTTATTTATACTGTGTCCAGTCCATCTCCGATCCTCCCGGTAAAGAACAAACATCAAATGTAGATATCTTTTTTAAAAACCTGACCACTTTTACCAGTCTAGTTAAGTCTCTACAGGCTAAGTACGGTCACAGTAAATTGATTGTGTTTAAAACATAACAATTATGGTCATGGTTCTTCTTCTTGTTTACGAAATGGCAAGTCACTAGTATTCCTAATATGGAAACTCCTGAGAGCGATTAAGAGAAATAATATAACACTGGCTGAAAAGAAAATGGCACATGACACTTAACTAAAGACTTTTTTAATTCTAAACTTGTTTTCGGCCAGTATCTCGTTACCCTACCGGTCAAGCCAGGGGGGCCGGTCAGCTTAGCTAATCGGAGCCGGGCATAGCGCTATAATGCCTCTCGCCCGATTAGACGCTGACCACCCGGGACTCCTGCGCTCCTGGTGTGGTATCAGACACTAATCCCGGATTTCGTACAGTTTAATCGTCAAATAAGTTTGTCGGGATGGTCTGTTATTTATCGTGTTAGGGTGTTTAACAATAAATGAATAAATTGAATTACATAATTTTGACAATATTTTCACAAACTTACCTGTTATGTAGGTGAGTATAAATATATCAAAATTGGGTACTCATCTATAAATCTGCACTTATCCTATAGTAGCATCCACGAAACTCATTAGCCAACCACTATTTATGATTCTACAAACTGCACTCAAACCCAAATAAACAATATAACTTTATGTCCATCTTTACAATCTATAACTTACAGAATTAGTGATGCGCCTTAAAGTACTCACGAGTGACACATACGCGTATCGGAGTTAGAGACGAAATACTAGTCAGTTCCTGATTGGCACAATCACACCGCCGAGACACGTCTACTAATAAAATTGTGTTTGTACGTCTGTATTTTAATTTTAGTGCGGTGGTAAATAGTTGTGTATCTCAATCGGGCAGACGTATTTGCGGCATTACTTGAACTCAAGTTTAACCGCATAGTTAAGTGTTTGCGTAAGCACTTGTGCCTGTATGATGTGTCATATACACCGAGCACATAGAGGCGAAGTAAATGCGATTTTTGTCCGAAACTTATCGGTGCTTGGCACTGATACGAAAAGTGTCAATTCACGCATATATTTTCAAATCGATATTATGAAATATGAGATATTTCGGTTGTGATCGTACATAACAATATTTTAAACAGTACGAAAATTTTATAATATGTAAAGAAATAAGTAAATTTCTTTAAATAAATGCTTTGAAGAAAAAACAAAGGCATTAATTTCCAAGGGATTTTGACGGAATTTAGCTCTATGGTCATATAGCATACCATTAGAAATTTGAGAATACAAATTGAAACATCATTTCATTAGTAACCCATCATGGTTAAAATTGCAGAAAATCGTTGACTTCGCAAGCGATGTTACCTAGAAAAAAGTGAATATTAAGGGCGTAGGTTAAAGAAAATAACCTAGCTATTTTTCAAACATTGTCGCATTGTTTTCTAATAAACTACCATTATAAAGGAAGCCACAAACGATATTGGACATTGTATGTGACATTTATCTATGGTCCTTAAAAGACAGCGTAGTTCGAAGATAAATCGATTAATTTCCAGCCGTAACAAGGATCGAATAGGTCATTCGTGTTTTAAACATTGGTTACTTGTAAGAGCTGTGAATCGATTGTTTTGACCATTAACCATGGCTAAACGAAGTGGTCATACATTTTTTACGTTTGAAATACGTCAATCTATATATATTGGTATTGGTATCTATGAATTTAAGGTTGCTATAGATTTTTGGTATTTTTCAAAGATTTAGTCACAATTTTTAGGTACTGAAAAATATTTTGGTTTATGTTTATATTTTGAAAACTGTTCCTTTTTCTTATTTCAGGTAAGTCATGGAGAATTTAACAGACACAGGTTAGGTACACATGTGGTAAGTTTTAAGATTCAGCGTGATGATGACCACGATAATAAACGAAATTAACTGGAAAATTACATTTTAACACTACAAATGTGAAATAACAGTTTCCATTCGTCACCGCAGCAACATAATAACTCGTTTTTTACAACTCGGAACCCGGCTACTTGCGACAACCATAGTGGCAAGTATACGGCCTTAGTAAAATAAGAACGTCATAATTTACACGTATAAGGAATTTAATATCTTTTTGCGCGCTTCAAAAACATATTTAACCTAAAAAACTTGTAAATTAACAGCTCAGCTCTGTAAAGATGTCGCAAAAGCATTTAAGTGCATATACGGCTGTTAAAAATGGCGTATGGTGACATCCCTATTAGCGGCACTTGCAAAGAACTCAAATGTCAGTTATGACATTTCGGTTTCGCGAATTGCGTTTTTATGGGCGTTGCAATGCAAGATGAAAATAGAGAGAGATAAATATTCTTTTACCTGTACCGTTAATATTGTGCGCTTTCACGAAGTGCAATTTAGTGGCCGCCCTAACTGTTACGATTAGCTCTTTAATCATAAAGTGCGCCTGCTTTGGCCCGCCTTTTTTGACAAATGCTGACAAATGACACGCACAAAAAGTGTTAAAATAGCTGGGTATTGCAAAAACAGACTCGATGGAAGCTTTTAAAGGATGATGTGTAACTTTAGCTAATGCAGCAGACTTACTTAGTCATTATTTCGATAGTTTTCATAAAGGTTCACATTGGTTTTAAATTTTACCATAAAAATTTAATGTCTATTTCTGCAACTGGGCGTTAGTCTTGCAAGCATATATAACCTAAATTCAAAAGAAAAGTTTTTTAGTCAATGGCTTTGGGCTTTACAACTATTCCATTTCACATGCAACAAAGTAATGTTTTAAGTGTATTTTTCGAATTCACTCGAATATATTTTCGTAATTACTCGTTCGTATCCCGATCCGGATCAACTCCGTCCAGTTTTTCCGTGAGAAACTTTAAAACGAATAAATTCAACCCTTCGAAGCGGCACCTGGTCCGCGCGGCCAATTATTTAAAGTGTTAAGTTTAAACAGAAGAACTCGCTGCATTATGAAAATGGCTTCAGGTACCTCCCCCTCACCCCCTCTCGCTGGTAGCGGGTGGCAAGACGCCCCTCTCTAAGTAATTGTTTCATAGACTACTCTTGTAGACGGGAATTAGTTTTTTTTGTTTCTGTGGAATTCTTTCGCAGTGCGCCTTGTGAGACAGATGTAGCTGTCTTATTAAAAATCTTAGCGTTTCTGACTTTTTTATGTGCCTCACACGATGTTGTGCTCTATGTGAAGTATTTGGATCTCGTGAAATGGTATATCTTTAGGTTTATTTAGCTCCCCAGCACTCGTAAGCATATAAAATCTGTGTATCTTTCTACAAGGCAGAAAGAAAATACATTTATTAACTCTAAAATATAATACTCTCCTGGGCATTAATAACCCCATCTGATGGTGGGGTCTGTCTTCTCAATTTTTCTTTTCCACTTTGCCCTGTCGGACGCATCGTCTACGGAGACATTGCAGAGTCTCAGGACTTTCTTGACCTCATATGCATATCTTGTTTTTGGGTGCCCTCTGGGTCTGGGCCCTGGGATGTTCAGATTGGTCGTCACATTACCACGTACTCAGGAGGTCTTCTTGCTACGTGTCCAAACCAGCGCAGCCTACTCTCTTACCTATCTTAAATACATTTAATGTAATGTATCAGAAACGTTATGAAAAGTGAAGTATAGGACACTAGTTTCAGCAATCTGCTAGACTTACTATAACATCTATAGTGTAACCTTAGTTACCACAGAGTCACAGATGTGCTAATGCTACAATACAATGTTCAAAATATCCATCTTAACCCATCATCATTATAACCCATCCTTCACAGCCTTGGATGCGTTTATTGGACATAGACCTCCTATCTCATCGTCTACTGCCACACACAATAATTAATATTTTGTATTCTTTTTGGATTTTTATATTTTTAGATTATGTATGCCTAGATGAGGAAGAACGAGGTCCCCAAACACAGGCATTACTTGCTTAAATGGAGACCTCAATCAGCTATGTATCTATGTATAAGTTTTTAAACGCAATAAAAAAATATTATATTATATTATTATATACTGCCGTCTGTCTGTCTGCGGCCGCTTGCATCCAGTTTATATCATCATCATAATAAATGAATAACAGCATGACATCTGCTTCTGAACTTAAGCCTTCCATTGGTTTCCAAAGTAAGCAGACTTTAATACAGTGCAGTGAACGCGAGTTAACCTATTTTTAACAGCTGTAAAGATCTGGTAAACATAGATTGACGGGTAATCTGACACAATTCCAATACAAAATATGTCAAATAATAGTAAAGCGGCTGTTTGAAATTAGAAATGTGGTTATGAACTCTATCATTAGATCCGAGTTCACGAGCCTTTAAATAGCCGGCAAACATCGACTGACATTTAATTTGACAGGATTCCCATACAAAATATGTCAAATGATTGTAAACCGACCGGCTGAATAAAAAATAACATTTTGCGTTGGTACACTCCATCCTTGGTTCATCTTATTTAGCCACGTAAAATAAAAATCTGTTGTCAATTCTTGTTTATTACGAGCTCCAATAAACCCTCAGAAGTAGTCGTCAAATGTCAACAGACCGCGGATCCGGCTTCGTCTCTCGGAGTGATGCGCGAGTAAAAACGCATGTTCATTGGCTATCAATAACGATTTATATCAGCTGTTTAAACTATTGTTTACGGTTTCTCAGAAGGCCCGATTTGTAAACTGAGATTAATTGTTCGCCTGCTTAGCATTAGATCAGCCATATTAAAAGACAAGTAGCATTAAGGGGGTGCCGCGCGAACGAAGAACTTCGAGTTGGAACTCAAAATGCTCTTGGATATCATTAGCTACAAGTCATGTTTATTATATCATAAAGAATTTGTTTTTAATTTCAACAAGACGAGGACCTTGTGCAATGATTAGGCTAACGTAAATAAGTTGTTTTAATGTATTTAACTAATTCAGCTCATCGTACAAGTGACTAGAAGAAATAGGTTAATTTTCTCAATTTCGCGCAGGACCCCCTTAAAAGTAGGAGGATTAAAATTGATGTTAAGAATGCAAGTATCAGTTTTATCTGTCACAACTACAGTTGAAGAAAATCCCACACTTCAAGGAAGTTTATGCAAGCCTCTGAGTACAACCTATGGCATGCTTTTTTTTACTACCCCAAGATTTTTTGTTAAAATGTGCGAACTGTGTGGGTACAAAGTCAGAACGTCTTAGTCTAGGATATTAAAATGGCACTGGAACCTTTTACGTCTCAGGACCATGTTCTCTAATGCTTCTTCAGCCTAATAAAAAAAATGCTTAAATTATAAAATGACAACTACATAACTTAAAGTTTTTAACACACTAAACAATCTTCAACACCATAATTCGCCTTACTCCATCAGCTAAGCCCCCAGCTAACTGCGGCATAAACTCAGGTCATTTCTTAATGCACTCGCGTAGACATAGTTCATTCCAGTTTTAGTTTAAGGATAGAACTAACTAAGGCATTAAACATATAGTTTACTTTGCTGTTTTAGTTGGTGTTAGATGAAAATTCTTGTTTGCATATGCCAAGTTCAAATCCTACTAGTTTGGATCATATAGACTTGATTGCGCATTTTGCACAAGGTTAGGGGATTGGCATACATACTCGAAAACTAACTTCTGTAATGTTTATGCATTTCTTAAAACCAATATATTGTGTCAACAATCACATCAATTATCTTGTTCCAAATTAAGCGCCAGCTTGGGCTATAGTCACAATTAGGATAACAACACTAGGATTAAAATGGTTTTAGAATCATACGCTACTCCGACTGTGTTATGCGACTTACATTTTCCATAATCCGTCACAAATAATTAAACCCTATAATTAATTAAAACATTTGACTCACTTCAAACCAACTCCGTGAGAAATTACGTTGCAGCGTAGTGCTTCATGTACAGCCGGCAGCACGTCAGGATATCCATATGAACTACGAAACTAGCTTTTATTTCGTAAGAAATAGAGGCGGTCTCAAGGTCAAAGCGGGGTAGCCTGATGTGTGGTCGTGTGTACGCACAGTTCATCCTGTCCGCAATCATGCTCAGGATGCTGTTGGTGCTGGCCCGCAATCGGCGCACCAGAGGCATAATATTCACGCCTTCGATAATATGTCATATACGATATTTATCGAAAAAACATGGCGGATATATCAAAATTTTGATTTCATGTATTCTATGAACATGACAGATATTTATCGCATTTGTGATATCCGCTATGTTTTTTCGATAAATATCGTATGTGACATCATATCGAAGGCGTCAGAATAGAGCCCCAGGGATGCGAATCTTTTACGCATTGTTGCTTAGAAGCACATACATTGATGACAAAGATAGACCAAGCAAATGTTGTTGCTATTTTACGACTTTTAATAACATGGACTTGATCCCTGCTTGATACTATAACCCTTCGAAGCATAAAATCGCAAATACTCAATTTTACGCCTCAAAATGATACTGTAAAATCCGCAATAAAATGAAGTCAATACTCAAAAATATCTCTCGAAAGTTGCGCATTGACAAAACGCCGTGTGCATTTGTCAAGACATGTTTATGATAATGCGCGGCTGGGCGCTCGTAAACACAGATCCGTCGTCTCAGCGAAGCCACGATGCGGACTTTTGGACTTCTCAGCATAAACAGGGTGTGTTTTTGCATTCCTTGTATATTTTCAGGGATCGCAGAATAACTTTAATACCCCTTATTCGTTGAAACTAGTTCCTACCCATCCCTACTGGATATGCTTGTCACCTTAACCTGTAGTCAAAAGCCAGGAGGCAACCTAAGATCTTGATTTTATCGTATAGAATTAATGCATTAATCTTACAAATATTAATCAATGAGTGGATAGATAGAGCCTGTGTAAACTGCTGATTCGCCAGTTTAATTTCCATTTCCGAAGGTTTCCAGTTATGGTTGTTACTGCTTTGTTTCAGACATACCTAAGTAACTGGTTTCAATTTACTTTTATTTTCATCATCAGGACATCCTAGTGGACATACTCCTGATCACAGACCTCAACAGATTTCCAAAGTGACCTTTTACGAGTAGCATTCATTCAGTGCGATCCGGCGACCTTTGCAAAATCGTCTGTCCATCTTGCCGGCGGATCCAATCGCTACGTTTTAACCAAATGGCTTTCAATCCTTAACCCTTCTACTCCATCGGCCATCAGTTCTTCGCACATACTTCGAAAAGCACACCAAGGCAGTCCGATTTAACCAGCAGCAAAACTTAGACATCAGAATCACCCTACTCTTTAAATGAAGAATGAGTATGGAGTTAACAATTTACTGCGTCAATATTTCAAACTTCCAAAATTCCAGTCAGGACTACCGCCTAACTTAGGTGTTGCGATTACGATGCCAATGCAACGATCTTTTCACCATCCTTTACTCTCCTGACGTTAATTTGAAAGCTTGTATTACTCTCCTATAACTATTGCAATTTTGAAGCTTTCCAATAAGGCAATAGGCTTGCTGCTCACCTCCATAAAGTCTAGCTACCAGCCTACTGTCTAATAAAGGCATTCAGTTTTCAACAGAGCGCCCTATACCGCGGGGCGTGGCGTGTACACGATACGATCACGACGGTCCCGGATTGAGACGTTCGTGTGGCACCAGCCTTACAATTTGCAAAGGAAATTTTAATGCTCAACTTTCGGAATTCGCACCGGCTAAGTAATCGGTGAAGGAATCTTTTTCGTGAAGCATAGGGCATTGCAACTGGCCAGTAATAATTGAGCTGTCTTCGGTGTGGTTCTGTGGTAAGAAAAACAAATGAAAGTCGACAAATTGAGCATGGAATGAAAATAAAATTCTCTTTAGCTAAATAAATGTTAAATACATAATTCAGAGAAAATTTGTCAAAGTTAAAACCTTTGGTATAGGTTTAAAGATCTGCGTCAATATTGTTCAATATTTTATGTATTTGACAAAGAATCAAAGCAATTCAATAAAGTTACAGAATATAAACAGTATTACAATTTTCATATCACACTTCTGATACGATCCACGCTTCCTAACGATATTTAATGCGACATAGAAGCGACACGAGGATATGATAAAATGAAATAGCTCCGCCAGTCTGTGTGTCTGCAAATTCTACACCAAATGAGAATTCCAATATCGAATAGGTGTTGAGATACCCTAAACAATGACTAGTAAAGAAAATGGCCATACAATGTTTGCCCCAAAGGTTATAATTCCATCAAAGGAATTTGAATTTCTAGCTTTGTTTCTCAATCATCCATCCATAAGAAAAAATAACAATTGTAGCTGTAACGAGTCGGCTTAAACTTGAAAAGACTTTATGATAAAAGGTTTTTTTATGATAAAAGGTATGATTGTAGTAATGATTCGTGATGTGCCAATAAAGGTATTTCAAACCTTCTCTATTATATACGTTCTTCTATCAAAACCAGCTCCAAAAACTCCATGGCATAGGAAAATACAGACACTATGTGCAGCCAGCTTTCAAGGTGAACCAGCCTTAATTACCAGGCTCGTATGAAGACGTCGAAGCACAATGCCGCGATAACACCGCCACTCCGTCACCCCTGACAGGGTTATCGGACGGCCACAATAGGCGGGAGAGGAACAGAGGGAAATGTACTGAAAATGGGTGTATACTTGTATAGCTTGGCTCGATAACTGAAAAACAATGGGCCTTGCATCTTCAAAGGCATGAAGTTGTTAATGCCAGTTACTGCAAGAATATTTTAACAGTAGGCAGCGACTTTCTAAGTTTAAGAGCAAAACTCGCGTCATAGTAATTGTAAAAATTCATGAAGAATTCTTTCCACACGATTTCAGTGGGTTTCCACCTCTACCCGAACTTGTTCGTAAACTAAAGCACAAACAACAGTCGAATCACACAACCGTTCCAGCTGACTACGCCGTCACAGGTACCAGGGGATCATATCAACGTAGCGACTTCAAAGAAACTACAAACAAAGTGAAAACTCGACTTGTTACGTTTGATTAGGCGCACGGCCCGGGGGCGCGCTTTGTAACGTGGACGTCTCGCCCGCTTTGAGCCACTCAACTCTGTCGATTTACGCTCACCTGGCAATTTTGAGACAGAAAATCGGTTGTTTGTAGTTTAATTAGAAATTAACTATCGTCAAGAGCCACTCGCACAATATCTAGTAATTCAAGCAAAGCCCTAATTACTTGAAACTAGCTTCATTAACATCAATCAAACATAAAACAAAGAATTGTATTGATTTTAGAGTAGCTTTTCATTTTAATAAAACACAGCTTTTGAATGCGTAGTGAAGACTAACTAAATACAACACCTTTAAAAGTTCCAAGTAAATCATTAAAGCTGAATTTTAAAACAAAAATGACGTTGCATCAAAAAAGACGATCCGCAAAAGTCTTTTTAGTTTTACCATCTCTTTACTTTAAGTGCAAGACTCACACGACAACTCAAATCCAATATACCCGTGACTTTATATCCCCGTATAATGTGATACTGGTTTTAAAAAAGTAAATCAAAACAAAAGTGTTTGCATTTATCGGAAACGCTACAGCGAGCAAAAACTGACGCGTCAATAAAATCCTACTCTGGCGTTCGAAAATGAATTTAGTACGTGGGATTTTTATATTTTAAAATTAAAACGATGCTTTGTTTAGATGATGAACTATGTTTCAATACAGCCATAGATTTTGTTCCGTTGTCATGTAAAAGCTGTTCGAAAGTTAATTTAAAATCACTCTACCAAGCCAGTATCTTTTGTCGTATTACTGAATAACTTTTTAAACTATCATTGTAAAAGAAAAAGTTTTCGTTTTAAAAACGGAAGCCTTTTCTGAATCAACTATGCAAAGGCCTGGCTTAGTGGAGCCGTCGTACAGCCTAAAAGTCACTTCAAACCGCTCGAATATTCAACAAGTACCACACAATGACTTCGAAACCGCGATCTCCCAATTTCCCCTGATTTTTCCCGAATATCCTGCGCACTTTCCCCGAAATAGTGCGGATCGGTTGTGAGTGACGTTATTTTAAAGTTTAAACACGCTTTTAGTTGGGTTTTTTCGCATCGACAGCCTGTCGCGCGGTCGTGCCGGCTAGACAGTGATTAGTCAGCCGTGTTCGCGCAGGCTCACTTCGCCGTCTTTTTCACGTGTCACGTCGTCCTTTTAGCGGCGTGTCACGGCACAATGACGATTTTACTCGTGTTAACTGATTGTTCTTCCTCGCCATCCGCAACGAATCGATTCTTCCGAGATATCGTGTCGTCCACTTTAAAACAAAGACCCGTTAATAAGCACACGTATTGATCATTAAGCCGATCGATGTGCCTTGTAATTAATAATGCACCATTACAAGCAGTATAGAAATAATTACGTACTCAACCTCGCACTAAAAGCCGCCGCCATTAACACGGCGCGTTCTATCGAAATTATAATATCAATTACCGATGCATTAACTATTCATATCAGAAGTCAGACGTAGCAGAAACAGGAATCTCATGTACGTAATGTTATTATTGTGCGAGAGGGATAAAAAGACGCTCCCGGCGGGTGAGGGGAGGGACGGGGTGGACGTCGGAGAGCTGTCAAAATGTCAAATTTCAGAATGTAGCGCGGCGCAGCAACTTCAAACGTGCCCCTGCCGGCGTGCCGCTCGCTCTAACATAGTTATAGCGCACCGCTCCCGGTTAATATTCATGCATCTCATCCCAGTCTTCCTAGGAACACGGAGCCATTTTCGTGAAAGCCTCGTCCGCTGCGCCACTATGAATATGAATGAATGATTTTCTCCCGTTTCTTGGATTAAACTTTTTAGATGCATCCACGCGTGGAATTTCGGAACGTTTGTAACGTTAACGTACTCGCAAATTGATCGGACGTTAATTAAAAAGCACTCGCGGAATGAAATTTAAAAAAAGCATTCGAATCAACGTGCACGTCCATTTGCAACACAAAGTAACAGACTAAAAACGAAATTGAAAATTCCAATTTCGCGTCTATTTCCTGAAAAACAGGCGGTTTTCTATTTCATCTCTCAAAAACGGGGCGTTCGCCACCGACGCTGTCTGTCTCGCTCTTGACGTGGAGGATATTGGAACTGGACGAAAATGAGAAGCAAAAGAAACACTGATTTTTGACGTTTCAATATGCACTCGTCTTCGGTGCTCGAAAAAATTGCGAGTTAATTAACTCGGTAACTCGGAGATACGTCCCGAATCAATTTACATTCGAAATTAAATCTTAAGATGTCGAGGTTACAATCGAGGCAGCGACGTCAAAAGCACTTTTAATAAAAACGTTGTATACGTTTCCGTGGCATCTAACAAGCTCGCACTTGACTCGCGGTATTTAAGAACGTCAATCACAGCTGTCAGAAGTGACAGTAGTCAAATCCCCGCCCCGTAATAACGGTAAAGGACGTTCCCAATTTGAAAAACACACGTTGTGAGTTCCCGCGCGTGCTCGATTTGCCGATTAGTGTTATTTTTGAAAATGGAATCAGGGATCGTGTCGCCTTCGGGTGAGCCCGCCCACAAGATGGCGGTCTAATCAACCGGCGCGTCCGCGGGAAAAAACGCCGGAATGATATACAATTTTATTGAAGTGATATGTTATTACGGAGTTGAACCGGTGATTACGGGCGAGCTTCACGCGTGGGAAGGGATTAGAAAAAATATTTGGACGCGCGTTTTCAAACGGCTCGTGCTTCATAATTGGCCGGCGGTCCCGCCATTCATGGGAGCGAATTTGATTTACGGACCGATTGTTTTTCTATTATCGTTTTTTGCAATAATGATAATAAACTCGTTGATTTTGGTAAATTACTTTATAATATACAGCCACTTTGGTGTCTTGTAAAAATGATTTATGACGCAACGGTGCTTGTCACGTGTTTGTTGTTTTTACTACGAACAACTTATCCACATTTAATGATTATTTTATTTTTTGGCCGCCGAGATAGAGCGCTATAAGCTGCAACACGCAGAACGCTTGGCACGTCATCCAAATCCACTAGCATCTGGATTACTTAACAAGCATGTGGTGAAGAGATTGAAGAGGAGCCACGTACTTTGAGTGGACAGCGAGGCACTGGCCTCCTGCTCCGCGAACGACCTTTCCACCCCACAAATCTGATTATAGTCTTGCGAATGATTGCAGATCAAAAGCACAAAAAAAATTTTTTTCTTAAAAACATGTTTCTTACGTACTTTTTACAGCACACAGTATATTAGTTATAAACAGTTAAAAATCTGGTGTAACTTTGACATTTGAAATTACTCAATCTGATACTCCAATATCTCTCAAGGGTTTTTCAGTAAGTAACGTGAAAACAATTCGAACAATCTAGAAGTTTCCATCTGTTCTAGATTTAATTAAAGACAACGATTATCAGACGTCTCGCCTTGGCCGTTGCTTGGCCGTCCGGGTGATATATCGGCCGTCCGGAGAACGTACCGGACACGGGATCACGGCCGGACGACCGCTTGATTTGTCGATCCTGCTTTGTCTATGGTCTTTGTTGAGATAGGAGATTAGGCAATGCTTTTTGTAGTACCTACAAATGATTTGTTTAGTCACATGCTCTCTTTCAGTAGGGTTATAAGTTTAGGCCTACTAACGCACGTCCTAATTAGCTATTTCGGACTTGTTCAAGGCCTATTATCTGAGCTGAAAGACCACTTGTACAAATCTGGATCAGCCAATCCATAAGGTCCACTTGCGCCGGTTCGGATTGGCTGATCCAGACTGGCTCAAGTTGGCTTTTAACTCAGATAATAGGCCTTGAACAAATCTAGATTAGCTGATCCGGACGTGCGCAAGTCCGAAGCAACGTGGTCCTGATAAGACTACAACTTTCCATGAGGTTTCAATGCAAGTCTATACTCATAGGTGCTCACTACCATAAACATGATAAGTCACAGATATCCATACTAATATTATAAATGCGAAAGTGTGTCTGTCTGTCTGTCTGTCTGTTACCTCTTGACGCTTAAACCACTGAACCGATTGATATGAAATTTGGTATGGAGACATTTTGAGACCCTGGAAAGGACTTAGGCTACATTTTGTCGCGATATAAAAAACATTAAGGGGTGAAATGGGGGATGAAAGTTTATATGGAAAATTCAACTCTTGCGGGCGAAGTAGCGGGGAACCACTAGTATATGTATAATAAAAACTGTTGCAACTTTTAAGAACTTGGGAGATACATAAATGCCAATATTTCTCCAATAGGCGTTGGTGCTACAACCAATGTCAGACTTTATCTAAGCGAATCTAGTAAGCACCAAATTTTGGTTGACATCTTATCCTACCTTACGACCCTAGCTAAGTAAATCTAGTATGTACCAAATCGTTGATTTCACACCTTTTGGGTGATTATTAAAACTACTCCTCATCCTTTAAAAAACGGTTGCAACACCCACTCAACTTGAGCGGCAATGATCGGTCTATGTCGAGCCAATCTCAAGCCCCGCCAAAACGATGTCACAGCTTCGGAGGCCGCTGTTACACCGTGGGTTAATAAAGAAACATTGTAAGGCCCACTAGCGCAAGTCCGGATTAGCTAATCCAGCCAATGATTTTGACGACCGTCTTGGTGTAGTGATTCGCGCCACGGACTTCTAAACCAGGCGGTTGCGGGTTCGAATCCTGCAAGGGGCAAATGTTTGTGTGATGAGCACGAGCATTTGTACCTAAGTCATGGATGTTTATAAATGCATATAAGTATGTCTATCCGTTATCCTAGTCAACATAGTACAAGCTCACGCTTAGTTTGGGACTAGGTAATTGGTGTGTTTGTTGAAACAATTTATTTAATTTATTTATAATGATCTGAGTTGAAAGCCCACTAGCGCAGGTCTGGATTAGTTAATCCGGAAAGTCCCGTTGCGCTATTCCGGATTAGCTAATCCGATCCAGAGCAGGGCCTATGATCTGAGTTTAAAGCCCATTTGCTCAAGCTCGGATTAGCTTATCCAGACTTCCGCAAGTGGGGCAAAGAGTGGTTCCGATCCGACTCTTGTCCGTAGTCCCATCTATCTTTCTCTGCTTTCTTTTCCGCCTTTCTTGTGGTGGTCATCATCATCATAAACCTAAGAGCTAGGCTCTTGTCGGTAGAATCACCATCCCTATTAATTAATTTCTTTGTATGAAATGGCGTTATTTTCCCTTTGTTTTGGTCGAAATAACTTCTCCTTGGTCAAATAGTCCCAAAATTGTAGTAAAATATTCATCATTCATTTTAGCAGCTTCTAACATTTGAAATGGTTAGTTTTCGTCCTTTCCTCAAAATACAACGTTACTCAATCGATCTGACACCTCTCTACACACTCCAGACACCTGCGACTAATCGCTGGCCCCGCCAAACTGTTGTAGGGCCTTGCGACCCTTAGGGCTTGCTGTGTGCGGCCTCTGGGCCCTCATCGTAGTGCAACCCCTGACAGGGTTGCCACTGGGCGGCCACTAAGGCGACCGGAGAGTATTAGTTAAATGTACTATCGCCTCGCCATAAGCAGTCTGAGGTTTTAGTTGGTATTCCTGACGCAAACTCCTGATTCACCTGAAGCGGTTATAAAGCATTCTCCACGTCCAGAAAATAATAGCCAGACCACACACTTAAGACAAACTACATTTTTATTTTTTTATTTTATTTATAAATTGTTTCAACAAATACACCAATTGACCAATTACCTAGCCCCAAACTAAGCGCCAGCTTGTGCTATGGTGACTAGGATAACGGATAGACATACTTATATACGTTTATACATCCATTACTTAGGTACTACAAATGCTCGTGCTCATCACACAAACATTTGCCCCTTGCGGGATTCGAACCCGCAACCGCCTGGTTTAGAAGTCCATCTAAATTTAAATTCTACAGACAGAATATCTGGACAAAGCCACTGTTCAGGTATTTCACAAGTTGTCTAATGTCCCAGTTTAGTCGAGATTGTAGTAGTGCATAGGCTATATACGTTTTTAAAAGCGGGTGCTTTTGAAAACAAAGGGTGGGAGGATTGATTTATTCCTCATCTTAGCAATATGGGAATCAAATGAAAGCCAGTGAAAAGACCATTTCAAAAATATAATATTTTTTGCAGTCAGGTGTTTTGTTTTTTCTATAATTATTAATTATTTAGAATATTGTTCAATCTAGCAACCCTGGGCCCAGAGTGTGCGACCCCTGGGCCCCGGGGTGGGGCGGGGCGCACGCGTGTCGCATGATTAGTGTTCTTAATTTGGTATTTTCATAATTAACGCCCAGATGGAGCGACAAGTCAAATGTTCCAATTAAACCTGTAGCACCCTATGCAATTTTTTATGAACCATTTCGCTAATATAAGGTTTTGATTTGGAAACTCTCCCACAGAGTTAGGTAGAAAATACTTTATACAAGCTAGGTTTTAGATAAGTCAAAAATAATTTAGTGATTTAGGTTTGACTGAAAGCGTAAATAGATCCATTAGTTATGAAAATAATGGTCATGTAGAATTCTCATACATATAGCAGTCCTTAGGATACGGTGCTTTACGGCCAGTTGTCACTTAACTTTTTGTTTCAAATCCATCTGCACGGCATTTCTGTAGATTAACTTATTACTATTATAATGAACTTAAAATTATAAAAATATATTTAATATAAGACGCTTGGAATTAATAACAGAGATGACAGATAGGACATAAAATGACATAGTGGAGACAAACATTACAAAGTAGTCGTCTGCATAATCAAGTGTTACATAGCAATGTCAAAATCACTATTAGTAAGGGGGTTAGTAAACGTAATTTCTTAAGTGACAACCGGCGATTTGGACTGTCACAATTTAACAGTCAATTGACTGAGTATAAATCGAAATTCAGTTTATAAAACGATCTCTTTTCAAATGATTCGTCACAAACTTACAGTATCCGCCTTTTTTCTGTATAAAGCTCTACATCCATCGATTAGCGGGCTACATTGTCTATGGTCACAATGTGTTGTCTATGCGTGATGTCTATGGATCCAGGTGACACAGACACCTTCCTACACCGTTTTGGCGACGAGCTGAGATCATGTGTCTGTAAGACATGTTTTTAGTTCCGCCCACATGCTTATACTGTCACTTGTCTGTATTGTATTATGAAGGGTGGACTAGACTTAATAATACATTGGACATACTAATAAATAAATTATCACATTAAGTACCTATCATCAACGTGTCAAAAATAGATGTAAAATCTGATAATTTTACAAATATTAATTATCATAATTACATAACAACATGGCGTCCTAGCACGAGCTGAAATGATACTCAGTGTGTGCATTGTAATTGCCGTTTAATTTCACAGTGACACGGCACTGGTACTAAAATCACAGTGACGCATATCACGATGTTCCCAGCGAAATTATGTAGATGTTTATCTAATCTGCTTACAAACAAACAGCACTTTGTTTCGTCGACTGACGTGAGATCGTTTTGAAAATGTAGCATGCATTCGAATATTGAATCTGAATGTGATCTTTTTAATACGGAGAGTTCTTTACACATTAGAACTTTTTTATTATAGCTGTACTTAAACTACATTACCTATGTAATTCTTTTGTATAAAAATAACTGTCACATTTCATTTTATTAAAACACAGGAAGGTTTTGAAACAAATGGAATAGGTTTTCGTTATTGTTCTGTTTTTGTAAATCCAACCTTATCCAACTAACACCGCATTCGTCATCATGCCTGCGCACTACAGATTAAGCCAGAATAATGCGGAATAAGCAGACAAAATGGAAATGCCGTCCATAATCCAGACAGGCAAGTACCAGGCTATCAGCAAATACAGGAGCCATGTTTGCCGTGCCAGATACGCGGGCGACAAACATTTGCGGACGTCCTGCCTCCGAGAGTTCATGTGACACTATGTTGCCTAGTGGAAAATAGAAAGCCATATTCTTAGAATAGACAAAAATATAATTTTACAGGCTCTTTATAAAAAAAAGAATCTATTTAAGCTATTTCACCTTTAAACTGTTCCAAGGCAAGATTCACTGGGGTGTTCCTTAAGATTTCATCTTCTTTGACTATCCGGTTCTGATGAATAGATAGGGCATAAAAACAAACAAAATAAAGCGTTTGAGAAAGTTTTTTGTGACTACATGTGTGACCTTATAGAATCGACCTTGTCAATATTACTTATGGGCAGTGGCAGAAATGAGAAACTGCAGTAGAATCGATAACGCATCGAAGACGGTCAGCGTCACGGTCACGGCCAGTAAATATTACCAAACGACGCGGCGTCGCTTTTTTCCAGGGTTGAAAAGTTCTAAGGTTAGAAACACAAAGTAAATATTAATCTCACTTCACGCAACGTGAAACCAGCCAGCATAAACCGCATACCGCGCACCGGCGCGCATAAACAGCGGCTTGACAAATTCCATATCTAACTGATATCGATGCGGCATTACTCATCGCGGTCCTTTGCCTGAGTTATCGGCGAGGGCGGCCATGTTTTACAGCCATGACGCGTCAAATGTAAGTTTTCATAAACACGTCATGACGGATTTCGTTATTGTAAGTTGGTGAAGGCTCGCACGGATTATTTATATGGGAACTGTTGGATGTCAGGCCGTAAGCTTGATTTACAATATGGCGATTTCAATGGAGAGACACTTTATGAACAGAAGGTATTGACATTTATTTCAATAAGAATGTTGATGATGACTTCTGCGTGTTTCTGTTCCGCTCTGTTATTGTCTGTTTTCAGGATTACACACTGACGGGACAGAATTTAGTTAAATTTTTCTCACGTTTCTCTGTAGCTAGGTATATCAAAAACCATTAACCTGTCATGATTAATCGTTGTTAATTTACGTCAAAGCCTCCGATTCTTGCAAAGTGTTACGATATTCGTCACACTCAAAAACACATATCTTTGATTGGACAACGGTTATCAATAAGAATCGATTAATTACATTTACATCGATACCGCCTCTGTCAACCAGCCGGTCCAGTCCGTGCATCGGTATTATTTATTCGCCCGCGGCGCTAATCGAGGCGCGACACGCGTTTAATTCCTGCCTTCAATTCGATTCGGACCAAATTATTTTCGGTTTAATTTTTAATCAGTCAAATGTTTAGTTTTTTATTGCGCTCCGTCGCGCGCTCAAGAGAAGTATTATACAGGGTAATCGCGCCATTTTAAATACCGGTCCCGTTGACACTTTAAATTATTACAAATGAACTTAACGTATGTCCTTTTTTTCGTTGATTTTAAATAAGTATAAACGGCTCTTGGAAAGATTATTTCGTCATGTGCGATGAAATCAGAAACCGAAATAGATCAGTTTATTACAAACTAATGACTTTTTATGTGTTTAATCATCTATACTACAGCTGGATTTCACTGTTAACTTTTAGTACCCTTACCATTACTCTGTGCCGTAGCTAAAGTTGCTTGTGGCGCAGTGGCGGCAGCGCTTTGGTAGTGATACCAAAAGTTAAGCAACCCACGGTGCGGTCGTGATTGGATGGGTGACCATTCCGACCATTTAAGTGACGTCCATGACAAGCATCTCCGTGCTTCGGAAGGCACGTTAAGCAGTTGGTCCCGGCTAATATCTGTGGTATAGTCGTTAAGCCTAGTCAGAGGCCCTAGGGCGGCTTGATAACTTCTGACAGTAAGGTTTGTCACTTGCCTTACATACACCCCTCCACCAATCCGCACTGAGCCCGCGTGGTGAAGTATGGCTCGTTCCTCCTCATAGTTGAGGTGAGACCTTTTCCCAGCAGTGGGATCTAATAGGCTGTCTTATATATTTATATTATATAGTAGCTAAAGTTGAATTGCCAATTCCCTAAATAAAGTGGTTGGGACATACGGACGGACGGTCAGACAGACAGACAGATTTGATGAAACTATAACTCCGTTATTACAAAAACTTATTACCGGGTTTAAGCCAGGGCTAAGCTATTAGCTAGCCAATTAGAAAAGCGTTTCTCTATTAGGTTATGTCACGAATGTGTCATTAATTCCTCTGTTGTCGGCTAATATTTAGACCTATTTTTAACCTGGTCTAATTTTTTTGTAATAACACAACCAAGGGTTCCATTTTTTGCCATACGGCTACGGAACCCTAAAAATCTTTAAGCGTTGATCACTTATGGTACAAACCAGCTAAAACGATAAGTAGAAAATATACATTTTTTCGCGACACATGCGGCAAAGTATCAAAATCTGTTTTCCATAAATTACTTTTTGCAAGAAATAAAGCAAAGGGGTTGTTTTTCTCTTTCGCGAACAGCCGGCCTGGGAGCCATAAACAGGGAATCAGTTTTTTCTCGCATAAACACGCTAAGGGCTCATTGTCACTCCATTTTTAAACAACTTCATAAAAGGGAGGTCTTTTAGATAATCAACCTCTGATCATGTGTCAATGAGGGATTTTTCTAACGTTAAAAATTAGTTCTTAAAAATCCGCTAGATGGCGTTGAACAGCGATTTTTTTTGTGTTAATAAGGCTGATTTTAGCTTAGATCGTTGACATGGTTATGTTTAGCATGTTTTAGATTCACGCGTATTGACAGGTAATTTTTTAACAATTTAGTGATTATCAAGACTTTTTTTTTCATTTAATCTTAGTATTAACTGCATTTTGTAACTTTCTTCTTTTTGACGTAAAGTACCTACTTCCACTACTGTCCGTAATATTACAATAAATAAATAAATTAAAATAAATTGTTTCAACAAACACACCAATTACCTAGCTCCAAACTAAGCGTCAGCTTGTGCTATGGGGACTAGGATAACGGATAGAAATACTTAAATACATATAAACATCCATGACTTAGGTACAAATGCTCGTGCTCATCACACAAACATTTGCCCCTTGCGGGATTCGAACCCGCAACCGCCTGGTTTAGAAGTCCAGTGTGCGAACGACTACACCAAGACGGTCGTCAATATTATGTTTTTGTTTTAATTTCAATGATTTCGACCCAATATTTATATACTTAGATGAATAGCGCCATCTATTAACACAAAAAATAAAACTAAAATAATTAGTTGTCAGAAAATCCTTCATTAGGACATGACATGAGACATCATTTTAGGCACCATGATAATTTTGTTTTGTTTGTGTTGTCCTAAATTAATAATTTATAAATAGAAAGAAAGAAAGAAAAAATATTTATTTAGCACCAAAAAATACAATTGAACTTAGTGCGACTTATACACGCTATATCAAGCAAAACTAAACTTTATCTAATTTAGACCTAAAGCCGAAGATTACTTATGATTTTTAACGGACTTTTCCTACCAATTTTTTTGACATTTTGTATTAAAGTTGCATTGACTGTTGTATGGGTTAAATTACAAACCGAATGTTTTTAATTATTAGTACCACAACGTAGAAAATATACCTATAAACTGAACTATAATAAAAAAATCTTTTTTTATAAACAAAGAGCTTAACTAAGCAGGTTATATTTTATACGCTGATATAGTTGTGAGACAGGCCGGGACTCGAACCCGCGCCGTCAATCCAAGCCGCGGGCACAATGCCGGTTTTTCAGCGAGTAATTTATTGCAGGGCTGTATGCAAAACTCGCTCGCTTGCGCAGGGCTGCCAGCGATGAAATGCACAAAATAGTTTTTTTTAATCTTTATTTAGAGAGCTTGATCACTAAATGAACATGTCGCTCAAAATAGTTTTATTTTAACAAAAATAACATTACAGTCCTTTTTGGGCAGACATGTAAAAAGGTTTTAAACAAACCAATTGCTGTTTTTAACAATTTGCAACTTTTTTCAGTTCTTGAATTTCTTTTTTATAAACTGATTTATTCTATTGTTGTTGATTAAAAGATAGTCTAAAACTGAAGCATCACTTCAAATTCTAAATGATGATTATTAAAGAATTGTGCCTGCTTATTGATATGAAGTTATAATATATAATCCCTACAATCAATCATGAATGCTCAGAAAGAGATTATTCCATCCCATACCGACTCTTGAGTCTTTAAGAAACTTGCCCAGATTAATTGCCAGCCCTGCACAAATCTGTCTCGAGCGGAGCTCGTCGCAGCCCTGGCTTTCATTCAGCATCCGCCGAGAGGTGTCCTCATGAATATTGCTTCTTTTACATTTATTTTACATTTATTGGCAACCGTTTGAGCCGCCGCCGGTTAATGATACGGAGCTTTTGATCTCGCGATTGATATGCAAAACTACATTGTCCACCCAATATTTTTTTCAGAACAAAACCTCTTTGAACACACCGCTCTATACCAAAATTAGCCAACTAAGAACAATGACTGTCAGGCCAGCACACACGGCCCATATTGTCCCAATTCCATCAAAAGCCTACAAATGAGATGACAGCTACCAGGCTCGCAGAGAACACTAGGAGTTGTGAACGCACCTATCTCATTTCCTAGCCCAGTTGCGGCTTCCGAACGGCCGTCAGCGCGGCCTCTTCCGGCTCCACAGATTAGTATCGACGCCATTTACCGTCTCACTGCCGCCATTGTCTCATTGGTCGATTCACACGCCGGTCCCGTCATTGGCCGCGCCGAACTCAAAATTTAATTTTCGAACGCGTCCGCGCCGACCGCATCCCGACACGCACGCCACAGTTCCAAATTCAAAAATTTAAACCTGCCGATTCAGCCGCACGATCATTTTTGCAAACACATCAAGGATCAAGAGCGGTTTGTTGTCACGTCCGAAAACTATTTTCGTCCGTACGAGTAAAATGCCCAACGCTCGCTGTCCATTACAGATCTGCATAATTTAAAAGCGATCCTGTCGCGGTAACTCCCGAATTGGGCCTTTGAATTCTTTATCCGCCATCGAATTGTGCTCCTCCGGTAAAAATGTAGTAGCGTCGACAAAAAAATTGACAGGTGTCGTTCAATTAACCCTTCCAGATACGAGGATATTTTTGCTCCATTTAAAATTTTCGCCTCCGCATGTAACGGAGATACGATCTGTTACAGCGAGCCTTAAATGTCACTAAAAGAAAAAAAACTGCTGAAGAGAAATAGCGAAAAGGCACTCTAGTTCCACTTTTAAAAATAAAAAGGTCGGGCATCTACGCGTTCGCACATAAACAAAACATAAAATAAATAAACAACTAGGCGGGCAAAACAGAAGGATACACTCACGGAGGGTCGCGATAGGGCCATCCATCAGGCGGTCACATCTCTTCGATAGGGTTAGAGCCACCTCCGTACCTTTATGCGTCCCTGGCGAGAGATAAAGGCCCCATACTCGGGACCCTAGTTTTTTGACATCTATTTGTGGTCGGCCTTTGCCCTCTAACGACATGTTTGCTGTCCAAGCACTACTCATTTTAAAATTTATAAAACTTATCTGTAATTTTGCGGAGATAGTAATTTCAAGAATATAGTCATGCATATTTAAGCGTGTATGTAGAGTCATGTCGTTGTTGCAAAAATTTTAATCCATCTCACGGATCCGCGGCGCGTACGCTTTCGGAAACTAAGACTCCCCTCCGAGACACACTCTATGATTTTTACGACACGTCCGGAAATCACCGGGGCCCTGAATATATTATTATTGTTATGGCAACACCGAACGCTGGGAAAATTGTGAAATACGCGTTCCCGGAATTATGCTCTAGGCACATATCATTAGGGAATTTCGGGTTTGGATCTCGCGGCGACTGAATTTTTCATCGCAGCCGCTTTTTTAAAGATTTATTTCAGCAAAGTTTTTTGCGATCGTGTGACGCGCTTTACGCTTTGTGCTGTTAAGTCTTTGAGGCGTTAAAATATGCTCACATGGAGAGGATAATATTTGTATTCTGTAATATTTTCTTGTGTCTTTGAGGCTTACATGAAAAAATATTACTAACATCCCATATTTAGCATGTCAGCGAGATTGTTTTTATCATTTCTGCATTTACATACTTTCGGAAAAAGAACAAGAGTCTAATTTACTTTTAAAAATACGCCAGCATTTCAAATCCGCATGCATCCGTAATCATATGATACGGCGAAAATCAAGCTATCATTCAACCGAGCCTTTCTTCTCCCATGCCGTATTTACATATTCTCATTCCGACACCCCATAGATTCGGAAAAGAATGGATTGTTTCTCTTCGCGCCAAAATTTATAGTGCGCGAATTTTCCGCGGGGGCGCGCCTTTTCGATTTTCGATTTATGGCAGACTTATGGCCGGTATGATCGTGATTTTAATGCGCGCGTGAGGAACTGAACGCCAAGCGGTTTTCGAAATTTGATATCTCTATAATGTTCATGACGGCCTGGTACGGCACTCGGGAGATTGAAGGTTTAAAGATTTATTGTTATTTATAATAATATTATAAAAAAACAAGTTTTGAAATGTTAATTTGTTTCTAAGAATGAGTTCTTACTTACAGGAAACATCGAATATATCACGGAACTAATTCTTGTTTTTCTACGAAAACACTAAGCTGAGTACCATGTTCATCACGAAAAGAAAGCCCACTTTGTGACCCAAAAATAACTTCGAATTCAAGTTGGTATACAACTTTGTCTTGGAAGAAATCAATAAACGGTCATTCTGGCAAATTGTCTGGGCCACAGGCAAACAAAATATCGTTTTTAAATTAAAAATAATTGGTAGTGATCAATAAAAAGGTCTCGGTATAAATTTGACACATCCCGTTAGCCGGTTCGGCGGAGTTTATCATTTTTCGGTTTTTGCGGCGGCCATAATAGGCTTCATACATTTTTGATAACTTTTTTGCGATTTTGGACGCGACGCGGCATCGAGCGGGTTAAAAAGTTTCGGGCGAAAAAATCGCGTAACTGCGCTTGCGTCGGCGACTAGCAATTGCTTTTTCGTATTCTCGCAAAATACAACGAATTTTTGTTTGCTTTAGATGGAGCGACTTTAAACTGGACGTGAACATTGTTTGTGAACATGATTTTGTCAAAATACCGTTATGTTTTTGATGAAATTTTTTACAAGTTCACAATCGCATGCACAATAATTTAGATTTTTTTGTAGATGCTTATTACCGACACAAAGCTTACAGAACTCTTCCTTTGCATTTAAGCATTTTAACTTCTATAATTTTGCTAATTTCAAATACTACGAATGAGTTGTAAAATTATTTTCTTTTATTTGAATTTCCGTGTACCTACCCCTGGTTTTCTGGAAGAGATCGCTCTTACAGATAAGGCTTTATAGATTGTTTTTTTCTGCATAAATTGTTTTCTTGGTATGTATATTCTTTAATGGAATGCAATAAAGATACCTCTCCCACATTCTACCTTATACTACTCGCTCAATTTGACCACACGCATCTTTCCAAAATCGATCCAAATTTAACCACAAAAGCAAACAGTTTGCTATAACGCACCAGCTATAGTAAACCTAAACACGTGTCCCGAGCACAAATATTGATCATCGATGCATTAGCGATCGGAAATGATCGAATAATGTAAATACGTGAAACAATTGGACCTCCCACGTGATGCGCATGCACATGTGCTTAGGTGCGTTCGGAAAGTACGGTTAGCCAGAAAGTTGTGTTTAAAATTAAGTGCTAGATTGTATTTCTGACTGGGGTCTTTTTCACAATCTCTTGATAAGTACTGAGTAGTTTACTTGAAAGATAAATTGACATAGTTTCCATGTGAAATGTGTCAAACTATCTAATATCAGGGACTCGAGATGGTGGAACAAACCCTAACGGCTGAATAAGTTTCTGATATATATTTTTTAACTACTTATTTTAGGGACTTTTGTCTATAAGACATGTCAGTCCCATCGAACAAAGTTTCTGATATTTTAAAAGGTACCTACTGATGTAAGCATACTGCTTATCACGTCTCATAGAGTCAGACACCAAGATTGTTAATGATCACAACCAGAAAAAAAACGAACTGCGTAGAACTCTAAAGAAAGAAAGAATGCAGAACACAGATTTACATTGATATGTAACAGAAAAAACTGTTAACAAGGAAGCAACAGCTAAAGCTTAACTATCATCCTAAACCATTTATTCAAGCACCAAAATATCCTAATCTTCTCAATCACTCTATCTAGATCTAGTAATACAGTCTGGTGACATTTCCTTTGACACAACAGTACCTACGACAAGCCAATCAGTATAACGTGAACACCATACTCTGTCTAGTTACCTCCTTATTATTTTTTTATTAGAAAAATCAGCTGCAACTGAATTGATAGTTCCTAACCACAAAATATACTAATTCCTGCCTGACCTTTGCCACTGGGTTGAACTAAAAATTAAAAAGAAAAACACGGTATCGCTCAGCTCGTAATAACGTATTCATGACGTCATAGTGGAATTACTCGGGGGCCGAGTCGTATACCGTTTTTGTTATTGCCAATCGGTGCAGTAAAATGCGTGTAAGATGGTGGGGTAGATGGGAATTGTTTTTGAGATGCGAGGAAGAGGTAAGTATGGTAAGGATTGAGGGTGAAGAGGTTATGGGTTGTTTGAATTTATGTGGCTGCGGTAAAAAGCAATCATTTTACTATTTGAAGTTTTATTTTTCGTGACTATTGCTTTGTTACACAAACGTCCTATAAGTTTTACTTAAGTAGTACTGACTTTGGGTTTCAGTAACCCAAACTGGATTTTGACCATAACCACAGCTTTCGACAATTATTTAAACGCATCTTTGTGATTTTTTTGTTAGAGAGATATGAGATGGAGAAAAAATTACATACTTTGATTAACGAACATACAAATATTTTTAAATAAAAATTATAAATTCGTACCAAAATAGTTAATAAATATTTTTAAATCTAAATATCTACTTTAAACATTTTTAATAACCATTTTGAATATCATAACTCAAAAGTCCAAAAGACTGACGTGACTTCACCTCGAGTACACCTCGGTCATAGTCCAAATAAATCAAACAGTACTCTGACAGGAAACATATAATTTACAGAAACAATGACACATACTTAGTTTAGTAAAAAAAAAACATTTGGTTACAAGTTCTTTTAAATTCAAAAAGGTAAAACAGAAATTATTAAATTATTATACTAGCCAGTGACAAATTCTTTACTAACGACGAACAGCCTGTTTATGCATTGCAATCTACTAGGTATTTAACTTTTTTATTTAAACGTCAAAAAACAGTATCAAATATGAATAATAGCTGTAAGAAATGAGTTAATAACATAGGGAGTTGTTCGATAAAATGATTTTGAAACTGGCCAACCAGAAAGCAACGAAACTACCTCTACATTACTTTTTTATTTTTGACATGCATAACTTTTTTTTAACGGGCAGGCTGTTTCGGCGTTTCTGTGTGCCAGTCACGTCCCGTGCTTTATGCGTGAGCGCGGTAACGGATAACGTATCAATTTCGCCGGCTTTTATCGGATCATCTTGCGACTACAGATTCGACGGGATAGGCACCGAACCGGCTGGTGTAACTTTAAAAATTCTGACGTTGATTTAGTTGATTAAAATTATGACACTTCGTTCTAAAACAAATGAAGGTTTACTTACTTTATTATTACATACTTATTACTAACAAAAACACTGGTAACTAAAATATAATAGTAATGTGTATACAACTTATTAATAAAAAATAAGATAAATTATTTAAAACAAGAGAAAACCAAAATTATAAAAGGGTCGTTGTGGTTAGGTTGCCAGGATGCTGGCAGCATTACCACGCTGGATAGCGATGCTTATACGCGGAGCAAGGTCTTGGGTCACCCTTGGGTCACCGCTGATGTCAACCAGCCTCTTGGGCATCTCTTTGAAAAAAGAGATAGCGTTGGGACCCCACGGACCCAGTGTTTCGACTCCAAATGGCACAAAGTGGTACCGGGAGTTGATCTGCCTGTACTTGTTTTTTTTAAGTTTTCGGCACTTGACGCAGCCAAACCAGCATCACTGCTTGTCCTGGGCAGATGAGAGGCTGCAAGCTGCAAGTGTGTCGACACAGGTAGCGTCCCACACAAGAGCCCGACCCATCCGCCAAGGAACCATATTTTTGTTGCTTTATTTATATTTGTCAATCCTAATAAAAAACGATTAAGTATGCTAGGTACCTTATTATCATCTTTTTTCTGTCTGTACTCTACCTAACCTACTGACTACTAGCACAACTACTAGTAGATTCATCGAGAACGCATTCATTAGAATTTTTTTTTCCACATAATCAACCCGTGTTTTTTATAATGATTCATTTTTAATGGGATGCTAACGCGGCGGTAACTGGTGTTAGGAGGAATTTTCTTTGAGTGTTTAGGCACCATAGCATAGGAATTTCAGACTAAAATAATCGCTTTTCAGATATAGCCTGGGATTCGAACAGCGACTTAATAATTTACGCTCACGTACCCAAAGTACTAGGGCGGGATAAAGTACAGGCGGTCTCCCGGGGCGCGCACGCTAGAAACCAATAACATTAGGTGGTACGTGTTGCGTACTCCTGTCGCCCTGGTACTTCAGGTGAGCGTATCTTATGCTGGCTCCCTAGTGAGATTGGGAAAAAAAGAAATCAATAAAAAGCTGCTAAAAAAGTTTAACCCATCTATGCCCAGAGGTATCATAAAAATCTTCATCCTTTAGCATTCATAGAACAAAAACTAATAATACTACTTTTAATTACTAGGTAAACTATACAATCTAATCTAAGAAGATATTTTAGACTAAATTGACTGCCACAATGTCAAAACAATGTCCAAATAACTTCACTGCTAGAAACACCTTCCACAAAGCTCGACCAGATAAACTTTTCCCACATTCAAATACCATGATTTAGTAATTAAACGATGTTTTTCTTTTGTTTCAGCATCCGTACCCCTCAGAAGACCAAAAGAAGCAACTAGCACAGGACACAGGGTTAACGATACTACAAGTAAATAATTGGTGAGTACATGCATTCCCTTTTGTGTTGCGTTTAGCAAAGGATAAACTTTTTAGAGACGTTCCGGCGAAAAAAAGTAGTTCGGTGTAACTGTTCCGGCGAGGAAAAAGTGCGGTGTTGGCGCGAAAAGTTTTTACAATTTGCATATACCTAACTTCTGTAACTTACAAGATAACTTTGAAGAGAAGGTCTTTTACTTTATGTCGAGCGTACTTATTATGCCAAATTATTTAGGTATCTGTTTCTTTAAATATTTTAAGAAAATGAAACACGCAATCATTACAGCATTGTCAGCGAAATCAACTCAAAATTCGCATTTCATTACTTGAATTTAGCTAACCAATAAAATGGCCGGAGTGACAGTTAAAACTCCTTATTAAAATCGTCGTTCGAGCCAGCACATTCTGCACCAGTGTTACCTGACCCGTGTTTGCTCTAACAAATCGCAAAGTATTCCACAACTTCGTTGGGATTCACGCCCACGGAGGTCAGGATACATTGGTTATGAAATAACATGATTATCTTAAGTGGTATGTTATAAAATGCCGTATTTATTGCGCACTAGCATCGGATGCGTATAATAATGAGCGCAGATCTCTATAAACATGCGTGCGCTAGTGGTTGCATTCGGTTTTGCTCGTAATTTTCTAGTTGGGATTTGTCTAATCTTACGTCTTATTTGTTATTATGGAATCTGTAAAATATTGGTGGGGGAATTATGTGACTGCTTTTAACTTGGACATTATTTAAAATGGAATTGCTTCACATGCAGTATTTCAACACACGTGCATTCGAATGAAACAAGCTTTGCTAAGAACAATGTTAAGGCTAGGCTTACTAAAATAACAGTAAAATATTTTGTAAAGTTTATTTATGAATAATGAATTCGTTTCATTAACTAAAGAATTTTAAAGTTAACCAGTGCTATTATCTGAAAATCTTTGCAGCAAACTCAATTCCACAATCTCAAAGAGATCACCGAGGAGCAAAAAAAGTAAAAAATTAACCCTTAAATGTCCAGGCGGACTATTTCGCTCGCATTACTGACGCGTGGGCGTCGCTCGTAAAGCGCTCAACAGATGGCGCTGGCTGGCGTTGCGTGGACGCAAAATGCGGAGCGATTAGATCGAACACTTTGTTTTGTAAAAGGTATTATAGAATGGAACTGCCGAGATCTAGGGAAAGTAATTATTGAAGGGTTAATACCTGTGGCTTTTGACAATTTTATTCGTAAATGATATCAAAAGAAGTTCTTCTTGACTTAACATTCATAAGCGCTATTTTTGTAGAGCAAAAGCTTCATCTTTTAAACCATAACATTAAGCACAAATAAATATGCATTTATAGTTGGTTCTGTACTCTCAAATATTATTCCACAAAGCAAAATTGTATATGACACACAACACAATAAATACTTTGAATAGCAAGGAAGTGGCTTGAATTGGCTATTATTTCTTATTCAAAACCTTGAATAAACTACTTGAGCTATAATACTATTTGCATTATAATATCACAAAGCTACTCAACTCATCTTCGAAAAGTTTTATACTACAAATAAAGAATCTGTCTATCATCTCAATACTGATATTACGGAAAGATTGGCTATAAAAGCCATGAAATGGCACTCAAATCATCCAAAGTGCACCATAATATTTTTATAAATAAACTATCGCGCTACTAAGTCGTAGAGTGGCAATCGAGCCGTCTCGAAAATAACACAAATATTTATTTAATTAGCGAAACACCTCTTATAGGCCATCTCCATGGCGTTAACTGTTTCCTGAATGGGTCTAATGAAGTAGAATAACAAAAATATCTTGGCCTAAACTGATCGTAAAATATAATAGAGTTCCGCTAGAATTTATAACGTTATTCATAGTTCATTCAACACACATTAATTTATTTCTATACATTTTTAAAAAAGTCAGTACATAATATAGTTTTTTTATTAATTTTGATTTTTAGTGCCTAGTAGATGATTTAGGATTCATCAACCAAGAAAATCGTGTCTTAAAAATATTGAGATTATGAAAGATAGTACCAATTATAATAGCTAATGATGCTTGCACTGATTCTTTAGTATGTACTTTTGAAATCGATCTCGTCACCGAACAAACGCCACCCACTTGAGCTATCGATGGCGGTTTAATAACCACTATCAAGTGATCGTAATGAGCCACATCATGATACGAGTACGTTACCCGAGACACGCTCAAACGTCCATGAGTCACTACCGGCATTTTTGACAATGGAGTTATATATCTATGTAAATTTTGCATAAAATAGGATTTACTCCATTTTTTTGATTAGTCTTTTTTTTCTCCTTACTAAATTTAAAAATATTTATTCATAAGTAAGTAATATATTGTCTGTATTCTCATCTTGTACAACATAAAAATCTTGTGTTAGTTGCTTATTTTAAAAGCACTTATACATTTTAAAGACGCACAATTAGCATGTATTTTTCATGTTCTACACCAGTCAGGAGTCACTGCGTTAACACAAAAAACCTTTGACTTGACATGCCAATCATGTTAGACAATACTTTTCGGATTTTACATTTTAATTTTTTCAACCTCTGCCATGAGAAAAAAAGCAGTTTCAAAAATATCAAGATGTCAAAATCCCGTTGTAGGCCGAGCGTTGGCCCCATGAGTTTCCGAACTCCTAGCACTGGAAGGTTGATTGACGAGGTCAGAGGTCGTACAGTCTTTGTCTAACTCCTCACTCATATGACAGCCTGGTACCGTTATACAATTACGAGCTTGTAATTATCATTTTTTTCAATAACAAAATGAGTGGTTTCAATTCTAATGTTACCTCCTGCCCATTATACTATATGTTTGGAGACAATTGATGATAAAGCTGCTTTGCGGTTATTATTTAATTGTTAATTTAACGTGTGTGTTAGATAGAACGTATGTGTAAAAAATATAGTTATAATTAAGATAATGGTAATTATGAAACATTCCAACACTTTGTAACTGTACGTAAATTATTATACGTGGTAAAAAGTTAAAACATCATAAATATGCTAAAACTAACATCCATGCAAAAAATAATTATGTTTACCCTTCAAGTTAAATATGAAGGTGTTGCCAGTTAATCGAGAATAAACGGGCAATTAAAAAGCTCTTACCGAATGAAAAATTCATCGCGCTGTAAAAGCATCGGAAGGGTTGGGCCCTTGTATGATCAGGTGGCGCATCCCTAGCTGATTACTCTCTGATAGGATATAGGAAGGACATGGGGTTAGTATTTATTGACATAGCATTGTGTACTTACATTTTGAATAAAGAATTCAGGTCATGTGGGCAGTAAATATTTCTTCTTTTTTCTCTTATCACACTCACAGGTCATTTTAGTTGTTAATAATTTTTAGACTTTCACAAGGTCGTTGAAATATACCTGTGTAAATAATATTTATTTCACAAATTTATTTAATTATAAAGACTGTTTGGATCATAGTAGCGTCCCATTTTATACAGTTCCGTACCTGACATAGGGTGACCAACAGATTCCTATATCACTAATTAGTTTCTTCAAAAGCGAATATGAATTTTTACATGACTTTATCCTGCCTGACATTCTTGACAACCTCACATAAGACAGTGACTCCAGCATTCACTGGGGAGCAATTTGCCACTGTAAATATTTTATTAGTGTGCGTGTACCGATTTGCGCTTCTCGCGCCCATGAGTCCCTAGTACACACGATGCTAATTACGTTATGTCGCCCTGGTATCGGATATTTTTTCACTGGATAGTGTTTTTAGGGTTCCGTACCCAAGGGTAAAAACGGGACCCTATTACTAAGCCTTCGATGTCAGTCTGTCACCAGGCTGTATCTCATGAAGCGTGATAGCTAGACAGTTAAAATTTTCACAAATGATGTATTTCTGTTGCCGCTATAACAACAAATACAAAAAATAATAAATATTTAGTCTGGTTGATTTTGGAGCTTCATAAAAGAAGACTAACCAAAATAAGGGCACATCAATTATGAATATTATCAAGTGTAACTAATGTTAATTGCATTATGTTACTGAATATTGTTTTTAATTATTCAAACGCATGATAATTACGACAAATACACCACAACATTTAAATAATTACTTACATGTAATTGATGCTTCAATATTTAAATCAAGCTGTACTGGTCGTCGGAGACCACGTCTCGGGAAACGTAGTGTTGGACGCCCCCCTGCTAGGTGGACCGATGACCTGAGGAAGGTGGCCGGTGGTGGCTGGATGCGAGAAGCGGAGGACCGTGAAAGTTGGCGCCGTCTTGGAGAGGCCTATGTCCAGCAGTGGACTGCAATAGGCTGATATGATGTACTGGTCGTACTAATATGGTAAGGAATTAAATTAGATAAAGTTAATATATAGCATCTTAATTCAAATTAAATAATGCGTGTCTGATTATAATAACGTTTGCAATAATGGCACAGAATAAATAATAGTGCTGATTTATTATGAAGAAGATACACAAATATGGTCTACGTAATATGCAAGTAATAATGATTTCGAATTAGGTAAGTATGTACATAAATCAAAGAAATTAATATTTGAAAAAAACGGAAACACGAATAAGAAGCCCTAATGATAGCTCTGACACATTAACGTCTCGGGAAACGTAGTGTTGGACGCCCCCCTGCTAGGTGGACCGATGACCTGAGGAAGGTGGCCGGTGGTGGCTGGATGCGAGAAGCGGAGGACCGTGAAAGTTGGCGCCGTCTTGGAGAGGCCTATGTCCAGCAGTGGACTGCAATAGGCTGATATGATGTACTGGTCGTACTAATATGGTAAGGAATTAAATTAGATAAAGTTAATATATAGCATCTTAATTCAAATTAAATAATGCGTGTCTGATTATAATAACGTTTGCAATAATGGCACAGAATAAATAATAGTGCTGATTTATTATGAAGAAGATACACAAATATGGTCTACGTAATATGCAAGTAATAATGATTTCGAATTAGGTAAGTATGTACATAAATCAAAGAAATTAATATTTGAAAAAAACGGAAACACGAATAAGAAGCCCTAATGATAGCTCTGACACATTAACAAACAATCAACACAGTTTTATTTTTCTAATCCGATATTGAAAGTAACGGTTCCTTACCCACCAGGCGCACATAACATTGATGCAAATGTCCTATAATTACATTACGCTCGCAGACAAGCCTGTATCCGAGTTGTATCAAATTGGAACGACCTCCTCCGCGCCTCTGGGACCATGGTGCCGAATTAATGGAAGCACCCTAATTGCGATTGTATGGAGATGCAAATTCGGCGAAGAATGGCAATGAGGAAGTGTCACCATCTCTTATTGTTGCGCACCTAGTACTTGTAATTGATAAGGCGTCGGCGCTCTCGGATTTGAATTTTAAATTTCAAATCTCCCGAGGGAGATGAATAGATTTCCTCTCTTATTTTCGGATTGTCGCTTTGTTTTTGTATTTATACAATAATTTGCTATGGAACCCTAAAATAATTTATTTATTTTGTTTTTTATAGGTAACATTGTTTCGTTAATAACACACTAAATCAATCATTGAAAACAATGGTATCCCGATAATATTCTTATTTACTACCACCAGCTATCCCCTCTATTTTTTTTGACGTCTTAAAATTTTCCTTCTAATTTATAAAACTGCCAACACCAAAGAGTTCTTTCACATTCCCTCAAAAGCGCATGACGTTCCAAGTTCAAAGTGCCCGAGCTTCATCATCTATTCCACCCAGCCTTCATGTTTTATTCCCACGACACACTTTGCGTTTCCGTGAATTTCTTTCCCAATGTTTAGTCTTCTAGTTGTTTCTTTAGCATGTTTCATTGCATTATTTATTTTCATCTGCATGTTGTTTGGGGAATTCTTGCTGTGTGTATTTTCTTTGAGCAATGATTGGCAAAAGTTTTCCGAGATGGCAATAATTCTCGGCCTCAAAATGGTATCTGGCAGTGTAAAAAGGAAATAATTTGAATTCTTCGAGCTTAATTTTAAAGAAATGAATGCTTAGTCCCACGCTTATTGAGTAGTTTAGGAGTATTTAAAATCAATTTGACCCAATTTGCAGCATCAAGATTCTAAGAAATTAAAGTGTCAATAGTTGCGGTACGTAGAGCTTAAGGTTTACAAGATTCCTGATATTCAATATCAAAAATCATCAAAATATTTAAGTATCAAATATAAACTTTACACCACCACGCGATAGATGGCATTATTAGTTATGTTATTATTCTAAGCTCCCGATATGTAAATTAGACTACATAGTAATTATACCTACATCAATTCCTATAGTAATTAGTAGGAGTTCCAGCTCAATTTGAAAACAGTGTATTCAAATTTAAACTGTTGAGGGTAAAATCCCAATAACATTGATGAAAAATGTTGAGGGTACAATCCCAATAACATTGATGAAAGCAACGCGGCATTACAGCGTTAAGAAGCACTTGAAAATTTAGACAGGCTCTGCCAACGCCAGGGTGGCCGAGAGGTTAGGCAATCGCCCGGTATGCGAGGAACGCGGGTTCGATTCCCGCCTCTGGTGGTCGTTTTTTTTTTCAAGTGCAATAATATATTTAAATTTAAACTGCCTTAAAAAATCGAAAGCGTAACTATACTCACTCAACACGCTGAAAGCCCACAGCGGTTTATAAATCTCGCCGAAACCACAATATATCGCCGAAAACGCCTCAAACTAAATCTTTCGGCTACATTCCATTGTTCTTGCACGTCGGTACGTGACGTCTCCACAATGGCGTCCCAGTAAATTGGACACGCCGCCAATATCCGATAGCTTTAGCTTACCTAGCCAGGCATAGGCGACCATTGGCTCTCAATGTTCTGTTTACACCATTCAGAATTGAATAGGAGCTGAAGTTCAATACGTTAAAGTTTATTCTCGATACAAAGTATTGTCTTGTGCTTGGTAGCTATTTGGTGGTAGTCATTTAAAGCCAACGCGGTCATTTATAGTTTACTTAAAACTGTGCACCAAGCATTAATCAAACGAAAAATACTATTTGCATAGACCACACACAGTAGACTTTTATAAAATTTTCAAAGAGAGATGTTGACTATTAGCATACTAGACAAGTACTAGAAGTTCAAAATTCAGCATAGTAATAGGTATTCTCAACCAATTTCTATTTTTATACGTCTTACAGAAGAAATCAATTTAAACTGACAAATTACTTACCTACCGGTTGTGTACTACGATTGTTACAAATGTTGGGAAACAGACACCTAGGCTCTATACCGCCAGTCCTAGATTAGTAGGCTTTCGGGATTACACTTGATTAGGCCTCAATAGATTGTGAAGGGATGGAGATTATTAGTAAGGCAGGATACAGTGTCGGCCATAATAATCAATTTAATGCATAGGTAGTGCCGTTTTGATAAGTTAGGCACAGTTCGATGGTGTACAGTCACAAGCAATGAAATGTATACAAATAAGTTTTTATGCCATTGTCATAAGGTCTCAAATCGAATGCAGATGTACACATATTGATGTACCAAGTAGGATAAACTTCAACATACAACGTACTGTCAGAGTATTCATTATAATTTGTATCAGGTTCTTTCGTTCACCGCTGAGCGTACATCTCCTCATTAAGCCGTCTAAATGACACCCATAGTAACAATTGGTGTTGCTATGGTAACACACTTGTATTACCAGACTTGTATCCTTCATGAAACATGGCCCAGAACATGGTACCGTACTGATACACGATTCTGTAATCTTGGTACGTAGAACTGCAAGAACTTTGGTTTTTCAGTTTGTAAATCTTGTAAGCTATACTGGTCTGATTACTGTCGTTTTGGCATCCATAGCTTCATGATTAATGTATGAAGTTTTGCAGTTAGTATTGTCATTCATAACATAAATGCTTTAAGTATCGATTCAAGCTTTCATACTAAACAATGCAAAGTCAAGATGAATAGTACACAAAAGTGAAAATTTACTGTTATTTTAAGACAAATAACCACATGAACGTTGCCATTCCGTTTGGCCCTTAAACAAGTAGTAATGCAACCCTTCGACGTATTGCAACATAAAAACAAAGCAAATGTGTCAATAAAAGTAAAATCAACCTGCTCCGGGCACCAGGCAGCCATAAAGGACAGGCGGTAGCTCGAGCTCCATACTCCATTGACGGATCCCTCCACATATGCCGGCAGTAACAATTTGCCAGGATCACTGTAAGTCCTCAATGGAAGCGAATACTAAATCCCAAATAGTACACACGGCCGCACGTCAGACTACCTCACTTTGACCTTGAGATCGTCTCTATTACCTACGTAATAAAAGCTTATTATATTTTTATAACTTAAGCAATTATTTTGCAAGTTTTTACGAAATTAAATCAAATTTCACTTACAAAAATTAATCGACTGTGTCATCCGGTGGGACTAGAACCCACGTCCCTTCGCTATCCGGGCGAGTGCTCTTACCAACTAAGCTACGGAGGACGTTAGTCAGTCGACGAATTTTTGCAAGTGCTTGATACGCCAATGAGCCGGCGTTCGAACATCAACGCCTTCGATTAATTTTTGTAAGTGAAATTTGATTTAATTTAATAAAAGCTTGTTCGTAGTTCTCATGGGTAGCCTGACGTGCTGTGGACCGTACTTTGGTAAAGTGGTACAAGAACATTCTCTAAAAGCAGCACTTGCTTGCTGTAGCAGCGTTGACAATTTCACGAATTCTTTCAGAAAACTTTCTCTCCTAAATGTGTTACGTATTTATTTTTCTTACCTTCTTGAATAAGAATAAAAGCGAATTGAAAGAGCTGTGTGGCAATCAAAGAAACTATCGAGACCATAAACGGTATTTTTTATTGGTAAAACACACACAAAGCACAAAAATATTCGTTTTCGTTTATTCTAATGTACCTCACATTAGAATAAACGAAAACGAATACGCTTGTGGCGCAGTGGCGGCAGCGCTTTGGTAGTGATACCAAAAGTTAAGCAACCCACGGCGCGGTCGTGATTGGATGGGTGAACATTCCGACCATTTAAGTGACGTCCATGACAAGCATCTCCGTGCTTCGGAAGGCACGTTAAGCAGTTGGTCCCGGCTAATATCTGTGGTATTAGTCGTTAAGCCTAGTCAGAGGCCCTAGGGCGGCTTGATAACTTCTGACAGTAAGGTTTGTCACTTGCCTTACATACACCCCTCCACCAATCCGCACTGAGCCCGCGTGGTGAAGTATGGCTCGTTCCTCCTTATAGTTGAGGTGAGGCCTTTTCCCAGCAGTGGGATCTAATAGGCTGACTTATAATGGGTGTAAATAGATGAACAACTCTTAATTGTAATTACTTACACAGAAAGATGTACGTGGATGTACAAAATAGATGGTCTTATCGGTCAGAATGATCTCTTCCAGACGTCCTTTGGGTACAGGGAATTCTTAATCTCAATCAAATAAGCTATTTATTGACTAAAACGCCATCTTTGATCTTACGGTGTGTGATTGCTTCAGTCATGGAAAAAGGTAGAGAAAATTGCCTTATCAAAATGTGTTTTACCTGCCCGCTACTACTGAGCCCCCGCCCCAACTACGCCATAACCCTGTTATGAGCGATTCCGGAGCATCGCCGTAAACTCGAGTTAATTCCGCGAAGTCCCGTTTTACAAGTACTTGCGATTTATTAAGGGCTCGCTACGAGGTGAGTGAATGTTCTCGAGTGTTTGTTCTACGTAAACAGTATGTTTTATTAGCTGTAATGTTAGAAATCTGTAAGATATTGCGTTTGTTTGCTGAGAAATTGGGAATGACTGCACCAGAGATTCGAATAGTAAAATAGGGTTTTTTTTTCAGATCAGGAATTCAAAGTTCATAAAGCCGTTGTAAACTTGAAATAAATTTAAAAAAAACAGTCAGCGTTATTTGCCAACTAAATAGTCTTTTCATTTACTCCCAACTCCCAAGTTACCCGACAGAGGCATGCAATAACGCCTCACCTGCGATGAAATGAAATACCAGGGCGTTCGGTCAAGAGCTCTCCTCGTGTTTATGAGGGCTTGGTAGCTAAGCTGAGTGTCTGGGTACATTAATTAGCTTTTCCGGGGTGTGCTTGCTTGCATTTTTCGAGTATTATCGGAGTGATTTTGGGGGAGTAGTGGTGAGGACCTTGTCAGAATGTGCTTACAGGCTGTTAGATGTGATTGCTTCAGACGGTTCCTTTGGGAGCTACTATCACTTGTGAAAAGGACGTAAAATGACACTGTGGAAACAAAGCAGAAATTCCCTATATCCATAATTAAAATAAAACGCCGTTGTAACCATTACATAAATGTAAGGATCCCGACTTACACCTATCAAAGTCCCATCTAAATAGACACCCTCTTAAGATTCAAGAAAAGATCGTCCGAAACGCGTAAAACAAATCCGCCGGTCGTAGCTAAGGTTGAGCGCCCCTGTCGCGCTGAAAACTCTCAAATTGTCCATCAAGAATCAGTGTCGGCGGTTACGACCGCGCCGTAAAACAGCGCGCCAACGACACTTCTGTGCAACCCTTGGCGTTCCAAACTTGGGATATGGAACGCGAATGCTTTTTTTGATAAGATGTAGATTGTTTAGGCCAGTATTTTAAGTAAAATTAAACAGTTTTAATTTCTTTTTGTATGATTTTACTTCGAACTGGGCATTCGAAATTTTGAATAGAACGGTTTTTTCATAACATTTTTTTTGTGGCCAGTAACGTGTCTGTAACTAAAAACATATTTGATAGATTATTTATATTCGGAATTAACAGTGAGACACATTGAGAAAGAAAGAGTAAAACTTCAGGAAGATGGAACAGAGATTTACAAACTATTTAATTTTCTTGTGCTATATGAAGCTTCAAGTCTCATAATCATAACTGAATACACATGCGTATAACCTCACAACCTCAAAACACTATCACATTCAAACAAAAGACTCGGTATCTCGTATCTCCCTACTAAACGACGGTAGATATAAAGAATCAACCCTTGCAATCTGATCTGCGTCCCCAGTGGTCGAGATTCATCGGGAACAATGGAGTCGTATACGACTAGCAACCATGAAATGTTACTTGAATAGCTCATTGCTACGTTTCTGCTTAAATTAACCTCGCCTGTAGGTATTTAGGTATTATATGACACTGACAGCCTCGGGACATTTTCAAGTACCCTTGTGACAACATTGGAGGAACTTTATATCCAACTGTAAACATTGTCGCTAAAACTTCACTTATGACTGCCGCGTTGGACGCTGGTCAGCACGCTGGGTACTATTCACGAGGTCCCGGGACGGGCCGAGAGTGTTTGGGTTTTTCTGTCTTGAAATAGCTCAGACACAGCTCCGGAGTCAGGAAGTTGGTGGTGTTCACACCCCAGAAAGCACGTTAAGCCGGTGGTCCTGCGCCTGATTTCTGCACGGAAATGTCGGACTGCCGTCTCACCGAATTATGAGAATGAAGGAACAGAGAGTGCACCTGTGTATAGCGCAACTGCGCGAACCACTACACCAACACGGTCGTCAAAACTGTCGTCTGGTAAGCAACAATTAATATGTAGCTGCTTGGAAAGTTGGAATTGATATCGTAATAGCAATAGCTTTCAAGTGAGACCTGCTGATCGAGCACAACAAATTTTTAAAGTATCGTTCGCAAACTCTACTATAAAATCGTCTCTAAAAACCGAATCACATTCCGCTCCCCTTTCCCAGCGAATCTCCATAAAACTCAAAACACTACATCGGTTTTACTCGCGATTTTAGTGCACCTCCGACGGCCGTCTCGACACATCATGGGCCATTCCGAATGTATGAGCTTGGCGACACACGGGGCCGTAATACGTGGGAACACGCCGCGGTTACATATTAGGGATATTTAATTTTATTTGTTTATTTACACACATCCACAGCTCTTAATTTTAAAATACATTGATAGATAGATACATAATACTAACAGCCAATAAAAGGATTTACCAGAACTTTGTCTAAATAATATCCCATCAAAAACAAACTTGTAAAAAACCCAAGTTTCGCAACTCAGTTCTTCTACCGTAAAAAGTTATGATATCCATGTATTACCAAGTCAGTTAATTTATTCAGTTTCTACTTAAGGTCCTTGTGTGTTAAGTCATTACGTAATCACAATGTATTTATCTAAATAATATCTATTATTTGGACGACTTCCGTTGTCGAGTGGTTTGCACGACTGTTTTCATCGTGTCGCCAACTCATAAGACCCGGGCTCTATTCACTGGTTACCCTACCATTTTTTACTACCCAATAAATACCTACTAAGTAATTTAGCAGTTGAATCATAACCTCTGCTGTTACTTTGCCATCTATGCAATTGATTTTGATGCTCATACCACCATTAGCAAAAATAGTCCAATACAACTTCACCTCTTTCATCTTTGATCTTTCACCTCAGTAGAATTAGTAAATTCAGAGATAATGAGGTAATGTAATGATAAATGGTCGTCGATGGGAGTGCGAGACACTATTCATCGGTTCTACGCAGGCGAAGTCCCGGATAACAACAAGTAAGAAACGCGACGTTCCCGGGCACTAAACTTGCCCGTGTGTTACCACAACCGCGAACCTATTCGCCGTCGATAAACCGCCCATTCTCTTGTAATCAGGCCCTACTCTGTAAAGCAATGTTTGTATTTTCGACTCTAGCCGTCCCTGTCGCTCATATTCATATCTATCTCGTCAACATTATCATAGTATCCTTATTTTGAATGCGAAAGTGTGTTTGTTTGTCTGTTACTTCTTTACGCTTAAATCATTAAACTAATTAAGATGAAATATGTTTATAGAGATAGTTTGAGATCCTGGGAAGGACATCACATAGACACTTCTTGTTGCGATTTAAAAACTATGAAGGGATGAAAATAGGTATTGAAAGTTTATGTGTGAAATCCGTCATTTACGTGGGGGCAGCGATGTTAAACCATTGGATATCTTTAAAGCTTTGGTTGGTACCACATAGATTCAAATTCAATCATTTATTTGGCACTCAGATAATTTTATAATGAATGTTATACTCGGCCCGGCGAACCTTGATCCCTATGACATTGACAGTTATTCCTACGACACAACATTGTAGTGGCGTCACCGTTACATTAGAATCGAATTGGAGGTTTCTTTAAATGCCATTTATTAAATTTCGGTAGATATATGCCATTACAATGATATTCCGTCGGAATTATAACAATTCTTAACATTTACAAGAAATTTTCTCAATCAAACTTTACGTTTACGTCCTTCTAAAGTTACTTCGTCCGGAAGATATCGAATAGTGCGGAAAAATATCGATAAACAAATGTCGATAATGGAAACGAGTGTACATGATTTATAATCATTTAAGTTATAGGTGCTGAATGTTAAATAGTTGCATGAAATTGTTTTTATTTCACTCAAATTTATTAAATATTTCTGGGGACACCAGGTTTTGTTTTATTTAAGATTCGATTTTATTAGTATCAGTTTTCATGTGTGGCATAATTAAGTGATAAATTATGAGTGTCATTACTTTTTTATACTTAAGTATTAGTACATTCTCTATTGAATAGAACGGAGCGCGGCATACATGCACTCACGATTGTATACCCAAGAGAATTAAAAAATTAACTGTAGGATAAAACCATATAAAACAAAAGCTGTTCAGCGATCATTTATTTATATATTTTAATCTGAATCTGATAACGACATTAGGGTTTGTGTCACGAACTCGGAATCTGAACTGCAGCTGCTGTCGCCTACGTTTATCAAAAACGGCTCATCTACAATGCTGTCGTATCGCACGTCTCGATCCCAATCATCAAAGCAAAGTTTTAAAGCATTTTATTGGCAGTGGTAGGGCGGTAGTCAAATCACATTAAGTTACATCGACACGACCCATCACTAACATGAACTGTCATAGGGATCAAGGTTCGCCGGGCCAGGTATAGGTGGTACATATTAGACCAACTGGTGCCAAAAAGGTCCCTGCTCAGCATTAATCGTGACAGCGCGAGGCATGTCATTGACATAGGTAATCGAAAGCTGAAAAGCTTTACACAACTAACTAATAACAAAAGTTAACTAATAAAATCTATAAACCTAATACAATATTCCCAGTAAAATTAAATGAAATCATCAAAATAAACTCAAATTTTTACATTGTTAAATATTAAATATTTGTCAAAATTTTAAAGAGTGTAACGGAAAAAACTACTAAGTTTACTATCAAAAAGTTTAAACGCATTAAATCATTAGTTAAAATTACTCCATGGCGTACAAATACACAAATTATACTCTTTTAACACTGCAATAAACCCAAAAACACTGTTTATATCAACCAAACAGCATTTATTAGCTGAACTCAAACTCTTCTCAAAATATGGCCGAAGAGTAAAACCGCTGTCGTGGAAACTTCACGATTTCTGAGAAAAATATAATTTACGTAGTAGTAAATATTAAAGATATCGTAAATAAATAACGGAGTATTTTACGCGTATCGCCATTTGCGTCAGTTGTATGTACTAGTGGAGCGATGACGCAAAGTACAACCCACGGTAGAAATTCGCGTGTACGTGCTTGCATTCGTTGAACTGTATGTAAGTCTTTCTAGCTCTACCGCCAAAATAGTTTTTTTTTCTCTCTTTATTTGGAGCAACAAACAATTACATTCTTAGCTTTTTCTAATCCGCAATACTATTTAAAATTACTTAAAATGCACTGCTTTGCTCTGGACAAAGAAATAAGAGGCTTAATAAATATTTGCGCGGCTTTAACTGATTTGAAAGACACCATCTATCCTTTGTGTGTGGAACTGTGGGGTATTCAAGATGGTAAAATAACATATTTTGTGATTGCCAGGGCAAAATAGACAAAGCCTAAATCGATAAAAAACATTATAATCACTTTTAATTGGTCCGATCAATCTTTTTCAGACGCATATCGCGGCTACTATCTATCATTAGTAGATAATAACAAAAGCTATTATTTCCCGGTCAGTCTACGGCCCAACTTATAAGGCAACTAAAACACTTATTGTCATCGCCTAGTCATCATGACTAACCTAATTAGCCTAAGCTTTCTACTGAACCAAAAATAGCATTCGCAAAGCAAAACACTCGGCCTACACTTCCACGTCTCTAAATGCCACAACACGGACATAAAACGTCATCGCATCGCTCCTCCCGACCGCAAACCGACATTATAATTACGAGGAACAAGCAAATTAATCGCAAGAAAAACAATTACCTCTTACAGCGCCATAACAATCCACCCTAGCGCCATAAACACGGGGCTAAGCCTCAAAAAACCCCGTACACTCGTCAAAATAATTCATTTTAATTTTCTTTACGCGCTAGTAAACCTTTATTTTACGACGGTACTACCCGAGATAACTCGGGGACTCCCTTAAAGGCTCTTATTCGCCCTTTTAGTGCTTCGCCCCGAACCCAGACAGACAGTCTGCCGAACAAACGTACACCTATCCCCTTCCAACACTAGGAGATTGTAGAGACGCAAAATGAAGAAGAAAAACCAAACTTTTCCCGTGGTACGCGAGTCGGTATACAGATTTCAAAAATTCTTACAGCGGGACGCCTTCGCAATTTTTCCCGTCTTGTAAATATAAATATTAATTATAATTAAAAGAGCTTTTTGTGTATATAAATTATGGACGCGCACTTCTTTGTAATGTTAATTAATTTTTCCCTTTTTTTGTTAGAGGTAAGTGCTTTTCTGTGTTGCGAATAGTGTTGTTCTATTGACGACTGTGATTCCGTGCGGCTCAATATTGCATGCAGCGAAAATTGAAAAAAGAATACATTCCCGGTGTTTTGCGAGCGAAACAAATGAATTCTTGCACGTCTCTATATTATTTAGCGCTCTGTTTGTTTTTTTTCTTGCGATTTGTGCAGTTGAAATCTAATAGTCATATTTTTATGCGATTCCCCGTCGTGTAAGGCATTGCAATAGCAACTGATTTACATCGCATTCAAGGCAGTCAAAGGCAGGAATGCTAGACTCATCCACATATTCTAAAACAAGTAAAATAACAACGAACAACTCATTCTCCTTGATACTTAATATATTTTTCTTAAATTACGATTGGTTGCGTGTTTTATTTAATTAAATAAGAAAAGCTGGTTAGGTCTTTTTATGGTAAAATGCCCGATTCAAAGAAAGATCCAAAACATCGGAATACAAACAAACGCTTCCGTACACAAAGCATTTGACCCAGTCCAGACGACCCTTTCCGAGCGGTGTCTTTCCGCGCCGCCGCGTCATCATTTTTCACCATGCCTCCATTTATTTTATCTGTGCACCGCACGCGTCCGCGACGATACTCCGCTGTGTCGCTGGTTTCCGAACGAACATCAGCTGAGAACCAGAGATTTATGGGCGCGCCCATTCAGCCAGAATCCGTTCGAATTTCGAACGATTTAAATGAAAAAAGTTTACGGCCAGATCCAATCGATACAGTCGGAGGGCGCCACACCCGAATCTGTTAAATGCAAATTCGTTGCTGGAATAGTTCTTTCTATATGGACCGAGGTCCTTTGCCTGTAGCTGTCTGAAAAAGAGAAAGCGTAGGAATAAGTAGAATACTAATTCCTTTTTTAATCACGGTTAAGAAACGGAAAAACTCTTACCGATACGATATTTTTTTTAATCGATCGACAGCTTCATTGCTTCGAGATGTGGTGCTGGAGGAGAATGGAGCGTATAAGTTGGACGGAGAAGAAAAGAAATGAAGAAGTTTTGTCTATGGTTAGGGAAAAAAGGAGATTGATGGAAACAATAGAGTGTAGGAGGGGACGAATGTTAGGCCACCTGATTCGACACGACAATTTTATTAAAACGATAATAGAAGGAAGAATAGAAGGAAAAAGGAAGCGAGGAAGACCAAGAATAAGCTACATGCAGCAAATAAAAGAAAAGATAAATGTCGGGTCGTATCAGGAGGTTAAGAGAAGGGCGGAAAGCAGAGAGGAATGGAAAAAACTCCACCGACAAGAGCCTAGCTCTTAAATTTGATGATGATGATGACAGCTTCATTTACCCGATAATATAATAGCGTTAATGCCAAGACTTTTTTTAAACTTTCTCCTGTTTATGCATTTCCTACGATACTTGTGTGGTCGCATATTTGTATTCCCAGTTGATATCGGCTGAAAAAATGCATCCATTTTAAAATGTAGGCAGACATGCAAGCTATTTAGCTATTCGAAGCGATAATTACCCATATGAGGGCGCTGATAGTCTGCACATAATCTAACGGTTCAACAGTAGGCTTACTCCACTTGGGAAACTGCCAATATTCCAAAAAAAAACTTATGATTCGCGCCTTAAATAACCCCGTGGTAACATCGTAGAAGCTGTCTGAACCACAATTCGGCAGTCGTTTCTAACTTTCTTTGCTGTTTAGCTTTGCCACAACTCTCAACAGCAACTTTGCCTTAACTTATAGTAGGTATTTAAATAAAGAACATCTTAACTTAAACAGTTGATACCAAATTTGATACTGGTTAATATCTAAATGATCAATAAACTTTTATATTGTCAAGCCCAGAACAAGATCAATATGGCTAGATATTTTAAAATGTTTATAAGGCTTGAAGATGTACAGTCGTCAGCACGCCAGGTTACCCATGTGAACTACAAAAACAGGTTAAAATTGAAATTTCTTTATTTGCTGTAAATGTAGTACATATACAAATGTCAAAAAAAAGTTGCGGTTTCTTACATTTTACCAGATTTTATTACGAACGGAGTAGAGGCGGTAGCTCAAAGTGGGGTAGTCTGACATGCGGCCGTGTGGGACAGTGGTCAACATATCATTTTTTATTATTATTGCAAAATTGTCCTTGTTACAACAACATTTTATTTTTATTTGAAATGGGTTTGCTCTTTGACTCTGAACTAAGCTAGACGTGGCGCAGACAGAGTCGACGGTGGAGCGAGCTCACCCAGAAGAAGCCTGTTCACTCTGACTTAACATATAAGATACCGCAGTATTTACCGTGATGTACTGTTCTCCGTAGAGAAAAAAACTACTGCGTGAACTCCCATTGTGTCCTTTATCAGTCTCGGTGGTCTTTACTTTCAGTCCAGCGAAATATTACGATATCAAACATTTGATCGCGACCGTTTAATCCTTACACGCAAAATGGCGGCTTATTTTAATTAAATGTCAACATTCCGCTAAAAGGGCACTGCTTATTAGAGAGTTAATTAATTCCTATGTATCTGAGTGACTACAAGTAGCTAAGTTAATAGTAATTAAACATAATCTTGATAATTTATCAGTGTATTTGCTGCTGGCAAATACACTGATAAATTATCAAGAGTCGAGTCTTAAAATTGTTTTTATTTACGTCTTAATAAGTGCACCGTTTAATCATTAGTCTATTAACGACTATATTGGTGTGTTAATTGCATTTTACAATGCTTGTTACAGCAAGAACGTATTGCTTAGCCACTAAAACTACTAATTACTCACTAAGATCCTTCTTTTAGAATTTAAAGTGAGCTTGATTGAGTTACTTGACATGCAGTTATATACCCAGAATACAAACGAACACAGTCATGATATGAAACTATTTTTTAAAAAACATTACAAGTATCAATCGAACTCAATGGGGCAATAGAACGAGATATAAAGAGGCTTTCAGATCTGTATATTATAACCAACCATAAGCAAGATGTAAGTGAGCGCAGGCAATCCTCGAAATTGACGAATTTTAAAAACCGCCCCTCAAAAAAGTCGAGTCATTTTAAACGTGGAATAGCGGGGTGCCAGCATCAGCGAAAAGGTCGCGAATTCAGCCCGTCTCAACATTTCCCTATCTCATTTTCCATTTGACAAACATCATTACATCTTCCTGTGTCGCCCCTCGCGGCAATTTTCGGAAGCTCACGGGTGCGCTCGGGCGGACTCGCGCAGTTCCGGGAGGCTCATTGTGCGTTCCAATTTTAAATTTTTGCCGTGTTCGTCAATAACTTTTTTTTATTATTGCATTTCGCAATCAAAACAGCTAGTGTTGCATGGTTACTGAAACGATTTTCCACAATCGCCATTTACGAAAAAGTTTTTATTCTATCACCGTCCTAAAAATTACAATAAAAAATCAATCCAAACGTTTATTATTTTTAGTTAATAATAGAAATTAAATATCGAATTAACTTCCCTGATAAAGCTCTACAATTTTACGTCCAAATTTCAATATACTTAATTTTATAATAATCCAAGTTTAAAAATAAGTAACTTTTACCAAAACAATGCAACAATCTAAAAATGGCGCTTTTTTGAGCAACCAGAGCTTCAGTCCATGATTTATGAATAAATCTAAAGTAAATAACTGTTTCTATATGTAAAGCCGTATCTCGCAGTAGTCTAATGAAATGGAAACAGCTGAGTTTTGAGCGCCTTCCGCGACAATGGGGGGAGGGGGGATGATTAATTGTCCCCAGTAAAGGGGGCGATCGCCCCGCTGCATCTGTTTTAGTTTGTTTAGCTAGCAAGTTGCTAGTTGATGTTAGGAAGTAATTTTTATTGTGTGTTAAGGGTAAAGACGTGTATCGGTTAATTTCCAATATGCAATAATGGAATGGAAAGCTGCTGAAGGAACTAAGAAAGTAGTTTTACAATGAAATTTAAAAATGATATATCGACTGGTTAAGTTTGCCGTACTTAAGATAAGTACTATACATGACATATTTGAGATTTGATGACTGTAATTTGACTGTGTTTTTGTTATGAAACTAGCACATTCATTAATAATGAATTGGATATTGCTATAAAACTTCAATAAATATTATTTGAAACTATGTCATATCACCTATCTGTCATTAATTCCAAACTAGCAGTTTCATATTATAAAAGTACTATAGCATTGGCAAATTCATTATTAGTTGATTGAACTTTAAAAAACCGATTGAGATGAAATTTGACCCTGGAAAGGACATAGGCTACATTTTTCGTGATATAAAAACATTAAGGGGTGAAATGGGGGATGAAAGTTTATATGGAAAATCCAACTCTTGCGAGCGAATCGCGGGGAACCACTAGTACCTAGTTTATAAAAAACAATATTGCTTACATCTAGAAAAATGTTAATCCTTCCTCTTTCATCAAACTAACGAGAACTTACCCAAAAAACAGCTTAAACAACCGGAAGACACAGCGCCACAGAATAACAAATCTCGTAAACGAGACGAACCCGCTCATAACTACGAGTAGAAAAGATTCACCCCACAACTTAAGTTTATGACGTATTAGTGAGATGTCAACGCGGACGTTTACGACGTCGTAAACCGACCTAGCACTTGTTGAGTTTACGGGCCTTCGAAGACACTGTGACAATCTGGGGCTGTGCTGTGACCTCTTGCGGGAAAAAGAAAAAAAAGTTGCAATACCAGTACCGTTACCATGAGTTTACGGTGGTTTTACTCGCTAGCGACGACGTGAAAAAGTGTATGGAAAATTGCACAGCGCCTCTAGCGGTTAATTGGAAAACTAAAATTTTCCGTAACGTCGTCGTTAGCGAGTAAAACCACCGTAAACTCATGATAACGGTACAGTACCAAACCAAACAGTACCAAAATATTCGTCAACAACATCAGTAGTGAAAGATTACCAGTGATCGGAGTAGGTAGAGCTATTTTGGGTCAATGACCGCTAACATTGATGTTGATATGGACATTCCCCGAGATTCTAATTGAAACTTCGGGGTAACAGTTGCAGAAAATAAATATATTTTTTTATTAACAAAGAAGTAAAAGAGGCTTGTCTTATACATTGGCAGTGCTTTCTAGCTAACAAATATAATTCAAACCCGGGATCCGTAGTGTCCATATTACGACGTAAGTACCAAGTACTTACTAAAAATAGCTTCCGATCATTGATGATACTCTTTTGTTTTATGATATTGAAAGTAGAGACCCTCTCACGATGTGTGCAATTTTGTTTCTTTTTTAAATTGGTCCCAGCAAGCGATTGTCAATTGTCTAATTCAGAGTTTATTAAATGGAAAATGTACATTTTACAGTTGCTATTGCGGTACGTTTTCCGCATACTAGCTAGCCTTTTGTAACAATTAACGATTTGTCTCTTGTTTTATTCAGGGGTGTTTAAAAATGTAAATGCTACTTAGCACTACCAATATCTATCGATACAGTTTTGGCTAAGCTACTTTGGTTTTTTTGTTTAAGTGACATTTTCAGATATTGCTGTTGAAAAATATACCACCAGAAGAGGCGGGAAATCAGAGTGCAAAGTGTATACTTATCACTTATTTACTTTCCAAAATGTTAACTGAGTGCCAGTATTTCAAAATTTAATAACAAGAATATATAAGCCGAGATTACCTTGGAATCTTCTAGAAATGGCTTCAAACAGATGTTTTACACAAACATGCAAACCCAGAATGCATCCCATGTTAATTTCCTAACGTGTCTTTGATACCTAACCTATCTGAAACTGTTCTCCCGATTGTGGTCTCTATAACAAGGCAATAGGGACTAATGCGCGAAACTATAATTACCAAAAGCGTTCGTTGAAAGACAAATGGCCCGTGCGAGTGCCGGTAGGTGCGAGACACTGTCACAGTTCGAATAGAACGGCCAGATTACTTTAAACAAGTTCAAACAGGAACACAGAAACAAATTGGTTTCAAAAAAAATGGGAATACCCCCAATTTTTTCGTAACCAATTTGTTCCTGTGAGTAAGAATTTCCCACACTCAAAGGTTGTCTGAAATAGATCGCTATAAGACCGTGTTTGTACATCTTTCTGGGTGAATTGCACTGTTGGTTCTTCTAAAGAATTATCTATCTATGTTCGGTTTTCGAGATTCATTGCCAGCGTTTCGTCTATGACATTATATGCAGAAAGCCTGGTTACTGGTCCTGCTGTCAAAGTACGTTCGTACATCAAAAACCTGGCGATTCTCTTTTGAAATAATTTTATTCCTTGTGCAAAATTCAAATTATTTTATACATACAAACCCAACACGAGGCGTATAAGTGCCTTAAGTATTCCAGTATTGACCCCATCATATTTGTGGGCTAGTTAGTGCAGAAAAGAAGTAGCACAATTCATGCAGTTACTGTCTGTCTGCAATGACAGTAAGTTACGTGTTTTTACGCGCCTTTTGAATTCTTCTTTAAGATTTGGCTCTTGGGATCTTAAGCTACAAAATGGAGTCCTACATTTTGGAAGAGGCTTTCTATTTTCGTGCTTTTCCACTTCACACCACAACAGTTCAGGCTCATCAATTTGTACTAAGACACCTCTCTGTAACTTATGCTCGCCGGGGCACCGGTTAATAGCTAATACGGCGCCTAATGACCATACTCGTCTTGAGCTAATGCCTCGCCTGGGAGCGAAGTACGAACACCACGCGGTTATGCGCTCCTAGTAATTTCGGGTGTAACCTCCGTAGTTTTGCGTGGTTTGTCTGTTTGTTTGGGGTCTTGGTATTGCCATTTTGTTCTTACTTACACACCAATTTTGGTTAAAAATGCGATTGTTGGTTAACAAAAGCGTTATTTTATATATTACCGTTACCTGTAATGAAGTAGAAAAATAACTATTTCATTAGTGGGCTTAATTTGTCAGAGTAAATTTAACAACTAATTATCGATAGCTAACTACTGTTTATAATAACCTTAAATAAACTTGTAAATATATTTAAAAATAGCATCATTGAAATTAAAAATAATGGCTGTAACTTTTTTTTATCTTAATTGCCTGTCACTAATAAGAAGTTATTGATACCAACATAAAAACGTTAATATCGTGTAGCGCCAATTGTCTTTGAGCGTAAAACGGAACATTATTAACGTTATTAGATGTAAAAAACTGGTCTAATTTAAAAACTCTTAAGCGCAAACATAAATATCATCCACATAATTTACTGCAAATAAAATTCTTTCACCAAACGACAGAGTCGTAAATCATTCCAAAATTATCCGGGAGAGGCGCCCGCGCACCCAAGATGGCGTCGGGTCACGTGACAGCCAAACGGTTTAAGACACTTTTACGCTTCAGATTTAATAGCCTATTCTATTACAAAGGAGCACTGTTTTCACAATCAGTGATTTAGGGCGCGTAAAAAATTTGTATTTTTTTATTTTATTTCACGTTTGAGCGAGAATAGAGACGTCAGTTGTGAAAATATTTGTTAACTACCGGGCGCGGTGATATATTGGTAACTTGGTCTTTGATTATAAAGGAATTTCCAGTTTTAAGTGGATATTAAAGTCTTGACGGTTCATTAGATTTTGTAGTCTGGATTTTTTAATCTTTTACTATTTTGACGGTATAACTAATGGACCTAGTGGTTCGGTGTATCGCTTCGAATTGCGTTAGATTCTTAGTTTGGGTATATTTAGAAAACTATAGATTCCAAATCGAGTATAAGCGTGTAATACTTTCTTACAATAGCAAATAACACTGTCATTCATCATCCAATTCAAAAGCTTAGTTTTCGGTGGAGTCCGTTCTATCTTCTACCTCTTCCTTCTGACTTTCTGCCCTTCTCTTTATGTCCTGATGCAACACGCCTTTTATATTTTCCTTCATTTTTTTAACGCAACTTATTCTTGGTCCTCTTCATTTCCTTGTTCCTTCTATTCTTTATAATTAACTCGGCATCTTCTGCCAAATCAAATTGAGTGCTATTGATTTGTTATTACATAGTTTATACATACTTTTATTAACATTTTTCAGAGACGCCTACTTTATTGGCACTAACAAAAAGACATACTGCTGCACTCAGAGACGTCAATTATATATAAGTAAATCCTTCATGAAGTCTCATGCCGTCCTTTTCTATTTTATTGACAAAGAAAGTGTCAAAACGAGACTTAATTATAGATTAATTTTAATTGACGTCTCTGACGGCAGGTAATCGCTAAAATCGTGTCTTCTACTTTAAGCTGATCTATTTCAATTGGAAATGATCCAGGTATACCAAAACCAGCAAAGATAGCAATGCGCACACGCAGCTTGGCAAACAATGACTTGTTCTAATTTGCAAGAGGCGGGCTTGTCCTTGTACGGAGTTTGCTATCTACTAGAGCGCTGTATGACAAATCGATTGAACTAGAACGCTACAAATCTGGAATTGGACCTACCCAGATAATGCACAAAGTGTAGTTTGTAAAACACCAGAAGCAAGTAACAATTCAGACGGCTTTATCGAAACAAAGCAACCTCTTCTAGACAACCTTCCAGTTAAGGGAACAATGAAAACAACGCATTAATTTTATCCTAGAAAAGTATTGGCAAAAAATATTACTGTGGTTTTAATATAACTAAAAGTTTTTGTGTTATAAAAGGAATACCGACTTAAAATTAATGTTAAAAGTGTTTATTTAATAATAAATAAATAATAAATAAATTGTTTCAACAAACATACCAATTACCTAGTCCCAAACTAAGCGTGAACTTGTACTATGGTGACTAGGATAACGTATAGACATACTTATATACATTTATACACATCCATGACTTAGGTACAAATGCTTGTGCTCATCACACAAACATTTGCCCCTTGCGGGATTCGAACCCGCAATCGCCTGGTTTAGAAGTCCGGGGTGCGCACCACTACACCAAGACCGTCGTCTTATTTAGTATGTTACTTTGGGTGTAGTTAGTTATATAATCAGATTTTATTTATGTATAACGATTTGCTATAAATTGCAGTGTGTAGGTAAATTAGGTAATAAAGGATTATTGTAATTATGCAGTACGCAGATAACCATACATGAACATAATCAGACTTAATTAGGCTTAATGAGACTGCAATAGCTTCAAGTAGGCAACCTATGCTACAATATCATCTTCATTACGATTTACTGTTATTACAAAATACGGGTACCATTTTTTTTGTAAAAGTTGCCTTTGTGTATATCTTTGGGAGACAATTTTTCACTTAATTTGTCTTCAACGTACTCTATCTCTCTTTCTTTCTCTCTCTCTTTCTTATTAATCCCATCTGATCGCCAAAAAAAGTTAAGAAGGTAGACCCCTTAATTTTTCTTTTCCACTTTGCCCTATCGGACGTATCGCCTATGGAGACATTGAAGAGGCACACCGCACAGGTCTTTCTTGACTACCTCTGCTCATCTTGTTTTGTCACCCTCGGTCTGGGCCCTAGGATGTTCAGCTTGGCTGCCATATTACTTCCAGGAAGTATTCTTTAGGGGGATATTAGACTACACGGTATTCAGACAATCCTTCTAAGACTCAGCGTAGTGTAATTAGAATTAGCCTGTAAGTCTGTTTGCCCTTTCACAGGATGAAAGAGCGAGATGGGGAAAGACTGTCTCAGTAAGACTGTCTGTATATCGCGTAGTCTGATATCCCCTTACGTGTCCAAACCAATGTGCCTTCTCTCTTGAAGCTTATCGGCGATTTAGGCAGTAAAATAATATTCAAATCAAACACACATCAGCCTTCAGCAATCCCCTGATGGACGTAGACCTCCTTCAATCAACGCCACTCAGCCCGATCATTAGCCCTTCTCATCCAGCTACCGCCAGCAACCCTCACCAGGTCGTCCGTCCAACGAGCCACTGGGCGTCCCACGCTACTTTTGCCTGTCCGTGGTCTCCACTCTAAGACGCGTCTGCTTTTATTCAAATATGTCAAAACAATACTTGGGTACTATTTTTATTTCTATCTAAAAACATGTATTTGTTTCAAAGTTAACTCAAACAAAGGTGCGTATTCAACAGAACTCGATGCAATCAATGTATAATTCGGTAGGAACTGTTTGTTAATCATTTGGTTGGTGTTGAAACCGCACATTACGCGAATTACTTCGATTATCACCGAATCACAGCCGATCATTGCCGAATAGTGTCGATTATTCCCGGTTGTAACGAGCTGTCACAATATAAATTGGAATTATTGTTGTTGCTACTGCTATTGCTATTGAGCCTTACCAATTCAACGTTTCTTTTTTTTCAAATTGGGTCTCATCATTCCTTCCAGCTGTCAATCGTGTAGGATCTAAAATTTGTTGATTCTTGTAGATTTTCTACGTAAAGTAAAGAGTCATTCTTCCTGAGGATATAGGAGGTCCAGTAAATTCATGATTGAAGCTGATGTTACTGGACGGATAAAAACAAATGACTATCAAAGGTCATCGCTCCAAAATTACATTTGTACAATTTGGATTTTCACAAAAAGCTCAAAACGGCCAATTGACCTGTAAATAAAATTGCTGGCCGACGGACCGTGGCGTGGTGCACAAGCTCTGCGAACTCCCATTGTCTGTTGAAATTACACCAATTACTATCATGTTTGACTTGAACAAAACGCGCGCGCAATCAAAAACAATTTGGCCAATCAGCGGCCGGACAGGACCTGCGTTAATGTCACGACGCCAAGTGATTCGCCGCGACCGCAACTGCGGTATTCCGTGGCTTTACACTGTAAGACGATTTCCGAATTTACGTCTTCGGCCATCCCTCTCACTTTTAACACGTAAGAGCGGCAACGATAGAGGCTAGAGGGGAAACTACAGAAATCGATTTTAGAGTAGGCCCCCTGACCCGCGCGCGACCGCAACGGTTATTGCCGTGTAGTGCACACACAAATGTCAAGTCGTTCAAATTTTTAAACTCCGAATTTGAGGTTGACAATGTGTTCTAATTGACGTCCGGTGCAATTCGGCCACTTTGATTTTTTAAATTGAATAACGAGCGAAGGAAGTGCGGTTAGAGCCGTATGCTAACCGCAAAGTTGCTTCTAGAAAAGGGCAAACAAATTAACAAGTTAGTTAGACGCAGTGACATTTAAAATTATTTTGTTCGTCATTTCACGCTTATTTCACACATCATTTATATATATGTAATATCACTTAACGAACCTGTTAGTATTCCATGAGAATCCCATCGATAAGTACTGTCATTGGAAAATATCTGAGATTTTGGTTTAATATGGAAAGTATAATTTACTATGTATGTAATATTAGTTACTTTTAGCATGGTACACGCTTTTGCGTCTAATAAACAAACGGCTGTGTACCTTAACTTACATTTGTTAACAAAAAAATTACCACAATGTATAGAGTTTATTTCATTTCGTTGCCGCGATAGCGAGCAATCGGCTATTGAATATTTATAAACGCACGTCCCATTATAGTGTCGACATTTTGAATAATCAATGAGACTTCCCATTACGCCCTGCCTGAAACTAGACATACTTCAGTAAATAACCCCTTGCTTTATGAATAATTAGAAATTCAATCGACCCGCAATGGCGTCGGCCGGCGGCTTAGTCAATTGAGTTACTTTTTACGGCTGAAATGATTTTACGTATAACTAATAAACGTCAGCTTTTTGCGAACTAATCACAATGGTTTTGCTATAATTGTTTTTTTTTTTACAGTTGCTAAACCACAGATTAACTATTTGTGAAATTTTCAATAGGTTAGAAAAATCATGAAATATAACTCAACCGTAGGCAGTTTCTACTGCGTTACCTTTATAATCATTAACATCTCATGTATTGTGTCCAAAACTTTTAACTATCAACTTGTTTATGCTAAAAATGTAAAACTGAAATTAAGAGCTGAAAATAATTCAGCCATTTTCTTCCCACTATATCTGGTCGAAATAGATCACGTACCAGACTCGCATAAGCAAAAGGCAGGTGTGTTACGCCACATGAGCCGGAATGTGCGGTAAATTTTCCGGATGCCTTCCCAATGATTTCCTCAGAGACCGCCGGCCCAGATACGGTGGATTCCGATACGATAACGCTTCTCAATTTCTGCTAGCCTGGTACCTTCAAAGATACTGCGGCCACGCCTTCCCATTAAATATGTATAGGTACTATGGTTGATATTTTTTCTCTATGAGATCCCGGGGGAATTGCCCGAGTATCAATCGGCGGTATTTTGCTATATCTTGACAATAATCTGCAGCTATTCTTGTTATTTGTAGTGGGATCGAATGTCATTTTCATTTTCCGGAATTGGTGGTTTTCGGTTCATAAAACATGAGCACATTTCGGTTTTGTTGTTTTAAAACATTTCACTTTTCGTACGGATTTGTCCAAAATTATTTCGGCAATAAAGTACAATAAACACTATTTACTTGATTTTTATTTCATCATTTAACTAGACCGCACTTAAAAAATCTTAAAATACTGCGTACTGAAGTACCTACTTAGGTATAACGCAATCTGGAGTTACCAATTTTTAAACATAAAAGGGTAATATTTCGCCATCGTCTGCGTCTGTCAACAAAGTAACAACGTTTATTTTCCGATAATTCCGTATTTATTACAATTATTCCGCATGTCAAATTATGTGGTATTTTTGAATGGGTACCACCACGCAATGTGGCTTCGACTGGTTCGGAACGTCAATAAAATATGCAAGCGAGGGTTATCTTGACAGAAACGATATTTTAACAACTTCAATACGTTTAGTCCGCGTTCGGTTTACGATAACTGTCTTTGCATAAATAGAAAAACTACGTATACACAGGTGTTGGGAGAGTTATCAACGATTTGATATAGGAGTTCTGACTTTAAATGTGAACAACTCTCAATGAGAAGCGATTAGATAAACTTACCTACTTAAAGATTGGTCGATAGATATTTCCTTCAATATACTCAGTAGAGACATCGACGTGAAAACTTTTTTTTCTCATCCGTTAAAAATATTACTATCATGAATATATTAAAAGCTACATATGGGGTTAACGGTGTCTAAAGCAAGCTTCAATAAATTATGATCGGCAGTGTGACTTTTCAAGTGTTAATCAAGTCATCCCACCGCCATCTATGAGTCGGAAGTGTAATTGCAGTAAGCGAAACGCAAAACATTTTCACTGACAGTCGCTTTTAGTGCAGGTGTAAAATATAATATTTATGGGGTAAAGAAAGGGTTCGAATGCTTGTTAGCGATAATGAGGTGCGCGCGCAGCTATAAATTCGTTCGGCCGCGCGCCCGGGGGTGCGGTTCATTTGCATGTTTATGTATTTCTGTGTCCAGACGAGATTATTATTTTTTGTTCGGATCACTCAACTTGCAGGTTGCATTGCAGGTGGAACGTCTGACGGTCGCTTGGTGTGTCCGCCCGCCGTTAGATGGCGTTAGGCGCGCGGTTTAAAAGTGCGTCGTCATGGTGACGGTGCGGCGCGCTCGACTAACGAGGCCGCGCGGCGGCTGTCAAGATTTTGACAGTTTTTGACAGAGACATCGATACCGCTTCGTTACGAGCGGCCCTTATCGCGTTTTGTTGGTTTTCGTTTCGTTCGTGTAGCTTATTGTTCGATGCAGTGATAGCGGGATTAGCTTAGAACGAAGAACTATTGTGGGACCCGTTTGTCTACTTAGCATGAAGGTGCCATGGTGTGCTATATGATTCATGTTGATACATTTGCGTTTATACGATTTACATTCAATTTATTTTTTCTAGCGCGAGTTATAGTAATATCATAACTGTAGATGTAGATACTTATTTACATAATTGCTTTCTGAAAGCTCGAATATACCTTTTTTCAGCGAACATTATTATTAATCAACTTCATCAACTTAAACTTTACTCTAAAACTACTCTACATCAGCCATAAACTAAGAATTCTCCTCTCCCCAACACGAGCGGAAAATGCGGAAAATCGCCATCAAACATGGCGGCTGCAATCCATCCCAATTTCTTGTCCAATTTGAACCGACAGCTACCAGGAGGGCATGACATCGCGGCAATTTCGGATTCATAAGCAGGTGCCACTGTGGCATCGCGCATTCATGGCCCGATATATCATGAAAAAAGAAAATGGCAGAAAACCCGAATGCCGTCTTGACGTGCAATTATAAAGATAATAACGTTCCCGCGTTTTATTTGTTCTCGTGAATTATACGGGCGACGGTGACGCCGCCTTTTTGTTGACTGTCAACAGAGGGTTTTTTGAACACCTACGTTTTATTTGCTGTCGATTGACTTAAAAAATTGTAGACTTTCTTTTGGAGATCTTCTGATACCTCAACGTTAAATAAAACTTGCAAAAAACATCCGATAAGCGGCTTCATCTAAATGCTGACGAATTTTAAGACACACAATCCAAACGCAGTTTTTTACCTTTTACGGGCAGAGATTATTAAGTTTTGATTCCCGAGAATAAAATCTGTTGGGACATTTTTCACGTGGTCGTTGCCGTATGTTAAAAATCCCATCACGATAAAGGATCCCAAAATAAAACGAAGCGGTGTCAATGGAAAAAAATGAAGCGTTCCCACGCCGGCTGGCCGACGCGTAAACTATTTTGATTAGAATGGCATTCCCGCCAAAAGTGACCTCAAAAAATGGCGACCGCTACATTTCTCAACTTGTCAACTGGCCGCGCTTTTTGCCGCAAATTCCGCGCCTTTGAAATCTTAATTCCGAGCTTTTTCGTCGCGAATTATAAATTGATAAGGATAGACGGCTTCATTATATCATATTCGTACAATTGATTTTTCCCCGGACCATTAATCACGGACGCACTGAGGTAACGCGACACCGCAGGACGGCATTATCGTAAATATAGTTTTACAAAGCGCGCCTACCGCGCAAAAGGATAGGTTTCCCACAGCGCGACACCGGAGACGGTGGAATTCGCGATGCATTATCAGAATTTACACCCGGTAATAACGTATAACCTAATCCGCGGGTCAGTGCGTTCGTTTTTTAAAACAAAAGTCGATCGGAGACGGAGCGTCGATCAGGCCGCTCTCTCTCACATAAATCAGCCGGACGCGAAAGAGACAGGTGCAAGGACACGAGCCAGTCGATTTTACAAATGGGCGGAGCGGTGAGCGAGATGTCGACATCGTCGAAACAAAAGAGCGAAAAGGAAATAATGTTCGGTGCAAGCTGCAGGCGGTGCGAGGGGGACGGGCGCGCGTTTTTTCGCCGGGAAACGCGAGGGAAATCCTAAGAAAAAGGTGTAAGAGGCAATAGCAGACGCGCGGTTATTGTTGGCTGCAGCCTGCATTCCGTAATCGTCCTTATCTAACGAATTACAAGGCTCACGATCAAAGATATTATTTGTATTAAGACTGCTTTTGCTTTTCTGTTATTGAGATAAGAAAGTTTATGTAAGCAACTCTCCATTGGCAAAGTCCGGTTAACTTTTTCAACCCTATAATATTTTTCTTATATGATCAACTAAATAGTGACCAATTTTAGTTACAACAAATAAATTAATTTATTACCAAGGGGTTGTTATGTTAATGTGGAGATTTTTAACCTGTTTAAAGAGTTGTCATTAAATAAGACTGGCTTTGACTCAGTTAAAGGACTTGTCCATTAATGGTTTTTTATTCGTCAATATTTCTAACCAGAATAAACTAAATATTATATGAAAGAGTTCACAAAAACTAGCCTTTCTGCATAATTTATATATTTTTAAGGCCTCCGATTTAGAGAAAGATTGAAATTATTTTTTCTCTTTGTCTGTACATAAACCGCACCTTCGCCTGTACCAATTAACGCATGAAAAAAAAATTGACGACAAAATTGACATTCCATTGACAGTAGTACCTATCATATAATCTGTGGTAGTACCTAGTTGTAGTATATTATAATTATCCACTAGTGGAAAGGCAATGGTACATAGCCATACAGCCAAAAATACAAGTAAGTGATCAACGGATGATGCCTCATTACAAAACTATTTTTTCTCAAAAATGGAGGCGTTTAAAATTCTGATTTCTATGGTTACGTGTTTTATATTTTTGTAGCTCAAAGATAAATATAGTTTATTGGTGGTTGGTGATATCTTGGAATAAAAAACCAGCCTTCATACAAAAAGTGGACAAGACCATTACAAAAAAAATGGTAAGCAATGTGTATCCATATACTGAAGTTAGTTTTCAACAGATCATCACCGACCAATCAGCATAACTACGTAAATACGTTCCAATCGGAACGACAATGAAACAACTGAACAAATTGCACAATTTACCTATCACAAGCTGAGTGACGGCACAGAATAAGTGACGGGTACCGGTACTTACCCGGTGAAAGTAACTGTTCATTAAAAAAACTATAAAAATATTTATTCTACTCTTTTTGTCGTGATTGTAGACCAGGGTCGATAATTTATCTAGCCAAACAAAAAAAAAGTAGGATGAAACCCATCGGAAAAGGAAGAGACTATAACAAAACTAACTGTAACTATTAATAAATACATAATACATATTTGTGCCAATTTAAAACTTTATAAGTACCTAAGTAATACAACTCTGCTCTAGGTCACGGGCAGACAGACAGACATAGCCTAACTATATACCCTTTCGAACTATGAAAAAACCCTTTCGAACTATATTGCGTTTTTTATTTTAATACTGGCCACTAACAATCCTATTATTGAATAATCGGTTCCAATAAAAAGCAAAAGCCAGTCATTGACAGGTTCACCCCAGTGACACGAAGGTCGTATCACTTGCTACTCAGGACGGAACTGGTAATTTTAATAGGTGAAAATCACGTAATTGCAAGCAATCAGCGCGAGCCGAGGCAAAACAGTAATTTGTATGTAATTTTCCTTCGATAGTCATTACTGAGGGATTGCAAATTGCACCATATGCCCGTTCCCGCGGGTCCAAATTGGTTATTAGAAAGCGAATTCGCGGCGAAAACGTTTCGATTCCGCTAGGATGTGATTTCCCTGTTATTAGTTTATGGTGCGACACGCCCTCGGATCGTGGGATCCTTTGGAGTGATTCATTTTGCAAATGGAAGGTCAAATTCGACTGCATAAAAAATAAGTCGATGAATGGAGCGTATAAGTTGGACGGAGAAGAAAACAAATGAAGAAGCTTTGTCTATGGTTAGGGAAAAAAGGAGATTGATGGAAACAATAGAGTGTAGGAGGGGACGAATGTTAGGCCACCTGATTCGACACGACAATTTTATTAAAACGATAATAGAAGAAAGAATAGAAGGAAAAAGGAAGCGAGGAAGACCAAGAATAAGCTACATGCAGCAAATAAAAGAAAAGATAAATGTCGGGTCGTATCAGGAGGTTAAGAGAAGGGCGGAAAGCAGAGAGGAATGGAAAAAACTCCACCGACAAGAGCCTAGCTCTTAAATTTGACGACGACAACGAAAAAATAAGTCAATCAACCACTCTTTAATATCGAACTTTTAATGACAGTATGAGTCATCGCCGTAAAATAATCATGCCCTGTTAGTTTACTAAGAGAGTAGTACCAAGAATTATCTTTTCAAATACCATAGACATCCATCTTTTTAAATACCACAAGTATCCCTCGTTGTTTCCATTTCGTTCGTGTTGTAGGTATTTATTTCTAAGAACGCACAGTCCACAAGCGACGGAACTTCAATCTTTTAGCGGTTTTGACTAGCTAGTTTCCACACAGTTAAAGCTTATCAAATAAACAAATTTACGATTTTTTAGCTTAAGTATTAGAGCGGAAATTATAGTTACTATAAGTGTACCTTTTTGTTACCTTTTCTGAAAGCCGTATTTCAAAAGTGCTGGACAGGGCTCACTTTGAGATTCAATCGTGATTTGAACAAATCACTTAGGGAAATAACCAAATCTTTGTTATAATCATTTCACTGCGATATATACATGTCATATACATACTTACTCTCCGAGTATTTTTGTAGTAATCAGTAGGTGAGGTGAGGTGCTTGTGGCACAGTGGCGGCAGCGCTTTGGTAGTGATACCAAAAGTTAAGCAACCCACGGCGCGGTCGTGATTGGATGGGTGACCATTCCGACCATTTTAAGTGACGTCCATGACAAGCATCTCCGTGCTTCGGAAGGCACGTTAAGCAGTTGGTCCCAGCTAATATCTGTGGTATTAGTCGTTAAGCCTAGTCAGAGGCCCTAGGGCGGCTTGATAACTTCTGACAGTAAGGTTTGTCACTTGCCTTACATACACCCCTCCACCAATCCGCACTGAGCCCGCGTGGTAAAGTATGGCTCGTTCCTCCTCATAGTTGAGGTGAGGCCTTTTCCCAGCAGTGGGATCTAATAGGCTGACTTATAATCAGTAGGTAGTGTGGTGCTGTTAGATCAATGATTAGAAACAAAACTAATTCGCTGATTAGCTCCACACGCGTCGATCCAATATCGGAATGGTTCCTTAATTAATTAAACGGGACTCTATCTATAGAATCCAATTAATTGTATGCTTTTCTTGTTTCAGGTAAGTGGAGGGATCGATTAACAACCAACTGCGGATTACTTGGAATTTTCCAATAAGTATAACTTTAGGGTTATTTTTATAACTTAAGCAATTATTTTTCAAGTTTTTACAAAATCAAATTGAATTTCGCTTACAAAAATTAATCGATAGCGAAGGGACGTGGGTTCGAGTCCCACCGGATGACACAGTCGATTAATTTTTGTAAGCGAAATTCAATTTGATTTCGTAAAAACTTACAAAATAATTGCTTAAGTTATAAAAATAATTATAAGTTAAGCTGATTTCATCTTAACTGATGGTTAAATATTTGTAAAAATATTTCCATCGGATACATGCGGGTACATTCCCCAAGTATTGATGAAATCGAACTGGCGTAGCAAGCACTTGCAAAAATTCGTCGGCTGATTAACGTCCTCCGTAGCTTAGTTGGTAAGAGCACTCGCCCGGATAGCGAAGGGACGTGGGTTCGAGTCCCACCGGATGACACAGTCGATTAATTTTTGTAAGCGAAATTCAATTTGATAACTTTAGGGGTCAATTTTTAAAACGAGCGTGTTCGTGTGATCGCTCTGGCGCTTTTCGGATATTGGTGTTTGGTTGTAATTGTGTATTTTATTTAAAGGAATGATGTACACTATTTTTACATCAATATTTAAATGAGATAACAAAATTCAAGTTAGGTATTGGTGTCTAAGAAGCGCCAGAGCGATCACATGAGTGCGCCCGTTTTGGAGATTGACCCTTAACTACAAGACAAAAGTTTACAGCCGCACGTCAAACTACCCCACTATGATCGCCTCTATTCCTTACGTAATAAAACTGGTTTCGTAGTTCAAATAGGTAGCTTGACGTGCTGCCGACGATAAGGTGGCACATAAGACGATATTTGTGTCACAAAATCACCCCTATTACAGCTGCACAAGATGCCGCAGTGTTTAGCTTGACGTGCTGTCGTCCGTACTACTTTAACTTTCGAGGAAAAGTATTTTTCCGTTCCTTTCCTAGTGCTAATCACTTAGTATGAATAAGCAAAGTCCAATCAATAATACATACGATGATACATTACACTCTATATTTTATTTTATTTTTTATTTTATTTATTTGGTATACAAAACAAATTAGAATCATTTAATGCCTAAGTATGTATATAATAATATGTATTAACATGTATAAACATAAGAAAAAAAACAAAAGTCAAAGCAGAAGACAACACAGTATACAACAGTAAGTTAAACTCATAAATAGCGACAATGACAAAGATATACCGCGTACCCTACACTATTTAATACGGCTAATTGGAAAAATTTAACATCGTATGACATTTCGTAATGGAGACATTGATTTTGAAATGGCCGTCTAGTATTTAAATACTGCTTACAATAGTTTGGGTGTTTTTGCTGTAATAATGTCCTCTTAGCCGAATTTCGACTACGGCGGCCTATCTCAACAGAGATTAGCCAACTGCGCGGGACATATTATAGTGCACAAGTGTGTGCGCAATACACAGGTGCACTCTCTATTCCTTTACTCTCATAATTCGGTGAGACGGCAGTCCAACATGACCGTTGAGAGATCAGGCGCAGGACCAACGGCTTAACGTGCTTTCCGAGGCACGGGGGTGTTAACACCACCAACTTCCTGACTCCGGAGCTGTGTCTGAGTTTTTTCAAGACAGAAAAACCCAACATTCTCGGCCCGACCCGGTATTCGAACCCGGGACCTCGTGGATAGTACCCAGCGTGCTGACCACTAAACCAAAGAGGCAGTTTTTTTGCTGTAATAATAACACCGTAATATTTTTGATGCTGATCAAAATTTTTAAACAAGCGAACCAGGTAACAAAATTTACCTACTTGCATAATAAACACTTAACGGCCTTTTATTAATCTGTTATAAATTACCGTCACACTGCTTAACATAAAAAGTAATTATATTCCAACTTTTCTTGTCTTTATTGGTCATTTATCTAAGTTTTAATTCAACAATTATAACAGGCATAAAACCTAGTGTTTTAATATTCTATAACAGTTAGCAAAACCAACAAGTAAGCGCCATAATCATTTAATTACAGTTTTATTGAGTTTATTGTTTAATACTGCGCCATAATGTTTTTTTGTTACTGTGTTGGCTAATTTCGTATTCATAACGTAATAAACGCGCAGTGAAACACGAGACGAGTTCAAAAATCACGTGTAAGTTGTAAAAATTACAAATATGGCGGACAGAAAATAAATTTTTGCTCGCTTCAAAGAAATGAGAATAGGTATTTTCTTAGAACTGTATAAGACTACTAGTACTTAAATAAGTGAGTAACATTAGAATAGAATATAATCGTTTATTTGCGTAAAACATGGTACATTTGTGATTACAGAATTTCATTTTAGACCTCATGCTTTGCCACAGGTGGCATGCAAACTTAAAATATTTAGGTTTAGCAATTAATTAAATTACATTAAACTAAATAGATAATTTCCTAAAATTAACACTCATTTAAATTAACGCACATTTTTGGTTACATAAATTAATTTAATTCATTGCCATATCGATTAATCAAAATAATGCATACACAGCTTAAGTCCTTTGCAAACAAAGTTAAGGTTGTTTTTTTTTAAGATTAACTAACGCACAATAACAGCTTCCTTGGAACAAAATGCATTTAAAAACAAATTCGAAAATGGAATACAAAAAACAAGGATGGCTACGCGGTGGCCAGTAACACCTAGTCACGCCTTATGCGGCATGTGATAAATACGGAGCAGTGCCCGAGTCACTTGATACCTAACGCGCCTACTCGCGTATCGATAGCATCGTGCGAGAGCCCGTTTGTCACGCTGTCCGTACGTATGTAATGGGTACTTGTTATTTTGAACTTATGGTGGGCTAATGTGTTACTGAACCAGTTGTGGTCGTCGGTGAACATAGCCTTCCTGCAAATGCACGTACAGATTACTTGCAAAATAACAAAAAAAAAAAACGTCCGACACCTCGACAGTTATTCCTGTATCATCAATTTTTGAAAGAAATTTCAAAAAGTTCATAAGTTTCGCTGTAGATAAAAATATAAGCATTTACAATACGCGGATGTGTGTATTCGATTATCGAAATATAAACGCTACATACTTGAGCCCCATAAAAAACTCATCAACAATTTACGTTGACAAAAAAAAATACTTTTTCAATGCAACGCCATTGCAAGTTTTCAAAAAGTTGTTGTTTACGAGTTGTTTCCGATTAATTTCGTGTCAATTCATAACTTTTTAGCAAAAATAATATTGGAAGCACACGGCCCTGAATTTTAATTGGTAACGCTGTGCCAATATTTTATTCTGGATTGAGTATCGTGTCTGGGCTAATATCACATGTTAAAATACTAGACGGACTTTTCCCCTTACTAGTTTCTGTTGCGTTGTGGAATTTTTCACCAGTGATATTACTGCTGGGAGGCTGCTCAGAATAAGTTTAAAATATGTTAATAAGACCGCCTAATTGTACGATTCTCTATAAACATGAATCTAAATAATAGATACAAAAATAAAATCTGACTTAATGACAGACTGACATATTCAACACATAGCCCAAACTTATAGCCACCAGGATAAGAAACTTGAAATTTAGCACCATGTTTCTTTTTAGAGTGTGAACACTAAGAAAGGATTTTTGGAAATCCCCCCCCCCCCCACCCCTTCAGGGGGTAAAACTGCAGAATAAAAGGGTATCAAGACTATCAAGTAATGTTTTCGGTTATAAATTACTAGCTGTTGCCTGCGACTTCGCCCGCGTGAACTACTATTTCTGTATCCTTCAGGAACTGTGTTTTTTTTTTCAGGATAAAAAGTAGCCTACATGTTATTCCAGACTATAATCTATCTCGTTCAATAGTTTTTGCGTGAAGAAGTAACAAACATACACACTCACAAACTTTCGCATTCATAATATTAGTGGGATATAGTTGCTTTTGACGTTTGTATGCATCCATATCGCTATACGAATTAAGTACCTACTGTGGAATATTTTTACTTGTTTTTGATTTATCTCCTGATAGATCAGCCCACTCATAATAAAATTTCCTCTGTTACAATGGTATTCAAATAAATAACGTTTATGCGCCGCTTCTTACAAGATAAGAGTCGAAAAACGGATAAAATTGCAAATAAGAAGAAGACAATTTAATTAATAATTACGAACTTAACATAAAAACGTCTGATCGGCCCAAATCTGCATCCCGCTGTGCACATTTAAAATACCAGATTTCGCATTCGAAAAAAACAACCTAAAAACTTATTAACATTTTAAATGGTTTCAGCTAACACAGTTTATAAAAATGATTCAAACATGGAGATATTAATGTCAGTGATAACCGTGAGAAATACGACAATTTCGTAAGTGTCCAATCATGGTTTTCTTTCACGTGTGTATGACGCATCGCATTCCAACTTTATAGTGAGTTTGGGCAATACAGAACTGCCAACTCTGCTTCAGAGTTGTGCGCTGTGCGCTGTGTGCTGAAAAAATAAAAAGTCAGTTTATTTTTTTCATTTGGAGGAGGGGTTGATGGAAACGGATTAAGCAAGTAACGAATACTTAAGTATGTACACTGTACTGTCTGAAGCTAAATAGATACTTCCATACATTTTACTGTATCTTTATATCTATGCGACTATGCTATGATTGATCGTTATAATAGTTAGTCGTTTTCAATTGCCTTTTGAACCTTTACTTTTTAAGGAAATATTATAGAATAACCATTTATGGTTGTAAATAGGCAATTTAATTATTATTACAAAGTCCAACAAGGATGAAAAACGTGCGTGGGTCTAGTTAAAAGGACAGATAATCAATCTTAGTACATATCATTGTTACTTCATCATTGGTTTCAGTCCAGAAAGATCAATAATTTCAGCTGTACCTATAAATAAGCATGATATGTTCAATTAGTATCTTATAATGTGGCTAATTCGAATAGGTAAAATTACAAAAAAATCCATAAGACGAATTCGCACGATAAATTATCAAGTCATTCAATACCAGTTACTCAATGACCAAAAGTTTCATATATCCGAGATCGCCCACAGAAATAGTGAGCCCCTCACTCAAAACAAGACAATAAAACAAATTTTCAATCGACAATTACCAACATTTATTCTGAAGAAAACGATCCGGGTAAAGCAATCTATATGTCGTTATTCACTCCTACCATGTCGTTAGGGCACATTCATAAACTGACATTTGATTCCACCGATTCGAATTTACGCGTCCGAGCCGGGGTCAAGTCTTAACTTTTTTTAATTTTACACTTGTTTTTTTTCCGAGACTTTATCCCAGCCGGTTTAGCCGGGGATCCTGATGTGATCTCTCGGACGTCGCATACCGAACATATTTGATGCTGCTCCTCCTTTTTTTCAAGAGGCCCGATATAAATTTGATTGTGCTACACGTAAGCGTACGCGGGTGCTCGTTTTAAGCTTAAAGATTGGCGAATCGTTACAAGACGCCGTAAGTGAGAATTACAGCGTCGCGCGTGTCGTAAAGTCTGTGCGAGAACGTAGGAATTCTTCCCGTCCGAACGCGCGAACCTCGGATTTCCCGGTAATTTGGGGATTAATCCGAGGCCGGCGACACGTCGAGTGCGTGATGGAGGAGCACGTCTGCGCGGTCAGCGCGGCACAATGCCGCCTGCGTTATTGTCCAACAATGCGTGAAACGCTCTGACAAACGATGACAGCCGCCCGGCCGGCCGGCCACCGCCGACCTCCTGCAATTTATGATATCCTATTACGAGATTTAATGACACTAAACGTCAGCCCTCTCTGTTTGTGTCGTCCGTCACCAGAGTCGCCCGGAAACGCTTCCGATGCGCCCGCTCCGCAGTCTGAATAAACTTATGTAAAGAGGAACAGAAAGGAGCCGCCCGTGAACAGAATACGCTTAGCCGGGAGGAGGCAACTGAAAAATTACCATATCCCGTTGAGTAAACAGTTGCCGACAATCTTCCCGTTGTCAGCCGACACCGAGCGTCCGAACTCGGAGCGCCAAATATTTACCAGAGTCTCATAAATTCAGCGGCGCCCGCGTCCCACCAGGATAACATACATAATGCGCCGCGCACGGATCGGCAAACATATTGTAATGGAAAACGCCGTCATTGTTTACACTTTATGATGTCCTCGCGCTGTAAACTGACGCGCTGCAGATTCGCCCGCCCGCGGTTGAACAAAGAGCAATGCCTTCCAAAAACAGAAGCCTCAGATCCGTCGGGACCGCACATAGATACTCAGCCGGGGTTACAGTCACAGCTGCCTGCACTCATAGTTCGCTGAATTATCGTCGTCTTACCAAGTTCCCTAAGACGGTATACTCGACGCACGCAGCGCGTAACTCGGCCTAATCCGGGACCTGCGCTAAAATATTCGAAATCCGTCAAAACCGTAAATCGCGCCGCCTTTTGTATGTGGGCTGGGGTCGTATTTACGAGCCGGCGAAGAGCTGCAGATAGCCCGAATTAAACTTGAATTTAAAACCATTTTATATTAGCTAAGCTAGCTTAGATCGCGCTGCCGCCGCGCGCGTGAGATAAGAGAATTGGGCTGTCAGACGCCGGATGATATATTTGACCAACATTTCCATACCGCCCCACCCTCGCTCCCTTTCCCCTATTTTCATTTTGTACGTGTCTGCTCCGCCGCGTATCTATAATGTATCCTTTCTGTTTAGGAGTTACATTGAATAAAAATGCAAAGGTGAGAAGGCCGTTTGATATTTAATTGGTACCGTTTTCCGGGTGATTTTTTCCTAGTATATTGCGCGTTGCGTAAGATTATTGTTATTCATGCGGTGTTTGGGAGTTCTCATTTGAATAATTAAAAATTTGGCAAGAGCCGGGATATGAAAATGTCTGCGCTCGCCTGATTACCCGGGCGTTTGCTGCAGTGCGCTGCGCCCAAATAATTGTTATTCAACTCATCGTATAATGACGATATTATTTTTCTCTCTCACGTCATAAAGGCTTCCTTTGTTTCGTTTCCCTGGTTGTTCGTTTTGCTCCAATAAATATTTCGAATGAGCGAAATGTGAGAGCTTTATAGCGTTCGGTAAATATGGAAATGATTTGTAGTGTCGTTGAATTAAAACTTATCACTTTACAACCTCACATGATAGGTATTTATTCACTGAACAAAAATGTCCTTGTTATTTTCAAAGGTATAGGTAAAAAGTCCAATACGTGGACGTCGTTGACAGATTCAATTGAAATTATCCCTGCCATCACGACGGAACCGGCCAACGTCTCAATTGCTTGTTTCAAATCTTTAAAATCGATCAACGCCGTAAAATGTATTCGCGTTGAAGTTTTCCCGGGAAATCCTTTTTCCATCGCCTTATCCGCCATAAATCCGCCATTGTGGGCTAATGTAGCGCCGCCATTATTCCCGGCATTGTTGCTTCCGATTTATCGTTAACGACATTCGATAGCCGGGAAATTTCGATGTGTTAATTTTTAACGCGATGTAGTTGTAGTGCGAGTAGCGATTCGGACATCTGGCATAAATCAAACTTAAAATCATTTTTATTTCAAGTTACAAAGACTCATATTTTAACATTTACATTTGCGTTAGCTTCTTTACATTAAATTAATAAATTTAAACATTAAATTAATCTAGAACCTACTTTAAAATTTTTAGATGTCATTATTATAATAAAATTGAAATATTTATGTAAGTAAGTGATTATTTGTTATTATTATTTTATAATTGCTAATCTCGAAAAAGTCTCTACCATAAGGTAAATACATATTACTGTTTTCATTGGACAGATTCATGAATTTTCATTGTTGTTCCAAAACGATTCGCTAATGTCTGGAAATACAACTGCCTGGATAATTCCAGATTGAACCCAAATGAAAATGCTGACTTTAAAAACTTCATTCAACTAATAGTTGCCTATATAAAAATATATGTATTTTCAAGTCATAATGTAAAAAGAAGCACTACGAATATTTATTCTGTTTAATAGGTAGGTACTATGTTTTCATATATTGAAACTAAAATTTTAATACTTATCATAATAAATGTCTTAAAACACTAAAAAGATTCATAATTTATGTCGACATAGACAATCTCTTTTGACTGCGAAAACTTAAAAAGTTGGCACTTTATATCGTCTTCAGACATCCGGAAAGCTTTCTGGAGAAAATTACGTAGAGCTTAATATCTGAAAGCATTAGGACGTAGGTGCATAACACACCCTCAGCAAAAGCGTGAAAGCTTTCAAAGCTCTTGGCATCACGCCAGATCGACGATGGAAACAAGCGGTATCGAATATTAGGTAATACCTACAGAATAAATCTGTCGGTAGGTACCAAGTTTATACCTACATCATGAAAAGCGAAGGCTGTGACCAACGACGATTGTCGTGGTACATCTGTCACTTTCTAACGTTAAGAAATCAGTCATGTGTGAGCGAGGGGAGTATGTTTCCGCGCGTCCAGTTTTCGGTTTGCAAACAAAGAAATTAGAACGATCCGGCTGCAATTTATGGCGGTCCATGGGCGAATTTTCTTTTTTCCTTCAGCCCGTCGGTGTTTTGATGCTCGGAGGGAAAGTCACTTATGAGATTAGAAACATACTGAATGGGTTTCTGTGGATCGAAATTACGGCTTATGTAGAATGCGATATTGAATTGATGTCTGCTGATCAGTGGTTTTCGGTTTTTGGCAGCGAGACCATTATAATATGCAAGCATTTTTTTATACTAACCGGAGCAGTAATTTTTATATTCGCTAAGAAGATTCGTTCTGATTAATAATAATGACGTTTGCAAGTAAACTGGCATAACTACTTAAGTAACCACTAAACTCCATACAAAACACAATTTAATACTGTTGTAAAGAATAGAGTGTACCTCTATAGTCCGTCAATTAATCAAACAAGAATTATAAATGTTTTATACTTCTGATACAAACAAAAAACTACCTCGATCAAGATTATAATGTACACCCAAGCTCGATTCAACTTTTATTTTTAATTTCTTTTTCTTCCAACGATCAGATTGCCGGATCTATTAAAAGTTCTTACGAACTTGACGTACCTTTAAATTCAAACGGTAAGCCATCTGATAAACTGAAAAAGTGACATTATCTGTTCCCTACTAATACTGCAATTAAATTTAAAAATAAAAATTGTGTAATGTCCCCTTGCACTCGCGTCAGGTGGATTATTAAGTGTTTTATTATTATTATCTTAATACTCAGCCGCTGGAAGTAATGGGAATTGGCATAAGCCGACTTTTTGCTTGTTTGCCGTCTCTAGTAATATATACATAAAAGTTTTAAAAAAAGGCCACACTTTTTAGGATTTTAAAACTGAATGTCTTTGCGTTATTGATCGTAAAAAAAAATATTCAATGTTTTGTTCCATGCATCTAGTTATTAACAAATCGAAACTCTTAACTGTTACTGAGCAGACGAAATGGAAATAACGAGAAACATTAATAAAACTATTTATGAAGTAAAAACTCGCCGATTCGCGCCATCAATCTCGGCATATCGGAGCGTGGCCGTTGATCTCTGGCCCACGCGTCCGTGGGAGCCCGCCATTTTTCGTTTTGTTCCTACATTAATTTAATTAGTTTTTTTTGACAGCTGTCAAAACGATTAAGCGGATGAGATATCAAAACGCCGAGAATGGCTCGATATCCCGAAACTTGTGGCTTCGGGTTTGATGCAACACTTTTTTATTTAGTTCCGTTAGATTACAAACATGGAATATGCCTAGTTATTATCAATTTACGACGCTCAAAACACGCTATAAACCTTATTACACACTTATGCGTTTACACAATGCTCGAGTGACAGCAAAAAAGGTATTGTGTTTTTGACAGAAAATTGTTCTAACTCGATTTGAGGCCGGTATCACAATGAAGTTTTTAGTAATCACAGTTATTACGGAGCTCATTATACTGATTGCAGAGTGCCGCGGGGTAATCATAATACTTAATATCTGTTTCCACTGTGAGCGGAACCAATGGGCTTGAGGTCTGAGGCGCGGCCCGCGGCGGCGCGGAACGACAAAAACAATGGTGGTACATAATATAGATTAAAGAAAGTTCACCTAATAGATACTCTTTGATGGGAAACGAACGTAGATACACGCAAATAACGGTCAGTGTAAACTAAACGCGATGGCTTTAGAAAAGAAACGTGCGGGTCATATTTTTCCTTTAAATAAAGTAATGTTGCCGGTAACAACATTTATTAATGAACTTCGCTCATTCTATCAGAAGTTAAAAAAATTGATTGGTCGGAATAACATTTCAAATTGTGCAAGTACATAGTTGATTAGCCCATAATATGTCTTAATTGAGTTCTCGCAAACAAAACGTATTTATTTACCCATTACACTATCCTGCAATTATGACAGTTTTGACAGCTGTCAAAACACAATTACACATCGAACGACGCATGTGTGTCGTGACATTATCTAGCTGTCATAATTGACTATGCGGCTGTCATAATTGTCTATGGGCGAGCAATTTGCTTGTGTGATTGATGGACGGGACAGAAAAACTCGTGATTGCTCGACCCGGGAACATTCATTAGTGCAAGTTAAACGTTTATTTTTAATCGCTGTCACGTGGTCCGGTAAAACGGTTTTGTTCTGGTAGATATTCTTGGTCAAAAGAAAAAATAATGCAAATTAAAACTTGACATAACTTTTTTTATTTATCTAATGATTGCTCAAACAAAACCAAATTGTCCCTCCGTCTGTTTCTGGCTTACTAAAATCGTTATTGTCCCATCAAAGGAACTTTGAGGGCTTAAGTCTATTTCAAGACTTTTCACCCTGTGGCATCTTATGCAGTTGTAATAGAAGTGATTTTGCGACAAAATTGAGTAGTCTGACGTACTGGCCGCTGTACACAGGTCACACGTCAGACTACCCCACTTTGAACTTAAGACCGCCTCTATTCCCTACGTAATAAAACCTGTTATCGCAGTTCAAATGGGTAACATAATGTGCTTCCGACTGTACGGGGCTTATTCTCCCTCATCAGTTAAAAATCCACCGCCTGCACCTGAGTCCGCCATTTTAATTAGACAAGCTCATCTTGGTCATGTTTTTAAATGGTTCTATCTTCAATCGGGGTGAACCGATTTGGATGTGGTTGGATTGGATTGGAATAGAGCTAGTTCTGCCCGGAAAATAGCAAGGCTCTTTGTGTAAGTACTTGTGTAGAGTATCACCAGAAAATATGAGTATGTATGTTTAACCTAAGCAGGCCTGTGTATCTCCCCGCGTAGGTAGGAAAACGTACCTACGCGCCACGACCCTTTGTAAGAGGCTAAAACAAGTTGCGTGTCGCTTCCGGCCAGCGACACGCTCGCGCTTTTTATTCACCGGCGGCCGCGCAGCTACGTTGCTGGCTGGACGAGCATGAATCCTGGAAGGAGGCGCTAGATGGCGTTAGTAGCTTCTTGTAGCAGTCAACCCTATCGCGTCACGTGATATTACGTCACTGAATAGGTTTAGTGTATTATGAATCATAATCCAGAGTTAAGAGAGTGAAATTATCTTGCAATGTATTTCTGTAGGTGTCTACACGACAATGTGCTCGAGGCTAAGGCGAACTAAATTACACCATATCGTTGACAACATTGAGTAGACATTTCTTTGAATTTCATTGCAAAGTCAAACTTCTGTACGGAGTAATAGTACTTATTCTGTGACCTAAGTACTGCTCAAAAAGGCTGAGGAAAGGTATTATTGTAAATTGCACTGCGCCCATCAATTTTAAACACTTTAAGGAACAGTTACTTCCTCATTGTTAACGGAAACTTAACACAAAAGTTTGCATACAACCCAAGTTGACGACCACTTGGTTTAGTGGTTCGCGCACCGGACTACAAAACCAGAGGTTGCGGGTTCGAATCCCGGAAGGGACAAATGTCTGCGTGATGAGCACGAGCATTTGTACCTAAGTCATGACATGATGTAATAAACGTATATAAGTATGTCTATCCGTTATCCTAGTCGCCATAGCACAAGCTCACGCTTAGTTTGGGGCTAGGTGATTGGTGTTTGTTGAAACAGTTTATTTATTTATTTAAGTACATTCAGTGGACAATGTAGAGTCAAGTTTGAGTAAAAATACCATTAGTAGAATCAGGTAGTTTTAAATTAATTATCGGAACGTTGTTAACAAGTAAATTATAATCTTACCTATAATAAAGTATTTAGCACTCAATACAAGATAACAATTGTAAGAACAGAAAATAATAGTCTTCGCCAACCCATCACGCCAGGAGATGTGCTAACATCCTAATTACTATTGTCTTCAACAAAAATGGATCTTCATTTTTCCATTGAATCCCTTTAATTGATCCTAACTAATTAACGTAATCGACTTCATAACCGAACAACAAAGAACTTTCGTAACAAAGCCTTAAAACAATAGGAGCGAGAAAAACCGGGTTTTCTCTATTGTTCCGCCGAAAATTTACGTTTAAAAACAACGTAAATACCTAAGCAGGATCCGTATCTATCCTATTTAGATACTAATCTAAACGAAAAAGCAAAAGCAATTCAAAATAGGCAACAAGCTAACAGAAGGGACGGGCGCGTAATTGGCCATTTATCAAAGAAGGGGTTAGGGCCCTGCCTACGCACACAGCCGCACAAACAACGGAATTAAGACCGCACAGAGATCGTTGTGCAAAAATGTTCGAAAAAACATGTAATTAGAGATGAGCTTATGTATAAGCAACTATTTGGATGGCTGCATGGACAATGTAACGGTGAATTTTGGTTCCAAAATTAAATTTGTGACTTGAATTTTTGAAGATTGTTCCAAAATCAAATGTAGACTTCTGCAATCACACAGAATTATGAACGATTTTCAAAATTGATTTGTTTTTTTTTTTTTTTATGATATAGTTAGGTTTGTTTTATGTTTTGTTGTTTATGTTGCCTGAAGATAAATTATTTCATTTATTAATTTAAACGCCTTATTTCTAACAGGATTCTTTAAGATCTGCTCAAATTCTAATTCTAATCTTTTAAAGTCTAGAATATAAATTGACTATATTTACCACTATTACTCAATACGGAGGAAGACCGCTAAAATAAACAAAAATGTGCCCCGTTTGCATTTTTGTGGTTCTAACGCTAACTCGCTTTACTGAAACGATTTAGATGTAGATAAGCGGACCGAATGTCGCCATGTTTACCTTCGGCGTAATAATCCAGCGTTTGGAAACGCAGAAATAAACTACACCAGGCCCTAATTAGAACCGTAACTCAACCGGGAACGGAAAATTAATCTCATAACCAATACAAACGAAATTTCGCAAAGTAATCCGCGCCTAAACACACAGGTGGACTCCAGACCCCCATAAACCTGATTAAGCTCCGCTTTTAAATTCGGGTAATGAAACTTTCTTATCAGCCGCCTCCTTGTTTTGAATTACGAATATTTACGAACGCTCCCCTACCACCTACGACTTCTAATCGCCTGGTACTCCCGATTATCTCGCCACCTTATTCACCTTTTATACCGCAATTACTATAACCGGATTTGCTCGCCAAATGAATATACCACGGACATGTAAACAAAATAATAGACAATCTGTCACCCTCCGCGTGATTGTGAAAGGGTAAATCCGTCTCTGCCAATCCACCCGTGTATAATTTAAGCCTTTGTCTATGGCGTCGTGATCGGAAAAGTTAACTTGTAATCTCTATGGTTACGCCGCTCCGTTCATAACGGGGGAAATAAATAATGCCAGTGTTTATAAGCGAATAATTATTAAGAATTGCTGGACCATTCCGGGGCCGTGTTACACCGCTTACGTTTAGGCGTAATAAAATAATCGTTACTTAGCATATTAATAAGGTAATAAAACGCGTACGCCCTAATTAAAATAGACGTTTATTGCGATACTGGACGCTGGCAACACTTGCACTACAAGTCGTTAACAAAAAACGCCGGTAATTAAGAGCGTTTTGACGCCTCCGTCAGTTAATAACTCGCGTCTTCAACTGGAATAACGAGATATGAGATAAAGCAAAAACATCACGTGGCTAATGGCGCCGCGTCGTTATATTCTAAGAAAATGATAAGCGACATCGGCGAGACAAAACCAAAATGGCGAAGGCTCTGTCACGCGGCGTCACTATGCAAATACGTCTTAATTGCTGTGCGTATCTTAACTACGATCTAGCGGGCGTTTAGCTGCATTTCTTTCGAAACAATTGTGGTAATGGGCGGGGCAATAATTTAGAGTGTAAGCGGGCTTGTCACGGGAGACGTCATAATGCCGTTCGGATTTGTTTCGCGCAAGTTTGCTGAACTCGGCCTCAGCTGGGCCCGCAGTCATACGTAGGCATTAGAGGAGCTCAAATTAATACAGCGCAGCTCCGGACACCTGCGCCCTGTTTCTTTCCAGCGAAATTAACCGGCTACCCAACAATGGAGCCGGAGAAACTTTTGCACTGTTATTTTTTCCACCGACTGCGGCTATATTTCAAACTGTCATACTTAATCTTTTTATCAAAGTTTGTTAAATGCCGCAAGAAGTGCACCCGTCCGCGCCCCTCTAATTGCGTTTAGAGTTTGAGCGGGGTTTTATTATGGAATTAGCGAGTTTGATGCTGTTATCCTTCTTGCCTTTTCGATTATTTTAGTTAAGCACTCTGCAAATTATGTGTTAGTATTACCAAACAATGCGAAAGAATGTTTAAAGCACAGAATTCCCAGCTAAACGCCTAGGTGAATTAAAATCCCGAAAACACCAGAAAAGCTCACTAATTAAAATCCAACTGTTGTTTATTCAACGCAATTCGCAATACCAGGAGAGCAGCGGGGCCTAGGAGCGAATAATTTATATTTAATTTAAACAAGACGACATTGGTATTCGGAATACGAGTGCGTAATTAAAATTCCCGCCGCGGTGGCGCTGCCCCCCGCCCCCCGCTTGCGACAGTTTTCGCGCCAATTTCAACGCGACCGGAAATTAATTGTGACAGCAAGACGCGCGGTCACATCCGCCCGCGTTCCGTTACAAGCAATCGCGATTCGGCCAGCGCCCATTAATCCACAATAACGTTCCGCCACCACCCGATGCGTCGCGTCGAATGATAAACTTGTCTTATGCACACGTTTCACTATTTATGCACAGTTAATTGACTCGATATAAATATTTGCCTAATGTAATTGATTATCGTATAAAAATTATCATAATTGCACATTTATTGGATATAAATGAATTGACACGTTGGATTGTGTGACGTGAATAGCTAACAAACAGGCAAAGAGAATGCCACCAAAACAATTCTTTTTATTCCTAAAAATATCCGGTTCCTTGTCTGACTGATTTATACGCAGCGATTATTTAAATGCCATCACTTGTCACAGAACTGGTTGGCCATCGATGTAATCAATAAAAAAACGGACATCATCGTCGTTAAAATGTTATAAAACGGTAAAACAATTAATAAGTGTCAAGCTTAACATTTCATTAAACGATAAAATCGAATTTTAGAGCGTTTACTAATATAGTAGTATCAGAATGAGCATTCGGAACGATGCTTAGTTTCTCAGCCATTTGCATATTAAATTACGAGAAGGTAGTACAAGAAAAATATTTTGAAAATCAAATTAGAAAACGCCATCACCATTAATTTAAAAAAAATATGCATAATTTTTGGGAGTTAACGAGTCAGAGTTCGAAATTTCGAAATCGGAATTGCAGATGGGTCGGCGTTGGTCGGCGTGATGTTGAGTTCATATTTTTTTTCATTTCGCTATTGCGGATTTCACGCTGGCCAGTAACAATTGTCCGATCTCCGGCGGCATCTCCGCGAGACACATTCGTTACGTGGTAAGGGCCTCTAATGGCCTCGCCCAACCCGAGCGGGCCCTTAAAATTTTAACCATCCTTTTATTTATGTTCGCTTTTGTCTCTGCGATACAGCTATCGAGCCGGGAAATCTATTCGTTATGATTTCATGCCCGCTGCCAGCGAGAATAGAGTAGTTAGACAAATTCCCGTTCGGAGCGTATGGTAATTTCTTTGGTGGCATTTGTCTCTGTACGATAGATAATAAAATCATCAATATCCCCGATAGTGAAAGTCAGTGGGGCTTTTTATTCAAATGTTTGTTACTCAACTTGCTTTAGAGTGGTGAATCGATATGTTGATACGATTCACACATTTATCAAATCGTTCAATTATGTGTAAGTATGAAAATGACGCCACAAGATCGTGAGCACAAAACCCAATGAATCTTAGTCTATGGCTTAGCCAAGCTTATTTTTTAATTTGCAATAATCCTAAAATTCAAATTTTGGGAAGGAAGGTAGAGTCAGCTCTTCATTTCCCTAACTTAATCCTTTCAAATCCATTCAATAAATCTTATACTCATTTAAAAGCTTAATTGCTGGATGATTTATGTTGACGACATGCGATGCGCTATCGCCGCATCTCTGGCAATAAACTCATTAGCCAGCTTGTCCACTAAGGATTTTATTCCGTCAACAATAAGAATTTGTATTATAACAAACCACAAATACCGACTAATTTAATAAAATAAAATTCAGTTCAGCAAGACAGAAGGTAATTAATTCCTAAATAGTTAATTAAATCATAATTTATAAAATAGTTTTTACTCTTAAGTTGCAATACGAGTATAAGAATGTTATTGTTAAATTGTAATTAATTAAATGTCTACATAAAAAATAATAAACAAAAAAGTCAGAAGAAGTCAGATTGGTCATCAGTGCTGGAGGAAGACACGCTATGAGCAGAATCCACGTTCTGCAGATATCAACGGAAGCTTTGAGTACAAAACTTTGTCATTGCTTGTGTTAGCTGAAATAGTCATTCATCCCAAGTGCCAATTTCCAAAACCCTAACGCAAATACACCTTAATACGTAAAATGCAATGTAAATACTGTTAAAAGTGTCCATTTGTCACGCCAAAAATTGTGCAAAAGCTATTTTATCAAGAGCGCGCTAAACGGCGTTGTAGGTTATTTCAGCAGGTGCGTCCACTATCGCCGTCCATTAAAATAATGCATCAAAATGGCGTAGATGGCTCGCAGCGCCGATCGATGTTTGTCTTTGTCTTTGCCTCATGGATGTAAAATGCTGTAGATACTTTCAGGGGTAGATTCTCTCTTTCATTATTTTTTTCTCAGTCTAATTATTTCTTATTAAGAGCCACTGCCTCGTTGGTCTAGTGGTCAGCACAATGGATATACATATCCACGAGCCACTGCCTCGTTGGTCTAGGGGTACTATCCACGAGGTCCCGGGTTAGAATCCCAGCTCGGGCCGAAAAGTGTTGGGCTTTTCGGTCTTGAAATAACTCAGACACAGCTCCGGAGTCAGGAAGTTGGTGGTGTTAACACCCCTGTGTTAACACCACCAACTTCCACTACTTGAAATTCGGCTAGGAGGACATTATTATGAGGAGCCAATCGTGTTCTACTGTAGAGCAAAAGCTTCCCTACCCTTTTTACACTCTCCACGACTTTGCGCAACTGCTTTCTAGTCTTTTTTGTGTAATATTTACTAAAAAGACTCATCAAAATAAAGTTCCCGCCAAAAACGTCACCACTTGTCAGTTCAGCAGCCCCACTCTGTGATTCGATGTCCATACCTTCCGCTCTTGTCATCCCACTCACTCGCATTGTCATACTCGCGTAAGTGACAGGGACAGCCAGCGTCGAAAACGTTGATGTCGCCATGCACAGTAAAGCCTCAGGTGCTTAGATTCTGACCCGGCGTCATTAATGTGACAAATGGCCGGCAACGGGATTCGGCCACGCGACACCGCGTCTCTAGCGGGCGCGCTTTCTTTGACAATTTATTTTTTAAACGCGCCACTTTGACAGGCACAGGCGTATCCGAGTAGGATGCCCTGGCGATAAAAATAAGATCAGAATTTGACTATAAGTATTGTAGCTATTTAAGTTTTGCTACCAAAGAGAATTAAGTCTAAGGCTAGAAATAGGTGTAATAATGGTGAATCGATGTCTGAATGATGATGATGACAACACTTGACCAACGAAAAATGAGCAATAGGATTCTTAACAATGAATGACATGTACAGACACAGAAAAATACCCTCTCACAAAAGTCTCCAGAATAGGTGCTTTTTGTAAGGCATAGATTTTGAAATCCAAACCATTAGAATTTGACGAAGGAGTATTTGGTCTGACGCATTTATTTATACATTTAACCGATTGTTTGATTCCCTGATGCATTGTTTGCGTTCAAATACTCGATATTGACGCGGCAGACGTGCGTAAACAAACTGGATGCTTTCACTTGTATTTATTGTTATTGCAACTGTTTATACAAAGTATTTGAACGGATCTCCAACCAACAAAAGGCAGAAGTGGTATTTTTGGAAGCACGTCAACAGTAGGAAGACGTTCCAAATATTATTCGTTAAAATTACTACAGATCTTTAATTTTCCCTTCCTATTGAACTGAATGATGGTAAATAAATAAGTTTTTTGTTTTACTTACACAGTAGTTTAGCTAATTTTAGAATTTATCAGAAATGCCAAGTGCTGGTTTAGACTTACTCTTTTCCTAAGAACCCACAGAAATACCATTGCTTCGAAGTATTGACAGCAAAACAATTAGCAGATCTGCAATTAGTGACTAGTAAATACCAGGGTTACATAAGACACCCGTATGTGAAACGAGCGTCACCAGCGCCATCCATCAACGCTAAATTAGTTCGCACGCCCGCCGCAGCGGCCGCACGGCGCCGCTGTCGCACTCATTAGCGGTCACCGTTGCGAACTCATTGCGTCCTGGGGCCCAAGTCTGCTAAATTCCGTAAGCAAAATTGTTCGAGAATCGTAATGGAATAGATTGATTTTGACATTTGGCCCACTCATCATCATAAATTTAAGAGTTATATTAGGTTCTAGTCGGTGGAGTAACCGCTATTTCTCTCTTTTGTTTGCCTGTGCTTTGATTTCCTGGGGCCCAATTCACGCGCCTTCGATATTATATCTCATACGATATTTATCGAAAAAACATGGCGGATATCACAAAATTGGGATGTTACGTATTCTCGAAGTATGAAAAAGTCGAATATTTATCACATTTTGTGATATTCGGCTTTTTTTTTCGATAAATATCGTATGTGATATAATATCGAAGGCGCGAGAATTGGGCCCCTGGTACGACATGACGTTAATTTTACACCCATACTAGACCGTCAACATTAATTTTCCTATTTAATTACGATTCTATTACAATTTTCCTTGCGGAATTTAGCAGACTCCTGCCAGGCTGGTATGAGCCAGGCTGTTCAAGTTGGTAAAGTGGGCATATTAGTCCAAGATCAAAATAGGAATTGGAATTTGCCACATTTAAGAAAACTTTTTTTAAGACGAAATCCGATTAAATATTTCAACTAAAGTTCTAAAGCAGGTAATACAAATAATCCAAATAATAATAATAATCCAAATAATAATAATAATCCAAATACGCTAAAACCGTGTGGCTTAATTACTTCCAATTTCGGAAAAACCTTCTGTATTCCTAAAGTAAGTAGATTCCTACTGTAACGCCCACTTGCGCACGTCCGGATTAGCTATTCTGGACTTTATCAAGGCCTATTATCTGAGTTGAAAGCCCACTTGCACAAGTCTGGATTAGCTAATCAAAACTGGCGCAAGGGGGCCTAAGTATTGCATTTTTAATTTTATTGGTCGTTATGAAAATACTAAGAGTCAACTCCAACAAAAAGCTGCAACATTGAGCTTTTACCTTAAGCCTTTACCAGATTATATGACCCGACGCCTACGCACCGCAGTGGTGATACCGTCAAACTCTCTCTCTCTCTCAGTATTTGCTTAGCAGAATCTATTGATCATTATCACACGAAATTTAATATCGCTGTCAACGTTTAGACACACTTGCGCACATAAATAAGGGCATTCGCACCTCCCATCAACCCTTTGGCTTCGACCATATTTAATAGGGAATAAATTCGGGTCGGCAATCAGCACAACATGGCGCGGGTCGACCTATTATCGCAATTGCATGTTATCCGCGACCCTGTCTTGGGGTTGGGCCATGGAACCAGCGGGCAGATTGAAGATGCAGCAATGCTACATGATTAAGAGATAGTACTTATACTCTTTTTAGATTAGTGAAATAACAAGAAAAGACGGAGAGAACCGACCAAAATGATAAAGCTTGGCGAAAATAGAGATAAGTTAGGTGATACCAAATTACAAGCAAAAGCTTTTCCTTGTAAAAAAATATAGGTTTTATAAAGAGCATGGTGGTTTGTTATAAATCGAAACACGTCAGCGATTACAGGAGCTATAAACTAAATGACATGACACATACCCTTAGTTCCCGCAAGCTAGGAGCTAGCTACCCTAGATTCTGACTAAGAACTGCAGTGGTGGAAAGTGCGTCCCTAGCCCGCTCCCGCTCATAACCCCGCTCGTCCATGTCCCCTCTCGCTTATCACCGCCGCTGTTCTCCTGACCCCACAGCCTAAGGTTCGACACCATCTGCGTTAAGATATTTACTGCCGATTTATGCTCTGCGCAATTAGCACCGCGCACTTTACCGTTCATTTGTACCTAGGCGTCAGATTACCCTAATTAGGTTTGTTGGTATTAATTTTGGTGACAGTTGAATAAACCGCGTGATATATGATGGAAACTCTCTACGGTCATGTCGGACTGCCGTCTCACCGAATTATGAGAGTAAAGGAATAGAGAGTGCACCTGTGTATTGCGCACACACTTGTGCACTAAAATATGTCCCGCGCAGTTGGCTAATCTTTGTTGAGATAGGCCGCCGTAGTCGAAATTTAGCTAGGAGAACATTATTATTATTATATGATGGAAATGTGATAGAGGAAAGAGCCTATAGACTACAGGCTTTTATTTTAGGATTTTGAATGGACCTAGCAGATAGCAATCGATAAAGATTTTTTCGTTAGTAGTTTCAATAATGAGTGATCGAAAATATTGCATAGAAGAGATCAACAAACTGCGCTGACCCAAACCAAATATATTGAGAATACGACAGTGCAAGCAAATGTTTTGAAACTCATACGATAAAGTATTGAGATTCAGGCATTACTAAGAAAAGGAAAAAAACAAAAGCACTCACTGAAAGTTGGTACCGATTTAAAACTGTGCATTCCCGAACGAATAAAATGTAACCCTTTGAGGATCGGAAGACCACTGGCGGTCTCATAACAGTTGATTTTCTATTGTGTTTCGAAACAGGATCTTTGAAGTATTTAGAAAGGCAGCCCATGTGTCGCGGCGTCCAGCCTTTATGGTAAGACTGGCATGACACTAAACATCACATACAGACAGACATACATAAGAGGACTTTTGTTATAGAATTGACTGACAGGGACAACACAGGACATCAACGGACATTGTTATTATAGTATATTTCGTGTAAATAATCTGCCTGCTTGACCTCAGACAGTCTTTTCTTGAACAGACCGTTCACCATAAAAACAAGTTTATTTTCTTTTATAATCAGCACCTTTAATCAGCACATTCCTAAAACATCTCCTGCTCGCAATTCGTCACAAGTCGCCTTTATTGTTTTCACCCTGTATATTGCTAGTCGGCAATTACTTGCAACATGTGTTGCCGTGTCATTTCCATCACGGGGGTCACGAATATTATGACGTGTTATTTTGATTAAAACTGCTCCCACGAAAATAGCAATGGAGTATTTAGAAATGTTGTAATAATAATGTCCTCTTAGCCGAATTTCGACTACAGCGGCCTATCTCAACAGAGATTAGCCCCAACTGCGCGGGTCATATTATAGTGCACAAGTGTGTACGCAGTACACAGGTGCACTCTCTTTTCCTTCACTCTCATAATTCGGTGAGACGGCAGTCAGAAATGTTGTAACTTACCTACTAATGATAGAGCTAGATAGAGAGATAGCTCTTTATTGCACACCCTTAAAGAAATGACGAGGTAGTTTACACAGAAAGATAATTTAGTAAGGAAGATACTTAATTATATTAACTGAGTTAATGTTAAGCTAATTTATACTTTTATTAACTTGGTTTTAAATACTGAATGCTATGCAATGCAAATGCCTAAGCATGATCGTGGTCTAGTGCTGTAGAATAGATAAGGTCAGGACTAAATGAATTACAAAAGTATGAAGAAGTTAAAGACATAGCTAAAAATCTTCTTTTGCCCTTAGGGCTATAACAAACTTGAAGTTGTAATGACTTTTCCGATAGGTGTCGTTAGCGCGCATTAATTCTTAAAGCACCTACTTACAAGTCCTTAGCCCCAACAGTCAAGTGCATTCCCCGCCCTCAAATAATAAGAATGAAGTAAATCCATCGGCATCGGTCCAGCAATTAGCGCGCATGTGTTGCGCAAGTCACGGGTCGCGATATATTGCGACAATCACGCACTGGACGGGTCTAATACGTAGACCGGGGAAAACAGACAACCCAGTTCTGGTAGAATTAGAAAAAAACTGACAAATTACTTATTAGAATATTTCTAGCTTCAGTAAAATTGCTAATAGGCTATATAAAATCTAATTGATAGAATCAGGCGTTACTTTGCGGAAATCTATTATTAAATAGAAAAATTTTAATTATTGTGCTTTACCTTTTTAAGATCGCTAAGAATTTTGCTTTAAATTTTGCTTTCTGTCTATGATACTACTAATACACAACGCGGTAACGGTTAGTGTGGTTTGATGCCGTTGTCTGCACCGGCGTCGCTTAGTGGAAATTTAAAGCATTTTTTATTTATTTATGTAAAATTTTATAGACTCGGACTTTATAACATTTTTTACTGGTTAAAATACTACAGTCGCCAGCACCAAACTCTACATTTACATTGCAAAATCGGACTGGCGTAGTACAACGCCCTAACGATACACGATAGACTATTGGACTCAAAACTCATTTTAGAAATTGAAATATCAGGGATTGAAAGCAATAAATGAATATAAAAAAGATAAGAGTTTCAAGGCATGAATAGACACTTGCTGAATTTCACAAGGCTGTTTTTTAATGTACACAAAACTTTTGTGATTAAACATTTTTAAATCGCAAGGAATAAATTTAAAATCCGTAAAAGAACTGCATATCAAGTTATAAATGTCAAGGGTCAAGCGTAGGTATCATTAGTGTATTATTTGAAATGAAATGAAATGATTATTTATTCGTCATCATAGGTATTAAAGCTAGTTGTTACATTTAGAGTGTTTCACTATGATCACCTTAAAACCTTATTTTAGGGCGTATTTTTTCCAATGTGCTGGCTGTTTAGTCTCACCTGCATCCAGGATTAGGTCTGCGCCTTAAAATGAGGCATTTCCCTCTAGTGTTATTCGCGGGATTCGGGAGATTAATCACTCGCGACAATTGAAACGGAACCCTAATTCTATTGACGTCACAGTACTGCCAGTATTGTGATGCAGAGGAAAAGAAATTGGGGAAAAAATATTTTTTGGGACTTGTTTGCGTCGGTGGTTGGTAACTACCGATATTTTGAACGTAAGCTTTTCATTTGTAAAATGGAAAAAATAACGAATTAGAATAAGCTAGCAGTGGGAAGCCTTATCCTAAGAAAAGATGATATTATAATTTCAAGTTAATTTCTTGAGATAGAGAGAAATAGATGTGTCAGTTGTGCCATGTTTGGATTTAGATTTTGTAATGCCCTATCCTAGGGTATTATTTCATATAAATCTATTCAAACTTAAAAAAACACTATTTCAACCTCTGACCTCTTTGTGGCTGTCGAGAAAAAAAAATGTTTTGTTTTTTTTTACTATCAAAAACCGGTAGAGACCGCGAAGCATACAGCCGAGTCAAATAACAATAAGAGTATTTTTGTCAATTTTTTTCTTGGACTGCTTGTGCTCTAAAATAAGATATTTTATTTTTCTCAGGCTCTACCCACACACTTCCTGTCCTCAATCCCTCATCCTCAGTCCATAATCGCCATAACCTCTGGTCGGTGATCCTGCCCGCTCGCAGCGCCACCTACGGCTCATTTGAGACAGTTTGTATGCGCGTCGCCGCGCGGATTCCGAAAAATATTTATTGTACTACCCTCGGATTAGACGAATTTGCTACGTGACGATCGCCGCTTTTGTTTTGATATTGACCGTGTATGGCTATTGACTGGCTTGTGAGAACAAGGAACCGATGTTCTGAAAATAATGTATACTTCAACATACTTTTTTGTCCAGTTTTTTTACTCTTAGATCAACAGCTGGAGGACATTTTTAAGTCCACTTTGAAAACATTTATCTAATCATTCGTATTACATTGTCGCTGAAACTTCAGTGTTATAAATTCTCATCTGTAGAATGGATAACGGTCACTTGAAATGACACTTTCATTAGTCATCACCTGTAGTTAGTAATCATCACCTGTTCCGTTACCATGAGTTTACGGTGGTTTTACTCGCTAGCGACGACGTAAAAAAAGTGTATGGAAAATTTTAGTTCTCCAAGTAACCGCTAGAGGCGCCGTGCAATTTTGTGTATCATGTATTGAACATGACTCAACTTCTGTGCCATGTTCAGGTGATGATTTTGTAGGGCGTAGTTAATCCTATTATAATTTATCTAACTCTAAAGGAGATAATATGAAAAAAACTGATTGCATGTGACGCTGTTTACGATACCAATACCTAAAAACTAGTACATATAGAGTTGATGATTTCATAGTTATCATTAATGGTAACTTTAGGACCGTCTAAACCCTTTTCAGAACCCCAAGAACTTCTAATATAAATGCAATTTAAAGATTGTTTATCTTCCCGTGGGAAAGCCGGGATAAACTCTGGAATTCGATTCGACGATCAATCACCAGGAGCGCATAGGTACCGAGCTGGCCACTGGCTTTGCAGCTCAGATATTCACCCTTCGACAAATCGCGAAAAGCCGCAAATCTTCGGAGATACACCCGAAATTATACGATTGTAAGGTTTGTGCGGAATCCTTTGAGCATATTATTTTGGAATCGATAGGTTCATACATCATCGTGGTCTATAGTAATATTGTAAAAGGTTTGAGGTAAGATTTTACTTTGGATTAAATTCTTAGATTTCCATGCTTCTTTGAAGAGAGACGATAATAAAGCCTTTCATTTTGATTCAGTCATGTTAAACGCCTAATAACTTTGAAAGCCTATTAGTTTTTCTTAATGAAAAACTTTAGAAAGTAGGTTTTCTTACTATCATTGCTCAGGGAGTCTGATTTGTGCTTACCGATCAAGCTCAATTTCATTTAAAATCAATCGTGCAAAACTGCGGGATCAGATCCACAATCAAACCATCCCGGCCGCGCATTGATCAATTCGACCAACACATTTGTCGCGCACCGCAAACTGCCGACAGGAAAAACAAGTTACTAATAATGAATTATACCACGGCCCAACGTTGCCGTTTCGTGCCTAACTGTATTTTGCCTTTCGTTCGCCGAGCGTCAGATTTGTTCACCATTTTATTTCTGTATGTAGATTTTTCGTACCCCAATATCTTTCTGTGTTCGGTACCATCGGGGCGATCTCTCTGCTATATTTGTGCGCCGTTATTAATGTAAATAACGTTAAATTTTTGAAAAGTTATCGAGTATCGAACGACGTGGCAGTAAGAAAGTCATTTTATTGACGCTCGATATAAATGTGAAAACGATTTTTGACAATGAATACATTCCGTTTCGAATGCGACGTCGAAAATTAACTCTACTGACAATTGCTCCATTCTTTCAGTTGAAGCGATTTTCAGACACGTTTTCTTCTAGAGAATTAAGCGTGGAAAACTGGTGGTGACCATAATTTAGTTCTGTTAATGCACTTTTGTTAGTTCTTATTTAATGCAAATCCTGCTTCTTCAGAAATTAAGTAAAACCAGTAAATTATACGTAGACATCTCTTGAAGCAAGGGTTTCCATATCGCAGTCGATATATCTTAGGTGTGGGCACCAAGAGCGCACCCTCGCGGAGGAGGGAGTGACCGTGGGCTATCTGCGCGGCTTTATGAAAACTAATGCCTTCATTTGGCCGGCACCGGCGATAAGCTATGTCGCCCTGGTACCTCGGGATTACAATTTCGGGATCCGCCCGGTTCCGTTCTGCTCCCGATAAAAGTTTAGGGACTGTCCGTGTTTGTAATTTAAATTAGAAATTAAGCGTTTCGAAAATAAACCTTTAATGGGCTATCGTGTGGTCTCGTACGAATATTTCCGCTTAGAATTTATTTGAAGCCATTCTTCTTTTATTTAAATACACTTCTCACCTTCCCCATAATCTTCGGATTAATAACAGATTTTCCTTATGCAGAAAATACGCGGTTAATTTTCCATTTAACGTAATTCATCTTAACTTGTCCAAAATTAAGAAAAATTAACCCTCCTCAAGAAAGATTTGCCCGAAAAAGTATTAACAAACACGGGTGAGTTGCAGCGATCCAGCAAATTAAGGCTTAATTAGGGAAAAACGTAAATTACGGCCCACCTGCCACCTGGCGGCCGAAGTGTGCAACTAATAAATTGTGCTATTGGGGTGCGGTGCGTTGTTTACACACTTGCGCGCACTGTTACCGCCGTTCGGGGGTTAGTAAGACGTGAAAAAGAAAACTAGCAAGCTTGCTTTTAATCTTACACAGAAAATAACGAGTTGGTTTTAGGTTAATCTCGGCTTACGTTTTTATTCGAGAGAGTAGGTTAGTTAGTAAGAGTTTCTTGCTAATTGCGTCCTTTAAAAAGTAATTAAGGAGAGAGAATAATAACACTTTTTATTTGTAAACATAAAAAACGAATCATCATATCAGCCTATTGCAGTCCACTGCTGGATATAGGCCTCTCCAAGACACGGCAACAACTTTCACGGTCCTCCGCTTCTCGCATCCAACCACCACCGGCCACCTTCCTCAGGTCGTCGGTCCATCTAGCAGAGGGGCGTTCAACACTACGTTTCCCGAGACGTGGTGGTGGACGTGACTCTATTCGAGAAGCTTCCTACTCCAACGCCTGTCGGTTCACTGCCACTTCAGCTTACTGCACCTCTGAACGATATCTATGACTTTCGTCTTTTGGCGGATGATCTCGTTCTGGATTCTATCCCTTAGCGAGACGAAAAAACGAATGCTCGATCCCAATTCCCAAAATGAAATGTAAAAAACTCGTTTTGAATAAAGCATTTCTGTTTGTATTTATGTTTAGGATCTTTCGCGCGTAATTTAAAGTTAACATTCGCCATGATTGTAACAAATGGCACTCAAAAATAATTCAGAAGTTTGACAATAAAGTTAAATTAACTCTGCAAGCGATACACGGGACAATAACACCGACGACATACTTGCGCAACGTTTAATCAAACGCGTGGTTCTGCCCGGACGCCCGATAAATTGTTTTAATGAACTAGATTCCTTGGCATCAGAAGTTTTCATCTACCCCGAATTACAGTAGCAAATGATTCCTTGAATTCTTAAGGGATGAAATACCGTCTCCCCGCCAGACATTCCAGCGAGTCGTTATTTAATTTGCTTGAACGTAATTAAAATCCAAAAACTTCAGGTCTAAATTAAATTTTATTCGCTCACCTTATTCTTGGGCTGTAGAGTCGAGTTTCGCGCGCGCACGTAGGGCCGATCCCTATTTTGCTGGGAGACGTGTCGTAGGAACTAAATGGGCTTTTTAACTTTTCCTATTTAGGGAAAGTTGGTATCACACAATAATAATAAGGACTATCGGGGTATCAAGAGGCCGTGTTATTACGTCCCGCATTAGCCGAAGAGACTGGCCTCGGACGTGATGCAATTATTACTGCGAATCGTTTATGACTGATGGCAATGCTATTATTAAGTTGGATTTTATTTGAGATTGAATCATCGCACAACAATAATATTCTCCTACGATTTTTTTTGGCTACGGCCAATCCCATGATAGATGTTGTACATTCGTCACCAACAAAATAAGTAATGTGTAAATTCGTCATTTCTCATTTTTGGAGAAAAATAAACCAGGTACGCATGAGATATTAAAGTGCATATGCGTGTGTGCAATACACGGGTGCACTTTCTGTTCATTCAGCAATTATAAGGACGCCTTTTGTCCGTACTGAGTTTAATATGCTGATGGCAAAATTGTTGGTTTCTTCTTAGCCAGAATCTACAAAAAGAAAATTACTCGCTGTCTCGAAGAAAATCACGGATAGTACTGTCAAATACCTTGTGTATTTGACAGTACTATACCAGACAGTAATACTGAGAAATTATTTAACAACCAAACTGTTTATGTTTGCTACAGGTCAAAATTGATATTTTAGTTAGGTTTAAATCGTGACACACTATCATATACCTAGTTTAAACTAACTAAAATAATATTACTGTCTAAGCCACGTGTGGCTTAGTCTAGAATCAAGAGCAAACCCATTTCAAATAAAAAAAAACACAAAAAAACTTCAAATAACTCGCAGCGTTCTTTCTCCAGCTATTGTCTTCTAGACAATTCCCAATCCCGAAAGCAAAACAATCTATTCCTCCGAACAAATTCTAACAAGAAAGCTAATAAATTCACGCGAAATACGAATATGGTCAAAAGTCGGTCGTGTCCGCTGTGTTAACCTGCGCAGGAGTGCGGCCCGTGAGGCCACGCGCCATATTTGTCGCGGCGTATCGCGTTACACATCTTGAGCTAACTGGGGCTGGCTTGGTGAGGGTATACTTGTATTTTGTGAGCGGTAATTTGCTAATTTGGTAGTCATTTTCGATTAAAAAGCTGTAAGTATTTAAAAAAATATATTTTACAGATGATTAAGTCGGCAGGTTACCTACCTACCCTACGGATACCTACTACCTAACCTATTTGGACATATCCACAAATACCACATTTCTTCAGACTGCAAATCACAAAATTCAGCAAGCATTTTCAGAGAACAAAATATTTTGCATACTTATACTTTAACAAAAATCATTAGGTTTAATCAGGGTTTAATGAGTTATTGAGATTATGTAAAGTTAGGTATGTTTTGAATTACCTGTGATATTTTTGGTTAAAGCAATTTCGTTTCAAGTTTTATAGCGAAGGGTCGGTACCGAATGCAACCACAAGATGTTCGATGAATTTTGAGATGCAAAAGACAATTGTCTTTAGTATGCTTTTATAAAATAGCGGACAGCTCTTCCACTGAGGTCACTTTTGGAACCGAATGTATTCTCTTTCATTATTACAACAACCCATAAAATTAGTCAAGTCGCCATTCTGTTTCGAGTCCATTGAATTAACAGACAGCAAGCAACAACAAAGGGAGTCTTGTACTCGCAACACGACTAATGCTTAAATCTCATTACAATCGACAAATCTGCATACGGAACCCATTTATCACTGCACATATGCATTTTTAGGGTTCCAAATGCACACAATGCAGTAGCAGGGTTAGTATTTGACACCGCGTCAACCCTTCTCTTGCCGGCGGCAAATTAACAAATCCAAATCTCCTTTTATGATTTATGAGACCCTGGTATCGGGGTCGGCCATTAAGCCAGATATAAAATAACATTTATACAAATGTAAATTTCTTTGATGCGTTGTCTCTGCCAAAGTTTAATAATAATACTGTTGCGTTATTAAAATTGTACGTTTTTGTTTGTTTGGAATGTTTAATAGACGCAGATGTGTTTTGTTTTATGTATTTCATTTTGGCTCCGTGAAATGAAAATGTTGCGCGTTATTTATACGATATCAGTTCGCAGAAATCGTCGATGCTCTTTATTTTCTTTGGAGAGATCAAAACAAAAGGAATACAAAGGCATTCTTAAATCATAACTTCTACATTAATCCTCATTAATATAATAACTAAATATATAAAAACTAAAACTGACTTATTGACTGACTAACAAACTGCTGGGAGCAGAAACTTGAAATTTTGCACCATGCTTCCTTTTTATAGTATAGGTGAGCTCTAAGAAAGGATTTTAGGAAATTCGTCCCATAAGAGAGTGAAAAGGGTAGAAGTTTGTATGGGACGTCGTAGGCAACTGCTAGTTTTCATATAATTTAAAAGACACATACTTTCTTTCTTTCAAAGTTGTAGCTTTCCAAAAAAAGGAAATTAAATAGTAAAAATCAAGTAATTTTCCAACTCAAACGACACTCCAAAAACGCAAAGACAAAATCTTACTGCGATTACACCTCCGGTAGCACCGCTAAACTCTTGTAATTATACAAATGGCGTAATAACAATAAGCAGTGTCAAATTTAATACACGGCGCTTTGCAAGGCCCCCGTGGATCGTAAAATTTCCCGTTTTTATCCCCCACGGTCCCTTCGGCCCCACGGATGAAGAGTTAATGAACTAATCTAGATATTAACAATACATTAGACACATCCGACGCCGAGTAATTACTTAGACCCTTCAGGGATAGTTCGTCCCTTACCCGGTTCGACGCTAATTTTGAATGTCCATCCCATTTTAGTGTTAAGGGACTTGTTATTAAAACGTTTGGTCTATATTTTTTCATGGTTCTTATTTTCGACTTGGCATTACACAAGCCGTGTAAAATTCTAAAATGTATCTTCATTTTAGGGTTCCGTGACTGAAAAGGTAAATCGTTAACCCTTATAGAACACAAACTTTATTGTATGTTTTGTTTAAAAATAATTAATTATGATTACTATACAAATATGTATGTTTATTGTTGTTTATAATGTATGTTTTTATATCTGCCTGCCTGTCAACCCTCTTTTCCTTAGATACGAGCTGAGGTGTAAGTTGAAGTGAATATTAAATACTCAAGTCTTGGAAATGTGACAATAGCTTCTAATTCAATGCAATCAAAACAAACGATCGGCGTATATTTTGCTTTACTCAAAACCTATACGGTGTTATTACAAAAAAATTAGACCAGGCTTAAAATGGGTCTAAATATTAGCCGACAACAGAGGAATGAATGACACACTCGTGACATAACCTAATAGAGAAGCGCTTTTTCAACTGGCTAGCTAATAGCTTAGTCCTGTCTTGGTGTCGTCGTTCGTCATACTAGACGACCGTCTTGGTGTAGTCGTTCGCGCACCGGACTTCTAAACCAGGCGGTTGCGGGTTCGATTCCCGCAAGGGGCAAATGTTTGTGTGATGAGCACGAGCATTTGTACCTAAGTTATGGATGTTTATATGAATTTAAGTATTTCTATCCGTTATCCTAGTCCCCATAGCACAAGCTCACGCTTAGTTTGGAGCTAGGTAATTGGTGTGTATGTTGAAACAATTCATTTATTTATTTATTATTATTATTAAACCCGGTACTAAGTTTTTGGAATAACGGGGATAGGGTCTCGACTCTAAGTTTGTTGCGAAAATTAGTTGTGACGGCAAAGAAAACCTTTTGTTTAATTACATAAGTTTGTACGGAACCCTCAAACCCGGTTTTTACCTTTCACGTCGTTGTTAGTCTTCTAATGAATGCAACTTAACTCTCGATAATGATATCAAAGTTTCTTACGTCTCAATCGTTATTTTTCGTTGTGAATGTGAAATCCTATTGTTACAGATCACCGTGCGAAACGGTTTCCACCGTTCGCGTGTGACGTGAAAAGTCGTATTATCGTTTGATTACACGAAAAAACTAATCAAATCAGAATCGAATCCGTATCCAATCGCAGATGTGTCCTCGCACTGACAGATGAACAAGTTCATTTGCGATGCACCGGCCCGATCACTTATTCAGCAGACGTATAACATATTGCCCAAGTAATTGTTTCAAAACCCGCACACTTGTGATTTACCTATGCCCTCCTGGTACTTTCACGCTAATTGCCTCGTGTAATTTTGATGTTATTCACGCGTTCGTCCCGGGTGAGATGACTGCATCGTATTTATCTGTCTCCCTCTAACCCCGGTGTAATTTACTAATTATTTTAATTTTCTTGTTTCAGGTTTATCAACGCGAGACGTAGGATAGTGCAGCCTATGATAGACCAGTCAAATAGAGCAGGTAACATTTTTCTTATACATCCACATCACTATTTATGTGCTTATACGTAAATGACTTCGCACACAGTTACTAAAAGTGGAACGCAGAGAAATGCCGTAATTGAACAAAGAGGGTATCTCATTACGTTTCTGAATGGATCTAACACAATAAGACTGATCAGTTATGATAATGGCTTCAAATTGGTGTGACTTCTAAAGCGTGTGTAACGTGAATTGTGAAACTACCATGTGTCCAGTTCGCAGCAATAATTCCAATTCGACGATCAATAGGCATTACAGCCGTTCCGCATTCAAGCCGCACGTCCGACGACTTTGAAGTCGAAAATTGAGTTTGCTGACCGCAAAGTCCGACTTCATACAGTATGCAGCCGAGTGCCCGGGCTCCCGCGAGACCGCACGTCTTCGGGCTTTTAGCGCTGACCGCTGCGAGTTATGCGAGCCTGGTCACTACTCCCATCTGCTCCCACCTAAATAACGACCACACTCAAGAAAATAACACCAGAAAAGCCAATGACAATTTATGAAATGGAATCACAAACGACCGATTCTATTTTTACTTTATAATTGTAGCACACAGTCCATAAAACGTCCCCGGGCCCCGCACCGCCAACAAAAATTCCACCCTGGAAAAAAAGGACATCGCAGAAAAAGGGCTTACTCTTGCGAACGCCGGGAACGCAAGAAGGGTAAAAAAGAATAATGTCCGAATTCGTTGACCCGTCCCGGGCGATCCATCACTCGCCCCTCCGCCGACTATCGGCGATGTATGCTCGCCTGCTAGCTTATCTAGATTGTGTGGATGTGTAGGCCCTCGCCTATTCGGGGATTAGAGATATTTTCCCTTTTTGTCTGCCTGTAATTTCACCGATAAAAATATATTTCGAATTTTAATTCGGCATGCACGTTTTTAATAAGCCGGCGAGCGAGCCCGCGACTGATGAGAGCACCACGATTTAATCCTCGCGAAAAGCTCAATAAACGATTGGTCGGAAATAGCGTACGATGGCCGCGCTCGAACGAATTGTAATTTACAGGCTGGCACGGTAATGGCGTCGCATCAGAGAGCAATTTATGCCCTTATAATAAATTCATTAGCCAGCGCCGTCGTTCCGAGCTGAAACACCGACTATCCGTATATACGGCCACCGGCAGTCGAACCACTGACAGCGTTATGTCGACGCACACACGCACGCCGCGACGTATTAATGTATTATACGCCGTTACATTTATTGAACACGGAATGCGGCAAAAGGAAAAATACTGACGTGTGACGATTAATGAAAACAAAAAGCAATCGATTGAGTCGTCGCGATATATCTATGCGGAGCCGGCACGCACCGCGAACACATAAACGCAGTGGATATAATATAGTGATTGGAAAAGCGCCTTTTGGCTTGACCACAGGAAATGCGGTGGCCATTTTCTTTAGTCCATTGCCAAAACAATTTTCCATCTATCCTCCACCCTCCGGTTTTTCCATTTTCCGTCGTCGGCAAACTTGGCTGCGCTCACATCCGCCGGTTGCGTCGGAACGTTTAGGAATAGCCGTGTTTTATGAGCCCGACTGCGAACTACTTTTTTGGAGTTATGTCGCCCTGGTGCGCGAGATTAGAGAATAGAGAAAGAACAATCGGAGCTACAATGCGGTGATCAAGGCCGTCACTCACCGCTCGGTAAATCATAGTTCCCTGGTAGCATGGGCTTCGCCCCCGACCGGGGGCTCCTTTATTGCTTCCTGTTGTCCTAGTGGGAGCCGCGCTTGAATAGGCACACGATCCTGATCGGAACCTTCGTGTTCCTTTTGCTAAGTGCGCAAAAAACTCTGTCAATTTGCTTGGATAAAGTTATAGCTGACGTTGGAGGCAGAATTCAAATTGTCTTTTAGTTTTGGCATAACCATATCCATTCATTTGTAAAGACTACATTGTTCCATCCAACTAATACGAATGGCCAAAACTACCGCTTACCGACGCCATAACCAATCCAAACTTGCACTTCATATTCAGACTCCATAAAAAGGTGAAGTGATTGTCTCTGGGCAGAGTAACGGTGCCCCGCGCCCCGTGTTTGTCCCGGCTCTCGTGGCGCAATGGCGCGTGCCACCATAAAGCCCCTAGACTCAGGAAATCGGGAACTATAATGGGCGAACACCATTACTTTACGATTGATAATCCGAGGGAAATATTGCGATCGGAAGCCATAACAGTTCTGTGGTAAAATTGAGCGGATTCCTAACTTTTAGTGCGAGCACAATAGGCGTTCGGCTAGGTAGGCAAAAGTAATAAAATAATTTGGGTAATGCGCAATGGAATTGATTTACATGTGTACTTTTTGTTTGTGCGGATGTGTCTCAAAAAGAACTTTGTTAAAGTTGACACATAATCATCCTTATAGCCTACACCCGATTGTTAAACATAATAACAGGCACAAATTGGTATCCAATAATACAGTCAAAGGTCAAACGTGCGCTTGTAGTACAACGGACGGACACATGGTCAGCGCAGCCATAATAGGCAATACCTTGCCATTTGCAAGCTGAAACTAGTTCAAACGTCATTCATTGTCGTTCGTAAATTCATAATAGCGGCAGACTATAGCATTACTACAACCGAGTACAAGCAAAAGCGCTACACAGCTAGCTACAACAGACTTTATTTTGATAACGTATCAAACTAGACTACGTAGCATTGTAGCTACTACAACCCACTCATCGCTGTCTCGTTGTCGTACGTAACAAGTGTAACAACTATGATTTTAATGTTCGACTTCTTCAGTCAGGCCCAAAGCGTCTACGGCGGACTTGGTGACTGAATACTTACTGAACAAATATAGTTTCTACGATACTTGTTTCACCGTTCGTAGCTCTTGAATTACACGTAGCCAGCCACTGATTCGTAGCACGGTGTAGCGCCTACAACTAACCGTGCATCCTTAGCACTGACACTACATACATTTGTCTTCTGTTACGAATTGCGACTTATTTTTGCTACCTTTGCCACTACGGCGGACCTTAGGTGACTTTTTTTAAATTAATTGTACTCTATTACTGTATAAGTTACTTCAGTCAAGTCGTTCGTAGCGCTCTACTCTTGTTACTACGGTTACGTTCCTGGTTACTATGTTTTTTTCTAACCCTAGAGTAAGTCCCTGTGTTATCTGAAATAGACAATTTAGCATATTATTATATTACTACGGACGACATTCGTTACGTACATCAAGTATCACGTAACACTACGAGCTAGGACCGATTTCGTAGCACTGTGCTCAGTTGTAGCTGTCCGCCACTTGCTACGAACTCAACAGCCAGCCTAATTAACCGTTCAGTGTTCTACCCCGCAGTGTTCCCCCACGCGGGCCCGAGCGGCGCGTACAGCCCCGAGGCGACCATGGGCTACATGATGGAGGGCCAGCAGATGATGCACCGGCCAGCGACCGACCCCGCCTTCCACCAGGGCTACGCGCACTACCCGGCAGACTACTACGGCCACCATCTCTAATGCACAATTGTACATGTAAGTATTTCTTTCAATACCGCACGTTTTACTGGTCGGACATCATAGTCGGCAGCACGTCAGTCAGGTTACTTATTTGAATTACGATAACAGCTTTTATTACGCAGGGAATAGAGGCGGTCTCAAGGTCAAAGTGGGGAATTCTGACGTGCGGCCGTGTGTACGAGTACAAGCCCTCGTCCTAGCAGAATTAAATTGGTTTTTTTTTTTGTATAAAGCAATTTTACTTAGCTTCTTTCAGCAGTTGCATTATTTTTTGTTCGAATATAAGTTTTAATAATATTTTCTGAATAATCAGAAGAAAGACAACTGCATATGATGATGTCAGTGTTTGATTCAAATGACAATAAAATATTTAAAATCGAATTATACAATCATATACCATTCTATGATACATTCAATATTTAAAATACTTTTTTTCTTTTCAGATATGAATAACAGTGACACCGTTTGGCTCGGCGCCCGCTAGGACGCCACGCTCGCGCGGCAGCCGCACGACACCCGCACGACAGTCGCGTGGCAACCGCGCGGGCCGGCAGCGACCGCCAAGTGATATACAGGAGACAACTACGCTAATGTACATAAAACAAAACATTTTGTAATATTTGAAACAGTATACGATCTCCTAAAATAAGATTTAAAGTCAACTTTAATGTTTAAATTAATGTAAAATAACGAGTGACACTGGACGATGTAATATAACTGGTGCAATCACCTAATATAAATAAATATTAAACGGTTTTATCACTCGAAACAATAGGAGCAAAGAGGAATGTAACAATAAAAATGGTTTGATATAGTTATCGTATAAATATTTATAGCTAATTGTGTATTGTTATTACGTAAATATAAATAATTGAATAGTTGTAAGTTGTAACAATCACTGGAAGTACTAGGGACGCAGTGGACAGACGGTAATAGAATCGGGACTTTTTAGGACGATGAGTTGGTAAAATGAGGGCTTAGTTTTATGGGCGTGCGTCGAACACTCAGGTTGCTGGACGATCTTATTTGTACTCGTACCTCTTTTTTGGGAAAAACTTTTTGCTGACGAAAAAGTATTTTTTGAGAAAAAAATAGCAAAAATCTTTCTCAAAATTTTAATTAAATATGTTTAAGGTAAACGGTTTACCACGTAAGTACTATTTCTATGTTCCTTATAGTTCGAGCACGCCCTCGTTCCAAAAATCGGTTGTAGACGACGACCGCCATTTTGTTTCGTACGTGTTGCTTCTGTTACCTACCAACTAATTTATTCAATCACAATCAAGCTCAAACGTACTTCTAGTTGAACGTCAATTTCTTCATACATAATTTTAATTGTCCGCGTAGTTTCGTGATTTTGCGTTACAGGTCGAATACATATCTTTGAATATATATTTATTAACTATATTAATGGTATTGTGATCCTGATATCATTGTTTCACTTGCCTTCGTGTTCACGATGTAGCACAATTTGTAACCGATGTATACGATGACGAAATGATATTTTACAATGTTGAAAAAAGAGATTTTTAGGTATATTTTGTCTTGTGAATACCTGACATTGATTGCCTTCTACGTTACCAGGTGACCATAAATTTTTAATTATTCTGACTGCTGAAGCCGCGGGTCGATGGGCGGAGAGACATGTGTTCAACTGAACGGAACCAATACTAAGGAAATAGGGTTCCCTCCTCGACGTGCGGCCTCACGCACATAGGTGTTTAATGAAAACATGAATCGTGTGATTTTTGTGACTGATGATAAGTATTGTGAGCTTCTCCTAGATTACAGGTCATCCAAGTCCGCGACTCGTGCCATTTTACCTAAGACTATTATACGAGTTTACGCAAACAAAAAGTCTTCGGCGACGAGACAGCGGAACGGTGGCTCAATAATTCTAAATAATCATGAGAATACGTTATGGTAATGCACCGCATTACAGCCTTATGATATGTATACGAACGGGAGCTAAAATGTCGAAATGGTCCTAGCTACGGTTAACTTTGATAGCGGAATAAGTTATCCGGAAAACAAGCTTTATTCTAGGATAATTAAAACCACCATATTGTCTTGCGAATCACCTGTGAAGTGATTTTCCCGACGAGCCTCGATTTTGCAGTCGAATTTAATCCAACTCGCCGGCCATTTTGTTGTAATATAAAACAAAATGACGACCGCAACGAGCTTTCAGCGGGAAAACCACGCGCAAATTAGTGTCTCATATTAGAAGAAAGTTTGTTATCTTTTGTAAATATACTTATCAAATTATATTAAACGTCTCTTACTTTGTATAATACCGTTTATTTTCCAGTGAAGTCTCAGTATTAAAAGGTCAATAATTTCGGAAAACTACTTTCGCAACACCTGACTTTGTTGATATTTCCCTTTTATTGTTATTTGCATTGCGTGTAATATATTTTTATTAAGAGAAAAATCTTAAATAGTAGTTGTTAGGTATTAATGTATTAATTGAAGAATTTTATTTTGATTTTTCTCCTTATTATATATGTATATGTACATTATATATAATGATTTGAAAGTCATGAAGTTATTGTAAATATAGCTACTAAAAGGACATGTGCGTCGGTCAGCGGAATGTTTCAATTAATGAACGGTTCGACACAAAGTTAATTATATATTTGTATTGTATAATTTCGGCGAGGTACATATTATTATAAATATAAAATATACATGAATAGTGAACTGGTTTATATAATATAAAGATATAGTAACACCTGCGCTGACGAGACGTGAGGAAAACTGACGAAACTGTGTCGGCATTATGAATGCTACGAATTGTGTAAAAAATATTAAAACCTAAAAAAACTTGTCTTGTTTCATTTTTGCATAACACTTATTTTCAACCCTACACGTAATATTTTAAAAACTATAATCTTTCATAAGTAATTCATACACAAATTCGTTGTTCGTACTTAGACTAGTATTGCGCAAGTTTATGTGCTCCTAGTACACTAAGCAGAGTATTGGGTATTCTATGCTGAGCGCCTAGTACATTTCGTAATAGCAAAATGAATTCTGCGTTCTGGGCATGTTAAATTGTAAATAATGCTTCAGCTAGGGTAACCACTACAATAATTGTTATATTGTATTGATCTACATTCTTGACTAAATGAATGAGGAGCCACTAGCATATTAGCTATAAATTGAGAAACTAGACAAAATAAACAAATTCCGCGCAAGTGTAGGCCCGGATCATATACAATTTTAAATATCACACACAGTTTAGAATAACCTTGTGTTGCAAATGTCAGTTTATCAGCAGTATGACAGACAGCTTACGCGCCGCCATTTACACAAATATGAAAGAAAACTTGAACCCTACACGAGGTGTTTGCGCACTCAAGTTTAGGATTTATTTCGGCGGAACTTTGCGTTGCCGTTGGGTCGACTGATCGCGTGAGCTCACGTGTTTGTCAATAGAGTTTAGTGCCGAATACTTTGAGTTGTACGTTTGAATGAAGGAAAGCCCCCGCTTTCCTAGACGCCTAGTAATATCTTGGTAAGAAAAATACTGAGTAATTTTACACTAATCCCAATACAAGGCATATTTTATAAAAGAGGTTTAATATACGGATTTTATCTTTGGAGATCAAACAATACACTCTGACAATGCAATTTAATGCACTGCTGAACGTACAAGTGCAAATTAAAATAGAATAGCAATTTAGTTATTTTTTATAATACAAAAATTAACATTAGGTACTGTAGTTTCGATTTGTTAGGGTTTTAGTTGTATTTTGTCAATAAACAAGAAAAGTCACAACACGACCGAGCTTTATCTAAAATTATTTAATGATGTTAACTTATTTTTAACTATACCAAACAATGGTATTAGTGACAGTTAATTATCAAAACATTGATTAACTAATGACAACTATTAATTAAAGTCGAAATACCAGAGCAGCAGGAGTAGCGAGCAGACGGTCTACGGACGACTACGACGTAGTCCGTAGCTGACTAGCTGTAGCGCGTAGCGGGCGGGGCAAACGAAAATGGCTACCGACAGTGAGTAATGGTACGACGGGACGAGTCCAGTGACGCGTGCCGCAGGGTTGCCAGATAGGTAAAAATGTTTTTGATTTCAATTTCACGATGATGTATTGGCAGTGTAAGTATGTGGTATATTTAAGATTTAGTACTAAAAATTCCGATACTAAAACATTATTTTTACTGCTCATGCTAGTAAGGTTTATCTTTATGTCGAGGAAAGGCTGCATAATGACTTTTTTATGCACAAGGGCATATAAGTATTTTCTTTTTTAAGACTTAGGCACTAGGCCTTACAACCATATACACAGTACACCTTTATTTAGTAAATATGTTTTTATGAGGTTTAGGTTAGGTATATGTATCTTAATTAAATTCACGACATTCAAAATCTGAATACTAGAGACTCATATAGGCGTGCATTTACATAAAATACAAATAACGCACATTTAACACACTAAGGATCATAACTTGACACTAAGAACCTGACCATAGTCACATGTTACAAGACAAGTAGATAATTAACAAAAAATATGAAAAATTTCGGGGCGGGAAACTTACTATGATCGTCAAAACTAGCCAAAGTTGTGCTGCTGATGAAAATTCATATCCTCGCAATCGAAGCGAAAAGCAGATAGTAAAAGAAAGAAAGAAAAGACATTTATTCGGCATCCACACACAGAAAGTTTACAAACAGAGATTAAAGGTTGGTCAATACAATGGTGAGTGCCGAAAAGGCATCCGCTCAGCATTATTCGAGGTATCCGAGTTAACGGCATGCCTCGAAAACTGATTTTCAGCGGATGCCTAGGGCAACGAGCCAACACAACACAGCACAGAAGAAGAAAAAAAACAAAAAAGAATATAAAAACACAATGTACAAAAATAAAACGGAAAACCAAAAATAATAAAAATAAATCAGTAAAATCGTTAAGCTTAAAAACAAAAACAAAAATCTTTTGTCTTTTGGGGGCTTAGTGCGAGTTTTTCACGCTCTCACATTCGTCAGTGTGATGAAAAATTGTATGGAAATTTGGTCAGCGCCCCTAGCAGCACTTTTGCGAAACCTGTTTTTCTATGACACTCAGTCGATCGTGAGCACGATCGTGAGCGCGCGTGAGTAATAAGTAAAAAACTCGCACTAGGCCCTCCGGCTCGTGTTGTCCAACGCCATCTAGCGATTTTTTAAGTAAACTTATATACTCCCATTAGAACCCTTCCATATGCTTGTTGAAGAAAAGTTTTGACGTACCTACCTATAATCAATGAACTTAGCATTTTGAAAATTCGCCTTCATTCGATTTGTGCTCCGTTCGTTCGTAGACCCGCCCCGCCCCGCCCCGCCCGAGCCTGCATGTATCCGGTTTGATTGACGTAAGACGCACGCGGCGACCACACCTGCCACGTTAAATGGCGGAACACGTTGTCATCAATAAAATAATAAGTCTTACTAAAGTAGATGCGCGAGAGTGGATCAACAATTACGGTTTACAAGCAGCAGCCTTGCAACTGCGAGATTACGCGGAGTGAACATTAGCGGTAAAGTTTGGCAGCGCAACAACTTCGATGCCAAGTGTTGTCGATGTGATGTTGTGTGTTGCGTTAGTTTTAGTGTACTAAGGTAGACCGCTACGTGCATGGCTGCGAATGTGACAGGGCTCGTCGCATAAGGATTGATAACGGAGTCATTCACTGACACCAAGTTAGTCAGGTGCTATGCCGCTGCCTTCTTCTGCCGGGACGCGATGCATAAAATCTATTTTACCCTCGAAGTCACTATCCACCATTTAACGGCAGCCACTATCTAACATTGGTCACTATCTACCATTTAACGGCAGCCACTATCCACCATTGGTCACTATCTACCATTTAACGGTAGCCATTTAACGGCAAGCCGTTAAATGGCTCATTTTATTCTTTTACTGTACAATCGCTATTTCTTTCACTAATCTTTTCTTTTTGTGCAAATTCATAATGAAGTTCTTTCTACCAATCAGACCGAATAAGATCTTATTGTAGAACTTGTGATTACTTTTTATGATTTGATTAAGTGCTATTAGGGTTAGGAAACTTCAATATATTTCGCTTATTCTCCAAAAAATGGCTAAGATTCCATTAGGCATGAATAAGGAACAAAAGAGAGCCTTAACTTTTTTTAGAAACTGGTTAAATTAAATTGATCATCCGCAATCGGCCCCCTAAAAAAATGATAGCTTGAAAATAACATTTCTCACCAAAGAATTCAGTGCCCAGCGCCACAGATTTAAACAAAACTAATTTATTAAATATACAGAATAATTCTGTATATTTAATAAATATATTATTATTTATAAATATTATATTATAATTAAAAATATTTTATTCTGCAATCTTTGTAAGAGGCAGCCCTACCTTTTTTCCTACAACGGAGCACAGTAAGCAACGCACCGATTGTATCGCTCGCGGATGCTCGGAGCGCCCCATTTGTCAACCCTAGCCCCCTCTACCCCTCCCCTCGCCCCCCGCAAAGAAACGCTCAGCTCAGAAACTGAGGCGTCGTCAATTTATGCTATCCTGGTGACTAGATGTACATGTCATAATGGTTGCATATCGCTAGTGGATTAACAAATAGAAATAAGAGAGAAAGAAGTAAAACAAGCATAAAGTTAATATTCCTAGCGGAATAGAGAAACCAAGGGCTGAGCGAGCGAGATGTCTCTATCAGCAAAACTGTATGATAAAAAGAGATGTGTGATAAGATGTAACAGAACCGTTTTTGAAACTGTCAAACAGTTTGTCGGCACTTATCGGCACGCTGAGAATTTCAGCTATTTTAATTTTTCAAATATTACATGAAATCGTGGATATTTTTTTGAAATATTTCTTGGTGAAACATGGTGACTTGTTCAGTAAATAATTGTTGTACGACACAGCGAAATAACACCGAGAAATGTTCATTTCACAGGTAAATTGTTCCAAATGGATACCACCTATTTTAGGTTTATTTTTGCAAATGCGTTTCGAATTTTAAGTGCTTAGTGTGATAATTGTCTTCTTTAAACATTTATTAATGTAAGAAGCAAATATCCAATACACATAATGCAGAATTTACGAATATTTTGTATAAAGAAATAATTTTAGTTTTACACTAGGGCTGTATCAAGTTATCGATATTTCGTTTCCACTGTCTATCACGTAATAAACGAATAATATGTATTACTGTTGTTTAAATATCTATGTTTAGATATGAATCAGCTGGGAATGTAATTACTATTTAAGATACTTAGCCGATCCATGCAGTTTTTACCTGTTAGAATAGTTACTAACATTAGTAATAAATGTATCTGTCAAATGTTCGAATAACTTGGATAAGAAAATTCATGCCTAAAATTTATAAATCGTCCAAACTGGGTTCCAAACAAAAATTTAAGTTTTAAAAATTCAAGTGCAGTAAGCACTTGGAACAAAAATATTTCAAGACGCGAGGAGCACAATAAGAATAATACTATTCTTCTGCTGATGTTTCATTGGATAACAATGTCTACTTATGGTTATGTCTACGTATTATATGGTTTTCTTAGTTTGGGACTAGATCATATGTTCTATATTTCTTTTTCACAGATCAAGATAAAGCCTAGACGCACAGTTTCGTCCTATGTTTACAAAGATATTGTACCAGAGGCATTCACATGTGAATCATCGTTACCGCTATTGCAACAGTCCACACCATCGACCTCTCTCCAACTAGATTTGACGCCAAGGAAAAAGTAGCTTTATGTCTATTATAAATGCACTAAGTTGCATCTCTATGTTTTTTTAAATAAACGATTTAAACAACAACATTTTTCATTTCATTTATTATTTTTGAAACAACCGTATCTTCTGAGTTTTTCTTAAATATCTTCACTCCAGAAGCATAGTTTCAGCCATGAAAAATCCCAACCCATCCTATTTTTGTTTTATTAATTTAAACAACCTATTAACGTTACAAATTAATTTTATCGATATCGATACTAATGTAACAAGCTACATAACATACATCACTGACACACATTCATGAACAATTCTACACACACAAATGTCATCCTATTTCGGTTTCGTTTGACAGCTCGTGTTTGTTCCTCTATTCCGTTAGGAATATTAACTTTATGAAAACAAGAGAGGTAAAAACTCCTGCTCTCTCTGTTAAGTCTTTCGTACCAAACAATCAATATTTATTACAAAAGTCTAAAAAAACCTTTTAGATCCCACTTCTGCTACTGGGCCTACTCTAATCCTCATAACTATGAGGATTTATTACAATTATTACCATTATAAAAACATGTTCAAAGTTCTGTAATGGCTTGTATATCTGCTTTAGCAGCAATTAATTATGTTTTATCAAAATCAGTTAAGTTTTAATTGCAATGACAATATGTAAACGGATGAGGATTATGATTTTTCGACGCGGTTGCGGGTTCGAATCCCGCAAGGGGCAAATGTTTGTGTGATGAGCACGAGCATTTGTACCTAAGTCATGGATGTATATGTATTTAAGTATTTCTACCCGTCATCCTAGTCACCATAGCACAAGCTCACGCTTAGTTTGGGGCTAGGTGATTGGTGTGTTTGTTAAAAAAAAAATTCAAAGTTCATTATGCCCGCTTTTTACTATTAAACTGTGCTTACTCGTAAAATAATAATATTGATCAAAGAAGTAACGGGGCGCCATAATACAGTAAATAATGTTCCATTTCTGTACCAGGGCGACACAGACGTACAAGATAAATATATTCATTGACATTCTAGTATAGTTTAGAGTACCAGAGCGACATAAACGAACGAAGATATATCCACTGAAACAACTGAATTACCAGGGCGCCATAGGTAGGTATATCTATATCATACCATCTCCCGATTCTAGCATGCTCTTCGTAATGTGTCATCAAACTTTATCAAAATTGGTTTAGTTGATTTTCCTATCATATAATGAAACAAATAAACCGAACATAAAGTGAATGTGTTGAATTTACAGGTGGCTTAATTTTCTAATCTGTTGAAAACGAGAGTACCAGGACCCCATGGCCGTCCGGAGGTGTCCAAGGGGCGTAGCAATTTTCACGGGGCCTAATTTAAGACGGGCCGCGGCAGACATGTTTATTAGTTAATTAAAGTTTTACGCGAAACAAACAGCCACCAGGGTCGCAGCAGATTGGAGTGTTCGCAAAATCGAGACCAATCCCTTGAAAAAAATATAAACCAAAAAATATTAACAACATTAAAAACGCCGTTCGAAGTTTCATACAAACTTAACCCGTGGCCGCCACTTTTTTACTCCATTTTTTTTCCAAATTTTTAGTTTCTAATCCCTGTAGTTTGGGCTGTACGTTGACATGTCAGTCATTCATTGAGTCAGATTTACATTTTATACATATATTTAGATACTTAGCCTTAAGGATGACATCAAGTATCTTTTCTGCCATCGGTACAGTATCAAAAACACCTGTTATATGCGCCAGCAGCGAAACAATAAGCGAAGTTCGCAACCCGGCCGTGGGGCGGCGCCACCGTCGCACCCCCGGTAATTAACTAAATAATGGACAACTATAAACTAAATTACTTTCAACAGATTTACGATTGACACAGTTACAGTCGGATTATATAGCTAATATTTGGTCATAATCCGTCATACTGTTGAACACCAACGGGTCTTAAGACACAGATTATATAATATGCTTAAGAATCCAATGAGAAATATTTTTTTTTAAATAAATTCTTGTTTTGCGGAGCTCCATTTGCTAAATATTCATTATTGATTGAAATTGAATTTACTTAAATTTTACATAACCATGAATGTAATTATTGTATTGTGTGCCTAAATAAATAAATAAAAATTGTCTATGGGTGTAATTAGTAGAATCAATTTCTATTATGGGTTACTATGTGTTACCATGGTTACAAACTTGTATTACAAGACGTGTACGCTTGCTGAAATTAGTCCTGTTGTACCTATTTTACTAGGCCACAATAGGTTAAGAAAACACATCAATTTACTGTGTGTTCAAATTGATGTGACAAACTTACAACAAATGTATGTCAAAAATTGATATTAGTCGAATATCAGACGTAATTTCGTGATGTTTTTCTATCGATAAAAATTCATTATTTTGTGTTTTCATTAAATTGCCACCACTTCATATACAGGGTGTCCTGTAAATTAGCGTCAAGCGAGAGAGACGTCATTCTATTGCTCAAATAAAATAACTTTTTCTATGGGATCAACATCGAAATTTTTAAAAAAATTTTGGCTTCTCCATACAAAAGTGCCGATCGACTGAAAGCAGTTTGTATAAGGGTCATTATTTTTTTTGAAGATTTCGATGTTGATCCCATAGAAAAAGTTGTTGTATTTGAGCAATAGAATGACGTCACTCTCGCTTGACGCTAATTTACGGGACACCCTGTATACTGTAGTATCTATCATATTCTTTTCCGGTAGTTGGTGGTTTGTTTTATTTATTTTACCTTTATACTCGCTCTTAATGAAGAACAAACTCACCAAATCTTCTAAGTTCGTTACTGTTAAGCAAGCCTCTGCACTGCGATTCAAACCTGGGACCGTTGTTTGAAACCTGCTATCAATCGCCTGAATGTTGACATACAGGGTGAGCAAAATTTTCCTAAAATAAATTGAAAAATCTGAATTAGGTGCATCCAATAATAAGGTGCCTAATGGATGAAAAATATGCAATCTAATGAACAATAGCCTACCAAAGCAAGCTTTTATTGAGTAAGTAAGTTTTCATTTTATTTATTTTTATTTCATGCATGTCTTTGTGTTTCTTTTCTTTTATTGAATAAAGTTAAACTTATTTATAGCTTTTATCAATCATGTACCTACCTACTTAATGATAAACGTTACTTATAACTAGAATAGTTCTTAATCTACAATAAAAAAATCTACATAATTGTTACCCTTTTATACATAATGCGTCTTATTCAAAAGGCGATACCTACATCAGACAAACCTTTTACCGTCTAATTTGCAATCAATTGCTTCGGAACCCTGAAATTGAACACTACATCATGTAGCCTAGCGAACCGCCTCCGACTCTATTTGCGTAAATCAAGGATATGCATGGAAAATATCAGCCTGTGATACATTAAACCGGGAATCGAAGCTGGGACCGGCGAGTCAAAGCGCGCATCCCGCTGGGAAGACGCGCGCCTACCAGGCGGACAACGGCGCGCAGCGTGAGACGGCCTTTAAACCGCTGACGCTGCTATAAATCGCATTTTAAAACCTACCCACCCGTCCTGCTCTCCTGGTACCCACGCCTAGTTTCAGAAATAATAAAGTCCAAAATAGCTTGAAAAATGGCCGCTACAGCCAACTATTTCAAGTTAAATGGAGCAAATAACTGGTTTGATAGCCGGCCGGACTGTCCGCCATTTTAACGATTTTTCGCGAGGAAATTTCCGTTTTCGCGTAGTTATTGTTATTGTGCAACGCTCATAATGCATGTTCTCATTTGTCGCTTCCTGCGGCCGTCGTTAATGGGACGTCGTTAAATTAGTATACGAATCAAATGGCGAAATTACGTTTTTTACACGAATGCAATAAAAAAAATTTAGGTACCTATTTTGAATTTCAGAAGCTAACATGATAACCACGCCATGTCATCTACAATAAAATAGGTACTAGGAATCTTGCCTTTGCTCTTCTTTTGAGTTAACCCCTAGAATAACAAACTGAAAAGTGTATGAGCAAGTAAGCTTGAAAATGCAATTCTCTAATAAAAAACGCTGACACAAAAATGAAATTCAGCAAAATTTACGCCTTTATCTATGGAACCAATATGATGCGATTAAAATAAAACCCGTCCCTTACTTTTTTAGATCCTTTTATTAGATCTAAAAAAAAAACATAAAAATGACTGATATTATGAGATGTTAATTGAATTTTAAAATTTATTGTACCTTTGTTTTCTTTTATTGTGCAATAAAGAAAATCTATCTATGTAAAAAAGAACATCTTGTATACTCTTATCATAGGTACATCGTGTAGCCTGGATACCTGTCACGGCTTCTAGACTTGCTTACATCCCCGGGGAACATAAACCTAATTTGTAAACTAATATCGCAGGAATCTGCATAATACATGCTCATTGCACTGAGATGCGCTTACAAACTTGCCTGTTATTTTAGAGTTAATAGAAGTTCTGTACTAGTTCCCAATCATACAGACTCACTCACTCTGAATTCTAAATCTACCTATACCACAAAAAATATAAACATAGATATTGGACAGCATCACATACTTAAAACACTGATCCCAAAATAAGAAGCAGCAGCCGTAAACAAGTGGTGGCACCACAGTACCATAAAGAAACTATTGATTTCTACATTGACCTGACCAAGGACCTCAGAGAAGGTCTTTATGGTTTGCTGGTGAATAACTATATAAGTACTTATGTAGAAAAAATTATTAACCCATGCAATATTCTTGATGTTTGATGCTGTTTATTTAACCCTGCTTAATTAGCTACTTACTGGAAACGTCCAACATGACTGTTATAGCGGATTTGAAGTTGTCATTGTTGTCATATTTGACATTTTCTTCGCCAGAAAGAGACGACTAAATTCAATCATTTATTTTCAAAATGAATAGTAGGTACGGTACATAGAATTAGACCAAGTGTGTGCCAAAAAGGTACCTGCTCAGCATTAATCGTAACAGCGCGCGGCATGTCACGATACTGATTTTCAGCAGGGACCTTTGGGGCACTGTCTACACACATACAAAAAAAAATTAAATTAAAATAATGAAAATTCAACATTTTTACAAACAACGACAACGTAAGAGGTAGTATTTATTTACCCGTCCAACAAACCCAGTTCTAACGTTAACGGTTGCGTGCAAATAATTCGTCGCGCACAGCGGAGCGGCCGCAAATCGGTCGCGCGTCGCTGCCGCCGCGTCGCGCAGATCCGTCACCGCGCGACTAACGGCCGTGTCGCGTCGATGCAAGGACCGAACGCAAAAAAACCCTATGTTTATCGAATAGGACCGCTTAAATTAAATAATTCTGTTTTTTTTAAATATCTATTTGTGAACTAAACTTTTTTACGAATTCATGTATCCGATGGAAATATTTTTACAAATATTTAACCATAATTTATATTATTATATTATAATTTAACCATCAGTTAAGATGAAATCAGCTTAACTTATAATTATTTTTATAACTTAAGCAATTTTTTTAAATCTTTTTTTTTTGTAAATAACTATTGTGTGGTTGCCTCTAATAGACTATAATGAGACTAAATGTCGAGCACTCAGGACGCCGTCGTCGGTTTAGCTTGCCTCTGTGACATCCAAAATTTTATAAATATCTACTAGTTTTGGTACGCAATATTATAATAATTCTTTCAATATGGAGTAGCTAATCTTTTTTTTTTTTTGTAAATAAATGATGGACAACATGACATACTTACATTGCTCAAATCCTAAAGTAAGTAACTTGAGCACTTGTGTTATGGAAATCTGAAACAAGGGTGGTATCACATTACCCAGACCAGTGACAATATAGAAAATCTGTAACCTAACTTTCTTTGACTGAAATTTTATCAGGGTTGTAACAACCAAGGTGCAAGTCCTTAAGGCTTAATGAAATTCAGGATCAAGACTGTTCAGGGTTAAACTACATCGGGCAGCACCGGATCGCACTTTCATATGCCTTTGTCCTTTTCTATTACTCAGCAAAACCGTCATTCATCATCATTCGCTTGCCCTGTTCCCATTATATTTGGGGTCGGCGCAGTATGTTTTTCTCTTCCATACAATCCTATCACTCGTCATTGACTCATCCACTCCTTTCACAATCATATCATGCTTTATACAGTCCATCCATCTCTTTCTAGGTCGGCCTCTTCCCTTCTATCCACTAACATTCATACTCATCACTCTTTTTGTCACATGATTTTCCTCTCTTCTCATCACGTGTCCATACCAAGATAAACCGTCATTACTAGATTTAATAAAGTTTATTGAATATTCCGTTAGAATATTTCGGGCAGTCACTTGCGCCCGGACGACATTGTATTTAAGGATAGGTACCTGAAACTTAAGTGATGAATCTCAAGTCGAAACATAAAGATCAGCCTCTTAGAGCCCACCAGTGGTGTTACAGTCGTCGTGTTAAACTCAAACCCTTCCGTGTCATTACGAAGCCCGAGTAAACCAGGGGCGTAAACTTTCCCATTCACTGAAGGAGCTACAAATCCCTTTGATCCTCGACGATCTAGCGAAAGGACATTTTTAATAATAGAAAACAGTATTTTAATGCTATTGGAGTAAATTGGAAAAAAATATTGAAATAAACTGTCTGCGAAATTGTTCAGTTTTACGGGGTTTTAACACCACTAACTTTCTGACTCCTAGCTGATTCGGAGTTATTTCAAGACAGGGACGATCCGACTTGGGATACGATCCGGAGAACTTCTGGTATAAGCGAGCGTGCAACGTGCTGACTATAGACCAAAGAAGCAGTGCTGTGCAGATTGCCACCTCACCGAACTTTGAGATTGAAGGAACAGAAAGTGCACACCTATGTATTGCCCACATTGTCTTGTGCACCAAACAATCTTTGCCGCGCAGTTGGCTAAACTCTGTAGAAATGGGCAGCCATAGACCATTCAGATTAGGCTTATACCACAGAAATGACAATAAATTGTTAGTTAGAAACTTATTTTTTACAGCAATATGTTTTTTCGTTTAGATATTTTTCTGCAAACCGTACTCTAACAGTGCGATCTCTCTCTCAAACAACTGAAAAATCTCGCGCACGACCGCAATAGGCACCGTTTACAAAACCGCACACAAATACAACCTTATAAACAACGCTACAAGGGCTATTTTATCTTCTGCCCATGCGTGATCCAAGCTCTAGCGAAAGTATGGAATCCTGGTACCTCGTGTAGGCTCGAGGCACCAGACATGTTTACCAGGGCGACATGAGCCGCGTCATGTTGCCCTGGTCCTGGGGCAACTTGTACCAGGAGAACAGAAATTCAAAGCGTGTACCAAGCAGGTGCAGAACCATAAAGTTTGTATGAGAATTTATTAAATTACCAATAGTGTTATTATGTTGAAACTGAAGTATGGTTGACGTAGTATTTTAATATTGTTGAAACCTATTTTGTAAATAAAACATGACGTTTAACGGGCATTTTACGATCGCTTACCATTAGGTACCACAAAATAATCGTAAACGTCGCTATACTACTCAAGAGGCCCGGGCAAAATTGCAAATTGGAAAAAATACTCTTGGATACACAGTTTCCGTCGAGTGGCTTAATGTTTTCATTCGTCTGTACAAAATAAGCAATCCAAACACCTGTTTTAAAAGCGAACCGACATAACTTCGACAGAGAACTTTGGTCCTTCGAGCCGGATACCGCCTCCGAATAATCCAAAGCGGAATCGCAAACAGGCGGTGTTTTTGAAGAGATTATTCAATTAAGCTGAATTCATTACAGACTACATCAGCAATGTTAAAAACGTACGTAAAAGGGATTGCAATTTCTTTATTACCTCATTCCGATTCCGACTCTGACGGCCATGTCAATATAAGAAACACAAGATAGATGTCGCCACTTCACGTCTCTTGACTAATGAAAACGGCCTATTTAGACCTAAGTGACTGGTGTTCTAGATCAAAAATTTATTCTACATCTATACCAATAGAATTCAAAATGGAACATCTCAATTTTCATACAGGATTAGTAGAGTTCGGTTTTCGAATTTATAACAGCGCTGCATTGCAGTTTAAAATCTATAGACTCTTTCATAAAGAGTGCAATAGCGTATCAAGCGTGGGTTTATAGGGCCGTTTTGCCACGGACTGCGGCCGATTGTTTACATCATTACTTTCGTCCTTTTCGTTTGTATTGCGAATCGATATGTCCATCCCGCTTCCGGATACGTGACTGGACATTCAGATGTTCGCTCCGGCGCGGATAATGGCTGGTCGGTTTGACAATAACATTAGTTCGGATAGGGACCCGCTTTGATTGGATTATTGAAAGATATCGACATCTAGTGATTTATGATCACCTAGTACTCACCGGATTTTGGTGTACTAATAGTGTAAGAAAGAAATGGTTTTGCGGAAGGGAAAACAAATGACAGAAGGGACATTCTACCCACCACAAACCAAAATTCATCTCATAATCACTTACAAGAAGAAGGCAGACTATTAAGACAATACTGGCAATAGTATCGTTAGCACTCGGAAAAAATCCTGACTCGTCTGTCAATTTTGGGGAAAATCCTGGATGCCTGGGCAGGCAAAATAGGGAATTTGCGTGGTAGCCTAATATGAAGCTAAATGCGGCAGGAGGTAGATGACTTTGGTGGTTCATAAAGTCTGACACTAGCAGAAATTATACTCGTATGTATTTATTTTAAGTCATCGCGAAAGGCTTCTGTTAAATATCGGTGAATCATGCATAAACAAAATCACAACAACTGAATTTGCCAAGCAGTGCAATTGTGGTGCCTTTATAAAATCGCATTATGGTCATGTCATGCACATATCATCTATTCATTTTCTTCTGGGTTGGCCTGATGATCTCCTGCCAGGAATCTTGCCTTCGAGGATCAGCCTTAAAAACTCATATTGGAAACCTCTTTGCATAAGTCCAAATAAGGCAACTTTCCTTTTCATTAAAGTTGACATCAGTTCGCATTTACACTTGCAGTGCTTTGACGTTTGAGGTAAACCTGGTCCATTGAATTTTAAACATTTTACGCAGTAACCACATCTCAAAAGCCTTTAGTCTATTGCAGCTGTCTTTTCTGATAACGACATAACATAAGTGACTAAATAAACCAGCATTTGACTCGGTGCATTCGACGCCGGGGGGCGGCGCCAGCGACTGCTCTGACAGTCGGCGCTGGCTTAAGTACATTTCCTTCATTCGGCATTCCCGCTCACAATCATTGTAGCAATTTTCCGGGGCATCCGTCGTGAGGCCGCGGGAGCTAGACCGAGGGACAGGCCACTGCAGTGATACATTGAGAATGTGCAAAGATCCCCAAATTTCGCTTCAGGAACAATCCAAAATTAACTTGGAGATACCTTGTGTTAAATGTGCATCTCCATGGAAATATTTTTATGATTGATGAAAATGGGCCCAATTGTGAAGAAAATAAAATTGGTTCCAAGTATTAATCGTACTTAAAAGAGCATGATGCTAAATGCATCGGTGTATTCAACGCTTGAAACTGTAGTTTACATAGACTCTTAAATCCAGAACAAATCTATTTTTAGGTCATTAACTCAGTCAGTGCCTTTAAGGGAACCTAAATGACCTAAGTTTTACGCTTAAATGGTAACAGAAAAGGACATAATTTCCAATTTAGGATTCCCGCAAACGGTGCGTGAAAGTCTAGTTAAAGCGCTGATAATCTTTTTTTACTGCACCAAATAGATATTTTTTTTTATACTTGTTATTGCCATAGTCACCATAATACAGTCTATGCATAATACAGAGGTCATGATTACTCGCGGCGATGGAGTATGAGCCATTTTGTATCAGCGAGTCTACGCAGACGAAGTCGCGGGCGAAGCTAGTGGTTGCCAAAACGATATCATCCTATGACCTTATCCCTTAGCCTACAGGGTGGGCAGGGGTGGCTCCGGGGGTGGTCTGTGACGTCGCTTGAGCGTGTGAAAATTACATTCCGAGAGCGCTCCGCGTATCTATCACTTGCAAATTTAACTTTAGTTTCTGAACGCTCTGTGTGTGCACGATGCGGCCCTGTGTGCTATACGATATTTTTGCCCGTTTCGGATAGGATGGAGCTTAATTTTGATTTGATTGAACAAAGGAGTAACGGTTATTTTGGTAGCCTTTTGTTATTAGCACCTCGCGTTTCTTTCTCATCTAGTGGTACGTAGCATACCTACAGCGTTTTTGACGATGGACATCTCAGAGTAACAGGTAATAACGAGATTTATCAACTATCGTGAAAACGGTAAGTATAATTTTCTAGGTGTTGTAGGGGAATCCCTTGATGTGGAAAATGACAATGATAGTTGATACACAACACATAACAAATTATAAAACAGTAGAACACTTTGTTGTATAATACCTACTTTCCTTTTTCATAGTTTCTAGTGATGTCCATAATACGCTAGTGATGTCCAGAGTAGCAGTCTTATAATCGATGTGATTGATTTTCCGTCTAACAATATGTATACAACACACAGAGCTTAAACATTTTGAACATGGACGAATGCACGTCAAAGTAGGTACATAAACATTTGGTTGAACGTCTTATGCAGTTATAATAGCGGTGATTTTGCAACAAAAATGTATAGTCCGATGTGCTCACCACGGTCATACTCATAAAAATATGCTTTTATTCCAGTGATTTCCAAAAAGAGATGGTGGTTCCGTTTGGGCGATTAATAAAACGTTGTTCGTAAAAAGTACATTGTAATTTCTCTTCAATTTCCACATAAAATATTCAAACTGCTAAATAATACATCATTGGTTTTAAGTGATAAGCATTCACTTTGCAATCTAAATATTATGCGATTCCCGCCTCTGGTGCTGTTTTTTTTAAAAAGCAATACTATCTAATTATAGTAATATGCTAAAAAGTATGATCGATTGGAATTTCGTAGCCAATAATTATACCTCTGCTCTATCTTACTGTCTTACTGTCCTGAAAAAAATATCACTACATTTATAATTTATGTGCCCATATATGTAATAGCATCACGATGTCGAGCGGAAACGGTGCCTTTATAGCTCATTTGTGCACGTCCAAATTACCTAATTCGGACTGGCGCAAGTAGAACTTCCGGATTAGCTAATCCAGACTTTAGAAAGTGGGCTTTTTACTCAGATAGTAGGGCTTGAAAAAGTCCGGAATAATTAATCCGGACGTGCGCAAGTGGGTCCAAAAGTGGCGTAATTTCATTATTTACTAAAACATTGCTACGGTCACGGTCAGGTCTATCTCAAATTATGTATAAGTATCAAAACATGGTACATGACTGCCTCGTTGGTCTAGTGGTCTGCACGCTGGGTACTATCCACGAGGCCCCGGGTTCGAATCCCGGGTCGAGCCGAGAGTGTTAGGGTTTTTCTGTCTTAAAATTAGTCAGACACAGCTCCGGAGTCAGGAAATTGGTGGTGTTAACACGGGGGTGTTGCCTCGGAAAGCACGTAAAGCCGTTGGTCCTGCACCTGATCTCTCTACGGTCATGTCGGACTGTCGTCTCACCGAATTATGAGAGTGAACAGAGAGTACACCTGTGTATTGCGCTAACACTTGTGCACTATAATATGTCCCGCGCAATTAGCTAATCTCTGTTGAGAAAGGCCGCGGTAGTCGAAATTAGCGATGGGCGATTATTACTAAATTAATCGAATTATTCCAATGGTCTCTATAATCGAATGTATTCGATAAGCAACCGCAGTCATTCGATTATTCTTCGATTATGGGGCGAGCAATACCGGAGCGCGCGGTGTGCAGGCCGTACTACTAACGAATTAATCGTCATTCGTCGCGTAGATTAATCATTCGGTCGGCAATTAGATCGAATACATTGAAGGGCCCAGTATAGATTATCATTCGATTGTCGATTATTATTCGATTTTTTTTTCGAATTACTAAATCGACATTCGATAGTTCGAATGGTCGATAATCGATTCATTCGATTAATTTTTTTCGAGCAATCGCCCATCGCTAGTCGAAATTCGGCTAGGAGGACATTATCAAAGCCTGGATATTAAAGTTTTGAGGTTATTCGCCTCAAAACAATGCAGTTACTTAGCCATTTTTTGACATCTCCATCTATTATAACCGAGTCTGTCCGTCGCGATATCCCATAGTTATTACATCATTCTAGTGGCGTTCTTTTGTCTAACTCGGCGTAAGTGGGAGCAATCAGAAATGCATTAGACCCCCGCCTAGGCAGTCTAGGCCAGCGGCACCCAAAGTATAGGCGGCACCCAAAGTATAGACTGCCCCCTCTTGAACCAAGTTGACTTGGATGAGCCTTTTAATGGAAATTTATTAGTCACACAGTAACAAGGTAACAACACATTGAATGAATAATATATTCAAAGCAACCTTGTGATATTTGTATTTTTTATTTTTAAATTTAATAAAGCAGAAAAATAACTCGATAATTATGCAGGTAAATGATACCATAACTGATATTTATCACCGCATTTAAAACCAAGCAATTGCTAACAATAAATAGGTACAATTAATGACTATTACCTACAGCACGTCAAAAATTAATATTATACCTACCTACTATTTAGAATCTATATTTGTAACACATACGAAAGCCTTTAACCCCCTTGGGGCTGTAACCACAAACTTTGGCAGCCGCTTGCCCAGACTTAGGTACCTAAGTCTAGACATTTAGGTACCGAAAGAGTTGACGCCGGATTGGTCGCACGCAGGGGGTAGGAAGGTTTACAAACTACCTAAAGACAGCAAGATTAGTCGATCTTAGTATTCAAGGAGTGACAGGATTTTTCGTGACGATCATGGAAACAGCAAGTTTTATTTCTATGGGTTGTAGAACTTGTAGTGTAGGACGACCCGTGATGTGAAAAATGTTGGTCTGCCTGCTCTTAGTGGTTGCTTTTCAAGGTGCCGCATAAAAAAACTTAAATAAGTACGTGCGGATGCGGACTGCGGTTAGAAAAGAAGAAAGAACAATTAGTTACTTATTTACTTAGTACTAAATTATGTGCCATTCGACGTACTGTCCCCACAGGTGAAACGAGAAAGTCTGCTGGCTCTCGTTGGTAGCATTTCAGAAATATTGCCACACGTTTTAAATTTGTCGGTATATTGATCTTTCGGTCATATAAACAGTCGGTATTTTAATATTCGGCATTTTAGTATTCGGCGTTCCGATTATAGGTCTTAAGATTCTGTATTTTGAATTTTTAGGATTTTAAACTTTCGTTATTTAGAACTTTCGATCATATAAACATTCGGCATTTTAATATTCGGCCTTCCGTTTGTAGGGCTTATGAAATTCGGTATTTTGAAATTCGGCATTGTAATACGTACCTACATTAGGTATTCAGCTTGCTATTTACAGAGTACATGGCTGATAACTTAATAAAGAAGCTTATTGTCTGGACTGCCCTACAAAAAACACGATGTATATTATTAAGTACATTTGGGTTTGAATTTAAAAACAAATTGCCTGATATAAAATACATTCTCCATACGACATAAAAGCTCTTGTTATTTACGTAAATAAACTCGGAAGAGCTTAAAACGATACAACTAGCGCCATCTAGCGTGCGGTAGCGGAACTAATCAGTGCATTAAAAGATGGGATATAACGAAGGTTCTCACTTAGAAGTTTGGTGTAATGGTTCCAACTCCAGAAACCAAATTTTAAACCTGATTAAATTATTAACAAAAGAAAAATAGACTTTATACGAGTATTAGTAAAGAAAATAGAATTATAGCCATCCATAACGAAAGTAGCGAGTTATTCCCAATACAAGTGTCCACGAGGACCACGGCTACTTACCGGAAAGACTCGGCAAAATATTGTAACAAGTTCTTTTGAAAATAATTTTGTTTTAATTTTAAAGTAGAATAAAACTAAGTAATAGGTATTGATTTTAATATTTCAGCGACTTGACGAGTGTTGGTCGTTTTAAGGTATTTTTTATTGCAATGTAATCTAAGATTTGCACTTGAAAAAGTTACCACCAGAGGCGGGAAATTAACCTGCGTTCCCCACATAATGGTCATTTGCAGAATTTGTCATTTGTGCAATTGAAAGAGCGGGCAATCGCTAGCATAAAACCAATCTGATTTTTTTAACAACAGTCAAACCAATAGCCGCCATTTATGCAAGCCGTTGACGACTTCTTGAAAAGATAAAAATCATGATACCAAACTAAAACCTGTTGCATCCAAGGCTGCAATGATACGAGGGTCAAACTGAAAGTTCTTAGAACTGGCCACTTATAAACAATATAATAAAAAAAATATTCTAAAATTTGAAAATAGAACTCTTTGCCAATATTACTGAGTATATATTTCATTCATTTGTCATTTGTTTTACGACTTGGCGGCAAATTGAAAATTGTCTGTGTCACGTCAAAATGAATTTAACACGAGAAAATTTTCGTGCAATGATTTTTTATGACTTTCGATGTCATTTAAGTCAACAAGAAAGTTATGATAGACTACGATTGGCCTTTCACGATGAAGCCCCATCTCGTGCGACTGTTTACAACTGGTTTAATGAGTTTAAACGTGGTCGCACTAATCTCACTGATGATGTACGTGAGGGACGGCCTTCTACGGCGACGACTGAAAATAACATCTGTGTTGTGCGGCGTATGATAGAGACTGACAAAAGAGTGACCTATCAGCAGATTCGGACAAGCTTAGGCATCGGTATGAGTCAAGTGCACAAAATCCTCCACGAACATTTAGCGGTCAGGAAGCTTTGCGCCCGGTGGATACCTCATAATTTGACTAAGGCTCAAAAACTCCATCGTGTGGATTGGTGCCGTAAATTGATTGAAAGATTTAACGGAGGTGACTCAAATGCTGTGTTCGACATACTTACAGGTGACGAAAGCTGGATTTACTGTTATGATCCTGAAACCAAAAGACAATCTGCTCAGTGGGTGTTTCCTTCCGAGGAGTTGCCAACTAAAGTGAAGAGAGATCGAAGTGCGGGAAAAAAAATGGTGGCCTCGTTCTTTGGAAGGATAGGTCATTTCGCAACAATTGTGTTAGAGGAACAAAAAACAGTTTCTGCAGAATGGTACACTACCAATTGTTTGCCACTTGTCTTGGAAAAAGTTCGAGAGAAACGACCTCGCAGTAGGATCCTCCTTCACCACGACAACGCCTCGTCGCACACCGCCAAGCGAACGATCGACTATTTGGCGACATCAAACGTTGAATTACTGGGTCACCCGCCGTATAGCCCCGACCTCGCGCCTTGTGATTTTTATTTATTTCCAAAAATTAAAGAAAAACTTAAAGGAAAGCGGTTTATGAATGCTGAAGAAGCGGTGGCTGCGTATCGCGATGCCATTGAAGAGACCCCTAAGGACGAGTGGGCAAAGTGCTTTTCCCAGTGGTTCCATCGCATGCAGCGGTGTATTGACGTCAATGGACAATATTTTGAAAAGATATAATAAAACTAATAACTGGCTAATGTAATCAGTTTTTGATTTTCTAAGAACTTTCAGTTTGACCCTCGTACCATTGTGTTCGGCTGCACTATACTTCACCGTCAATACCTTCAGATCCTTTAGTATCACTTACTGCCACAAAGAAAGCCGAACCATTGATACTAGTAGGGCGACCACGGGTTGAATGAAAAATAGGACTCAACAATTATTTCTGATGGAGGATAGCCTCTGGGTTCACGAAGACATCCCTACGACAAGGGCCACCGCTGGGGCAACGAAGAGTATACTGAGCGAACCTCGCTGTCGCTCGCAATTTATATGGAACTCGATGATGACTCAAATATTACATATAATTATGGCTATAATATAAAACATACAACATGACATATTATTTTATAAACTAAAGAAGTTCCCTCCTGGAAGAGGTTGGTAGTGACAAGATAAGAACAGAGAAACTTCTATAAGCGACCCCAAAAGAGGATCAAATGACCAACTACTTTATCATGGGAATGTGGATTTTCTTCGTGAGATATTGAAAAAATTTAAAATGGCTGGTTTGGCAGATGGTTATGTAGGTCCATATCTTCGTAATTATAACACCTAGGTACAAGAAAATCATTTGCAAATGTGAATAGACATCCAAATCACCCTTTGGATTGTTTGAATACTCGTAGTAAGTAGTCAGCTATTTTAGATACCCTTGTGTTACTATAGAATGTGTTCAGTGTAATGAGCGCAAGGGGGTAACTAGGCACAGAAGTCCTACTGATCGTATTTTTTTAAAAGCAGAAAAAGGAGTAACAAAATTTTGTTAATTTGCTAAAAGTTCCCACTTATGACGACCGTCTTGGTGTAGTGGTTCGCGCCCCGGACTTTTAAACCAGGCGGTTGCGGGTTTGAATCCCGCAAGGGGCAAATGTTTGTGTGATGAGCACGAGAAATTTGTACCTAAGTCATGGATGTTTATAAATGTATATAAGCATGTCTATCCGTTTCCTAGTCGCGATAGCACAAGCTCACGCTTAGTTTGGGGCTAGGGAATTGGTGTGTTTGTTGAAACAATTTATTATTTATTATTATTACTTATCCTGTCTTATCAAAAACCCATGGCAACCCCAAACGATTCAAGCGTCAGAGCAACAAAAACTATGCTAAAGAGATCTCCGGATCACGGCGGCCCGTCTTTGTATGCCGCCATGCAAATGCGGACACCGGCTTGCGTGTTGTCACACGCAAAATCATATAATACCAATGTAAATAGCTACAAAGAAAACCCACACGTAACCAGTATAAACTGAACTACGACTAAACAACCTGCAGGTACAGTCGTCAGCACATTAGAATCTATATTTGTTGCTAAATAGCCCTTAATCCAAATGTATAAGATCTAGTAAGTACTAGTCTTAGTACTCAGCCCGGTGTGCCGTCGTTTGTACAATCAAAGACCATAATAAGATGGTAGTGGATGGATTGATGGGATGCCTGTGCAACTACATACAACGCAAAAGTCGATGTCTTAGCGTAAACGAGAAACAAGTCATTGCGTCTTATTGGAACGAGAGGAATTCAGTCTTTGTGGAAAGTTTGAGTAGCTAGACTTTTATTTATTGGTACCAAGCAACATCAGTTCATGTACAGTCACGAGCATCAATATGTATACATCTGCATTCGATTTGAGACCTTATTACAATGGCATAAAACTTATTTGTATACATTTCATTGCTTGTGACTGAACCTAGTTAAGCTTTTTGTGAAGGTAATCATGTCACTATCTGACGTTGGGAACTTGCATTACGGACACCCACCAATCCGCATTGAACCCGCGTGGTGGAGTAAGGCTGTATTCCCTCATAGTTGAGATGAGACCTTTGCCCAGCATTGGAATTATTACTTACTGCTAGAATATTACTTACTATGCCTTTCAAAATCCAATCAAAACACGGCACAACTTGCGACCAATACTTAAAAACACCGTTAGTTACCCATTACTGGTTAGGTACTCTGGTTAGCTAAAAATGATAATTTATAACATTCGAGTTTTAGCGACAATATAGGTACGCTTGATGGGATCTAAAGTCCCCCAAAAGCTTGTGAAAGTGGACCTAAAAATGCAACGTGGCTTTAAGATCTTTGTAAAGGTTTATCATGCAAAAAACAATAGTAACACGCAATCATAGACGGTGGATGTAATGGGGCATGTAATGGTTAAGTATCATAATCTCTACAACATAAATACCCACTACGTAAAAGCTGCGCACATGATATTGGCGGAACATGGGGGTAAACTTAAGTTCGCTCGCCATAAGGAAAACAATGAAAAAAAGACATTGAACTTTTACTGCATTGCTGTGCATTTATTATGCAGCTTTGACTCGTCAAGGTGTTAAGCGCCTTTTTTCACCAGATAAACGGTGCTACGCATACTCCTCGAAAAAACTAGGTATCGAGAATTCGGAATGTCACCCGTCTAGTTGAAATCGTAAATTGTATACTCATACCCATGTCAGTGAGCCAGGAACTGACAAACTGATGCCAAATGTTCCTATCATATCGGCGTCTCTGCCACTAGTGTTTTTGTGTGCTATCCGGTGAATCTTTAACACAGGGTTTTACGCTACTTCGTATTTACTATCCACGGTATCCTTTAATTAAGATGAAGCTTAGATTTCGCTGTATAACCATGATGGCCACTACGGTACACCGTAGCCGTAGGCGCCTCCATACCTCGCTATTAGCACTAACTAATTTCCATAAAGATTGACTTTTGACGTGGATGACGCTTCGTAATCAGCCCCTGCGGCGCCAACGGCTTACAATTAAAATATGTTATTATAATTATAGCATTGTTTTTTTAATTCCTAGTTCCTACGAGTAGGAATTGTTAATTGTTACTGTGACGTCGTAGAATCGCGCTGGATACGGGCTACTTGGGCTACCGGTCACTGTGTCGGCACCAAAACCAGTGAGAAGTCAATAAATAACGGTGATTCCTAGTTACTTGTTCACCATTTAGAATTTTTTTCACAACACCTATGTATTCATTTAAATGATTTCATCACAATCGGACCTAATTTCAATCTTAACGTCGATCGTTGCTCATAGTTTCTTCGAGTCCCTATTATTGGTCCTTCGTGCCGGATCGACACACAACTTTGCGCTTGTTTCTGATAATAATAAACACGACACTATCAGTAATCAGTATTGCTGAGTACATTTACACCTTTCCCATAGTTATTAGACATTAAAACGAAGTTCCATATCTCACACCCATCAATCAAACACATTTCATTATATCTCAAAATAAACGTGCATTAAGATCCCAAAACGATACAAACACGACGTTAATTACTAAGAAAGGGTCGACGGCCCCAAGAACAAAGGCTTTAGTGACCCATCGAAGCGCCGAGATCCTATGTAACTCATTACAGCCGATTTAATTTTATATTTCGGACCATCCATTAGACCTCCATTCAGGTTCGTCAGACACCGCGCCCGTGCCAGCGCATGTATTAAAAAAAACAAAAAGCACGCGGTCGCTCTCTACCATAGATTAAAACAAACTCTTATCTCTGAACACCAAGTCGCCCTGTCTCTCTCTAACATCAACTCCTCGCTCAATAATAAAACATAATTGGTTTTAAATGAGTAGGATTGGCGATGGAGAGAATAATAACCAAAGAAGCAATTTAACGCGGCCGGAGGAGGGCACCTCTTATTACTGCGCCCTCCTAAAAATTACTCTATGCATATTTATAAGCGAGCCTTTTGGTGACCATAGACAGCGGCTTAATTTTTAACGGGCCATGAAACGTTTACAAACATAACCTCAAATTATAATATTGAGTTTTTCGTTCATTTTCATTCAAATTAGTGTAAAGCCCCAATTTCTCGGTGGAAAAGAAAGGGAGGGGTCAATATGGCTGATGGTGTGGAATATTTATGTTACAAATAGTGTAATTTCTGATCAATAGCCTCTTTGTTCAAATTAGCATATTTATTAGAAGTAGATACTGACAGACCTACCTAGTATTTAACAATATTCGTGCGTTTTGGGACATTATGTACGATAACACGTCAGACTTCTGCACATTATCTTTTATCAGCCAAAGATTGTAGATATTGTAAGAATTTGACAGCCTGCAGCCTATACAATATTTAGTGGACTTTTAACCCTTAAATGCGTGGTGTTGCCTTTTGGCAACATACTTTTTATATTTGATACTATTCTAGACATTATACACTTCTAAATTAAATTAATTTTCAAAACAATTTTATAAAATATTATTAGTTACTTATAAGGACATTTTTGCTAGAACCCGTTTAATTCCGAAAATAGAACAATTTTTTCAAAAAATAATAAAAATACTCCAACCTTTCATATTACAGTAATTAAAATTAAAACATTTTTTTATTGAGCATATTTATTTAAATAAATAAAAATATTTCAAAAACTAAACTTTTGATATTTTTATTTTTTTTATTCAATTATTTAATTTTTTTGCGTTTTTTATCTAGTAAAGATAGCAAAAAAAAAAGATTTATCTAGCAGTATATGATTAATAATGTTTCGATTGATTCATGTTTAATTAAGAAATAAAAAATCGCACATTTAAGGGTATTATTTATATCAACTAACTATGTATACAATTTATTAATAAAAATTAGGATAAATTACTTAATACAACACAAAAACAAAAATTATAAAAAGGGTCCTTGTGGCAAGGTTCCCAGGATGCTGGCAGCATTACCGCGCTGGATAGCGATGCTTATACGCTGAGCAAGGTAGCTGCCAGCTCTTGGGTCACCACTGATGACAACTAGCCTCTTGGAAATCTCTTTCAAAAAAGAGATAGCGTTGGGACCCCACGAACCCAGTGTTTCGACTCCAAACGGTACAAAGTGGTACCGGGAGTCGATCTGCCTGTACTTGTTCTTTTTAAAGTTTTCGGCACTTGTCGCAGCCAAACCAGCATCACGGCTTGTCCCGGGCAGATGAGAGGCTGCAAGTGTGTCGACACAGGTAGCGTCCCACACAAGAGCCTGACCCATCCGCCAAGGAACAAGTGACATTAAAGGGTTAATCTAATCATTAGGTTGCAATGTTGATAAAAGTTGATTATAAATTATCACCTGTTCTCTATCTCTCCCGGGCATTATTTTAATGTCTGCCTTCTTAATTTTGTTAACTAGTAATGGATAGCTAACTGTCACTATAGTGAAATAAATACTGCGCCATATTTTGGTTTTGTAAGGCATAGATATGTAACTAAAGTGTAATATTAGGTATCGCACTTGGGTGTAATAATAGAGTTATTGTATCACACCAATAACTCTATTATTGATGTTTGACGACCTCCGTAGCCGAGAGACTAGTGTAGGTAGGTAGATACACCGGATTTCAAGGTGTCGCCATCTCTGAGGTCCCAGGTTCGATCCCCGGTCGCGTCAGTATAGTAATGCATATTTTCTATATTGTCTCGGGTCTGGGTGTTGTGGTATCACCGTTGTTTTAGATTTCCATAACACTGCTTAATAGCTACTACTTACCTACTTCGGGATCTACTTCTAAGTAATTTATGTTTGTGATTTTGTCCAATATTTATTTGGGTGTATTCAAATTGAATTGAATTTTGCTTACAAAAATAAATCCCGTGGGGCGCGAACCCACGTCCCTTCGCTATCTGGGCGAATGCTCCTTCCAACTGAGCTACGGAGGACGTTAGTCAGCCGACGAATTTTTGTAAGCGCTTGCTATATCAGTGAGCCAAAGGTATATGTATGAACACCATCCACCAACTACAAGCTGCTAAAACTGACTTATAAAACGGTTCTTTAAAAATAATGGCCCCCGCAAAATTACCCTACACATAGCGAGGGCGTGGCCTACGGTACATTAGTAAATTATTGTAAAATCAAGGCGGCAATTAGGTGTAATTGCCCCCACCCGCGGCCGACCCCCTCGCCGTGCGCCTGCGCCGATTCTGAAGATAAAATTACAAGTGGGTAGTGCTTTTACTAAGGATATAAAACTAAAAAAACAAGTTTTACCAAATTTATAGTGAGTCGAAGTTATCTAGCAGTGTTGCCTATCGATAGTCGACTATAACTATCGATAGTCGACTATAACTATCGATAGTTGACTTCATCAATCATCAATAGTATCGATAGCCTATCGATACTATTGATAGTGTAAAACAGGGAAATAGTATTGATAACCATCAATAGTATCAAAAAGGTATTAACAGAGTAAGGTCCGATGGAATCGATAGTTTAAACTACCGATACTGGTATCGATAGTATTGATTAGTAGGTACTATCGATATACAGGGTGTGGCGTAAATAGTGGTCCAAAGCAAAGGTGTGGATACACTGTACACTGAAGCACCACATACCAGTATTTAAAAAAAAAATATGTACAGGGTTTTCAAAAAAAAATTTTTTTTTAATTTTTTTAGAAATCGTTACCTTGCCTTACAAATTTGGTTATAATTTCCAAAAATGACGGTTTTTTTTATCCATTTTTTTATTATTATTGCTGATCACTTGTACTTAGTACTCCATTCGTTTTTTTTTTACAAACTGAATTTAATAAAAAAAAATAAGTTTCTTTCAAAATTCAATACTCACTGCTAGCAAATCGTTTGACTTTCAATGCTTTTGGTGCAAAAAAAATGTACCACACTGTCAGTGCCCATTGTTTAAAAAAAATGCCCATCTTTTGCAGATTCTAAAATGGTGCAACAATAAGTGTTACGACTTACAGGAAAAAAGTTATTGCTTTTCGAAACAAAAAGGAGCCCAATTCAGAAAAACAATTTATTTGAAGTTCAAGGGTTTACAAGGGTTGTAATTTTTTTCTGTGTGGTCCAAAGCAAAGGTGTGGATACACTGTACACTGAAGCACCACATACCAGTATTTAAAAAAAATTATGTACAGGGTTTTCAAAAAAAAAAATTTTTTTTAATTTTTTTAGAAATCGTTACCTTGCCTTACAAATTTGGTTATAATTTCCAAAAATGACGGTTTTTTTAATCCATTTTTTTTATTATTATTGCTGATCACTTGTACTTAGTACTCCATTCGTTTTTTTTTTTTACAAACTGAATTTAATAAAAAAAACCCTGAAAACCCTGAAAACCCTGTACATAAATTTTTTTTAAATACTGGTATGTGGTGCTTCAGTATACAGTGTATCCACACCTTTGCTTTGGACCACACAGAAAAAAATTACAACCCTTGTAAACCCTTGAACTTCAAATAAATTGTTTTTCTGAATTGGGCTCCTTTTTGTTTCGAAAAGCAATAACTTTTTTCCTGTAAGTCGTAACACTTATTGTTGCACCATTTTAGAATCTGCAAAAGATGGGCATTTTTTTTAAACAATGGGCACTGACAGTGTGGTACATTTTTTTTGCACCAAAAGCATTGAAAGTCAAACGATTTGCTAGCAGTGAGTATTGAATTTTGAAAGAAACTTAATTTTTTTTATTAAATTCAGTTTGTAAAAAAAAAAAAACGAATGGAGTACTAAGTACAAGTGATCAGCAATAATAATAAAAAAATGGATAAAAAAAAACCGTCGTTTTTGGAAATTATAACCAAATTTGTAAGGCAAGGTAACGATTTCTAAAAAAATTAATTTTTTTTTTTTTTTTTGAAAACCCTGTACATATTTTTTTTTTAAATACTGGTATGTGGTGCTTCAGTGTACAGTGTATCCACACCTTTGCTTTGGACTACACAGAAAAAAATTACAACCCTTGTAAACCCTTGAACTTCAAATAAATTGTTTTTCTGAATTGGGCTCCTTTTTGTTTCGAAAAGCAATAACTTTTTTCCTGTAAGTCGTAACACTTATTGTTGCACCATTTTAGAATCTGCAAAAGATGGGCATTTTTTTTAAACAATGGGCACTGACAGTGTGGTACATTTTTTTTGCACCAAAAGCATTGAAAGTCAAACGATTTGCTAGCAGTGAGTATTGAATTTTGAAAGAAACTTAATTTTTTTTATTAAATTCAGTTTGTAAAAAAAAAAACGAATGGAGTACTAAGTACAAGTGATCAGCAATAATAATAAAAAAAATGGATAAAAAAACCGTCATTTTTGGAAATTATAACCAAATTTGTAAGGCAAGGTAACGATTTCTAAAAAAATTAAAAAAAAATTTTTTTTTTTAAAACCCTGTACATAATTTTTTTTTAAATACTAGTATGTGGTGCTTCAGTGTACAGTGTATCCACACCTTTGCTTTGGACCACTATTTACGCCACACCCTGTATATATAATATATCTATAGTTGATACAGGGTAGAATAGTGGTATACATCATAGTATCAACACTAATCTTACAATTTTTTGTACTAAAAAGTCAAGTTATAAATATAAGTGCATCACCTTCGCCACGCAACGATGGGTCCTAAAGGTATATGGTGCGATGTGCAGCCCGCACGTAGGTACGCGGGTCAGGGGTCAGGGTGTATGTGATCCCGCGTGAGGAACAATCTGTACGTATTACGATTTTTTCGATGGGAACGATAAAATGCCTGTGCTGTGGAGCGAATGCAGTTAGGTTCAAAAGGTATATTTAGCGGGCTTTTCATTATATAGATTTTAAGAGATGTAAGGAATAGGTAAAAGAAGGAGTGTAAGGCGGATATGTAATGAAAAGAAAATGTAAGAAAAAAAAAGGAAACATTGTGATCCTGTCAACGCTTGCCTGCTGGAATGGAAAGTTGCCAGAATATTTTACTTTTTGTTTACTACTTACCTGCTTAGATGCTACTAGGATATAAGTACACAAAATCAAAACCTAAATATGGCACATAACACATAAATACACATGTCTTAGCGCAATAATTGAGTAAAGTTTGAAGGTAAAAATGGATAACCTTCAAATTCAGCCCGACGTTTCATTAAAAGTGACTAAACATGGCAACAACTTTCAATTGACTCTAATGTGACGTTAGTTATCTATCTATCCATTTCACTGTGTGCATGGTTAACAACAGATAATTCAAGTTGATTTATATACGTTAATTATAACGAAAACTGGTATTATTTTGTGGGGAAGATAAAATACGAAATAAAATTGTTAACGTGCCTCGCCTAAATGATTTCTTTATTTTCAAAGAACGCTCGGCCATTTTGGATTCCTCCTTTTGCATCCCGGTAATTTAGCCGGTTTGTATTTACCGAAAATACCCAAGATCGATAACTCGTTCCAGTCGTATTTATCTCTCACGTGCATCAGCCCTCACTCAATCAGAAATACGCCGATCAAAAAATGCTAATGTTGTTAGCCATTTTGGTTGTTTTGCCATCTGAGGTACCAGGGCCACATAAACTGCAACAAATTACACGTTGCTTTTATTTTTAATTGCTATGGACGAGCCACCGACTTCGCCAGGGGCTTGACCCTTCCATATTTAAATTATGGCGCGCCAACACGTGATTGGCCGGTGCAGGTTGTATTTAGAAGTTGTTGGGAGATCGCATCTGGGAATAGGCATAATTATGCACCTTTACTGGAGTCGAGGCGGTTATTTACTGGCTCAGCTGTGATGAAAAAAACATTTTAATAACCACATGAGTTGTATTGCAATAATAAACAGCTGTTCGTAGCGGGTCTAGCTCGCAGGTCTGCGAGATAACCGGTTTGATATCTACGACATTTGAATGATCAATTCAGATAGTTACCTACTAACAATTATTATTTTTTACCCTTACCGTTTATTCAAGACCAGAGACCTGGCTAATTCCGTAAGTAGCTATTTTAAACAGTGAATTTCATCCTGATTGTAAAATATAGTTGTTAAATATTTATATGGAAACATTTCCCAAGTATTAATGATATCGAATGCCGGCTCACTGGCGCAGCAAGCACTTGCAAAAATTCGTCGTCTGACTAACGTCCTCGGTAGCTCAGTAAGAAGAGCATTCGCTAGTATAGCGAAGGGACGTGACTTTAAGTCCCACTGGACGACACGGTCGATCAATTTTTGTGTGCTAAAAAATTACTTGATTACTAGGTATCCTATATGGATGTTTCAATTTCCTTTAGCAAATTGTAAAATACGCTCCGTCCGACCGACGCGACCTGACACGCTTAAGTTAAGTGTAAATCGTACTTAGTTAAACACGTCTGGTTACCCATTTGAACTACGAAAACCGATTTTATTACGTAGGGAATAGGGAATAGAGAGCGGTCTCAAGGTCAAAGTGGGGTAGTCTGACGTGCGGCCGTATATTAGTAATGGATCTGATTTTCTAAGGCGAATGTTTTTTTGTACTTTGTAACTTATTTTATCATAATAATAAAATAATTATGACTGATTGACTATGACTATGACTGATAACAGATGTTAACGATTAAATACCTAAAGATGTTGTAGTAAATCCGTTAAGTCGTAAAAGTCATGTGTCAAGTTATGATATAAGTACCTACCTACCCCCAGTTATATGTCTACTTATACGTGTATAAGTACTACTTACTTATACACGTATACGTAACTAAAATCTAAAGAGTTTCCCCGATTTCTCTGGGATCCTATCATCAAATTCTGATTTGCTGACAGTAGGACCACCTTAACCTCAGGAGTATGCTCTTTTAATAAAAAATAATAATTTTGAACATCGGTGAACTCCGAAGAATTGACAATAAAATACAAACATCATGTATGTATTTATGTATTTCTATCCGTTATCCTAGTCACCATAGCACAATCTCACGCTTAGTTTGGGGCTAGGTAATTGATGTGTTTGTTGAAACAATTTATTTATTTGTTTTTATTTATGTACCTACAATCGAACATAGAACCTCTTTTTTTCAAAAAACTCGGATAAAAAATCCGACGAATAGAAAACGTCTTCCTTTTTTGACACCGCTTAAAACCTGAGATCATAAGTCTGAGGTTAATAAAACGCAATCCACTCCCACAGTCACCTCATTTTTCCGTAAGTTGGCAAGGTAAAAAAGACGATTGCCTAGCTATAGCCAGATAAGAATCATAAAGGCCAAAGGTCACTACATTACAATTCATGTTTATATTGATCTTTAGTTCATGGGTTAATTTCACTATAGCAACTAACATTGAACTTTAACGCTATTTTTTTTTCACCAATTCCACGTTTATATACACTTTTATCACCCAGGCCAAAGTAAGCGGACTGGGAAAACTAATTTAATAAAAATGGGCTACCGACGAAAACAGATGGCTAACTGTGGGTAGATTTTTTCCTCGCATTTACAACAAAAACATTTGAATCAAGCGCGCTTTTATGAATACGTTCAGAAATCATAAACAAAAATGGTGGTGAGATATGGTTACAAACAATGCAGGTAAATGCAGGTGATAAAAAAACGTCAAAAAATACCCATAATAGTTATGACATGATAAATAAGTGCAAGTTTAATTTTTACATAAAATGAACCAACCATGATTATACATAATAAAAGCAAAGGCACAACAAAATCATCATAAAGTAGTTAGTAGAAACAGTGGTTTTAGAACGCAACTGCCATATGTCAAAACAATGACATAACCATACGAATGAGCGAGCAGAGTGTTAAAGAAAGATCGCGATGTGTTTAATAATTTTACAAGTTTCCTTGATATTTTGAATACAATAGTGTTCTTTGAAGTGATTTGCTAAACAGTTGCCAACATGTCGTACACCCTCATGCGCCACTTGAGGCGTACAGTGCTAATAACGCAGCAAGTTAGGTTGGAATCTACACAGATCAACCTTACCCATGAAGATATCGTATTTCGGCCTCCACTGGCAAAATGGAGCAAAATCATCAGACAAGCAGAGAAGATAGTTGGATATCCGACCTCATTTATGAACTTACGATGGCTTTTAAGCGACGAATTTGCTAATTTAGCGATGCATTTACGGAAAGTGGTGAGTTATGTTTTGTCTTAATACTCTCGTTTTCATATTATAAAGCACATGTAAGCATATTTATAAGCTAACAGCAACGTTTCTAAAGGATATCGTAGCTAGTATTTTCGTATAATATGCTTTATTTACACATATTATGTAACAACCATGTGATTGATGGTCACTGGCCATGGTGAAGGTTATTTCCTGTTTGAGAAAAAAATATTTACGTCATTGCATTACAAGGTACTATTGAATAAAACTTGGTGCTAATTGTAAAGTATTCACTTGTTTTGAACAAATTATTAATTCAAGGTTTTAAAAATTGATTATGTTAAGAATTTTGTAAAATATATGAATAATAATATATTATGATGAATGAACATAATTTCTAAGGTTGTCACACAAACCTGTTCAGTGTGACCTTATCACATAAACTTAACCTTCTAAACAGGTTGTTTTGTATTGTATGTTGCAGATCACAAATGTGTACTTTGTGATTTTTTTTTTAATGTTATTGTTTTTGTCAATGTAAATTAAACAAGCTAAACACCTTTGCAAGTAATTAAAGTAAGCCCTTATTTGATTCTCATCAAACTTACTCCTTTGTAGGTGGACACAAACCATCCAATCATAAAGACGGCAAAAACGGTTCTTTACAATGAACATAACACACTACAACCGTGGGGACTGGTCATCCTTCTACTATCCAAGGCTGTCAATCCTGAGTACACCACATTACAACATAACAAAGTCTCTGAAAACCAAAGGGTACTAGCTGAATTAACCGAAATGATACGAACAGGACACTACATACATAGAGGCCTTCTGAATGTTGCTATTGAAGACAGAGACAAAAATATTGACACAACTATGTTTGCAAATAAAATCGCAATACTTATTGGTGATTATTTACTAGTCACTGCCAATGGTATGTTAGCTCGACTGAAAAACCAAGATCTCTCATACCTAATATCAACTGCCTTACGAGATATAAGTGAGGGAGAATTCTTTGGTGAAAGGGATTGTCAGAATATGCCACTTCCTGGTAAACCTATACAAAATGGAGTAGATGATTTCCAAATTTGCAGTGATACATTACCTTTAGATGTTACCAGTACTCTTGGTTCACCGATACGAGAGTGGACATTACGGACAATGTACAACGGAGGGTCTCTCTTCGGTCGTGGTTGCCAGGGTGCTGTGCTGCTGGCTGGGCATAACTTGGAGGAACAAGAGAAAGCTTATCTTTTTGGGAGTCATCTATGTTTAGCGTGGCAAGCGGCTAGTGAATTACAAAAACTGACTTCTGAAAACAAAGAATCATTTTCTTTAGTTAGTGCTCCGGTCCTATTTGCCCTAAATGATAATCCACATTTATATTCAATGATAGCAAAAGGTAAACAGAACATATCAAACGTTGATTTCGAAGAACTGAAGTGTGATATTTTCAAGACAGATGCAGTTGAACGGACTAAGCTGTTGTATCTTGAAAATGCCAAAAAAGCTAGTGCTTATGTGGAAATGTTTGGTGACAGTGAAGTTATTGATACTATCAAAAGGTTAATTAAGACATTGTAGTAAATGTACTTGGTTTATTATCTATAGGCATAATTGTAATTTAAGTTTAACATACCTAATCATACCATCCATTACATCTTATGTGAATTTACTGAATTTTACTGCTATGTTAATTGTTTCAATGGTAGCCTATCACACAATCACAATATTCTTTTAACTACAGATGTGTGCACTTTGAGACCTGAATTTTATTGTAGATTGTCAACTGATGTGTGAACTATTTGAGTCTGTTATATGTATTTAAATGACCTTCCAACAAAGCCTTATTATACCAAAATAAGGTTCAATGTCCATTGGAACTGTTGGAAGGTACCACAATTAATAATGTTGTTATCTAAATTCTAACTGACAATAATTATTTATCTATTGTTATTAGAGCTATGGTAGAGGCTTTTAAAAAAGTATTTCCTTTGCTAGTAAATTTTTCCTACGGTGCAGTTTGGTTTTACAGTATTATCATATTTTACTGTGTAAAATTATTTATAACAAGACCAGACAAAAAATGGTTACATATTCACAATATATTTGTGAAGAAGATAGTATCTCCATTTCCAAATTATCATAAGAATATTAAAAGATTATTATATTTCCAAAATAACAGCAATCTGGGTAGACTGGGTGACATAATATGATTTTATAAGCATTTTTTGTATGATTCAGTTAGTAGAATGTCCAAACAAAACTTGGTATTGATATTTTAATTTTACAAATGTGTGGATAAGTATCGTTTTAAGATTTTGTTCATGTTTGCGTATATTCTACGTGTTATATGTGATAATAAGAATAAAGTTTTTTTATTGTTGAACAAAACGTCAACACTTACTTACCTATATCTTTTATCCGTCTCTCAATACCTAAATAAAGGCTGTGTATATGTCACCGTAAGATTATGAATTGTTATTTATCGCTATATTATAAATCTATCGAAGTGAAACTGTTAAATTACAATCTGTCCCGCGTCAAATTGTCAATTGTCCGAAAGCTCTTCCTGATTGGTCGGACTTATTGTAAGAGCGACCAATCACGACCAGCCGTTCTTTGTCCCCCGCAGAGTTAGAAATAAAATGTTACGGTTCACAATTTTTCGACAGTTTACAATCTCACGAGATAGATTGTAATCGAACGATGTTTATAATTTTACGGTGACATATATACATAATAATTGTATGACGTATCCTAAAACTTAAGTACAGTCGGCAGCACGTCAGGTTACCTATAAGGACTACGAAAACAGCTTTAATTACGTAGTGATTTAGGGAATAGAGGTAAGGAGGTATCTTTCGGTCTCAAGGCCAAAGTAGGTGGGGTAGTCTTACTGTGGCCAACAGCTTAGGGATTAAAACTTTCCGATAAGTCTTCTGATCATGTAGGTACATGCATTATGTAATATATTTAACCCATTATCAAATACTTATCTAATTCTAGACTTCGTACATAGGTACGTTAAAAGGTAGTTTTTATTAGTTAGTTACCTACGGCGTGAAAAAAAGAAGCACTACATAGGAACAATTGAGTAGGTAGATATTTTAAGCTGGAATCATTACATTACCTAACGTCATTACGCATTGCTGGTGATATCGTAAATTATTTTAAATTGAATTAATCAAGCACCAATGAAAGCTGACTGATAATGATCGACCCAATTTCTGAACGCGTTGACATTTTGACAGCTGCACCCGCCCACGTTAATTTCCCGCGAATTTCCGCATTTTCCACGCGCCATATTTTGTGTCATCGCAGAGGGCGAATGTGTAGACGAAAAATAAATTAACAAGGACGTTTAAATATTTATATGCGTTTATTTTAAAAGATCGTGCGCTTGGGCGAGATGATTTAAAATTATGCAATTGAGTGGAGTTCGGGGATCAGCAAATTGAGTTCAAAAACACGTGAACGAACACCCGACAGTTTGATAAAGAAACCCATGGTCTATTTACGAAACCTACTTTCTGTCATGCTTGACTATCATAAGTGAACTCTTTACGACGTCACGTTTGTATGGAAATCTTGACACACGGTCACAGAAGAAAACCAAAATAAAGTAAATACCTCGCTTTATTACTTCTCCATATACTGCAAAGCTTCCGCGTGTATAGTCGTGGCCATCTTCTGCAGCGCTTGCCTCGCGTCGTCTACTGGAAACCTATCGCTGTACCTCATAACAGCATCCAACTCTTCGTCCAAGAACAGGGACAAATACTCAATAGCTCTCGTGCCTCTCACAGCATAATACAGCTGCTTAAAGTTCATCGGCTTTTTCTCCAGTTTATGCTCAAGAAGATACCCGTAAACGGTCGGGTACTCCCACATTGCCAACGTGACCGGTGCTCCGACCAAAGAGTACGAGTATGGGTGCGTGAAGAAGTCTTTGACGTCCAGATACAATTGCCAGATTAGGGCCAAGTGTCCACCGAGAATGTATGCGTCTCTCTCCATCTGCTCGCCCCTGTTGGCCAGCTTCATAGCTCCCTGACAGCCTTTACCGAGTATGCTACCAGAGGCCAGCATAGTCCGGAGCTTCCACTCGTCTTTTCCTTGTCCTAAGAACTCGTTGGAACCGAGTTTCTTTAGGTTGTCTTCGGTTTCCCAGTCGTAGTGTCGCACGATGTCATTACTTCCTATAAAGTATATCGAAGGGCCATATCATTACTCGTAGGTACAGACAACAACACGTCAAGTATTATACGGCCATTACACGGCCATTCTCATGATAATGTGTAGTCTAACTTGCAGCAGTGTGCCTACCTATATACAGGGTGTGATTATAACTCAACATAACTGTTACCTTTTGGTATCGTGGGAAGAGGATTGTTCAAGTCATCGTGTTCACCAAAGAAGTCTCCCTCAACCAGATCCCGGAGACCAGTAGAAATTAGTTCTGTGACTGCATTGTTTCGAAGTCCACCAAGATTTTGTAAGCATGTAGCCAGAAGATAATCTCCTGTAAAAGGTTGATAGTTTCAGTTTACATAAATACTAGTAGCTACCTACTAGACTGTCTTTGAATGAAGCGGGCTCTTTGAATAAAGACTGTCTTTGGACTGTCTTTGAATGAAGACTCTACAATCTTCACCAGGAGTAGTTATAATTATATTGCCAATTAACTAATTTTACAACAAACAAACTCCAACTTCTCTACGGCGGCCAGTTTGATGAGACGGCAATCGGACATGACCGGAAAGAGATCAGGCGCAGCAGGACCAACGGCTCAATGTTTTTGCTTCCAAAGCACGGGGGTGTTAACACCACATTCTTCGTGACTCTGTGCTGTTTTTGAATAATTCAAAACAGCAAAGGCCAGAAACAAATTGCAGTTCCACCCTGGCTTCGAACCCGTGGGACTCTTGGACAGAAATTAGCGTGCTGAGCACTTTAGTCTGACAAGTTCGTCTGCACCTTTCACCTCTGACATCTGTCAGCGGGGGCAGGTGGTGATGTGGTGAAGGGAATTTCTTCTTCTTTTGTTTATGTCGCCATAAAGAAATAGCGCATAGCTAAGCTACAAATGGCCACAGTCACTAAATTCCGCCAATGACACGTGAGTAGCATTAACACGGATGTATTAATGTATATTAAAAACCGAGTAAAAAACTATGAGATCTAAGCAGACTTATCTATAAGAATGACAGACAACAATGATTAGACAAAACATATCTTATGGCAGTCGCGTGCGATTGGCGTTTCCCCACCAAAAGTTAAACTAACCAGTCAGCAACACAATTTTGTTTCCATAAAGCAGGTCTTTGTACTTGTCTCCGTGTTTCTGCTTCTCCTGAAGGTTCACCATCGTCTTGTGTATCATGTGACCTGTCCGCTTCATCTCTACGATCTCGGCAACTGCTCTCTGGGAGTGAAGCACTCCAGAATCGTACTGGTCTCGAGTGAAGTCCTGAGACATAGGTTTTTTACATGGAATCTTGCTCAGAAAATAATTTGTCTAAATTAGACTCATTAGAGTCTGAATTCTTTCCATCCTACCGAATTCTCCTACCTAATTTCAGGGCTCTTAGGCAAGATACAATCTATTTTATAGCGAACTTTGCTATCGCGAAATGCAAAATATGTAGGAGTGTCGAAGTCACGTAATGTTTCGTAGTCCTGAGTCAGTTTTATAGGTTACCTACTTTTTGTTTGCGATAGCGAGCTTGACAATAGCCAGCGGACTCGCGTACGCAAAAGGTATTAGTAAAGTGAGTGCTCAATACACAGATAAACTGTCTATTCATTCAGTCTCTTCACCTCACACAAGTTAACGTGTTTTCCGGCCCAGGGGTGTAACACCACCAACTTCCTGACTCCAGAGCCGTTTCTAAGTTATTCAAGACAGAAGAAACCAGAAACAAATATCAGTCCGACCTGTGGATAGAAGCCTGCAGCGCGTGCCAGCCCTAGATCAGCTAGGCATTTAATAAATTAGAAAATACTGTAAAGAAGGAGGATAGGTATATACCTGGGGATTAAAGCCTGCAGCTTTGGCAACGAGCAGCACGATGAGACCCACAGACTGGAGATTGCTTTTGGAACCTATGAGGAGATTCTTGGCTGATTTCAGTAGAGGGTGATTTGAGCCTACCTGCAAAAAGGTCGATTTTATTGATTGAAACTGCGGCTGGAAATAAAATGAAATAAAAGTTTATTTGCCTTTGGAAAAGGGTACATTTAGGTGGTTATTATTGGCGACGATCTACCAAATGCTAGTACTGCTAGTAGGTATATATTCTGTACTAAAGGACTGTCAGCAATCAGCTCCCGATAGAACAGTCAGATTCAAAAGTCGATGACCATCACATTCAGATTTTCAAAAGCACTATACTCAAAATCATGCATTGTTTGAAAAAGACAAGCGCCAGTACTGAATAAACATTAACGTTGAAAATTAATTAATAAATTTTAAAAATTAACTGAAACTTAAGTTAAAAAAATACCTAGTAGGTATAATAAATATGGTGTAGCGCTTTTGATTAAGTGAAATCAGAATGTGGTCATCTAGGTTCTTTTCATGCTGACCGTACCTAACAAGTGGAGTAAACTACTGTGCTGGGAAAATATTTTGTCACTAATAATAAGTAGTGACAGCAGGTAGACTAACAAGCTTCCTCAAATGAATGGCAGTGTTAGCGATCTCATCGTTGAAGAGCCAGCGAAGGTTCAAGAACGAGGTGGGATACCCCACGATCTGTTCCGCTTCAGACACCACGTCGCGCCAATCCTGCTCCAGCCTGCTCACTCCGAGGCTCCAGTCCGAGTACTGCCGACATCTGGACATGTCATAATTAAGTCGTATTCAGTCACTTTCTATGTCGATGAAATAGAAAAGGACGGCATGAGACTTGATTAGATTAGAGTTAATTGACGTCTCTGAGTACGGCAGTTAGAGAAATGATAACTATCTAAAGTTTGTTTAGCTTCTAAGGTTTTTTTTATATATTTGAGCCATTAAAATACTACACTTGAACAGATTTGATCGGGCAATTACTTATCTAAGACTTGCGTTAAAATGTTGCAAAACAAGAAGCCCTAGTTTATAAGTTAGAATGGTTAGAATCCTATTTGTATCCATCCGCACGAAATCTGCTTCCCCTTGAAAACATTCAACTACTCTCATCATCATCATGCTAGCGTTATCCCGATTGTGAACTCGCAAGCGAAGGCCCAAGGTCCGCTTTGGACCATGATCCAGTATGTTGCAGATCAAGCAATTACTATGGAGCGACTGCCATCTGACCTCCGTGACCCTGTTCATAGGGAAACCTGACCAGTTAGGATCATGGTTACACATTCAGTCGCCTGAATGTGCAAGTTTCCTTACGATGTTTTCACTCACCGTAAGAGTAGGTATCGGTTAGTAAAACTAATCTATACTACAATATTTCATCGATGTAGAGCTTATAAAAAAATAGTTTAAAAACCGCTTACCTCCACCTATTAGAATTTAAAGAACACAACTGGATCTGATGCCGTCTGAATCGCGAAGTGTGAACTGGTGCATTTTTGAAAACATCTCCAACTCTATTAGTTGCTGCCAAAAAGCAGTAATTTCTAACAAAAACGTTAGGAAATAAATAGGAATTTAGAACTTTCACTGCCAACATTCTCATGAAGTAATTTAGACAGACATAACAAAGTCAGTCAGACATTTAAATAAAAAGTTGATAGGTTCTTTTTAAGGTGCAAAACAAAAAAGTACTAACGTAGGTACCTTTTTGCGCTGTGACCATTATTTCGTCAGGGAAATGATCTTTGTCTGATGTATACCCGAGGTGGCAGTAGGCCTTCATCCAGGCCTAAGAGCCAGAGCCACCTACCCACTAAAAACTATTTATAATGTTTTACAATGAGTGTAAGAGTAGTTCAAAGTAGGTAGCCAGGGTTAAGTTAATCAATCTAAAAACACCAATTCAAAAACAGACTTGACAAGCATATACAGGAAAGAAGGGCTAAGCTATGATAGCGAAATGCAGACTGTATCAGTTGTTTCTATTGCCTGTCTGCCTAAAATAATAATCATTGTTTTATTTATACTTAATTCGGAGTTGACTCTCTTAACTCATGGTCATGGTAATCAAAACTTACTTCAAGCCGCAAAAGAAGATTAACCAATTCCTACCACCTGTCAAGGTCAAGTGCAACATACCTCTTCAAGATGCAGGGGTGTACAAGCTGGAGTGTGACTGTGGCCTCTCCTACATCGGGCAAACAAAGCGAAGTATAGGCGTGCGGATAAAAGAACACATAGCTGACGTAAAACATAGACGGAACATGAAATCTGCAGTGTGTGAACATGCCTTAGACAAACCCAACCACTTCATTCGTTTTGACCAACCTAAAATACTTGCAAAAGAACGGCGTTTTATTCCTCGAATGCTACGTGAAGCCATTGAAATTAGAAAACATCCAAATTTCAATAGAGAAGATGGTTGGAAAGTTCCACCGGCATGGGATCCTATTCTAGCAAAAACCAAAGCAACACCTAGCACTACAAGATCTCAAGACACGGTTAGCTATTTCTGCGTAAATAGGAACGTAAATTAATATTATTGAGTGACGGTAGTTAAAATTTTTCAAAACTTTGTAATGACAACTAATACCTTAGTCTCCCTTTGACCACGATCGCTGTAAAGTGTTCGAAACGTCAGGTTTAAAATAAAATGTAAATAAATCGCGAAGTAATCCGTAAAATTGTATTTTAATGAGTTCAACAATTCGCGTAAACGTAAGAAACAAATATGTCACCCTATATATATCAACGGCTAGAGTATACCAGTCTGCAAATATTAAACTAATTTTATAGAGGTTTTTGTGAGTATGTTTGTAAGAAGTAATCTCCGGAACTAATAAAACAATTTTGAAAAAATATATGTCAGTAGAAAGCTACCTTCTACAATTTAAAAATCTATGTATGAAAGCTTCATAGGTATTCTTAGTGACATTGTACATAGGGTTGCAATTTAAAAATAAAAAGCCCAACCCATTGTTTTTTTATTTGGTGACTGCTACTACCTACTACTACTAGACAGAGTCGACGGTGGAGTAAGCTCACAACTCCCACCCAATGACGGAATCTTTTAATAGTATTTTTCTAAATAGAAATAAAAAAATTAAAAAATGCTCTGTACCATTTGCAACATTCCTTCGAGCAATGAAATAAAGTAGACATTATTACCCTTCAGACCTTCATTCAGCCCCTTACACACTTGGCGAAATGTCGAGCTAAGCTACCACACTTTTCTTTTCCAGCCTTAGGCCGTTAAATTAGGATTCCCAGTCAACGCGTGCCGTGCGCAGGAGTTTACGATAATACCAGCGCGTACGTCAAAGAGTGCGGGGATTGATAAGGTTCTGGCTGCAGTGCAGTGAGCACGAGACGATTTCAAAAAGATTATAGTTAAAATAGAATGCACAAATGGACCACCATCACACCACGGCACCACTAGTCCACTGAATAAAACTACGCAAAATAAGTACCTTAATAGTAACTAAAAGTAGGAACAAAACTGCCTAACTTGAATCGCAAAAATATTCAATTGAGGTAGTTAACCTAACTAGTAATAAAATTATTAATAACGGTTGCATTTTATTTAAATATTATCTAGGCATTTATGAGCATATTGTTTTTTTATCCAATCATAAAAAGTTTTTTTTCATCCATTCATAAAATGTATGTATAGGATAGGATGTAAGCATGGACGAATTATAATATAGGTATTTGTCCATGTAAGTAAAACTGTCTAACTCGCTAGTTTTTTTTTTCAAATCGTCACTCTAAGCAAACAGGGTGTCCATATCATGTATAAAATGTATAGAATCAGAACCACTTGTCACAAATCTTGTAAAAACACCGACTAGAAAACAAAACCTTAAAATTAAGGAGAACGTTCTCAGGGCTCAAAAGTATTATGTATCGATCATACACATAACATTATCGGCATCAGCAGCCCGCCATTATCGGCCGCATTTGAACGGTCGTAATTTAAAAATGGAACAAGAACAATTTACGACCGCGCAGGCCAGTAGGCGCTCGGCGCCACGCCCTGCTATTAAAAAGAGGTTTTTATCAAAATTTTATGAGATTTAAGCTGTCTGTAGCTGCTTGCTACCTTCTGCTGCATGCATGGCAAAGCAAAGTCGAGACAACAGGTAAAACTAGATCAATACCTGGTAATTTCATGAAATTGTCAGCCGCGGGACATTTTGAGCCCCCCTTGACCATATTTGTTGTTAACCAGTAGATAATTAACTAGCACTTGAAGTGACAGTTCAAAGTTCAAGTTGTGCCATGTTTGTTAATGTAGGTATGGCGTAGTAATGATTCAAATATGAGGCACATACAAAAAACAATCGTGTCGAGATATTTGGATGAAGCATTGAATTTAGAGTCAACGTGCCTATCATACATGGGAGACATCAGCCTATCATAATGAACCCACCCTATATATTTATGGAAGATTCAATTAAAACGTCCGAAATTGCGTTATAATTGTTTAATGTGTTTTTAATTGTTACGAGTAGTAACTGCGCACAGGTGCTCGCTTATCGGCAATGCAAATCGTAACGCAGTGGTCGTTATTCCACCTCTTTGCATTTTTAGATAAGTCACATGCAACCTACATGATTGATTAATCAACCATAATGAAAAAAAGTTGAAGGAAAATGGCGGCCGAAAATGGAGCGCGCCAATACTAATAATGGGTGTAGGCAGAGCTTTTGTGGCAGTTAATATGGCTTTCTGAGTGTAATTTGAAGGAATAAGCTTTCCTCTTTTTGTAAGCTACACTACAATCCCAATTTAGTCATCATATTAGATTTAGTCATAATAGAGGAAGACTAGGTAAAGTACCCAAGTAACACAGTAAATGCATTTCTCTTCTATTCAAAACACCTCAGCATAGGCGCCGGCAGAGAGATGGGTGCAAGGCGGTGCACTTCCTTCCACACCCCTCTATATGGTGATTCGGAGATGTTCAGTCAGCGCCGGTGGACTTTCTTTAAAAAGTCTCAAAGGTAAGTTCTGCCGTGTAACGCAAGCATCAGACAAAAAAGAAGAACTAGCCAGCGGCCCTACGAACCTCGCATCACGTGAGCATAATCCAAAATCAAACATACAAGAGGGACGTGCTTAGACATCCTGTTTTATGCTCTCCACCCGTTCAGTTGAGACTGTGTTTTGCAGATGGTACTGCTTTGAAAATAAATTTTCGGGCGCCCATGCACATAATAACTGATAATCACTTTTGAAAATATTATTATTATTATTAGTTATCAGGCAGGCAGTTGAGACAACTGATAGCCGCCTGTATCCAGGTCTTCAGATTAGGTTAAGCTAGTTTAGATGAGTGACAAGTCGGTTTTTGAATTGATTGATATTTTGGGCCGAGATCACATCCTCTGGAAGCCCATTCCATGCTTTGACAACTCTATTGCTCAAAAAATGCTTGTGAGGGTTACACTTTGAGATGTCGGTACAGAGTCTGAGAAGGTGGCCTCTTTCTTAGATGGTCATTTTTATTATGCGTGAATAGTTGGTAAATACGCTTCGAATTATAAAAACACATTTCATACGCGTTACGGTTTTGAATTTTTAATTTCTGTATTAATGTGCTCTAAGTAGGTAACTGATTCTTGACAGTCTCGAGTCCAAGAATTTACAAGCCGAAGTCAAACTCAGCTCAAATCTTATCGTGGTTCACACACGTTATCCCAAGTCACTTTTTAAATTTAATAAACCTATAAAAAGGTAAAACAACACAATAAATTTGCTCGAAATTAAAACACTAATGAGAACAAGAAACCTCGACTTTTATTGAAAGCTGATTGAAGGCTGCGCACGAACACAAATAAGAGATGGCGGCGCGGCGGGAGGCACGCTTTAATTGTCCGGCCGTACTTGTAACTTATGTTTTGTTTTGGTGCCTACATGCACCCTGTGGCAGTATAGATAGCAGAACAAAATGATGTAATCCAACTCATTTAATAGTTTCGAAAGCGTATCTATACTCGTACTTATAATATTATAAAGAGGAAAGATTTGTTTGTTTGTTTGTTTGTTCATTTGCATCGAATAGGCACCAAAACTACTAGACCGAATCAAATGAAATTTGGCACAGAGATAGTTTGAGACACTGGGACAGGACATAGGCTACTTTTTGTCGCGATATAAAATCATCGGGGGGGTGAAATGGGGGATGAAAATTTGTATGGAAAATCTAACTCTTGGCGCGGGCGAAGTCGCGGGGAACTGCTAGTTATGAATAAAACACAGAAAACAGCAGCCTTGTTATTTACCTTGGTATTGAAAACCATCATCCAATAAACCATAGACGAACTAAGAATTAGGAGCAAAACCTTCTCAAAGAGGTTTTTACTCGGATCATGAATATTAAGAAATCTTTCTTTCAATTATCTATTCATATAAATTGTTTCTATGCTCTGAGGGTTTTCAAATATACTTACTTGAATGAAACAGTTGAAATAATGACCGCTTGAGGCGGGAATGGAACTCGCGTTCCTTGCATACCGGAGGATTGCCCAACTAGTTTTTTTTCAAGTGCAATATGTAATCTTTAGATTGCAAAGTGAATGTTACACAGAGCTCTTTTCTCCAAGTCTATTGCAGCTAGTTGGTACCTATTTGGCAGATCCATCCTAAAGGTGGCAACAGCACTCCATTTAAGATAGAACTTGAACTTGGTAGCGTCGTAGAAGCAGCCTCGTGTGAAGTACCGCAGACCTTAGAGAAGACTTCAAGCTTTCTACACTATTAAATATTTTGAATTAGCTATTTCAATTAGAGTACCGGCGGTTATTACGATTTATTGTTACATAGGCAAATCTTAGACATACTTATGGGAAATTTATCTCAAAAATTTAGTACAATTTTCTTTTTAAACTTGTCTAAAAACTAAAAAAAAGCTATTAACTAAATAGTAAATACAAAAAAAACAAAAGTTAATATTTCGTCATCAAGCGAGATTGACCCCCAGACACATATTACTATCAGGCCTACGTCTAATTCATTCGGCCACAACGCTTATGCTTACCGGTGCGAAATTAGCGACCATATTCTGCGTCGAACAATGCGTAAGATAAAAATCATTCAACTCAATCTAGATCTCTCAATTTTTGGCCGATGGGTTATCGGGGGTGAAAATCACATACCTAATTTCAGCAAAAATGTTAGAGCCGTTTCCAGGATCACAAATACCTACATAATATATACAGTAAATAAATAAATATACAATAATGGCTCGTTTAAAGGTATAAGATAACAATTAGGTACCTTACCTTTACTATAGTACCTACATACTTACATGCAATATCTTTACGTTACATTGTTAGTATAACATATAAAGTACCTAACTGAGTTTGCAGACGGTCCCTACAGTAAAGGCTATGTCGACTGACTACCGCTTAAAACTTTCGTTGATATTATTATTACGCTTGCATTTTTACCAGCCTTGAGGTAAATATTAAAACTTCTTCTATGAGATTTGAAGATGATTCAAGAATCAGACATTTTCATGGTCTGACCATGAGCTTTTCATGAAAGTTCAAGTGTAAGACAAACCAGGTTAATTCAAAATTTACTTTAATTTGTAATTATTGGGCAATCACAAGGAAATTATAATGTAATCAGTCACCAATGCAGCAGAACAAACCTGCGTAGCTACCTACTTGCGTTCCAAACTTACAGCTACCCTACGGCGCGCGCGCAGTAGCCGACATACACCGTTGTGCCTGTAACTCATTCATCGTTGCATGTTAATGGTTGTACGTTGTCTGCTTGAAGTATTATCGGCCGGCTCTATGAGTCTAGTTGTATTCGTAATAGTACCTAGTTGTGGTTGTCAGGCTGTCTACCCGTACTAGTAGTACCAGCCTACTAGTATAATTAACACTTTTGTCTAATGTCCTCCTAGCTGAATTTCAACTACGGCGGCCTATCTCAACAGAGATTAGCCAACTGCGCGGGATGTATTATAGTGCACAAGTGTGTGCGCAATTCACAGGTGCACTCTCTATTCCTTCACTCTCATAATTTCGGTGAGACGGCAGTCCGACATGACCGTAGAAAGATCAGGCGCAGGACCAACGGCTTAACGTGCTTTCCGAGGCACGGGGGTGTTAACACCACCAACTTCCTGACTCCGGAGCTGTGTCTGAGTAATTTCAAGACAGAAAAACTCAGACACTTTCGGCCCGACTCGGGATTCGAACCCGGGACCTCGTGGATAGTACCCAGCGTGCTGACCACTAGACCAACGTGGCAGTCAAAGTTTGTCTAATCAACCAACTAATATACCTGTACCTCTGCAGTTAGAAGCTGGTCTTTTGATGTCTCCTCTCCATTAGTTTGGAAACAAAACGGAGACACGAAAGTATAGAAAAACAGGTTTCGCCAACTTGCCACTAGAGGCGCTGACTAAATTCTATAGAAATTTTCGTGACACGAACGATGGCGAGCACGTGAAAAAACTCGCACTAAAGCAGTTACTTATTACACCATCCCATTTGTAGGAAACCTAGTTAGGAAATACATATATGTAATCGTAGTTAGGAACAAATTGGATCCGATTTACAATGCTTAGATTCTTCAAATAGGATAGAGTACTAAATACGAGCTATAGCACTCAGACATTCTTTCTAATTTGTGGCCCTCTCACTAATTTATTTGGAACACAAGAGACAGTTCTAAATAGAGTCAGCTCTTCAGCAAAGAAGCCATGCTAAACTGACACCATCTGATTATTATCTCCTAACCCTGACAGTTGGACAGACTACCCATCCATATTATAAGAAAACCCCCATCTATCTAATCCAACATGGTCGCCCGTATATCCAAAGCGAACATAAAACATGGCGGCCGTGGCGTCATCCATCTCCCGCGCGATTTACATTGCTGCGCCGGAGTGTTTCCCACGCTGCGTCTTAATATCGGCTAACTTAAAACGGCTATGTCGACGAACGAATTTGATACCAAAAAGATTATGTTTTAGTTTGGTTACTTGCTGATTTTGTGCTAAATATGGGTTTGTAAGATCTACCAGACTGGCTATAGGCTACTGCGTTCCACTAGGTACTACTACGGATACAAGCACTTCTGATTGCTAATTAAGCTACAGAATTTATCATTCCCATTTAAAAAAAGCTATTTACTATTTCAAGTTACAAAAAACAATATTCAGTGGAATTGAGAACCTTCCTTTTGGAGTCGGTTGAAAATAAGGATACGATTCCACCAGACCTGCTGTCTTCCTACTTTTAGATTGGTAGGTACGTAGGTACCTTCTAATCTAAAAGTACAGTCGGCATGTCACGTACGTGTCTACGTAGCTTTCCCTGTTGTAATTCCTTATTGTTTCCCTATATTAAAGATCAGGCCAGAACTTAGTTTACCTAACCTACCATTTATAGCTTATTTTAAGGAAAACCGTGAATCGTACATTTATTTCTCGAACCACTACACCTTATGTAAGTTAAACTGTATCTTTTTGCCGGCGACTTCAAGCGGCATTGTGCCAGATATTTGCATGCCACGGGCATGTTCACAATCATTCTATTCAGCTGCGCATACGCAGTGCCCGCGCAACTTATACTCGCAAATTAGATGGGGATATGGGACATGTTCTGTTGTAGTGTTGGGATGATGGTACGACTACTAGTCCTTTAAATAATCTTTTTCAGTGCACGGATCTTAGGAAATCAAGCTCAATTTCGAGGACCCTCTTTGAAATAAGGCATATATTTGACAGAGTTTGTTGAGCCTGCTTCTTCTCAACACTAGCCAACAATTATTGTCCCGTCCCGAAGCAGTGGCACAGATTATACCTATGTTAGTGGCAGGGTCTATGTTGGAACTTGTATTTAAGTGCTCCTTGCAAGTCTATAAACAGAAATAAATGTCTTTGTCCCCCTATTGTAGCTTTCAGACGAATTCTGTGTTCAATAGTTCATATACAACAAAATGTAGATAGACATTTATCCTTCTCGAATCTCTACACTGACAGTGTATTTGCTTCTTGAAGAACTAATCTATCACTTAATAAAAATCCGACAAATTCGAAAGGTTCCGTAAAAACACGTCCATCATGAGGAATGAATCTTGAAACTTCTTTGTCTTGAGTCTTCTTTTCAAGATCTGATCCCAACAAAGTACAAAGGTACGTACCTAGCTAAAGCACTTGTTTGTGATGGAAATCTGAAACAACAGTGGTAATTACTAAAACGCCCAGACCCGAGACAATATAGAAAATATGAATTTCCATATCGAACCGACCTGGGATCGAACCCGGGGCCTCAAAGACGTGACACCACCGCGCCGTAAGAAACCGTTTAGGTAACAAATTTCCGCCAAAAAGATAGCCAAGCTGGTGAAGATCAGTCAACCGGTGGTATTCGGCCTTCCTTCATCAGCCTACACAATGCCCGTAAAGAGAGCAAAAGCGTGAGCCGTCAGCGTTGCGCAGCGGGCCTTTGCCGCGGATTTGCATCCCGCGATCCGCCATCTTGGTTTTTTTGGCGCACGGCCTGGTGCACAGTGAGAGCAAGCAAAAATTATTTCTTTGCTTAAATGATCTTAGCTATAAGTAAATAATGAAACAGAAAATAAAACGGCACGAACAGTTTATCTTTTACTTCAAATATGTCTTAATTGTTGAGCCTATTATGGACAACCTTAACTTAACTTCTGTTTTATGTCATTAACACTTTAGTGAGTAACTATAAATAAGCAATTTTATGCAACCGCTATGCTCTAGTTTTTTATTCCCCGTCTTTTCGTGTCGACTCTGACGTTATAATTAGGTATTTTACCTATTCAGCGACTAACAGAGCATTATCAGTAGCGTTGTCCTCCTAGCCGAATTTCGACTACAGTGGCCAATCTCAACAGAGATTAGCCGACTGCGCGGGAGATATTATAGTGCACAAGTGTGTGCGCAATACACAGGTGCACTCTCTGTTTCTTCACTCTCATAATTCGGTGAGACGGCAGTCCGACATGACATGGCGTTGTACACACGCCTACACGTCAGACCACCCCACTTTGGTATTGAGACCGCCTCTATTCTCTAGGTAAAAACCAGCCAAGTGCGAGTCGGACTCGCGCGCGAAGGGTTCCGTACCATTAACTTAAAACATTAGACAGTATAGGCAAAAAAAGTATATATTTTTATTTTATTTATAATTTCAAAAGTATTCATCACAAGATACCCAAAACAATTTTGAATAAGAGTTTCCGCGGCTGTTTCTTTACGTAAGTGATTTGAAGTTATAAGTATAGTATAGGTCTAAGACTTGAGAAATTACAGGGGGGGACACCGTGTAAACGACTTTGGCGGGCTATATCTCGCAAATGGTAAAGCTGATGAAAAAGTGTTTTATGGAAACCCTATCTTATTTTCATAGTCCTTTTCAACGATACCCCACACAAGGGGGTGCACTCAAAAAAATAATTCCCCCCCCTTTTACATGTATTGGGAGGTACCCTTAAAAAGGGGTAATGTTATTTTTTTGTATTTTAAAAAATGAGATTTATATGTGAAGTATCCTCGAACCAAGTTACATGCAAATCAGTCCATAAACGTAGAAGATATTCTGCTGTGACAGACTAGGACGGACGGACTGAACGATCTTATAAGGGTTCCTTGTCGGACTACAGAACCCTAATAAAAAGCGGTTTCCGAAGTTCAAATGGGTATCCTGACGTGCTGCCGCGGCCGACTTTACATACGGCCGCAACGTCAGACTACCCCACATTTAACATTTATACCGCCTCTATTCCCTACGTAATAAAAGCAGTTTTAGTAGTACAAAGGGTTAACCGGTTCAGTGGTGTTTCAAAAGATTTTTTTATTTCTTTACCCACTCGGTGTGCCCCGCGCCTTACCTTCACTTGTTGTCCGTTTTGCAACATTCGGGAGCGACGCAGACGCAGCAAAGAGCCCGACTTCAATTATTATTCACTTATTATTTCGCTACGAGCGCCTGTGATGTGTATCATACTGAAATACATACCTACCAATTAGGACTTATTCTTCAAGTATATTGGACCGATTTTGAAATGAAGGCTGCTTTATAAATACCTACGCCTGCCTATAGGCAAGGTAGATAGATACGCGTACAATAAAAAGTAAGGAAATAAGTTATACGGTTCGTACTAGAAGTTTTTTTGTTTCGGTTCACCAAAGAATATTGTAAAAGTACGGCTTAAACTGTAAGTTTAACCTGTTTATGTTCATGTCATAATAATCGCGGCCTATCTCCTCAACAGAGATTAGCCAACTGCGCGGGAGATATTATAGTGCACAAGTATGTGCGCAATACACAGGTGCACTCTCATAATTCGGTGAGACGGCTGTCCGGCATGACCGTAGAGAGATCAGGCGCAGGACCAACGGCTTGCTTGGCAACGTGCTTTCCGGAGGAAGGAGGTGTTAACACCACCAACTTCCTGAGCCCGGGGCTGTGTCTGAGTTATTTCAAGACAGAAAAACCCAACACTCTCGTCCTTACCCGGGATTCGAACCCGGGACCTCATTGATAGTATCCAGCGTGCTGACCACTAGACCAATGAAGCAGTCAATGAAACAGAGATTATGAAGTAATAAAACAAAACTATAAGAACATGCTATCCTGGTAGGGGAGCCCAGGATGCTAAATCGTGATTTACTCTAGCGTCGAAGAGACCTATTGGATTGCGAAGCTTAGATGATAAGAAGAAAAAAAAGTCATATAATATGTACACTTTCATCGGTGGGGGGAGCGGCTATAAATTTTCAAAAATGTAAAAAAAACAGTTGCATGGACATACTCGAGCGCGTCAGATATTTATAGCATCCATGTCCTACTTTTTTTTGAAAACATACACACAATATATGGTTCATATATACCCTAAACGTGCTGTCTCATAATCTGACGATTATCTGGAGGGATTCGCCTAACCTGACAATGGAAAGTTTTTTTTTTGTATTTTTTCAAATCTTTTAACTTAACAAATTAAAGAGCTGAAAAAATATCATGCAAATAAAACAGTAATATTCTTTGAAGTACAAAACTTTTATTTATGAGAAAATAAGGATAAAAAATATATTTTTTATCCTTATTTTTCTTTTTTTTTTTTTCGGCGGTAGGTGTAAAAAACGTTAGAAAGTGCTCCCAAAATTCTATTTTGTTTTATTTTGAAAAACAATATTATTTTACAAAATTTCAAGTTTATTGTCTGCATTAAAGCCTAACTAAGCACATATTGTGTGGGCAACAACATACATGTAAATTTTAAAACTTTGCCTTGCCTACCTGCCGGCCAACCACTTTCACATCACCTTAGTCACATCAAGAATTGTGCACTTCACCATGACTACACTGGAACAAGTCACGGACACACAGAGATTGCTGGAAAACACACTGCTGCAAAGGATGGCTGATTTTGAGACACAGCTCCGGGCATCAACATCTGCACTGTCCACTCCAACATCTGCACCATCCACTTCGGCTGACAGCATCGGTCAACTAAAACGCGAGTTCCATGCTTTCAAGGAGCTAGTTGGTAACATCATAAGTCTCCTGCGCCAACAGATAGCAGAGCTCTCCAAGTGTGTCGACATCTTGGAAACTCGACAGCGCCGCAAGTTCCTAGTTGTTAGTGGTATCCCAGAGTCTCCCAAAACAGATGATAAGAGCCAGCTCATCAACATTATCCACAGCAGGCTTCAACTCCAGGACATCAAAGAAGCAAGCATTGTCAGCTGCCACAGACTAGGTGTTGCCTCAGAGGACCGGGATCGCCCAATATTGGTCAAATTTGCCGACTGCAACACGAAATCTTCAATTTGGCGTAAGAAGACTTTGCTTCGAGGGTCATCCGTTGTGTTCAATGAATTCCTGACTCGGTCCAGGCAATTGGTGTTTACTGCCGCTCGCAAACACTTCGGTATGCGAAATGTTTGGACGACGGACGGCGTCATCTCTATCAAGCTGCCTGACAACACACGCAGGCGTATAGTTTGTGCTGCTGAGCTTGACGTTCTCTCCGCCAACCACCCAGGTGTCCAGATGAATGAGCGGGAGAGGCCGGCGGCTGGTCCCAGCAGGGTCGCCTCAGTGACGAAGACGCAGCAGACTACCAGTAAGACCTCGGACGCTAATACCAAGGTGAAGCGTTCGACCCGAGCAAAGTAGTTTGAATTTGCACTTTTCCAAGTCCATTCAGTAGCTTTTGTTTAATAACGCGTATTGTGTCCAACTCGCTACCCACATATATTTTTTATTACTGTAATCTTTTATGTTTTTAAGGCTGCCCTAATTTGCATTTTTAGATAATCACAAGCACAACAAACAAGGTAGTTTTGTAATTTTTGTTGACGTTCACTTGCATTGTCACTTTGACAGATGTCAGACGGGTGTGCTCGAGTTGCGTTCCGATTCATCATTGAATTAATTGTTTACTTACGTAACGATAACGTTATTTGTTATTTCACTTTTAAATGCTATTTTATGCAATGTTGTTTATGTAAACGGTTGGCCGGTTGGCAAATGCAGACTGCAAGTAGATATAGACCTTTTATATTTTATTTAAATAGTATTTATCTTAAAATTATATTATTATTATTTTATACCAATGATATTAGACGACGATGATTCGTTTTTTTCCGCGTGTGATTCTAATACCTCTTTCTACTCGACTGGTGATGCAAGCTCCTCCGCTACGCTCTCTTCACAACTAGACCCCCTTTTTGCAAATTCCAATAACTTTAACGTTTGCCACATAAATGCTCAAAGCATACCTGCCCATTATCATGAACTGGTAGACTCCTTTTCCACCTGTAACGCTCATGCTGTTCTTATTTCTGAAACAGTTTTAAAACCGAATCTAGCTTCAACCAGTTACAGTCTTCCAGGTTTTATACTCATCAGAAATGATCGTGTCGGTAAGGGATGGGGTGGGGTCGCCATTTACCTGCGAAGTGACATTCCTTATAAGATCATTTCCATGTCATCACCGGACTGTCATGCTATGGAGTTCTTGGTTCTTGAGGTAATTCTGAAGGGAGTCAGGGCGGTCCTTGGGGTTGTCTATAGCCCACCGAAGACCAAATTTCTTCCCTCTTTTGAAGCGCTCCTTGAATCAGTTAGCACCGATTACTCACACCACATAATCATGGGTGACTTCAACGCAAATCTTCTCGTAGACACCCCGCAGTCCCAAAACCTTCGCGCTATTGTAAATTCTGCAAATTTCTCTATCTTACCTTTATCTCCAACCCACCATAATCTTGACACCCCTGATACTTGGATTGATCTCATCATCACTTCTTCTGCTGACCTTGTACTCCAGCACGGACAATTAGCTGCGCCCGGGTTCTCCAGGCATGATCTTATCTACATCACCTACAAGTTAAGTACGACCAAACCCAAACCCACTGTTTTAACGCTGAGGAACTTAGCTAAAGTAGACGTTGTTAAACTAAAAGCCGACGCTTCCGCTATTGACTGGTCACTTGTGTATGCTGCGGCTAAGGTGGATGAAAAAGTCGCCATTTTAAACACAAGTCTCCTAAACCTTTATGACGTTCATGCACCTAAGCGGTCTGTCAAACTCAAACGCCCCCCTGCCCCTTGGATCACTCTCGGGGTCAGGGAGGCTATGGCGAAACGAGACCGTCTTTTTCGGGCCTTTAAGGGTAATAGGTGCGAGGAAACTTGGGAAACATTTAAAATAGCTAGAAATCGCTGCAATCAGATGGTAAGAGCAGCCAAACGTCACCACATTCATTCAAATATCGTAAATGCTTCTCAAGCCGACACATGGAAATTTTTAAAAACGCTTGGCATTGGTAAGCCAACTTCAGGTCCAAATTGTCATCCTTTCTCTCCAAATGAAATTAACGCCCATTTCTCATCCTCTGTTTCTTTAAACTCTGACATCAAATCGTCGACCGTAAATTATTTGTCTTCTTTACCCATTGCCTCCCATGATAGCTTCACTTTTTCTCCGGTGTCTGAGGGTGAGGTCCGCAAATTCATTACATCAATTAAGTCTAGTGCTACCGGCTGTGACGATATAGGCAGAAACATGATCTCGCTTGTGTTATCTCAAATCGTCCCAGTTCTTACACACATCATTAATTTTTCTCTCGACTCTGGGGTGGTTCCTGACATCTGGCGTAAAGCGTACGTTCTTCCACTTCCAAAAATATCAAACCCAAGTCAACTTAGCCATTTTCGACCCATTTCCATTCTTCCTTTTCTTTCGAAGGTTTTAGAAGCTGCCGTCCACAAACAACTTTCTGCTTTCATATTTAACAATAACCTTCTTAATGAATGTCAGTCAGGATTTCGACCCGGCCATAGCACGACCACTGCACTTCTGAAAGTCACCGAAGACATTAGAGAGGGCATGGAGAATTCTAAAGTAACCATTCTAGTTTTAACAGATTTTTCAAATGCCTTCAATAATGTTGATCATGATGTGCTCCTAGCAATCTTATCTCAATTGCGGGTCTCACCTGAGGCGCTGGAATGGTTTTCATCTTACCTTCAGGGACGCCAGCAGGCTGTTCGAAATGACCAACAGTTCTCCCATTGGTCTAATCTCACAACTGGCGTTCCACAAGGTGGCATTCTATCTCCGCTTCTTTTCTCGATTTTTATTAACTCCATCACTCACCACCTTCGTTGCTCTTATCATCTGTATGCAGACGATCTTCAGCTATACACCCAAGCAGAGGTGGCCGATATTGACTCAGCCATATCAGCTCTTAATCTCGATCTCGCATGTATTGCTGACTGGTCCGTGAAATATGGTATATCCGTCAACCCCTCAAAATGTCAAGCCATCATTATAGGTAGTTCGCGGCAGATGGCTAAGATTAGCTTGGAATCGACTTCTCCAATCTTATTTAACAACGCTGTGATTCCTTACAGCGAAAATGTCAAGAACTTAGGGCTATACATGGACAACACCCTCTGCTGGTCAAAACACATTGGCGAGGTCAGCAGGAAAGTGACAGCCACTCTACGGGCTCTCTATAAATTTAAAAATTTTCTCCCTCTTCACACGAAAACTCTTCTCGTTCAGTCTCTCGTCCTCCCTCTTCTCGACTACGCCGACGTGTGTTGTACGAATATCAGTGAAGCTTTTCTCAATAAACTTGACCGTCTCCTCAACAATGGTATTCGTTTCATCTTCAGTCTCCGTAAGTACGATCACATTTCTGCTTACCGTTCAAAGCTTAAATGGCTTCCCATCCGTCATCGCAGAGAAATAAGAATCCTGTGCACCCTCTTCAACATACTTCGTAGCCCTCATTCCCCAACGTATATGACGCAGCGCTTCAGCTATTTGGCATCCACAACTTCGCGCAACCTTCGCTCTTTCCATAGTCTCAATCTCCACACACCACTTTTCAAGTCCGGCTTTATGTCGAACTCTTTCACAATCTCTGCGATTCGACTTTGGAATTCTCTCCCTAATGAGATCAGAATGTCACCAAACAAATTTTCATTTAAAAAGTCACTCCGTGCCCACTATCTTCACCTTGGCTCTCTTCAGAACTAACCTTTTTTTTGTTCATTCTTTTCTTTTCGTTTACCTAGATGTCGTCAATATCTTCAATTTCGTTAATTGTAAATTCATTTTTGTGTATTTTATGTATGTTTATCATTGTTTTATATATCTTTTTATTTATTTGTGTAATATTAGTATGTATGTTTATGTTGAAATATTAATGCATTTTATAATTTATTTTATTTAATTGCAAATGTTCCGCCACTGATTTAACTTTCTGCATCTCCAAGCGGTTGACTGGTAGAGAATGCCCTAAGGCATTAAGTCCGCCAATTGTACAACTTACAGTGCAATAAAGTTTAAATAAATAAATAAATAAATAAATAAAAATAAATAATTTTTTTTAAGAATTTTTATTTTAATCATCATGTTCGTCGGTAGAATCATCTTCCTCTTCTGGCTCGATTTCATCCGTGAATCAGTGAAAAAATGTGGTCAAAGTTAATGGATAGTGCAAAAATGCACCTTTCAAAATATTTATCACACGAATTCTCTTTCAAGTAAGTTTTTATTCGTTTATTAGATATTATTGTCGTATTGGAAATTTTATGCCGATTGAGGTGATATATATTTCATGACACATCAAAAGACCGTATCGACCGTATAAATCATTTTTTCGGTGGGGGAATTCGAGACTGGGTCGATCTGACTAGTAGCCATCACAAGCCGCCATTTTTGAATTCAAGGTCAAAATCGTGTCACGGGTTAAACTTTATCGATTATTTTTCCTCACTTCGGCTTACGGAAATCGTCAGATAATATATTATTTGTAAACGTTTAATTATTACCTTCAAAATAAAAAATAAATTAGCCACGCTCGAGAAAGTTGAGATGACTTTTTTTTACAAGATTGTAACCCACCTACTTCTTATCGTCAATCAAAAATTGTCAGATTAGTGGAATATACCCTTTTTAGCATATAACTAACTTACCCTACCTTAATCTGACGCGCTCGAGAATTTCAGATGATCAATTTTTTTTTGCTAATCTGATCCTTTATCCTTGACGCGCGGTCACATATACGGGGCTAATACTTGGTGGAGGTATTTAATGGGGTACTAGGTTCCTCCCAGTATGTTAATCTGCCGCGCTTTAGTAAATCCCCACATCCCCTCTTGGGCTCCCCTACTATCCTAAACGCCAAACAAACGTTTAAGGATACGAGACCACATGCTAAGACTAGGATATTGCTTTACTAAAAGGCTTTCTTGGCAATCAATTTGCCTCATGATGTTAAATAGTAATAATGTACTCGTATTTTCAAAACGTTTCTAAACAGGTATTCAGCAGAACCAGGCCTGTGTATCTCCCTGCGTAGGTAGCAAAAACGTACCTACGCGCGGCGTCCCTTTTTAAGGGGCTAAAACAAATTGTGTGTCGCTACCGGCCAGCGACACGCTCGCGCGTTTTAATTACCGGCGACCGCGCGGCCGCTGGCTGGACGAACATGAATAAAGTTCTAGAAAGACGCGCTTGATGGCGTTAGTAGCTTCTTGTAGCAGTCAACCCTATCACGTCGCGTGATATTACGTCACTGAATAGGTTTAGGGCCTATTTCACCACCTCTGAATAAGTTCTGAGTAGCTTACTTAAAAACTAAATTGACATATTTTCCATATAAAATGTATCAAACAATTCATCAAGTAAGTTACTCAGAGGTGGTGAAATAGGCACTTAGTGTATTATGAATTATATTCCAAAGTTATAACAATGAAATTATCTTGCAATGTTTTTCTGTAAGTGTCTACACGAAAATGTGCTCCAGTCTAAGGCGAACTAAATTACACCATATCGTTGACAGCATTGAGTAGACATTTCTTTGAATTTCATTGCAAAGTTAAACTTCTGTACGAAGTACTAGTACTTATTCTGTGGCAGAACCAATAAAACACAGCCTTACAAAAGTAACTCATTTATTACTTTTACTAAAAACTAATTATATCTTACTTATCTAAAAGGACAATGAGTCGTTTATATGTTACTATTTATTTACAACCATTTGATTAGTCCAAGGCGCCCGATTTTTGGGGGGCATTGGATGGAGTACTGGACATGTGGGGATACTGACCACTATAATGCTCCCAAAAGAAGATGTGGCGGGTGATAGCCGAGCTAAGAAAACTTTACTATCCATTTATTTGTGCAGTGTTACCAGTTCGGCCCACAAGGGCCTATTTTTGGCCTTTTTGAATTTACATCGGCCCTTGGCAGTCACCGGCCTTTTCGTGGCCTTTCCTCGCCTTAAAGCTTTACTATCAAAAAACCATTAAATCAATACTTATATTTTAGTTAAATAAAGTTTTATTTACTTTAATTTTGGCCTAACAAAATTCGGCAGTCTTCGATCAAGGTTTCGGCCTTTTTTCATTTATGTGCTGGCAACACTGCATCCGTGAGTTCGATCCCCGGCTTTTACCACTAAGTATTTTCGTAAAATAACGATGAAAGAAAACATTGTAAAGAAACCTGCACACTGGTGGTTGGATGTTGGCTAATGTGTGAAATGGAGAAGTCAATGGCGAATACTCCTTTTAAATTGACAAGAAAGTCGTTGTGCATTCCACGTAATGATCATGAAATCATCACCCACAGTGATGAGGTAGGTATATGCCTATGAAGAAAGATTACTGGGTAAAACATTGGGCTGTCATTTTTGTTTTACACACAACAATTGATCGACCGTGTCATCCGGTGGGACTCGAACCCACGACCCTTCGCTATCCGGGCGAATGCCCTTCCAACTGAGCTGCGGAGGACGTTAGTCAGTCAACGAATTTTGGTAAGTGCTTGCTGCGCCAGTGAGCCGGCGATTTGTGTGCAAAACGAATTTATTACTTTCATAATAACCCTTGCAATGAAATTGCTTAAATTATAAAATGACAATTGAGCTTTCATAGTCATTCATCCAGTATGATGGAAATAGTAGACGCATGTCCAATAATATACAACAGTCACTCACTGTACACTCCACATCACTTCAATATCAATGTTCCTGTTTATCCTCGTGTCATATAGCGTTGGCATACTTGGAGACGACGTCGCGGTAAAAAGCGAAGACTAGGTCGGAAGCGGCACGGCAACGCGCCACTGCCTCCAAGTACGTGTCTTCACTGAACGTGCCCTCGGAGAAGCCTGCGACAAATGTTAAGCACTAAGATTGTAAGGGCAATTATTGCATGTCCTGACTGTTTTATCCAAAAACTTTGGATACAGATAGTGACAGGCCAATGATATTAAATCTAAGAAATAATTATACACTAATTTGCTTCCACTTCCTTGTATATACATCAGGGAACTCGACTTTTTGTAAGGTCTTTCCCTAGCTATTACAAAACACGCAGAGAAGTCGCTGGTAGGCAACTAAGGCCGCAATACATGAACTTAATGCATCAACCTCCCTGTCAAAAAACTTCAAGGGCCAATATTTAAGGGGAGATTGACTAACTGGCCTTTTGACAAATGTTTTTATAGTTTTAATGAATATTCTAATTGGCGACAACATACTAATATTTAATTTATTAATTCAAACTACCTAATATTAATAATACTAATGTACCTAATTTAACTGACATTTATTTTCTTATGTATAACATTATAATTGAATTTTTGCACGTCTGCGAGCAGACTGAACACATGCGCTAGTTACTGTTATATGTTATCCTTGTTTACTGTGTTCTTGGCAAATAAACGTTTGAGTTTGAGTTTAAGATTTTGAAGACAATTAATGCATGTCCTGACTGTCTTATCCAAAAACATTGGATACAGATAGTAATAGGCCAATGAAATTAAATCTAAGAAATGATTTTACACTAACTCAACTAACATAGTTTTTAAGGAATAAATTGTTACTAATTGTTACTAATAAACTATGGATGAACAGTCCAAAAAATACCTAAATATTTTTTTTTATTTTATTTATTATTATTACACCATCCTATTTGTAGCATCCTAACTAGGACCCTACTTAGGATCGTAATTATAACTAGGAAGGTAGCTTGAGGTAGAACGGTGTACTTTAACGAAAAATTATCCTATCAGCGGTGGTAGGCTCCGGTAGATGCGGCCTGGTATCTACCACCATGATATAATTCGTCCATGCTACCAACCCACCCTCCCATCGAAGCCCAGCGCCAAGCGGCTTGTAGAGTTCCGTCGGTGAGTGGGAGTGCCAGAACCAGTGACTCTGTCTGTCTACGCTACGGCTAAGTCTAGAGGTAGAGCATACATGGGGGTCCAATGGATAGGTTCAAGTGTCCCCCGAACATAGACCTTCGCTAGTACAGGTTACCTGGGACACCCTGTATATAAGCTAACTTTAATACTCACATGTGATAAGACTCTTGTCGGTACTATCGAAGACGCAGCTGATCTGGTCCCCGCCCCTCCCCCCCGGCCGCAGCTCCCCGCGCTCGTCGAGGCCGCACGACACGCACGCGAACACGTGGCGCATCGATACGCCGGCGTTGAGTAACGCTAGGCACGCGCAGTTTAGCGCGCAGGACAGAAACTGAAAAAAAAACGGTGGTAATAATTGCATCTTGGTTGTGCAGGCCTGGTTCACTCCACAATTTAGCTTACAGCTACAAGTACATACGCGGATCAACCGGTCGGCGTTTGGTCATAATGGATGTCACAAGCCGGCCGCATCGCATGTAAGATCTAGGACTCGCGCGTTTGACGTCGCGTCGGTCGACCCTACGCTGTCAGGTGAGATGGGGTTACGCGAGAGAAAGAGAGGTGAATATGTAGGTGCTTACAGCGGTAGGCTATTGGTCTGCTGGGATCTCAATTTGCATTTTACAGTGTCATAGCAAGAGTGACTATTACTTAAATAGCTTTGCGGAGTGGTCGTTCTGTTCGTGTTCTTTTATTTATTCTTTGGTATGTGTAGTCATCTGCACTCCAGATTCCAATGCCTCTGTACTCTGTAGTTGCTTTGTCAACTCCCGCACAGTAAAAATGTTTGTGTGATGAACATGAGCATTTGTATCCAATTCTTGTTGCGCAAGTCTGTTAAATTACAAGAGCAAAATTGTAGATAGATAACTCTTTATTGGACACTATAAAAGTAACAACAATGCAATTTACACGGAAATATGAACAAATCAGGTGGCAAATCTTATCGCTAAGAGCGATTACTTCCAGACAACCTTGAGATTAAGTAATACTTAAACACAGGAAGGTGGTGATTGGTGCAAAAGACATAATTGAATATCAAACATTTGACAGTTCTAGTCCAGACTTCGGCCCATGCCAATTGTAGGTAATGTACTTGGAAGTTTACCTATATTTTATTAGAGATTTTACAGCTTAAAATAACACAAGAGTTTTTATTCTTACCCCTCCATAATCCTCCAACTCTTGTATAGAGATAGTGATGCCTGTCCGAGGATACAAACTGCCAAGAATTGCTTTTTCACATGTCTGTCTGATCACATTCTCTTTGTACCTGGAATGATGATGATAAAATATTAAGCAAACATACTGTTATGACTTAATGTCTTTTTAAAGTAAAATATTTTTTGTCTGTGTAAAGGATAGTACAACAGGTATATTTAATGGTCATAATAATAATAATTTACACATACACAAGCAATAAGGTGTATATAGTAGGGGAGCCCAGGATGCTAAATCGGGATTTACTCGAGCGTCTAAGAGACCTATTGGATTGCGAAGCGTAGATGATAAGAAGAAAAAAATGTTATATAATATATACACTTTCATCGGTGGGGGGAGCGGCTATAAATTTTCAAAAATGTAAAAAAAAAACAGTTGCATGGACATACTCGAGCGCGTCAGATATTAATAGCATCCATGTCCTACGTTTTTTTGAAAACATACGTATGTTAATCTGATTGTTTCCATGATGGGGGTGGTCGCGCGTAAGGGTTGAAAACGGAAAACAGATTTTCAAAAGGGATGTTAAGTGAACCTAAAAGAAGGCTCTTATGTAATAATCTGACGATTTGGATGTGACCTAAACTCGCGGCCATTATTAGAATGTGCAAAAAAAATCGCCATTCAAAATGGCGATTTTTTTACTCGAGCGCGTCAGATTAAGATATACAGGGTGTGGCGTAAATAGTGGTCCAAAGCAAAGGTGTGGATACACTGTACACTGAAGCACCACATACCAGTATTTAAAAAAAAATTATGTACAGGGTTTTCAAAAAAAAAAAATTTTTTAATTTTTTTAGAAATCGTTACCTTGCCTTACAAATTTGGTTATAATTTCCAAAAATGACGGTTTTTTTTATCCATTTTTTTATTATTATTGCTGATCACTTGTACTTAGTACTCCATTCGTTTTTTTTTTACAAACTGAATTTAATAAAAAAAATTAAGTTTCTTTCAAAATTCAATACTCACTGCTAGCAAATCGTTTGACTTTCAATGCTTTTGGTGCAAAAAAAATGTACCACACTGTCAGTGCCCATTGTTTAAAAAAAATGCCCATCTTTTGCAGATTCTAAAATGGTGCAACAATAAGTGTTACGACTTACAGGAAAAAAGTTATTGCTTTTCGAAACAAAAAGGAGCCCAATTCAGAAAAACAATTTATTTGAAGTTCAAGGGTTTACAAGGGTTGTAATTTTTTTCTGTGTGGTCCAAAGCAAAGGTGTGGATACACTGTACACTGAAGCACCACATACCAGTATTTAAAAAAAAATTATGTACAGGGTTTTCAGGGTTTTCAGGGTTTTTTTTATTAAATTCAGTTTGTAAAAAAAAAACGAATGGAGTACTAAGTACAAGTGATCAGCAATAATAATAAAAAAAATGGATAAAAAAAACCGTCATTTTTGGAAATTATAACCAAATTTGTAAGGCAAGGTAACGATTTCTAAAAAAAATTTAAAAAATTTTTTTTTTTGAAAACCCTGTACATAATTTTTTTTTTAATACTGGTATGTGGTGCTTCAGTGTACAGTGTATCCACACCTTTGCTTTGGACCACTATTTACACCACACCCTGTATATGGTTCATTTATATACCCTAAACGTGCTGTCTCATAATCTGACGATTATCTGGATGGATTCGCCTAACCTGACAATGGAAATATTTTTTTTTTTTGTATTTTTTCAAATCTTTTAACTAAACAAATTAAATAGCTGAAAAAACAGCATGCAAATAAAACAGTATATACACCGCGAATTTTTAATTACCCGAGAAAATTAACTAACATACTCAGATATCGATATACATCAAATTTTTCGAATAAAATAATTTTTTTTATGAGAAATTAATTTAAAAAGTCCCTAACATTCCTTAAAAAATATGCACCATAAAAGTCCTGCTTATTCAAATAGTAATCATTATCATTCCAACATTAACGGAAGCAAAATCCACCTAATTTGGTCGCGTAATATTGACGTACGGAAGGAATAACTATGAATGAAAACAAATTACACAACCTGCCGACAAAAGATGTTTCTTTCTCATTCGGCAAACTCGCATCTAAGCCCGAAGCTGGCCAGCACTCCCTTCATCAATGAACGGGCGGGCGGAATCTCACGCGCATCCCCCGCCCGCCCCCGCCATCGTTGACCTCCCGCAGTCCAGTCCGTCGCGAATCTTAAACGGTCAAGGTTGTGCCACGCGAGGTCACCGGCGCACGCGCGACCTCCGCACCTGTGTTTACTCGAAAAAGTGAAGTGACGAATATCGTGATGGCCTATCAGTACTCCAATCGTGAATACGCTCTCATGGTGAGAGCGTACATTATGTCAGGCGAGAACGTAGCGGCTGGATTACGCTTGTACAGGGAGTTATACCCCAATGAACGCCAACCTTCGCACGAAACCATGTTGGGAGCCTGGCAGAGGCTGTTGGACCATGTGCAGTTCCGCACCCCGGCTCACGCACAAGGACGCTCGGGGGTCTCGTACCCACAAGAACTGTACGATGATGTCGTACAGTACTTTGAAGAAGACCCGCGACGCAGTACCCGTGAAGGAGCCCGACATTTCCACGTGAGCCAGTACTGCATATGGAAAATAATTTCATCGGTCATGCACCCGTTTTACTACCGCAAAGTGCAGAAGCTCAGTGATAGTGACAGACAGCCACGAGTGTCGTTCTGCGAGTGGGTGTTAGCACACCCAAACGCTAACATTTTGTTCACCGATGAATGTTTGTTTACTCGGATCGGTGTTTTCAACAGCCACTACTGGAGATTACGTGAATCCAAAATTGTCAAAGCGGCACTCCTACCAACACCGTTTTTCACTCAACGTATGGGCAGGTGTGTTTAACGACACTATCATCGGCCCATATTTCATCGAAGGGCGGCTGACGGGTGCAAGCTATTTGGCTATTCTTCAGGAGATGTTGCCGACCATAATGGACGACGTGCCCCTCGCGTATCTCCAGTCGCTGTACCTCCAACGTGACGGTGTTCCGCTCCATTACCACAATGCAGTGCGCGCGTACCTAAACGGCAAGTTCGGAGCGCGGTGGATCGGCCGCGGCGGGCCCGTGCCCTGGCCTCCGCGTTCCCCGGACCTTACGCCTGTAGACTTTTAACTGTGGAGCGAGATCAAGCGCCGAGTGTTTGTGAGTGAACCTACTAGTGTTGGTGATATGCAAAACCGAATCATTGCGGCTTTTCAAGAGGTTCAAGCTCAAAGAAACGCGCTTATTTCTTTGAAGAAATACTTGCGGAAAAGAGCACGTGTTTGTATCTCGGAAAGAGGAGGACATTTTGAAAAAATATTGCAATACGTGTAAGGTATGTTGATATTTGTTTTAAGGTTTTTAGGTATTTGTATCATTTGTTAATCTTGTAAGTGGATTTCATATTTTAAAATACACCTTAACTAAGTAATTAAAATAAACAATTTATCAAGCAGATAAAAAAAACTCGTGAAAAGTGCTATTTTTATTACTTCGTAATGGCCACAAAATACAGGGTGTCCAGTAAGAGTAGCGGGAGTTTGTTTATTGGTTTACGGCGTCAAGTGAAGTAGCAGGGGCGCGGGGAAGGCAACATCGCGCGCGTCGTTTCGTGGAATTTTAGTTTCCATGGAGCCGTATCCCGGAACGCATCGCGCTTTTTGCGTGCGAGCGTATTATCGCAATAACGATTCCATTGTTACTGCTCAGCGTTTATATCGCAGAGAATATCGCACACGTACAGCGCCAAGTGACGATGTCATACGAAAGTGGATTAAAATGATCGAGAATACCGGGTCGACTGTTAAAATTCAAAATACAGGTCGCCCGCGAAAGCGTTAGAGATGCAAAAACAATCGAAGAAGTGAGAGTTTCAGTACGTGAAAATCCTTCGCTATCAATTCGCAAACGAGGACAGGAACTAAACATCAAAAAATCTTCACTGCAGGTCATTTTGAAGAAAGATTTGCATCTCACAGCCTACAAAATCCAGTTTGTGCAAGAACTGAAAGATTCCGATTATGAAAGTCGGTTAAATTTTGCTACTAAAATGCTAGAACGATTCAACAGCTTTGACAATATTCTTTCCACCTAAACGGTCATGTTAACAAACAGAATTCTTGCTACTGGTCCAAGGAAAACCCTAAAACAAAACATCAACCACTTCATAGTCCAAAGGTCATCGTTTGGGCCGCCTTTTCTGGTAGAGGCATAATCGGCCCCTTTTTCCATGAAGACAGACGTGCGCGAGCAGTTACGGTGAATACAGACCGTTATTGTGACATGTTAAGGACGGATAATCGGCACCTTTTTCCATGAAGACAGACGTGCGCGAGCAGTTACGGTGAATACAGACCGTTATTGTGACATGTTAAGGACTTTTTTGGCGCCAGCATTACAAGATTTCCCAGGGTTTAATTCAAGAACATGGTTTCAGCAAGATGGAGCCACATGCCACACTGCAGGGGCGTCAATAGAGGCTGTAAACGAATTGTTTCCAAACAAAGTTATCTCGCGTAGGGGCACCATTAACTGGCCCCCCAGAAGTCCAGATCTTTGTCCTCTCGACTATTTTTTATGGGGATACCTTAAGGATAAGGTATAAGATAACCACCCAACGAATCTGAGTCAATTGAAGGAAAACATCACGTCAGAAATGAGGGCAATCCCAACTTCGCTTTGTCAACGCGTCGTCGCCAACCTGCGTTCAAGGTTAGAGGAGTGCCAGCAGCGTGGGGGTACACATTTAGATAATGTTATATTCGCCAAATCAATTTCCAAGAAACAGTTTTTTAAATTAAAATAAAGGATAAATTTAATTAATTGTATTTCTCATTTTATTTAACTGTCAAATACCCGGTAAATATCACGTTTATTAAATGCTAATGCAGGATGCGAACCCGCAATGCTTGGCGATCTTGACCATCGTTGGCACTAGGCGTAGCAGACGCACACGCGGGAAACGGCGCGAGCGCCGCGCGAGTCTGAATCAATGCATGCGTCTCTCTCTCTCTCATTAAACAAATACTACGAAGATGGTTTACATGTTTTTGGTGCATTAACAGGATTTATTTGAAGTCCTATAAATCAATATTTTTGTATGAACGCTATAATATTTGTGTGTTACTTACTGACATACATATTTTTATAAACGCAAATTTTAGTTTTCTCGGGTAATTAAAAAGTCGCGGTGTATTATAATTTTTTTTTTTCTGTCAACAGTACTTTTTTTAGTCGGGATAGCGCCCGCGTAATCCGCACGTGTTATTTTTTGCTGCTTTGTTTATAAAAAACTTTTGGAGTGGTTATATCGTGTTTCAGAGTTGGTAATTTAAGTAATTGTTTCCTGATTGTGTAAACTTTGTTGTGGAAGTGTTATTTGAGTGCTAGTGCATGGGCAATTAGTGAAAAAATGTGGTCAAAGTTAATGGATAGTGCAAAAATGCACCTTTCAAAATATTCATCACACGAATTCTCTTTCAAGTAAGTTTTTATTCGTGTATTAGATATTATTGTCGTATTGGAAATTTTATGCAGATTGCGGTGTTATACAATATGTAAAAAAAACCCTGTCCAAGCCGAAAGGGTCATAAAGTTGCTGTAATAACGTTACCAAAATAAGTATCAAAATTACGTAATTCATTAATACTTTTTTTTGGCGATTTTTAAAGTTAGCAAGTTTAGCACCTATTTACCCTAAAACGGGGTAATTCAAAATACGTTAACACTCCCGCCGGGCGCGCGGCTCTATTGACGCCGGCTACTCGCTTTGTCAGTACTACAATAAACGTGGCCTTTGACATCGCCGCGCGGCACGTGTCCGGCGGCTATCCTGGTATTATTACAGGACAGTTTTGCGATGACATTACTTCCGAGTGGTCGTTCCGTTCCGTTGATCCGCTAAATGTCGTATACGAATCAAAAAAACTTTAATATGCTCATGTGTCTGGATAGGAGTGACTGTGATTATTGTGAAGCTCGCAGAGACTATGAAGTGCGTTTTGCTATTCCGCTGGGTATCACAGTGCCGTCAGAGCGTGCGTTCCAGCGTTTGCACAATCGCGTGTTCACTTCTGGCAACGTAGGGTCGAGAAAGCCATCGGTTTGATGCACGAGTCCACCATCACCACCAAAAAAATCTCTTTTCAGAGCTACCAAAAAGTCTCTGTTTCTTACGATTGACACATTATTATCTGGCTAATAATAAGAGCCGGGGTCATCTGGGGTCATGACTTCGCTACCTGCGAGTGCCAGCGCTATGCCGCGCCCCCGCGCGCCCCGTCACCGCCCTTCGCGTTGCCATGTAAGTTTAATGTAGTATTTTTTCATGGGGTAATTTTTTTCTAATATTTTATGAAAATAATTACACAAATGGAACCTTGACTTTATACCTGATAACACCTTAACGGGTCGGACAGGGTTTTACATATTGTATATTTCATGACACATCAAAAGACCGTATCGACGGCATAAATCATTTTTTCAGTGGGGGAATTCGAGACTGGGTCGATCTGACAAGTAGCCATCACAAGCCGCCATTTTTGAATTCAAGGTCAAAATCGTGTCACGGGTTAAACTTTATCGAATATTTTTCCTTACTGCGGCTTATGGAAATCGTCAGATTATATATTATTTGTGAACTTTGAATTATTACCTTCAAAATAAAAATAAAAATTGCCACGCTTGAGAAAGTCGAGATGACGTTTTTTTTTTACAAGTTTGTAACCCACCTACTTCTTATCGTCGAGAATTTCAGATGATCAATTTTATTTTACTAATCTGATCCTTTATCCTTGACGCACAGCCACATATATGGGGCTAATACTTGGTGGAGGTATTTAATGGAGTAATAGGTTCCTCCCTATATGTTAATCTGCCTCGCTTTAGTAAATCCCCAAATCCCCTCTTGGGCTCCCCTACTAATACATATGTGTTTTATGTCATTGTAAAGGTTGCACATAAAATTTCCGTATACATACATATTATTGTTACCAGTTTATTACATAAGAGTGTAGAGAAATGTCTCAATTCTATATTGTAGTATAATGTGTAGGTATGTGTGCATATAATGCACACTAATGGAGTTATTATTCTAAGACACTAATAAATAATAATAAATTGTTTCAACAAACACACCAATTACCTAGCCCCAAACTAAGCGTGAGCTTGTGCTATGGTGACTAGAATAACGGATAGACATACTTATATACATTTATAAACATCCATGACTTAGGTACAAATGCTTGTGCTCATCACACAAACATTTGCCCCTTGCGGGATTCGAACCCACAACCGCCTGGTTTAGAATTCCGTGGCACGAACCACTACACCAAGACTGTCGTCACATTCACAACTACCCAGTCAGTAGACATTAATTATTTTTTAATAAAGTTGTATTTAGGTGGTCTTATAGCTAAAGGCAATTCAATAAGAAGCATATTATATACACAGCTAAAACTACAAACAAATACCATACTGGAAAACTGGACACCAATTAATATCAACCTACCTATCAGCAACTGATGGTTTGCCTCCTTTGCTGGAGAACAGAATCTCCAGAGTGGCCTTTTCTATGCTCTGGCTAGTTGTCTTGATGTCTAGGGGTCCATTGACGCTGACCAGCGCCACAGTATCGCCTGAAAACACAAGAAATCGTAAGTAACTCAAACTCAGAGCTTCTTATAACCTAACTTTTTTAGAACCAGATTTCTTTAATATTTATTTTTAATTTATACAAAGAGTGAATAACAGTGTACTTCAAATACGCATTTAATAACATAATACTAGTAAATAAAGCATATTTAGGGCAAAAAATCAGTAAAAATCTAACAAACCTTGTGATAATATAGCCGAACCATCAGATTTACTCAAAAAGTTCAACTCGCATTTCATAGGCGGGAGTTTGAAATCTTTGAGATCATTTTCTTCAGCACCCATTGTGGAAAATTTAAACAGAATTCGAATGAAACGCTTTATTTACTTCGTGTTTCTTTGTATTTGTAAAACGTGCATGCATTTGATTTGATTTAATTAAACTTTGCTTTGACATTTGTCAATGAATGAATGACCACCAATATGTCAGTGTCACTGGATGGCATTAGCGTGACGGCCAGCCTTTCGTGTCAATGTCACTTGTTCTTCTTCTTCTGTGATGTCACGGGATGCCATTAGCAAGACAGCCAGGCTTTCTCTTTCTCATTCAATCTTTTTGACCTCTATGATCCTCTAGAGAATAAGGGGGGACGTAAACAAGCATTGAGGTTTGGCGGCTTGATAAGTTACGATACGAAGCATTCTTCGAGCAAGTGCCGATTGCTGGCTGGCTGGCCCCGACCCCGAGTGAGGCTGACTTCCTAAACGTAAACGTGATTGGATGGGGAAGAACTAAACTAGTGATTCAAAACCATCCGGAATCCAAATTAAAACTTCTTGTGTGTGGTTGTTGGTATTAATCTAAAAATCATTTTACAAAATGTTTTTTTCACAGATGAAGGTTGTTCAAGGTGAATTGTAGTGCATTTGATTGTTTGACAATGACAGAGACAGAAGCCGTCACCTCACCAGCCAGGCCAGCTGAAATTATTTTGTTGACAGCCTTAGAATAATAATTATTCTAAGTTGACAGACTTGACAGCAAAGAAAGAAACTGCAAAGTGCAAACGTTTACGCTTTTTCTAAAAAAATTATGCAATAAATATTGTAAACTATACGTTATTGTTTAAATGAAAAATAAATAATCAATCAAGATGAAAAATCGATTTAACACCTACGATATAATATGCATGATCACAGAACTGCAGAGGTAAGTGAGGTTATGTTTTTGTTGTTTTAGATAAGTTAGTCTAGTATTTTTTTTATTAATAAAGTAATGCATTTCTATGATTATTACACTTATATAATGACTTATTACACGGCTTTGAGTTCGAGGAAATTTAATTTCTAGACATTTTGTAAAATGTGCCTTGACATTGAACTGACCAGGGTTTCTTGGCACTTCATTGCATAGATACTGAATAGCATCAGTAATGCGTGTATTGCTTCATAGATAAGAACCTTGTATGCATTATGTTGATCACAAATGAGTTTCCAACTTCATGCTGGCGGTCTCATCTCATCACATCAATGCAGACAAAATTCAAATGATGAAAATTACAATTAACTGATCTTTATGAATACATTCCTTAAAACGAATGCATTAATTTATCAGCGAATCCTTATTTTTTAACAGATAGTTTTGTTATATAGAAGATAGAAACATTTCTTTCTTACTTGCAATAATGATGCTTAAAATGAGTTTTTTTGGTGTTTGTAACTTTTTTTCAAGGTTGATTGGCATGAGGGTCAATCAAGTGTACGACATAGACAGCCGGACGTATGTGATCCGGTTGCAACGGTCCGAAGAGAAGAGTGTGCTGCTACTAGAGTCGGGAAATAGATTTCATACCACACAGTTTGAATGGCCTAAAAATATGGCACCCTCTGGGTTTACCATGAAGGTCAGTATATATATATATATATATATTTTTAATTTAATAAGCATACATTTGACCGCAATCTCACCTGATGGTTAGCAAAGATGCGGCCGATGATGGGACATGTCTGTCTAAAAGCAGCCCATTCACTCTTTTCTTAAAGGAATCCAAATCATAGTGTTTAGGGAACAGTGATTACAGTGATTATTAGCTTAGCTTTGTTGCATGGCCAGATATTTGTAAATATTGGTGGTATTAACACAATGTGGCATTCTTCACCAGTTATACTATTGCTTCAAGCTAAAGCAGAAACCTTTTTTATATGTAGACATTTTCTTTTATTTTACAACCATCATTCAATCAATTCAAAAAGCTACTTGACTCTCATCTAAACACGCTCAACTTAATTTGAAAAACTGGATACAGGCAGCTATCATTTGATCCAACTGCCTGCCTGATGACTAAAAATAAAAATAAATAATAATCATAATCTTGGTGTAAGTAGTATTCCGGTTCCGGTGCTGTCAAAAAGAGACACTTACTAGGTTACTCCGCAAATTTAATTTTGAAAAGTGAAATTACGAAGCTGCCCCGCGCATAAAGTGTCAAAACACTGAAGATACACCAAAAGCTAAGTACATTAAGCATAATTTCCATGCGAAACCGATTATTTGCACCAATTAAAGTTATTTCAAAACATGAAATACTGGGCTTGGACCCAAACATAACTAAAAATCGAGGGTAGAAAAATAGAAGTCACCCTCACCAACTGTTAACTGACATTAACAGTGACATCCAAGATTGATAGATTTAATGAGTGTTGCCAGTAAAAAAAAAAACCTGTGATACCTGTATCAGAAAAAACTACCATTTAGAAGAAAATCGACAATTTTAAGAAATGGAAGAACAAACGGCGCTGCTCTTCGAAAATATAGAAGAAGAATTCCGCGCTCAAACAGAAAATATAACTAAAAGCATGGCGCAAACTATTGATGAAAAACTAAAACCTATAATGGAGGAAAACCTTAAATTAAATAAGGAAGTCACAACGCTGAAGAACAAAGTACATAATCTAGAAAAAGAAGTGAGGAAAAACAATGTCATCCTTCACGGAATGGACGAGACAGAAAATACGAAGACCCAACTACTCGACGCTGTTTTAAATACCTTTAATAGTGCGATTAAGGATGGAGATATTGAAAACTTCGACAAATGGGAAATCAGCGATTTTCATAGACTCGGGAAAAAGGAAACCGGAAAGAAAAGACCAATACTCATCAAATTCACCCTCGCATGGAGGAAAATCGAAATTCCGAAAAGAAACAAGAACTTCCCTCCAAAAATCTACGTGACTGAAGATTACCCTAAGGAAATCCTGCTAATTAGAAAGGAATTAAAACTGAAACAGCAAAAGGAAATTAAAAAGGAAACTTGGCTATCATCAAGTATGATAAACTCGTCATCAAAGACAAAAACCAAAACACTAAAGCAAATGAGAAAAAAAAGCGATCCCCTTCTAAAACACCTACATAGGTAGACTACACTACCGATCCGAATGCAATACCGATGCAAATAGCACCAAATAAAATAAACAAAACTAACGCTTTTTAGAAAATGTCAAGGGCCCAAACAAACTCGCAACCTAGAACAAGCAAACAATGACAATCAACGCATAACCAGCTCCGAGAACAACAACCTGATAAAAATAACAACAAACCAACAGAAGTCCCCAAGCCGACTGGTCATCGTGGGGACTGCGACCACCACCCTCCAATAGCTCTCATGATAACACCACCAGCAGCACAAGTGAACAAAAACACTCACGGAAACATATATATAGCTACACTCAACGTCAGAACGTTAAGTACCCCTGAAAAGCTTACTGAATTTAAAATATCGTTACAAAACATCAAATGGGACATAATAGGACTATGCGAAACCCGATTAATGGGTGAGAATATTGAGCAACACAATGAATTCATACTACACTACAAAGGAGAAACTCTAGGCATGTATGGCGTCGGTTTTCTTATTAGGAAAAACTTAGCACCTATGATAGAAGAAATCATAGGAATATCAGACAGGATAACAGTCCTAAATATAAAAATACCTAATAAAGGCAAAATCGAACCATGGACGATCATACAATCATATGCACCAACAAATAGTGACCACGATACTAAAAAAGACTCTTTTTACGACGCCCTGCAAAATGAAATACAGAAAGGATATAAAAACCTAATTGTTATGGGCGACTTCAATGCCAAAATAGGAATACAAAGACTTGGCGAAGAGCAGATAATGGGGAAATTTTCATATGGAGTTAGAAACGAAAATAGTGAAAGAATGGTGAATCTGGCGCTACAACACAATTTATTTATCCTCAACAGCATATATAAAACAAAGAAGTCTAAGAAATGGACTTGGTGCTCCCCGGATGGAAAAACCAAAAACGAAATAGACTTCATCATGACAAGAGATAAAAGGTTCTTCACTAACATTGACATCATAAGTCAATCGCAACTAAATTTGAATACTGATCACAAAATGGTAAGAGCTACTCTAAGAACGAACACACAGAAGAAAGCTAGGGCGTCATATGGAGCTGATAAACCACTACTTTGTAAAGGAGATGGGAAAAAACTAACAGAGAATCTTAAATACGCATTAAACAATATCACACATAAAAGTAACACATTACATGAAAGATACTGTTCGTTTGTGGCAAATCTAGTGACTGAAACCAGAAAATCAAACAAAGAAAGCAACTATATGTCAAGGGAAACAAAGCTACTAATAGAAAAGCGGAAAACACTTTTTAAAAATAAAAAAGATAAAGACGTCAAACAAGAGATAACTGCTCTAAGCAAACTGATTAACACAAACCTTAGAAACGAGAGAAAAGAAAGAAGAAACAACATAATACAAAGGCATATAGAAGGAACAGGTGGCGTAAAAAAAGTATTTAAACAATTATCAGACATCAAAGAGTGGATGCCAAGCATTAAAGATAACAAAGAAACTGAGACCAAAAACAGATAGAAAATAGTTAAAATAGCTGCTGAATATTACCGCGATCTGTACCGTAGTAGAAATTGTATGAAACTCAACGAAAGCATAGAACCCACTAAACCGGATACAGAAGAACCCATACCTCCAATCTTGTTGGACGAAACAATAAGAGCTATAAAATCACAAAAAGATGATAAGGCACCCGGTGAAGATCAAATAACAAATGAACTCTTGAAAACAACCATAGAAATGACAGCACCTAAACTAACAGAAATATATAATGAAATCCTAGAATCAGAAACTGTACCAAACATATATAAAAAGGGTGACAATACAGATATAGGCAATTATAGACCCATAAGCCTACTATCAAACCTTTACAAAATCTTCTCAAAAATATTGCTGTCCAGAATCACAATGAACATGGAAGATAATCAGCCAAAAGAACAGGCAGGCTTTAGAAGAAAATTTTCAACTCTCGACCATATACAAGTAGTAAAACAAATTATGCAAAAATATAAGGAATGCAATAAACAATACTACTTTGGCTTTGTTGACTACAACAAGGCCTTTGATTCCTTAGAACATGTATCGATTTGGTCAGCACTTGAAACACAAGGTGTACACAATAAATTTATCCGGATTCTGAAAAATATATACTCGAAAAGCAGCTCAGTTATAAAACTCGATAGAGTAAGCGACGAATTCCCAACAGAGCGTGGAGTTCGCCAAGGAGATCCGCTCTCACCTACACTTTTTTCAGCGGTGCTGGAAATGGTGTTCCGCAACCTAGACTGGGAAGAGTTTGGGTTAAACATCAATGGGGCAAACCTCAACCACCTTCGCTTCGCGGACGACCTCGTTCTATTTTCTGAAATTCTTACAAAAAGTCTAAGAAAGTCTTACATATGGATGTCAGACCTGGGCACTAAACGAAAAATTTCAGAACAAACTCCAAGTGTGCCAGAACTCCATGGAGAGAAGTGTGTTTGGAGTTAAACTGAAAGATAAAATCTCACTTAAATCTATTAAGAAGAGGACCAAATTCAAGGATGTCACAAAGACAATAAGGACCCTCAAGTGGAGGTGGACAGGGCACATCATCAGAGAGAAAATACCCAAATGGACAAGAGACATCACAGAATGGTACCCCAGAGGATACAAGCGAAGTAGAGGCAAACCAACTACAAGATGGGACAATGACATCAAGGAAACAGCAGGACCGATCTGGTTACGATCTGCCAGAAACATAATCGAATGGAAAGCTATGGAGGAGGCCTTTGTCACTAGACAAACTGCTAATAAGAAATCAAAAGAAGAGAAAAAATAAAAATAAATAAATAATCTTCAATCACAATAGGAAATTAACAGTGCATCTTTCAAAAATATGATTATACTTGTGAAACTTTATTAGCAGCAATAAAGGCTTTATTATTATTATGTAGTTGTCTGCACTCCAGATTCCAATGCCTGTGTAGTTGCTGATTCGAATCCCATAAAAGAAAATGTTTTGAAGGAAATTTAATTTTTAATTTATCATTATTTTTAAACTGAACTGTACTGATTTCAGCTACGGAAACATCTAAAAAACAAGCGCCTGGAGCGCCTCATCCAGCTAGGCGTAGATCGTATTGTAGACCTGCAGTTCGGCACAGGCGAGGCAGCATATCACGTTATACTGGAGCTTTACGATCGGGGAAACATAGTTCTTACCGACTGTGACTGGACAATACTTAACGTACTCCGTCCCCATGTTGAGGGAGATAAAATCAGGTATTGATTATATTTGGAGCCAAATATTATTGACTGTCTTATCTTTTTGCCTTTAATTTACCATACCTCTCCCATAAGACTCCCAGGATCCAGGATAACTATCCATCACAGATGATAATTTATGACATTGAAGTTTTAGCAACAATGTTACGCACAATTGTAACGGACTATGAAATCAGTGGTCACGGGTAATTAAATTTAAGTCCCCCAAGAGTGGTCGATAAGAGACCTAATAAGATCTTAAATAAAAGGTAGTTATTAAAATATAACTACATTTCGACAAGTTCAAGCGCGACAGTCCTGCTCCCCCGCTAGGTCAGCGCCAATCACAACGCGACTGTCACAAGAAATCTCTGCCACCTCCTGCTGACTGCAGGAACTTTTCGGACTGTATCAATTTATTTTTCAGATTTGCAGTCAAAGAAAAGTACCCGCTAGACAGGGCGAAAACGAACTACGCGGCGCCTTCAGAGGACGCCCTCAAAGAGATACTCGCAAAAAGCAAGCCCGGGGACAACCTGAAGAAAATGCTCAATCCTAACCTTGGTAAGTGCATGGTAGCATGAGCCCGGAACACTTGTAGTCCGTCAAGTTCGTGCGCGACCTTTCTAGGGTCCTATGGTGTGGGGGACACCTCGCAATTCTTTGTGCTAGATGTCAGTGGGGATAGGTGGTGTTGCGGAGAAGGGAATTACCTATGACAGTCGCGTGCGATTGGCGCAGGGGTGTCGAGCATGAACTTGTTGGGCTATACCCTTTAACCAGTAGTAGTGGCTGAAATATTGCCACCATAATTTAAACCATATGCCAAAAAGATATGCTTCAAAACTAATGAATTTAAAAAAAATATTATACCAAAAAATCCGCCTGCCTGTGTTTTGTTTTGTATGAAACATTGTGGAAATGCGCTGCGGCCAGACCCGCTCCGATACGTCACTAGTGTACGATTCATACAAAACATAGGCAGTCGGATTTTTGCTTTGCGATTGGACCCGCACTGATTATCCCCGATCCGCCTGATCATGGACGCCGGCATTTATAGTGCACAACAAGCATGTGTGCAATACCGCGTGCACTCTAACTCGTTGGTCTAGTGGTCAGCACGCTGGGTACTATCCACGAGGTCCTAGGTTCGAATCCCGGGTCGGGCCGAGAGTGTTGGGTTTTTCTGTGTTGAAATAACTCAGACACAGCTCCGGAATTTGGTGAACACCCCCGTGCCTTGGAAAGCACGTTAAGCCATTGGTCCTGCGCCTGATCTCTCTACGGTCATGTCGGATTGCCATCTCACCGAATTATAAGAGTGAAGGAACGGAGAGTGCACCTGTGTATTGCGCGCACAATTGTGCACTATAATACCTCCCGCTCCCCCCGTTGGCTAATCTTTGTGAGATAGGCTGCTGTAGTCGAAATTGGGCTAGGAGGACATTATTGTATTTATTATACCTGGTTGATCTCTGTTGGTCTGGTTCATCAGTGATGATTTTCCCCTACCGAATCTCGGCACAGCCAATCCACCAATAATCTTTCCCACAGAATTCGGATCGGCGATAATAGACCACGTGCTCCTGGAAAACGGTCTCTCTGGCAACTTGAAAGTGAGCACGGACCCGAACAAAGGTTTCTTCGTCGAGAGAGATCTAGACAAACTCGTCACGGCGCTGAAACAAGCTGAAAAACTGCTGGATACGGCCAAATTGGAAGTTTCAAAGGTAAATATCAAAGTTAAAAGAACACAGAAAACCATTGAGCAATTTTATAACAATTTAATATTTCGATAGATTTCTGATTACTTTGCAGATCTATGCTGGCCATTACTTTGCATTAACATACCAAATGGCAATAATTTCGTCCCAGTAAAGAATCGGTCCGTTGGCTAAACAGTAGAAAAAGCTTGTAAATAGTTCGTTAAGTAAATAACTATAAAATAAAGCAATAACGGCTTTACATATCTGTTTTGTAATATTAATTAATTATTAAAACGACAAATGCCAAAAAAAATGTACAAGTGTGTGTACTCATGTTATGGGGGAATAACCAAAACAAAAGCGTACCTACATACATAAACAGAACACTTAATACATAAACTATCTCTCTTTTATGTTTTTCGGAAAGCAGTCGTGTAAACAAGTAACGCCTACGTACGCCATTTTAAAAAATTACGTAGCCTGTGTCACTATCAGAATTTTGACAAATTCAACTATACCTCATATGTCAAAACCCGTCCAGCCGTGTGGGCTATAGGGCGTGCCATACATTATATACATGCATACATACTCCCGAAAAACATAACCCTTCTTCCGCAGTCGGGTTAAAAAGACGTTTAAAAGTTCGCCTTTCCATTGTTGTCATCTCTATTCTCCACTACCAGGGCTACATAATCCAAAAGAAGGAGGAACGCCCGAACCCCGACGGCGGGGCTCCGACGTTCCTGCTCACCAACGTGGAGTTCCACCCGCTGGTGTTCGCGCAGCACCGCTCGCAGCCCGTCGCGGAGTACGAGACCTTCGATAGAGCGGTCGATGAGTTCTTCTCGGCTTTGGAGGGCCAGAAGATTGATATTAAGGTATGTATTTCACTTACCGTTCGTCTAAGGCATCGTTCACACCCAGTGTAAACGTGGACTTAGTTCTGCAGTATGCGTTCTCACCAAACTAACAATACGCTACAGCATACAATGCGCTTGTGCCAATAAAAGAATAGGCTTGTGTGCGTTCACCACGTTGTGTATGTGTGCACAGACGCGTAGTACGATATTCGGCCACCGAGAGTCGAAAGCGTTTTGTAGGTTCGGTGTAAACGAGTAGTGTACAAATATGTATGCGAAAGCGATAATATGCGTAACGCACGCTTACAGTCAGCGGCGCCAATAGGTTTAATGAGAATGATGCCCAAGATTCATCATACCTAATCAGAACTTTACATCTTTTTAGATGATTCAAGCAGCGTCTGAGTGTGAGGGGAAACGCCTTTAGTAGCTAAAAAAGGTCCAAGTGAAGTCATTAATCTCCATAAATTCTTCTTTTTTCCTTTTCACGTCTCTGTAAATTAGGTACCTAAATAACAATTTCAGACCGAATTTAACTCTTTCTTAAAGGCCTAACTTGACTGAGATCAAACCTATTACAAAAAATCCGGAATGCTAATATTTTTATTTACTTGCCTAATTAGAGATCTCACCCAGGACTTCGACCAGGGAATCTCACTTCACTTAAATAAAGCTATCCAATTTAGCATAGCCCTTTAATTTGCCTGTTAAATTGCCCTATAAAATGTCTTCATATCAGCATACTGCAGTCCACAGCTGGGCATAGGCCTCTCCAAGACTGCGCTAACTTTCACGGTCCCCCGCTTCTCGCATCCAGCCACCACCGGCTACCTTCCTCAGGTCATTGCATCGGTCCACCTAACAGGGGGGCGTCCACACTACGTTTCCCGAGACGTGGTCTCTATTCGAGAACATTCCTACTCCAACACCCGTCGGTTCTACGACAGACATGACCAGCCCACTGCCACTTCAGCTTACTGCACCACTGAAATGTCTTACCAGAGTTAATATAATGTCCTCCTAGCCGAATTTCGACTACGGCGGCCTATCTCAACAGTGATTAGCCAACTGCGCGGGACATATTATAGTGCACAAGTGTGTGCGCAATACACAAATGCACTCTCTGTTCCTTCACTCTCATTATTCGGTGATATGGCAATCCGACATGACCGTAGAGAGATCAGGCGCAGGACCAATGGCTTAACGTGCTTTCCGAGGCACGGTGGTGTTAACACCACCAACTTCCTGACTCCGGAGCTGTGTCTGAGTAATTTCAAGACAGAAAAACCCAAACACTCTTGGCCCGACCCGGAATTCGAACCCGGGATCTCGTTGATAGTACACAGCGTGCTGACTACTAGACCAACGAGGCAGTCAGAGTCAGAGTTAATATACACTACCAGTTGTACCAGTACTACAGCCAGGCCTGTGTATCTCCCCGCGTAAGTAGCAAAAACGTACCTACGCGGCTACGTTCCTGACTGGACGAGAATGAATAAAGTACTAGAAAGAGGCGCTAGATGGCGTTAGAAGCTTCTCGTAGCAGTCAACCCTATCGCGTCGCGTAATATTACGTCACTGAATAGGTTCAGTGTATTATGAATCATATTCCAGAGCAATAAGTATAAAATTATCTTGCAATGGATTTTTGTAGGTATCTACACGAAAATGTGCTTGACTCTGAGGCGAACTAAATTACGCCATATTGTTGACGACATTGAGTAGACATTTCTTTGAATACAATTGCTAAGTCATACTTCTGTACGAAGTACTAGTATTCTGTGCTACAGCTCTTACTTTGTTTACCGATCTTAACATTTATATTTACCTTCAGACAGTGCAAGTAGAGCGAGAAGCGATGAAGAAACTCCAGAACGTGCGCAAAGACCACGAGAAGCGAGTGACTGAACTAGCTCACGTGCAAGTCGCTGACCGACGCGCCGCCGAGCTAATAGCGAGGAACGAGCCGCTCGTCGAGCAAGCTCGCCTGGCCGTGCAGACTGCCATAGCCAACCAGGTCAATATTTATTTATTTACACACTGTATTTGACAGTGCAGAGAAGACACACCAGGTGCTATACATTCATGTAGCAATTTTTTTATTAAAAAGGAATATGAGTCCTATAGCTTACCAGGACACCGCGTATCTACAGAATCTAGTTTACCAGAAGCGGAAAACGGATCACATAGCCCTGGCCGGGTTACGGGTTAGTTTCGCTGGGAAAGCTCTAGCTCATCTTGTGAAACAACTCGATAACAACCAAATGATTATGTAGCGTATGTGAGCTTAGCATGTTGTAGAGTCGTAGTTAGTTTCTGTAGCACGGGATCTAGCCTACATAGCTAACTGAGTAAATATAGCTTCAGTAGCTGTGACTGCACCGAATGTCGGGACTAGCTCGTCTGAATTGTGAATCATTCATTAATCTAATTAATAGAATCAGGCGTAACTTTGCGGAAATCCATTATCAGATGGGAAAAATAAAATACAATTATTTTGCTTTAAATTTCCGCTAAGAGCAGGCAACAAAACCACATCAACCGCAACACCAACGTGCAAAAAACCTCTTGAGGTTTTTTGCACGTTGGTGTTGGTAAAACCTCTTGAGGTTTTTTGCACGTTGGTGTTGGTAACTAACAACTGCATTAGCTGTAGTGCATGCGTATTGAGGGAGGGAGGGCGGTGCATTCTGCATTTGCCTGAACTGGTACTCAAAGCGGTTGCGGTTGATGTGGTTTTGTTGCCTGCTTTAGCGTCTCTTAGCGGAAATTTAAAGCAAAATAATTGTATTTTATTTTTCCCATCTCATTCATTGATCCACAATTCAGAAGTCAAAGTCAAAAGTCAAAGTCAAAAATTCTTTATTCAATTTAGGACACAAAATGCCACTCATGAACGTCAAAATATCAATCAATTATGGCCCATATGGGGCAGAACATGTCTCCTTATCTTTTGGGCCCTACTAGCGCTTCGACGTGAATTGAACCACGTGATCACTATATTTAGCAGTGGGTAACGGAGTTAGCAGCAATTCTTGACTGGCTTTGCTTATTTCTACTGTTTTTTGTGTGACCAATTTTTTTTCTCATTGCGAGCAGTTTGGCCTATACTAGGAGATTGCCCTAAAATCGGACCGAATTCACTAATTAACAACTAATAAATCGCTAGTAAATGCAGTTACAAACGTCCCTATCATTTTCCAGATGAGCTGGGATGACATAAAACTCCTAGTAAAAACAGCTCAAGACAGCGGCGATCCGGTCGCCTCCCGCATCAAAGACCTCAAGCTGAAGACGAACCACATCTCGCTGCTGCTGGACGACCCCTATCGGCACAGCGACGATGATGATGAGAGCGAAGAGTTGCAGCCGAAGCTCGTGGACATCGACCTGTCCTTGACCGCCTTCGCTAATGCCAGGAGGTGAGTGTCTTTTGTTTTTTTCTTTTAATTATGCGGCTAGACTACTTAGTGTGGCTAATGCTAGAAGGTGAGTGACCTTTGTTTTTTTATTTACTTACCTTGGACTGGACACCGACTGTTCGAACGTATTTTTTACCAAGAAGGGTGTCAGACAGGGATGCATTCTCTCGCCTCTACTCTTTAACATATACGGAGAATATACAGGGTGTGGCGTAAATAGTGGTCCAAAGCAAAGGTGTGGATACACTGTACACTGAAGCACCACATACCAGTATTTAAAAAAAAATTATGTACAGGGTTTTCAAAAAAAAAAAAATTTAATTTTTTTAGAAATCGTTACCTTGCCTTACAAATTTGGTTATAATTCCCAAAAATGACGGTTTTTTTTTTATCCATTTTTTTTATTATTATTGCTGATCACTTGTACTTAGTACTCCATTCGTTTTTTTTTTTTTACAAACTGAATTTAATAAAAAAAACCCTGAAAACCCTGAAAACCCTGTACATATTTTTTTTTAAATACTGGTATGTGGTGCTTCAGTGTACAGTGTATCCACACCTTTGCTTTGGACCACACAGAAAAAAATTACAACCCTTGTAAACCCTTGAACTTCAAATAAATTGTTTTTCTGAATTGGGCTCCTTTTTGTTTCGAAAAGCAATAACTTTTTTCCTGTAAGTCGTAACACTTATTGTTGCACCATTTTAGAATCTGCAAAAGATGGGCATTTTTTTAAACAATGGGCACTGACAGTGTGGTACATTTTTTTTGCACCAAAAGCATTGAAAGTCAAACGATTTGCTAGCAGTGAGTATTGAATTTTGAAAGAAACTTAATTTTTTTTATTAAATTCAGTTTGTAAAAAAAAAAAACGAATGGAGTACTAAGTACAAGTGATCAGCAATAATAATAAAAAAAATGGATAAAAAAAACCGTCATTTTTGGAAATTATTACCAAATTTGTAAGGCAAGGTAACGATTTCTAAAAAAATTAAAAAAAATTTTTTTTTTTGAAAACCCTGTACATAATTTTTTTTTAAATACTGGTATGTGGTGCTTCAGTGTACAGTGTATCCACACCTTTGCTTTGGACCACACAGAAAAAAATTACAACCCTTGTAAACCCTTGAACTTCAAATAAATTGTTTTTCTGAATTGGGCTCCTTTTTGTTTCGAAAAGCAATAACTTTTTTCCTGTAAGTCGTAACACTTATTGTTGCACCATTTTAGAATCTGCAAAAGATGGGCATTTTTTTTAAACAATGGGCACTGACAGTGTGGTACATTTTTTTTGCACCAAAAGCATTGAAAGTCAAACGATTTGCTAGCAGTGAGTATTGAATTTTGAAAGAAACTTAATTTTTTTTATTAAATTCAGTTTGTAAAAAAAAAAAAACGAATGGAGTACTAAGTACAAGTGATCAGCAATAATAATAAAAAAAAATGTATAAAAAAAAACCGTCATTTTTGGAAATTATAACCAAATTTGTAAGGCAAGGTAACGATTTCTAAAAAAATTCAAAAAATTTTTTTTTTTAAAACCCTGTACATAATTTTTTTTTAAATACTGGTATGTGGTGCTTCAGTGTACAGTGTATCCACACCTTTGCTTTGGACCACTATTTACGCCACACCCTGTATAATTCGCAAAGCCCTCGACGACTGTAAAGGGGGTTTCGCTGTTGGTGGGTAGCGTATCTGCAATTTGCGGTATGCGGATGATACAGTCCTTCTTGCGACTTCCTTTACAGATATAAAACAAATACTACATAGGTTGGAGGTGGAGAGCGAGAGGCTTGGTCTGTCAGTAAACAGGCGGAAAACCAACCTAATGGTAGTAGATCGTGCGGGAAAGATGTCAGACGTCCAAAACATCGCGGGCATTGACATGGTGGAAAATTTCATCTACTTGGGGTCAAACATAAATAATAACGGAAGCTGTGTCCAAGAGATCAGATGCAGAATAGCCATGGCCAAAGATGCTATGACACGCCTCCAGAACATCTGGAAAAACCGAGGAATTAGTTTCAAAACGAAGGCTCGTTTAGTCAAAGGCCTAATTTTCCCGATCTTCCTCTATGGAGTGGAAACCTAGACAATACTAGTAAGAGAGAGAGGCGGATGCTCAGAATACCATGGACGGCCAAACGCACAAATGTTTCTATTCTCTCCGAACTAGGCATAAAGACCCGACTGTCCACCACATGTCTACAACGCATACTCTCCTATTTCGGCCACGTTATGCGTAAAAAGGATGGCAACCTCAAAAAGTTGGTCATCGTTGGTAATACTGAGGGTAGAAGATTACGAGGTCGATCACCGACCCGTTGGACTGACCAAATAAAAGAAGCCTCCTCTCCATCCAAATTCTACCATATGGTGAAGGCTGCTGCAGACCGGAATCGATGGAGGCAAATCGTCCGTTTGAGAGGTTCGAGTGACCACGATCCTCAGTAATGAGGGACCGACTGGAGAGAGACCTTGGACCAGCGTTCTAATTAGTCTGATATCGACAGGTCCCACAGTCTTATGGCCGGAATACGCACATACTTACGTTATGTTTGAGCCATCAACTGTCATCAGAGCGTCTGCTCTTGCAAGACGTGTTGTATCGTATATCGAACGATAGGTATAGACAGCTGGCGTGGCGTTTTTCTATATAATACTAAGTTATCGATACAATTGCAGTTCATCAATACCACGTTTTGTTTTATCGACTTCGATAGCTAGCCGTATCTATATTTTATTTATTTTCCAAATGGCACAACCATTCCCTGCAAATGTTTCCAACAAACGGTTCATCGTCTCGTTTGTCGACTTTTCAAAACAATTTTACTTCCAGGTACTACGACCAAAAGCGTAACGCAGCGAAAAAGCAGCAGAAGACCATAGAATCGTCCGACAAAGCGCTCAAGAGCGCCGAGAGGAAGACCAAGCAGACGCTGAAGGAGGCGCACACCATCAGCAGCATCAGCAAGGCGCGGAAGACCTACTGGTTCGAGAAGTTTTTCTGGTTCATATCCTCGGATAACTATCTGGTGAGTCCTGGCGACTAGTCTTCTAACTGAGCTACAAAGGATGTTAGTCGCTCGACGAATATTTGTGAGTAAAACACTTTGGCAGCTTATGCAGTGGTAATATGGGTGATTTTACGACAAAAATTCATATATTTTGTAAAAAAAACTTGTAAAGGATTGCTTAAATTGTAAGAATTACTTTATTTATAAAAACAATTAATTTTCTGCTAAGTGTTCTAGATTAATTGCATACTTCCCGAAAACTAGTATAATGAGAAGTTTGTAATAGATTTTTATCAATTCGCTAGATGTCTTTTGGAAAATGTCAACTGTTAACGTGATACTATACTCGGCCCGGCGAACCTTGATCCCTATGACATTGACAGTTATTCCTACGACACAACATTGTAGTGGCGTCACCGTTACATTAGAATTGAATTGGAGGCTTCTAAAATGCCGTTTATTAAGGCTTAGGTAGATATATGCCCTTACTATGATATTCCGTCGGAATTATAACAATTCTTAACATTTACAAGAAAGTATCTCAATCAGACTTTACGTTTACGTCCTGCAAAAGTTACTTCGTTCAGAAGATATCGACTAGTGCGGAAAATATCGATAAACAAATGTCGATAATGGAAACGAGTGTACATGATTTATAATCATTTAAGTTATAGGTGCTGAGCTGAATGTTAAAAAGTTGCATGAAATTGTTTTTATTTCACTCAAATTTATAAAATATTTCTGGTGACACCAGGTTTTGTTTTATTTAAGATTAGATTTTATTAGTATCAGTTTTCATGTGTAGCATAATTAAGTGATAAATTATCAGTGTCATTGCTTTTTCATACTTAAGTATTAGTACATTCTCTATTGAATAGAACGCAGCGCGGCATACATGCACTCACGATTGTATACCCAAAAGAATTAAAAATTAACTGTAGGACAAAACCAAATAAAACAAAAGCTGTTCAGCGATCATTTATTTATATATTTTAATCTGAATCTGATAATGACATTAGGGTTTGTGTCACGAACTCTGAATCTGAACTGCAGCTGAAAGAAGAAAACGGCTCATCTACAATGCTGTCGTATTGCACGTCTCGATCCCAATCATCAAAACAAAGTTTTAAAGCATTATATTGGCAGTGGTAGGGCGGTAGCCAAATCGCTGCGTGTCCTTTGGATTTTGCCATTTCATCCAAAAAATATGTCCGCTTTGTTTGCTGTTTCTGCAGGTTTAACAGTCTGACCAATTCTTTTTTGAACATTTGAATGTTAGCTGCCACAACATTGCGTTGCATCCACTCTAGGATTTACCCTTTATTATTGTTGCTTGTAGTGCTTTATTCACTTGGACGGAATGGTATGGGGCGTTGTCCATCAAAAAAGAGAGAGGAGGAAGCTGCGCCTTTGACTTTGTTTTGTTAGCATCCTATACAGTACCTGACAAAACATCTGGTGTTTTAATTACTAAACTCCTTATTTTTAAGGAGTTCTACCATCAGCTCAGCTCCACATAATGACTATCAGACGTAACAACATGTCAACATTAAGATACTATGTAGTACGAAAACACTATACGTGCCTTCAAAATTTGAGGGTTTCCCTCGATTATACCAAGATCCCATCATCAGATCTCGACTGGGCCAAAATGGGACCAACTAGAAGGTATAGCCTCTAGGTAAACATATTTTTTCAAATCGGTCCACAACTGACTGAGATATGCGGTAACATAGCCAGAATAAAATAAATTAAAAAAAACATACAGTCGAATTGATAACCTCCTCCTTTTTTGAAGTCGGTTGGAAAGTTAAGTTTCGTCGACATGACCCATCACTAACATGAACTGTCATAGGGATCAAGGTTCGCCGGGCCGGGTATAAGAATATTGCTTTTAAAATATATTATATTAACTATGGATTTTTAACAAGGTTTTACTTTGTTTGTTAGTAGGTTTATTTCCATTCAATCTCAGACTGGAATTTTGAATTGATATTGGCTGTACAAATAGAATTATGTTGCCTTGTTACCATTGCTTTAAAGGTATGTACACATTGCGACACTTGCTGACAGCACCTCAAAGATAACTTATTCAGTCAGTCGGTCTTCGACCCACCTAAGCGGTGCGGGCTTCGGGCTCTTGCCCCTTGCCTGGGTGGAGCTCCCCTGTGTCCAGTCCAGCAGGGGGTGTATGGGCTCCGTGTCCAGGATACCCTCCCTTGGTGCAAGGCGCTGCCCTCACCGCGTGAGACCTCATTCGAGGAGGCCCAGCGAGCGGGCTACGGCTTACTTGCGGTAGAGCAAGGGAGGGGGGAGGACGTGTCATGTCAATGGTATAGATGGTAGCTACAATAACAATTATTTAATAGTTACTCACAATATAACTGATATTATAACAACCGGCAATATTTACAAATAAATGTCTGTCCTTGTCTGTGTCTGTCTGTCTGTAGCGTCCAACCCAGGGCCTATCTGCGCGCCGGATCGAGATCCGAGCGCAGCAGACAGGTCCTGGGGTCGCCGGTAACTGCTTATTAGACAATAGAATTCTATAGGTTATGAGTAGTGTTGTAAATCTACCGTATCTTACCGTAGTCTATCTAAGTCTACCGGTAGACCAGTAGACCATACTACGGACCAAGATACGTAGGAATTAGAAGATTACTTTTTTAAAGAAATTTCAAGAAAATTACTATAAATTCGTAATATAGAGATAATAAATAAATGGATTTAACAAAGATAACTATTATAATTTATTTGCACTAAAACAATAGATTCCTAATGAACATACAAGTAACATTTCTCTCATTCATGAATTTGGTGATACAAAATGTCAAAATCAATTAAAATTAACTTAATTGTAAAGGAGATTGAAACTTCGTGACATCGACCCTAACGCCATTTTTTTTTAATTCGCGACCCACGTTAAAAATAATATGTATGAATAGAGGATGCATAGAGGAACAAAAAAAGGACAAGTAACATGGCACCCTAAAGGGTCACTCATCATCATCCTCCTAGCGTTATCCCGGTTGTGCACCCGCACGCGAGGGCCCAGGGTCCGCTGACCATGATCCATAATGTGGCAGATCAGACGAACCTGACCAGTTTTGGATCATGGTTACACATGCAGTCGTCTGAATGTGCAGGTTTCCTCACGATGTTTTCCCTCACCGTAAGAGCATCGGTTAGTGAAAGAACTAATGTACATAATTCAGAAAAAGTCATTGGTACATGGCGGCACGTTGGATCGAACCGGTGCCTCCCGCATGAGAGGCAACCCGCTAGCCACTGCGCCACCGACGCTCGCTAAAGAGTCACTATACCTATATATTTAAAGGTAAAGATCGATATATTTTATTTGAAACCTACGTTATCTACCTTATGAAACGGTAGTGTACCATACCATAATCTACTGTAGTCGACCGGTAGGCTACCTAATGCCTTGGTAGGCTATGGCACAGAATAAGTACTAGTACTCCGTACAGAAGTATGAGTTTGCAATGAAATTCAAAGAAATATCTACTCAATGTTGTTAACGATATGGTGTAATTCAGTTCGCCTCTGACTCAACACCTACAGAAATACATTGCAAGATAATTTAATTCTTATAACTCTGGAATATGATTCATAATACACTAAACCTATTCAGTGACGTACCATCACGCAACGCGATAGGGTTGACTGCCACAAGAAGCTACTTACGCCATCTAGCGCATCTTTCTAGGACTTTATTTACGCTCGTCCAACCAGCAACCTAGTGTCGCGCACCGCCGGTGAATAAAACGCGGGAGCGTGTCGCTGCCGGCTAGCGACACCCAACTTGTTTAGTCCCTTACCTAGGGGTCGCCGCGCGTATGTACGTTTTTGCTACCTACGCTGGAAGATACACAGGCCTGGCTATGGTCGATTTACAACTATAGTTATGAATAAGATAACATTCGGCGTGACCCGGCACTTGTCCAATTTTTTATTATATTGTCTTGTCCAGGTCATAGGCGGTCGCGATCAGCAACAAAACGAGCTGCTAGTGAAGCGGTACCTCAAGCCGGGCGACATCTACGTCCACGCGGACATCACGGGAGCCTCCTCTGTGATAGTCAAGAACCCTACCGGAGGGGTCATACCGCCGAAAACGCTGGCCGAGTCGGGACAAGCTGCTGTGGCTTACAGGTGAAGACTAGTTTAAGTTTTATTAGGTTGTCTTTAAGGTTCAAAGTTTAACAAAGGCCATGTGCGCCTCGTCCATTAGAGTCAAGAACCCTACCGGAAAGATCATCGCCGAAGACGCTGGCCGAGTTGTGACAAGCCGCTGTGGCTTACAGGTGAAGACTAGATTAAGTTTTATTTAAGGTTAAAAGTTCAGCAAAGACTATGAACGCCTGGACCATTATAGTTAAGAACCTTATTGAAGGGGTCATACCGCCTGAAACGCTGGTCGAGTCGGGGCAAGCCGCTGTGGCTTACAGACGAAGACTAAGCTTAAGTAGGTTGTCTTTAAGGTTTAAAGTTTAACAAAGACCAAAGACCATGTCCATTAAAGTCAAGAACCCTACCGGAGGGGTCATTCCGCCGAAAACGCTAGCCGAGTCGAGGCAAGCTGCTGTGGCTTACAGGTGAAGACAAGTTTAAGTTTTATTAGGTTGTCTTTAAGGTTAAAAGTTGAACAAAGGTTATTAAAGTCTTGTCCATTATAGTTAAGAACCTTATTGGAGGGGTCATACCACTTGAAACGCTGACCGAGTCGGGGCAAGCCGCTGTAGCCACAGGTGAACACTAATTTGAGTTTTATTAGGTTGTCTTTAAGGTCAAAAGCTTAAAAAAGATCATGAGCTGGCCAGTCTCACTCCCTGTGTATGTATTGCCGCGGCAGTATAATCTAGTAGGGACTCGCGAGCAAGCGATGACACATGCCTGCACTTTATTCACCGGCGGCGCGCGGCGCTACGTTGCTGGCTGGACGAGCATGAGTGAAGTGCTCGTGAGGTGCGCTAGATGGCGATAGTAGCTACTTGTTAGCTGTCAACCCTATTGCCCGCCATGTTCTGACGTCCTTGAATAGGTTTTACGACTAGAATACCATTTGTCTTAAGACTTTTGAGTTTACGGAATACCGGAGGCATATCTATATATGTATCAATATTTGCGATCATTGACCCCAATCAATCTACTTACTCCGATCTCTAGTATTTTTTTGTTTCTCCCAGCGTGGCGTGGGAAGCGAAGGTGATGACTCGCGCGTGGTGGGTGCACGCGCAGCAGGTGTCCAAGTCGGCGCCGACCGGCGAGTACCTCACCACCGGCTCCTTCATGATCCGCGGCAAGAAGAACTACCTGCTGCCCGACCAGCTGCACTTCGGGTTCACCTTCATGTTCCGGGTGAGATAGTTGACCGAGGGCAGAAAAAACCAGAAACATGCGGTCCCTTGAAGCTGTGCAAATCAAGCTTCTAACTGCCGCACTCAGAGACGTCAATTAAATATAATCTATAATTAAGTCTCGTATTGTCACTTTTATTGCCAATAAAATACAAAAGGACGACATGCGACTTAACGAAAGATAAACTTTAATTGACGTCTCTGAGTACGGCAGTAAGTCAACTAAATCTTAAGTTTTTAATATTTTTAACACTCACAGTGTTCTTTCTTATTTATATAAGTTTAAATAAGAAAACAAAAAATCGCACACAGGTAGGATTTGAACCCGCGTCCTTTGGCTAACCGGGCCAACGCTCTTACCAACTGAGCTACTGTGCAGTCCATTGATTTATTTTATATAAATATGTAATAATAAGTGCAGTCTTTCCAGCCGTGTAGAATTCTTGGTCTCTTTTGAATACGTCATTGCGTGACGTCATCAATTCAAGTTGAATTTATTCTGTAAAGAATAACTACTTGGCCCACTGCTGTTGTAATACAGTTCCGGTAGACTTCGCTGACGCTGAGAGATCGGATATTTGGATGCATATTTACGTACACTTTACCGCTCTTAATAACATAGGTTTTGGTAAAGCAATGTGCCGCCGTGTGTAGTAAGTTCTTGTGTCATGGAATCGCCACGAACAATTTGATTATGTACAATAAAGATAGACTATGGTATCCAATGCGCCCTGTCTAAAATTAAATTTAGGTTCAGTCTCTCTCTTTCTCTGTTAAACAAAATAAAAAAGACGGACTACAATAATTTAGAAACGTCAAATAAATCGATCGATTTATTCCGTATTTTTACAAATTTTTGCGTGTTTTTGTCTAACTTTAGTCGCCTTCGAATGACACCCCTACTAAATAGGGAAGTTTACAGTAAGCAAAAATCTTTAAAATAATGTGTCTAAATAGTAAAATATAGTATTTAGATTATAGAAAAAAAAACATTTTTTTATTTATTTTTAAGACGATTTAATTAGTTTATTTTAGAAAATAAAATTGCAAAATACTGAAAGCCGCCATGTTTTTTATAACACCAATGAGATTCGAGTTACATCACACCTCAGTAAATACTGTTACTGTGTCACTGTCAGTTAGAATACTTTTGAATTCATATTAATTAATATTTATTTAATGACTTATTGCTATAACACTAACGTTTAAAATATGTTTACTGAGGTGTGACGTCACCGCAGACGCCATGACACCCTGATCGCGTTTTGGCGCCAATTTATGAAAATTTTATTTAAATAGCATTTTTTTTAAATATGACATTTGTTGATTGCAGAATTTTTTGGAAATAGAAGATACTTAAGAACTTTTTAGAACACTTTTACAAAATCTGTCATATTGTCTATAGATTCTCTAATTTCTCTAGTCTGACGTTTCTTATAAAAAAGTTTTCCGTTTGTTTGGCATAGAAAGAGAGTGACTGACCCTAAATTTAATCTAAGACAGGGCACATTGGGACTGAGCTCACTGAAGTTGACTTTTAATGTATTCTTTTTCACTAACAGCTAGAAGACAGTTGCATAGAGAGGCACCGCGGAGAGCGAGCGCCTGCCGTCGGCGACACCGCCTCAGACGTCACCTCCATACAGGAAGACGAGCAAGAGATCATCGTCTCTGATGACGGTAAGACCACATTTTGTAGTGGTATTAAGGTTTTAATATTGTGATTTTTATTCATTCATTGAAATTAAATCAAATTTCACTTACAAAAATTAATCGACGCTGGGACTCGAACCTACGTTCTTTCGCTATCCGGGCGAGTGCTCTTACCAGCTACGCCAGTGGGTGGCGGTACATTCCCCAAGTATTGATGAAATCGAACGCCGGCTCACTGGCGTAGCAAGCACTTGCAAAAATTCGTCAACTGACTAACGTCCTCCGTGGCTTAGTTGGTAAGAGCACTCGCCCGGATAGCGAAGGGACGTGGGCTCGAGTCCCACCGGATGACACAGTCGATTAATTTTTGTAAGTGAAATTTGATTTCATTCATTGACTTGCAAAAAAGAAACGTGAATCTGTATCACTTAGTATGTATGTGTTGCATGATGATGTTGCATCGTAACGAGGCAACTGATTATTATTTATGTCAACATAATGAAACGGGTGACAAAGCTCGTTTCCACAATACCGCATCGATATTTACTTCCTACTGTTTGACGAAAATGTTTTTTGCCTAATTATACAAATCTAATTTAAATAAGTTTGAATAAAAAACCAAAAATTCGCACACAGGTAGGATTTGAACCCGCGTCCTTTGGCTAACCGGGCCAACGCTCTTACCAACTGAGCTACTGTGCAGTCTATCCAGCCGTGTGAAATTCTTGGTCTCTTGAATAGGTCATTACGTGACGTCAGCGACATCTACCCGAGCTGTATTACAACAGCAGTGGGCCAAGTAGTTATTCTTTACAGAATAAATTCAACTTTAATGACGACGCTTTTGCTATTACGTGACGTCATGACGTCGTTATGACGTATTCAAAAGAGACCAAGAATTTCACACCGCTGGATAGACTGCACGGTAACTCAGTTGGTAAGAGCGTTGGCCCGGTTAGCCAAAGGACGTGGGTTTAAATATTACCTGTGTGCAAATTTTTGGTTTTTTATTTAAAATTATATAAATAAGAAAGAACACTGTGAGTGTTAAAATATTAAAAAACTATTAAACAAATCTAAATTTTAAAAGGATGTTCGGCAGCTAGGCGAATGCGATAAATTTCAACATAAAAATAAATAATTGTTTTTAAGTGATAATCATTAACTTTGCCCAGTGGTTAGGCAATCGCCTGGCATGAGGGGAACGCTGGTTCAATCCCCGCCTCTGATGGTCGTTTTTTCAAGTGCGATATTCATTTTTTTTTAAATATCTTTATGTTTAGATGAGCCTTCCGACAAAGAAGAATCAAAATCATCGGCTGAACCAAAACTTGAACCAATTTCTGAGGAAACATCGAAACCGGACAGGAAAGAGACTTTAACTCAAACTGAAAAAAAGGATACAGAAAACAGTGAGAAGAAAAAAGAAGACGAATACGAGAAAACAAAAGATAAAGAAGACAAAGAGAGTGAGACAGATAGTGATGATGACAGCTCGTCGGAAAGTAAATTCCCAAATACTCATATCAAGGTAAATAAATCTAAAAATAATATTCAAATCAAAATTTTTATTCATTCTACACTAGGATATAATATGCCACATAACAATAAACGTCAATATATCACGCAAATAAACAAAGAATAACAAAATAAATAAATTCGCGAGGCCAAAACCATGTTTGCTTATTTTTTGGGTTGAATGTTCAAAATGTGGATAATAATATAATAATAATAACTAATAATAATAAATAAATTGTTTATTCATTCCATTGTTACAAATAATAATTATAATGCTTAAAATAACACAAGGTGCGTTCTCTTTTACCTGAACTAGGATAAACCTGTATCTCAGGCTAAAAGGAGCTTACATATTAAATTTTTTAGGCTTTCATAACTTAACAATAAATTGACATTACATAACACATTTTAAGTGGATTTTTACTAAAATAACTAACAAGGTTAAAGTAAAAGTATTACATCTAAGTCAGCACTTTGACACAAAACAAATCGCGCGTTGGTAACCTCAGCATATTTGATAACTAGGGCAAGATCAATGCATGTTCCTATAATTTGTTTAGATCAGCGGTAAATCGTGGGTTAGTAGATCTAGGTACGATGGTTAGTATTCATAAAATTTACATGAAATAAGTTATTACTATACAAAATATGTACTACTAAAATACTAGTTTAAATACTTAAAAACAAATGAGCATTCTACGAGCCTGCATAATCGATAGAGTTGATGTATCTGGATTCGGCTGCTTTTTTAGCCGGACATTCGGAATCACCTGTCTTGTGCGCGTTTGGCTTATTAAAACGCAAGCATGTTGCTCATTTTAAGGGGTCAGCCTTCTTCGTGCAGTCCTTCAGAGCGTGGCCTACTTCGCCGTAGTGCCCGCACGTGCTGGCCTCCTCTCGACAGGTCTTGGCAGCATAACCGTATTGTTGGCACGGCACTGTAGCACCTCGTGACCAAGACCAGTTCACATATACTCTGTCATTAGTTATTAGGGCTTTACGTATTTGAGCGGGCACTTGTAATTACAGGTTTCAGCATCTTTCTTTCCCGATTTATGGCTCAGTTTACCGGCGGACAAAAACGACTCAAGAGTAAGGCCTTGAAGCTTGTCAACTAAGTTTTGTTGGTATATGCAGTTGAAAACTTCCGTCTCCTGCAAAGAAGTGGGCACACCGATAAGGATGTTGATATCCTATTATTTCAAAACAACTCTCCAAAATAAATTCACCCAGCATTATTTGTATATTTTACCTTTATGCAGGTGGACCACGGGACGGGAGAGGTCACTGTCCAATCCAAGATGCGGACCATGTCCGAAGCTTCTGATAGAAGTGAGTACAGTTACAACTTCTACTTTATACCGACTAAACGTAAAGGCTACTAGTATAGTTCATGATTTGCTATGTAAAAAGAACAACTTTGAATTCTGTAAAAAAAATACCGTTTTCACACTAAAATATCATAGACCTGTGATTGAGACGATGAGTGATTGACTATAGAATCATTTTTAAACTAAAATCAACCTTACTACCTATAAATATACGGTTTAAATTGTGTACCCTTTATGCACGCTGAACGTAAACTCTGCTGATACTGTTTATGTAAAAGTAACTATAACGAAATCACCAAAATCAAACATATAAAGTCCCTTCTGAATGATAATGTATAAATTATGATCATAACAAAGTAAAATCAACCATATTATTCATAGTAATATGGTTGAAAAATCACTACCACATGTCCAACATAGTTTTTTTTTTAATTATTTCCCAGGCGAAGACACAACAATGTCTTTCCCATCGCTACCAAAGCGAGGCGGCAAGAAGCCGCAGAAGGCAAATAGCAAAGAACAGAAGAAGGCAGAAGACACGCACAAGGAGAGCCCCGCCAAGCGCGGCCAGCGCGGGAAGATTAAGAAGATGAAAGAAAAGTACAGAAACCAGGATGAAGAAGACAAAGAAATGATGATGAGGGTGCTACAGGTAGAGTGACCAGCACAGACTATATTTTTTTGTTGAGAAATCACCCTTATTACAAAGGCATTAGATGCCACAGTGTTTACCTCGGCGTACTATCGTCCATACGAAAGTAACTTAGGGTTTCAAAGATGAAGTAAAAATATCAGATGCATGTGGGTACATTGCCCAAGTATTGATGAAATCGAACGCCGGCTCACTGGCGTAGCAAGCACTTTCAAAAATTGTTCGACTGACTAACGTCCTCCGTAGCTCAGTTGGTAAGAGCGTTCGCCCAGATAGCGAAGGGTCGTGGGTTCGAGTGGCACTGGATGACACGGTCGATCGATTTTTGTGTGCGAAAGGAGATTGACCACGGCCAGTACTCTGGATATAATTTTTGTGTCAGAATAGTTTTCATAGCAAAAAAGGAATATAACTATCATAGAACATTTTAATATTTTTAATATTTTTAATTACGCTTTAATTTTTGCAAAGTAATAAGTTGTTTACTTGATTCCTTTAAACATGTCTTTGACATTTCTGCCATATTGCTAGAAAAGGAGGAACAACGGAAATAGTCAAATCCGATTTTGATTCATAAAGTCTGCCTGTCTGTCATAATATTTAACTCATTTGGTCACCTGAAACAGCTTATTTTGGCACTTGACACAACTTTGTTCTTTTTATTTTTACGACCAGAATACCATTTAAGTTAAATACTTTGAGATTACGGAATATCGAAGGCATGTCTATTTATTTATTTAATATTGGCATATACAACCGGTAACAATCAAAAATCTTGTAGGTACAGTACAGGCTTTAACACTTAGAACTAGATTGCATCCTTAAAGCGGGTATACACAGTGTTACCAACAATACGTACTTCCTTAAAAAAAATTAAGCTTAAGCTATCCAGACACTATTTGTACCAGCTAGGAAAGCTCATGTCATGTGCATATTAATATCAATGTTTGCGGTCCTTGATCCATAAATCTATTTACTCCAATCTCTGATTATTATTCTGTATCCAGTCCGCCAACAGCGAGAAAGAATCTAAGAAAGCTCAGAAGAAGGCAGCGGCCCTAAAAGCGGGCAACAAGACGAAAGGCCCGCGCGTACAGAAGATCCCGCAACCCGCGCCCGTCATACTAGAGGCCGACTCCGAAGACGAGCCCGAACCGGAGCCAGAGGTAAATAAATAAATGTTGGACAGCATCACATACATAACTCAGATTTTCAAAGTAAGTTGCTTAAGGAGAAAGACCAGGTGCCATTTCTCCATACAAACGTAGTCCTCTGTTTTCTCCCTGGATAATGGCTGGCGGCAAAATATTTTTTTCCATAGAATCTACATTTACCACAGCTATGCTCCTATTTTTCGTTTTTTTTTTCTTATATTCGAATTTACAAAGGAAATATGAGCCTTCAAAAACTAAGAATATTGCCTTATTACAACAACTTTCAGACGCTCGCCTAAAAAATCTATGCAAATAAAAAAAACTAAAACATAGGAGCATAGTACGACCTTTTGAGAAACTATTTCGGAAGACAATATTATCATTTGTCAAATTATGGGCGAGGAAATAGGGGACTTAGAAATGCTGTTTACGAAGGATTATCAGTCTGAGCCCATTTTGTCCCTTTCTTGCTTGGGCGGCTTCGCATCGAGACATTTTATTCAAATACCTATTCTTCAAATACCACCTTACCTCTTAAGCATTAGTGTTTTGGTAATCTGAAACAGCCGAGACAATATAGAAACTGTGAATTTCTTAAATCCTGACCAGTTATCGAACCCGGGACCTCAGAGATGGCGACACCTTGAAAACCGATGTGCGAGTCACTCGACTACAGAGGTCCACTCTAAATCATCATATCATCATCAGAAATAAGATCTCATCTCTTGTTTTTTTCCGCCTCTCTACTTTCCGCCCTTCGCTTAACTTCTTGATACGATAAAATAGAATATTATACATAAAAATATTTTAAATTCAGTCGTATTTTATCTTACTAATAAAAAATGTACCCCTAGTAAAAAATAAGCAAGTACTAATTTGCTACCAGCTTGAAAATAAATACAATATCATAATAGGTACATAATTATTAAGAAAGAACACTGTGAGTCTTAAAAATATTAACATCTATAGGTACATAATTATAAAAGACGCCATTCTTTTCCCTCAAAAGCAAGAAACAACAGGCGTGGACACAGACGCAGAGCTGCTCAGCCAGCTAACAGGCTCGCCGCTACCGGAGGACGAGTTGCTGTTCGCCGTGCCCGTCGTAGCGCCCTACTCCTGCCTGCACAATTACAAGTCAGTACCACACAGTAATAAAACAATCGTCAAAAAATACGTCAGCTTATTAGTGGGGAACGGTATAAAAGACCTGTTCGCCAACGACTCATTTCAGTTGTCCGTGCTCAGCCGAGGCGACAACATCTCCTAGTCGAGGTTTTTTGCACGTTGGTGTTGGTAACTAACAACTGCATTAGCTGTAGTGCATGCGTATTGAGGGAGGGAGGGCGGTGCATTCTGCATTTGCCTAAACTGGTACTCAACGTGGTTGCGGTTGGTGTGGTTTTGGTGCCTGCGCTAGCGTGTCTTAGCGGAAATTTAAAGCAAAATAATTGTGTTTTATTTTTCCTATCTAATAAAACAATTGCAGAAGAATCATCAATCGCAGACCGTCCACTATTGAAAATAGGCCTCCCCATATCCCCTCCTCCCCCTATACATTTCGAAAGTGACCTGTTACGTCTTGTGCGACCTACATCTTTTGCTATCCTGCGACCTTTATAAGGTCTTCTGTCCATATTTATGCATTTGTAGAAGAATCACTTCTGAAAAAAAAGTGAATAGCAGCTCTTGCAACAAAACCTTTATGTACAAATTCAGATGACGGAACGCTAATCGCTTACCAATGTAACCGACTGTCGACTGTCGACCCGCGCATGCGCATGTACTTGTAGCTTCATACCCACATTGCGAAGTGTGATCTGGTATCACATAATATGTGACATGATAGCACCAGTAAAGACCTATTTAGCAAGAGACGACCGGCGTGGATACCAGATCGAATTAGAAATAAGATACGTAGAACTGAAGTAACGGACATAGCCCTGCGGATCAGTAAGCTCAAGTGGCAGTGGACAGGGCAGTAACGCGACTGATACCTGCTCATGTGCTTGTTGTAAAATGAGCACTTAATGACAAGAATCACTTGACAGGTTTTCTCTCATTTTCAGGTAGAGTTCTGCGCAGGCTAATAAAATTATTATTGACCTGATTTCCAGTAGCCCTCTCTAAGACTAATTTTAAGTTAATGGCGTCTCTTTCTCTGCTCGCGATACAAAAAGAGACACTACAATAATTAAGAAATGTTAATATAGACTGCTGTCAATTGCCAAGAAAATTATCGAATCCATTGACAATTTAGTACAACTTATGTAGACCAATAAAAAAAAATATGTGTACATTTTGCTCCAGATATAAAGTGAAACTAACGCCCGGCACCAGCAAACGGGGCAAGGCGGCCAAGACGGCGGTGCAAGTGTTCCTCAAAGACCGGACCTGCACCCCGCGGGAGAGGGACCTGCTGAAGGCAGTCAAGGAGGAAAACATCGCGAGGAACTTCCCCGGGAAGGTCAAGCTCTCCGCGCCTCAGCTGCATAAGCACAAGAAGTAGATAAGTATGCTTATTTATCTTAATATGCCTCATCAAAACTCAATTCAGTAAATTAACAACAGTAATGTCATCATTTACGAAGCCTGTATAGAATTTCTTAGAATTTAAAATTATAACTCTGTTGCCTACCACTTTGTTACAGTTTTTAGTGATTTCAGTTTGTCTTGATACAAGAATACTTTTAAGATATTACTTTTATTCAATAAATAATTTAAAATAATCAATATACCTACGTCCGCTAGCCGCCGCGTAGCGTGATCGTGATGCTATTCTTACTATATATTTTTTTCTCTTTTCTAAGAGAGTATCGTATTGATACTGAAGTGATATTATTGTATGTATTTGTATATGTAAATAAGGCACGTTTCATGTAATTGTTATCTTTTAATTACAAAATATAATGTTTCAAAGTTGATTACTGATTTTTATTTGATGATAGTTAATATATCTTGAAGACGTCAATCAAAGATAATCCTTCATTAAGTCTCATACATACCTTTTTCTATTTAATTGACAAAGAAACAGACAGAACGAGACTTAGTTATAGATTAAAAATTGAAGACTCTGAGTGCAGCAGTAAGATTGTAAAGTCAGCCTATTAGATCCCACTGCTGGGAAAAGGCCTCACCTCAACTATGAGGAGGAACGAGCCATACTCCACCACGCGGGCTCAGTGCGGATTGGTGGAGGGGTGTCTGTAAGGCAAGTGACAAACCTTACTGTCAGATGTTATCAAGCCGCCCTAGGGCCTCTGACTAGGCTTAACGACTAATACCAACAGATAGTAGCCGGGACCAACTGCTTAACGTGCCTTCCAAGCACGGAGATGCTTGTCATGGTCGTCACTTTAATGGTCGGAATGGTCACCCATCCAATCACGACCGCGCCGTGGGTTGCTTAACTTTTGGTATCACTACCAAAGCGCTGCCGCCACTGCGCCACAAGCACCTCAGCAGTAAGATTAAATGTATTAAATTGTGTCAGTATAAATCAATATGCATCGAAATTGAACTAGAACTAAAAATAAAACGCTGCATTACAAATCTCAATTATATTATCAGGTACAACAAAATTATAACCACTATTCAACAAAATAGCATAAGTGCTGCGTAAGTGTATCAGTGTGACTAATGTTAAGTAAATAAGTATCTAAGATAAACAAGTGCAGATCGAAAGTGTTCACTTATCGGTGTTATCAATGCTAAGCAAACAACTAAGTAGGTAACTTCGATAAACAATCTAGTGCAGCTCGAATGCCTTTGAGCACATCTTCCTTCAATCCTCAAAACCTTTAGAACACGTCACTCGTTAATTATCATCCCTGACGTCGTCGCGTCAAATCCTCCTAGACGTAGTAGCGTGCAGTTCTTCTCCTCTAGTCATCTTCGAACTCTTCCTCCTCTGCGAAGCCCTCGCCCTCCCCGGGAAGCTCCGGGGGCGGCGGGGGAGGCAGGTGCGCGATGCGGTAGGCCTGGGTGGACAAATGTTGGATATACAGTGTGCCCGGGTTTTACGTGTATTCAGCCGCCTATACTCGGCCCGGCGAACCTTGATCCCTATGACATTGACAGTTATTCCTACGACACAACATTGTAGTGGCGTCATCGGTACATTAGAATCGAATTGGAGGCTTCTAAAAATGTCATTAATTTAATTTCGGTAGATACATGTTATTACAATGATATTCCGTCGGAATTATAACAATTCTTAACATTTACAAGAAATTTTCTCAATCAGACTTTACGTTTACGTCCTGCAAAAGTTACTTCGTTTGGAAGATATAGACTAGTGCAGAAAATATCGATAAACAAATGTAGATAGTGGAAACGAGTGTACATGATTTATAATCGAACGTTGACGACCGTCTTGGTGTAGTGGTTCACGCCACGGACTTCTAAACCAGGCGGTTGCGGGTTCGAATCCCGCAAGAGGCAAATGTTTGTGTGATGAGCACGAACCTAAGTCATGGATGTTTATAAAAGTATTTAAGTATTTCTATCCGTTATCCTAGTCACCATAGCACAAGCTCACGCTTATTATGAGGCTAGGTAATTGGTGTGTTTGTTGGAACAATTTATTTATTATTTTATTATAATCATTTAAGTTATAAAAAAGTTAAGTTACATCGACACGACCCATCACTAACATGAACTGTCATAGGGATCAAGGTTCGCCGGGCCGAGAATAATGTCAGAGTCACAGTTAGTGTTATAAAATAAAAGACTTTTCATTCAGGACTCGGCTAAAGAATCTGAAGATTGTCTTCAGTTTAAAAAAAAATACTTTGTAACCAGTTCTCATAATCATGACCGGTCTTTTGTTTTCAAGATTCAAAGACAAGCTGGAGTCTGTCAAGTTTTTAAAAAGAATTAATAATATATAAATAAATACAATAACTTGTTTCTACAAACTAGGCATGGAAGATTTCATGAATAGCAGATGAAAAATCATATGAAATGAATTTCATTGTTCACACCTGCTATTTTTTTTCATATAGACTGCTACAAATCGCACTCTGCGAAATCATAGATCATGCTCATTTCATTTCATTCATTGATGACTGCTTGTAGCAGAGCGAGTCGCGAGCGACCGAGTAGGAATGATTTGCCCTAGGTGCGTGTTAGAAAAAGACAAACACACTTGTTATGCGATCATAGGTGACGATCGATACTGGGTGGGCATTTTAAGAACTTTAAACTTGTGAACATAAAGTTTAGATTCGTTTGCCATGATTTTTCATGACAACCTAAATATGACATTTCATATTAGTAGCAAATTAGCAACCGTTCACAATAATTCATATTTCATTATAAGTAGCAAATAGCAAAAAGTGTTACATTATGACACTGCGAAAAAAAATCATTGTCAATGAAATTTCGCATGTGATTTCATATGAAAAAAAATCATCATTTCATGAAATGAAAATGAATTAAAAGTAGCAATCATTTCCATGCCTACTACAAACCACAGACCACACAACCTAAAGACCACGCATTGCGGGGGACTTACATTCGCCTAGGTTATGCAGTATTACTGCATAACAGCCGGCCCCGCCCCCTTTCGTTTCTCATTCCGCTACCGAGACTCAAAGTAACAACATTGACCTTGCTCCCGAAAAAAAATAAAAATAAGCGGTAATAATGCCGTATTGTTCAGTGAAATGGTGTGAAAAGTGTAGTACAACATCTAGTCTCACGAAAGATGGCATTACATTTCAACGGTAAGTAATTATTCCTATCAAATTAATTGAAATACTCCAATATCAAAAATGAAATAAAATGTTTTATTTCAAAGAGCACGCGTTGATGTCTTTTTTTTGCCATCCCTTTCTCGCAAGTTTAGTTCAAATGATGTTGTCTCAATTTGTCAATTAGCTAGGAGTAAAATAGTGCCGAGACACATACTAGTAAACTTAAAATTCAAAATATCGACAAATCCTAAACAAAACAAGTGATAAGTGGGTATCTAAATTTCAGTTATTACATATATATTTTAATTAAGTGACTTTACATAAGAGCACTTACGATAAATTGAAATAAGTGTAAAGTGCTTCAACAAACAAACTTTAACTAATAAAACAAACAACTTAACTAAACTTTTTAAAATAAATATATCAAACTCACATACGATTACCATTTTTTTTCACACTTAGTTTTCGTACACTTAACAAAATGTTGTTGAGTGAGATAGGTAACTTGTTTTACTAAAACCGCTAAATTATGAAAAGTAGCTAAATAACGTGAGATCTCCGGCGATTGACCTTTGCCCACTCCAGTTTTTTTTAAATTGCTATTTATCGGTGTCGGTTGTACGTGTGTTTTTTAAATGAATTATTTTAAAGCTCCTAAATATTCTTACTTTTTTTAAACTAAGGTATCGATATCAAGATATGTCTTGCCCATCACTAGTGAGCTATCACTGACATTGTCAAATTTGACGTCTCCTTGTACTAGCCAATCGGAACGAGCAGACCTCTCCCCGCACCCCACCAACTTTTGGCGATTTTGTTTTCGTATTAGAGTTGATAAAAGCGTGGTCTTTAGGTTGTGTGGTCTGTGCTACAAACACACTAATTACCTAGCCCCAAACTAAGCGTGTAATGGATAGACGTATATACGTTTATACATCCATGACTTAGGTGCAAATGCTCGTGCTCATCACACAAACAGTTTCCCCTTGCAGGATTCGAACCCGCAACCTCTGGTTTCGTAGTCCGGAACGCAGACCATTACACCAAGACGGTTGTAAAACATCAAATTGTCTTAAAAAAACAATTTCTATTATTAAAAGACTTGACCCAATTTGCCCCCATTATTTCGATTTTGTACATAATAACATATAATAAACGATTCAATTATTGTCCTCATGAATACTGGTTGGAGTGTAGCAAAAGGTGTGCAAGCAAGGCGTTTGGAACTTGGCAATTTTTTTCAAAAGTCTGAAACTTCATAAAATTCAAGTATTTTACAACACTACCACTAGTGCTATCTCACCTCCTCATCGGCAAAGGTGGGGTCGGCCATCTCCATGACCTCCGGGCCGACGGGGTACTCGTCCTGCGGCCGCGGCAGCTGCAGCGGAGTGAAGTTCGGTGGCTGGAACTTCAGCCCCCACCCCACGTACATGCATTCCGATTTCCTGGAAAAACACATTTAAACTTAGGCATGAAAGCATTCGAATGTCCCTAATGACATCCTCTTACTAAGTATCAGCTTATCATGATCGGTCAGATGAAAAATGAAGCATATTAGAGATGACAGATGACATAGTAGGCCTCTACTACTTGCTAGATGTAGCAGTTCTAGCGTCTTCCGGCTTATCCGACCTCGAGGTCGGATGGGATAGTTGCATCTTAGTTTTAGCGTCTTTTGGCTTTTAAGAGACTGAAAGGGCTGACTTATTGGTAATAGAAACTACTCATTACTACACAAACGGGATTTATTGCAACTAATTAATACTTTTTAAAAGGCAAATTTAAAGGATTCCTTGGAGGTTATCAAGGATAAACTGTTTGATAATGAACTGCCTGATGAATATATTGTCCTATTACAAAACTGCTTGGACGGTAATTATCTTTTATATCGTGACCAATATTACCTCCAGATCGATGGTGTAGCTATGGGGAGTCCAGTAGCACCAGTAATTGCCAATATCTGGATGGAACATTTCGAACAAAGAGCTTTATCAACTGGTCCCGATGTTATAAAGTTATGGAAGAGATATGTCGACGATATATTCTGCATCATTAACGGAAACCAATCAGTAGTGGAACAATATTTAGAACACCTTAATTCAATTCATCCAAAGATAAAGTTCCTCATTGGTTAATAGAGCGCATAACTTATGTGACCCTGAACATCTGGAAGGAGAACTTAACCATGTAATGGGGGTATTAGAAAGGAACGGTTACAGTTTGAACAAAAGACAAATGGAAAAGAGGCCCAAGAGAGAAAAACAAGCAATGGTGAACAGAGAACCTGCTTTTCTCCCATACGTGAAAGGGATAACGGATAAAATTGGAACATTACTCCACAAATACTCCATTAAGACTGTATATAGTCCGTTGTCAAAAGTAACGAAATACCTACGTTCACCAAAGGATGTGATACCTCTGCAGAAGCCGGGTGTTTATAAGATAGATTGCAGCTGTGGTAGTTCCTATATTGGGCAGACGAAGCGATCAATCGCTGAAAGAGTCAAAGAACACATTGCAGCTGTAAAAAATCTACAGACGGGCAAATCTGCGATAGCTGAACATCTGCTCAACTCAGGCGCTAATCACTGGATGGAGCTACATGACCCAAAGATCCTCTCCACTTAACGTTATTATCATTCAAGAATAATACGTGAAGCAATTGAAATTAAGAAATATAAAAAATTCAATCGGGATGATGGTTTTCATTTGTCATCAACATGGAATCCAGTGATAACAAAATGCAAATCGCGTATTATGCCGTCAACAAGAAACCTGGATACTGTTAGTGTAGTTTGTCGAGCTGACTGTACAAGTTCAACAAATAATCAAAGTGTGCGGGTAGAAGAAAATATTTCAACGCGCACGAGCAGACGACGCCGAGCTACCACAGTCAACCCGCGACCATGATTCGTGCAACCGAATCGAAACGTCGGGAAGGTAAATACAAATTTGCCTTTTAAAAAGTATTAATTAGTTGCAATAAATCCCGTTTGTGTAGTGAAGTGTATGTTTTGAAATGCAACAACAAAGTTTGAAATCCTATAGAAAGTACTCACTTGCCAGTGGTAGCATACGTCACGGCGCCGGGCCACACGTTGCTGCGCAATACTGCGAGAGCGCGGTCGGGCGCCAGCGCGGAGCTGCACCGCGGCGTCCACGCGGGCAGGCCCTCCACGCGCGCGTCTTCCGACAATGGAGTGAACAGAGGCGGCCCCGACTCCGGCACGACGGGAGGCGGGCCCTCGTCATCCTCCTCTTCTAAGCCTTCCTCCTAAAGTTTTAACACGTTTTTTAGCGTATCATCGATGTTCACCAAGTCACGTGTTGCGTAGGCTGCGCGGCAGCCCCAATAGCTTCCTTCGTGCTATAGCTGACGTCTTGATAGCCCTATTGTCTGGGCTATGGTCCAACGTACCAAATATTTAATTGAAATGAAGTATACCTACTGACATAGGATAAGTTACTGTCACTAACATATTGGGCCATGTTGTCTGAATAAAGATACTATTGAATTGAATTTTAAATAGGCTTTACGAGAGAGTAGATACATTTATACGTAATTGGCATTGCAAGATAATGCAATGTAACCAAAGAACGTGTAAGCCTGAGGCGTCCTAGTTGGCGAAAGGTCGTGCGAGGAAGCGACGCGACTCCGTTGCCCAAATAAAACATCCGGGTGTTGGTTCTTTAACTGTCCTAATAAAACGCACGGTGGATACTATATATACGAATATGATCTCCTCGCGCAACGAAATAGCGTTCGCGTTGCCCGCTCTCGCGGCCGACGCCAGATGATGCATGAAATTTTCAAAAATCACAGGATTGTAAGTAATAATACTTTCAAACTTTAGCCTCGAATCTCGTGCCTAAGTGTGCCGATCTTGTGTGAGTCTTGATGATCTAAATAGCGATGGGCGATTATTACTAAATTAATCGAATTATTCGAATGGTCACTGTAATCGAATGTATTCGATAAGAAACCGCAGTCATTCGATTATCCTTCGATTATGCGGCTAGCGACACCGGAGCGTGCGGTGCGCAGGGCGTATTACTAACTACTAACAAATTAATCGTCATTCGTCGCGTCGATTAATCATTCGTTCGCTGCCTGTCCTGTCGCGTCAATTCAATCGAATGCATCGAAGGGCCGAGTATAGATTATCATTCGATTGTCGATTATTATTTAATTATTTTTTTTCCGAACTACTAAATCGACATTCGATAGTTCGAATGGTCGATTGTCGATTCATTAAAAAAAAAAATATCAACTTTTGTTGTGAAACCTAAGGTAACACCAAATACATAAATGTAAAAAAACAATAGATAGTTGTTAAGCGTTTCCAAGTTTAATTTCAAAATAATTATATGCTTAGATTTAAGAAGGCTTTTGCATTACACTAGCTCTGTAGCTTTTATTAACTATCGCAATACTCACCATGCCAGCATTAGAGTTCCACCATATAGTCCGTCCCTGTTTGAGGATGTGCCTGCCGTGGTGCACCCAGTACGTCAGGTTGGGGTCCAGTAGATCCTTCAGCGTGTGCCCCTGGTAGTACGGGTTCGGGTTAAAGTTCAAGTCACCTGAGGGAAAAGAAAATCTGACATTCATGTTGAAAGAAAAAAGTTTGGGCTCTGCGGCAATAAACAGATTTGGAACCCAAAAGTTCGCTATGACACTGATTCCTGCTTGCAAAAATCACTCTATCGCAGCTACAAAAGATAAATTTTAGCAGGGCACGGTGCATACTCGTAAATGGTGTCGTTACAACGCGAACTTCTAGCTGATTATGTGCTGAAGATGTGCTTGCGTTTACAGTACGATTAACATGATTCGATATCCTACTTCTCTTACCCAGGGCCGAAAACAAACCCCTGGGGACAGCAGACCCACGTCCCGGCTGCGATACGGCTACTTATCTATGTGTCAGTTATGACACATAAGTTGTTTGCCAATTATATATCCGTCACTTACCGCCGCCCTCCTCGAGGTCAATGTCCTCCTCTTCTCCAGACCCAAAGGTGAAGAACCCTTGCGGGGAGACGCACGCGCCGGCCGCGATGCGAGCGATCTGGGCGCGCAGGTAGTTGCGCTCTGTGCCCTCGAACGGCGGGAATGTCAGCACCTACAAGTTAAATGAGATCGCAATTCGAAACCAAATCATTTCTTCAATTCACAGAATATGCCACGTATGTCGAAATGATCCCATGAGACCAGAACACGTCTTCTATTCGGCCCTACGGCTACAAACCCCTTCAAAAACTAGACACACAATTTGGCAAGTGCTAAAAAGAAATTGTTGCTGCCTGGCGAAAGAAATTCAAGTACTCGTTTATAAAGTTAGATCCATCGGTTTGAAAGTAAAGTAGGTTCTCTTATCGTGAAAGATAAAGCTCCTTTGCGGATGTTATTGGATATAAAAATAACTCTGAAAAAATGGAATGAAGGCAGGTCATTATTATCCTAGCGATATCCCGGTTGTGCACTCGCACGCGAGTACTCAGGGTCCACAGACCATGATCCAGGATAGATAAATAATAATAATAAATCAATTGTGTCAACAAACACACCAATTACCTAGCCCCAAACTAAGCGTGAGCTTGTGCTATGGTGACTAGGATAACAGATAGACATACTTATATACATTTATAAACATCCATGACTTAGGTACAACTGCTCGTGCTCATCACACAAACATTTGCCCCTTGCGGGATTCGAACCCGCAACCGCCTGATTTAGAAGTACGGGGCGCGAACCACTACACCAAGACGGTCGTCATGTAGCAGATCAGGTAATTACAGTGGAGCGACTGCCATCTGACCTCCGTGACCCTGTTAACAGGGGAAATGAAGGCAGGTAACAGAGGAAAACGTTTGGGGGGCTAGAGGCGCCCCCCAAGTTCTTACAGGGGGCTTAAACGGGTGTAAATTTTGGACTGTGCTTCGTTGCCAGTTTACCTCTGCATCCAGATCTCCAGTCATACATCGCACGGTGAGGCGCGCCACGCGTATCTGGTCCGGGGTGAGGTCCGGCAGACATATCCACGGCTCGCCCGGCTGGTTGCACACCCAGAACACCTGGCCATAAGAATACAGTAGGTAATATAGATCGGATATCGGCTGCATAGTACCCAATGCTTCTCGCACTTTTATTTGGAATGGGTTTGCTCTTGACTCTAACCTAAACCAGACGTGGCGTAAACAGAGTCGTCGGTGGAGCGAGCTCACCCAGAAAGTTTTGCCACTCCCACTCTCCGACGGAACACAGGAAGCTCCTTGGCGTCGGGCTCCGGTGGGAGGGTGGTAGCTACTCGTACCAGGTTGCACCTAACTGAGCCTAACGCCGCCTTTAAGATCGTTCAGCCGCTCTGTTAGGATCGTTCAGTCGCTGCCCGGGGCGGAACACTAGGAGGTAGATCCTTCACCACCTAACTTCATTGTAAAATAACTGCTATCCACTAGTGCACAAGCTACAATTTATGGCGCTAATACACGAGCAGCACTTTGACGACGGCAAAGGTGCTGCAATCGCCGTCACTTGTCGGCAGCTATTCGTTGATGTCTCTGCAGCAAGCGGTCTACTATTTTGTACCTACTACAAGAGTCAACTTTTTCCAGTATCAGCCGCCAACACGTCAACTAAGTCTAACGACGTCAAAAAACTGACGTTCTTGTGTGAGCAGTTTCTTTGACACCCTGCCCTGGTCGCTGTTACTGCAAAATGAATCTTATCTACCAGCGCATAAGTCATATTTTACCTTCTTGTTGACGCCTCGCTCCAGGGGTATAGGCTGCGACGCGGCTGCCACGTGGAGACAGGCCCCGGCAGCAACTTCTTCGGTCACCTTAGGTACACTAGCTGTTCTGCGCTTCATTGCAAAATGACTCTTATTCGTAAGAAGACAAGCCCTGGCCGCTGTTTCTGCAAAATGGCTCTTATCACCCAGCGCAAAAGCCATACTTTACCTTCTTGTTGACGCTTTGCCCCGGTCGCTCGACAGATATGGGCGGTGGCGGTTGCTACGTGGATACAGACTCAGGCAACGACTACTTCGGTCACCTTAGGAACACTAGCTTTATTGCGCTTCATTGCAAAATGATTCCTATTCACACGAAGACAAGCCCTGGCCGCTGTTCCTGAAAAATGATTCTTATCTACCAGTCCATAAGTCATACTTTACCTTCTTGTTGACGCCTTGCCCCGGTCGCTCGACGGGTATGGGCGGTGGCGGCTGCCACGTGGAGACGGGTTCGGGTGGCAGCTTCGGTGGCACCGGCTCTTTTGACTTCTCCTCACGAGCCTCGCCTTCACCCGCTGGAAGTTAAACAGATATAGTAAGAAGTGTGGCCTGATTCGGAGCTTCTGAGGTGAAGACCATTTTGTTTCATGATTTTTATTTGTACCTATTCCAAGGTCGCTTCTGATCCACCCCCCTTGTGGCTCGTACTTTTTTGATATCCTGTATTTAATAGTAATCAAGACCGACCGTTTGGCCACAATTGAAACTCGAACCCGCATCTTTCAACAAAATCCAGCGGACCTATTCGCGTAACTAAAAGCAAGTCTAATTACAGTAGATATTCAAACGTCAAAAGTTTTCACAATTGTGTTTCCCTCTCATTCTTTTTTTGAGAACTTATGACTTAGCAATTGTATTCAAAGAAATGTCTACTCAATGTCGTCAACAATATGGCGTAATTTAGTTCGCCTCAGAGTCAAGCACATTTTCGTGTAGACACCTACAAAAATCCATTGCAAGATAATTTCATACTTATTGCTCTGGAATATGATTCATAATACACTAAACCTATTCAGTGACGTAATATCACGCGACGTGATAGGGTTGACTGCTACGAGAAGCTTCTAACGCCATCTAGCGCCTCTTTCTAGTACTTTATTCATTCTCGTCCAGCCAGCAACGTAGCCGCGCGGCCCCGGTGAATAAAACGCGCGAGCGTGTCGCTGGCCGGTAGCGACACGCAACTTGTTTTAGCCCCTAAGTAAGGGTCGCCGCGCATAGGTGCGTTTTTGCTACCTACGCGGGGAGATACACAGGCCTGACAGAATGTGAAATAAATTGCAATGATATCGAGAGATGGCTAAAATAAATTACGAGCATCATAAAATATGCCATTCGCGTATTTGCCGAAAAATCGCATGTCCGTCAAATGTTTCTAATACCCCTTTTTTATAAAATCCATAGAGTACGTACCGAGTTCCTTTTGCTCCTCCGCCTCCTGCAGGTGGCCCTCCCCCTCGCCCTCCCCTTCCCCCGGCATGTCCTTCATCTCGAACTCCTGCGATTACAACAATTTGCTGGTTAGTCCTAATTTCATTCTCCTTTTGGCAACCTATTAGATCTGAGAAGACTCATATGAAAGAAGGTAATCGTCATTTTACTTTGTGACATGGGAAATAGCACGCGGTAAAAAAAGGTATCATGAGGGCGTGTTTCCCCTATATCGTCGTGACGGTTTTTTATCGTCTGTAGTGGTGACTTCTATTGTCCAAAATAAACAATTCTTATTTATTTATCACTACGCTAGCTGCTGTTTCCAATACATTGTTTTTTTTTTTGACAATCAGTCGTCACATCAAAAAAAGATCTACGACAGTTCAATCGTCCTATGTCCTGCGATCTCCTCCATTAACATTGTCTATCATTGTCGTCATGACTAAAATGCGAACACGCCCTAACGATCAGTTGAAATAAGTACCTACGTTTAATTGTAAGAAACTGGATAAATGTTACCCTTATCCTTCTGTCGAGTTCCTCTATCGTGAGGTCGGTCTCAGCTACGTAGTAGTTAGCTTTCGTGCCGTAAATCTTGCCGAAGAAGCTGAAAGCATAACTACAATTTGAGTTTTGAACTTTAGATACATTTTATAGAAGATTTATTCGAATTTTATGTAGAAAGCATAGTAGTGCAGGCAATTCATGTTTCTACAAGTGGTTATGAGACGACCCTATTCGTGGCATCCTAACTAGGAAGATAGGAACTAATCGGTTCCCAAGTAGGCTACGATCTTATAGGCTACGATACGAGATCCGATTGGTTTCCTAGTTAGGATCCTATAGTTAGGATGCTACAAAAAATCGGATGATAAAATAAGTGCTTTAACTTTTACTGCGACCTACGTACGATCCAAGCAAAAAGAAAGAGAATAGACTCGAGGGTAGGCGCCCTCGAGCACAGACAGTGAGGTTTGTCGCTCGTTCTTTCGTGACTTCTGTAAAGAGCGCACGCGCCGGTCTTGCGCTGTCGCCAGATTGATTTCGTAAACTCGCTTTTTTAACGCTTATTTGTAGAATTGTGGACTAGGTAGGTAACTAAATTCTGTGTTGCTGTGTTGTTTCACAGAACTGCAGTGACGAGGAGTCGAGCAGGATACTGTGGACTAAGTATGATCCGCCAGCACGTGGCCACACGGTACATTTTTCAAAACTCTCATCTGAATTGCCTTACAAACTACTTAGAAGCGCAGATTCGTAAATATGAGGCCATTTTGAGGCCGTTGCGTCACCAATAGTTCAGTAGAACTAGTGAAATATACAATGAAAAGCAAAGTAAACTAACCGAACGGTAGAAACGGGCTCCTTGATGGCCAGCATGTTGAGCGCTATGTACAATGCATAACACTCGCTATCCGGAAGACCATACCCTCCCTGGGGACACCAAAAATGCTTCACTTCAGACGGCTTCAAAACAGTTGTGTTAAAACTCCTTGTAATAGTTTTAGTTTTCTTTTTAATTTTGATTTAAGCCTTTGACTGCCACGAAACTAGACACAATAGAAAAATATTGTTTGGGGGTCACCGGTGACCACCATGGCGCTCAATGTGTTAAAGATTATGTCAATAGGGTTGTCACAGTTGTCAGAAAATAAATTTCATTGCATCAATACACAAAACAGTTATTTCTTATTATGTTTTAACAAATGGCGACCGAAATACAAATTAAAACGAAAGAAAGAGATAACTTAAGAAGACATTTCTTGAAAAGTCTAGAAGTGATCAAAAATCTTTTGGAAAATAAAAATGCCGACCCCGATGACATCGCTTCGACAATCGAGGTATTACTTCCAAGAGTCCAACATATGTTTGATTTAGATGAACAAATATACAGTCACCTTATTCAAACTGATGCTAATGAAGAATTAATAGATATAGAAACTGACCAACAGGATGAGTACAGACTAAAGTGGATAAGTATTAAGAAAAAAGCTGATGTTAGAACTTGTCCACCTGAATCTACGTATTCAACTTATTCATGCCATCTGAATTCAAGATATACTTCAATAAGTAACTGTAGCTGTAACAAAGACAGTGATTCTGACATACACATTAAAAAACAAAATCGAAAGTTCACTTTACCAAAGCTAGAGCTTATGAAATTCGACGGCAACATTAAAAATTGGCTTTCATTTTGGGGTCTGTTCCGAAAGATAGACGAAGATGAAGAACTAGATGATGATGATAAATACCAATATTTATTACAGTCAATGGAGTTAGGAACAGAAGAAAGAGCTATGATACAAAGCTTTCCGCCATCTGGCATAAACTACAAACATGTATTAGAACAGCTTATATCACGTTTTGCTCGCGATGATTTATTAATAGAGTTTTATGTAAGAGAACTTTTGGCATTAGTACTTATACAAGCCAAAGATAGCAAAAGACTCTCATTAACAATGCTTTATGACCAGCTTAGCGCACAAATTCGAGCGTTAGAGACACTGGGAGTTACAAAAGAAAAAAAAAATTCCTTTATTTACCCCATGATCGAATCTGCGTTACCAAACGATATATTAAAGATTTGGGAGAGAAGCCGACCTTATTTACCTTCAAGGGAAAACACGGACAACGAACTAAATAACTTACTTGAATTTCTGAAAAGAGAAGTATATAGCGAACAAAGAGTACACATGGCACGATCTACTTTTTCAGAAGAAACAAGAGTCAACATAAATCCAGAAATACCGTCTGCAGAATGTTTAGTTGCCAACATTAAGAAAACCGATATTAATAAACAATGTATTTTTTGTGATAGAACATCACATTGTAGTATTGAATGTTACAAGTTAACAAACATGACTATTGATGAACGTAGAGAAATTTTGAAAAAGAAGAAGGCTTGTATTTTGTGTTTAAAAGCGGGACATTTACACAAGTTTTGTAAGTCATTTACTAAATGTTTCGTTTGTAAGAAACGACATTCTGTGATTCTTTGCCCAAGAAAAATAGATGAATCAGCAGACACGTCAAACGATACTGAAACTGTAAGTAATAATTCTGTACATACACCTGGAGTAACGTTACTACAAACGCTGATGGTAAAAATTATGAACAACAACAAAGTTATGAGAGTCAGAGCTTTATTAGATTCAGGGGCACAGCGTTCATATATAAAAAGTTCAATTGCACATGAATTGGGCCTGAAAGCAGAGTTATTATGTCATACTGTATTTGGCGGTGTGAAAACAAAAACGGAAGAACTTGATATCTACGATTTTACAAAGCTTAGACAATTCATTTCAGTTAAACGTGAGTGCATTATCACTAAATCGTAATTGTGGTAATATACCGTGTATTGACATAAGTAATAGAAAACTATCGAATGTATTAAAAGTGAACAATGTGCCACTGACAGACAAGGGCAATGACAACAAAGAAATAGGTTTGTTACTAGGCGCGGATTTTATAGGATTGTTAATGACAAAAGAGATCGTATGTTTGGAAAATGGAATGACAGCAATAAAAACAAAATTAGGATGGACAGTAATAGGCAAACAATTGAATACGTTAGACACTTCATGTTTTAATATTAATATTTTATTTTCTTCAGCAGATTTAAAAACTTTTTGGTCACTAGAAACATTAGGCATTAAAGAACCTTCTGAAACAAAAAGCATTGAAGAAAAGGAGGCTCAAATACTTGTAGACTTCAAAAATAGTGTACAAATAAACGCCGAAGGACGATATGAAGTTCATTTACCGTGCAAGGTAGGGCATGAAGATTTATTGAGTAATTACAAATTAGCCAAGGAGCGATTACTGAGTACGACAAAACGACTAGAAGTACGAGGTAAGCTATTTGATTATAATGCAGTATTTAATGAGTGGCATGAGTTAGGTATTATCGAAACGCTTTCGGATATTGAAGATGATCATGAGTCTGGACATTATCTTTCTCATCACGCGGTCATAAATGAAGCTAGACTCACAACCAAAACGAGACCAGTATTTAATGCATCCGCCAAGGACAGAAACGGAAAATCTTTGAACTTATGTCTGGATAAAGGTTTAAACTTGGTGGAAAATATTCCAAAGTTATTAGTTCGATTTAGGAAAGGATGTATTGGTATTACTGCTGACATTGCAAAAGCATTTTTGCAAATTTCTATTATACCAAGTGAAAGACAATTTTTAAAATTCTTATGGTGGAAAGATCAGTCTGCTACCGAGACTATTACGTACCGTCATTGTCGTGTAGTGTTTGGCTTGACATCTAGCCCGTTTTTGCTTGCAGCAACTATACGTCATCATTTAGAAGGGGTCAGTGGAGAGTATAAAAATTGTGCAAATGAATTGAATAAGTCGTTCTATGTGGACAATTGTATAACTAGCGTAGATTCAGAAGACGAAGCAAGAAAGTTTATGTCCGACGCAAAAGAAATAATGAGTAAGTTTAATCTTAGACAGTGGGTTATGTCTCCTCTTCAAGTAAATGAGGCAAAAGAAAAAGAAATATCTGTATTAGGCCTTACATGGGATACGGAGAAAGATCAGCTATATTGTAAATTAGACATTTTCTTCAATGAAAAGTTAGGAAAATATACCAAGAGAAATATTTTATCGGTAACACAAAAGATATTCGACCCCATAGGGTTTATATGTCCAGTAACTCTAGTTCCTCGCGTTTTACTTCAAGAAATTTGGCGTCGTAAATTGAGTTGGGACGAGGAGATTCCTGAAGACATATTAGAGAGATTCGTAAAGTGGTATCGTCACATTCAATACATTACCGATTGTAGGATTCCGAGAAGATTGTCTAAATATGTTGTGAAAGATTGTAAAGTCACTTTACATGCTTTCTGCGATGCGTGTAAAGAAGGTTATGCTGCATGTGTTTTCATGAGGTGTGAGCAAGGTAGTAGTATATCGGTACAACTGCTTGGAGCAAAATCACGTGTTACTCCTCCAAAAATTATAACGATACCACGTCTTGAATTAATTTCTGCATAATTGTTACAAGGCTAATGACTGAACTAAAGAAAGATTTAGATATCAAAATAGAAATGGAGTATTATTGGTCTGACTCTACCGTTACATTGTGCTGGATAAAAAGAGAATTGCCATGGAATACTTTTGTTGGGAACCGCATAAAAGAAATAAGAGAACAGTCCGATCCACAGGATTGGCATCACATTTAAGGTTATTTGAATTGGGCAGATCTTGCTTCAAGAGGTTGTGATGCAAAAGAGCTATTTGAGTCTCGATGGTTTGAAGGGCGCACATGGTTCATGGAAAATCCAAACAATTGGCCAAAATCAGAATTTAAAGTGAATGAGTCAGAAGCTGTAAAAGAGATGAAAAAATCTGCTTGTTCTGTAGCTTCATCAGTAAAAGACAATTTTTTAGATAGATTTACATACTTTTCGAAATATTCGAAGATTATTAGAACTCTTGCATGGATGTTACGGTTTATAAACAACACAAACCAAGAAAAAAGGAGAAAAGGCGAAGAATTAAGTTATGATGAATATGAAATAGCTGAACAGAAAATGATTATGTTGATTCAAATAGAAAATAAAGAATACTTAGAAACAAGTTGTGCAAAGTTAAGATATTTTTATGACAAAGATAATTTAATGAGAATTGACACAAAAATTACTTTAGGAGATTTTACTGAAAGCATTAAAAAGCCTTTGGTCGTTCCTGCAAATAAATTTATAGTAAAACGCATAGTTGAAGAACGCCACAGGCAACTACAACATGCAGGAAGCAATGTTGTTATATCGGATATTCGAAAAAGATTATGGGTCATAGGCATAAGACGTCTTGTTAAGTCAGTCATATCCAATTGTGTTATATGCACAAAGTTTAGAGCAAAGCGAGTAGAAACTAAGGCGACTCCTTTACCGAAGGATCGCATTAGCAGTTCTGCCGCTTTTGAAGTGACAGGAGTGGATCTAGCGGGACCGCTCTACCTACGTGGCAATGAGAAGTGTTGGATTGTATTATATACGTGTGCAGTTTACAGAGCAGTACATTTAGAACTTACGAAAAGCTTATCAACTCTAGCCTTTTTAATGACTGTACGCAGATTCATTGCTCGTCGAGGAAGAATCAAAATAATTATGTCAGATAATGGGTAAAATTTTGTAGGTGCAAATAATTTATTTGCTAATATTGATTGGAATGAAGTACATAGGTATTCCAATATTGTACGTATCAAATGGAAATTTAATGTACCTTCTGGTTTATGGTGGGGCGGATTTTGGGAGCGTCTTATCAAAATATTAAAAGATTTATTAAGAAAAGTTTTAGGAAAAGCGTCAGTCACCTACGAGGAACTTCAGACAATTCTCTGTGATTGTAGAGCAATTATGTATAATCGTCCCTTGACATATGTAGAAGATGATACAGCATCTTCCTTAGAACCATTGACACCAATGTGTTTTCTAAATCCCTTATCAAGTTCAGATGTTTCTGATTTAGATGTCGTAGATAGAAACAGTTTAATATGTCGATTTCGTTATTTACAAAAACTTAAAGATGATTTTAGAACAACGTTTTCAAAAGGAATACTTGACGTCTTTATTACAAAGACGAAAACACGAAGTTGGTCAGCTAAAGAGGGGTGATGTTGTCATTATAGAGACTGACAAGAAGCGACAAAATTGGCCTTTAGGGCTAGTTTTAGACATAATAATAGGAAAAGATAGAGTTCCTGGGGTAGCAAAATTAAAAACACATTCAGGAATTATATTAAGGCCATTTCAAAAGTTATATAAATTAGAAGTTTCAACAGAAGAACAGGTAATGCGTTTACCAACAAGTTTGAAAGATGATGATGTGAAACAGGTCGATACACAATTGAGAACGCGATATGGTAGAACCATTAAAATTCCAAGCCGATTTAAAATTTAGGGATATTTCGCACCTTAAGTATTTTATATTTTAATTTTATTACTACTGCCCTTTTCTGTCGGAAATATTAGACAGAAGGTACTACTAGAATTAAACGTAGTTATTATTTTCAATAATTATATTATTTTTTGTTGTTGTGCGGAGGATGTAAAAACTCCTTGTTATAGTTTTAGTTATTTTTTTAATTTTGATTTAAAGATTATGTCAATAGGGTTGCCACAGTTGTCAGAAAAAAAAAATATTGCATCAATACACAAAACAGTTATTTCTTTTTATGTTTTAACAGTTGAATAAAATGTATAGAAAAATACATGGTAGCAATAAAAACTCCACGGACGACTATCTGCTGGTATTGATAAACCGACAACTTCATGCGCAACCAAGACATGTAAGGAAGCGCCCTTCCCCACAACACGTCCCGTCCCAACTGACATCTAGCATGCCTCGCCCCCCGTGGTACCGCTGAAAGGTCGCGCATGAACTTGTCAGACTATAGCGGTGCGCACTCTGCAGGCCTACCACCTAACTCGAAACTGTCGTTTCGTTGTTTGACTGACGTCCATTTGAAAGCCTTAGGGGTAATCCCACGGAACTAAAAAACAGCAATTGCAGTCTCAGATCCCGAAAGCAATGGTTAAATGTCTGAGTGCACGAACAAACATTGTAGCTAAGTCATGGTTGTTTGTAAGGCCGGTTACAGTGCTAGACCGACCGTCGGTGCGTACGTTGATTGCGTTCGTCATTTATCTGGAATTTCAACAAACCTTACACTACGTGCGTATGAGGATCGTCGAGCGTGTCCATGCATGCATGCTTCTTGCATGCTTCCAAGTCTAAGTAGGGCTGTCATATGGCAGGTCTCAAAAATCCTGATCAAAAGCCTGATTTCTAGTAAAAAGTCCTGACATTATGCTAAATGCCCATCACGGGGTGGTATGACAATAATAAGTAGGTTCCGATTTTTCGTTTCATGTGCACCGCGCGCCTCGCCATGCTGTCGGTGAGCCTAGCCGGTGAAATGAGAGAAGATTAAAGATTATTAACTGCCAATTTACCTACTTGATTGATACCAAAGAAAAACACTTTTCAACGATTCCTTTTACTCTAGAATCCAGAAATTCTTTATTTTCCAAGTCCGGCTAGGATCCTGACAGGGATTAAAAAACCCTGTCATGTCAGGGCAAATCCTGACGTATAGCAACCCTACCCATGAGTCGACCGACGCGCTATAAAAACATTTGACCGCGTACAGTGCTGCACCGATAGGCAGACCGATCAGTACTTTACCTGTCCAGACAGTTTCTTGGTCAGGAGAATACTGTATGATAAAACTGACAATCGGTTGATGCGTATCGTCAGGAAGGAACAACCGTACGCACCGACGATTGTCCGGCCTAAAAGTATCACGAGTGTGTGTTAATAAATAATATAGCTCACCTCCCGAAAGTAATAGTTATGATCTACCAGATCCGCGACCCTGGGCTTCATACTGTCTTCTTCTAGATCAAGTTCCTGCTCTTCCTCGCCCATATCATCTGGTTTTTGGTACTTGCTCGCTACTAACTGTGGTGACAAAATTAATAAAGTCTCTGCGGGTCCCGTTACGTAGGTATGCCTAACCCCTAATAATAATTTTTGACTTTTCAATGAAGTCTTTTTGATATTCTTTATCAAGACATTTGTTCTATAAATGCTACAACTTTTTCTATGGAACCAATATGGTACAGTCATCTGATGGTGATTTTATCAAAGTTCAGCTATCATGCGTGGATTCATTTTCCGCCAATTAAGTAAAATCGGTGCATGCAAAGAACAGCAGACAATAATGACTGGACTTAAACTTGGAATTATACCACAGAATAAATAATAGTACATACAAGCTTATACCCTGACTGACTCGTCGGTTTAATTATCGGCACGCTGGCTTCTATCCACGAGGTACCGGATTCAAACCCGGATCAGGCCGAAAGCTTCCGTCTTGATATAACTCAGAAGTAACTTGTTGGTGTTACCCTCGCCTTGTTCGTTTTAATCAGTTGTTCCTGCTGTCTCCGGTCATGTCGGATTGCCGTCACACCGATAAGGGTGAAGGAACAGAGAGTCCCGTATTGCGCACTATAATATCTTCTGCGTGCCTGGTTTCTCTCTGAAAGGATTGGCTGCGTTGCCAAATATTTGGTAGTTATTACTAGAAGCAATGGTAGGGATTAAAAAATATTTGGGACGTGGATAAGTGGGCACACAGAGGGCCTGTGGGCGTACATACATAAATAAACTTTTATGACTTATACCCTGAACATCTCATCGAGCCGTCGCACGATGGACAGTTGAGGCGGGTCGAGGTACACATCGTTGAGCAGATCGAAGTTGGGCCGGAATTTCTCCTGCTTCACCTCCCAGGAGTACTGCTCGAAGCTGTCGACGATGTTCGGCGGCTTGTGCGACAGGATCTTATGCACCACGTCCACTAAGTGGTCGTATCTGAACAGTGGAAACTATTTACCAAAAGGTCCTTTAAGGTGAACGCGCACCTAGCCGCAGGAGGTGCATGCACCGCAGCTATCGCAATTTATTTATTTAAAAAGGTACACAAACAGCAAGCCATATTTGTATAATACACAATGTGGAATCTTAAAACTACACTTTATATGTATATGGATGCCAAATATAGGCGTAGGCTTCGGCCATAGAATAGATGTACTTAATAGGAACTAACTTTTACTTATAACTAGTGGGTACATATAAATTCATATTTTTACGAGTCATGCTTTCTCAATGATTTCAGCAATCCTTGCACAAATTTTCTTTGATCTTGTGACCATTGAAGACGTCAATGTTCTGGTCTTTATTGCTAATTTTATTGTATTTTAAACATACTCTAGATAGCGGGTGATGTAGGCCAAGGTTAGTTCGATGTGATGGTAATATTAAGTAACCTTGTGATTCGATGACGCGGGTATTTGTAGGGAACATTAAGTTTGATTTTGGCTAGTAAATGTTGTCATTTTTTGTATCATTAAGAATTTTGTGCCGAAATAACAGGTCTGATACGCAATTTATAAATCTTTAAACGGAATCGGATGTTCGTATCGTATACAACGTCCGCGCACCTAACCGCGCCGCACTACCCGTACTTCAGTAAAATGTAAAATGTAGTGTCAATTGTTTAAGTGGGTCGCACACAGTTACGTCTTGATCTACGCATGTATGCCATTTATGCAAGAAAAAACATCACACTTATTTACACTTTGATAAAAAAGATCATAATTTTAGGTCAAATAATTACGTACAAGTGTCTCAACTCCCGACCGGTCAAGGGTCATTATTAAGCAATTAAAGGTCATTAGCCTAAGTAAAATGATGTAGATAATAAGTAGGTGCTGCGATCTCTGCGGCGTGTCTAGGTGCACGTTCACCTTTAGGACTGTGCAAACGTAGACACTTTTGTGCCTTGTGTGGTAAAGGTTGTCTTTACCATTCTATATTATATTTGCATTTATTTATACATAATAGACACTTTGTGTCCAGAAGTTGTTTCCATTTGTTTGACACACTTCTCTATCTTAAAAAAGTGATCCAACATATTGTTTATAATAAATTCTTCTTCTTCTTCTTAGCGTGTCGATGGAACCCGTGAAAATTACATCGTAGCAGCCCAGACTTTAGCCACTTGTATTGCGGATCAGCTGCCGTCCATTAAATCCGCTGGCGTGCAGGTGTTGGGGCACGCCGGGCACGATGTTAAGTGTGCCATAGTTTGCACTGCACCGCAAACACAGTCAACATCGGAGCTTACCGAAAATCCCCACCTGACCATGTTCTCCTTACTTCGGCCAACCTGAATTCGAAGCCTGTTTAAAGACTTCCAGATCGGCCATGGTGAAATCATGTCCAGGAGGGAGATTCTAGGCAAGCGGGACAAAAGGAGTAGGCAGAGAGGCTTTTTTGCGCCAAAGTTCACATCTGGCTTGTGCGGGTTCGGTAGAAAGTGGGGCGACACACTTAATAAAACTGCGACGGCTTTTTAGCCTTTGCGGCACTGAGACGTAGCCATGCATAGAATGCCCTGAGTCGCGATCTGCGTTTGCCCTTTCAGTAGAGCTAGCTACAGCCCTGCGGACTTCCGGAGGTGTTATACCAGCTAGTGGATATAGGTAGCATTGACTCTGGGGTAGGTTTTAGACAACCAGTGATGACCGGGCAGGTGTCATTCAGGGCTACATCCACTAACTTGGCAGCAGCGAAGCGGCTCCAAACACCCCTGTTTGCACGCATCCCCATGCGTACTCGCCAGCTGAGAAGGCGAGCGCATTTGGTGCCTTTGGGGGTAGTTAGGCGACGCAGTAAGTTGTTCCGCGAGTGTACTTTCTTCTTGGCGTTAACGCAGGTCATCTTATAAGTAAGAGATCTGTCTAGCAAAACGCCAAGATATCTCGGGTAGTTGTTGTGCGAGATTGCGGTACTCCCTGCCATACAATATTTACGTCTTGCTTTGTTGCGCAGGTGGAATGCGCAAGTGTATAATTAATATAATTATTGATGGAATCAGGCGTTTTTTTGTAACCTAAATTGAAAACTTAAAGCATAATAATTTAATGTCTCTATTCAACATATTGTTGTTCGAATCACAACAACTCTGTTTCTTGTGATGGTGTGCCGTATTATGGCCGTATTCGTAGCTGACAAAAATTGACTATTCAGCTACGGATAAGCTAAGGATTAAGGAGGTCAACTACGAGGCAAGCAGAATACTATTTGTGACTTTAAGTTTTGATGGCGATAAGATAAGCGTTCTACAAAGGAAGCATAACATAAAATAACTGTTGGTTCACAAGGATGAATTAACTAAGCTATTAACTAGTTATACTATACAAAGCTGTAAGCTATCAAGAAAAAAACCAACAATGTGTCTCCAGTAGCCGCGCATTGCTGCTTCAGAAAATTCTTCGCTAAAACCAAATCGTTGTTGAGATCTGGCATAACATTTTCAGCGGCGGCTATTATATCCGGCTCTAACAAGAAATTCTGTGACATTTTTTGTTTCACATTAGACTACTGCAATAAAATAGAAACTAGGAAATATGTAGGGATATCTTGAAAATTCACAATGCTGCATCTGCCTGACAGATTCATTTAGCTAACTATGACATTTAGGTCCTTAAAAACGGTCGTACCTCTTTAGGCTGTATACACGAGTGTCTTTAGCCTAAAGTAAACAAAAGTCAACGTTTAAACCGTAATTCTAGAGTTGCCAACTTAAAAGTTTTTCCCTTTTTATAGGGTACATAGTAATAAGTATGAGATTTCAAATTTATTTTAGACCAGTAGGGTTAATCTCATTTGACAACCAAACTTATTATCACTATGCCCTGGTGTCTAACTGAGAACTGTCAAAACATGGTTTTTGTATTACCGAACTTCGGTTACTAACTAGAATGACGTCATCGCCGGTGGATATGCTGATAGGTACTGGCAAATCCACTGTCCAAATTTTGACAGCTGTTTATGTATCGATAAACCGATTTTCGTATTATGTAAGCTCAGTGGATATCAAAATCGTTGATCACCGAAGCTGTCAAGTGGCCATTGATAGAAACTACATAAGAGCAGTGTTTATTGAAAAAACAGTGATAGTCACTATTAACCTACCAAGTCAAAACGTACGTAAAATACAACGTGATTACTAGTCATAGTGATACATATATAATTTTGGATGGTTTAACAGCCAGCAATCGAAATAAGTTTGTAAAATAAATAAAGCTCTCTGCTAATAATGGCTCAAGCTTTCTTATTGGTATATGCATAGGATATGCCGAGAAACAAAAGGAAAATAAATGAGCTGAAGATCAAACAGGTTGTTTTCACGATCGTAGTGACCCAATAAAAAAATGTATTACTGTGATGAAGACATATAGGAAAATTTTCAAATACTGATAAGAATTTGATACTGACACAGACTAAAAATATAGAACTTACTCGGCGCCATCGATCAGCTTGCTGTTTTAATACCTACAGCCTTCTGCTGTGCTGAGACAGCGTTAATTGAATCGCTATGGATGCTATGCTCTTATGCTCTTTAAGTGGTTTGGCTAGTCTGAACTCTGAGGTCCACCGGTGAAGCGACCTAACGTAGTCCCGGTTTCCCTCGGCAAACTAAATATATTAAAATTATTTGTCTAAGAGATACATTTCTCTTAGGGGCCATATATATACTAGTATACGAAAACATAAAACATTCATCATCTAGAAATTTTGTACTAATTACTAACTAAGCTAAGTGACAGAATGAACCATTGGAGTTACGAGTAACTACTCGTACTCACCTTTATCACCACAACTTCTTCTATGTACCTATAAATAACCACTGAAAACCACGATCTCGCGCAATGATTTTTCAGTCAAAACTTTAAAAAAGTGACGCGAATGAAAGTTGCTAACCTATTACGCAACTTATTGAAAACGTTGCTAAATTAAGTATCATTACATATTAAACACAATGATCTTTAATTTAGCCGCATAACCTGTCAATAACACTAGTGATGTGTCGATCTATGGTCGATATCCACTGTCCTCCACCGCAAAGCCACTTTCCTATCCTATGATAAGCACTACGTACGTAATACCAAATATATCTGTTCATCAGTTGTCAACCGAGTTCGGTTACCAACTAACCTCAGTTATACACTCGGTGGCTATCTTTTACGTAATAGCCCCACAGGTTCATAAGTAGGGATAGTTTTTTTTTATTTTTTATTTAATAGGTAGACATTTGGCCGCAATCTCACCTGATGGTAAGCGACGATGCGGCCGATGATGGGACATGTCTGTCTACAAGCAGCCTATTCACTCTTTTCTTAAAGGAATCCAAATCGTAGTGTTTAGGGAACACTTCAGCCGGCAACGAATTCCACTCTCTAGCCGTACGCAAGAGGAACGAAGATTTAAAACGTTTGGTGCTTATTAGTGGTATGTCAACGACATAAGAGTGGAACCCCTGCCTGCGTCTTATGTCCCGATAGTAGAAACAATTTCCTTTTATGCTATGGTTAGTAAGAAAGGATATTTGAAAATAATTATATTTAAGTTAAATTGTGTTTTAGTTGTTTACTTTTCAATTAAATTATTGAGGTACATATGTATCGTATGGGGCTGTTTGGAGAGCCCACTTATTATTTACTATTTATTTATTTTCTAGGGCCTTGAACATGCATACCCAAATAGGGCCAATCATTGTTGACCCAATGACTTAGCGAAAAGACATCTAGTGCAATTCCTCTTTACATAAATCAAAAGGGAAATTATTTTTCTGTGTCCAAAAGAAAGATTAAATATATTACCTTTGTATAAGTTTTTTTAGGGTTCTGACTGACTAGTACTTTTAGTTCAGGCAGGGTAAATACTACATTTAAAGATTGTAACCCTATTTTTGACGTGTGTGAATGTCAAAAAGGTTATGTTTTGAAAGTTTGAAATAAGTTTTTAGGTAATATAATATTGATTATTTGAGTAATTATGTGCAAAACATCTACAGAAAAACCTTTAATATTTCTTGCATAAGTTACAGTCACTGTGTTGGTTAGTTGGGTTTTTTACTTAACCTCAAAAACTCAATCCAAAATAAACTAACAACTTCTAGTTATGGCAACGAAATTCGACGCTGCTGCTTACAATTTCCGTAAGAAATGCCCCTATATAAGCAGGGACTTGCTAAGATGGTTCCCTGGCCACATGAACAAGGGCCTGAAGCAAATGCAGCGCAAGTTAAATAGTGTGGACTGTGTAATCGAAGTTCACGATGCGAGAATACCCTTCACAGGAAGAAATCCTATATTTACCAACACCTTGACAGGCGCCAAGCCTCACATACTAGTCCTGAACAAGATGGATTTGACTATAAAGTCGCTATTTCCTAAAATAAAGGATCAATTGAAAGCAGAACAGAATTTGGAAAATGTTGTGTTTACAAATAGCAAAGACCAACATTGTCGCGGGTTGAAAACGCTTAGGCCTCTCATGGTGGATCTGATCAAAGATTCCAACAGGTATAACAGAACTGAGGAGGCTGACTATAATGTAATGATCATCGGAGTGCCTAATGTTGGGAAATCATCTCTTATAAACATGATGCGGTCAAAGAACATGAGTGTACGGCACGCCTTACCTGTTGGAGCTGTAGCTGGAGTGACTAGGAGTCTAATGACGAAGATGAGGATCAACAATGACCCTACAATCTTCATGCTTGACACACCTGGTAAGTAGCAAGCTGTATTCAGTATTTCAGGGGTTCACAAACTGTGCACTGTGTGGGGCGCCCCAGGGAGTGGATTGGATGCCCATGTAGAGTAACAAAGGGCAGAGAGTATATGTTTTTTTTAAAGAGTCTTCTCTAATTTAATATATATTTTTTGTGTTCATGTTTAGTATAGCGCATATAAAGAATACCTACTATCATTAAAGCACCACACAAAACACATTAGCAAACTGATAAGCCCTGGGCCTATTTGTTGTAAAATTGATCATCATTATTTTACAACTTCTATAACTAATACTGCCTACCTCCTTTTGTCAATCAGGTATCTTAGAGCCATCAGTAACAAACATAGAGATGGGTTTAAAGCTGGCGCTGTGTGCATCTCTGCAGGACCATTTAGTAGGTGAAGAGGCCATCGCAGACTATCTGCTGTACTGGCTCAATAAGCATGGCAAGTTCAAATATGTGGACTATATGGGGTTGGTGGAACCTTGTGATGATATTAACCAGGTAAGCAATATTACTAACTACTTTTTAATGTAAAGTAAAATTCCAATAGTTTTGTTAGAAAAAAATTTTTGCTCTTAAAAATTTTAACTTTCATAAGTGTGACCGCAGGAGGAGGTGCTTGTGGCGCAGTGGCAGCAGCGCTTTGGTAGTGATACCAAAAGTTAAGCAACCACGGCGCGGTCGTGATTGGATGGGTGACCATTCCGACCATTAAAGTGACGACCATGACAAGCATCTCCGTGCTTCGGAAGGCACGTTAAGCAGTTGGTCCCGGCTAATATCTCTTGGTATTAGTCGTTAAGCCTAGTCAGAGGCCCTAGGGCGGCTTGATAACATCTGACAGTAAGGTTTGTCACTTGCCTTACAGACACCCCTCCACCAATCCGCACTGAGCCCGCGTGGTGGAGTATGGCTCGTTCCTCCTCATTGTGAGGTGAGGCCTTTTCCCAGCAGTGGGATCTAATAGGCTGACTTAAGTGTGACCAAAAACTAGATCATATTACAGACTACGGCATAGGTTCTCAATGTGGGCGATAACGTCGGAGGGTTTAAAGGGGGCATTAGAACCCAGATAAAATTCAGGGGCATGGAGGAAAAAATAGGAAATAGAAAAGGTAGAGGGTATGTACTAAGGCCTTACGATTATGTAGTAATTAGTATGGGAAAGTTGAAAAATAAATAGGGATTTCGAAGTTGATCTTATTAAGAAAGTGGTTGCAATTTTGCTTCTTAGTCACCACATGAAGGCTCTGACACTGGTGACCGGACACACTGTTTAACTGGGGCATGTTTTAAGTCAATACTTTCTTCAGGTGCTACTATCCGGAGCCATCAAGCTGAACCGCGTGCGGCGCGTGCGCGACTTTGACGGTCGGCAGCGCGACGTGCCCGACCTGGCAGAGGTGGCGCGCACCATGATCAAGGCCTTCAGAGTCGGCGAGCTGGGCCGAGTGATGCTGGATGTAGACTTGTTGAGTGAGCGCGAGGCGCAGAGGCAGCTGGCGTAACGTAGCCCTTAGAACTGCTAAGAAATTTCGGGAAGCAATAATAGCTAAAATTAAGATGGCTGGATTATACCTAATTGACATGCGACATTTAGGCTCCGCGCAGATGGGCCACCTACCACCGTCACCAGTGGGTGTCGCGTGCCCCTTTAGTCCCGCGCAAACGAAGGTGGTCGGTGGCTGCTACAATGTGACTCTCAACTAGATCCTTCGTTTGTCAAAATGGCGAGTGGCTGCGTAGGGTATTGCTATCGGTGGGTATTGCAACGCTACTCTCACGTGTGCAGCGACACCATACAAAACGTATTAGAAACAATGTAAATAGCTTGTCGCTAGCCACGGGTGGCTTTGGTTTGGCCCATCTGCGCGGAGCCTAAGGTGTCGTGTTTTTAGTCCGTCTACTACAAGCTCGTGAGCGACCCTCGTGCGCGTACCTCCAGTCGTGCGGGGGAACGAATTTGTTGGACATATAGGATAGCGAATTTTTTGGCGATGCTTTAAGGTCCACTTCCCACGTTCGGATTAGCTAATCAGGGCCCGTAGCCAAATGGCAATCTTTCTGGAGCGAACTTTAACGCCAACAAAACGTCAAAATATGTATGCAGAAGTCACGTGATGTTTCGATAGCTTATGTCAGTTTCATACTCATTTTAGCGATAACGAACTTCGCTTGAGATTAAATTGCCACTTGTCTACGTGCCCTGGATTTATTCAAGGCCCATCTTCTAAGTTGAAAACCCACTTGCCACGGAAGAAAGATCCATTTGCGCCCAATGGATCTTTCTTCCGGAATGCATATCCAGACTTGTGCAAGTGGGCTTTTAACTCAGATAAAAGGGCTTGAACAAATAGCTTATCCGCACGTCCGGATAAGCTATTTGTTAGCTTTAGCGTTTGCAAGTGGGCCTAAATGAGATAGTGTATATAATATACCAAGTAGATAGAATGGCGTCTGGCGATAAAATGGTACTGAGAATAGAACAGATATCTATAAATAAAAAATATTGATTATGTAAATATTGTAAATAGTATTTTTATGTTAGTATGAATAGAGTTTATATACAGCAAATGTCTTATTGATTATTGTTTTTTTACCTTGATCAAAATAATTTATCAATATCAAATCCAAGTTTTATGTTGGTATACCTACTTACAAACTTATAAAATATCCAAATTTCAATAGGGAAGATGGTTGGAAAGTTCTACCGGCATGGGATCCTATTCTAGCAAAAACCAAAACAACACCTCGCAGTGCAAGATCTCAAGACACGGTTAGCTCTTTCTGCGTAAATAGGAACGTAAATTAATATTAATGAGTGACGGTAGTTTATTTTTCAAAACTTTGTAATTGACAAATAATACCTTAGTCTCCCTGTGACCACGAACGCTGTAAAGTGTTTGAAACGTCAGGTTTTAAATAAAATGTAAATAAATCGCGAAGTAATCCGTAAAATTGTGTTTTAATGAGTACAACAATTCGCGTAAACGTAAGAAACAAATACTTACAAACTTTTTAGTTGAAGTCTAAAAACAGTGTGACATTCAGTGACATAAAAACATTCGAAAAATAAAATGACAATGTCAAAGTAATGAAAGCATCAATGTGTTCAAAATAAAAATAAATGCAATAAAATAACAAAAAAAATTGGAACATAAGTAAAACTAACATACAGCACATGGCTACTAACAGAGTTTCAAAATAACTGCCTAGAATGTGTTTCTGAGTAAGAGCGCTATTGCATCTCGAGATAAGGGATCAAGATGAATCCCCTTCAGGTTCTCGAGAGCATCGTCACGTCAATCCAGGAATACCGCTGGCTCATCGACATTGCCGCGGACTGCTACCCCATTGCCATGATGTCCAAGATACACACCGCCTGAAGCATGAGCTGTGTTACGTTACATAACACCTGCATATATCCTCCGCGGGCGATGCTACGATGATCGTGCCCCCAAACTCCAAATCTTCTAGCTTAGCCGACACTCCTTCCGTCAATGCGTCAAGCAGTTCAGAATCAGAGTCCAACTGGACCTACTCCACGTCAGCGCTCGAGACGGCCTTCGAGACCGTCAGCTCGCCATTAATAGAAGACACATTGAGCATGATAAGCTCACCTTGGACCACCGAATCCGGACCCGTGATGGGCGAAGGCTCTTCGAACTTTGAACTCGGATCTTCCGTGATGGCATGGATGTACGAAACGATAAGCACAGACATCGGTACAGCGACTACTGCCCAGCCGAAGACCACGTCGACTTCCGCGCCCATAACACCCTCTTTGCACACCAGCGGAACCACAGTCACAATCCACAACTCGAGCGGCTCCGGCTGCACGAGCAATCCGTTAAACCCACCGACGAAACAAAACAGCAGAAGTATATCAAACACGTTGAGTTCTTGGACAATCGAAACCTTTACGAGCTCCGGCAGCAAATCCGACATCGACTCGAGAGTCGTCAAAGCGAAATACCCATGGAGTCCGAATTCTGTGTTTTCCGGGACCGATATCTACCCGAGCTCCAATGATAGCCTCGCTTCTCGCAAAGAGAGCCGGGTCACGATAAGCACTATGGGGACAGTGGCGAGCAGAAAACGAGAACGGGGCCACATCAGCCCTATGGCCTACATAGGCCTCAACAGCAGGCCCGGCGAGAACCCCCAACTGAAATGGGCGCTTGATGTCAAAAGCATTCCGATGGGCGAAATAGCTGCCGTGTAAAAAAACAAAAGTAACATTAAGATATTTTATTATAATAAAATAATGGCAAAATCAATAAATTGTTTTTATCCTTTAACAAAATATAATGTATTATAACAATTGAGGTACTGGTACGAGGTACACGGAATACCTGACATGATTTAAATGCTCGGCACTTTTGTGCTTGGTTGTCCAACAACCTTCGATATTGCATCTCATTTTTAAATACTGTGTTGGCGTGTCATTTATTGTTTCGGCACGTTGCAAATGCCAATGACGGTCTTGTAATACTTGGGGTCGCCGAGCGAGTCGACGAGGAAGGCGCCCAGGTCCCACTTGGAGATGGATCTTCCGGGGGACTTCTCTGCGTTCACCTCCACTTGGATTTCGCGACTGGGTTCGTCTAAAATGCCAGAGAAACATGTCAAATTAAATGGATAGTAGATATATTTAAAGCAGTTCTTACTATACAATTAGTAGAAAATCTAAATCGTAGTTACGGAAAAAAATGATCGGGAACAAAAATGTTAAATCAGTAGCAAATTCGATTATATTTTCCGATTTCCTAATTAAAGTGCTTGGTAGGTTGCATTAGGAACGTTTTGGTTGGCAGGAAGTGTAAATGGAAATAATAATTTCTATTGTATGTAAGTGATGTAACAGTTAGTAAGTAAAGTCGGCAGCACATCAGACTAACCCATAAGAACTACCATAAGGATACCCATAAGAACTACGGAAACAGCTGTTATTCCTTAGGGATAGAGTACAGAGAGGTCTCAAGGTCAACGTGGGGTAGTCAGACGTGCGTCCGTGTGTACATTAGTATTTAGGTATTTTGCAATGTTCTCGAAACGTGAGTAGGTACGGCTGGGCTTTGTGTCTTTGTTAGGGTTCCGTACCCGAAGGGTTAAAACGGGACCCTATTACTAAGCCTCCGCTGTCTGTCTGTCACCAGGCTGTATCTCATGAACCGTGGTAGCTAGACAGTTGAAATTTTCACAGATAATGTATTTATGTTGCCGCTATAACAACAAATACTAAAAACAAAATAAAATATAAATTTTCCCATACAAAAAACGCGAATTTAACGAAAATTTTTTGCTTGGTTTTTATAATGGAAACAAGCAGACGCTTAAAATATGCACAGAATATTATGTTGTTAAAAAAATAAGTAATTAAATTAAAATTAAAAAATGTATATTTAAGGGGGGCTCCCATACAAACGCGTTTTTTTCGCCTACACTGTCTAATGTTGCAAGTTAATGGTACGGAACCCTTCGTGCGCGAGTCCGACTCGCACTTGGCTGGTTTTTTTATGATTTCTTTTCCGGAATATTTGTTCAATGAAAGTAAATGTAATGAAACTTATCAAAAATATAGCTAACCAGCAATGTGAGGAGGGAAGACTGCAATCCAATCCAGAGGGCTCTCCTTCAGCGCTTCGTACATCCTCTTATGATCCTCGTTTATGCTGACGAAGATCGGGGGCACTTTCTCCGGCTCGTAGAAGAGGAACGCCGATATACACGCTGACACAGGCTTCACGTTCTTCGCGCGCATCGCGTCTATTATGTTCTTGGTGCCTTCGGACATGTCTGAGGTGGGCTCCAGGCAGTTGCGGGTCCCCAGCGCGATGACCACGCCGTCTGTGCCCTCCACCGCGTCGGCGACCGAGTCCGGCTCCAGGACATTCCCTTCGAATATCTCCACTTTGTCCTTGAGGTGGTCTGGCAATTTGGCCAGGTCACGGACGAACGCGCGCACCGAGAAACCTGTGGAAACGATGCTGATGAATCAACTGCTAAAGTAGCAAATAAATAGCAATGTAGCGGGATAAGGGAGTTATCAGACTACGCGATATTCAGACAGTCTATCTCCCATCTCGCTCTTTCGTACTGTGAAAGAGCGAGACGGGGCAGACAGACTTACAGGCTAACTCTAATTACACTACGCTGAGTCTTAGTAAGACTGTCTGAATATCGCGTAGTCTAATAACTCTCTAAGTTAGATGCGAAAGGCTGAATACCGTGACGAATGACGCGCGAATTGTTCCTTACATTTTGGAATCAAACTAAATGGCTTTATATTCCATACAATTTATTGTTTTAAGTTTAACAATGTTTTTTACTACACTGCCCATAAAAACAACCAGTAAATTCACATTTAGTTTCCTAACTAGTCTCAATCACGTTTTGTACGTTTACAAACTGCTATAACTCAATGTACGATTGCCAGCACATCAGACTATACATTTTTGTCGCAATATCCCACATATTACAACTGCATAAGATGACTACAGTATTTACCTTGACGTACACTGTAAAAACTTGTTAGACCTATCCAGATTTCAGAAGCATCCATACGATAGAAGAGTCGAGAGCAAGAGGGAAAAGAATGGCCTTATTTATTTTATCATTCGGAATGCTAGTGGTGCCACTCGACATCATCATAGTATGCTTACTGTCGCGAACGATCGACGCCGCTCTGCGCATTTACGGAGGCAGAGATGCAGACCCTCAGGAATACCCATATGTCGTCAAAATAGAAGCGAAAATCATGTCAAACGAAGCAGATGCTTTTTTTACGAGTTTTTCACATCTGTGCACTGGATCTGTACTGACTCCTATTTGGACCCTGTCATCAGGACATTGCATGACACTTGACAAGTTCACAGCCATCGTGAAAGGTGCAGTACCAGCGGTGAACGTTAAATACGTAATCAGGTATGGAGCAACAGCTGCGGGTAAACAATCAACGGAACATTTGAGTGACATCACTGGGTCTGTGCTGCACCCAGCTTTTAAATTGCTGACGACAAGAACCGGCGATTCAGTTGTTAGCGATGTCGGACTACTAAAGACTACGCCAATAAAACTGAAACGGTATGCGAAGCTGAGCGCGGTGGAGTATCCCTCGCTGGCGGGACAAGCCGCTGTGACAGTGGGCTATGGGCTCGCGCACGACCAACAGAAATTGAGCAGTAAACTCAGCAAGACATTGCAATTGTTGGACGTCGCTATCAAACCTTGTGACAAACATATGTCTAAAGGCTCCTTGTCTGCGATCTTATGTTTAAGTAGAAAATGTGATCAGTTCCCCGTCTCCATATGTGCCGGTGATTCAGGGGGTCCTCTTATCCACCGCTCAGGAGTAGTGGGATTGAACCAGATGGCTGAGGCGCGGGACTGCACACTTCAGAAAGCGAGGGCAGGTTTAAGCAGTGGTTTAGTCGGAATCGTCACGCCGATAAGTCCGTTTTTAGAATGGATTTCGGATCAAATCAAGTATGAAGTGTAAAATCATCAAATCAAAAGAATAAATCAAATCTAGAAAGAAGCTAGCTACCACGTGAACCTGAGGAATTCATATTGATGTTGGTTGACTTGGCAATGTGAGAATTTTATTTGATACTAGCAGTTCCCCGCGACTTCGCCCGCGCGAAAAAGTCGGATTTCACCCCCTGATGATTTTATATCGCTACAAAAAGTAGCCTATGTCCTTTCCAAGGTCTCAACTATCTTTGTACCATTTCCATTTGAATCGGTCCAGTAGTTTAGGCGTCAAGACGTACCAGACAGACAGACACACTTTTGCATTTATAATATTAGTATGGATAAGTATTGTAATATGTATAGAATATATAGATATTTATTTAATTACCCGACTGCGAAAGGAGGGTTATGTTTTTCGAGAGTATGTATGTATTTATGTATAATTGTTTGGCACGCCCTACAGCCCAAACGGCTGGACAGTTTTTGACATATGAGGTGTCGTTGAATTCGTCAAAATTGTGAGAGTGACATAGGCTATATACATTTTAAAAATAGCGTCCGCAAATTGAAATAAAGGGGGATTGATTTTTTTCTTACCATAGCAATATGGGTATCAAATGAAAGCCCGTAAAAAGACCATTTCAAAAATTTTTTTTTTTTTGCAGTCGGGTGTTTTGTTTTAAAAAAAATATGTTTACTTGTTAGATATAAATAATTTTACGTACTTAAATAAGAATCAGCTTGGTCGTTGTTATTAACCTATGCATGCACTCTGCCTACCGAAACACAACACAATTATTCCGAAATGTTATTGTAGTGTAATCAAAGACAAGTCTGGTTATCAACTAGATTAAGCCTGGAGTTCACGAATACTTGTTTAATTATTATCAGCCGGTTTATCGTTATTTGACATATTTTGTAAGGAAATTCTGTCAAATTAACCATTAATCGAGGTTTACCGGCTGTTTAAAACTGTGAACTCGGGTCTTATTGTTAAAAGCATAGTACCCTCATATCATCGACTTGAAAAAAATATGGACTCCGTACGTACCGCGAAACTACAGAGTGAAGCAGGGTTCAAGCCTGTGTGTGTGAGATCATAGGGTTACAATGGCGGCCGATCGGCTTACTTGGTGTGAGTGTGTGCGTGAGAAGATCGTGTATTTACGACGATGACTGGCTTACTTTGGTGCTTCAGTTTTAATGTAGGCGACACGGAGTCCATAATTTTCTTCACGTCTATGCCTCATATATTAATATGTTGGTGTATACCTACAACAACAAAGGTGACTGTCATAATGTTGTGGGTATCCACAACATTATGACAGTCACCTTTGTTGAGTAATTAATGTAAATAATAATTATTTTTTTAAACAATATTTTCAACTTTTGTTTCCTAACGTGAGGTTGCATTGAAGAAAAAGTAAAAATAGATAACAGTAAAAGTAGTATAAACCTTTAAAGTGCAAAACAAAATAGGATAGGAAAAGTTCTACATATAAGTAAGCCGACAAAATACAGGAAATAAAAAAACCCTACTACTAAGAATAACATTAATAAGATAAAGCCCACTTGCGCCAGTACGACTTGCAAATCCGAACTTGCGCAATTGGGTTTTTAACTCAGATAATAGGCCTTGAACAATTCCGGATTAGCTAATCCGGACGTGCGCAAGTAAGTCAAAGTCTACTACGCCGGTAAACAACAAGTTTCGTTGACGTCATGTTTGGTCTTTAATGTGGTCTAAAATCCTATAGAAACGAAATTCTTGTTTTTTTAAATGATAAGCATTCACTTTGCATTCTAAATATATTATTGCACTTAAAAAAATGACCACCAGAGGCGAGAATCGAACCCGCGTTCCTCGCATACCGGGCGATTGCCTAACCTCTCGGCCACCCACCCTGGCGTTGGCAGAGCCTGTCGAAATTCTACATCCTATAGAAGCCTTTTTAAGACAAACTGGCAATTAGCATAAAGGCTCTTGAGGCCCGGGCATTTTGGGCACCTTCGTCTGATCAAAATTGATCAACTTTAAACTCTGGCAAATTGACTTGCCACAGACCTTGGAAGTAACTTGTTGCCCTCATTGCATTCTTTTACATTTCAACTTTACATGAAAGTTGTTATTAAGCAATCCAATTTATACTATTACCGTAAACGGAGGACGAGATAACGCCCGTCATTCGGGTATACAACCGACCGGGTAAGGCAGTAAGATCCTAACTAATATGACTGAGAAATAATAAGAATATAGTTGATACTTGCAAGTTTTTCTGCCTATACATGAGTGGCAAAACAGAATGTATAGTAGGTGGAAGTGTATAACCGTTCGGTGTGCGGATAGAAGAATACTTTGAAATAGAAAACGTGTCTTAGAGAAGATCTACACAATACAGTGTAGGCTACATTCAAGGTTAAAAGTTTCCCATGAGGGTATCTATTATTGAAGGCGATTTGAGACAGTCAGGAGTCCTCATAAAAGAAATCACTAGTCCTTATATACTTGGATCAGCGACATGATAACCACTGAAAGTAGCAGGCGATATGAACATTACCCCATTTTTGTTCGCTCCTAATTGTCCTACCTACAATGCCTTTGGTCTTGTTTGGCAATCTTACAAAGTCTGTAAGAAAGAAATGTAATAAATATTCCATCCAATTTATTACTATTGGTTTTGCAAGATGACATTAGTTGATATTTACTGGACTGCTCCTAAAATAAAAAAATATTAAACTCTACGTTGCTATTGCTAATGCCAATAGCGTATGGTACGTGTTTGACAGTTTAAAATTTAAGGAAAAAGAAAAGTCTCTCGAAAGACAAAATCTGCCTCATCTAGAAAGGTTTATTCACACTTACTTACTCGCAGGACAAGAAAAAGGATGACCTTATTTATTTTATCACCCGGATTACCGGTGGTGCCGCTCATAATATTAGTACATGTGCCATCGATCGACGCCACTCTGCGCATTTTTGGAGGTAGAGACGAGGACCTTCTAAAATACCCCTATGTTGTCAGACTCGAAGTGAAAGTCGTCGTGCAACACGAAGGTGTCGTTCAATTGACTTTTTCGCATTTGTGCACCGCTTCGGCACTCACTCCCATATGGACGTTAACAGCGGCACATTGCATGGCATTTAAAGAGATGACTTCCCATCTGCAAGATGAGATCCCAACGGCGGACATTAAATTCGTGATTAGGTATGGAGCAACAACTCCGTATCGTGGGCCGACGGACAGCTTCAGCGACATCATTGAGTCTGTGTTACATCCAGCCTTTAAAATACTGCAGATACATGCACGCGGGGGGCAGGCAATCGGTAATGACGTAGGGCTGCTAAAGACTATGCCGATAAAACTTGTCAAGTACGCGAAGCTGAGCGCGGTGGAGTACCCTTCACTGACGGGCCAGGCCGCCGTGGCTGTGGGGTACGGTCTCACGCATGACCAAGAAAGAGTAGCACCAACACTGGATCTTGGCAAGACATTACAAGTTTTGGACATTCTTATCAAACCTTGCGACAAAGATTACTCTATATCGGCGCTCTCTCCACACATATGTTTAAGTAAAAAGTGCAGTGAAAATCCTGCCTCCTTATGTTCCGGTGATTCGGGAGGACCTCTGGTACACCACTCAGGAGTGGTGGGACTAAACAAAATGGCCGCGCTTATGGACTGCACTCTTTGGTCTATACGGACAGGCGAAAGCTCTAATTTAATTGGGACCATTACTCCAATCAGCCCTTATCTCGGATGGATTAAAGATACTATAAGGCACAATGGGCACTAAGGGCCGAAACACATAACCACGTTGCGGCGCCGCGAAATAAAGCGTTCTACTACCGAACTGTAGGGCAACAATTGCTTTATGAAGTTTTGTACGTTGGTTGGTGGACGTATTTCTATGAATTGCAATAAACGTATTGCTCTTTTGTTGTTACGAGGACATTACACCAATTCAAATAGACGACAGAGAAGATACTGGATACGTACATTTAGCGAGGAATGAATCCTGAAATACGAACATTAGAGATAGGTGAAAAAAAAAATTTTGACTTCTTCAGAATGAGTGTATAATCATTTGAAGAGCTATTAAGCAAGTTATCCCCATATTGCTGTCTATAACGCTGGAATGCGTGGCGCGGTGCGCACCGTAAAATTACATAGTGGCGGGCGGCACTGTAGTTGGGTTGTTATACGGATACGCCAACACCAATATTTTTCGGATCAAAGGATGAGCCTTGGCATACTTGTTACTTAGGTAGACTAGTGTGGAAAACGCCCGGGAGTCAGCGGCTTACACCCCGCTGGGGGGCTGGGGGAGGGGGCTTTCTACTTAGGTTCCTACCTTCCCAAGTAGAATCCTGGGTAGGATACGATAGCTTCGTTCTTACTGGAGATAGGACTCGTATCACATTTTGTGCGAATCAGAACAATCGAATCGAAATCGAATCAAATAGTAATAACTCGATTCGAATGCGATTTCAAATGTTGAGTCGAATCATCGCTTGATAAACAATTCGAAAATGTACATTAATTTTTTTCTCAAATTTGCTGCTAAAAAGTTGTTTAATGTACAAAAAATATGATATCCACATCAAATCTAATTGCACATCAAATTAACCCAAAAACCCAACGTGTGTGCGCTCACACTTATTATTCGCACTGTTAACAAATTACCCCTCTTGCTTTATTTTTCTTCTATTAAGCATCTGTGAAAGCATCTTTGCCATCAGTGAAAAATATCCCCGGCCTTAGTTTTAGTCAGCGGAGTGCAATTTTTTGGCTATTTTGGTCTGTGTATTCTGTAGGAGTCAAAATCAGTTACAATAATTTTGATGCTCATACCATACCACAGATGTAGTCCGGAGCAAACACAACCTAGGCTAGGTTCCATCTCAATAGAATAGTAGGTACATCCAGTGATACAGGGCGGCCTCTCTTCACTATATGACTTGGTACAACTAATGAGTCAATATTATACATACTTGTACCAGGAATACTTACATTATTATGGTAAATGAAATGGTCGAAGTTAGCTAAACTGCAGTAATTTGATGCTATGTTTTAAAAAAATGATGTAATAGGTTTGTTGTTATTAGTTATGCAATAGTTAAAAAGCTTTACTTTTAAATAAATAGCGATGCATCACGAACTTAAATTGCTGAATTTTTTTAAATATTTTGAGGAAACTATTTTGCTGTGCATCAGTATTTTTGATTAAAATTGTGTTTTTTAGATCCAAAAAACGAAGATTTTTGATGTACGTTCAAATACTACCCAAATATAAATAGCATTACGATGGGCGAAATACACATTAACACTGTCTAGGGCAGGGGTCGGCTACCTGCGGCTCTTTGGATGTTAAAGTGCGGCTCTTTAGTTCCATACGCAAATACTTTAAAATATAAAAATACATTTAAAATCTTTCTAGACCCCTTATACTGTTTGTTCCCCAAGAATTTCCAAACTAGCAAAGGTCGCGTTTCTTGACCTTATTTTAGCACCCATATAGAGTGTATTGAATAATTAGTAGTAGTAGTAAAAGTAATTTCAGAGCTCGCTGCGCTCGCGTTTAAATTAGTAACCCTTATTTCGGCCCCCATATCGTGTGTATTGCAAAAATTTCTGCGCTCGCTTCACTTGCGTTTTGTAACCTTATTTCGGCCCCCATACCATGTGTAATGCATATTTATTTTTTGACCACTTTTCTTTTATTCTACCTAATCACTATTTTACCTACAATGCCTTGAAAATCAAATAAAGTCCAAGCCGAAATGTAAGTAATACTTATTCCATCGATTTTATTACAATTGCTTTTACAAGATGACATTCGTCGATATTTACTTGGACTGCCCATAAAATAAAACAATATACCAACATGTTGCAAATGCCAATCGCGTTTGGTACGTGTTTTACATTAAAAATCTGCTGAAACCTTCAAGTATCAGTCAGAGTCCCTCGGAAGACGATCTTTATCTGTTCCATCTGGAAGGTTTTAATAACACTAACCCGCAGGACAAGAAAAAGGATGATCTTTTTTGTTATGTCATCCGGATTACCGGCAGTGCCGCTCATAATAATAGTATGTGTGCCATCCATCGACGCCGCTCTGCGCATTTTCGGAGGCAGAGACGCGGACCCTCTGGAATACCCCTATGTTGTCAGACTTGAAGTGAAAGTCGCGTCAAACCATAGAGGTGTCCTCATTTTAAGTTTCTCGCATTTGTGCACCGCTTCGGCTCTCACTCCCATATGGACGCTAACAGCGGGACATTGCATGGCATTTGAAATGACAACTTCCAAGCTGCAAGGTTTATTACCAACGGCAGACATTAAATACGTGATTAGGTATGGAGCAACAAATGCGTATCGTGGACCAACGGACAGTTTCAGCGAGGTCATTGGGTCTGTGTTACATCCAACCTTTAGAGTTCTGCAAAGTAATCGCGGCGATGCAGTCGCTAATGACGTAGGGCTGCTAAAGACTATGCCAATAAAACTTGTCAAGTACGCCAAGCTAAGCGCGGTGGAGTACCCTTCACTGACGGGCCAGGCCGCCGTGGCTGTGGGGTACGGCCTCACGCATGACCAAGACAGAGTCGGTCCAACACTGGCTCTTGGCAAGACATTACAAGTGTTGGACACTCTTATTAAACCATGCGACAAAGATATCTCAAAAGGAGTGCTCTCTCCACACATATGTTTAAGTAAAAAATGCAGTGAAAATCCTGCTTCCATATGTTCCGGTGATTCGGGAGGACCTCTGGTTCACTACTCAGGAGTGGTGGGGCTGAACCAAATGGGCTCAGTTTTTGACTGCACTCTTCGGTCTGTGAGGACAGGCGTTAGCTCTAACTTAGTTGGGATCATTACTCCAATCAGCCCTTATCTGGGATGGATTAAAGATCAAATAAGGCATGATGGTTACTTAAAAAGCTAGTAATTGTTGTTATTATGAACACCACCTAGCTAGTTCCAAGCCATTTAAATTATTAGTGTACTTTTTTAGTTTATAAAAAATTATAAAAAAGATTTTATAAAAACATACAAGGTATTTTCATTTATAATGAATATGAATGACTGTATATCAACAAAACACAGATGTGTTGCTTAAAAATGTGTAGTGGATGATGCGTCTTTCTTGCATACACTTTATACCGAGTGTCCAGGTTTGGACTAGCAATAATTTAGGAGCTATTAGTTCATCAAATGTTATCGTCAAAAAACCCTTATTTAAAAATTACTATTTCTATGGATCTGGAGGTCCTGAAAGTTATGAAAATGATTTATTTGAAAGGTTACACTATTGCCTATCAAGTGAAGTAATTCAAAATTATTAACTGTCATAGAGAAAAAAAAATTTAAAACAGTTTATAGTTTTTTAAACCTACATATTACAAAACTAAACCCAAAAATGCAATTCATCAGAATTTTATTTTTTGGTAAAAATAACCATTAGGATTGTCTTTAAAATTTGGTAAATAAAGGCCCTTTAATTATTGCTAGTTGAAATCCAGACACCTTGTATATGTATGTAACCGATAGGATAAGTTCTATTATATCAGCCTATTGCAGTCCACCACTGCTGGACATAGGCCCCTCCAAGACTGGTCCAACTCTCATGGTCCTCCGCTTCTATTGCTTTTATTATAATTATTTATTATTACTATCTATAAATAGAATCCTTACAAATTTGTGTGGATATTTAGTATAGTCTCGACTGCTTGCTTATCTGCAACCTCGCCTACAGTGTACAGAACAGGGGTGTAGGGGTAGATGAGAACAGGGATTGGATTGGGTAATTTGAATTTTGAAAAGAATGCAATTTCATTACACTCTATATGGGGGCTAAAATAAGGTCAAGAAATGCAAGCTTTGCTAGTTTGGAAATTTTTGGGGAACAAACAGTATGAGGGATCTAGAAAAATTTTGCAATTTCAAAATTCAAATCACCTAAACCTTATCCTAATAAAAAATACCTATTTCATATACAGTGGCTAGCCATTGTAAGATAGCCCCGGAAGGACTTTAGAATATATTTCTTTTAACACGAGAGGGGGAAAGCTTGGAGGTCACCAAAAGAGGGGGAGGCGTATGCCCTGTTCTCCCCTATTTTTTTTTGGTAAAAAATATGCTTCAAAGACTATTAGGAGTAAAGGAGGCTAAACACTCCCTCTACCCATCCCTACCTCCTCCTTTTGGCAAGGGAGCAGTGCTGAGTTGTTTTAGCTTAAGTTTATTTTAAGGTCAAAGAAAAACCCTAACCTATATTCATTTAGTCGCTTCAGCTTAATTTTTCATTTCAGTAACAAAAAACTCCTAACCTATTGCCATCCAGAGTTGTTTCAACCCTCCTAAGTTTATTTTCTGGTCAAAAAAAACTATCCCTAACCTATTTCCATTGCATCTCACAACAGGTATTTAACATACAAAACAAAAAAATATTAGTTATTATTATTTTACCTTTATTACCGGTAACCTTTAGGTTTTTTTTCTCGGAAACTACTTGGCACTGTACAAACACTTCACAGGGTTAATCAGTGCACCAAAAAGTATTACTAAAAAAATTATGAAGTGTCTAAATTAAAGTAACTATATAAAAGTTGAGCCTAAATTGGAATTACGAACCTTTTTTTACAGCAGCTTCCATGGCACAGAGTCCCGTCATGCCGGTGGAACCAAAAATCACGATTTTCTTCATGACTTGAAAAAAATATCAGCGTCAGTACACGACAACAGGAAAATCGCGAGTACCCAGGCAGGCAACTGGTCTCGGCGCTGCCCTCAATGACACGACACGAGCACTTGAGATTATCGAGAGTATTATCTAATTGATATGATTACGCGTCGCCCGTACCATAAAAAGGCACTCCTTACAAGTAGTGCGATTATAACTTGGACGTAAGATATGACAGCATGAGAAGATATGTGTTGAATACTCTGAGAGAGATAAATATTCCGAATGTTTAAAAGAGACGATACGAGCCGGTAAAACAACTTTTTCGCTAAAATCACTCTTACTAATCTGTGGCTAAAATTTTGCGAAATTATGTGACTTGCTTGACATCACATCACCACAGATTAGCTATTTGTTTGGCATATTGAAATAAGCTGAGGGCTTAGTGCAAGTTTTTTCGTGACAGCTTCGCGCGCTCACTATCGACCGAGTGACAAAATCAGCTTAAAACACCATGAGTGCGTAAAAAAACTCGCACTAACTAAGCCGCGTAGCTTCCGGTCCGGTAGTTTCTTAAAACAAGCTAAACTTTCTAAGAAAAAAAAATGTATTTAATAAATAATAGTCAAATTATTTATACTACCAACAACTACTACGAGTTTTCGTTCTTAAGATATTTATAGACATAATTTAAGTAAGTACAATAATTATAATCAAAATGGAAATCTGCAACAACGGTGGGTACCACAACACCCAGACCCGAGACAATATTGTTTGAGAGTCTAGGCAGTGGATTACACGTGGAGGGCGACAATGATAGGTGGAAAATTAGTCAGGTCTGAGCACTTATAGCTAGGTACTTGCCGGTCAGGGTTCTTTTTTTTTTTTTTTTTATAACTTTATTTATTATGTTTGTGTTTTTAATATGTTTTGGGAAAGGTTAGGTTAGAATGGGAGGGGATTTGATGCATGGGTTGGGGATCCAAGGATAGACCGAGATGTGGTCTGTCCTTAAATCACTGTAGGCCCCCGAGGCGTCACAGGGTTCAGGTATCACTTCACAGGCCACAATCACTCGAAATGTCTGTAAGGAGCTTCACAGGATACACACGCGGCGAAAGCGCTCTGGTCAGTCTAGTACATGTGTCATAGGGAACGTCTCGACGACTCGATCTTCGGGGTTCTCACGGTACGTTTCAAACAAATAAAAATAAGGCAGGCATGCGTGTGAGTGTGCGCGGCGCAGCATCAATAGGGTACACAAACAAATCAAAACACTGTAGCAAACAAATATAAATGAGGGATTATCTTAATGTCAAAACTCAGTATTTAAAAATCCGCTAGATGGCATTAACCAAACTAAGTCAGGTAAATTTTTATTTAAGAAAAATGCTGGTTTTAGCATGCATTATGTTGAGCATGTTTTTGTTTCACGGCGTAATAACAGGAGGTTTTTTTTAACAATTGACTTTTTAGTTTTAGTAGTATTTAGTTTTTTTTGTTTAAATTTAATTTTAACTGCAATGAGGGCTTTTCCTAGTGTTAAAAATCGGGACTCAAAAACCCGCTAGATGGCGTTGACCGATCTTGGACAGTCAGGTAGATTTTTATTCAAGACTAGCGGTCCCCCGCGACTTCGTTCGCGTAAATTTAGGATTTCCTGTGCGCATTGTTAGGAGCGGAGTATTTTTCAAAACTGTGATATCTTTTAAGATAAGAATCAAAACGCGTGTGAATAATATGAACATATTAATTATAACGGTCCCCCGTGACTTCGTCCGTGCTTTTTGATTCAACTGCTTCCCCGTTGATTTCTAGGTAGCTATCATGCATTTTATAGCTCATACAAAGCGTTCCCCAAGAAATAAGCTATCTAACACAAAATCGGCTTTTTTCAAATCGGCAATTCCTGTGATTAGCATGTAAGTGTTTACACATAGCTTAGTTGGTAAGAGCACTCGTCCGGATAGCGAAGGGACGTGGGTTCGAGTCCCACCGGATGACACAGTCGATTAACTTTTGTAAGTGAAATTTGATTTAATTTCGTAAAAACTTGCAAAATAATTGCTTAAGTTATAAAAATATAATACTTTTAGCATTGAGTTTACCTTTTGTACACTGTTCTAAGTGCAATAAAGTTTTTAAATAAAAAAATAAATCTATTGACAATATATAGCAAAATGCCAACTTTGCTGCCGTCCTAACTTCGATACAATATTATATTAATGGTATGTCCGATTTGAATAATTCAAAAAGTAATTTACAGGTACTGATATAGCCTTGAATATGGCGTGATTTATTTGGATAAGGATTAATACCGACATACTGAAACTGTGGCTTTCTTTTTGCCGCCGCAAAAATTTCATATTTTTACCTAAAAAAGGAGTTATTATGACTTAACTGTTATAGTTAGACATAATATGTTATCGCGGATTTTATTGTAGATAATGATGTCTTCTACAAAACTGTAGAACATTACTTTGCTCTATTATCAATAGTTTTCACAGCGTTCGCAATTTAATGATTTTCCTTTTACACCTTTGGTTACATAATCGAAGTTTTCATACGGAACCCTAACTTTTTTGATAATGTAATATAGCCTATGTCCATCGCAGATAATGCAGGATTCTAATGGTGAAAGAATTTTTCTAATCGGTTCAGTCGTTTCGGAGCCTATTCGTTGCAAATAAACAAACAAACAAACAAACAAATCTTTCCTCTTTATAATATTAGTATAGAAAAAATATTGTTCTATGTTATAATGTTTACGTTTAGCATGTTTTTGATTCAAGCATACTTAGAAGTAGTTTTTTAACAATTTTGTGATCATCGAGAAGTTTTTTCTATTAAATTTTCATTTTAACTGCAATTTGAAACACGCTTCTTTTTAACGTAAGTATATACACTACACGTCTGTACACATAATATTACAATAATTTATTTTAACCCTTAAATGCGTGGTGTTGCATTTTGGCAACATAACTTTTATAGATTATTATTAAATTATGTATGTATATAAAAAATATAATTCATTATTGAAGTTGTTCTAGACACTTTAAACTTTTAAATAAAAGTAATTTTGTAAACAATTTTATGAAAAAAGTATTTTTCTTAAAATTTTCGTTATCCATAGGTACATTTTACTAGAACCTGTTTACTTTCAGAAATGGAACCATTTTTTTGAAAAAATAAATAAAAGATACACCTACTTTATATATAACAATAATTTAAATTAAAGCACATTTTTTTATTAAGCATATTTTTTTAAATAAAAAAAATATTTTAAAAAATAAACTTTTGATATTTATTTATAAGGGGGGCATTTTATTCAATTATTTAGATTTTTTGCGTTTTTTATCTAGTAAATATAGCAAAAAAAAAATTTATATTTTACTCGCAGTATTTGATTGATAATATTTCGATTAATTAATGTTAAATTAAGAAATAAAAAATCGTGCATTTAAGGGTTAATGCTCAATGATTTCGACGCAATATTTGTTTAACTTAGATTAATAACGCTATCTATCAACATACAATAAAACTAAAATGTTGAGTTTACAGAAAATCCCTCATTAGAAACTTGCTAATTTTTGACACGTAAGTGTTTCCACAACATATCTGTATACATTATATTCTATTATTTGTTTCTGTTTTATGCTCAATGATTTTGACGCATTATTTATATAACTTAGATAAATAGCGCCATCTATCAACATAAAATAAAACTAAAATTTTGAAATGTCATTAAATCCCTCATTATGTATTGACACGACCGGGGATCGAACGCGGGACCTCAGAGATAGAACGAGCGACGCGACGGCTTGAAAACCGGACGTGTACAGCCCATTCATTGATAACCACTCGGTTAAGGAAGGTCGTCGAATCATGTCACGTATGTCCAAAGACATTATACTTACTAAATAGACTGTGCACTGAGACTCAAGAACCGGTCCAAACGAGAGGGCTCTCAACGGTAGTGTGTCCCTTTCTAATGAGGTGACCATGCATTACCAACAAACAAGGGACAAATTGCTTGTTAAAAACGATTGTGCTTGTATCCTAATATAATGAGGCTACCTAACTACGCTACCTATACGTAGCATATTTAAGTAGAAAATAAAATATACTTGTACATAGTGTGTACACGTAAGTTAATAAGAGTTCAAAGTAATTTTTGTATAGATAGAGAAATAAACGATTATTATTATTTTTAGTTTGTATTTTAACTTCTCAGCTTTCGCTGGTATTTTCAAGACACCACGGGCCTAAGCCAAGTACTGCCTCTACAAGTTAGATGATGATGTATCTAGAGTAGCTGATGAATTTTCTAAGATTGTAATTTCTGATGCGTGTGATGGTATTGTTGGGAAAGTGTAATCGGTTAGCGTGTGTCGGTTAGAATGAGTGATTGCCTGTGTATCAGTTTCCTGTTGCAAGAACTTTCTTACAATTCTACAGGTGTTAAGTATGACTGCTTTTTGAAACTGTATGTATGTGTACTTTGAAAGGTTTAGTGTGGATAGGGACTGGTGCAATTGTACTGGAATGATGCCCGTTGTTGAGAGTACTATTAGTACTATGGTAACTTCAGATAGCCGCCACATTTGTTTGATTCGTCTCTCAGATCTATGTATTTGGAGAGTTTTTCTGAAATAGTATTCTGTAAGTTGTGGGAATTAGGTATGGCTATATCGATGATGACCGCTGTTTGGTTCTTTTTGTCGTGAAGGGTGATGTCAGGTCTATTATAATGTGTGGTTTTATCTGTGAGTATGGCGCGGTCATAATAAAGCCTGTAGTTCTGATTTTCAATTACGGGTTCTGGAACATATTTGTAGTAAGGTGTGAGTTTTTGGGGTAAAAGATTATATTTTTGGGCTATTTTTTGGTGAATAATATTTGCAACTTGGTCGTATTGGTGTTTGTAGTCTGTTTGTATTATTGCTTTGCAGGCACCTGTTATGTGTTGTATGGTCTCCGACTCACCGTTGCATTTTCTGCATTGATCAGTAGAGATCCGCGTTTTCATTATATATTTTTGATAAATAATAATAATAAATTGTTCCAACAAACACACCAATTACCTAGCCTCATACTAAGCGTGAGCTTATGCTATGGTGACTAGGATAACGGATAGACATACTTAAATACTTTTATAAACATCCATGACTTAGGTACAAATGCTCGTGCTTATCACACAAACATTTGCCCCTTGCGGGATTCGAACCCGCAACCGCCTGGTTTAGAAGTCCGTGGCGCGAACCACTACACCAAGACGGTCGTCATCGTCATGATAATTTCTTGTTCCTACTGTTTGATCCTGAATGGCAATCATAAATCCCTCGGTCACTGGAAATAGTTCACCGCAGCTTAGCCAAGCGTTCGATGCAACTTTATCGACGTTATTTTGGCATAAGTCCTTGCGGTGTCTTCCATGGAGGGATTTCTGAGTCCATTCCTTGATTTTTTTGGGTATGTCTATTTGCTTTTTTTTTCTTTGAGTACTTTTATCTGCTAGATTTAGAGGGGTAAGATTAGTATCTGCCTGAGCTATTGCGTGATGTATGAGCGAGATTTCTGCTTTTTGGCAGAAGTATGTGCGCAGTGTTGTTATCTGTTTATTGTGTAAATTCGTGATATCAATCAAACCACGGCATCCCTCGTAACGTGGATGGTGCTTTCTGTGTTTCGTCATTGTAGTGTTAATTGTCATTTAAATGTTCAGTAGTTCTGTTTGCGTCCAGTTTATAATGCCAAAAGAGTAAGTTAGGATGGGTTTTGCATATGAATTTACTGCTTTTACAAGATTGCGGGAATAAAGCTGTGATTTACAAATAGAGTTTAACCGGTGTTTAAATTTTTGTTGTAATTTTACTTTTGTTTCAATGTATTGTATCTGTCTAGCCTGATTATATCCTAGATACTTGTATACTTCGTTTGGATCAAGTGAGCTGATTTGTTGACCGGTTTCAAGCTGATAATTATTGTTTTGTAGGATTTGGCCTGCCTTAACGGAATTAATTTTACATTTATCTATACCAAAGTCCATACAAATGTCATTGGAAAACTGTTCTGTGAGATTGGCTAGATCGTTTAAGTTGTTATGTGAAGTAGCATATAGCTTTATGTCGTCCATGTATAGAAGATGGTTTATTCGGGTGGTAAGTATTTGTTCTGTGTGAGTGTTATGGTGTCGCATGGGATAACCTATGTCAGTGGTGTTGAGAATGTTCGAAAGGGGATTCAATGCAAGACAAAACCAAAGTGGGCTCAAAGAGTCTCCTTGGAATATTCATCGCCTTATTGGAATTGGTTCGGTTTGCATCTCGCAAACTCTTAATTTTGTCTCCCATTTATCCATAGCAGTTTGGAGAAATTTTACAATCAGAGGATTAACTTTGTATATATCTAATATTTTTAGCAACCATGAGTGAGGAACGGAATCCTAAGCTTTTCTGTAGTCAATATACATAGAGTGCAATCCGGTTTTATTACTATGGACTTGCCGCAATATCACTGAGTCTATAGTTAGCTGCTTGTTGCAACCCTGGCTAAATTTTCTGCAGCCTTTTTGTTGTTCAGCCAAAAGGTTGTTATCGTGCACATGTTTATATATTAAGTCAGTTAAGCAAGAACTAATTACTTTATAAATGGTTTGCAGGCATTTGATCGGGCGGTACTTAGCTGGATTGGATAAAACTGCTGGGTCTTTCGGGATCATGTGGGTAATTCCTGTCATAATGTAATCGGGTATTGTATGGGGGTTTTGAATGAACTGATTGATGTGACTGTGTAAGAACTGGTGCGTATATGTGAATTTTTTGTACCAAAAATTATGTAAATTGTCTGAACCTCGAGCTTTCCAATTATGTAGTTTTCTAACGACATATTGAAAGGTATCAATAGGCACGTCTTCAAATTTCATAGGGATGATATCCTTACTTCTACCATACTCATCTGCAATCCAGCCAGCATCTTCGTTGTGGCGTCTGGGGGTCTGCCATATTTCTGCTCAGTAGGTACGTAGTTCTTCAGGTGCGGGATTAGCAGGTGTGGGGTTATTAGCGTGGTTGTTCGATGTAGTCGTTTTAAGGTTACGATACAAACATTTTCATTGGTATGGAACTGTGTGTTTTGGGTTTTGCGTAAAGAACACGCTTGGTATCGGTTCAGTCTGCTAGTGATGACTGTTAATTTTTGTTTGAGTGTGTCTAAAAAGTGTGTAAGTTCTGTGTTAGGTTCTTCGTGTACTGAGTGTGTTTTGTAAAGTTTTTTAATGCTTTCTACGTGCTTTGCTAGTGATTCACTTCTATTTCCGTTAATGAACTGTGTTAATTGTCCTATTTTTGCTCTTAAATCTTCTCTCTTTTTTTCCAATCTGATTTCCCATTTTGGTTTCCTGTGTTCCTGTGCTGGTTGTTTTCGTTGTGTAGGTGTCATTGATTGATAGGTTGGACTCATTAGCTTTGGCTGCAGTCCATGCTGCGGAATAAACTATATAATGAAAAGTTGTAAAATCAGTGTCTTTGTTAATGTGTTTTGGTAGTAAGGTTGTGTTAATGTAATTAACAATTTTGAAAAACTTTTTGGATGTTTTCTGTTGGGGGATATATGGTCTATTTGTGAGTTCCGTACTTGAGAAGTTTTCTAAAGCTTCGTTAAATATTTCTTCTATTTTTTGCATGGTTTCAGTACTGTCGGTAGTAATACTGACAGAATCCATGCTATTTATAGCTTGTGTGTCTATATGAGTAATTGGTTCTGTTTGTTGTGTTTCGCAGTTTAGTGACTCTGTACGTTGTGTGCTTTGGTTATGAGTATTTATAAGTGAACAATTAACTGGTCCTGATGTTTTGATAACATAGTTGCTACTTCATCCCTGACATTTTGTAGTTCGCTTGTCGATAATAGTCTATTGTTGACTACTGATCTTCTTTGATCTGAGAGTCTCTGTTGGGAAATGTGTGCAAGTTCTGGATGTACGTTAGTAAACTTAAGGTGTAATTTGGTGCGATACGCTATCATATTTGTTTCAAGTTCTGTGATAACACTGTAATCAATCAATCAATGTAATAACACTTCATCAGACTTTTGTTCAATGTGTCATTCCGTCTCATTCTACTGTTAAGATCGTTTGTTTCAAGTGTATATATTGGACAAGTGTTTTGTGGTATACTGTCAGACAAATGCAGATATTTTCAGATATTGGTGAAGTTAAAACTGGGGTTCGGTATGACTTTGGTGAAGAATTCGGCGACAGGCAAAGACTATGGGTTGAGGATATAGGGGATGTTGGATCTTGGGATATTTCGGCTGTAGTATGTTTGTCGACAGGAGCCCGCCTGCTTAACTCCTCGTCGCCGGCGGTTCGCATGCTGGAACACCCAGCACCGGCTCCAGGTGTGCCCCGGCGATTGCCCCCGGGCAGCGGCTCAAATCTCAATATTCTCTTTCCATAATTTTAATGGGTTACCTTTGCCTTGCTGGCCGCGTAAGTTTCTATAGTACGCGTGTCCGCCCCCCACGTAGCCTGGTGTTCGATTCGGACGTAAGGTAGGATTTTAGGGGGCTTATTATTATTATTATATTATTATATTGTATAATAGGTATTATCTGAACTACCGTTAAATTGACAAGAACCTAATAAAACTTTCATTCCATAAAGTACAATTTTTGTATATTTATTTATATACAGTCGATCACGTGTTATTATTCACATACACGACGTGATCTTAACACGAAAAAAATTTATGGAAATTAGTTTAATAGAATGATATAGAAAAAGCGCCACAAGATTTGAATAACTAAGATTATTTATTAGGTTTTATACATGCATGCTCACGTACGTTAGCTGGAAGGTAGATTTTCAACTAATAAGAGATACGAAAAAACATCTTTGATAAACAGAATTCATGGTCACCCTAGCGAATATGATTGTTGTTTTTACTTATCTGTGGGAAGAAAAGCGGCTACCAGGTTAAGAAGACTCATTGTTGCACCCTCCTGACAGACAAAATAATAAAATTAACCATTTTACATGAATAACAAACCGGTTAATATAAAAATTTACAAAGTCGTAAGTCAAAGCGCGAGTTTCAAAACAACGCTCAGTGCAAGCAAGCCACCATTTGACATTTAGTATTACCAGGCCAAAACATTTAAGAACTACTTTATCAGTATCAGTATTAGTATTATTGAAATATTTTTAAAATACAATGATTTGATTATTGATTAACACGTACAGTAGAAATTATAAATACACTTCGAAGTTAATGAGTTTGGTAAATCATAAATAATATAGTTCAAAAAGAAACTACTAATACTACCAAAGCCTATGATTAATTGAGCTGGCAAGACGTTAGACAAGGACACACTACCAGCGGGAGCTATCTCGCCAGGACCGTTTTGGGCAGGCTACCGCTTATAAGGAAATAGCTACCCTAGATCTATAGTCATAGATTTTATTTTACTTAATCAACATTTTTTTTGGTGCACAGTCTAGGTAGTAAGTAAGTACATTGTCTTTGCGTACGTCACACTAAACCACAGATTAGCTATAGTGCATACACTTTACGAACGAAACGCGAAACGTTTCACAAAACAACTGACAAAATACGGTTGTCATATCAAACTGTAATCTTGTAAAATATGTATACTATTATATATTAATATTAATATTAAATATATTTATATACCTATCGTCCCACCCAATAATCCTATCCAAACCCGCCAATCCTACAAACCAACAAAACCACCAACTTGAAAATGGCAAAAGTCATCCTCGGTCTACAAGGCTGAAGAAAGGCATGGATTGCCATATGGAAAAAAGAAGAAGAATACGGTTGTCATGCTTGCTCGCTTGTGTTGTATCTAAACGTATATAACCTCATTTGCGAAAGTTTTGGCATGTGTATTTTTGTGTTTATGAATTTAATATACAGAATTTCTTGTGAATTAGACTAGAAAATATGACGGAAGCCGAGGAATACTTTCCGCGAGGTGGAAAGAAACCAACGGTCACATACTTCAAGCAGAGTGGAAATGTGTGTATAATAAATAAATGATATTTTATTACAACAAACATGTAACTGTAAAAATATCTCTTTTCTGTAGTTTTTAGGCTCTGCTGAAAAAGGCGAAAAGAAGAAGAAGAAACAGAAAAAGAGGCTAGAAGATGACGATGGTTATTTGTCGGACGAGGTTACTAAAAATGTTGATAAATCATTCAAAAACTGTGCCTCAAGGCTTGGTTACAACGTGAGTAATCCTGTTATTATCGTGATTATTAAGCGTGTAATAAGTGTCTAAGTTTTGTTAAATATAAGCCTGAATGAGGAGACATGAATTATTTAGATAGATAGATTTGAAATACAGTAAGAACAGCAATTTAATGTATGTTTAGTAAAGATGGTACTTTACAAGCACTGCATGTTTTGTCTAGTCAGACATACAAAGTATACAATATTTTGTTGGGTAAAGATCAAAATTAATAACACTAATAATGATTATAAGTAAGTTATTACTTTTAAATTAAAAATTCATTAAAATTAATTTATTTCTGCATATAGACCCAACTAGTGGCACTTATACACGTCCCAATCTTAACCCTACCACTATAATTACATTAATTAAGTCAGGTAAATTTAAAGACATTTTTACAGAAAAATGCCAGTTTAGGTATACATACTTACCATACCTACATACACATAATTACCATTTGAGTTATTATTATATTAATAACTGTAATCAGACTTTCTCTTACATACAAAATATTCCAGACCATAAAACCAGGAGTAACAATTCTGGGCCGAGTGCGAAACACTCAAGAGACAAAGCTGATGGTCTCTTTGCCGGGCAGCATGGTGGGCACTGTGATGGCTTGCCACATCAGTGAGCCATACAACAAACAGCTGGAGGCCTATGTCAATGATCAGGTAAGTTTTTTAATCATTTATACAACTCTAGTCTTGTAGGTATTTAATTAATTGTTATTTAGAACCATGTAAACACTAGGCATGGAAATGATTGCTACTTTTAATTCATTTTCATTTCACGAAATGATGTTTTTTTTTCATATGAAATCACATGTGAAATTTCATTGGCAATGTTTTTTTTCGCAGTGTCATAATGTAACACTTTTTGCTATTTGCTACTTATAATGAAATATGAATTATTGTGAACGGTTGCTAATTTGCTACTAATATGAAATGTCATATTTAGGTTGTCATGAAAAATCATGGCAAACAAATCTAAACTTTATGTGTTTGAGAGTTTAGGCAGTGGATTACACGTGGAGGGCGACAATGATAGGTGGAAAATTGGTCAGGTCGGGTAGGTCGGGCGCTTATAGCTAGGTACTTGCCACATCAGTTTTCCGGGGTTTTTGGTGTCACTTCACAACAGGCCACAATCACTCGAAATGTCTGTAAGGAGCTTCACAGGATACACATGCGGCGAAAGCGCTCTGGTCGGTCTAGTACATGTGTCATAGGTAACGTCTCGATGTTAACTTTGACTCCTTCTACAGTTTCCAAAAAATAGCTCATTAATCTATACTAATATTATAAAAAGAAAAGATTTGTTTGTTTATTTGCATCGAATAGGCTCCGAAACTACTGGACCGAATCAAATGAAATTTGGCACAGAGATAGTTTGAGACACTGGGAAGGACATAGGCTACTTTTTGTCGCGATATAAAATCATCAGGGGGGTGAAATGGGGGATGAAAATTTGAATGGAAAATCCGACTTTTGGCGCGGGCGAAGTCGCGGGGAACTGCTAGTTATATTATAAGTAAATAGTGTAGCTCAAACGAGAATTATTATTGTTTTACCTTATTTGTTAGGTACTCCTCTGTTTCTTCTTTTAGATTAATATTATATTGCATGCTGTGATTACTTGTAAGGAGTCACTACACTTAGCCTAAGTATTGGAAATGTTATTAACTTTGTTGTGTAAGTTGACTGTAAGTAAGCCAAATAAATAAATAAATAAATTATTATTATTAGTTATAAGGCAGGCAGTTGCAACAAATTAATTGATTAATTCTCTTTAACACTTATTTCCTAACCTAGACAGAAAAGATATGCGAGCTACCAGACATGTTCCGCCCTGGACAGTATGTGGCAGTGAAGGTGCTGGAGATGGAAGGTAGTAAGCTGATGCTCACAATGATGCCGCAACACGTTTACAGCGGACGGACCCATATTGATCTACAAAAAGGTGGGCCCACAGATGATACTGTTAAATAAGCAAAAAAGTATGACTAGTAGACAGCATCTGACAGCAAGGTGGTCACTTGCCTTCCAGACACCCTTTCACCACTCCGCACTCAGCCCGTGTGGTGGATTATGGCTCGTGCCTCCTCATAGTCGAGGAGGCCTTAGCCCAGCAGTGGGATCTATATATATAGGCTAACTTTACTTCAGTAGACAGAAGGCCTATTTAATAAAATAACGTCGGCAGACATATTTTGTATAGGATAGGTAATCGCGACGTTGCTGCTTCATAGAATGGACTTCAAATAACGAAAGCATGCTATCGCGTACCTATGGCTTACATGGAAAGTGGAAGTAAGTTAATTTTATAAATTTGAAATAAAGGCGTAAATGTTTATTTTATGTATCATGTTTCCAGACACAATGGAAAATTAATAATTGTTCATGCAACAAACACCAATTGGCTTTCCCCAAACTAAGCGTGAGATGGTGCTATGGTGACTAGAATAATGGATAGAGTAACTATTTGAACTGCCTAATTAATCAAACTGTTTGGTTGGGCACCTTAAGTGACCCAAATTAATTTTTAAAATATTTATTTTTACTAAACCTAAAGTAATAGGTCATTTCTATAATAATAATTTATTATATTCAAATGGTTTCTATAAGTTAGTATCTGAAGCTATTTGGTTCACCCGCCATAAGGATTGCGCTCTTGGAGTTGCTGAACCTGGCGACCCCAGCGCCACATAGTTCCGGCTCGGTACTACACCGAGCGCCCGCGATTGTGTGCATTGCATTCTTTACTTTCGCGACCTTACAGGCGCGTCTTCCAACGTAATTTTGGTTAGGAGTTCGTTTCTTCTTCGTGATGGACAGCTGAAAGTTGCAAAAAACTCGTTATAAATACCCAGCAGTGATTTTACAATCTGTTACGTGAAAGTGCTTCACGGTGTGAGCTGAGGAAAGGAGCTGGTGAGGCATTACCTGAGCTGGTCTGCAGATTAGTGGGCCAATAGTTTTCGATGCTTATGTGGAAACCATTTCTCTTTCTTCAATTTGCAGGGTGGGTTTCATATGAATCAATATAATTAATCTACAATCATAATCTTTCATAATTACGCTCCCCGCGTGTTGTCGGCTATTTTCACGCCGCTTCACCACTGATGAAATTACATAAAGAAGGTAACTTGTGTGTTTGTGTTTATTATCATTAGTATTCTCACGGTAATTAGAAGAAGATGTTAGTTGCAGTATCATTTTGCTATCCTAAAAATGAACATTATGGTATATTTTCAGGTGATTTGTTGCAAGCGGCCGTGGTGTCGGAGGAAGACCACGGCTATGTGATGGACATCGGCATACCTAACACAAGGCCTTTCCTGCCTAAGAGCAATGTTGATCCTGAAATTAAACTAGGTAAGCTGATTTTTATGACATATTTAGAAACGGCCATGCCATATATTTTGACTGATGTGCAAAAGGATCTTGACCAAAACTCAATAGAAACTCGGCCCACTTTGCGTCAGCATGCGTCTTTAAAAAATGTTCGGATAAAATATATAAATATTTAAAAGGATACACACAAAAAATATTTTTGAAAAATAAAAATAAAATAATCAGGGGTTCAAGGAATTCAATGGCAGATTAGGCATTTTGAGGTTATGTTTTGTGATTCCAGAATTAATTATGTGATTAATTTAAGCATTTTTTGATTAAGTGTTACTTTTAAACCCCTATTCGTTAGATTATTTCAAAAATACCAGTGCAATTGTAAGTCAAAACAAGGTTTGTTAAATATAAACTACAAAGACGCAATCTGGGTCCGCTGGGTCAATATCCTTTGACCGTATCAAATGAAAGCCAGTGAAAAGACCGTATCAAAAATAAGATATTTATTGCAGTCGGGTGTTTTGTTTTTTTAAATAATTTTATCCTTTGGTAACACAGACGTAGGCACGGTGACGTGGTGCTGCGTGAAGTCAGTAAAGGAGACAGTAGTGACTCTGAGCGGCGAGCGGGAGGCTCTGCAAGCTGCGGCGCCGAAGAGGAAGCCCGCCTACTCCCCGCCGCCGGGGACGCCCGTCTTCTTCGTCGTCGATAAGGTAATATCACTGATAATACAAGCACGCTGGACTGCATACTGCATACATAACCTAAAAATGAAGCCATTCGATTATCGACATTTTGGCGCTGACTGATTATTATTGATATAGTTTTAAGGTAAAGACCGTTATAGTCTGAATAATCTAATAGATTCAATTTGACAGCAAGTTATCACAGAACGTAACAGTGTATATGGAACACTGAACTCTACGCTGGACTGCATATTGTCGACCTAAAATGAAGCCATTTGATTATCGCCATTTTGGCGCTGACGTTTGTGGTGAGCGTATGGTAACCGTCCACGGAACTAATAAGAGTTGACATAAACATATGCAAGTTACTCTATTTAAGTTCCCTGTACACTTGGTGGAGGCACATTGATTCGGCGCAAAAATTATGTGTCTTTTTATAGAGAACGTTTAGTCCAGCGTACTTGTATTATAGAGGTCTGTGCCTCTTTTATTCAAGCACGCTGGAGTAAAGGTTCTCTAAGAAATGACAGATCATTTTTGTGCCTAATCAAAGCGCACCCACCGAGTGTTTAGGGAACTAAAATAGAGTAACTTACATAAGCTTATGTGATATAGTTACGTGGACGCTCAAATGTTTGTGTGATGAGCACTAGCATTTGTACCTAAGTCAAGGATGTTTATAAATGTATATCTTTGTCTATCCGTTATCCTAGTCACCCTTGCACAATCTCGCACTTAGTTTGGGGCTAGTTAATTGGTGTGTTAGTTGAAACAATTTATTTATTTATCTATTAAAGTTGCGGCTATATATAAAAACTAGCGGTCCCCCGCGACTTCGTTCGCGTAAATTTAGGATTTCCTGTGGGCGTTGTTAGGAGCGGAGTATTTTTTAAAACTGTGATATCTTTTAAGATAAGAATCAAAACGCGTGTGAATAATATGAACATATTAATTATAACGGTCCCCGCCACTTCGTCCGTGCTTTTTGATTTAACTGCTTCCCCGTTGATTTCTAGGTAGGTATCATGCATTTCATAGCTCATACGAAGCGTTCCCCGAGAAATAAGCTATCAGCTCAGCAGTTCCTGTGATTAGCATGTTTAAACAAAAAAATAATTCCTCCGTTTTTCCAGTTATAATGTGAGATGTGGTGCAACCGACCCTAACCTCTTTATAATATTAGTATAGAAAAGATAGCAGTCCCCGAGGACTTCATGCGCACCTATTGATTTTACTCCATTCCTGAAAGACATAACGTGATTTTTTTTAATTACCTATCTTATAGCCTTGCTAGATACGTTGTACCTTACACAAAGGTTTTTTTCAAAATCGGACCATGAATAGGTAATTCTGATCTGAAATAAGTGCATTCAAACAATCAATTAGACAAAAGTCAGGAAGAAATCAGCAATATTAAAGTACTATCCTGGTCACCACTGCCTTACCACGATGGCCAAAGAGAGAGCATTGCGTCTTGTTGTATTGTGTGTGCAAGCGACAATAGGTGAGTGTTTTGCTTGAACTTCAATTCAACACATCGTACTTACGTCCTAGTAATTACCTACCATCGAGGACATATCCTACTAGAGGAGAAATGTTATTAATTTTGTTCCAGAAAAATTCTGCCAAATCCAAAAGGTTCCGGATGAACCGACTCGATGTCATACACCGTATTAGTGATAGTCAATAAGAAATTAGTATCGATAGTCGATGTTATTGTTTAATTTTAATGGGAACAATATTTTATTACACCCAAGGATAAACTTTTCACTAATGTGCAATATCCTAAATATAATATCTGATTCTTGTTCCTAAGAAATTTAAGTTAGTCATCAAAAATTAACTAAAACGAACTTTAAACTATGAATCATCAAAATTGTTATCAATCTACTACATAAACGAATCCCTTTTTCCCTTGGTCGCGCCATCACGCGTGAACGGCTGTACCGAATTCACTAATTCTTTTTGTTGTTGAAGGTTCATATGAAAGAACTAAATTAAAAAAATTGCCCGGAAAATTATTAAATTCAAGAATACTTAACCACCATATAAAATTATTTATATTCAAACCTTAGCGCTTTGGACAATATAAACATTTTAAATGTAACCTTATGACGTTCGACCACTGACCTCTATAATACAAGTACGCTGGACTGCATACTGCCAACCTAACAATGAAGCCATTTGATTATTGACGTTTTGGCGCTGACGGCTATAGTGAGCATGTGATGACCATCCACGGAAATAATGAGAATTGACATAAACATATGGAAGTTAATCTATTTTAGTTCCATGTACACTCGGTGGGGGCGCTTTGATTCAGCACAAAAATTATCTGACATTTCTTAGAGAATGTTTCGTCCAGTGTACTTGTACTATAGAGGTCAATGCGTTCGACATAGAATTAACAGATATCGTCAAAGAGGATTAAAAAAACTAAAGAACAGGACAAAGTCTGTCGGGTTAGCTGGTATATAATAAATTTTTAAGTTTGCTTGCAAAACAAATTTACTTCTATAAAAACTTACAATTAAATTGCTTAAATTATATAAAAAATATGAATTTATAAACCAAGCACAGAGAAGTCACATTGGAATCTAAATACAGCACTTAAGTATTTTTATTAAAATGCATTTATTGTTTTCTAATTTCTAAATATTGAAAATAAGGCTCATAAATTATAGTACGACTGGAAACAAGTTTCTTAAAATCATGTTTTCCGATATATATCTACCAATTTACCTAAGCACAGAGGCAATTCTTTTAAAGTTTTAAAGCCCGGACAAGCGCACGAACGGTTCCGTACCATATCTACTTCATCTTAGTCACTTTAAAGCATTTCTTCTACCATATCTACTTCATTTTAGTCACTTTAGGATCGTTTTAATAAAACCGCCTACATTATACATATTTCTGTGTCAATTGCCTTATTTCTTTTATTGGTATGGTTTGCCATAAATATTTTCTATCTATTTGAAGGCTCCCATTCTTCATTCGCTTCTCATTACATCCATTCATCACCTTTTTTATCGTCACACATCTTACAGTAATAGATCGATACACACATATCTATACACGCAAACATCCATACTCTTTGCTTTTACTACGCATCTCATTGTTAATAATCCATTAAACCGAGAAAACTATCAAACGTCATTATGTCAAGTGTCAGCGTTTTGTTATTCGCAAAAAAACAATAATTCTACCAAAACCTTCCTCGGTATAAGTAGGTTAATGACATTTCTGCTTAGGTATTGATTTGAGTGCGCAAGTATAAATATTTGTGTTATCGATTATAACACCTATACATACCTCTGTGCTGCCAATGTACTAAAATATTTATTGTGTAATGAAAACTGTGCACGTAAATGTCGATAAGTCGTATAACAAATTCAGCGTACACTAGTAACGAGTGCTAACGAGTAGAATGAGATGGCATTATGTGCTACCCACTTAGTGGGAGCAAGATGAGACTTAAACGTCAGTACGCTTGACCGATTTATCTTGAGCCATAGAAAATGTTTATGAACTTTTCAAAATTGCATAATTACTATTACTTACCGATGAAATGACATCCCATCCGTTTTAAAATTCCATGTTTTGCTTTTTTTCTCACAACACAGTATGGAACAATACGACATTATGTTAATTATTTCTCAAATCTCATTTTTTCGTAACAATTAAAGTATTCACGTTGACATACCACACAGATCAATTGGTTTTTGACATACGGTTTTGTCAGAACTGACATCTTCTATTGCGGTTGTCAGATCAGATAAAGTTTCGGAATAAAATAGTTTTTACTTCGCCTCTAGTAGGATATGTCCTCGATGTTACCTACTTACTTATTAAGTTATTGGGAAAAACTCAAGCTGGGCCCGAGTTAAATACGTACAGCGCCATCTATATCTACATTGTAATATTTTGTTGCGTCTTTTAATTTCTATTCGATACACCCATTACAATTTTTCTGCATGACTTATAGGTATGACTGGGGGAGAATACTTTTAGCATTGAGTCCACCTTTTGTACACTGTTCAAAGTGCAATAAAGTTTTTAAATAAAAAAATAAATCCATTAACGATATAGCAAAAGGCCAACTTTGCTGCCGTCCAATGCCGAACTGAATGCTGCCGAACTTCGATACAATATTATATTACTCGTGATAATTTTTTAATGGTATGTCCGATTTGAATAATTCAAAAAGTAATTTACAAGTACTGATATAGCGTTGAATATGACGTAATTTATTTGGATAAGGATTAATACCGACATACTGAAACTGTGGCTTTCTTTTTGCCGCCGCAAAAATTTCGTATTTTTACCTTAAAAAGGAGTTATTGTGACTTAACCGTTATAGTTAGACATATGTTATCGCGGACTTTATTGTAGATAATGATGTCTTCTACAAAACATTAAAAGTAGAACATTACTTTGCTCTATTGTCAATAGTTTTCGCAGCGTTCGCAATTTAATGATTTTCCTTTTACACCTTTGGTTACATAATCGAAGTTTTCATACGGAACCCTAACTTTTTTGATAATGTAATATAGCCTATGTCCATCGCAGATAATGCAGGATTCTAATGGTGAAAGAATTTCTCAAATCGGTTCAGTAGTTTCGGAGCCTATTCGTTGCAAATAAACAAACAAACAAATCTTTCCTCTTTATAATATTAGTATAGATAGTATAGATTGATCGATCGTATCGTCCGATGGGACTTGAACCCATGACCCTTCGCTATCACGGCGAATGCCCTTCTAATTGAGCTGCGGAAGACGTTAGTCAGTCAATGAATATATGTTCTTGCTGTGCTAGTGAGCTGGTGTCATTTCAATATTTGTGTGCACAATTTACTTCAGTAAAAACTTGCAAAAATTGCTTAAATCATAAAAACGATTGATTAATACTGGTTTGATTCCCGACTCGGACACTAATTTTTATGTGCAATATGTAATCTTGATAGAACTATTGTCAAAGTTAAGTATAGTTATACATATAGAGAATGCTTTCGAATTTCGGACCCGATCCCATCGTTGTGCAACAATAAACAAAATAGGTATTGATAATTCTTTTGTTTATCAACAATATGTTATTAAAATATTTTAACCTAAATTTAATGATTTTAATTGTTGTTGTAGCCTTTAGACAACGGTATCGAGGGCCACATATTCGACGACACCACAGCATACATTCAGAGGCAGCACGCAGACAAGGTCAAAGGAAAGAAACCTGCTCTAGGACAGAAGGTTAGTCCAATGACTTGGTTGACTAACAACCAGTGATTGGAGTAGGTAGATTGATTTGGGGTCAATGATCGCAAACATTGATATTAATATGGACATGCCTCCGGTATTCCGGATCTCAAAAGCTTAATCTTAAATGGCATTCTAGTCGTAAAAAGAAAGAATAACAAAGGTGTGTAAAGTACCAAGTAAAGTTATTTCAGGTGACATAAAATGAGTAAGATACTATGATATCCTTGTTGCTCCTAAGTAAATAAACAACAACAAAAAAAAAACACCATATACATTATACAGTCCAAGCAACGATTCTTTTTTGTGGCTTACACACACACCCAATCACGCACACACACACGCACCCACTCACCCACACACACACACATTCACTCACCCACACACACACACATCCACTCACGCACACATACACTCTCGCATAAATCGCACGTCTGCACACACACGTCTGGATCTTCTATATTACAAAAAAAAATAGTATTCAATATGGCCATAAATGTACTTGTAACCTCTACGGGTAGGGCCTGGTGACCTGTAACATTGGTTTTTAGAAACCTCTTTCAGGCACCAGTCTTTTGCACCATAGGCAATAAGTAACCAATGTGTAAACCCTAATAATTAAATTAAGATACCTATTGTCGTTAATAAGAAATAAATAAATAAATTATAAAATTATATAAATCGGAGCTAGGCGTTATCGGTTCTTCAAAAAAGGCATATCCATATTATTCCAGCACTGTCAAAGGACATCAAATCAATTTACCTACTCCGATCAATGCTAATAACTGAATCTCGCGGTTCATACAATGAAAAGCTGCCATTTTGTTTTGAAAATCGACGGAGACGGCATATTACAATAAATAATTACACATGATGTTAAGAAAGCTCGTTCGTACATCCACAATAAGGATAAATTAGTAAAAGAGAATAAAAACTAGGAATTTTGACAAACCTTTTTCATTTTTTTAGAATAGCTTATTTATTTGAATTTGACACCTTTTGTTTTTTTTGCCACTTCTGTTAAAGTAAGATTCCTTTCCCTACCTTTTAACCGTCCGTGGCAAGGTACAAGTCGTGCACCCCAGTATTTAAAAAAATGATTTTCTCAAATAAACATGTTGCTTATTTATAAAAATAGGTTATTGGAATTGTGGATAGTGGCATTGTCCCTATTCCTGAATTGCTTCCAACTGGTGTCACGTTTTGATCGTTCAGATCCGCGCCCGAGTGCTATACGTGATGCCGACTCGGAACACGCCCTTCCTGACCATGAAGGACATCTTCGCGAGCTCGTGCCCCGACTTGGAGGAGGAGCAGAAGCTGAAGGAGGGAGACATCGTTGAGGAGGCGCAGGTTCGTGTAACTACCCAGACCTAGGCTCACTGTCATCTTTATCAGTGGGAAATAGATTCGATTATCGATTTACAAAAGCTTGCACTTGGTTTTCTCAAATAATTTACATAGAGTATGGTTTTAGGAGTAAAACATTTATTTCTGTAATAAAATGAAATTCAATCACAAGAAAAATGCAAAAGAAAGCTTAAAATAAAATTGTTAACAAGTGTACGAAACAATAGTAATCACTTGTTATAGTTTAGTTATATGTTATATTTGATAGAAAAGATTTGTTTGTTTGGATAGATAAATAAATAATTCACTTAAATGCAACAACGTTAACTCTATAAAACCAATAAATAGTGTCAAAAGTTTGTCGATAGGCAATAGAGACTGAGTGAAGTATTACATTTTACATGACACATCGCGTTGACAAACAGGTATTGCGTATCCTCGGACGATCGGTGCACTTCAAGCTGGGCCGCGGCTGCGTGGGCTGCATGAGCCTCAGGAGGATCCAGGTGGACGAAGACTTAGCTGATGAGGAGGTGCTCGCCAAGTCATATCCGATCGGTAAGGTAACCAGCAGTGGCGGTTATGGTATTTTAAACACTTCACTTACTAATCATGAATTTGCCACTGCTATAACACTTTGGAATTAATGGTGGTGCTTGTGGCGCAGTGGCGGCAACGCTTTGGTAGTGATACCAATCGTCATGGGATGAGTGACCATTCTGATCAATTAAGTGACGTCCATGACAAGCATCTCCGTGCTTCAGAAGGCACGTTAAGCAGTTGGACCCGGCTAAAATCTTTTGGTATCAGTCGTTAAACCTAGTCAGAGGCGGCTTTATAACATCTGACAGTAAGGTTGGTCACTTGCCTTATAGCCCTCCACCAATCCGCACTGAGACCGCGCGGTGGAGTATGGCTTGTACCTCCTTATAGTTGATGTGAGGCCTTTGACCAGCAGTGGAATCTATATAGGCTGACTTTACTAGTGGAGACAAACATTTCAAATTAGCCGTCTTATATTAATTTAAGTGTTATAGCAATGTCAAAATTATTATTAGTAAGGGAGTTCATGTCATAAGGTTGTAATCAAACGTCACTGTAATACTAGAGAAAATAGATCATTGTGTGTGTAATTTTTTCGAAGCCCACAAAAGACATGGCACGGACGACAGCACGCCATTCATGGTAAACACTGCAACAACTTTTGAAGTTGAATAGGAGTCGTTTTGCAACGGAAATGGGTAGTTTAATGTGCTGGCCACTTTACAAAGGATGTCCAAGCTACTCTATAACATCATTGCAAATTTTTAAGTGAAATAAATCTGTAAGTTGTTTTGAAGCAGTTACACTTCAGTCAAGAGTGCGTTCCATTATTTTACTATTTTATAGCGGGCACTGGCACGCGTGCCAATTTCGCACTAGTAAACTTGTTAAAAATATATATTCATTGACTCACATTATTAGTCTAAGAAGTTTCGAGAAATAGGGCCCAAAGGAAACGTTTAACCAAAATTATTATGAGTGACTAAGTTGAAAATATTCGCTTCCAGGCAGCACACACCGCGTGCGCGTGATCACGTACAACCTGTCCGACTACGTGTACTTGGTCAGCGACCAGCCCGCCGTGCTAAGCGAGAAGTACTTTAGCCTGGACCAACTTAAAGTGGGGGACGTCGTGCCGGCGACCATCAAGAGTGTCGATGACAATCATATGCTGGTCGATGTGGGAAGGATACTAGGTATATTAGACTATGGTGGTAGGACTTAAGGCATAATATAACTTGCTTAAGAAGGTACGTCAGCCTGGACCAACTTAAAGTGGGTGACAAAAACCTGATATATTTAACAACCAAAAACTCCCTTATGGATCCGATAATTATATTCACCTATTTACTCCTTGCAGGTTACATTCCCAACACGCACTACTCCGACGCGGGCGTCTTCGTCGACCCAAAGAAAGCCACCACCTCAAAACTGCCAAAGAAATTCAAACCGGGGCAAGCAATCAAGGCGCGAGTGCTAACGATAGACCGTGCAAAGAAAGGCCTCATACTGACGGCTAAGCCGAGCCTGCTCGGTGAAGATCTGGAGGTGTTGCAGAGCTACGAGCAAGCTGAAGTCGGGAAGGCGTACACGGGGTTCATCAGGGTACGGTTTTGAGACCTATTTTATTGATTTTTAATTGTCAGTTAGATAGGATAATCGGATACATAATAACCTATCATCATTCTAACGCCAAACACCCGAAGCTGTAGGTGTAAGCGTGGCCTCAAAAGCCCAGCCTCTAGGCTCGAGTAGGGAAATAAAGTAGGGTAGTATAGGGCTATACTAACGCATGGGCTTACGAGAATACAATCTCAAAAGGATTTTAAATATTAAATATTGATTTACTAACTTCAAATAGAACGGCAGTCCGACATAACCGTAGAGAGATCAGTCGAGATCAGGCAACAGAGACACTTATTTAGTATGTCTGCGACTATCCGATCTCTTGTAATAACTTATCTAATCTACGGTGTACCGACAGGTGGTCCGCGACTACATCCTGGTGTCGTTTTTCAACAACGTGGCAGCGTTTGTGCCGCGCCACTACGTCACCAAGGAGCCGCTGGAGTCAATATCGCAAGCCTTCCATGTGGGACAGATTGTGAGTACTTATATCCATATATTCAAAATTGCTACTGGATACATTTGCGCGTGGCCAGACGCATAATATGGTATATTTCTTGTCAGCTGATATTGCAAGTTGTAAGCATTAAGAATACAATTCACAAAATCACAACGCTCATTGGCGCGCAGTACATGCAAACTAATGACAATAAAAATGTGACATATCCACCGCAGAGATCGATAGTTCAGTTTCTGCTTTGCTTGTATTATAGCAAATAAACGATTGTGTTTTATTTGACCATGTCGCGATCGCGTGTATCACGCCATCGGCAATGGATTTCTTCTTTATAAAATCTAAGGTCATGTGTGGCTAGTAACAACCTATTCACTCTTTTCTTAAAAGTATACAGATCATAGTGTTTACTTATGAACTGTAGCCGTATGCAAGAGAAACGTAGATACGGTTAAGGGGGTGCATCGCGAAGCAAGTCGAGTAAGTCTAAATGATCTTCAAACAGAATCGAACTTATTAATATTAGTAATTAGATCCATTTGCTTTAAAGTTTTAGACTTGATGATTTAATTAGAACAATAATTTTACTCTGCGCAATGCGCAAAACTATCAGACATTTGTGTTAAAAACTGAAAAGTGTTCATATTTTATTCGTGTATATTAAAAAGATGGGGACCTACAAATTATTGTTTCATGCGTAAAAATCACCAAGTTTTGTAAAAAAAATGCTCTTAGATATCATTAGTTACAAGTCATGTTTATTATATCATAAAGAATTTGTTTCAAATTTCAACAAAAGCAGGACCTTGTGCAATGTTTAAGCTAACGTAAATAAGTTGTTTTAATATATTTATCTAATTCAGCTCATTGTACAAGTGATTATAATTAGAACCATTTTTCCCCTGAAGGGTAAAAAACGGATATTTAGGTTTCTGCCGTAGCTTGAACCACAATTGGAGATGACACTACTGAAACTCATTCATAGATGTCCATTCTTTATACTCTTTACCCGATGACACCTGTCAAAGTCGCTTGTCTATGCGCCGCCCGACTCGCGCTTGGCTGTTTCCTTTTTCTTCAGTACAAAGTTAGGTAGCCGGCAAGGCCCTTAGGTGTGGTTCAAGCTACGGCAGAAACCTAAATATCCGTTTTTTACCCTTCAGGGGAAAAACGGTTCTATTTAGGTGTTCGTGCCTATGCTTGAACCACAATTGAGACGTGTTTTAATTCTGCCGGCGCGATGTCGGGCGTACTTTGATAAAGTCAAGGTGTCGGTTGAAATACTAGCCTGTCTAGTACTTAACTTTTAATTAATGGAAAAATATTAATTATTAAGTAACAGACTTAATCTACGCAATGGACGGTATAGCAGTATTATTAAAATCAACACTTAATCTATTAAGATTTAATCTATAGGTTTAAAACAATTATTGAGATCAATAACAGAGGCGGAGGCTGATGGTTTTTCCAAAAACCTAAAGTAGTGATTGAAAAATGTGTTTCTCGATCTCCAATTTCCCCTCTTCAGGACTTCATCGAGGTCCAAATTCTTTTCGGTCCAGTTATTGGTGGCAACTCCGGCTCTGATGCTCCCGACTGACGATGAAATGTTGGCCATTCTAAATAGGGTCTTTATCCATCCCGCTATGACAGTTCTTGAAGCGCCCTTTACTTTGCCTCGACTGGTTATAAATAGATTCTCCAAACGTTTTCCCCCCCTTCGTGATTCCGACAGTCTGCGTAACTGCTTGATCCAATGGACAATGTTGAATTTAATGTTGGTGTGGCCTTTTATACACCAGCCTGATTGCTGGAACGAGTGGTTGTCTGTTTTCGAGCCAAATATCGGCCATAGTATACGAGGGGCGTTCAATGTATTCTCGGTATCGGGGTAATTTGCTAATAACGTGGGTAATCTAATTATCTTATTTGTTAATGACACTATCTGAGGGTATAAATAAAAAAAATCATTTAATTACGATCATTACTTTTCTATTTATTGTCAGTGAAAGACGACCAGAATGTCTGACGTCACAATGATAAAGAAAATCGAGCATCGCGCTGTTATAAAATTCCTCACTAAGCAGGGAAAAAGCCAAAAAATCATTCACGAAGAGATGGTCGCTGTTTACCAAGACTCTGCCCCGTCGTTATCAACCGTTCAAAAGTGGTCAAGTGAATTCAAAAGAGGCAGAGAAAGCATTGAAGACGACCCTCGCTCGGGCGGGCCCGTGAGCGTCACCACTGAAGAAAATGTGAAAAAAGTGGAAAAACTTGTACTTGAAGATGCTAGAATAAAAATCAAGATGTTAGCAGAGATAACAAACCTATCCGTGGGTACCATACATGCTATCCTGCATGACCATCTTAACCTCTCAAAGGTCAGTGCAAGATGGGTGCCGCGAATGCTGACCGCACCTCAGAAACAAGTTCGTGTCGAGTGCTGCAAGGAATTTTTAGAGCTCTGTGGAGAAGATTCAACGAGTATTTTCGACCGACTTGTTACTGGAGATGAGACGTGGGTTCATCACTATGACCCTGAGAGTAAACAGGAGTCCATGCAGTGGGTAAAAAAGGGTGCAGAGCCCCCAAAGAAGTTTAAAGTCACCCCATCCGCCGGAAAAATAATGGCTACGGTTTTTTGGGATTCCAAAGGTATTTTATTGATAGAATACACTAAAAAGGGTGTAAGCATCACAGCAGCATCATACGCAATCATACTGCGTAATTTAAAAGGAGCAATCAAAGAAAAAAGGCGAGGCCTTCACGACAACGCGCCGGTTCACACGGCCCGCGTGGCGAAGGCTGCTGCGCGAGACTGCGGCTTCGAAGAAATTAATCATCCTCCGTACAGTCCAGACTTGGCCCCCAGTGATTATCACCTATTCCCAAATTTGAAAAAAGACCTTCGTGGAAAGCGATTTTCCGACGATGAGGAACTGAAGACAGCAATTAATGCCTATTTTGAGGAGAAGTCAGAAGAATATTTTTTAGAAGGTTTAGAGAAACTTATTTATCGTTCTAATAAGTGTATTGAGGTTCTAGGGGATTACATTGAAAAATAGGTTTTTTTCCAAATTTTCTGAGTTTTCTTTCATGCCCATACCGAGAATACATTGAACGCCCCTCGTAAGTTCTTCGTCATTCTCCTCGAAGTTATCTGGATTTATGCTGAGCAGCGTTAAGTCATGTATTCTCCTGCCGGACGATAAAAGGAGAAGTGTTGCAGTGTGTCGAGAAACTGCGAATAAATTGTTCGAGTCAAAGGAGTAAGTATCGAGGACTTGGATTAAATCGTCGACTGTCAAACGTAGGGTTCTCTTCGCAGTGGGTTTCTTTAAAAGAATTCCTTTCAAAGCATGAGTCACAATCGGGTGCGAACTTAGCAGAGAGCTGTTATGAGGCTTTGTGAATGTAGCCACTACGGATTTATGAAGTGAGATTGTTCTTGGTGCTAGTTTTTCTTTCTCGTAAAGGTGACATAAGAATCTTGCTAGCTCTTTCGGACGAGGTTCCTCTATTTTAACGTTCCTTTCAGTGGCCCATTTCCGCCATCGCTCCCATGCGGGTTTGTACGTCTTTAGCGTAGATTCTCGCCAGGAAGACTGAAGTAACTCTATTTCGGGTCCCTCCCAGTCAGCGATCTCGTTGGCCCAGCCCGTATTGTCCAAACCTGCAAACTCAGGCTGTCTATTCCTGCAAGCGCCTGACCTGTCTGGAGATCGACTAGGTGTAGAGGTAAGTTGGGAATTTCCCATGGCTGGCGTAATGCCTGCATTTTCACTTCCGATTTCCAGAAGGCTTTGTGCCAGTTTGGGGTTACTAATAGATAGATCCCCGTCGATGATTCTAGGTGATACAGTACTCTTGGTACTAGTGCTGGTGGGGGAAACAACCACCCTAGATTGCAGTCCCAGACTTTGCTGAAGGCATCCGTGTACTGACTTTTTAAGTCGTTGGCATCCTCGCTCACATATTTTGGTACGACAGCAGACCGGCAAGAGGCGAACAGATCTATCTCTGGAGTGCCGAGCTGCTGAAATATCACCTTCGTGATGCTCGATTGTAGGTGCCATTCTGGCAGGCATTTGGCCCTTGAGAGACTGTCCGCTAAATTGTTGTAAGGCCCGGGTATGTACCGGGCAATTAGATTGCATTTGAGATTCTCGCAGTAGTGAAGAATAGTTGTGGCAATTTTTAGGAGTTTTTTCGATTTTGTTCCTCCTTGCTTTGTTATGTAGGCTGCTGCGGTTCGGTTGTCGGTTTGCCATATTGCCGTGGCATTTTCCAACGATGATCCTAGGCATTTCAGGGTTTCGTATACAGCCCAAAGTTCTTTTTGATTGCAATGCCAATTGATCTGATGTTTTTCCCATTGACCTTCTATCTTCCGACTGTCTGCAATGGCGCCCAAACCCGGGTCCGCAGCGTCTGTCGTTATGAAAGTCGTTGGTCGTGCATGATGTATGGGAGTACTTCTGTTTAATCTTTGGATCCACCATTGTAATTCGGCCAGAGTTGTGTTTCGCATGGCGACTTGTTTGTGGCGGGCTGATTTTTTCAACATCTTGGAATCTATTTGTAGCTGTCTGCAATGGAGTCTCCCGAGAGGGGTTACGAATGACGCGAAGATTAATTTTCCTAGCAGAATTTTTGCGTGTTGTTTTTTCTTGTGTTTTTTCTTTAAGAATGTCTGTATTAGTTCTTCGAGTTTTGAGATCTTCGTGGCTGACAGCCTTTTTAAGTTTCTTTTGGTGTCCCAGGTTATTCCCAGATATTCTAGGCATTGAGAAGGATCTAAGGAAGACTTCTTTTTGTTGATAGTCCACCCCAGTTCTTGTAGCTTTTGACAAATTAACCTTCCTTGTTCTTTGAGAATGTTTGGGTTATACAATTGTCCTTATTCCAGCTCAATGTCTCAGCCAGTGAGCCAATCAATTTGTCACTTTTGCGAATGCAAATGGGGCACTCGCTAGGCCAAACGGAAGGCACGACATTTCGTAAATCTGTCCTTCGTAGGCTATTGAGAGAAACCTTTGGTGAGCTGGTACAATGGGCACATGATAGTAAGCTTGTGAGATGTCTATTTTTATCAAAAAATCGGCTGGGTTTAGTGCTGTAGGGACTTTGTGGTGGTTGAAGAGTTTGAATGCCGGAGCGCTGACGAATTGGTTGATCCTTTTTAAGTTGAGTATGGGCCTGTTTGTTCCATCGGACTTCTTTCTGAGAAACATTGTTGAAAGGAACCCTCTTTTTCGATGACTGTGGTGTATTGCGCCATTTTTTAACATCAGCCTTATTTCGTATTCCATTTCTTTCGATGTTGGGGTTTCGAAAGCTTTGCTTTGTCTGGATAGGTCTGTTAGAGGTGGTTTTTCTTTGAATGGTATCCTGTATCCTGACAAAATTTTTAGTACTGATGGCGGGGTTCCGATCTCCAACCATTTTTCTCGATGGAACATCAACTGCTCTGCACTGAAGCCAGGGTTTCTTTGACCCTTTCCATTTGTTCTGCCCTCCTGAATTCCTGTCGAATTTGTCACCCGCAGAAGGGCCTTTCTTGGTTCCGCTATTAGAGGTGTTATGAGGTTTATTGGTGTGGGTGTATGGTCCCTTTCTGTAACTGGTTTTCTTACGTGCGTAAGTGCGATCGGTTCGATGGGGAGCTTTCGATGAAAGTGTGGGCGATTTTTTAAAAGGAAAAAACTTTTGAATACCACCTAGGTCTTTTACTGTTTGGGTTAATTCTGGCTCTTTGAAAAGGTGAGACTCAGAAGGAGGTATGCTGTGCAATATTTCGTGGAGAGTCTTATTTCTTACTTTATAGGTGTCTCTCCTTTGTTTGATAACTTCCGATCTGTTGCCACAGACGTATTGTAAGAGGTCATCCGACTTCTTACGAAACTCTGAGCTGGGTCCGAGGAACTCATGAGCTACTACCTTTTTGCATTCATTTGGTAGGTTTTCGTAATGCTTTTCAAAGATTTGGCGCAGCTGCAGGAGCCCATGGGTAACCGCGCCCAGGGTCTGTTTTCTCTTTCCAGCACTGCGACTGAGGTCCAGTTAAGGGTTATTCCCGTCAGTTGGTGGTTAACTTTAAAAGATGCAAAGACTGGAGTTGCCTGGAACTGCTTTTGGACGTCTGCGTACTTTATGTTTTTCCAGGCTTCCGTTCCAAGCCTTTGGCAATGTTCACCTTGCTGGGCGAGAACGGAACCTGCGTTGGCGAATTTCGCTTCGGATTCCGTCGTATGCGGCTTGAAATCGAAAGGCATATTATCCAGGTGACTTTCGGAGCTGGCTCTGTCCTGTAGTTGTGGTTCGGCCCCCTCGTCGTCGTCAGTAGTAACCGGGGAGCGATTAGGTGTTCTTTTTCTAGGAAACTCGCTGGTGCTGTCCGGCATTGACTCAAAAGACGAATTCAGGTCCTCTTGCACGTGAGGCTGTTGCCGCTGCAGGTCGTCGATCTTCTTTGACTGCTCGGCTTGCATTTCGACGAGCTTGTTGAAGAGCAGCATTTGCTGCTTTAGAACAGTCGCCATCATGTTGTCTTTGTCTTGTTCTTGAGGTACGCGCTTTGCCGGACCCGAGTCGACCGGATCAGGGTTGTACCTTTTAGAGCCTACAGAAGGCGAGATGGGAGTCGTATTCGCCGGTTCTGAACCGACTGAGGCAGGGGTGGCGCTTGCCCGATCCCCACCCCCTAGCAGCCTTGACGTCCGCTCACGGTTTGTCAGTTTTCGTTCCATTTTCAATTCTCTTACTATTTCCATAAACTCAGCATACGAGGGCGCGTGAATCTTTTCAACGATGCTGTGCGGAGAGTACAATAAAGCTCTGCCCAGGGGCCACCTAAGTATTATTTTCCTTATATGCCTGTAGGCGCGTTCTGAGAGGCCCGTGGCGTTGGGAAAGAATGCCCTCACAATTTCTGTGGTTGGTACTGCGACTCTGAGTTTTGATTCAACACTGGGAGAGATGTCTCTGCCGAAAAGGTCTTCAAAGCTGAAGTTTATAACCTTCCAATCCTCCCAACCTCTGGGGTAGTTCGCCCTGACGGAGGCAACCACTGCCAGGAAGGCGTCTTTTTCATCTTCTTCCTCTGGGACCAACTCTGTATAGTCCCCCATGCGGGATGTGGGACACGACGCCATGGTCTGCAATAAAGAGTGAATTATTCAACCATCTTGTGATGATATTATCGTCGTCTACTAGGAAGACGGAAACTGTCGTCAGCTAAGGCGACGGAAGTCGTCGTCTGCTACGGAGACGGAAGTTGTTGACGCCTTAAATCTTATCCATGGTCGCCTTGCAAGGATGTGTCGTCCCGACAGGCGACATTTGAGTGTTGTCTCCCCGTTGGAAGACGGGACCTCTTTTGACGTGACATGGATGTGTATGAGGCGACTTGTCATATTGTTGGGCGACGTGTCGTCTCCTGATGCGACGTTGGTAGTAATGACGAAGCTTATTGAAGCAATCTCGTGTCGTCGTTGGGCCCAGGGCGCCGAACGGTATAATCGCTATAATCTTAATGCAAAGATTAGTACCTGATTTTCTTGCAAAACCCGTTGTTAATAGTAGTATTACGAACGAACACGTTGACTGACATCGATGAGTTTCAAAAGCGTACTGAAGAAAAAGGAAACAGCCAAGCGCGAGTCGGGCGGCACATAGACAAGCGACTTTGACAGGTGTCATCGGGTAAAGAGTATAAAGAATGGACATCTCTGGATGAGTTTCAGTAGTGTCATCTCCAATTGTGGTTCAAGCATAGGCACGAACACCTAAATACGTAAATTTTCTCAATTTCGTGCAGGACCGCCTTAAGTAACGCCTCAGCCGTGGCGGTCCCGATACACGAAAACTCGATAAATTTTAAAGTGTCCGCCTCAGGCATCCATCCGTCCCTTTTGCTGCTGCCAAAACGGGCGTTTTCCAAAGTTCATTAATATTGTGCGAAGGATCACTTAATGTTAGGAATTTTCGACCCCACGAATTAAAAGTATGAATAATTTCCCCAATTACCTAGCCCCAAACTAAAACTAAGCGCTAGCTTGTGCTATGGTTAAATTTTATTTATTTAATTGCTGATATGCTTACATCATCTAATTAACTTAATATTACATGAAATTTAGTCACATATCCTAAGATTAAAATTAATATAAATTACAATTAAAAGAAATTAATAATAAATAAAAAACGAATAAATTAAAACAATGTCAACCCCGGAGGAAAAGTGCCCATAACACTCGCAGCATTCCCTCGCTGAATGGCTACGGCTATCCTCTGAACCAGGAAGGACCCCGACCGAGGATCATTGGTCCTAAGCCTAAGGCGGCGACCTACCTCTGCAACAAAACTCTTTGCTTCTGATCCCCAACAGCCTAAAGTTTCAAAAGCAATGGGAACAAAATGGTATCCTTTTTTTAACTCGCTGTATTTCGAGTGTTTCTTAAGAGCCGCTGTCTCAGCTCCTGCCCCAGGCGCCAACGTGGTCCGCCCTAAGTGACAAGCCGCAAAAGTATGGTTAAATTATATTTATTTTTGCACATAGACCCAATTTGGGCACTTAAACACGTCCCAATATCAATTCTACCACTGCTTGGGATAATGAATGCCCCAAAATATGTTTAATCGATTTTCAAATTACGGGTCTATTTGGCGCTGACGACCGTATTGGTACGGTGCGCGCTCCGGACTACAAAACCGCAAGGGGCAAATGTTTGTGTGATGAGCACGAGCATTTGTACCTAAGTCATGGTTGTTTACAAACGAATTATAGAAGTTACAGCCGGAGGATCGAAAAGAAACCGAAATTGATTTAAAACTAATTTATTTAAAAAAAATACAGACTAATTCCTAAAACGTAGTATGTTATCCTAGTCGCCATAGCACAAGCTCACGCTTAGTTTGGGCTTTATTATTTGGACTTTAATTTTACAGTCGGCAGCACATCAGGTAACTCATTTGAACTACAAAAACAGCTTTTATTACGTAGGGAATAGAGGCGGTCTTAAGGTAAAAGTGGGTAGTCTGACGTGCGGCCGCGTGTGTGGTCGATGCAGTGGGCCTCGCCTAAATCTCTCAAAATATCTCAAACGATGTGGAACTCTATGTGATCAACATCATGGTTGCGGAAATTAGTCAGATCAGGGTAGGTTGGTGTGGGGCCCACTGTGCAATAGCTAAGATTTATTTAAACATATTTGGTTCCAGGTAACATGCACCATTTTGAAAGTGGATGTCGAAAACAAAAAGATGACTGGCAGTTTAACTACAGTTCCGTTCTGGCCTGCTGTAAGTATCCTCTATTCTAGAGCCATTAATCGTCTGAGAATGTAAGATATAAAACTACTACGACTGACTAACGTCCTCCGTAGCTTAGTTAGTAAGAGCACTCGCCCGGATAGCGAAGGGACGTGGATTCGAGTCCCACCGGATGACACAGTCGATTAATTTTTGTAAGTGATATTTGATTAAATTTCGTAAAAACTTGTAAAATAATTGCTTAAGTTATAGAAATATAAAATGTAAGATATAATAATCATGTTGTCAGTTTTTATGATCTCAGCCGTCATAGGCGTTTGACATAAATAAATAAAAATATATCCAGAGCTATGAAACCGATTATTTACTTGTCTTGATTATTAAGAAGAGTCAATGATTTCATTTGTGTGCATATTGATGTACTTTTGCAGCCCAAACGTGAGAAAGGAGAAAAAATCAAACATAATACAGTCAATGAAGTTCCTAGCAAAAAACAAAAACACAACGTAGACCAAACTGAAGTTAACGACAAAAAGAAAAAGAAACGAAAAGATTCAGAAGCAGATGAAGAAGTTGACGCGAACAAAGATACAGAAAAGAAGAAAAAGAGAAAAGATTCAGAAGGTGGTGACGAAGAAGTAGACATAGAAAGTAAATCCAAAAAGAAAACTAAGATAACCAAAAACAAACAAGACGTAGATGATTCCGAAGACAGTGATACGGAAGAAAGAAGCAGTAAAAAGCAAAAGAAAGAAGAGATAATAAACAGATCAGAAGAAAGCGACGCGATAGAGACTGACATTCACGAAGACAGTGACCAAGTTCTAACGCCAGAGGACAAGTTTCTAATAGATTTATCTGACTGTGATAATATACACAAGTGCAAAAAGAGAATCGTATCTCTCACGAAAAATGTAAACGCTAGAATGAAGCGCATAGACAGGATAGACCAGAAAATACTTAGGATAGAAGAGAGAGGTCTTAGTGCTAAGAACAAAAAGTTTCATACTTCGATGCATATGGAAAAGTTAGTCATTCAAGAGCGTATCGCGAAGCTATTGGAAGGTTTGAAGAAAGCTCAGGAGAAATTAAAAGAGTTGGGCTACGACGAAGAGGTGGATCGCCAAAATAAGAAGGACAAAAGGAAAAAGAAAGAAGATGGTGATGAAAGTATAAAGTCACCTGTAAAAGAAGAACAGAAAGAGACGAGAGCAGTAAAGAAAAGGAAGAAAGAAATAAAAGTAGTGGAGAGTTTAGAACCCGCACTAGAAGTGCCGAGTGCTAAAGAGTTCTGGTCCATGGATACTGAGAGCTTGGCGAAGAGTGCTCAAGAAGAGGAATCTAGCAACAGTGAGGAAGAGGTAAGTCAAGTAATTTACTAACTCTTCAAATCTGTGAAATGGTTAATATGACTATTGTCTTTACTATTGTTCATGCTTTGACATCATCTCAATACTCGAGTGCCTATTCTCGTAACCAAAAACTGAATTTAAATTTTGTTTTCGTGTAATGTAAACAAAAAAGGTATTTATTTCCTTTTCATTCCCTTGTTGGAAAATTGGGCGGAGTTGATTAAATGTCGAAAATGCAATCATATCGATAGTAGAGTGAAACCATGAGAAATATACGGGAGTAAGGCAGGTTCTGGTTGACTTTGTCTATCGTAGTATCACAGACACACATCTTATGCTTGCTTGAAAAAATAAAAGTAAACAATCGTTTTTTTAAGGTAGTTTTTTTTTGAAAAGTATAATGTAATAGTCGACTCTGTCGCAATTTGTGTATTTTAGGTCCATCTCTTTCATACGAGCATAAGAATGCTTGCTTTATTTGTGGTATGAATCATGACTTCAGACATCTTTTCAAAAGACTAACGACTTCGCTCAGACCGGCTGCACTATGATTTAAAATTTTATTCCATTCCAAACTTCATTTATGTTTAAAAAGGTCGGTTGTTGATTTATTGGAAGATGTATAAATAACATTTATTAAAATATAACCTAAAAATATTGTTGAATTAACTATAGATAAAAAAGTCGTAACTTTATTATAAAATAGATGACTATATAAATGATAAAAATGTATGGATTGACTTGCATGAAAGTCACAATTGTAAAACTTTGAAAAGAGGCTATTAAAATAGTGATTGAGTTTCTTGCGCTGCTTCTTCTCAGCACTAGCCTACAACTCGTCCCAGAGCAGTAATAGGGCTTAAAAATATATGTTGGGACGTGTATAAGTGTCCCTTGTGGGCCCTACATGCATAAATAAATGCCTTTTTATGACCTCTCAGCACTAGCCCACTATTGTCCCGAAGTAGTGGTAGGGTTAAGATTGGGACGTGTATAAATGCCCCTCGTTCATTTTCACATAACATTTTTGAGGTTTTTTCCCTCTTTTGATTTACTTGCTTCTCTTTATTTGACATACATACCTATTATAAGTTGCAAGGACTTGGGCTAAACGAACCCTAACACAAGTTTTGTAAAATTACTTACTAGGTTAGTTTCAACTATAAATGTTATTGTAATACTTATGCTAATATAATACTTTTTTTCATTGTTGGGTCTAGAGGTATATGCACAAATAACTTTTATTTACATTTTATAGGAAACAGAACAGCCCAAAAAGAAGCGCAAAAAGTTGACCGTAGCAGAGAAGCTCGCCAAGGCGCGCGAGGAGGAGGAGCGTGTGAGGGAGATGGAGCGACGCGCGGGAGGAGAGGAAGCGCCGCGCTCCAGCGACCAGTTCGAGAGGGCGCTGCTCGCCAACCCCGACTGCAGCCAGCTGTGGATAGCGTACATGGCTTTCCACCTGCAGGTACCTATATTATAAAGGGGTTATTTATTAGGTTACGCGATTTTCACTGTCGGAATACTAAGACAGTCTTGGCCCAGTCAGAGTCAAACTTACAGGCTAACTCTTATTACCAGAGATCGGAGCAGGTAGATTGATTTGGGGTCAATGACCGCAAACATTGATATTAATATGGACATACCTCCGGTATTTCGAAATCTCAAGAATATTAAACTGGTATTCTAGTCGTAAAAAAAAGTTGTTTAAAGTGCTAAGCCCAGTAGTTTTAGGTGATATAAAATAATAATAATAATAATCAAAATTGATTAATAAATATTCACCTCCAGTTTTACAACATGAAATGCTTAACTAGCGGCTTCTGCACTAAGCAAGCTTGTATCGCAGCAGCCTTTATTTGTGTTACAATTTATGGATTACAAACTATGACACGGACACTCGGTACGTTCTTAACTTATCAATTTGGAAAAGGAACTTGAGACAGTATTATATTATTAAAGTTATTTCTATACACCAAAACAGCTGTAGGTGTAATCAAGATTAGTATAAATATATTGCTTAGGTTTTATATGAGTTAGATATTATGAGATAAACAGGAATTTAGCTTCATCGGTTTTCCAAAAAAAGCCATATTAGTCCAACACTGTTAAAGTACATCAAATCAATCTACCTACTCCGATCTCTGCTAATTACACTACGATGAATCTTAGTAAGACTATCTGAATATCGCGTAGTCTATTAAACCCCTAATTGTATCTCTTCTTTATTATGTAGATAGAGAAAGAAGATTATTTCTCATAATTTTCACTACATGGCAGTAGTACGGGTAAATATTGATAGAAAAGTCCCGATTCACATCATTTCTAAATTTTATACTTACAGGTATTTTTCACCGTATGCTTACAAGAGTGAAACGCACACATGAATAAAGGTGACAAAGGTTCGCGATAAAGATGTGAAAAAAATAGATAAAAATCTATTATTTTTCTATAATAAAATATTCAATTTATCGAATCATTTTAATTTTGCAAGCAATTTAATAATTAAATATAAATGAATCATTAAGTTATTATTATTTTAAATCAAATCACCGATTTATAAGTACTTAATTTTTCACCGTTTCTACGGCTTTTTAAATATTTTCAATCATTAATAAGCTAAGCTAAGCGTAATATCACAATGCAGAAACAAGAAAATCAGGTATTCGTTCATATAAATGATAGTATGTCATAACTCTGTCTCTCTCTAGGCGACGGAGATAGACAAGGCGCGCGCGGTGGGCCGGCGGGCGCTCTCCGCCATCTCCTTCCGCGAGGAGGACGAGAAACTCAACGTGTGGCTCGCGCTCATCAACACGGAGAACCGCTTCGGGACCAAGGTACAGCGGCCACATAGGCTTGTGTAGTACAAGTACTATCAACCTGTCAAAACCCATAAGACCGATAACAATTAATTTTCTATTGTGTCTGGAAACATAATAAGTGTAAGCTCTTTTTTGACTACGAAAAATATATTTATCTCGGATATCGCTCACCATAGTTTCTTATGGAACCGTTTTTTATGTAGAGCCAGGGAAGATACACATCTTCCCGCGTAGGTAGCAAAAACGTACCTACGCGCGGCGACCCCTAGGTAAGGGCCTAAACAAGTTGGGTGTCGCTAGCCGGCAGCGACACGCTCCCGCGTTTTATTCACCGGCGGAGCGCGACACTAGGTTGCTGATTGGACGAGCGTGAATAAAGTCCAAGAAAGATGCGCTAGGTGGCGTAAGTAGCTCCTTGTGGCAGTCAACCCTATCGGGTTGTGTGATAGTATGTCACTGAATAGGTTTTGTTAAACCTATTCAGTGACGTACTATCACTGAATTCTTATAATTCTGGAATATGAATCATATTCCAGAGTTATAAGTATGAAATTATCTTGCAATGTATTTCTGTAGGTGTCTACACGAAAATGTGCTTGAGTCAGAACTGAATTACGCCATATTGTTGACGACATTGATTAGACATTTCTTTGAATACAATTGCATACTTCTGTACGAAGTACTAGTACTTATTCTGTGGTAGAGCTATGATGTATCTTTACCTCCACCACTAATATTTTTTGTTTGCTTCACCTCCCCGCAAGCCTTACTTGAAATATATCTTTTATAGTCAAAAATGGGCTTCGGAAATTTAATCCTTTATATGAACGAGAACAAACTATTCCGTTTTTGTCGTTCAAATCTGTCTTTTCGTTCAGGTCACCATATTCTAAGTTATTATTAAAGATCGGAGTAGGGTGATTGATTTGATGTACTTTGCAAGTGCTGAAATAGTATGAATATGCCTATTTTGAAGAACCGATAACGCAAAACTCCGGTTTATATTATATGTCACCGATAGTTACTTGGTTTGGTATTTTACTTGTTCTTTTTATTTTAACGACTAGAATACCATCACGGAATATTGGAGGCAAGTCCATATTAAAATCAATGTTGCGGTCATTGACCCCAAATCAATCTACTTATTCAGTTCTCTGGTAATTATTGAGCTTATTGTGATTAGAATAACGTATACATTGCGAAACACTCGTGAGCGCGCTTTTGTCGTTCGTCAGGTCATCGTACATCCTCTTACACGCTCACGCGCACGCGTCTTTAATTTTTTTACTCCCTCAGACACTCCTACTTATTCGTTCATTACAATAATTAAATCACATAAATGTTATGTTGATTAACTTCAATGTTTTTTTCGCAGGAGTCCCAACAAAAGATCCTAGAAGAGGCTTTGCAAATGAACGACACATTCAAAGTGCACTCGAAGCTCCTAGACATATACGTGGAGACGAGCAAGCAGCAGGAGCTGAGCTCGCTGGCCGACCTCATGATGAGGAAGTACAAGAGGGACCCCACCACCTACACCATGTGTGGCGCCGCCTGCTTCAAGCTGGGGCTCGTGGACAAGGCGAGGCAGGTTATGCAGAAGGCTATCACTGTGCTGGAAAAGAAAGAACGTGAGTATAGTTTTCATGTTAGTCTATTTCACTCCTGCCATGTCTGCTGGACATAGGCCTCTCCAAGACGGCGCCAACTTTCACGGGCCTCCGCTTCTCGCATCCAGCCACCACCGGCCACCTTCCTCAGGTCATCGGTCCACCTAGCAGGGGGGCGTCCAACACTACGTTTCTGAGTACAGTTTTACAGAAAAATAAATAATATTTTTCTAAGATATCGCTGCCTAACGGTGAAGGAAAACATCGTGAGGAAACCTGCACACTAATTGGCTGGTGTGTGAAATGGAAAAGGCAAGCAAAATACTGCATTATTGCGTGCGTGTGTTTCATTCCACATAATGATCACGATTCTCAGTGGTGAGGTACACGATTGTGAAGAAGAAGAATAAGAAACAATTATTTGGCACAAGCCAGAAAAACAAAAAAAAATACGAATTATTTAAAAAACATATCTAACATAAATCTTGAAATAACAGTGTGCCATAAATTGCGCCAAAAAGTAAATTTTCGTGTTCGACATTTTGTCTAAAACTGTATTCTTCATTAAACTCCTCATTCCGAGGTGCTACGGATTAATAAACTTACGTTTAACTAAATGTATTATCCGTCTTATTGACTACTGTAGAAACGAAAAGATACAGACAGATTTTGGAGCAATGCGGCTTGCGTCTAGAAGCCGCATGCGGCTCTGGTGGCCGCGCGGCTATCACGGAACTCTAGAATTGTATGCAATGGCTGCATGCGGCCATGAAGCATCGCTCAAAGTCAAAGTCAAAAATTCTTTATTCAATTTAGGACACAAAATGCCACTCATGAACGTCAAAATATCAATCAATTATGGCCCATATGGGGCAGAACATGTCTCCTTATCTTTTGGGCCCTACTAGCGCTTCGAGACAAGACACAGACAATCTGGCAAGTGCTGAGAAGAAACGCCGGAACAATTCAGTCACCAGCTGCCACAAAAATAAAAGAAATCAAAATAAACAGGTAGGTACATCAGTTTGGTGCAGGCTGGACTGTCCATACATTCTCGTCATTAAGATAGTCTTGAATTTTATAATACCCCTTCGACATTCGGGTAGTTTTGACATGTTTTTGCTCGGAAAGGGTTCCATACACCCCATAGTTCCACGATAGCCGAGCGGTTCCGAGCGACCGCATGCGGCGAGCCGCAGCCGCAGGCCGCCTTACTCGGAAGTCTACCTTAAGTACTTATTACACCATCCTACTAGGATCGCATCCTACTTAGGATCCTAAATAGGAAGGCAGGATGAATAGGAAGGTGATCTACTCTGACGCATTGTCCGTATTTTCACATCTAGCCGTCGCGCTCGTTCGCACTGACATGCTGGTATCAGTGACAGGGACGGCTACAGCCGAAACTACGGATATCGTCTTACAGAGTGGGGCCCCAGCACCAGCACCAATAACCTATAGAGGCGAAATGTCATTAATTTTTGTTTCTGAAAAATTCCGTTTAAATCCCTTGGAAATTACTGCCTCGGTTTTTTCTTTAACGCATTTTGTTAAAGAAATTAACTTAATTTTTTTATATTTTAAAATAACAGTGCGGTTTAAAAATTGCTATACACGATCACAATCAAATTATCTCATATTTCATTATATCGATTGCCAAGTAAAATCGCGCTTACTTCGCCTCTATAGGTTACGTGCTCGATGGGCCCCAGTCACCTTCCTAGTTAGGATGCGAGCTTCCTAACTAGTAAGGTAGGAACCTAAGATGTGAACTGCGATTACATCTTCCTATTTCATAAGTAAGATGCTACACAAATAATGAGTGCTTTAACTTACCGCTAACAATTCTAAAACACACATCTACTTCCAGACGTGTCCGTGCTAGTCCAGTTCGCGCTGATGGAGCGAGACGCGAACAACCGCGAGCGAGCCGAGGCTCTGTTCGAGCAAGTCTTGGCGATCTACCCGCAGCGCGTCGACGTATGCGCGGTGTACGTCGATATGCTGCTGAAGGGAGGCGACGTAGAGCATGTCAGGTAGGCTTTTGTTTATATAAATAAATAATAATAATGTTCTACTAGCCGAATTTCGACTACAGTGGCCAATCTCAACCGAGATTTAGCCAACTACGCGGGAGATATTATAGTGCACAAGTGTGTGCGCAATACACAGGTGCACTCTCTGTTCCTTCACTCTCATAATTAGTGAGACGGCAGTCCGACATGACCGTAGAGAGATGACGCGCAGAACAAACGGCTTAACGTGCCACGGGGTGTTAACACCACCAACTTCCTGACTCCGGAGCTTTGTCTGAGTTATTTCAAGACAGAAAAACCCAACACTCGGCCCGACCCGGGATTTGAACCCTGGACCTCGTGGATAGTACCCAGCGTGCTGACCACTAGACCAACGGGGCAGTCAAAACGTATACAGGGTGTCCCGGAAAGAATGTGTGTTAAAATCTCCTGTGTATGTTCTTTCTGCGTGGCTAACTCTTACCCCGTGTATGATAGATATGGCTGTTCTTGGGCTTCTTTCTGATGAATGAAGCGTTTCTGATAGTTCTGAATTACAGAGAGTGTCCGGATTTCGACTAGCGATAATTTAAGGGCCTTTAATTTACCAAATTTTAAAGACATATTCCTAATGATTATTTTGAGAAAAAAATTAAAAAAAAAAACATTTTTGGGTTTAGTTTTATAATAGGTTTAAAAACTATTCAACTTTTTTAAATTTTTATCCAGATTTATAAAATGACGGTTAATAGTTTTGAATTGATCTTTATTTCACTTGATAGGCCATAGCGTTACCTTCCAAAATAATCATTTTCATAACTTTTAGGACCCCCAGATCCATAGAAATAGCATTTTGACAAAATATTTTCAAATGGCTGCCATTTCAAGAGGGGGGAGTAGACCCCCAATATGGGGTTTTTTGTCGATACGATAACATTTGATGATCTAATAGCCTATAAATTATCGCCAGTCGAAACCCGGACTGTATAATTGATGTAAGAGGCGATACAGAAAAATCCCTTGATGGAAAATTTTATGAATGTACTGTCACAAGGTAGGTAAACAATGATGTTGTTTATCTGTGATGATGCGACTGCAACGGATTTTTTCATTCGGAGTGAGTGTATGTAAGCTACTTGGTCGCATTTTCAATCATTATTTATACAAAACAACCATTCAGAGAGCTTCTAAGCTTAAGATCATCATCGTAAACTTACAAACTACTAAATAGGAAAATATTTGTTTACAGGCAAGTGATGGAGCGAATGACGTCACAGAAGCTACCCGCGCGAAAAATGAAGATACTTTTCAAAAAATGGATCGAGGTAGAAGAGAAGGTTGGAGATCAAGACAAAGTGGAAGAAATTCGACAACGGGCTATGGAGTATATAGAAAAAGCCAAGTTTTAGGTTATGTTAGTAGTTAATTAATTGTTGTCATTTAAATATTATAATTTTATTGGCGCTTAATTTTCTCTCAATTTAAATGTTATTGTAAAGGATTTTGAAATATTTGTCGTATTTAACTTAATGAAACAAGGATAGCAGTTTTGTCAAAATATTGTATAAACATAAAAAACAGTAAGATACAATTAAATATATTTAAACATGAAAGTCTTGTTGCTTTTTATCGTACTAATTGTATTATTATTTACACTCGTCTCCGGCATCGGTGGGGGTGGGGGAGGTGGCGCTCCGTTCGTTACACTAAATACCCGTGGCACAGAATTCTCAACTTTATGTCTAGGCGGCGGAGGTTTAAAACTATTTGGCGAACCACTGCCGTAAATAGATACAGGCTCGCACATCACGTACCCTAATTTAGCGTAGAAATTTTCTTGACCCTTCGTGGATAGGTAAACCTTTTCCAACTTAAGTACATTCTTGCAGTATTCTTCAGCTTTTCTCATGAGGAAACTGCCCAGTTTCTTACCTCGTAAAGCTTTACTTATGACTACTGTTTCTATGAAACAGCTCTCGGGTATGGCTGGTATGGGGGTCAGCTTCAGGTGCCCCAGGATTTGCTTATTATTGTTGACCAGGATCAAGCTAGTAGGTAGATTATCGCAGGAAGCTTGGAGAGACATCATTCGGGCTGTCTCGCTGCGCGGCCATTCGTCGTTTATAAGGTCGCAGCATGCCCTCAAATACTCAGGGTGCTTGTGAAGTAATAATACTGAAAGGTTGTCTGATTCCATGTTTGTTTTTATTTCTGCGAAAGAATTTAAAATGATAATAGTAGTTAAGTTAAAACGTAGACTGGCAACATTTTGCTAAGCTGTCAGTGTCATTCATTAGTGTCAAAACAATTTCCTGTAACTGTCAAGTTATTGTACCTTCGAAATGAGACTATTCAAGATCTGGCTGTATGGCTATGTACCATTGCCTTTTCCCTGGCGGATAAATACTACTACTACTACTGTCAAGTTATTGTCAATGTCATTCAAAATCGCATTTCTGTCAGTTAAACAAAAGCGAAAGCATTTTTGCAATATTTTGCATATTTAACTCGTGTTTAAGTTGAAATTATTTTAAAAACAGTAAGATAAATAACTCACCGAGAACCCGTCACTCATTTTCCTAACCATCTCCTGACCGAACGCACGGTAAGCGCATTTCTTTGTTTGTAATTTATGGTAACTACTTGCGTGCTCGAAAGGCGAAGGCAAACTAACCTATTTTTAACTGTCAGCAGCGGCTCAAAACAGCCGCTCTCGTACTTTTTGCGTAATCTTTGAAATTCAGACCGATGAGATAACAAATATCTAATGTTCTATGTTAATTACATAGCTTCCGCAAATTTACCGGTAACTGGACCATCGACGGTTGTTTACTTCCTTATTCATGAATTTATTCACGGATGAATTGCGAAAGTTTACAATTTACTGCGTCGAATCAGCATAACTTGGCCAAACTTTGCATTTAAATTGCGTACCTGTAGGCTATAGTGGTTTTAAAAAGATTTATCGACTGTCCTGGGCCTTATACCTAAGAAGGTAGGCTGTTTACTTGAAAAACTTTCAATGATCATTCAATGTCAATCATTTATTTATACACCATGCTTTTTTAACCGTCTTAAAGCCAAAGGCCACAAAGTATCCAATAACTACTTTTCATTTGTATAATAAAACTTGGTTATTATTAAGATTAATGCCTAAGAAATAAAAATATACAGGGTGTGGCGTAAATAGTGGTCCAAAGCAAAGGTGTGGATACACTGTACACTGAAGCACCACATACCAGTATTTAAAAAAAAATTATGTACAGGGTTTTCAAAAAAAAAATTTTTTTCAATTTTTTTAGAAATTGTTACCTTGCCTTAAAAATTTGGTTATAATTTCCAAAAATGACGGTTTTTTTTTATCCATTTTTTTTATTATTATTGCTGATCACTTGTACTTAGTACTCCATTCGTTTCTTTTTTTACAAACTGAATTTAATAAAAAAAATTAAGTTTCTTTCAAAATTCAATACTCACTGCTAGCAAATCGTTTGACTTTCAATGCTTTTGGTGCAAAAAAAATGTACTACACTGTCAGTGCCCATTGTTTAAAAAAAATGCCCATCTTTTGCAGATTCTAAAATGGTGCAACAATAAGTGTTACTACTTACAGAAATAAAGTTATTACTTTTCGAAACAAAAAAGAGCCTAGTTAAGAAAAACAATTTTTTTCAAGTTAGTTACATTACAAGTGTTGTTTTTTTTGTACCAATTATTCAGTTCTTTCTTAAATTTTAGGTTACTCTAGTGACAAAAAAAAATGGTGTACTGAAATCATCTTTATTAAAAAACAAAAGTCTTAACTTAAATCTTAAACTTAAACTAACAAATTAAACTTACAGTAAACCATAAGGTGTACCATACCAGTAAGGTAGTCATTTTGAACATTTAGTTTAGGCCCTATACTAAATGTTCAAAATGACCACCGTTAGCGGCGATGCAAGCTCTGCACCGTCTAATAAAAGAACGTTTGATTCTGCGTGCATACCCGCTAGTATTTATTTCTTCGGCCGCTCTTCCGATTCTTTGTCTCAGTTGATTTACTGAAGTGATTTCTTCATGATATACCTTTTCTTTAAGGCACCTCCAGTAGAAAACGTCGAGGGGGTTCAAATCAGGGGACCGAGGTGGCCATGTTATAGGCCCTAGTCGGCCAATCCATCTTTGAGGAAATGTCGCATTTAAAAATTCTCTTACGATAACAGCGTAATGGGCCGGACAGCCGTCATTTTGCAGCCACATCACTTCCCTCACCTCCGGATCGATCCCTCCGAGCAATTCCGGAAGTTCGTTCTGTAAAAAGTTTAGGTACCTTTCGCCATTTAGAGTTTCAGGTAACTCGAATGGGCCAATTATTTGCCCACCAATGATCCCAGTCCATAAATTGATTTTAAATTGATACTGGGATCTGTCTTGTCTAATTAGGTTGGGATTTTCAAGTTGCCAACTGTGTAAATTATGCATGTTAAAATATCCGTCTTTTTTACACGATGATTCGTCCGTCCATAATATTTTATCGAAGAAGCTTGAGTCGACTCGCATTCTGCGTAGCATTTCTCGGCAAAACTGAACCCGGAGTGGTCGATCACGGGGCAGTAAACTTTGCACTCTTTGATAGTGATACGGGTACAGTTCATGCCTTTTCAACACCCGATGCACCGTTCTGGTAGAAATTCCGGTCCTCCTTGCTATGGCACGAACTGAAGTGGTAGGGTCTTCATGTACCAGTTCTAAAATTTGATTGTCATCATAGACCATTGGGCGTCCCTCACTTGCGCCGCCAACGCCTGTACCTGGTATCCTCCCTTCAAGGTATGCCTGATGCACTCTAATAAACACCCGATGATCAGGGTGTCGTCGATCAGGATACCTTTCTCTGTACAATCGAGCTGCTTCTCTACCATTGCATCCGCATTCGCCGTAAATTAAATACATTTCGGCGTATTCTCGCGGCGTGTACTGCGACATAGTTGATTCGTTACTGCCACAAACAGGTTCCAAGTCCAAATTGTGTAGCCAAAGTCGTAGGGATCACCAAATCAACAAATCCAAATCACGAAGCAAAACCAATCTGGTTTCAAGTCCAAATAACGTAGCAAAAGTCGTAGAGATCACCAAATTAACAAGTCCAATTCAAGAAGCAAAACAAAGTCCAAAAACAGCAATTTAACGGCAGAGATAGAAACCACAGGAAACACAAATGATAAGCGCATGCGACGTACGAAATCGCACTGACTCTGTCATCTATCATAGAGACGTGGTCAAAAATTAAGGAGAGGGAGGGGGTGTAAGCAGCGCCGGCGCACCAATCAATCATCCGGTAGTACACTCGGATAGTAAAATAACTGCTTCACGCGCTCGCATGTCAGCAGTCGTTTTCTATCAACATGACTCATCAATGTGAAGACTCACGGAACAAGAGCAATAAGCGGAAGCGAGACAGAAACACTCGCTATGAATTTATGACCCTAACCCGACTGAGACGACGGTACTGCTTTTATTGTTTGAGTTGCTGTCTCTTTCCTTTTTAAACTCGACCTTGAATTGAACTGTAAGGTCCCGTCGCATTCCTTTTACTTTAAATGAAAGGAAAAATTACCACGCGACGACAAATTACCACAAAAATTTCATAACCTGACACAAGTCGTCGTGGTAATTTTGAAAATGCTTAGAACATTTTTTATGGATCCACGTTCTAAAAATTTTAAACGCCGTTTGAATAACCAAAATTAAAGAAAAACTAAATGATTGGTTAGAAAAAAATTACAACCCTTGTAAACCCTTGAACTTCAAATAAATTGTTTTTCTGAATTGGGCTCCTTTTTGTTTCGAAAAGCAATAACTTTTTTCCTGTAAGTCGTAACACTTATTGTTGCACCATTTTAGAATCTGCAAAAGATGGACATTTTTGTAAAATAATGGGCACTAACATTGTGGTACATTTTTTTTTGCACCAAAAGCATTTAAAGTCAAACGATTTGCTAGCAGTGAGTATTGAATTTTGAAAGTAACTTAATTTTTTTTTTAATTAAATTCAGTTTGTAAAAAAAAAACGAATGGAATACTAAGTACATGTGATCAGCAATAATATTAAAAAAACTGCATAAAAAAATACCGTAATTTTTGGAAATTATAACCAAATTTGTAAGGCAAGGTAACGATTTTAAAAAAAAATTAAAAAATTTTTTTTTTTTGAAAACCCTGTACATAACTTTTTTTTAAATACTGGTATGTGGTGCTTCCTTGTACAGTGTATCCACACCTTAGCTTTGGACCACTATTTACGCCACACCCTGTATATTAGCACAATTTAGTTCGAAACATCCTGTAACGAGCACGCCGCGCGAGTCATTCACTTGGCTGTCTAACACTACTGCCCTAGTCAGTACTAGTACTTATTCCTGAGAAGGGGGTGGTGGGCATCACAAAGGATTGCGCTAGCGCATTATTGGGTAAAGGTCCAAGTGGACTATCTTAGATTGGCTAACGGTGCGGCACGTGTGGAGGCGGCAAGGTCAAGGAATGCATTGTTGAAAACGTAAACATTATAAACAGAATGATACTTTACGTAACATTACTATCTTGAATTATTATAGATATTTTTTACCCAAAAATTATATGGAGTGTCAAAAAGATAACATGTCCTAGAGGTTTATTAAGATGGTTACATAATGTGGGTTTTGGCTTTAAGACGGTTAAAAAAGCATGGTGTATATGTAATAATAAATCAATGATGCCAATGTTTTAACTTTGAATTGAATAAACACTTTTTTCTGAAACAAAAGTTTTTTTACCTCTATCTAAATACTTACCACATCAACATATTTCAGGTAGCATGGATGACGATGATGTGCCGTCTCTGTCTGCAGAGACATTTGCAGCCCTCCAAGAGTTCTACGCAGAGCAACAAAAGAGACAGGAGATATTCACTAAACTTGAAGCTGATGATAAACTAAAAGAAAATGTTCTGTTCGATGAAAATTGGGTTAGTTACTTGGTTGTCTAATGTGTTTGCGCTTTGGGCAACATTGAGGTGTTTTTTTTTATTTTTGCTTGATTGCATAAACCATCACTATCTTTAAGCCTTTTAAAAGCCAAGGGGCTTATTTACAGTTAATTGAAAAGACAATGCAAAAAAAAAACAATGTTTTCATAATTTGTTTGACAAGAAATCCAGCAAACTATAATGTCAGTTTAAATAAATAATTACCTACTAATGTTTTGAAATTATTTCACAGCAACTAAGTCAGTTCTGGTATGATGAAGCTACAGTGCAGGCACTGGTGAAAGTGATAGATAGAACAGTCCCTGACGGTGGCCGAGTGGCACTTATCTCATGCCCCACACTGTTTGTGCCCGTCAAGAGACAAATTGGAACCAGGGCTACAGGTGTGTATAAAATAATTGACAATAGTCTTGTATTATGAATGAAGTACCTGGCCAAGACTAACAGATTACTTTGAGAATATTATGTATTTATTTATCAGTATTAAGACATAAAAATACCCAAATCCAAGGAAGGACTGGTAGGGTATGAATTGACCTTTTTACATCTGCCAGTTGTAAGTTAAATTAGCAATGAGCCTTTGTTCATTGCCCCACACTAGCACAGATTATATAATAGTTACTATGTAACAGATAAATCACTCCAAGGAACATCGTCCATACCTACTCTTATAATAGCCTACAATTTTTTGTCGCAGACCGCTGCGCCCGAAAATGTACCTTAAGTTTCTAACATTACGTTATTATTCCTCTGCAGCTACGCGACCTTGGAGTGAAACTAATAAAGTCAGGGTTGCCTCTTTTGATACAAGGCCTATTTTATTTGTAGCTTGGTTTGTAATGTTTTACAATAATATAGTGTTTTACAGTTTTAATAAGTGGAAATGTAGAAAACAAGATTTAAGATGTTGTTCTGTGCTAAATTATTTTCAAAAATGTATTCATGCATAGTTATAAAAAGCATCTGTGGGAACTTTCAGTCTGCCGTAAAATTATGATGACTTATTAAAAGATTTTGAAAGTTCAAACGTTCGAGACTCTGATAAGTCCAAAATTTTATTTAAATCTGAGACTAATTCAGGACATATTTTGCTTCTGGTTGCATTTGTACAGTAAATACCAGATGTATAAATCATATTAGTTAATTAGTTTGCATAAAAACGAATCGACCGTAACTCAAATAATTTAACAGTGCGTACGCGCGCGCCCGTCGGTTGTTGGCAGCCAACTGATTTACGCACCGCCGTCGGTGCGCTCGAGAGTAGGCTATTAACGCGCGCAAGTACATTGAGTGAGAGATGCCTGACACTAGTTTAATTACAATATAATTGTGAATCAGAAATTCAGCAAATTAAAAAATACAGAGGTAAATTTTTTTTAGTCAATAAGTGTTTGACATGTTATTACTTATTATGATCATTCTTTAAGCTTGAATTATCGTTTTCAGTGTCGCTCCTTGAATACGACAGAAGGTTCGAGGTCCACGCTCCAAACTTTATATTTTACGACTACAACACACCTGATAAGCTGCCACCAGACGTCCTGAACAGCTACGACTTAGTCGTAGCAGACCCGCCTTTTCTGTCCGAAGAGTGTATCACGAAGAATGCACAAACAATTAAACTAATGTCTAAAGAGAAGATAGTAGTGTGCACTGGTGCTATTATGAGGGAGCATGTAGAAAAACAACTTGGGTTGAAGCTGTGCAGTTTCCAACCTCATCACAGAAACAATTTGGCCAATGAGTTCTCATGTTACGCTAATTTTGAATTGGATGAAATCCTTAGATGATGTAAGAGATAGACTTTATATAATAACCTAATTGATTTCTATTAACAGTTAAAAGACTAGTCAGATCAGGCAATATTAATGAAATTTTAACTTGTTATTGTGCCCTATGAAGGTAAAGCATTTCTCAGTGCACATGTTTATTGCGTACATCTCGGTTGAGACTTTTCGCCTTGGTCGAAATATGGTATAAATATAATATTTTTCAAACAATGTTGATTTAATTTAAAATAACAGTAAAAATACTATAGGCATATTTGTGTTCAAATAAAAACAATTTATTTTATAAAAATCAATAAGAAAATTCCATATTATAGGTATATGATAAGAAATTTCTATTGTTACTTTTTTATTAAGATAAGGATAAAGAGAATAAATAAAACTCAATAATTTTTAAAAAACACTTGCATTTATTATTTTTCTCCTTAACAAAACTATTACTTTGTTACATTATGCTGGTTAACATCTTATTAACTCTTGAATACGATATTCATCATGTCGCTACATTAAACATATTATTCTTCAACAATTTTCCAGTGAAATACACATACATGGAGGGTTACTCCATCTTACTATACGGTGAGAAAATACTATATGAATTGACATCATGGTTTCGAAAAATATTTTTAATACAACTACTTAGTGTCCACGCACCTTAGAAAATTCAAACTCTATTTTGCTAGCTGTAATAAAAAGTATTCTTAATCTTACTGATTATTATTATAGAATATTGTGTAATTTTTTTGTCTATAGAAAAACTAATTACAATTTTCATGCAATGGAGTAATCCTCCACTTCTAAAGATAATATTTTGTAATACAACAAGAAACATATAAATCATATCATGTATGAATTATTCGATTACAACTAACAATGTCATCATATCTGAGTTTATATACTATTTTAAAATGAACAAAATTCTTGATAATACAAATTTAATCCAGTAACTTGAATAAAATAATAGCATCCAATCAGCACTGAAATAGTAAACATAAATCGAGCAGCAGGTATCTGGCTTAAATTATACGTTTAGAAAAGTATCACCAAATATACAAATCAAATAGAAAATACTACAACATCAAATAAAAAATAATAATAATTATATATTATGGATAAATTAATTAAAATAAATCATATGTTAAATTATTTCAGTGCCAAAAAGACATGCCTTTTATGTAACAAAAAGGGCAGATTTTCAATTCGATATAGGCCCTGTGATGTGCCGTATTTATTACATTAATGGACATTTTTACACTACGATAAATTCTCATCCTCTGTTCCTATTACAATACAATAAATAACCATTTACAATAATTAGCTTTATCCATTACTTGTATTTAATAATGATTTGGTGTTTAAATACCTACAGTTTGTGTTTGAAAAATATATACTTTTATATGTACACAACTATACATAGATACTATTTCGTTACAATGTCAGATAGAAATATAATACAATATCATTAGTCCATTTTATGGTAAAAAGTTTAAAGAAAATATACATAACAAAATTGAACGTATACCTGTTTGTAAATAAGAATTTTAAAAAGAAAGATTTTGTTTGTGCCTAATAACAATAACGAAAAAAATCAGACTTCAGTGACAATAATAATATAAAATTTGTACTAAAAATTATATATTTGTTTACCATATTGAAATATTTCTGATAGAGACCTACTCTTACTAATCAATATCCAACATGTGTATTGGAACAATTAATTTCAATAAAATTGAATTATTTCTAACTAGTAATTAATTAACTTGAAACTATCTACAAGGCCATGGTCACTACTGGGGTTTAAAGCCGTTTTTTTATTATTTTTTTTCGATAAAACTTGTTAGTTATTCGCGTTCTTGTGGATGTTAATGTCCAAATTTTGTCGCACATTAAAGTTTTATAATTTATTAACTTTCATTTAATTTAAAAGTAACTATAGATAGCAGATAATTCATAAATTGAGAATAAGACCAGCTACAAGTGTATATGCTTTCAAGTCACAAGAACGCAAAAGCTCAAATAAATTAAAGAAGAACAAGTCACACTTGGTTATTTCTTACATACTAACGTTAGTGGAAAAAAAACAGCACTTCAAACTTAAGTTTAGTGTTTATATGATTGTTATATCTTGGCAGGTATATATAAGTGGTTTTATAGAGCACACCGCGTGAACGTTCAGCGCGGTCCATTTGTGTAGATATTTCGATTTATATTATTATATCATTCACAAATAAAATAAAATGATAGAAGTGCCTTTGCTCTCGAGCCGCACTGCGCACCACTCTCGCGCGAAAACGTGTGACTATAAAACCCCCTATAAATAACTATAAAAGCTTTGCCTCATTAAGACGTCATGGCGACGTCGCGGGCTACGTATCCAAAGTATTAATTAATATGGAATTGTAATGTTGCCAAACCGTCGCTAAATTGTTTGGATAACGAAGCCGCCGACGGCCGTGGCGTCTCGGAGAGATAGCGCTCTAAGCGCGAAAGCCGACAGATAAGGCTTGATTTCCTCCTACGCTGTCATCGGTCGCGCGTGTGATTTTAATGGAGGCGCACGAATAACTTCAGCTTCGTAAAGGTGTGGTGCTACAAAGGACACAATGCATATTCGTGCGCAACCGACAGCACGTGCCCGACGTCAGCTTAAGGGCTACACCACATTGCGGGCCAAGCGCAGGATTACGACGACGAATTTCGTAGTCGTAAGTCGCATGACATTCGTCTAGTTGGCTTGGCCGACTAGTATGAAAGCGCCACTGTGGCCATAGCGGCGGATACTGGCGACACAGTGGCGCCCGCTGTCGTGCCCGCGCTGGGCCCGCAGTGTGGCAGAACACTATAAAGAAATCCAGCCTAAAGCCAACTGCACAAGACAAAATGACGTCGCGATGCCGCGCACGCATGCGGGAGGGCTTTGCCTCGGAAAGCTCACAGAAGCGTCGCGTCGCGATTACATTAGACACAGATATGTTTTAAAAACAACATACTTTTTACTTGAATACTGTTAAAAAATATTTTTCCGGTGTTCCGCACAACAATGATGAAGCAAAAGGCTTGACACATGTTCGGTACATGTGTGAACACGCTTCGAACAATTGTAGAAGTACATTGTGAATATGACAAGCCAATTTCTTAGATAACATGATGGCTAACAGACATACTACTAACCAAAAAGATGATCAAGTAGAATCGAACGGTAAACCCAGGTTAAAATAGCATAATAGCTATTCAATACAAAAACCACGCATCTTAATTTAATAATATTATCTCAAAACAATCTAACTAACAAATTATAGCTAACACGAAAGTATAATATAATATGTACAAAAAATGAATTAATTCAATCAGTTGATAGGCCAATCCCTGTAATGTCAATTAACATACGAAAAAATCAAAAGTTCAAAATAAACACTAAATAATGTTAGTTAGCATTTGTGCCAATAAATAGAAAATCAAGCAGTGCAAATTATATCACAACCATTATACTAATGAAAATACCATTCAACTGTCTTTTTAATCAAATGTAGGGTAGGCTACATAAAGAAATTATAAATACATCATCAAATTACATTAAAGATTCAGTTTAGTCATATAAAAATATATTGCTTCGAGAGTAAATACTTATCTAACCATTTGAAGTATTTAGATACAAAACGTCATATACATATATCCATAAAAGTAATCAACGTCCACAGATGAATTCCAATATTTTTGATATTTGATCGATGTTACTATATCGAGCATATAATTTTATCATATAATATATGTAATAATTATTATTCTTTGGGTAGACAAGTCTGTAGTAGATTGTGATGATAAGATCACTAGACTATCAATACACATGGTAGCGGTATAGGCCACTGAATAGTTTTTTTTTTCTAATATACTTTAAAAAATGTAATTTCATATAGTAAATACTTCAGTATCTCAAGTCTGCACATAAAATTTATAACGGTGTGGTAAGTAATATAATATGTTAAGACGTTAAAATATATAGTTATTTAGTACAGTTTAGTATGAGATCGCGGAGCTAAATGCTATGCAGGGATAGTGTGCGATGTATCACATGATATTCTCACAGTATGTATCTTAAGTCTTAACCACTCGCTATAATCCTACCGGGAGATATACTGAATTAAATTAACAATTGATTAATCGAAGCTTATTTATCCACCAGACTTTACCATTTAAAACTACAGTTAAAATCCTTAAACTTCAAACTTACTGGATTTTTGATAACTATTGACACTTTGTACTTTAAATTAATAAACACATGGTTGTCAATATTTCTACATATTAATTAGACGAATGGTCGATAAATCCATACACTCAGACGTACTTATTCATTATGTCAACTGTGTTCAACAAACTATAAAGCCTATGCCACACAGGTAGCGTGGCGATAAGGAAACGTTTTTGCTTTTACCAAATTATACCATAAGTCTTGTAATCGCTTCCCTGGCTGTAGACAATGGACTCTCATCCGAGAGGGCAGTGTAATAATTATTAATATTGAGCACCACCAAGTGATTACGTCAACGGCTCAAAGTCAGAGAGGGTCAAAAATTCAAATTTAATTTATTTTATGATTATAAAGCGAAAACATCAGGTTTTTCTCATGAAACTAAAACTCGACATCACTCCGAAATTATACTAATACGAGTTTTCCTTTCGATTGGACAAATGTGGAAGAAGTCACATTAAGTCCAAATATGTTGAACACATTGAATCCATATTATGAGGGTTAGTACTTATATTCTACCTACCTCTCCCGGTATGTCAGTTAGCCTTGTCACAACACAGCGAAGCAAATGTACAGAATCACAATATAAGTTTTTTTTACAAATTGTGTAACGGACAGTCTACTTCGGTAATTCATACAAAGAATACGATCAGAGTTAATACAGTAATTTAAATATTTACTTCCTGAAAGATACTGATTTACAATAAATTACTTACACAGATATAAGCGCCTCGCATCGCACTCGCTTCGCTGCATTGTATGTCATAAGACCTTTTAAAACGGGCTAACTAATATTTATTTACTCTATCTACTTATACTAAATACCCGAAGGGGTCAATCGTCGGAGCTCGCCACGTGAAAAAATATACCTCTCGTACTTTGGGTGCTTACTACAAGTTACAATACATACAGTACCTGACATATTACAATATGCGATATACAGACGCCGAAGTGTAAGTATACTTGTTTAAAAGGGGGTTTATAGTCCTTTCCAAAAGAATGAGCAGTGATTACCTAACGGAAAAGTCAAGCGGAGCTGATGGTGCGACTATAGCTATGTACTTTTTTATGAGTTGAACAACCTTCACATGTCATTTTTTGACGTTTGTTTAACCAATCAAACAAAAGGGACATAGCTACAGTGGTTCATTTGTCAAGTTAATGATAAAGGCAGTTTAAAAACTACTCCCTTCATCATTAGTTTGACAAATCATTTGCTACCGCTTAATCAATCACAGGGATAAGTTACTTAGGGATTACTTTTCGATTGTACCAAAACTCGACAAGGTTAATTTTCAACTTTCTTTTAAACTTATCCTCACTTCGACGTTAATGGGCGCTAAAGACACAAGACACTGTGTTAGCTGAAAAATAGATGAGCATGTTCTCATTGCACAATACCATAAACTAAGGCGCGAAAAAGCGCCAATGCGCCTGTCCCCCTCACTCACACGCAATGCGACAAAGACGCAGCAGCAGGAAGACTTAGTTAAAACTACGCAACATTGCACAAAATATACAGAACACTTGTATAACTACTGGGAAACCATACAAAATTAAACGTAGAATATACACTTCGTATACAACATTACCACGTGACATACATTGGGGCGTGTGGGACTAACCCACAGATATACACACGGCAGCACATCGACCGTACACTGATCTGTCAAATTTCCGTAACCAAATTGCTGCCTAATGTTGGTCATACAGAGTTCAATATTATTAGATATATTTTGACAGATTTGGTTAGTTCGATTTGTTGCCGACTGTAAATGTATACAATCTCGCAAAATTAGGTATAAAAGTGGGAAAAATAACAACCGACCGGAATGTTTACAGATAGATCCCATTATAAGAGGACCTCTTACTAAAAGTAGTCCCTGTTAGTTAAAGCTCAGCTTATAATGGGGGTGTATAGTTTGACTTGAGAACATAAAGTTTACTACAATATGCTAAGCTTAAAAATAAAATGAAATATTGCTTCGTATCCTTGTCCGTGTAAGTCCATAGGACGCTGTTGCGTATTAGCATTTAGCCTTTTAAACATATAACAAACGTAACGTATACAGGGTGTGGCGTAAATAGTGGTCCAAAGCAAAGGTGTGGATACACTGTACACTGAAGCACCACATACCAGTATTTAAAAAAAAATTATGTACAGGGTTTTAAAAAAAAATTTTTTTTTTTAATTTTTTTAGAAATCGTTACCTTGCCTTACAAATTTGGTTATAATTTCCAAAAATGACGGTTTTTTTTATCCATTTTTTTTATTATTATTGCTGATCACTTGTACTTAGTACTCCATTCGTTTTTTTTTTTTACAAACTGAATTTAATAAAAAAAATTAAGTTTCTTTCAAAATTCAATACTCACTGCTAGCAAATCGTTTGACTTTCAATGCTTTTGGTGCAAAAAAAATGTACCACACTGTCAGTGCCCATTGTTTAAAAAAAATGCCCATCTTTTGCAGATTCTAAAATGGTGCAACAATAAGTGTTACGACTTACAGGAAAAAAGTTATTGCTTTTCGAAACAAAAAGGAGCCCAATTCAGAAAAACAATTTATTTGAAGTTCAAGGGTTTACAAGGGTTGTAATTTTTTTCTGTGTGGTCCAAAGCAAAGGTGTGGATACACTGTACACTGAAGCACCACATACCAGTATTTAAAAAAAATTATGTACAGGGTTTTCAGGGTTTTCAGGGTTTTTTTTATTAAATTCAGTTTGTAAAAAAAAAACGAATGGAGTACTAAGTACAAGTGATCAGCAATAATAATAAAAAAATGGATAAAAAAAACCGTCATTTTTGGAAATTATAACCAAATTTGTAAGGCAAGGTAACGATTTCTAAAAAAATTAAAAAAAAATTTTTTTTTTTGAAAACCCTGTACATAATTTTTTTTTAAATACTGGTATGTGTTGCTTCAGTGTACAGTGTATCCACACCTTTGCTTTGGACCACACAGAAAAAAATTACAACCCTTGTAAACCCTTGAACTTCAAATAAATTGTTTTTCTGAATTGGGCTCCTTTTTGTTTCGAAAAGCAATAACTTTTTTCCTGTAAGTCGTAACACTTATTGTTGCACCATTTTAGAATCTGCAAAAGATGGGCATTTTTTTTAAACAATGGGCACTGACAGTGTGGTACATTTTTTTTGCACCAAAAGCATTGAAAGTCAAACGATTTGCTAGCAGTGAGTATTGAATTTTGAAAGAAACTTAATTTTTTTTATTAAATTCAGTTTGTAAAAAAAAAAACGAATGGAGTACTAAGTACAAGTGATCAGCAATAATAATAAAAAAATGGATAAAAAAAACCGTCATTTTTGGAAATTATAACCAAATTTGTAAGGCAAGGTAACGATTTCTAAAAAAATTAAAAATTTTTTTTTTTTTGAAAACCCTGTACATAATTTTTTTTAAATACTGGTATGTGGTGCTTCAGTGTACAGTGTATCCACACCTTTGCTTTGGACCACTATTTACGCCACACCCTGTATATTATCAGCAATGACAGTGTATTTAAAAAAATAGTTAAACATGTCATCTTCTTCTGTGCGACGATTCGAATTTGATGCGCCGAGCACACGTTCGTTTACGTGTCAAATACCATATGTGTAAAAAATTTGAATGTAATATTGAGCAAATTGCTCAATTTGAAGCAAGAAATTTTCCGTGCTAATGTCACATATACCTCTTTTTAAATGCACAATAATTGATTTTCATTATTAAAGCAATAATTATTTACTATTTGCAACAAATCAAAGAGAGTCTTTGCAACGGTCGTCCAGGGGCTCTATTTTTGAATCAATCATTCAAAAATAGAGCTCCAGGAGCTCTATTTTTGAATCACTCGTATGAAATTTTGTCGGCGAATGCGATTTAATTTTACTCGTCTACCAAGTCGCATGACTCATTTTTATATCGACAGACACAGGTGACGAACGAAGATCAATAGATATCCGCATGCGAGCAATTCTAAAATAGAGCTCCAGGTTGTCCTATCGTCGCCCTAAACTCCTAAATAAAATCACCAGCAAAAGTTGTATCCTTTTCTTATAGGCTTTATTTAACAGCGCAGCCTAGCCGCGTGTGTCTTCACTAAAGCTGCAAGCTATTGTCATTTCACGATTGCTTGAAATAAGCGACATAATTCTGTCATAGCGACGTAAAAATACTAGTAAAAACGAGCCTTATTATACGTTACATTACGTTCCATTATGTAAATAAAAAGGCCGTAGAGGAAAGCAGCAATAGCAGTAGTAACTGGCGCGCGACGGCCGCGAGCTAGTTAGCTAACCACACCAACTGTTATGGTGGCGCGCTGACATTAACACTTTATATGATCTGGGAAAACCCTCTTTATAGGGGTTTTGATTTTTGTGGCAATGCTGTTTATAAATTAGCTCATCCATTTTTATCAAGCGACAGGGATTTGATGCGACCCAGCGACGTATAAAAACGAATGGCAATGAGCTTTATCAACCGTTACATTATGTTGATATAAAAAATTTGGGTAGAAGTAAAGCAGTAGTAACATAACTGGCGCGCAGCGGCCGCACGCTAGGTGGCTTTATACTATTAGACATATTCTGTGATTTAGGAGCGCTGTCACCCTAGCTTGTGAATTGGTATATACTGTTATTTTGGAGCACTGTCACTGACGCATTTTTTACAATCCAAGTATGCTGCTTTCGGCTTAAATTTTCGAATCCGACCTATGAAAACTTCTCTTCTTGCGAACTAGGAAATCTTCTCGTGGCTTCTTGTTTGATTCTTGTGGCACCCTCTGTCGCTAGGTGTATATCAGTTACTCGTTGGATACTACCTGCGCCTCCTCGCCGCGTAGAGGTACAGCAGTAACACCAGCAGCGCCAGACACCTCGCCAGCGCTAGAGCGGCGTCGGCGAGAGCCCGCAGTAGCGCTCGAGCGGCGAGGCGCAGCGCGCGGACGCTAGCTAGCTAACTACACCAACTGTTATGGTGGCGCGCTGACGTCGACACACTTTATATGATCTGGGAAAACCTTAATTTTAGGGTTTTCGATTCTTGCGGCAATGTTGTTTATAAATTAACCCATCCATTTTTATTAAGCGACATATTTCTGATGCGACCTAAAGACGTAAAAAAAAATAGTGAAAAGAGCCTTGTGATATGTTACATTACGTTTCATTATGTAAATAAAAAGGCCGTAGAGGAAAGTAGCAGTTGTGACTGACTGGTGCGCGGCGGCCGCTCGCTACACCTAGCTGGTGGCTTTACTGTTACACACTTTTGCCGAACTAAGAAATTTTTTCGTGGTTTTTTTGATTGATTCTTGTGCCACCCTCTGTCACCTATATTAGTTACTAGATAAACGAATCAACGTAACGACGTCGACGTCAGTCGAAGCAGTAGTAGCGCCACAACTGGCGCACGGCGACCGCTCGCTAAGTAGCTCGGCATACACTGTTATTTAGGAGCGCCGAAACCGGCGCTTCACAATCTAACGTCAATTTTCTTGTTTCATTCTCGTGGCACCCGCTGTCCGAGTTAGGCAACCTTATCTTCTGTTTGCACCCTCACCTGCGCCTCCTCGCCGCGTAGAGGTACAGCAGCAGCAGCAGCAGCGCCAGACACCGCGCCAGCGCTAGGGCAGCGCTAGCTAGAGCCTGCACCAGCGCTCGGGCGGCGAGGCGCAGCGCGCGGCCGGCGGCGAGCTCCGCGCGACATCATCCCGTGCCGCACTTGCCGCTTTCGAACACGCCCTGGGGTGTAAGAGATAATACTTTAGGCCCCCTTCAATTTAAACAAGATACGGGCGGGAAGGCAAGCAACGAGTACACCGTTAAGGACCCAGAGTCGAGATGCTATCATAAAGCTATGCAATTTGACCATAAATGGATGGGCGAGAAGACAAGCAGCGAGTCGTAGTACACAGTTCCCGTGGACAAGATACGATCAATTGTTCAATTTTATTTTTATTTGAAACATGTCTGCTTATTTGGTCCCCATTCGCACGTCGAAACAAGACAGACAATCTGGTAAATGTTAAGAAGAAACATAGTCTGCTACTAAAAACTAGCACTATCTGCCACAAATAATCATAATAAAAAGGTAGGCAGTCTGGTAATACACAGTTACCGACCAGCGAAAAAAGGACCCATCTTCTGTCTCATTGCGTAGTCCAGATCTCCTGTCTCGCTAACCTTGCTGAAGAAGGGTGAGAGGGGAACAGCGAGTCGCGCGTAAGTGACGCAAACGATCAGTAAGCGACGGAGAAACGCTTTCAGTTGCAGACACTGCTACACGCGCGGTCGCCTCAGTCGCTCGCACTCACTTTGTGAAAGAAGGTGAGCAGTCATCTCGAGACTCGCTCGCACTCACCTTGCGGAAGAAGGTGAGCAGTCATCTTGAATCTCGCTCGCACTCACCTTGCGGAAGAAGGTGAGCAGTCATCTCGAGTCTCACTCGCACTCACCTTGCGGAAGAAGGTGAGCAGTCATCTCGAGTCTCGCTCGCACTCACCTTGCGGAAGAAGGTGAGCAGTCATCTCGATTCTCGTTTGCACTCACCTTGCGGAAGAAGGTGAGCAGTCATCTCGAGTCTCGCTCGCACTCACCTTGCGGAAGAAGGTGAGCAGTCATCTCGAGTCTCGCTCGCACTCACCTTGCGGAAGAAGGTGAGCAGTCAATCTCGAGTCTCGCTCGCACTCACCTTGCGGAAGAAGGTGAGCATCTCGAGTCTCGCTCGCACTCACCTTGCGGAAGAAGGTGAGCATCTCGAGTCTCGCTCGCACTTAACTTGTGGGTGATTGGCGAGACGGCAAACAGCGATCGAATACTAGACTCGGTCTCAGCAAAATCTATCATTGTGTCAGTTTGCGAGATTTGCGACTTTCTTATGAAGCACACGAATACACACAAATGACAAGTGGAAAGAGAGTGAAAAAGAGGTCGACGCTTATTTTTAACACCGTTGCAGAATGTGACGTTAGCTGTCACGTTTAATGTTGCTGCTTGTCATGTTTCGCTATTCCTTATGGAAGGGGAGAAGACGAGCAGCAAACCCTAATACACAGTTAACAAGCAAAGGAGGAACGACCCATTTCCTGCCTCATCGATCTCCTGTCTCGCTCACCTTGAGGGAGAAACGCGAGCAGCGAATCTTAATACACAGTTATCAAGTAGTAAAGGTAGGAACCATCCGCCGTCTCGCTCACCTTGCTGAAGAAGGGCGAGAAGGCCGGCAGCGAGTTGTAACTAAAAGAAATTTATCTCTTCTAATTGCGTAGTCCAGGTCCAACTAACGGAGGAGAAACCTATTAGGTCTTATTACGTAGTCATCCATTCCTCCTGTCTCGCTCACCTTGCGAAAGAAAGGCGAGAAGGTTAGCAGCGAGTCGCGCGTGAGCGGCGCGCGGTGTAGCACGCAACGCGCGCCGGCGGCACAGACAGTCAGCTAACGACGGAGAAACGCTTCCAGTTGTGGACACTGCTACACGCGCGTCGCCTGTGTTACCACTCACCTTGCGTAATAAAGAGCAGCCAATCAGTGGAGGAGGAACCGATCTAGTACGTTATTCGTGGGATTTCAGGTCTCCTTGTCTCGCTCTCCTTGCGGAAGAATGTGAGAAGCGAATCCTAATACACAGTTAAAAAGCATCGTAGAAGAAACCTATAGATCCTGTTTTATTGCGTAGTCCAGATCTCCTGTTTCGCTTAACTTGTGGAAAATAGCGAGAACCTAACACTAATACACAGTTGAGAAGCAACGGATATTTCCTGTCTCATTGCGTAGTCCATAAGTCCTATCTCGCTCACCTTGCGTAAAAAGTAAGTGTAAGAAGGGCGAAAAGCCAGCAGGAAATCCTAATGAAAGAAAGGCGAAAAAGCCAGCAGCAAATCCTAATACACAGTCATCAAGCAGGGGAGGAAGGACCAATTATCTGTCTATTGCGAAGTCCATATCTCCTGTCTCGCTTACCTTGCGGAAGAAAGGCGAAAAGGCTAGCAGCGAGTCGCGCGTGAGCGGCGCGCGGTGCAGCACGCAGCGCGCGTCGGCGGCGCAGACGGTCAACAAGCGACGGAGACACGCTTCCAGCTGCGGCCGGCGGGAGCGCGCCACCGCCTCCGATGACCAGAGCTGGCGGGCTGGGAATGGGATTGATGCCACCTGCGTGAAAAAGGAATAGGATTAAAATTTAAACGCATTTATTGCCATTATGAATACATAGGGGCCCAAGTCTGCTACACACGAGACAGAAAAATTCGGCCAAGTGCGAGTCGGACTCGCGCACGAAGGGTTTCGTACCAATAACTTGCAACATTAGACAGTGTAGGCGAAAAAAAAACGCGTTTGTATGGGAACCCCCCGTAAATATATTTTTTTAATTTTAATTTAATTTCTAATTATTTAACAACATAATATTCTGTGAATATTTTAAACGTCTGCTTATTTCCATTGTAAATATCAAGCAAAAAAAAAATGGCGAAAAATTCATGTTTTTTGTATGGGAGCCCCCCTTAAATATTATTTTAATTTAATTATTTACTTTTAAAGTAAATACAAAATTTAAAATCCTGTAAATATTTCAAGCGTCTACCTGTTGCAGTTATCAATAGCGAGCAAAAAAAAACACGTTTGTTGTATGGGAAACCCCCTTAAATATATATTTTATTCTGTTTTTAGTATTTGTTGTTATAGCGGCAACAGACATACATTATCTGTATCAAATTTCAACTGTCTAGATACCACGGTTCATGAGATACATCCTGGTGACAGACAAACAGACAGTGAAGGCTTAGCAATAGGGTCCCGTTTTAACCCTTCGGGTACGGAACCCCAAAAAGTACAACAGACAAAATAATAATATTAGCCAAAAAGCGAAACAGAAAACTACAAAACTAACAGTGTTCCAAAAAGGCAAACGCTCAGTTTGATTCGTTCGATTTACATTAATGACAAATGGTTATGATAAAGTAGACAACTATTTTAATGATATAAACGTGTGGACCAGTTGGCACCAGAAAAAAATCTGTATCTAAAAAATATTTTAAAAAGAGGCTTTGACAATGGTGAGAGTTCCTTGCTCTGCTTCTTCTCAGCAGTAGCCCACAATTTGTCCCTAAGCAGTGGTAGGGCTCAAAATCTGTTGGGCTTGGGACGTTTAAAGTTCGCCCTATATGTCTACATGCATAAAAATGGCTTTTATCGAATTCTAAACTCTCAAACCTTGGGCCCGTAGAGGCGACGCGCCACCAGGAACAGGTCGCGGAAGCGTCGGTAGCGACGTAGAAGTAGCCAGCGACAGTCGGGTAGCGTCACCCGCACTTCGTACTCGTGGTGTGTGCCGGCTCCAGCCCCACGCGTCACCCAGCCCGGTATGCTTATTACTTCGCCTGGGGAGAGTAAAGAAATTGATTCATTACTAAACGCCTGCGCCAAATATCGGTTTTTGATCTAGTCCAGGGGTCTTCAAACTACGGCCAACGGGCCAAATCCGATCCGCCACTGTCATCAACCCGGCCCGCGACCGCTTATGACGTGAGATGTCATTACGTGACACAATACACAATCAATAATAATTGAAATGCAATAAATGCCAATGTTTGATTAGGTGGGCAAAAAATTAAAATTGTTATGGCCCTTGCATCATACCGAAAAAAATATTATGGCCCCAAGGCTTCAAAGTTTGGAGACCCCTGCTCTAGTCCAAGGATTGTCAAAGTATGCGCCGATGCGCCCTTGAATGTAGCCAAAGGTACCGCGTAGAAACTTTAATACAAATTTCATAAGTGTAATTTATTCCTTGATTAAGACGCCATGTCAAAAACACGTAAGCTGTATACGCGCCGTGAACTAACTTTGAAAACCCCGAGGATCTGTTTGGTCGTATTATAATGGATTTTAACTTTTGATATATTGTCAATCTTAATATAATATCATCAGATATAATTCACTTGGAACATTAAAAACAAAAAGAAAAAAAAAACAAATCATAAACAAAAATACATGAAACCACTTACTGAAATCTACAGGATGCATGAGGCCAGCTGTTATCGTCGGATCCTGTAAAAAAAACTTTACAAATAAGCAAAAGTATCTCAAAATGATATAGGTACTAGCTAGGTCGAGGGGGAAAAAAACAAATTTTTTTTTTCAGTTTTTTGAAAAAAAACTTAGCACCGTTGTTTATTTTTCTAAATTTGTTTTTTTTTCTGCCTTACATTTTAGGGCCTTAACCGACTCGTTTCGGCATACGCAGGTATTTTAGTTGGTAATCTCGAATAACACTCGAATAGCACAAAAACTAAATTATTTGATATTGAACTTTCTCCGTCCGTCACACACCCCAACTGCGCTAAGCCAACTACGTTTAAATAAACATAAACCTAAAGGGGATTTCTCCGTGTGCAATAGTAGATTGTTATACAAGGGACGAAAGTGACTTCGTTCGAGCAGCCAATAGCTCGAGAGTGGAATGGGTGCTTTCACCCGAGATAAACATACTATTTTTCATTTCGACTGTGAGGAAAGTAACGATACTATCGACACTCTATCGATACCATCGATATTATTGCTTTTGCCTCAACTTTCGATAGTCTATCGATACTATTGCTTTTGCCTCAACTATCGATAGTCTATCGATACTATCGATAGTTGAGGCAAAAGCAAAAGTATCGATAAAATATCGATAGTGTATCAATAGTAATGATAGTATTGATAGACTATCGATACTATCGATAGTATCAAAGTTCAATATTAAAATCTCTATCGATAGCTGATACAACTTTGACTATTGCAATAACTATCGATACTCTCGATAGTGGCCTTTTATTCAATAGTAGGAGTATAAAGTAGGAGGAAAAAGCTATTTCCCACCCGGCTATCTACACATGAAAGTTCAACTTCCCGAACAGGTGAGATGAAAATGTAATTGATTTGGGGATTTCCCTTTCGTTGATGTAAAAATGTTGCCAGTATATTCATGAAATCTTAGTACCACTCAACTAGAAAAGTATAGTAAGAGTTAAAAATAAACCGAAAACTCTATTACCTTATGTTCTTAAGTATTTGTCTTAAAAGTTTTGCATTTCATACTCTTGAAAAAAAACATGGTCCAGAAAAAAAACCCCTCGACTTCTACTGCGCAAAAGCCAGATTACCCATAAAAACAGTATGTTTAACTCGGGTGAAAGAACCCATTTCACTCTCGAGCTATTGGCGCTCTCACTTCGTCAGAAACTACTCAAATGAAATGGGTCGCTTACTCCCCTTGTATAAAAATATACTCTATTCACAAAATCCTCCTTCCAAGATCGGGTGAACGTATCATACAGACCGGTAGAGTGTCGCTGTGCAGGTCGGACGAGCGCCTCCTGGCGAGCCAGTCGTCGGCGCCGGCCGGCAGCTCGTCATTCGACGTCGACACGTTGTCCGAGCCCTCCATCTCTTGCTCTTTTAGCCTGCGAGGGAAGATACTTGTCAAAATCAGACCATTCTGGTCGCCGGCACATCGAACACAGTTAGCAGTACCGCAAGGTATACATATTATTGAATTCGCCTACGGTGCTGCCAGTCTATTACGAATGGTCAAATTAATGTCTATTCGTCGCAGATTAAATAAACCTGTAACCACCGCAAGTAAAACGGAACGTAAATTGTATAATCTTTTGGCTGTTTAAGTAAGGAATGTTTGCCTTGTTGTCTTATAAAAACATGTCACTGTTGTCTATAAATCAGTTTTTCATCACAAAGAGTGACACTTGACACATTAGAACAATGAGCATTATTTTGACATTTTTGACGTTTATTCTATCTCTCGCCTTCTATGACGAGGGGCACTCGTTGCGGTTTCAAGCGATCGGTATAAATAACGAACGAAAATCACTAGAAATCTGCACGCGAGTGATTCAAAAATAGAACCCAGAGTCTTGATTTGTGAAGACTAACTGTCCGCCGCCGCCTCACTTTAAGCGAGATCGCTCTCAAACCTAATATAGATCGAATGAAAAAATTGGTAAGGAGTACCTGTAGAAACAGCAAGCCAAATCCAACAAACTGCCGACATGAAACTCTAAAGAAATATAATATTATATCTACTAGCTCACCTATTTAACAGCGGATCAAAAATGTGTGCATTTTCAGTCACTGTGTCGGGCGGACAGTCGCTGTCGTCGGACGCTGGCTTTTGTCTTCGACTGAAAACGAAACCGTTATTTTAGAACCATAATAACCGCTGTGTGGGAAGATTAGGCAAGAAAAACACAATAGCAAATTTGGTCATAGAAACCGGCGTGTGAAGAACTAGATCAACGAGACAGTCAACGAAGGGGTTTATTTTAAGCACTAACTTGATCAACAGGGGGTCGGGTACCTATTCATTCTCGCTGGCCACGTGCATATCAATTTTGGACAGCATGGAGACTCCCTATCATGGGGCAGCCGTGGCCCTGGCTTTCACCAACGATCAACGAAGAGGCCTATTTTAAGTGTTCAGAGAGAGATCAAAATGGTAAGATAGGCTATTGAAACTTCTCACTTATTTAGCAGAGGGTCGGGTACCCTCCCGTTCTCCTCGCTATTGTCCTCGGTGGCCACATGCATGTCACTCTCGGACAGCGTGAGGGAGGGAGTCTCCTGTATGGGCGTCACCATCATGGGGCGGCGGCTGTTCTGGTTGTCGAAGAACGAGTACTGCAGCGCCATCTCTAGACGGACGTACTTCTTTTGGAGTTCTTGGAGGACCTGAGGCATTGACAGAAATGAAGTTATAAATTGTGACTGAAAAATAGTTTTTCACGACAAGATAAAGAATCGATAAAAGCGTTTTGTGGAAATCGACGTACTCGAATTAAATGTAAGATGTTTGGTAGTTTCTTCGGAATTTGAATTCTGGCAAAATATACATCATACACATCCGAATGCTAACCATAAAATATCGGACGTCGGTATTTACATTTTTAGCGATTCATTAGGTAGGACATTGGAAAGTTGTTCATAAGTGTAATTTTCTTGTACGGAAACTTGACTCAAGCTCAGGGGTCTCAGGTTCGATCCCGGGTCGGGTCAATATACAAATTCACATTTTCTATATTGTCTCGGGTCTGAATGTAGTGATACGCAATCTATTTTACTCCAAACTTTGCTAACGCTAACATAATGGCAAAATATGTAAGCAAGTTACATGATGTGTCATATAATTTGTTATAGCGAACTTCGCTGTAAAACAGATTGCATCTTGTTCAGTTCTTAATAAATGTATACGTTACCGCGATCTGCCGGTTGAGCTCCTCCTTGGAGCAGTCGTTCTCGAGCGAGGAGATGACGAGCAGCTTCTGCGAGGCGATGCGCGCGCACAGGCGCTGCATGGCTCTTAGAGCCTCTGCCTCTGTCACCTGTCGTCGCCCGCTGCGGGCGTCACCTAAGAACACGTGTTCGGATGAAATATGCTCGATGCCTTGCTTATGTATGAAAAGCTCAGTCATAAAATAGCGTTTATAAAGTTCATTTTTATGATGTGAATTCGATCGTAAGAATTGCAAATCTATAATACCAGAAACTTCAGAACATCGTTATTATTGAAGTGAATCTCGAAACACAATCAGAGGAATTCGGTTCTCCCTGAAGTTTGGTCAAACTCACTCCTGCTAGAGCTAGAATTTTGGATCCTTCTTTTATTTTATTCGTCACTACTCGATGACAAAAATATAAGAATATATTATTGTTTTATTACAATGTTCGTTCATTACATTGCCAAAAACTAATAACATGTGCAAAAACTGCACAGCAACGACGCAGTAGAATGGTTTGGGTATTGTTTTTTTATCATAACCAGGCCTGTGTATCTTCCCGCGTAGGTAGCAAAAACGTACCTACGCGCGGCGACCCCTTGGTAAGGGACTAAACAAGTTGTGTGTCGCTAGCCGACAGCGATACGCTCCCGCGTTTTATTCACCGGTGGTGCGCAACACTAGGTTGCTAGTTGGACGAGCGTGAATAAAGTCCTAGAAAGATGCGCTAGATAGCGTAAGTAGCTTCTTGTGGCAGTCAATCCTATCGCGTTGCGTGATAGTACGTCACTGAATAGGTTTAGTGTATTATGAATCATATTCCAGAGTTATAAGAATGAAATTATCTTGCAATGTATTTTTGTAGGTGTCTACACGAAAATGTGCTTGAGTCTGAGGCGAACTGAATTACACCATATCGTAGACAACATTGAGTCGATATTTCTTTGAATTTCATTGCAAAGTCATACTTCTGTACGAAGTACTAGTACTTATTCTGTGCCATAACTCATGTTTAAGGGGTTACTTAAGAAAGCTCCATAAGCTATCAACTGAAAATGTCTTTTTCCTTTCCTATTAAGGAAAAAATTAACTTGTACCAGCAGGTCTAACTCGATTTCTTTCAAATAATAATAGTTATAGCTTTCAAGAGAGCACTAATACTTTCAAAATGACGTCTGGAAAATTAATAACCTTCAAAATAATGAGACAAGAACCAATCCATATGTTGCTTTGGAATTACAATCGTAATAGCTTTCAAATTAGACGGTAGCGGAGCCCGTTATAATTCGAGACAGTAAGTTGACATTATTAGAATCATCACAATGACACTTGAAATTCTATACGTCATTAACTTAATGCCGAGAGGCCAGCCCAGACACAAAACTTATAAACGCATAAACTTTATTGTTGATTACCTGTAATCCTTCTCCTGTATTTGGCTCGCTGTTGCCTCTCTTCCGGCGATCTCTCCACTGAACTCGATGACTGCCCTTCCACTATTCTGGGCTGCAAAGGAAACAAGATAGGCTTGAACCATAAAAGTAAAAATACTCTCATAGCATGGCAAGTTTTTAAAGGTCCAATGATTGGGTCGAAAAACTACAACGATCTATTTTAAATTACATGCAATAAGAGGTGAGGTGGTGACATTTTACTCGACGAATATTTCATAGCTGACTGTTAAAAACCAAACCTATGACACCTCCAGTTGTCTATGTTTACTATTAAATACCTCTAGGTACTTTAAGTTGTCTATAGTTTACTTATTCTAAACGTTCAAAGGTTTTATACAGTTATTCCTCACCTCGTCTGTTACACTTCCATTTCATGGTTAACTTTTACATACTTTTGGTCATACCTCAGGGTGCAAGGCAGGGGTGGCCAACTTGGTTAGACCCAAGATCTACTGTTCACTGACAACACCCTGTGCGATCTACCAACTACATACCTGATTATGTAGGTTGCGCAGTCTGTTCCACGTATTTATATTTTTGCCTTGCCACGATCGACTGGACAAATAGTCGCGATCGACCGGTTGGCCACTCCTGGTGTAAGGTATACTCTAAAACATTTTTACCACTAGATTGCTACACTGTACAATGGCCAGAAAATCAGTGTACACATTTTCATTGCTAAATCGCCCCTATTGCAACTGCATAAGATGACGCATTGTTTGTTTTCATGTACAGTCGACAGCACTTAAGGTTACCCGTGTGAACTACGAAAACAGCTTTTATTACGTACAGAATAGAGACGGTCTCAATGTCAAAGTGGGGTAGTATGACATGCAGCCGTGTGTACCTTGTGGTAGTCCTCAGTGCTGGACATATCATCACTATCATCAGGCGGCAAGCGGAACTGTGGCGACACTCCCGACAGCTGCGACGTCTCCAGCGTGGAGGGGCTCTGCGGGGGCGAGGAGGGGGGGAACGGCTTGGGCGAGCTGCACGACGCAGTGTGGAACGTGTCCGAACAGTTGATCGCGTGCGGAGACGACAGCGGGTCCAGGCTTAGGCTTAGGCTGGAAGTAAGAAGTTGCTCTTAGGGGGTGTTTTTAGAATCGTGCGCATTTGCTAACGCACGCGGACTTAAGATACATAATCTGCAATGCGTAGCACCCGCATCCCGCGTGCGTGATCAAATCCGCACGACTCTAAAACGATCTTAGGTTGACATTTTGACATCTTTCATACTCATATACTGAATTATTACGAATTGTAATCAATCTATACAAATATCTGTTACCTGTTTGCGCTCAAACCGCTGAATCGATTTAGATGAAAATTGGTGTAGAGATAGTTTGAGACCCTGAAAAGGACTATATCCTTTTCATGCTACTTTTTCTCGCAATGTAAAATTTTTGAAGTGGAAAAATTTGTGTTGTTTATATAGGTTATTTGCATGAATGAAGTCATCGGGAACCGGTATAATCTAATGCTTGCGAGAACGTACCTCATCTTCTTATTCCTGAACTCCTCGCGCTCGTCAGCAGAGAGTGGTTCCAATACTTCCTCTCGCGGCGTGCGCCGCAGCACCAGCTCGGACTTGCTGCGCTTCACGCCTTCTAGGGGGGATAACTCGCCTTCTAGGAAAGAATAATTGCAAGGGGTGAATAATAATGTCCATCTAGCCGAATTTCGGCCACGAGGGCCAATCCCAACCGAGATTAGCCAACTGCGCGAGAGATATTATAAAGCATAAATATGTCAATACACATGTGAACTCTCTGTTCCTTTACTCTCAAAGTTCAGTGAGACACCAATCTGACAAGACCAGAGAGAGATCAGGCGTACACACGGCTTAACGTAATTCGTGTGTTAATCCCTAGAAAGTTCCCGACTCCGACCTGTTTCTGTGTTAGTCAAGACAGACAAACCCAGAAACCAATTCTGGTCCGATCCAAGATTCGAACCGTCTCTTGAATAGATGTGCTGATCACTAGACCAACGAGGAGGTCAAACAAAAAAAGTGAATAACGAAATAAAGAAAAAACTACTCTAGTAGTAGTTTCCCATTTCTTAAAGGACGATACGATAACATGTTAGAAGTTTTAATTTTTATTCTGAGATTAAATTTCTTAATAGTATTTCTAAGTTTCCTGTTTGTCTGGTGTTTGGTAAAAGAAAGGCCGTCTCCTTAAAGTAAATACAGTCTTGTGATCTCTTGAGGAGACTGCTAATGGGTAATACAGAAAATAATTGAAAACTCTGAACTAAACACTCGCTCAAATACTCGCTCACCGCTAGGCGCAGGCGGCGGGCTCAGGTCTGCGGCTAAGGCGTGCCTCAGGCCGAGTTGCTGCGTGTGTAATAGTCTTAACTCCGCTTGCAGCCGCTCCACTTTGACGCGGTGCGACGCCACCGACGTCGCTCGACACTCGAGCTCTTCTTCTAACTCTTCCAACTCTTTTTTCTGTGCAAATCAAACAAGAATTACCGTTTAAAACACGATGGATGATAACCAATAAGACGTATGGTCGAAGAACCTAAAATAAATCAGCATCACAATACTTTTGTGATTCACGGGTTATTAACATAGTCAAATTATATGACGACCGTCTTGGTGTAGTCGTTCGCGCACCGGACTTCTGAACCAGGCGGTGCGGGTTCGAATCCCGCAAGGGGCAAATGTGTGTGTGATGAGCACGAGCAATTTGTACCTAAGTCATGGATGTTTATATGTATTTAAGTATTTCTATCCGTTATCCTAGTCACTATAGCACTAGCTCACGCTTAGTTTGGAGCTAGGTAATTGGTGTGTTTGTTGAAACAATTTATTTATTTATTTATTATATTGGGTAGGGAAGTATAAGAGAATAAGCTGTGATGTGATGTGATGTGACAAAGACTCTAAAATAGTTTTTAACATTTTTAACACTCACAGTGTTCTTTCCTATTTATATAAGTTTAAATAAGAAACCAAAAATTCGCACACGGGTAGGATTCGAACCCACGTCCTTTGGCTAACCGGGCCAACGCTCTTACCAACTTAGCTCCTGTGCAATCTATCCAACCGTGCGAAATTCTTGGTCTCTTGAATACATCATTGCGTGACGTCAGCGACATCTACCCGAGCTGTATTACAACAGCAGTGGGCCAAGTAGTTATTCTTTACAGAATTCAAAATTCTTGGTCTCTTGATTACGTCATACGTATTCAAGAGACCAAGAATTTGGCACAGTTGGATAGATTTCACAGTAGCTCAGTTGGTAAGAGCGTTAGCCCGGTTAGCCAATGGACGTGGGATTAAATCCTACCTGTGTTCGAATTTTTGGTTTTTTATTTAAACTTATATAAAGACTCTAAAATTTTTAAATTATTGAATATAGTATATGTTGTTTTATATTGCTATCACATTATTGTCATTAAGGTAAAGATGAAATGTAGAAACTTTTTTTTTCTTTTCTAAAGAAACGAAAAACGTCAAGATGACAATAATATAGGTTTAGAAACGTCAATGTCAGCTTTTTAGTTTTCCGTTGCTAAATTATTGTGGTCTCTCTCTTTTCGTTTCTTTCGCTGTCGAGTGTTAGGCTCGATCAAATCTATGGGCCTGTATTACTTTATAGTCTGTAGCCCGAAAGAAATAAAAATAATTTAAATAAAAACCGCGGTACTGACATGCCTGTCGACGGTGGCCTGTATGGCGATGGCAGTGGCGGGCTCGCACTGCCGCAACAGCTGCAGCAGGCACTCCGAACTGGTTCCTGACGTACCACTCTCCGGGGTCGTGCTCTGAAATACACGTATTGTCAGACAAGTTCACGCACGACCCTCCTGCGCCCCGCCAGACGTGTGGGAAGCAAGACTCAGCAGGGACAGGTGGTGGTTACGGGGATGGGGATTTCCGAAGACATTCGCGCTTCCCCCCCCCCCCTCCCGCACTATTGGCGGGAAGCAGGACGGTCGTGCGCCAAACTTTTCATATTATAGCGTGGTCCTCGTTTAGGAAAGCCCGCTTTCCTAAACTTTTGCCTCCACTTCGGATAGTCTTCTGCATCTTTTGCTCTGAAATACATGTATAGTCACGTGCAATCAAATGTATACAGAGCACGTCTGTATAAATTTGATTGCATGCCCTTGTAATAAGTCCCAAGTCAAATGCGCCTGTATGCTCGTGACTATACCAGTGACGTTGGATGCAATGTTGACTACAACATTAAAATTATCACGGAAATAATATGGACGATATGTTCTCTTTGAAAAAATAAATAATAAGAACACAAGCGATAATTCTAAACGTGCATCTTTTAATAATTTTCTTTAACGTGCATCTTTTAATACAGTTCTTTAACGTGCAATACAAAAAGGAGCAGATACTTTGAGTCAATTTTATCGCAACACAAACTGATACAACACAAGCTTGCTTAATCTTGCTTCTTCTTAAAATTTTGCAAGCGACGTACTACAGGATCCAGTGCAAGATTTTGAATTATGGTTTATTTAACTTATTAAAAGATATTTTTTTTTTAAAGAGGCAACATTTGTAAGGCCTAATGTTATCTTTGGCACTACTAAAACTTCTTATAACAAGGTATAAAAGTGCCCTAAATAAGAGATTAGGCAAATAACTGCAAATATTCCACCAAAGATTTGGTAAACTTGAACAAAAATTTACACCAAGTATCAAAAAGTAACGTTAAAAGTGTCTCAAAACTCATCTCCATCCTTACCTCGATTCCCTTAGCCCTCAGCTCCTCGATGGTCCTCTTGGCGTATTCCTCTAGCTGCGTCCTCTTTGCCTCGGCCTTCACGCGCAGCTCGCCCGCCCGCGCCTCCTCGCTCTCCGCCTATCGTACATTATGGTATAGCAACAGAAACGTAACGTGGAGTTCTGAGTTTACTTGTCTATGGAGCTGAATAGACTGAAGAGGCGTCTGATCGGGCGTATGCATACATAGCTCAATGTTTTTGTGCGGAATTTAAATAAGTTTTCGTTGAGTTTGTTTACCTTCAGCAAAACTACATCAGATCTTAGCGCTCGATTACAAATTCAAAATCCTATTTTATAGTAATTTGTGTTTAAGTTGTGCATTTTTAGTTTTAGTGGATTGTTACAATTTTCAAAATATGTAGTAAGTATTTAAAGTGAAAATGACAAAAAAATATCTACATTATTATGTTGAATTCAATCACAGTACATTAAAAAAGAAAGACACGCACAAACACATGCATTTTTAAATTGCAAAATAGTTAATTTCCAAATGATTTTTAAAGCAGATTATTTTCGAAAAACATAAATAATCATCTCAAGGTACCATATGAAAAATGATGACACTTCACTAGATTTAATTCTCGCGTTATTATTACGAACCCTAGTTTCACGACTTTCTTATCAAATAACAATGCACATCGAGAGGTTTTTAAGTATTGCGTGTTTGTAAGATAACTTTCCACGTATGAAGTAATGTGCGACATAAATGTGATTCAATTTCAGTAATTCTGTTGAAAGTGTGAATGTGTTCGTTAAAGTTTAAATTACGTGCTAAAAACAGTGTCCGTGAAAAGAAACGCTGCTAATTAATATTAAAGGTATTTATTTTTAATTGGTTCTTTAGCAAAGTAGCCGATATCTTCGACTTCTTTTTTATTTATTAATTAGAAAGCTTGAACTTGTACTGTATTTCGTTTTACTTGCTACATCTATTCGTTTGACACATTCGTGATTAATGATTTCTATAAATTCTATAAAACAACATGACACTATGATATATCTTATGTCACTATGTATAGCTAGCCGAAAACTAATTTAAATGGTGTATAATTATGTCACTGTGTTCATAAATAGCAAATGTTTATCTGCTCAAAGTAAACATAAAGTTAATACACTATTTTTTAATCAAAATCTAGTACTTGAGCTAAATATTCCCAAAGCACAAGAAATTCAGAACTCCATAAGAAACAAAAGTAAAAATTAGCGAGTCTATGACACTACACACAGACAACATGTCCACGGGCGAGTGGGACCGAATCGAAACTGGTGCGTGAGAGAAATGTGAAGTAAACAATAACAACGCATTGTGCCCACGTCGGGTGCATCGGCGCTTACCACCGACTCTCGAAGTTTGTTAGATTCGATAACGGATACGATTAGGTTTTTCAGATTTCCGATGTGTGGCCTTTGAAAAACGGAAGACGGAGGTATGATTTGGCAATTGAAATCATTAGTAATTGTACTTATGTAGGTAATAAGGATCAATTACACTTTATTAGGGTAAGCAAAATACTGAAGTCTAAACCTAAATTGGCGCAGTTTAGTTTTACTTTAAAAACTACTTTTTGTCAGGATGCAGCAATTTTAGATGGCTCTAAAACTAATAATATAACAAAACTCAATTTTAAACTTCAAATTACTCGCTATATGGTAGGGTTACCATATAACGAGTAGTACGCAGTAAAGTAACTGAATTTAAAACCTAATTCTATTAGTAATATTATATTAAATGGGTATCGGTCTACTTTGTCATCAAATGAAATGTTCATTTTTTCCTAATTCATATCCAAATATTTGAATTCTAAACTAATTTCATTCTTAACAACTGTTTCTTTCTTATAATTGATGTCTCACTGCAACCGTTGCCATCTTTCTGCATAACCTAAAGGTTTGACTGGCAGATAATGCTTTTTTGCATGAAGTCCACCTTTTGTACACTTCTATTTGTGTAATAAAGTTTTTAAATAAATAAATAAATCAAATGATCGTTCGAGAACCGATGGTAAGGTCTAATACTGAGTGGTGCAACGACATTGCGCGATACATTACACAACAGATCATAACTAGATCATTCACGGAGGCTGCGAGAGACGAGACAATCAATCATTTATAATTACACACCGGTGTCTCTTTAGTTACATTAATACGCAAAGATAAGCTCAAAATAGGCACTTTGTATATTTTTATCTACCTACTGACCTGTCGTTGTAAGGAGATTAATGAATTTGTTTTTATTTCAATTAAAAAAATGTATCTACTACACTCACCACCTTTATCACATCTGGATACATTCTTGATAGCTTGGTTACATTGTCATTACTACTCGACAAACTTTTCGTAAAGCTATTAGGAAGTGCACAGCATAATTGCCACTTTGGACATTTTAGTATGAAATAACAATAGTGATAGTATGCGTGAAATATATCGAAATATTTAGACTATAATTAAGAAGCTTATACAAGTAATAAGGGCATGCAACATCTACGGTGTCAATAAATAATAATTAAAAACTGTTGTTGTCTATTTATAAGACGTAACGTTTGTTACGTAATGAACATATTGTTGACAACCAATGTGTTCATTACGTAAAATAAAATTGTCAACCATTTAAAAAGTGCGTGTATAATTGATAAGACTTAAAACTGCCCTAAATATTTTTAATAAAACACTGCTACAATATAAAACACTATTTATGTGACACTAGAAATCAGTAAGACGAAATTGTTTAGTACGCGCGTTGCGGACAGCCGTCTGGCCAATTACTTACAGTTATAGTTGCTTTCTTTGCTATCTCATAATTCTAACGAACAAACGAAGGGCAGAACTCTGCACGTGATGAGCATGGCCGGCGTGTGACATCCCCCCTAGATTCGGCCACCATGCCCTCCTCCACCTTATTGTCTTACCTGCCTTACGGCATACATGCCGAACCTTGGGAAACACGCCCGGTATTTATGTCAAGGCACTTTTTGGCTCAATTCTATATCCGTCCCACAAGTCGGGCTGATCTTGTTGGTTTACCTGAAATTCACTCTCCGAATGTTTGTCTGATCGTGTGACAAGAGTGCGGAATCTCACGCTCCATGATTTTGGCGGATTGTCGAATCTGCCCGGTAAGCGCTACACTTAACGGAAATTCAGACGCCGAACTACCGTTGCGGTAAATCCGTAGTAACTATACGAGTACATTGCAGCGGAGCAGGGAGCGGAAATTTTTGGTATATTCCCTAAATGAGAAATTGGGAACTTTTATACGCAAATAAGATTGTATGGAAGGAACTATACTGACCTGGAAGGCTTCGAATATTATCTAATCATAATAATTAGTAATTTATATGCAATAACATTTATTGGCGTTAAGATAATACGTTTTTCACTTCTGCTCGTTATGCCAGTAGCGCCGCATGCCACCGGTGAGTAACGCGCGTATGTCACTGCTCGTTCGCAAGTGCCACTCACTGCTCGCTCGCTCGCGTCAAGTTGGTTACCCTACTGCTGCACTGTTACCTGCGCGTGCGTTGTGTCAGCGAGGGCCCGCAGTCGCAGCGTCCTCGCGCGTAGTTTCCGCTGTCGATTGCGCAACGCACGACGACGGTAAGACACGCGCGTGTGTCACTCACTGCTCGCTCGCTCGCGTCTAGTTGGTTACCCTACTGCTGCACTGTTACCTGCGCGTGCGTTGTGTCAGCGAGGGCCCGCAGTCGCAGCGTCCTCGCGCGTAGTTTCCGCTGTCGACTGCGCAACGCACGACGACGGTAAGTAACGCGCGTGTGTCACTCACTGCTCGCTCGCTCGCGTCTAGTTGCTTACCCTACTGCTGCACTGTTACCTGCGCATGCGTGGTGTCAGCGAGCGCCCGCAGTCGCAGCGTCCTCGCGCGCAGTTCCCGCTGTCGACTGCGCAGCGCGCGGCGCCGGTGCGTCCAGCCCCGTTCCAGCGCGCGCCAGTCGCCCGAGAGGCGACGACACGCCGCGGCGTACTCGCGCTCCATTGCTACGCGTTCCTACGCAAACAAGTATTATTATAAAAACTAGCAGTTCCCCGCATCTTCACTCACGTCAAAAGTCGGATTCTCCATACAAACTTTCATCCCCAATTTCAACCCCCTGATGATTTTATATCGAGACAAAAAGTGTCCTTTCTAACAATCAAATTTTTCCTCTTTATAATATTAGTATCGAAAAAACAATCCAACCCGCTTTTTTAAATTTGCGTGACAGAACCGTTTTTGAAACTGTCAAACAGTTTGTCGGCACTTATCGGCACGCTGAGAATTTCAGCTATTTTAATTTTTCAAATATTACATGAAATCGTAGATATTTTTTTGAAATATTTCTTGGTGAAACTTGGTGACTTGTTTAGTAACTGATTTTTGTACGACACAGCGAAATAACCACGAAAAATGTTCATTTTACAGGTAATTTATTCCAAATTGACACCACCTAATTTAGGTTTATTTTTGCCAATGCGTTTCAAATTCTAAGTGCTTATTGTGATAATTATCTTCTTTAAACATTTATTAATATAAAAAAGCGAAGATCCAATACACATAATGCAGGATTTACAAATATTTTGGGTAAAGAAATAATTTTCGTTTTACACTAGGGCTGTATCAAGTTATCGATATTTCGTTTCCACTGTCTATCACGCGCACGTAATACACGAGTAATATGTATTACTGTTGTTAAGTACCTATACGACGTTTAGATATGAATCCACTGGGAATGTAATTACTATTTAAGATACTTAGTCGATACTTAGAATAGTTACTAACATTAAATTTAGTACTAAATGTATCTTTCTGATTTCCCAATAACTTAGAAAAAAAATACATGGCTAAAATTTATAAATCGTCCAAACTGGGTTTAAACAAAAATTCAAGTATTTGTAAGCACTTCGAACAAAAATATTAAAGACGCGAGTAGCAAAATAAAAATAATACTATTTTTCTGCTGATGTTTCATTGGATAGCAATGTCTACTTATCATATGGTTTGCTTAGTTTGGGACTAGATCATATGTTCTATTTCTTTTTCACAGGTCAAGATAAAGCCTAAACACACTGTTTCGTCCAATGTTTACAAAGAAATTGTACCTAATAACTAATAATAGAGGCATTCACATGTGAATCATCCTTACCGTAGTCTAGATCGACACCGCCGCTATTGCAGCAGTCCACACCATCGACCTCTCTCGAACTAGATTTGACGCCAAGGATAAAGAAGCTTATGTCTAATCATAAATATGTCAATTTTTTTAAATAAACGATTTAAACAACAACATTGTTTATATCATATTTTTCATTCCACTAATTATTTTTGGAACAACCGTTTCTTCTGAGTTTTTCTTAAATGTTTCTAATTCACTACAGAAGCATAGTTTCAGGCATGAAAAAATTCCAGCCTATTTTAGTTTTATTAATATCTACTATTAATGTTACTAACTTATTTTATCGATATCGATACTAATGTAACAAGCGACATGACATACATCACTGACACACATTCATGAACAATTTTACACACACAAATGTCATCCCATTTCGGTTTCGTTTGACAGCTTGTGTTTGTTCCTCTATTCCGTTAGGAATATTAACTTTATGTTTCCTACCACAATTCTGACAGATTCAACACCGCAAATGTCAAAATCCATCCAGTAATTTGGTTGGGCTGTAGGGCACGCCGAAGAAACGGGCATAGATACAAACACTTGAAAAACATAACCGTCCTTATGACACAGTCCCGGGAACAATTGATAATCTATTGTACCTTTATTTATTTATTTTATTATTTATATAGTTTTACATGTTTTTTGCATATACATTTTAAAAGCTAAAGTATATTATAAGTGTGAGTGTGACTGATGTCGTCGATCTTCCTATGCAATTAATTTTAAATTATCGTGTGTTTGTGTGTGTGTGTGTGTGTGTGTTAGTGTGTGTATTCTAGAAGTTAGATCTAGTAAGCTCAAGTATACGTTTTTTAAATGATTTTTTACTTAGGTGAAATGGATCTACGGAGTGAGTCTGGCCATAAATACTGTTACAATAAAAAATATATATATATTACATTGGGATTTGGAATCTGTCATTTTTATACGATAGTTCATTGTGTTTTCTCATTTTGGCGCCAATACATTGTACAACATTTTGCGATATTAAAATGGAGTGGGGTGATAAATAGAACCGAATCTGTGATTGCATTATACAACGTAGGTATGGAGCCAAATGCAATTTTTAAAACTCTCCATACACTTGGTATTAGTCAAATGTTTGTGTACCGGGCTATTAATAGGTACAATGAGACTTCTTCTGTTTGTGACAGAAAAAGATATGGCCGTCCACGTAATGTTCGTACGAAAAAGGTGGTCAAAGCAGTAAGAGAAAGAATTCGAAGAAATCCTGTCTGAAAGCAAAAGATTTTATCTCAGGAAATGAAGATAGCACCTAGAATAGAATAGGACTTGCAGCCTATAAGACGTCTCTTATAGGCTGCAAGTCCTAAGTCCAAATTATCAGTTAAGAAATGACCAGTACGTCTACTGGTCATTTCTGTCATTAACTGATAATTTAAAAAGGAATAGGGTGGTAAAATCGAAACAACTACTAAAGCGGTACGCAAAGGTAGGTCACAGAAAAATTTTGTTTACGGATGAGATTTTTTTTACAATTGAGCAACATTTTAACAAACAAAATGACCGTATTTATGCTCAAAGCTCAGAAGCTAGCCAGTCGACAGAGTGCAACGTGGGCATTATCCGACTTCAGTGATGGTTTGGTGGGGTGTTAGCTATGAAGGAGTGACTGAGCCATATTTTTGTGAAAAAGGTATCAAAACATCGGCACAAGTGTATCAAGATACCATTCTTGAGAAGGTAGTTAAGCCTCTTAACAACACCATGTTCAATAACCAAGTATGGTCCTTCCAGCAAGACTCGGCGCCGGGTCATAAAGCTCGATCCACGCAGTCTTGGTTGGAAGCGAACGTTTTGGACTTCATCAGAGCCGAAGCCGAATGGTCAGTTTTAGAGAGAACGGCTTGCTCTAAACGACATGATAATTTGGAGTCCCTAAAACTATCCATACGATTGGCAGTGAAGAATTTTCCCATGGAAAAAGTGCGTGCTTCTATTGATAACTGGCCTCAACGTTTAAAGGACTGTATTGCAGCCAATTGAGACCACTTCGAATAAACTTTTTATATTTTTAATTGTTTTATATTTATGTATTAAACTAGCACACTGTAAAAGTAATAAATGTTAATTGCAATTTAATTGCCTCAACCGCGTCAAAGATTGTAAAGTGATACCTGGGGAAGACTTAGTCTCACAGCATAGACTTCTTATAATGGAAATGAAGTACAAGATAAGACTAAATAAAAACAAGGAGCGAGTCCCACCTAGAATAAAATGGCATATGCTGGACAAGGAAGAAAGTGCAAATGAATTTAGAATCCGAATTCTTGAAAAAATTGAAGAAATGGCAGATATGGAAGAACGGTCTGTAAATGAATGTTGGAGAGAAATGGCAGAATGCATTAAGGAAGCGGCAATAGACATATTAGGCGAGACGAAAGGAAAAGGGGTCAAATGAAGTGCAAGTTGTGTTAAAAGAAAAGAAAATTAAATTTAAGGAATGGCAAAGAGTAGCAGATGGAGATGAAATTCTAAAAACAGAAAAGAAGAACGAATATGTAGAATGGAAGAAAAAAGCCAAAAAAGCCGTTGCAATAACAAGGGCGAGAGCGCAAGATGGACTTTACCGTGCACTAGATAGCCCTACAGGTCAAAAACAACTTTACCGTATTGCTAAGGCTAGAGAAAGGAAAGCTAGATATATTATACATATGAAATGCGTAAAGGATGAAACAGGACAGGTTCTCTCGGGTGATAATGAAATAAAAGAGCGATGGAAGGACTACTTTGAAAAGTTGATGAATGAAGAAAATAACTGGAACGGCATACTGCCGAACGTCTCTACCAACGTTGGATTAGTAAGAGAAGTGAGTGTAGACGAAGTGGAAATGGCAGTTAATAGTATGAAGAGAGGGAAAGCAGTGGGGCCTGATGGCATACCAGTCGAAGTATGGAAGTTGCTAAGAGTAGATGGATGGAAGTGGTTGGCTTTATTCTTCAATAAGTTGTTGCATGAGGAAAAAATACCCGATGATTGGTGCAACAGCCTATTGGTACCAATCTTTAAAAATAAAGGAGACGTGCAGGAGTGCAACAACTATCGGGGAATAAAGCTAATGTCACATAGAATGAAACTGTGGGAAAAAGTAATTGAGAGACGAGTGAGAGAGGATAGCGTCATTTCACAGAACCAATTTGGTTTTATGCCTGGTCGAGGAACACCGGACGCCATATTTGCCATTCGCCCAATGTGTGAAAAATACAGAAGTGCGCATAAGAACCTCCACATGGTGTTTGTTGACCTCGAAAAGGCCTATGACCGAATACCTCGTGAGGTCCTGTGGTGGGCTCTTAAGATGAAAGGAGTGCCTGGAAAATACCTGCGTTTGATCAAGGCAATGTACCACAGATGCAGTACCCAAGTCCGGTCCGCTGTCGGCACGACCACGAGTTTCAATGTGGCTGTAGGCTTGCATCAAGGATCAGCGCTAAGCCCCTACCTCTTTCTTATGATATTGGATGCCCTGACATCGGACATACAGAAAGAGGCCCCTTGGTGCATGTTGTTTGCCGACGACATTGTGCTCGTTGCCGAAGACTCTCTTGAGGTCCAGAGCAGACTGGAGGAATGGCGACAAAGACTGGAGAACGTTGGCCTTAAAGTCAGCAGAACCAAAACCGAGTATCTTTTCTGTGACTTTGGCGGTCTCTCCAGTCCTTTACCTATAACCCTTGCAGGAATGCCCTTACCAGTCTGTTCCGACTTTCGGTACCTCGGGTCTATCGTGCAAAATGACGGCGATATTGACAGGGACATTAAACATCGAATCAACGCAGGTTGGATGAAATGGAGGCAGGTCACAGCAACAACATGCGATCCACGGATGCCCTTAAGGTTGAAGGGCAAAATTTACAAGACCATCATAAGACCTGCCTTACTGTACGGATCGGAATGCTGGGCCGTTAAGAAGATGGATGAAAAACGACTGCATGTAGCGGAGATGAGAATGTTGCGATGGATGTGTGGAGTGACAAGAATGGACAAAGTAAGAAATGAATATATAAGGGGAAGTTTGCAAGTGGCGCCTGTGACAGAAAAGATGACGGGAAACCGTTTATCTTGGTATGGACACGTGATGAGAAGAGAGGAGAATCATGTGACAAAAAGAGTGATGAGTATGAATGTTAGTGGATGGAAGGGAAGAGGCCGACCTAGAAAGAGATGGATGGACTGTATAAAGCATGATATGATTGTGAAAGGAGTGGATGAGTCAATGACGAGTGATAGGATTGTATGGAAGAGAAAAACATACTGCGCCGACCCCAAATATAATGGGAACAGGGCAAGCGAATGATGATGATGATGCAATTAAAAAATTTTTTTTTTGTTACAATATTTATAGCAAGACTAGGTATAATCGCAATATGCGGCAAACAATGGATTTTCTGGCATAAATCGTTCGCGTGAAAGGTACAGAGAATAGGGTAGATACTGTGTGTCGAGTCCGAATTGATGGCGCATGTAAGTTTAAGAACAGCGACGTCAGGTCAGTGAAGTCTATCGAACCACAACATACATCGTACAAAAAAGACATATCCAAAACAGTGCGTCTGATTTAATGAGACACCATCCGGTGATAATCACACGAATCCTTATAATCACTAAATATTGTAAATGTTCTATAATTTAAATGCTTCGTAAATTTTCTTTGTATCAATTCGATCTTTTCCCTGTACACTAGATAATAAGGATTCCAAATTACACTGCAGTATACTGCAGTATACTTCGCACATATGCATAACACTCGTATAATACTTTCAGGCAGTGAGTATCTGAAAATGGTTTGCTTGCGCGAAGTATGAATCCCAGGTTTTTAAAAGCCCTATTGACAGACACAGATACGTGATCAGCAAATGTTAAGAGGAAACGCGGTCTAAGTAACATTTGAAAAATTTTTATTTAGTTATTCAAATTGAGGTTATTGTAGAGTCAATATTGAATAAAATTCGTGTTTTGACTATAATATTTCTTATATCTTTATAACAGGGCATTATGCAAGATGTAGATACGTTGCTATTTATATAGGAGCTTGAACATGATACATCATTAAATTATAAGAAAAAAAAAAATGTAAATAAGTGCCGTGGCTGTGTTTCATGATTATATCCTTTAATATAGTTTATCAAAGATATACCTAGAAACACGAAGGAGAGGTGACAGATGACATTTTCCGGTTCACTCATACTACGAGTAGGTAATTAATTAATATTCTACAAAAATAATAATTTACATAATTTTTTTATATCTTTACAAACATACTAGTAAGATACGACACGACAATCTAATTTAACAGCAAGAATTATTTTGCAAAAGCTTAATATTTATGAAATTATAGAGTCATTATTATTTTTTAATTTTGTGCATACGTGGAACGGAACTTTTTAGACTTTTTACTTATGGAGACTGATTGACAACAATGACAACACCTTTCAACAAGATATTATCTAATTGTGCAACAATAACAAGTTGAAATCCACTTTCTTTTAAAGAAAATGAAGTAAATAAAATTTATTTATGATCGCAAAACGGAAGAACATCATTTTCGTATAAAATGCAGGATTCATGAATACTTAACTAATGTTTCATATGCTTGACACATATGGTCAACCTGCACAAACATCATGTGTTTTACACGAAACGATCACAGCAAGAGAAGAGGCTAATTATTCCTAATGTTGGGGTGGAAGAAAACGACAGAATCCCTTTAATAACAGTGGTCGGAGATGGATCTTGGGCGAAGAGAACCGACAAAAGTGGATACAATACCCTCGGACAATTTCATATCAGGTGCAGGATAGTGCTGCGTGTGTAGCACCTATAACTACGGGTTCAGGGCTCTACTTGGACTTCTTCGTTACGGTAGCGCATCCGCGATGTTTGCAAAGCATAGAACTGATGATTTTTACTTAATCATTCGCAAGAAGATGGGCTCGGTCTAACCATAATGTTGTTGTTACAGTCTCAATGTGTATGTGTAACGACATTCATAGTTCTAACAATAAAATTGTTTTTCTTTCTTTGTTACTAACCCTAGTTTTGAAGATAATTGTATATTATACTAACAAGTAGTTCGCAGTTGCCGCAATAAAAACTATATTATGTAACAATTTGTTTAATTGGTTTAAGAACCTGGCATGTGTGTGTCCCTCCTGTAGAAAGTAAAAATAGGTATTTTTCTTATAAGATTTAGTGATCTGCATCTGCAGATTGTCGACAGTGTGCTTATAAACCACACAATAGATAACGTAATTTATTAGACGTCTTGGTAGATATTCCAACAAGCCTTCACTCACCTTATCTTCTAAATATGTATAAAAATGAAAACTGACTTAATGACTGACTGACATATCAACCCACAGCCCAAACTGCTGGGTCTAGAGACTCCAAATTAAAGGTTCCATAAGAGGTCTAGGGGTGCACTAAGAAAGGTTTTTTGGAAATTCATTCCCTAACGGGATAAAAAAGGAGGGGCAAGTTTGTATGAAACTCGCTCAGTTATGGAGCTAAATCGATAAAATGTTGTATTTAGCTTTTTGGTTAGAAATCAGGAATGACGTAGGTAACAGGATTTTTGGAAACTCATCCTCTAAGGGCGTGAAAATGGGAGTGAAAGTTTATATGGTAAATTCGACATGTGCACGGACGAAGTCGTGGGCAACCGCTAGTAAAATCCATTTCCTATAATTAGTTTCCACAGACATTAGAAATCAGCTAGGCTACAATCTATCATATCGTACAAGTAAGTGCTTACATGTATGTGCACAGTAATTCTAGGAGTCAGCAACGGAACTGCTTTTTTTCTTCTATAGAAACACCACTGAGGAGTAGGAGTAGTTGACCTTTAAAAGCCAAAGCGATGAAAGCTAATGATATAAAATATTAAGACAAATTATCAAGACAATATAATAACCTAATGCATCGATGTCGATTAGGCCAACAATGGCATATCGATATAATTATCGACTATAAAGCATCACTGTACGTATACGTATTTGTTATGACATTACCCACCCCCCAAACCTCTCCTCTTAAAGCAAGAAAAGGACAAATGCAGCTCAGACCAAAATTCGCTTGATAAAACTGACCAAAACAGCATTTCGTAGTCCCCTGTTTTCTCGACGAATACTTTACCAATGACAATATTGTTTTCAAAAATAATTAAACAAAGGATGGGACTATGCTCCTATGTTTAAGTTTTTGGCTTAATGTGCGTAGATTTTATTTGGCGAGCGTCTAAAGTTTGAGGTTGGAATTTGTCAATTTTCTTAGTGTTTGAAGGCCCATATTTCCGGTGTTAATTCGAACATCGGAAAATACGAAACATAGGAGCATAGCCGTAGCAAATGCAGATATTATAGCAAAAAAATTTTTCGACCTTAGTGTATATCCAGGGAGGAAACAGGGGACTACGTTTGTATGGAGAAATGGTGCTATTCTTTCGTCGTAATTTAGAGTCCAAATATATTTCGAGATCCTTCGTTACCTTATCTCGCTTCAATTTAAGGTTATTTCAATTATAATCAAATTTTAAACACTTATTTTTACGTGTAAAGGTTATAACAGTGCACTTATCAGAGTTATAATTATACATATAAGAAATTTTGCATGTTTAAAAATTGATCGATATCATATAGATATACTATACTACGTACAGGAGCGGTCCGAGAATCGATCCCTGAGGGACACCAGAAAGTACTCCAACTAGGTCTGACTTATAACCTCCGATGACAACCATCTGACTACGATTGCATAAGTAAGAATCAGTCCATCTCAACAAACTTCCATTTACACCGAGCTTACAAGGTTTTCTCAGTAGAATAACATGGCCTACCCGTTCCACCTGGTTACCTCCATCCATTCCGCGGAGTAAATCATTGGTGAAAACGGCTAGGTTTGTATTAGTAGACCGCCCGCTAATGAAGCCGTGTTGCTCCGACGGCACAGGCCGTCACACTATAGGATAAAGGTGATCATGGGCAACCCTTTCCAACAATTTGCATAATGTATTTAATATGGATATCGGGCGGTAATTTGTTATGAATGTTTTCAAACCTTTTTTAGGAACCGGTACAATAAGAGCAGTTTTGCATATAGTTGGAGAATAACCCTCACTCAAACATTATTAAAGATTAAAACCAGAGGAGTGGCTAGTGCCATAGCACACCTTTTATGGAAAATAGGGGGAATACTGTCGCTGCCAGGTCCCTTTGTATCGTCAAGGTATTGTAATAATTTCAAAATGTACGAGTAAAACACCTCAATATTATTGAGCGTGAGTGTGTGGGCGACATTATTAGGATCGAAAGATGGGTAACTAGCAGAAGGCTGAGTAAAATTTTTATGAAAGAACTCGTTAAATGCAGGGTAAATATCCTTTTCACCTTCCAAAATCCTACCATAAAATTTATCATATTAGGTTAGTTCGAGGAATTATTTCTTTTAGACTTTATGTATTTCCAAAACAATTTAGGGTTATTTTTTATGTTTGTTTCTGAGTTACTTATAAAAGTTTTATAACAACTATCTTGAATATCTTTTTGCCTTTGTCTTAATATGGAGAATGATGAATAGTCAATGGGATTCTTATGCCGTTTATATTGCTTGTGTATTTTATTTTTTTCTGATAACTTTAATTGAAGCTCGATTATAGCATTCTGGATAAAATAGAGTAAAAGTTTTTAATCATATCTTCCACGCTGCAGTTCTACAACACCGACTTCCAGACTACATCACCAAATTCCATATTGATAGAAGTGTAATTGGCTTTTCTTAAAAGGTATTTGTTAGTACACGATCCGTTTAATGGCGGTATAGTTATGTCACAAGCATCAATATCAAGAGGAGGGTAAAGCCCATCTACCTTGACTACAGGAGTTGAGGAGATCCCAATATCCAAGGCAAAATTAGAAAATATTAAATCTAATGTATTGTTATGAGAGTTAACAAAAGAGTTAAACTGTTTAAGATTACAAAAAGTCAATTGGATCAATTTTTTAGCAGAATCTTGTAAGTCAGTTGTGCCTTTCTTCAAAAACTCGGGCTGCCCAGATGTCCATCTAATGTTGGTAAATTAAAATCGCCACTTATGATGAAATTATCATTTGGGGCTGGCATCAATGACCTCCCTCAACAAATCCATGAATTATTCTATGCGCGTAGGAATCATGTCATCGGGCGGTATGTAAATAATGCTTAAAACTCGATGGGCAAACTCAATGTCGCTCGAATCCACGCTAACACCGACGTAATTAGCAACTTTAACAACGATACCTTAAAACATGATACATGAAGAATCCTTTAAGTATCATGCTTCATTATCAGACAATAAATAGGTAATCAATTGTTATCAAAACGACGGCGGTCTTATGATCCTCGAGCCTGCTGCAAAAAAGGTTTATCTGGGCGTAAATGCAAGCTAGTTTGAACTTTATTGTTACTCGTACGTAGCTAGAATAGCAATTTAATTTTATTAGGGCTTCTAGAGTCCTATCTATATGAGATCTGTTATGTAACCTGTGCTATGAATTACTAACCTCATCAAGCTGCTTTTGCTGCTGCAACAGCTGTTCCCGCTCCGCTTGCCACCGCTTTTGTCTTTCCTGTTGCTGTTGCAGAAACTGTTGTCTTTCTCGCTCTAGCTCAGCTTTTTGGGCTTCCATTCGCTCGTTTCGCGCATCCACGTCTAAATCACTGAAAGAAAAATATCTATTCAGTAAAGGGTTAATAAAAGTAAAGGTAAGTTATTTCTTTTTGTCGTGAATAAAAGTCATTTCAAATTACATTGACTAATATTAACAATAATTTCCTACTTTATTTTGGACTACGGCAGCCACCCTCAACAGATATTAGGTAGAAAATATTATAAAGCAGAAGTGTGTGCGCAATACACAGGCGCACTCTTTGTTCTATCTCTCTCATAGATCGGTGAGACGGCATCCGAGATATCCGGATAGATCAAACAACAAGATACGAGTGCCACCATCACCCTAGCGCAACCGCCGAGCATAGGTGTAAATGGTTAATACATGCATACATGTGATTTGACTTCTGTACTATCTGTGTTTTGTGGTACTGTACTGTAAGTACTCACTCGGCGAGGTTCTCACTGCTGGCGGCGAGGTCGGTGGCGGACCACGACAAGAGGGAGAGGCGCGAGAGGCTCATAGAGGACGAGTTGCCCTCCTGCCGCAGCTTGGCTGCTTCCGCGGGGTCGTTGTACCGGAACATGTTCGTGCGGCCCAGGAGGAGGATGCAACCTGGTACGAAAGGACAGTTATTTAAAATTATTTGAAAACGAGTTTACGACTTACTGCTCGCCTCGAGCACTAGTGAGACAAAGCGTGCGCGTCTCTTAGCCGTTGCCGAGAAAGAATCTGGGTATTGGTTGCACACGCTGCCTGCCGCAAACATTGGCACCGTTCTAGACAATACGCACTTTAATTTCATGCCTGCGTCTCGGGACGCGTATCACTCATCCCCACCACTGACGCTGCGGTACCGCCGTAGACAGTCTTGGTTTACACGGTCTGTCTTGTGCCCAAAGCACAGGCCGCATCCCACGCCACGCCAACATAAACGACGTTTTCCACAGGGTTTTTACCACGGCTAAAGTCTCGGCGGTTCTAGAACCATTAGGTATTTGCCGAGATGATGGTAGAAGGCCTGATGGAATGACGATAATTCCCTGGAGAAACGGTCGTGCTTTGGTTTGGGATGCGACTTGCATGGACACTCTGGCTCCTTCTCACGTCTCTTCTTCCTCTAGGTCTGCAGACACAGCGGCTGCCTCGGCGGGGTCTTCAAAAAGTAGAAAGTGGCGGGCGCTCTACACACACACACCCTGGCTGAGCTTGGTGGGCGCTCTACACACACTCACCCTGGCTGAGTTTGGCGGGCGCTCTACACACACTCACCCTGGCTGAGTTTGGCGGGCGCTCTACACACACTCACCCTGGCTGAGCTTGGCGGGACGGTCGATCAGCACGGTGTTAAGCCAGCACTGCGCGCCGGGGTGCGGGTGCAGGGTGGCCACCCCGTGCGTCAGCGTGACCCGCGCGTGCAGTGGTAGCACCCCGGCGCCGCTCAGGACTATGTCCGGGGTAGGCTTGTAGTCGGCGCAGCCTATTACTGTTTCACCTTCCTGTAGAAAAAATGTGTAGCGTAAACACAAAGTCGTACCTGGAAATCAAAGTACAAGAGAAGAATGTCGGTTACTAAATGAAAGGAAAACCTGTACCATATTGCGTCATTAGTACGTTAACACTAAAAACGATGTTTTATTTTTGTGAATTATTTGCTAATTTTTAACCGTCTTTTTTAATCACAATAAAAAATATCACAAAAAGAATAACCTTCTTCCGCAAAAAGTGGCATCCCTAAACAAAAGTTCTTTTCCTTAAACTATATCGTTCCGAATACAGTTGTCAATTATTTACGTACATAGACTGAAATTATTTATATACTAGTCAAAACAAAATAAGGGCCACTTATTTATTTCGACATCTGGACCGATTTTAATAATTTCTAACTGATGTTAAGTACCTACCTTTTTTGTGGTGTTACCTTAAGTATTAACGAACATCGTGAAAGTTTACAGCTTGCATAGTTTTTGAAGTGGGTGACAGTTTGTAATTTTTTGTAACCACTTGAATTTACCCAACTTTTTAAACGAAGTTTTAGGTCATTCCAACTGTGAATTCCTGCGCGAGCAGTTAAATTTTGCTAAGTTTGAGTGTGAATATACATTTTCAAAGAGCAATGCCGAGAAATCGTAGACATATGGACGTGCAAACCGCAAGTAGAGTCATAACATTGATACAAGAAGGGCATTCGCAGCGTTCTGTAGCTCTGCAGCTGGGATTTTCACTAAGAGCCATCCAGAATGCTTGAAATCGTTTCCAAGAGACTGGAAGTGTAACCAGAAGACGGGGATCTGGAAGAATTCGAGCAACCACAGCACAAGAAGATCGCTACATACGCTTAACTGCGCGCAGAGAGCGATTCGTCACCGCTCGCTCCATACAAAATCGCTTGCGCCTGGCGACGGGTACTCGTGTTAGCGACCAAACGATTAGGAATCGGTTACACGAGGACCAACAATTCTCTAGGAGACGTGTAGTGCGAATTCCGTTGACAAGTGCGCATCGTGCGAACCGTTTATCTTTCGCAAGACAACACCAGGACTGGGTCACAAACGATTGGAGCACAGTATTGTTCACTGATGAGTGCAAAGTAAAATTTTAGTGACGATCGTCGCATTAGAGTTTGGAGACGAGAGGGTGAGCGATTTAAGGATGCCTGCATCCATGAAAGTGACAGTTTTGGGGTTCCCAATGTAATAGTGTAGGGCGGAATCTCGATGTCCGGTCGAACCGAGCTCGCAGTTCTCAATGAAGGTACGGTAACGGCTCAACGATACATTGAACAGGTCATAAGACCCCATGTGGTGCCATTTGCGCAAAGAATTGGTTCAGGATTTAAATTAATGCACGACAATGCTCGCGCTCATACAGCAAGAGCCACCCGAGAAGCCCTAGAGGAAGCTGGTATACAGGTTTTACCGTGGCCCGCCAACAGTCCGGACCTTAACCCAATCGAGCACATGTGGGATTTATTAAAACGAAGTGTCCGGAACACAAACCAACCTGTGCATAACGAAAGACAGCTCAATAATGTGCTGAAAACAAGCTGGGAACAAATTGCACAAGAAACAGTTCGCCACTTGGTAGAGAGTATGCCCTCTCGGCTTCGAGAATGCATTCACAAAAGAGGAGGGCAAACACGGTATTTTGTTTCAATTTTTTTTTATGTAGTGTATTTCAAGCCAAAATTCCATATTTTCACAAAGACCTAACATTTTAAAATTTATCTTCGTTAATTGTAATGTTAAAACATTAAAAATTAATCAATAAATTAAGTTGAATAATTTATAAACCCCTAAATATAATACATTTATTGGAAAACTTAAAAAACGTGGTGGCCCCTATATTGTTTTGACTGGTATATATATTATTTCTTAGCTAAGTAAGATTATTAGACTGTAAGAAATAATTAAAATTCTTAAAAAAACAAATTCTGAATCATTTTATTTCATTTTTAACTTTTATGAAATAAATATTTTAGAAATTCAAAGCACTGTCTAGGAGTTTCAGAACTCTGAATTGTAATTGTCACTTGTCAATGTCAATCTGGTTATGGCATTGTATACACTGACCTGTTTATTACCACTGGACTGACTGTCCCACATAAATGGCAGCTAATTTTGTGTGCCTATTTGAAACCACATCTGCAAGTACCTCGGCGCGATCCGAGAACTAATTTTGACGTATACTAGATAGTTACATCGACCACAACAAATTACAACAAATGCCTGTTCAATTTTGAACCTACTGTTGTAACAGTAGGTTCAAAATTGAACATTTGTTTATTTTTTTGTGATATTTCCAAAATTTGGTTAAACATTGATAAAAATTTTTTGGTAGTGAAAAGCTGAATAAAAACTAGACTCTTGAGAGTGAATTTGTTTGGACGCAAGCTGGTACGGATCCCCATAGTAAAATTAACATTGTCCTTTAGTACAGAGATAGTTTGAGACTAGGAAGAACATAGGCTAATTTTTGTCACGATAAAAAATCATCAGGGGGGTAAAATGGGGGATGAAAGTTTGTATGGAAAACCCGAGATTGGCGCGGGCGAAGTCGCGGGGAACTGCTGGTGAAATATAAAGTAGTGTTAAAGGTACTAGCCAACTTTTAGGGCGCTTTTTTTATGACCTAAGCTACGGAAGCGGAATACAGTTACGAGGTTGTCTTTTTTTTAAAGATGTCATCATCATCATCATCATCAAATTTAAGAGCTAGGCTCTTGTCGGTGGAGTTTTTTCCATTCCTCTCTGCTTTCCGCCCTTCTCTTAACCTCCTGATACGACCCGACATTTATCTTTTCTTTTATTTGCTGCATGTAGCTTATTCTTGGTCTTCCTCGCTTCCTTTTTCCTTCTATTCTTTCTTCTATTATCGTTTTAATAAAATTGTCGTGTCGAATCAGGTGGCCTAACATTCGTCCCCTCCTACACTCTATTGTTTTCATCAATCTCAATCAATCAAGATGTAAGAATCATTTATTACTCATTTCTCACAACGCAGCTAAACTCATCACTGGTAGCAGCATTACCAATAGAACCTATCCATGTATCCCCACTTCGTAATATCACAGAATAATATAAGTACAAAAGCATCACTCCGCAAAATCATTTAAATAAATAGCAGACTCTTGCTCGACACTGGGCTCAATTCCAATGCGCCCTGTCTAAGATTAAATTTAGGTTCAGTCTGGCCTGTGTATCTTCCCGCGTAAGTAGCAAAAACGTACTGTTTGAGAGTTTAGGCAGTGGATTACACGTGGAGGGCGACAATGATAGGTGGAAAATTAGTCAGGTCTGAGCACTTATAGCTAGGTACTTGCCACATCAGTTTTCAGGGGTTCAGGTATCACTTCACAGGCCACAATCACTCGAAATGTCTGTAAGGAGCTTCATAGGATACACACGCGGCGAAAGCGCTCTGGTCAGTCTAGTACATGTGTCATAGGGAACGTCTCGATGTCGACTCAATCTCCGGGGTTCTCACGGTACGTTTTAAACAAATAAAAATAAGGCAGGTATGCGTGTGAGTGTGCGCGGCGTAGTATCAATAGGGTACACAAACAAATCAAAATATTGTAGTAAACATATCGCCCGCCTTAAACACGTCAAGTGTTTACGAGAAGGTTAGGAAGCTAAGGAAAGGAAGTTCACTGGACAGGAAGACGAACTAATTTCGTCAAAGATCTCTTTAGGCTACCGGTAGGAGTTTTAACATCTACCACACGAACAACTTGGTCTTGGCCAGGGTATAAATTAATAATGCGTCCACGACGCCACTGCAAAGGGGGAAGGTTGTCATCTTTTATGAGTACTAGCTCACCCACTTTAGGAGGATCACAAGGAGAGGTCCATTTTTTATAATTTGTAATGTATTTAGGTATTCTAAATGCCAGCGAGACCAAAAGTGCTGGGTAATTTGTTGGATTAGCTGAAACCGTGTGCGGCGATGCAATTTTACGTCTTTATAAGGGTACTCCGGAAGTGCAGTTAAAGGTTGTCCAATTAAGAAATGGCCGGGAGTTAACACTTCGACATCATTAGGGTCCGGAGAAAGTGGGCACAATGGGCGTGAATTTAAAACTGCTTCAATTTTAGCAAAAACAGTGGTCAGCTCTTCAAACGTAAGGGGGGTATCGCCTACTACTCGTTTTAGGTGCGATTTCGCCGATTTAACCGCAGCTTCAAAAAGACCTCCCCAATGAGGGCAAACAGGAGGATCGAAAACCCAGGATATGTTCCGCTTTGAAAGCTCAGAACCAATAGCCGCCTGGTTTTGAGACAGGAAATACTCTAACTCCTTCAGGTAATTGTTAGCACCGATGTAATTTCGACCGCAATCAAATCGGATTAGGCGAGGTACACCACGACGCGACACGAATCGGGAAAAGGCCGCAATGAAGGCTTCAGTAGTTAGGTCCGACACAACCTCAAGGTGAACGGCTTTAGTGGAAAGGCAGACAAATACACACAGGTAACTTTTCACTAACCTTTTGTTCCTATAGGCCTGGACTTTGGTAAAAAAGGGTTCTGCAAAATCGGTACCTACACCGTCAAACGGTCTAGCAGCCGTGACGCGGTCTTTAGGTAGGTCACCCATGAAGGGTTGAGATACAGCCGCCTTGAGACGATTGAGACGAAGGATGTTCACGAAATTACCATTCTTAGGCAGAAGAAGGGGATGGCGCGCATCAAAGGAGAAATCGGAGTTTCGTAATCGACCTCCAACTCGAATCAGGCCTCTATCATCTAGAAATAAATTCACCTTTCTCAGGGAGTTAGTGATAGGATCGCCACGCCGTAAGCGATCAAGTTCATCAGAAAAGGAGGTAAATTGAACAATTTTCACCAAAAACAAAGGGGTAAATTCAGGAGGATGTGAGAAATATCTCGCTGAAGCTTAGGGCCTGTATGTAAACATTGATTCAGGGACACTTTAGAGGACGTAGGACTACTACCATCGAACACAACACGTATTTTGTCACTAACAGACTTAAAAATTCCATGATGAGGGATAAAATAATGTTCCCGGGTCGAGTCATATGAAGAAAGGGACATATGGTTTAGGTCAAGGTACTCACGCATAAAGGAAATATATTTCTCTCGAAAATTATGATTGGCTTGCAAACGCTTCTCAAGATTATAGAATCGCCGTAAGGCATTGGTTTTAGAATCACCGAGAGGTGGACGATCATGAAGAAAAGGGAGTCTAACCATAAATCGACCATCGCTTTCACGAGTGGTAGTTGCTTTAAAAAAGGTTTCACACTCTATATCCAAGGGGTTCGCAACTGGAGATTGGGGGGCCTCTTCGATTTTCCAGAATTTTTCAACTATTTGGGACAGCGAGACTCTAGTCATGGGGGGTTCCAAATCAGTAAATCCTCCATAAACAGGACCACACAGGACATAACCAAATATCGTCGAGATAGCAGTAAGGCCATCAGGGGACACAAACAACTCGGACCTTAAAAGGCGACCAATGACGTCAGCTCCAAGAAGTACACTTATAGTACCAGGTTTGTAAAATAATGGGTCAGCAAGAGGAAGGTGCTTAGTACAGGTAATTACACTTTTAGAAGTCTACCTCTGGGAGGGTACCAGCAATCACATCAACAACTATTGCACTGGTAGAGATTTCTGGAAAGGCAGAATTAACTGGCTTAAATGAAAAGGATACAATGCCCGGGGAATTAATCGCTTGAACATTACCTATTCCACGAACAGGAACTGGAGAAGGAATGATAGGTAAGTTCATGTGGTCAACAACAAGCTCAGTAGTAAGAAGGCAGCCCTGAGCACCAGTGTCACATAAGGCACGCGCTTCCACATAATATCCAGACGAGGTTTTAACATGAATCAAGGCCGTAAGTAAAAGAACGAGAGAATTGCGAGATGTAAAAGCGGGTATAGAAAGGGGGCTATCTAGTCAGAATTGTGGGGCCTCATTGTACTTATTATGAAATATAAGTACGGTTACCGTTGGGTGCAGGTGGGGATCGCCCGCCCGAACGGGGAGGTGATGCTCTACGGGAATCACGAGGGGGCGGGGTACGAACACGGTGCCATTCAGTACGTGGGGGTGACACACGGTCCGTTAAGTGACTTTGTGGAGATTGCCGCGGTTGGTTAGAAGCTAAGGCCGCGACGTCTCGGTATAAGCGCTCGCGATCGTAATTCACAGGAGAGGAGTCATCATAACACAGTAACGTGTGATGACTGGAACGGCGGCACGTGCGGCAGCGATAATTTCGCGTGCATTGGGATATGGAGTGTTTATCCAAGCATCGATAGCACAGTCGGGCTTCCTTTACAAAAGTAACACGTTGACGTGTAGGAAGGCGAATAAAATCGGGACACTCGCGTAAGTAATGCGAAGTACTATTACAAAGGTGACATTTAGATGTCGTCGCAAAAGTAACAAAGGCTTTCGCAGGAGGTGGGGAACGCGCGTTAGGTTTAGGCAAACGAGGGGAGCTCACAGTAGGGGGGGTAGTAGTGTCAACGACAGAAGCACTACCTACATTGTCGTGGTGCCTACATTCATCCTCAAGAAAGGTAATAAGATGATCAAAAGTAGGGAGGTGATTAGGATTATCGCCATAACGACATTCAAATCTCGATTTTAACTCTGAAGGCAGTTTAGCAAGGCATAAGTGAACTAATAGGTATGACCAATGCTTAACAGGAAGTTCCAATCTCTCTAAGCATCGATAAGTCAAAAGCAGCGGGTTCAGGAACGACACACGTAACCCGGAAAGTTTAGGCGTTATAATAGGGAGCATCATTATTTGAGCTATGTGGGTATCCGCTAAAACACGAAGGTTATGGTACCTACGTTTTAGGAGGTCACGGGCCACGGTGTAATTGGCCGCCTCAATCTTGAGGTGTTGTATTAATCGACGAGGTTCATCCGATAAGGCTCCCACTAAATAGTGTAGCTTCAAAGTCGGGGTAAGGCTAGGCTGGTTGTCCACCACGCTATCAAACTGGTCTATAAAACTGATCCAACTATCGGGACGGCCATCAAACTTAGGTATAGGTAGGTCAGGCAATTTACTAGCCGGGTTATCAATAGCCAGGGATTTATTCTCCTTGAAGGGGGTGCTAGTACGGGACGTCTCAAATTGGTGAGGTCGTATTTCGTCTAACTTAATTTTTAAGTCGTCTACTTTGTCCCTTACTACGCGCATCTCGTTCTTAACTTGTACATATTCTTGTTCATAAATCGCAGGATCGAGATTACCTAACAGCTTCGAACAAGCGGCAGAAAACTTATCGCACATAAGTTCGGAAAGACGCGCTCGCATACGATTGGAGGAAAAGGTCTCAAGAACTCGGTGGGAATCATCAACCCAGTCACTAATATAACGGGGTTCACCTAAAGCTTCACGGTATTCAGCTGTATCCGTGTAAAGTACGGCCCTTACGGTCTCGTTGCTGGTTTCGGTATCCGACATTTTATTTACTTTAAATCGCAAGAAACAAGGTAGGTAAATTAAACTTACAAAAGATTCCAATAGAATGCGTAAAGGAACAAATAGTAAGGGACGGCACAGATGCACCGGGTATAGCAAACGTAACTCGTAAAAAACTCGCACGCGGTCACGCGGTAATGGTGTGATCAATAGGGAAACAAAGCGCTCGCGCACCTCACTTGCACTCAAAGGGTAGGTAATTAACGCGCTAATCGATTTAATCGACACTTATGTAAAAGGGGTTGTACTCGAATGTTATTAAGGAATTTACTGTAAATAGGTTAGGTATATGACGAGACGTTTTGTTCAAATTACAAAGGAAAGTAGCAAATAAGTAACTCTCAATTAAACAAATTACGTTACTAATAAGGGGTCCTAATAAAAAACTACGCTCTGCTACCAGAATGTTTGAGAGTTTAGGCAGTGGATTACACGTGGAGGGCGACAATGATAGGTGGAAAATTAGTCAGGTCTGAGCACTTATAGCTAGGTACTTGCCACATTAGCTTTCAGGGATTCAGGTATCACTTCACAGGCCACAATCACTCGAAATGTCTGTAAGGAGCTTCTCAGGATACACACGCGGCGAAAGCGCTCTGGTCAGTCTAGTACATGTGTCATAGGGAACGTCTCGATGTCGACTCGATCTCCGGGGTTCTCACGGTACGTTTTAAACAAAAAAAAATAAGGCAGGTATGCGTGTGAGTGTGCGCGGCGTAGTATCAATAGGGTACACAAACAAATCAAAATATTGTAGTAAACACGTACCTACGCGCGGGCGCACCTACGGAGACTAAACAAGTTGGGTGTCGCTAGCCGGCAGCGAGGCTAAAACAGTTTGCGTTTCGCAAGCGAGAAGTGAAGTACGCGCCCGGTTTTCACCATTTTTACCGAAATGGAGAAAAAAGAAAACGTGCAAGAAAATACTGTGCAGTGCTTAATTGTTTAAATGTTGATTTGGATCCAATTTTTTTTTTACGCTGCCTGCGGACACTGAGAGGTAAGGTCCTAGATACTTTAAAAGTGGTTTATTATGAAATTGTGATTGGTGCATGGTTTAATAATATGACCAAAGTGTAAGAAAATTACTTGACTACCTTACCTAGTATAATTCTTTCATTAATATATTAAAGTTAAAGGGATATCTGACGTTTGAGACTGACGATTGACTATTTTTGCCCTTGCTGGCAAAGTAGGTACCTACCAAAATAGAGAAATGTGTACCTATTTACCTTACATCCTACAGATTTGAAATTTTGATTTCAATAATTCAGAATTTATTAAATTTAAAGACTTTCTGATAGCTATTTAGTTTACAGTTTCGTTTGTTGTATTTAGTTAGACAAGAGCCAAACACATGAAGTTAACTGATCTGTTTAGTTAAATGAAATGTTATTGTTACTTAATTATTTTCAAAATATGAAGTACCTACTGATCTACTAAATTGAATTTTTATTTCTTAATCAACACGATAAAAAAGTTACAAACATTTAAGATTAGCTGCTAGCTCTTAGCCTATACTGCGCGGCGCTAAGCTGTTGGCTGCACGTGCCGCGACGAGTACGAGTAAATTCTAGTGAGGAGCGATAAATGGCGGTACTAGCTTTGTATAGCAGTCAACCCTAGCGCGCCGCATGATAGTACGTCACTGAATAGATTAAGTGTATTATGAATCATATTGCAGAGTAATAAGTATGAAATTATCTTGCAATGGATTTTTGTAGGTGTCTACACGAAAATGTGCTTGACTCTGAGGCGAACTAAATTACGCCATATTGTTGACGACATTGAGTAGACATTTCTTTGAATACAATTGCTAAGTCATACTTCTGTACGAAGTACTAGTATTCTGTGATTCAGTCTCTCTCTTTCTCTGCCAAACAAAGGAACAGAGACAGACTATATTTATTTAGAAATGTCAGACTAAACAGCTGTCATTTTTACACTACAATAACAATTTAGTAGGGATGTCATTCGATGACGACTAAAGTTACACGAAAACACGCAAAAACTTGTACAAATACGTTAAAAATAGCATCACTTAATTTGACGTATCTAAATTATTGTAGTCTGTCTCTTTTCGTTTGTTTGATAAAGAAAGAGAGAGACAACCTGCTTGGAATTGAGCCCGCTATAAATATACTCTGACATTCCGCAGCCATTACCCACATGACACATATTTTCTACACTCAGGTAATTATATTTTAAGTTCCTACATTTGAAGAACGAATCTTGTTCTTACGGATCGTAAAATATCCATCACTAACACAGGATTTTCAACCATGCTGCACTGTTGTAAAGCTCAAAATACCGATGAAGCTCAAAGTACCGCACCGCTGAGGATTCGGACCTTTTTATCGACAAATTACAGAATTGATCGTCAGTAAAGAGAAATTTGACCATTAGTATGTAAAACAATTCGTACTTTTATCATAGGAATCTGCTACAAAAGATAAGGAGACATGTTCGGGCCCCCCAAGGTCCAATATTATTTTTAAATTTTGACGTTCAGAAGTGGCATTTTGTGTCCTAAATTGAATAAATTATTTTTGACTTTGACCTGCAACTACTTACCTTCAAATGGTACAGCGTGACTCCAGTAGACAGCAGGTTATCATCGATCCCCACTAGATGTGGCATGTCGGAGTCCAGCACCACGCCCAGGCCACTCTTCCTCAGGCCCAGCGCCTTCTGTTCCTGCAGGATCTGCTGCGTCTCCCGCCACTTCTCCGTCCATTTCTCTGTGAGGACCTTCTCTTGCGCCTCCTTTCGTTGGAGAGTGGCCAGCACGCCTGGCTCGGTTTCGACAGGATCCTAGAAAAGATTCAATAATTATATGCCGTGGAAAATATATTTATAAACATACAGGGTGTCCGGGTTTCGACTAGCGATAACTTAAGGGCCTTTTAATTATCAAATTTTAAAGACATAATCCTAATGAAAATATATCTGAAAAATTGCAAATTTGGGTTTAGTTTTGTGATAGGTTTAAAAAAACTATTAAGCTGTTTTAAATTATTAACAAGAATTCTTAAAAAAAACCTATGACGGATAATAATTTTGAATTGATTTTTATTTCACGTGATAGGCAATAGCGTTACCTTTCAAATGAATTATTTTCGTAACTTTTAGGACCTCCAGATCTATGGATCCGGTTACGAAAATAATTCATTTGAAAGGTAACGCTAAAAGAAAAAGTATTTCTTAAAAATAATTAAAATGGCTGCCATTTCATGAGGGGAGGAGTTAGAGCCCAACATAGGCGTTTTTTGTCGATAACATTAGATGAAATATTAGCCCATAAAATATTGCTAGTCGAAACTCGGACACACTGTATACAATTTAGTCAGCAGTTGCGCAGGGGTAGTGATGGGCAGTGGATAAATACTCAAAGAGTAAATACTCGGATATTTATCCAAAATGGATAAATACTCGTTTTTATCCATTTTTATCGGATATTTACTCGAAATGGCGGATGAAAATAACTAATTGGGCCTGCGCCCTACTTTACCAAGCGCGACAGGTGCGATACCTGTCATTTAAGTTTTTAACCGGTTTAAAAAAGGAAGGAAGTTCTATGTTCCACCATATGTATTTTTTTTTCGTTTTTTTTTTATCTACGTTCACAGAGTTCTTCGTTTGTTGTGGACTTATTTTCATAACTTATTGTTTTTCTCATTTATAGAGCATACTTTGAGGAAATCTCAGTATCACCAAGTCAGGATCTAATGCTGAAACCAAGAGAAAATAAATGTTTGCGCTTGCTCCGTTTGCGCATTTTTAAACATTCTAGTGTACTTAGACTGCCTGTTGATTTAGTTTTCAGCACGCTGGCTTCTATCCAGGAGGCCCCAGGTTCGAACCCCGGTTCGAGCCTATTTCTGGGTTTTACTGTTTTGAAATAACTCAGAAACAGCTCGAAGTCAGGAAATTGGTTATCCATCCCATCTCATCGAACTATGAGAGTGAAGGATCAGATAACTGCACTTATGAATTGTGCACACACTTGTACACTATAATACCTCAGGCGCAGTTGGCTAATCTCTGTTGATTGGTTACCGTATTTGAAATCGGCTATATAGCAGAATAGAATTATTATTTTTAGTTTTAGTGTACTACGAGTAACAGGTTTGAAAGGTAGGTAGTTCGTTTGACAAAAGACAAAACCCTTTTAAAAAACTAGATCTATATCACTCCTGAGCCACCAACTGTTTTCAGGGGTCATCGCGTATTGTCTCGTACGTTGTTTTGATGCTTTCCAACCTCCTGAACCAGTTGACTTTCGGAAAGGCTTCAGTACAATAGACCATATCCATACGCTAAGGAAAATTATACAGAAGTCCGAGGAGTATAATATGCCTCTATGGTTAGCGTTTGTGGATTATTAGAAGGCCTTTGATTCGATCGAAACGTGGGCGGTGCTACAGTTTCTTCCGAGGTGTCACATAGACTACAGGTATATAGAGGTGTTAGAGTATCTGTACAACAACGTCACCACGTCGCTCCGTGAACAGAAGCAGGAGGCCATTCCACTGCGGAGAGGTGTGAGACAGGGAGACAAATATCTTTTAAACTGTTTACAGCGACATTAGAAGACGCCTTCAAGCTTCCGGAATGGATTTGGATCAACGACAACGGCGAATACATCACATACCTCCGGCTTCCACGCTGGAGGAGCTTGGAACTATGCTCGAAGACCTCAAGCGACATCCCAACAAGTGGGTCTTACAATGAACATGGACAAGACGAAAGTAATGTCTAGCTCCAGAGTGGTACCCACTCCAGTATCTGTTGAGAAGTCAACTCTCAAAGTTGTTGTCAAGTACGTCTACCTGAGACAAGTAGTTACTTGCATTGGTACGGTGTGGTCCAACTTTCATTTAATTCATTTCTTTCCTAAACTTAGTCTAATTACATATTTAGTGGTAAGAACTCCCTTTTAGGCATAACACAGCCTGTGTTAGGGAGAACCGCTCCTCTATACAAATAGCACAATAATAATTTATAGAAAAGAGTGACTAAGTAATCAAAATAAGCTCATATAATAGATGTATAAAATAATTAATCGTATTTGTTTTAAGTAAATGTGTATATTTTAATGTATTCATAGATTATTTATTTATTATGACTGGATCAAATGTACAATTATAGGAATATGTGTGTGTGTGTGTGTGTGTGTGTGTGTGTGTGTGTGTGTAAGAGTGTTCAGTTCGCTTTCTTTATTATTAATTCAGTCTCAGAGTAGCCTAATGAATGGAGCCACTCCGTAACGATTTTCTTACATTTTCTTGTATTTACGGGGTATATGTTCAAATGTTTATTTATATTATTAAAAATTGAGGCAGATTGCCAAGAAAACTGCCGCCTGGCAAATTCAGATTTTGCTATAGGGACTATCGAAATTTTATAATTTCTTCTCCTGCGCAGTTAACTTTCATCATATGGTAGAGATTTGTGCATTCTAAGAACAATGTTTAGTATGTACAGTTGTCTAACGGACATCAGTCTGGCTTCCCGGTATAGATCTTCCGTGGGGTATCTAAAAGGTTTTAGCAGCATTACTTCTACTTTTCAATAGAATGGGCACCGACACAGTGTCGAATGCCTTCTTCAAATCAAGAAAGACCCCTAGGCATTTATTTCCAGAATCCACCTCTTTAACGATAAGAGATGTAAGAGCTTGTATTGCATCCTCAGTGGACAGACTCCGTTGAAAGCCAAATTGGTTTTTAGCTATTATATTAAATTTGTATAGAAAATTTGTTAACCTTACATTAATTAATTTTTCCAAGACTTTAGACAAAGATGATAAAACAGAGATCGGTCGATAATTACAAGGTTCACTTTTATTTCCATCCTTATAGACAGGTGTTATTACGGCCTGCTTAAGGACAGCAGGGAAAACACCTAGATCAAAACAAAGGTTAGCCAGGTGGGAAATAATTGGAGTCACAACACTGCTGGCAAGACTTAGAAAATAAGTTGGTATACCATCCCACCCTGAAGAGCTATTTTGTTTCATTGATTTTATTAATACAGTAATTTCAGCACTATCAGTTTTGTAGAGAACAAAAGATGATAGTGCTGAAAGTTTAGAATTATAATTTAGTGGATGAAAGCCACTAATACTTGGTATTTTTTCTGCTAGCTCCCTTCCAACACTCGTAAAGTAGGTGTTAGTAATATTAACCGATTCTTGTGGTGAGGGTGTTGCATGAAGTAAATCAAGGTTTTGCGATTTAGGTGGCTTGCGTTGAGTAATGCCATTAATGATGTCCCATAGCTTTTTAGGGTTCTTGTGGGCTTTTGACAGTTGATCTCTATCGTAGTTCCTTTTTAACGTTTTTAAAATACGGTTACAGTGGTTACAGTATCTACGGAATGTTATTTTTAGTATATCATTGTGCGGGTCGTGCTTCAGTTGTCTTTGCATATTATTTCTATTCCTGATACAGCGCAGAATACCAGGGGTAACCTACGGTTTGAGGATTCTATTTTTCACATGAAACAGTAGTATTTTCATCTAAGCTCTGTTTCAATCTGGATATTAATTGTTCAGTATAGTAATATTAGGGTCAGAGTATTCCAACAATTCATATAAATTAGATGTTTTTAATTGTGCTAGGGCTTTATCATAGTTGATTATAGTTTTATACTTTTTGTTTATAACAGTTTTGTTTATGACGACATTTTAAGAAAAATCATGTTATGATCAGTAATAGAAGTATCAAGTACCGCAATAGACACATTATTATTAATACTTTCAAGCTTTAAAAAGAAGTGATCCAGGCAGCTGTGTCCTCGCGTTGGTAATGAGTGACCAGGAAAGAAGCCTTGCGATTCCAGCATTTCCAGATAATTTAGCCTATTCAAGCGTTCGTAAGACTGTTCATCATGTTTAGGGATAAGATTAATGTTTATGTCTCCGGTTATAATAACATTATTGGTCGCTTTAATCTAGATGACTACTTAATGAGTTAATAAATTTTTCGGCATCTCGGTTTGAAGGAGAGCGATAAATACCCAAAATAGTACACTGAGGTGTAGTGATTTGCAAGCTAGGTAGTAGTTGGATGTGGTCCAACTAGATAGTAGTTGGACCATTAAGTAGGTCCAACTTCGAGAAAAGAGGTCTGTCAACGAATCCGATTTGGCTGGGCAGCGTTTGGGAAACTACGCAAGATCACCTTCTCGTCTCAAGTACCTCAGTGCCTTAAGACGAAAGTCTTTAATAATGTGTGCTGCGCTGCCAGTGATCACATACGGATCTGAATCATGATTTCTTTTATGGGCCTCTTTAAAAGCTTAAGTTCATGCAATGGCGAGGGCTATGCTCGGTGTTTCTCTCTCTCGTACATATCTATCTCTACGAGATCGAATCAGAAATGAGGAAATATGTAGAAGAACTAAGGTAAAGCACATAGCCCTGCGAATCAATAAGCTCAAGTGGCATTAGACAGGGCACATAGCGCGAGGAACTGATAGCCGTTGGGGCAGAAAAGTTCTAGATTGGAGATCCTTTGATCAAAGGCGCAGCGTAGGACGGACTTCCTATGGCAAGATGTACAGACGACCTTGTAAAGATTGCAGGATCACACTTAACTGAATGCAGGCCGCTTGCAATCGATCGTTGTGGAAAACCATGGGGTAGTCCTATGTTCAGCAGTGGACACCCTACGGCAGCATCAACATGATTCTCAGTCGAAACCGAAACCGAAATCTTGGTCATGTGATAATTAAGATTGATTATTTTTGTTTATAGCTAATTATATAGAACTAGCTGTTGCCCGCGACTTAGTCCACGTGGACTTGATAATAAAAAAAATATTTTATACTCCCGTCGCGCCATCCAGCTATCATGATCTCTTAGTCTACCATGTCGTATGGAGAACAGAGGAATGAAAATTCGAAGTCAATAGGCACTCTTTTTGGATAGGTTAGGGCTCATTTACAGGGGATCCGTCATTGACGATTCATCAAAATACAGGATAACGTCATGACGGATGGACGTTCACATTGCATACGGAATTGTGTTTTTTCACGATTCGTCAAAATATCCGAATTGAATTTAGGTATAGTATGTACTATTGGATATAGCGGCCACTTATCATTGGGTATATGTAACTCAGTGAAAACACACCGATGGCTTGTTTTAAAATACTACTAACGCCATCTATTGTCAAGATTTAGAACTAAACAATATTTTGTTCGTCTTAATTTATTCGTTCCATTGGGTAAGTTCTGATCGGTTCAAACTAATAATACATTTACATCCTCCACCATCCATTATTTTGAATTTATCACCATCATATTTAAGTGGACGTCTTCATCATAGTAGCTCCAATCTTTAATTTCAGTTCAATCAGTCGAAAATCTAAGAAAATATTTATACAAACCATTTACTGAAAACCAGCGTCGGGGCCCCTAGCGGGTCACGACTTAAGCTGAGTGGGGCCCTTTTAATATGGACATTGCAGGCGCACAACTGCACAGTCCGACTGGCTTACCCACATAAACTGTAATTTTGTTGTGTTCCTTGTTTATAACCGTGCCCGTTACGTTGTTTGTTTTCGTGTGTAATGTGATGTCCATTCATTAATAAATGTATTTTCTTTCTTTCTTTCAAACTTTCATCCCCTATTTTATCCCCTTAGGGATGGAATTTATAAAAATCTTTTCTTAAGGGATGCCTACGTCATAGTAACTTTATGCATGCAAAGTCTCAGCCAGATCGATTTAAAATTGACAAAGTTTCATACAAACTTTTATCCCCTATTTTGTCCCATTGGGGGCAGAATTGATCAAATCCTTTCTTAGCGGATGCCTACGTCATAACATCTACCTGCATGCCAAATTTCAGCTGGATCTGTCCAGTGGTTTGGGCTGTGCGTTGATAGATCACTATGTAGGTCAGTCAGTAACATTTGAGTTATATTTATTATATATTATTTAGATTCCAAAACTCTTTAGCACTTGTTTTGGTTTAAACTACTAACTTACTATTATAATAATCATAAATTTGCGTGTTATAGCAAAAAACATGTTTATAAAATATTTATCCGTCTTTTTGGATAAATACTCGAGTAAAAATGGATATTTATGAGTATTTATCCATTTTGAGTATTTATCCGGATAAAAACCCATCACTACGCAGGGGTCTTCCTAAAGGCAACCGATACTAAACATGAGATTTTTGAAAGAATCTGTTTGTCTGTCTGTTGTCCACTTTTCACACAAAAACTACTGAACTAAAGAAAAAATAAAATAAACTGATTTTGAAGAAACTTTTTTTTTGTTTTATAGCTATTGACCCTCGGCGAGATATAGGCCATAATTTATTTTGAGGGTCGGAATACCTGATGAGCCCATTAAAACTATGAGAGATACAAAAATAGTGACACTGACTTAGTAACGTCGATATCAAAGTCACAGATGTTACCAAACGTGTAACAAAGCTGAAATGGGAGGGTTCAGGACATGCCGGAAAGCAGGGTTCTGGGTGCAAAGCGTTTGTAGAATGGGGACCATAAGAAGAGAATCGTCTACAAGAAAGGCTGCAGATGCAATGGCATGACGAAATTAAAAAAACAGCAGGAGTGAAGTGAATTAAAGTCGCGCAAGCAAGGTCGTGACAAACAAACATAATTATTGAATAACAAAACACAAAACTGCAAAAAATATAATATTTTTTAAATAGTCTTTTCATTGGCTTTCATTTGATACCTATATTGCTATTCTAAGGTAAAAATCAATCCCCCATTGTATTGTGGGCGCTATATATATTGTCACTACTAAAATTCTAACGAATTAAACGACACCTCATATGTCAAAAATTGACCCGCCGTTGGGGCTATAGGGCGTGCCAACGATACATACATACTCTCGTAAAACATAACCTTCTTTCGTGCGCAGTCGGGTAAAAATGGTGTAAACTTTAGGAGCATATGGCTATTTGCTCCTATTTGACCAGCTCCGGTCAAAAAAGGCTAAGAGTACTTATGTTTAAAAGTTCACGTATCATGTTTCATGACACAATAGATAATTAATTGGTATTGGCCCGCCCGCGGGTCTTACGGGGTTGGACAGGTTGAGTCAATATACATCTGAATATCCGATCCCTTATGATGTTATTTCAACCATCTAGTATTAGCAGCCGTCATCCTGAAGATAATAAAGAGAAAACTCACCGTATTATGTGATATCTGCGCGCGCAGCTTCTCGATCTCCTCCCTAAGCTCCCTGATGAGTTTGACATTAGGATCTTCGTTGATGGTGGGCTTGTTGATGATGTTCTTGGCGCGGTTCGCGTACCGAAGCGTTGAGAGCGTCTCACCGTAGTTGCAGTCCGCTGGGGATATCTAAGAACACCATATGAAGAGTTATGAGAAAAGAGCACAAGTTAAAGCTAATTTACGAATTAGTTTTGGGTATATTTATTAGATCACAGATTGAGCCTTGAACAGCCATAGGCTACTTTTTAATGCAAAAATAAAAGGACAAAATTATGGAGGAAGACTCGGGTAGGCTAACCAATCCATACTAATATTATGAATGTCAATATGTGTCTGGCTGTCTATATTACCTTATGACGCTTAAAATCGTTGCAGTTGTTTAACTGCAACGATTTAGGAATTTAGTATGGAAATAATTCAATTTCTTGGCAGGATATAGGCTACATAAGAGGGTCAAATGGGGGATGTAAATTTATAAGGAAAATACAACTTTAGCGCGGGCGAAGTCGCGAGGAAACATGCACTAGTGGACCTATAAATGTTTGTAAATAACCCTCCTTTAGCCTTTTCCCCAGTAGGGTAAAAACCAAAGCCACTCACCGCAGCAATCATGATAGTTTTGGAGTTGCCTCCGAGCGAGTCTTTGAGAAGCCACGTAAGCACCGAGTCTCGGTACGGGATGAACACATTCTTCTTGTTGCTCTTCGGCGTGCGATCTGAGAAATGACAAATAAATAATATTAAGTATAAATGTATATTTACAGAAAATATAGCGAAAGTTAAAATCGCGTAATTACACTGGATGCAGGTCGGTGGCAATCGGTCATTGCGGGGGGAGACAAGTTTAGAAAAGAGATGATGGATAAAAAAGTTGTGCCATGTAGGATCTGGATATTTTCCTAGATAAAACTGATATGTCAGGCTTGGCCTACAGGGGTCAAAGCACGCTAATGATTTAGTGAATAGCCATATACAGACGACGGCACATTATACCACAAAATTCGGCATCTTATGCAGTTGTAATATGGGTATTCTTTGACGAGAAAGGGTAGTCAATGAGTAAGCTACTGTACTCACAATAGGCTGTTGGTTATTGCGGCATCTTATGCAGTTGTAATAGGAACTACTATTAAACGAAAATTGGCTATGGATAGGCCACTGTACTCACTGTCTATTAGCTGTAGCTGTAGCAGGCAGGCTACAGCGGCATCTTATACAGTTATAATAGGGGCTATTTATTCACGCAAATGGGCTGTATATGTACTCACTGTCCGCGGGCTGCTGGCTGGACTCGGCGAGCGCGGAGATGACGGAGCCGAGCGTCACGAGCGACTTGTTGATGTGGCGCCAGTCGCGTCCGCTCGCTCTAGTGTATGTACTCACTGTCCGCGGGCTGCTGGCTGGACTCGGCGAGCGCGGAGATGACGGAGCCGAGCGTCACGAGCGACTTGTTGATGTGGCGCCAGTCGCGTCCGCTCGCTCTAGTGTATGTACTCACTGTCCGCGGGCTGCTGGCTGGACTCGGCGAGCGCGGAGATGACGGAGCCGAGCGTCACGAGCGACTTGTTGATGTGGCGCCAGTCGCGTCCGCTCGCTCTAGTGTATGTACTCACTGTCCGCGGGCTGCTGGCTGGACTCGGCGAGCGCGGAGATGACGGAGCCGAGCGTCACGAGCGACTTGTTGATGTGGCGCCAGTCGCGTCCGCTCGCTCTAGTGTATGTACTCACTGTCCGCGGGCTGCTGGCTGGACTCGGCGAGCGCGGAGATGACGGAGCCGAGCGTCACGAGCGACTTGTTGATGTGGCGCCAGTCGCGTCCGCTCGCTCTAGTGTATGTACTCACTGTCCGCGGGCTGCTGGCTGGACTCGGCGAGCGCGGAGATGACGGAGCCGAGCGTCACGAGCGACTTGTTGATGTGCGCGCCCTCCACCAGCCGCTGGCCCGTGGCGCCTGTCGCGTCCGCTCGTTCACTGAATTAACAAAAAAGAAGCATTTAAGTTAGCAGACTTTAAGGGTGACGAGAGCCCAAAAGCAAAATTTTAAGCACTAATTACACTATTCTATTTGTGTAGCATCCTACTAAGGAGATAGGAAGATGTAATCGCATATCACTACTTAGGTTCCTACCTTCCTAAGTAGGACACGATTGCTACCTTCTTAACATTTGGTGCGAATCAGAACAATCAAATCGAAATCGAATCAAACAGTAATAACTCGATTCGAATGAGATTTCAAATGAATTCGCACGCCGATTTGAATTAATTTCTTCGATTCGAGTCCGCGAACTAATTCGAATCAATTCCTTTATTTTGAATCTGTTATTGTTAAATTTTTTTACTTGGTAATTTGACAGCTGTAGTCCTTGACTTTGATAATCGATACGGTAAAGTAAATTCGCAATTAGGTCTCCGTATTTCATATTACCGATTTAAATCAATCGAATCAAGAGTTAATAATTCGAATCATGATTCGAATTTAAGAAATCATGATATGAATGTCCGGGTAAGTTGATATTCATTTTCGATTTAAGTCTACCTTCCTAGTTAGGATCCTACGTAGGACGCTACCTTCCTAGTTATGATCCTAAGTAGGATCCTAGTTAGGATGGGGTAGTAAGCACTTAAGAACAGCTTCGTGCCTGAGATGCAACCGCTTCCTTACTTTTTATATAAAATTTGTATATATTAAGATGACATAACATGAATCTAGCTACTTCGATATTTTTTATTTTTGTTTCTTTATACGGCGCTGGGACTCCTCTTAGGGTGAGTTTGAGCCAATTCATCAATCAATCGTTTATTTGCCTGTCACATTTACAAATATGCGGTATTATTAGGTTGTTATAAGTCGGTATACATGTGACGCCCTGCAAGAGCATATCAAACAGGAGAGATAATCAGGGTGCGTTTTTTATTATTTTTGTATATCTATTAGAGGCTTTTGCCAGAAACTGACATGTAGCTCTGTCAAATCTTACTCTAGATACTTACTACAATCACATTTTAGGGGTGAGTTTTGAAATAAGAGAATCAATGGCGCTTAACCATGTCGACAAGTAATTTCACCGTTCCGCTTTTGGTTCTGTTAAAATTTTAAGGTAGCACCAACATCATACCTAACCCCTCTCTGAACTTATTTATTGACACTGACCCGAGCCTGGCTTTCGAGCCTTTTAACTCATGTTAAATCAGAGTTGCCATCCAGAACCAACCGCGTTCGTCTCGTTTCCCTATCGTTTATTTTGACCTTCATGTCGTGTCTTACCCAGAGATTCCTAAGCTACAAGTGAAAGCGAATAAAGCTAAAGAAAACAGCTCAAATCCCACCTGCCAGCCAGATCCACAAGATGCACCTTAGACACAGTCTCGCTAGGCATGTTGTTGTGTCGCAAGTAGCTGGCCTGCACGAAGGTGATGGTGAATATGGCGTGCGAGCGAGACGACACGTCGTTCATCTGCGTCGACGCAGTCGTGCGGTGGAGGTTGCCGCGGTGCATGCACTCCTGTAAAGACAATTCGAATAAGATGGTGTTTAAAAACGCTGGTAAACTACTATTAGACCCATCATATGGCTTGGTTTGAAGAAGATGCTTATTGTACATTAATTGTGCATGGTTACTTAGTTACCAACACTTGCGAACTCAAGTAAATCAAGGTTGGGAAATCGGAAGTAATTATTCGTTGAGAAAATGCGGACTTGAACTCCAAGATCAGTATTTTGCGTGAAACGTTACATGAAAATGATTGCGGAGCCTAAATACAAAGGCTCCGCGCAGGATGGGTAACCGACCGCTGCCACCGGTGGCTGTCGCGCGGCACGCCCTTTGGTCCCGCGCAAACGAAGGTGGTCGGTCGGTGGCCGCTACAATTCTAGTCATCTGCTAGATCCTTTGACAGATGTTTAGTTAAAAGTGCGAGTGGCTGCCACCGGTGGCGTGTCGCGAGTGGATGCCACTCGCTTCACGTGTTAAAAAAAAAACAGCTTGTCACTAGCCACCGGTAGCTGTGGTCGGTGGTCCATCTGCGCGGAGCTTTATAGTCTCAAAAAGAACGCTTGGAAAGGCACAAAATGCTCACGCATGTTTTCCATATAGATAGACGGCAAACCTCTCATTACAAGTTTTCAGGTAGTATTGGCATCAATTGAGTTCACTTACCTGTATATCATCATAGTCCGACACCAGATGCTTGGACAGATCCTGGACATACGGACCCAACTTAGGATGTTCCCTAACCCTTAGTGAGTGTCCAGCGTCAGTAGCCAACAGGTCTTTGACCCTCTCATTATAAATCTCCAAATAGCTGACTTCGGTGCGGTATGACGCCCCTGACTCCTTGCCGGCGGCTACGCGGGAGAACAGTTGGCGGCAGATGCGCGGAATTAGACCTTGGCACTCCTGGAATAAGGATAAACAGTTATTGGTCGATGTGGTGTACGACGTAGACAGCACTTTTGAAAACACTTATTATTAGGAAGTTGGTAGTGTATCTTCTTTCATGAGAGGGGCATGAGACATCGCTAGAATGGCCCACGGTCATTGGGTCAGGAGAATCCTAGAATAGCGTCTCGCACTAAAACCCGCGGCAGGGGACGACCGCCATGAGCTTTTTTTATTCGAAATGGGTTTGCTCTTGACTCTAGACTAAACCAGACGTGGCGTAGATCGAGTCGACAGTGCAGCGAGCTCACTCAGAAGAAGCCTGTTCACTCTGACTTAAAAGTCTTTGGGTTGTAATCTGTTGGAAACACTGAAGCGGGTAGTGAGTTTCACAACTTAGCTGTGCGCATTATAAATGTTGATGCGAAGCGCTTAGTTCGTATCGTTGAAATATCAAGCTAGTGTAAACTGGATGCAAGTGGCAGCAGACAAACAGGAGTGGAATATTAGAGAGGAGAGGAGGCTTATGTCGGACAGACGCATCAAAGGCTGTGATGGATGGATAGATTTCCCCTTTCTTTCTAACGCGTAACCGTTTGGACGTATAAAAGAAAAATATTATTTCAAGCTAAATAATCAAATGGAGATCTACGATCATTATAACATGAGTCATACTTGTTGACATTTTAACTTTGAGCAATTTACTGTGCAATTGATCCGATAACAGCTTCATGGCGATAAACTTTTTTGCGTAAGTATTTGTACATTTTATAGTGATCATTTCGCGATACAAGAACTTGTGATATTAGCGCCATAGCTGAGTACATAATAAAATACTATCTTTTAGATAAAAGACGTTCGGCTTAGATCTATACTCGGCCCGGCGAACCTTGATCCCTATGACATTGACAGTTATTCCTACGACACAACATTGTAGTGGCGTCACCGTTACATTAGAATTAAATTGGAGGCTTCTAAAAATGCCATTTATTAAGGTAAGGTAGCTATATGCCATTACAATGATATTCCGTCGGAATTATAACAATTCTTAACATTTACAAGAAATTATCTCAATCAGACTTTACGTTAAGTCAGCCTATTAGATCCCACTGCTGGGAAAAGGCCTCACCTCAGCTATGAGGAGGAACGAGCCATACTCCACCACGCGGGCTCAGTGCGGATTGGTGGAGGGGTGTCTGTAAGGCAAGTGACAAACCTTACTGTCAGATGTTATCAAGCCGCCCTAGGGCCTCTGACTAGGCTTAACGACTAATACCAAGAGATATTAGCCGGGACCAACTGCTTAACGTGCCTTCCGAAGCACGGAGATGCTTGTCATGGTCGTCACTTTAATGGTCGGAATGGTCACCCATCCAATCACGACCGCGCCGTGGTTGCTTAACTTTTGGTATCACTACCAAAGCGCTGCCGCCACTGCGCCACAAGCACCTCGACTTTACGTTTACGTCCTGCAAAAGTTACTTCGTACGGAAGATATCGACTAGTGCGGAAAAATATCGATAAACAAATGTCGATAATGGAAACGAGTGTACATAATTTATAATCATTTAAGTTATAGGTGCTGAGCTGAATGTTAAAAAGTTGCATGAAATTGTTTTTATTTCACTCAAATTTATAAAATACTAGCTGTTGCCTGCGACTTCGTTCGCGTGGACTACATGATACAAAATATTTTATACTCCGCCTTCCAGCTATCATGATCTCTTAGTTTACCATGTCGTAAGGAGATTAGAGGAATGAAAAATCAAGGTTAATGGGCACTTTCTTTTTGATAGGTTACTATCACCTCGCCATCCTCCTCCTCTGGTAAGAAAATTTCGCATGGCAGTGACACCGACTCCAAAACTAAATTTTGTCGGATATCTTTCTTAGTAAAAGTGGAAAGGAAATGTTTTTACTTTTTCGTTTACTTTATTGAAGGCAGCTTTATTCGTTTGTAATAAAATATATGTAAGTTTAGGTTTTAGTGTTCAGAAAAAGTCAGACTCAAACTTCCCTACCACAATAGATGGATGTGGTTTAGCATCTATTTTTTGTGTTCCTGTGGTGTCCCTAGCCTACTCAAGGGTCGGTTTGTAATTTACTACTATCGTAAAGTGAGTAGGTAAGACTATTTACTTAGAATTAGACAAACTGTCTGTGGTGAAAATATCTACGAACTACTTAGCGAAGCTCAGCACCAGCAGCACCATCTATATCAGTTGCTCAAGAACTGCAATTTGTGTACTTCGGAACAATGTTCCTTAAGGCGCTCTATTTATAACTCTTATAGTTGAGCCGAGCTGCTAGGGTTCTTTATCAGTTGCTTTAGACCTTTAATTTATATACGTCAATAGAAAGTGCTCATCGCGCTGAACAATCTTCCCTAAGGTGCTCTATTCATATCTCTTATAGTTGAGCTGAGCTGCTAGGGTTCCATATCAGTTGCTCCGGACCTTCAATTTGTGTACGACAATAGAAAATGCTCATCACGCCAAATAACTTTTCTAAAGGCGCTGCTTTCATATCTCTCTTAGTTTAAGTGTACTGCTAAGGTTCCACGTCAGGTACGTCGATCTTCAAAATAAGTTATAGCCTAGTATTTGCCCAGACTTAATAGCTACATAATAAAAAATGTTTCATTCAAATCCGTTCTGTAGTTCCGGAGATTAGCGTGTACAAACAGACAAACAGACAAACGGACAAACAGACAAAAAAATAAAAGTTGTAGATTCCTATTCTGTTACTATTTTAACATCACCCTCAATTAGTTTTTTGTAAAAATACTCAATGTACAGACGCATAGGTTTTACAGTTTTATTATAGTATAGATTTCTGGGGACACCAGGTTTTGTTTTATTTAAGATTAGATTTTATTAGTATCAGTTTTCATGTGTGGCATAATTAAGTAATAAATTATGAGTGTCATTACTTTTTCATACTTAAGTATTAGTACATTCTCTATTGAATAGAACGGAGCGCGGCATACATGCACTCACGATTGTATACCCAAGAGAATTAAAAATTAACTGTAGGACAAAACCAAATAAAACAAAAGCTGTTCAGCGATCATTTATTTACATATTTTAATCTGAATCTGATAATGACATTAGGGTTTGTGTCACGAACTCGGAATCTGAACTGCAGCTGCTGTCGCCTACGTTTATCAAAAACGGCTCATCTACAATGCTGTCGTATCGCACGTCTCGATCCCAATCATCAAAACAAAGTTTTATAGCATTATATTGGCAGTGGTAGGGCGGTAGCCAAATCACTGCGTGACCTTTGGATTTTGCCATTTCATCCAAAAAATATGTCCGCTTTGTTTGCTGTTTCTGCAGGTTCAACAGTCTGACCAATTCTTTATGTTAGCTGCCCCACCATTGCGTTGCAACCACTCTAGGATTTACCCTTTATTATTGTTGCTGGTAGTGCTTTATTCACTTGGACGGAATGGTATGGGGCGTTGTCCATCAAAATATGGTGGGGCTCATTTAAATTATCCATCATCACTTCGTGATCATCGGTCGTTTTAACTGATTTGAAGGCCCACAAGCAATTAGGCGCAAAACCTTTGGCTGTACCAGCGTGGCAGATAATCAAACGCTGACCCTTGCCTTCTGGCGCTTTGGTACAGGATTTTGCTGTGTCGTCTATCCATATTTTGGGGACTGTGTGATTGGCGTTGAGACACGTTTCGTCCAGGTAAACCACATTATCCCAGTTCTCAATAGTTTTTATTTGTCGTAGAAAATCATATCTCATCAGTGCTTTATCCTTCCGCTCCATTAACACTTTCCTTTAATCATCACTTCGTGATCATCGGTCGTTTTAAATGATTTGAACGCCCACAAGCAATTAGAAGCAAAGCCTTTGGCTGTACCTGCGTGGCAGATAGTTTGTTGTATATCGTATCATTGGGTTCCCTATACAAATGATTTTGGGGATAAAGACTGTACTATGTCCTTTCTCGGTACTCAGACTATCAAATCCATCGTTTCAGCGGTAAGAGTTAATTGATTTCTTGCAGTAATTATAAATTTCTTGAAGTAATTATATAATTTTTTTTATAGTTGGGGGCGGGAGGGAGGCGTTAGGAGGGGGGGGGGGCAAGAGGAGGGAGCTGCGCCTTTGACTTTGTTTTGTTAGCATCCTATACAGTACCTGACATAACATCTGGTGTTTTAATTACTAAACTCCTAATTTTTAAGGAGTTCCACCATCAGCTCAGCTCCACATAATGACTATCAGACGTAACAACATGTCAACATTAAGATTCTAGTACGAAAACACCATACGTGCCTTCAAAGTTTGAGGGGTTTTCCTCGATTACACCAAGATCCCATCATCAGATCTCGACTGGGCCAAAATGGGACCAACTAGAAGGTATAGCCTCTAGGTAAACATATTTTTTTTTCAAATCCACAACTGACTGAGATATGCGGTAACATAGCCACAAAAAAAAACATACAGTCGAATTGATAACCTCCTCCGTTTTCGAAGTCGGTTAATATAAAAAAACATTCAGTCGAATTGATAACCTCCTCCTTTTATGAAGTCAGTTAAAAAAGTTAAGTTTCATCGACACGACCCATCACTAACATGAACTGTCATAGGGATCAAGGTTCGCCGGGCCGGGTATAGTAGCTAAGAAAAGGTAGTAAAGCTTAAAAAATCTTGTAAAGTGCGTTTGTTAGCGACGTTTTTTCCCGCTAGTCGAAAGACCATCGACCTACCCAAATCTGTCAAAATATCCCAAAAGATATTGAACTGTATGTTATCAACATTAGGTTTAAATTGGGTTACGAAAATTAAGTAGGCCCAGAGGCTCTGTGTGAGGGTTGTTCAAGAACTTGCAATACTTTTTTTACTCTGATCCTTTAGGACCAGAGTAAAAAAAGATATTGCTATATATATATATATATATAGTAAAAAACAGATATTGCTAAATCATTTGTGTTATGAAAGTCAGAAACAACCACAACACCCAGACCCGAGTTAATATAGAAAATATGATATTTCTACATTGCATAGATAAAAACCGGTGTGCAAGCCACTCGACCACAGACGTCAACAAATTGAACTCTATTTAATACATACCATCATTATCGTCATATTATCTGCCGTAGGACGTCCACTGTTAAACATAGGCCTCCCCCACGGTTTTCGGCCGGTTGCAAGCGGTCTGTATCCAGTGCGACCGTGCGATCCTTACAAGGTCGTCTGTCTTTTTTACCGGTGGACGTCCCACGCTTCGCCTTTGATCAAAGGGTCTCCACTCTAGAACCTTTCTGCCATCAGTTCTTCGCGTTATGTGCCCTACCCATTGACACTTGAGCTTACTGATTCGCAGGACTATGACTATTACCTTAGTTCTTCTACCTAGCTCCTCATTTCTGATTCGATCTCGTAGAGAAATACCTCCATCGCTCGTTGCGTGACCTTAAGCTTTTTTATAAGGCCCATAGTTAGAGACCATGTTTCGGATTCGTACGTCATCACACATTGAAGACTTTAGTCTTTAGGTACGGAAGTGATTGAGATGTGAAGGTGCTCTGTCGTATTTTCCTAAACGCTGCTCAACCACGTTGGATTCGTTGATTACATAGTTCTGTGGAAATTTACCAGACTTGTTCTACGTTGGTTCTGGTTGCACTACTAGGTTCGATGCTGACTCACCGACGACCCCATCATGGTGAAGGTCTTCCCGCTGCCGGTCTGTCCGTACGCGAACACGCACGCGTTGTATCCCTCGAACGCGCTGTCGATGACGTCCAGCCCCAGGTCCGAGAACACCTGAAAATAAAACAAGTTGTTTAGACATCACGCTTTGTGAATGTCACATACTGTATACCGATGCCCTTTTTAGGGGTCCGTCCGTAAATTATTTACTTGACTCGTTGGTCTAGTGGTCAGCACGCTAGGTACTATCCACGAGGTCCCGGGTCGGGCCGAAAGTGTTGGGTATTTCTGTCTTGAAATAACTCAGACACAGCTCTGGAGTCAGGAAGTTGGTGGTGTTAACACCCCCGTGCCTCGGAAAGCACGTGAAGGCATTGGTCCTGCTCCGGATCTCTTTACGGTCAAGTCGGACTGCCGCCTCACCGAATTATGAGAGCGAAGGAACAGAGAGTGCACCTGTGTATTGCGCACACACTTGTGCACTATAATATCTCCCGCGCAGTCGGCTAATCTCTGTTGACATTGGCCACTGTAGTCGAAATCGGCTAGGAGGACATTATTATTATTATTATTTAGTAAATAATGAGTCTACGCTGGTTCATGGGAGTTGTACGATGGACCATCTAACGTAAATATTGAAATATGTGTTGTTGTTGATTGTATTTTGGAAAACAATATTCCATTGCCTTCGTCTCTAACATTTCCTAGATTCCAAATAAGCGGAAATCCAAATTATGTACTGGAATACTGAAGATGTAGTTTCTACTATCCCAGTACAGAAACAAGTGACAGATCCCAACAGGGTTGGGATTGGATGCCGTAGCCGTAACGGCTAGAATATCATTAGACAAGTTTAGGCTTTATTTTATTGTGGTGCGGGCTACAGCGACAATAAAGATTAGGATCAAAACAACAATTTTCCTCAAATGCTTTGGATTCGTAATTTTTGACAAACATCTAACAAACTCGTATATTATTTCTACTGCCATCAATATTGTATATTAGGTGAATGTCTGTCATTGTCCGCTCTTTACGAGGATAAATAAAATATGAAAGTGGTTTTGTTAATAATAGTGCTATTAATAGGACAGAATATGCATGCCGTTTAGCAGGATGTGAAATGCACGATGGCTGTGTGACTCACATCCTACCTACTCGCTTTGACGCAATGTGTGAACTTCGGGGAACAATAATAACAATATGACTGACAATAATTATAAAACACAGGTTTCAATTATTGCCTTATGTCCTTGATGAACTAGTAGTTCATTGTAACAAAACTCGCTCAGGACGAAATGATGTTACGAGTAATATTACTCCATTCATGCCACAGTAGTCAATACTATAGTCAATTCTTACGAGCTACACAATTTGTTGTTTAGTCAAATTGACCACAAATAAAAAAAATATTCCATAGGTACAGTTACGAGTAGTGATGGGATTCTACCCGGTATTTTCCCGGTATTTTCCCGGTATTTACCCAAAATGGGTAAAAACGCGGGAAAATACCCGGTAAATACCAAAATGAAGGGTAAATATAAATTTTGCTATTAATTCAATATTTTCTAGTCTACAACCAAGTCAATAACTATTATGCAATTGTATTAGGGCCGAACTTACAACAAAAATGCAAATTACATTTTTTTTTAAATTTAATAGGCAGACATTTGACCTCAATCTCACCTGATGGTAAGCGACGATGCGGCCGATAGTGGGACATGTCTGTCTAGAAGCAGCCTATTCACTCTCTTTTCTTAAAGGAATCCAAATCGTAGTGTTTAGGGAACACTTTAGCTGGTAACGAATTCCACTCTCTAGCCGTACGCAAGAGGAACGAAGATTTAAAACGTTTGGTGCGTATTAGTGGTATGTCAACGACATAAGGGTGGAGCCCCCGCCTGCGTCTTATGTCCCGATAGTAGAAAGAGGCCGGTGGAATCAATTCGTGCCATTCCTTCGCACACTCGCCGAAATGTAGTCTGTAGAACACTGAAAGGCACGTCACCTTACGACTGTCCGATTGTCTAAACCTTTAAACGGGTTTAAAACAACATGCAGTAAAAGTCCCGCATCATACATTGCATGCGGTATGCTATCCCGTATACAAAGCTTTAATGCAGTCTGTACTTTGAATGCAGTCTAAAAATATATTTTGAATCACATTAACAGACACAGAAGGTCTAAAATCTAAGGTCAATGGCGTTCTAATAGCAAGTCAGCATGCAATTATTACATAACGCCGCAATAAAGATGTATCGTATTACCAACGAGTGTTTTATTTTCTTTTTCTTTAGTTTTCATCGTGTCTTTTCCTCTACTTATTATTACCTTTCTTAGTAGCTACTAAGAAAGGTAATAAGTACTACTAGTTAGTAGCAATGGGGGGCTAGGGGCTACCTAGTCACGAAGTAAGGGCAATAATTTTGAATGTGTTGACATGCTTGCCATATAGAACCAGAAAAAGTTTAATATGTTGTTCTATTTAGGGCTAATTTTCCAATAGCCAGATGAAATATTCTTTCAATAACTGACGACTGACACCTCATCTGTGGCACTTAAAATTGAATAACATTTTAAATTGGTCGCTGTATTTTAAAAAAATTCGGAGTTAAAAAACCGGCCCTTTGTATTTTATAAAACGTAAATAAAACAAAAGCAGTTGATAAGCGCCAATAAGATAAACCAATCAATCACTTTAGAGGCCTCCGAAGAGTATTATTGGAATATCATTTGATCTCTTCCGGAGTATTCGAAAGGTTTATAAAACGGCGCATAAGGAGTAAGGAGGTCATCATGCATTATGAAAGTGTGAACTATCTGCGGAACATAATTGTATTGTTGATGTAAGCTAATTAGTTGTTAATTTATGTATTTGGTATTAGGCGCCGAAAGCATTTTCATTTTAAGAAGAGAGTATAAAGTAGATAGTAGCAGGTAACATAGTACAGTACATAGGTCCTGCTGACTGACTGACGTAAAATTAGTTATTAACACTAGTCACTGTTAGTATGTTTATAACGTCACATTTTTTTTCGAAAAACATTACATTTAATTTAGACAATTCTAATGTAGGAACATATCAATATAAAATAAATCAAAACAAAAATTAATCGACTGCAAACTTGCAAAACTTGCAAAATAATTGCTTAAGTTATAACAATATAATAATATAAAATAATTTATTTCTTCCTACCGAATTCACGGTACCATATCGGATTAAAGAGGAGCAGAGCAAAAAGGCAAATAATAAAACGAAAATCAGGTAATTTTGTAAATTATATTAAACTAGTGGTTATCCGCGACTTCGCCCGCAAGAGTTGGATTTTCCATATAAACTTTCATTCCCCATTTCACCCCCTTAATGTTTTTATATCGCGACAAAATGTAGCCTATGTTCTCTCCAGGGTCTCGAACTGTCTCCATACCAAATTTCATCTTAATCGGTTCAGTGGTTTAAGCGTCAAGAGGTAACAGACAGACAGACACACTTTCGCATTTATAATATTAGTATGGATTAGGCAGACAGCTGCTGCTGTCAAAAGTGTCTTAGCGTAAACAACCTACGCGCCTAAACATCTGTTCAGCGACCTTCATTATGTACCTTTACCTAAGTAGTGATCTTCATTTGTTGGCTGAGCGCGTAGCTAACTCGGATTAACCAGACTTTAGGGAATTGTGAGCGGTTCATCGTTAAATGACGTAACATAGCGTAAAGATGTATTGTAAAGTAAATTCGTTCACACAACAGTTGTATACAGTAGATTCGCTCACTAAAAAGCGTGTAGTTGATGTTATTCGATGCCGTATACGGACAGATTATTTTAACAAAGCAAAATATTGGTCTCATCGGAAAATCATACCATAATAATAACAGAATCACAAGAATTCTTATGATGTTAGGATTGATCCATCAATCAGATTGAAGACCTGCCCTTTAAAAACCAGAAACCGCCTCTGGAAACTGGTGAATCAAAAATACGGACTACATACATTTCTCGCTTTGCACAGAGAGGCTTCTGCGCGTACCTATGGTATGCATTGTACATCGGCGACATCGGCCTTGGGGCTCGCACTGCGGTTTCGCTCTTCAGACACCTGAATAATCTATACCAGCATATATAATAATAATAATAAGTCAGCCTATTAGATCCCACTGCTGGGAAAAGGCCTCACCTCAACTATGAGGAGGAACGAGCCATACTTCACCACGCGGGCTCAGTGCGGATTGGTGGAGGGGTGTATGTAAGGCAAGTGACAAACCTTACTGTCAGAAGTTATCAAGCCGCCCTAGGGCCTCTGACTAGGCTTAACGACTAATACCACAGATATTAGCCGGGACCAACTGCTTAACGTGCCTTCCGAAGCACGGAGATGCTTGTCATGGACGTCACTTAAATGGTCTGAATGGTCACCCATCCAATCACGACCGCGCCGTGGGTTGCTTAACTTTTGGTATCACTACCAAAGCGCTGCCGCCACTGCGCCACAGGCACCTCTATACCAGCATAATGCCGCGTATTGAAACACATTTGGGTACCAACCGATTACGCGACCACGTTGGATAATCGCCTTTAACGCTTTCTAATGTCTGTTTTCAACATAATAGTCATATTAGTAATATTTTTCTGTAATATTTTCTTATGGTCAGTATTATTTGTGCTATGTGATGACAATTTATGTAATCCGTTGATAAATTATATAGCAGACGGTACACTTTGATTAAGCCCTTCAATAACACGTTTATAAAAACTACGGTTTACTAGTTAGGCGTCTGTTTTGATTGTGTACACGCAAAGTGTAGTGAGTATTCGATAGACTAAGAAGATAAAAATCTGATAAGGTCGACTTTTTTTTTCACCTATAATTTGATCTCCGAATACATACTTTTTTCTTTTTATTTTCCCTCAGGACAAGTATGGTTCCTGTATGGTTATTGGTTTATCATACCTATTCATTACATCCTTACAGATTATAGACATTTATTCTGTCTATATGTTTGGTTTTTAGGGTTCCGTAGTCCAACAAGGAACCCTTATAAGATCGTTCAGTCCATCCGTCCTAGTTTGTCACAGCAGAATATCTTCTACGTTTATGGACTGATTTGCATGTAACTCGGTTCGAGTATACTTCACATATATCTCATTTTTAAAAATACAAAAAATACCTCCCCATACATGTAAAGGGGGGGGGGGGGTGAATTATTTTTTGAGTGCGTCCCCTTGTGTAGGTTATCGTTGAAAAGGACTATAAAAATAAGGTAGGGTTTTCATACAACACTTTTTTAACAGCTTTACCATTTGCGAGATATAGCCCGCCAAAGTCGTTTACACGGTGTCCCCCCTCTGTAATTTCTAAAGTCTTGGACCTTTAAACTTCAAATCACTCACGTAAAGAAACAGGTGCGAAAACTCTTATTTAAAATTGTTTCGGATATGCTGTGATGAATACTTTTCAAATTATAAATAAAATAAAAATATATACTTTTATCCAAAAGAACAGTATAAACTTAAAAAGTCTAATGTTGTAAGTTAATGGTACGGAACCCTTCGTGCTCGAGTCCGACTCGCACTTGGCCGGTTTTATTATGTCCAGAGACCGGTGTAACAATTATGAGACTTTGGAGAAGAGACACAGGCAACTTTTTGTCACAAACATCATAATGGTGGATAAAAGTTTGTTTGGAAAATCCCACTCTACTATAATCAATTCGGCAAAAATCCGACATTTACGTGGACACTGGATTAAGTCCAGGGAAGCCGTCAGTTTATTTAAACATTAATTTGATGACCATGTTAATAGAAAACCAGTTTTATTTATTTTTTTAACGTCAAATACCTTCTCTGCATCTGAATATAAAGGTGAATTGTCATCAGGGTAGATCAAAAGTCATGAGTTAACCCAGTCTCAACAGTTGTAGTTTATCTTATCAAGATATTGTTACCTGCTCTTGGGAGGCATAGTGCTTGTCGTCGGCGTCGAAGGACCAGTACGAGTGGTCGAACGTGAAGTCCTTGTACTTTTCGCGTCCGCCGTCATTTTGCTCTTTGCTATTCTGTAACAATATACAAATAACTTATACAAGTACAGTCGGCAGTACGTCAGGTTACCCATTTGAACTACGAAAATAGCTTTTATTACTTAGGCAATGGCGGCGGTATCAAGGTTAGAGTGGGATAGTCTGTACATAAGAAAGACAAAAGAGACGTACGGCCGTGTGTACATACGAAAAGAAAATCTTCATTGGACCACCTAAATCAGGGATGGCGAACCTTTACAAAAACTATGAAGCATTGCAAGTAACGTGCCGTCAAAGTAACTTGAGAATTTATCTTCAAATTTCATATGTACTGTCAAGTCATGTCTTTCAAGGTCATGGGGGCGCTGAAGGGTCGCCCTTCAGCGCCCCCATTGCAGACGTGCGAGGAGGAGGAGGAGATATCAAGTTAGTGGTCAGCACGCTGGCTTCCATCCATGAGTACCCATTCATTCCATCAATGGGTTTGGGCGGGCCGAAATTGACTTCAGGGTTTTTCTGTCTCGAGATTTATAACCCAAGAACATTTCAGCAAAAACAATTTATTACACACACTCGCTCGCACACCGGTTTTCAAGGTGTCGCCATCTCGGAGGTCCCAGGCTTGATCCTCGGACGGGTCAATATAGAAATTCTCATTTTATATATTGTCTCGGGGCTGGGTGTTGTAGTACTACCATTGTTTCAAATTTCCATAACACAAGTGCTTAAGCTACTTACTTTTGGATCTGAGCAATGTATGTGAAGATGTTCAATTTAAATATTTTATGACTGCTATTTTTATGCAAAATACTAACATAATATTAAATATAATAATTGTACTAAATAGCTTAATGTGAACTTACTTTTGCAGTGAGTAGCCTTGTCTTTTTGGAATCCATCTGGACAATAAGCTTTGCACCCATGTCCTTCTCTCTGAAATAATAGCAGTGGTTAACAATTGGGCATCTATAGGCAGATAATCAAACCATCAACATATTGTCAAGTATCCATAATTCAGTATATAAAGTAAATTTCAAGGTGTAATGTTTTATATTTTTTTCTTGAAGTAAAGACGAAATTAAGAGAGTAGTTATTTTGTAATTAATTATTTAAAATTCGAACTTGTGACTTCCTCTACCACACATTGATATTTACAGGATAGTTTTTGAAAGCAAATTTTTTTTTAATAATGGAAACTCTTACATGTGCAAATAGTAAGGTCACAATATGTAGGTTTTCTGTTCATTTAGAGGGCATATGAAGGATAAATTATACTCTGTATTTTCATAAAAATATGCCCCATCTTAAATTTCAGGTGGTATAAGTAACTGTATAGGGCATAAAATCTTAAAACGGTTTTGAAATTTCTGTAAGTTGTTTTATTTTATTTTATTTTATTTCATTTAAACACAAAACAGTTTACAGTTGAGGTGAAACAAATTTTATACATAAATGAGTAATTTACTTTACATAGAGAATTGATAAATCATCATTCATAAATGATAAGCATGAGCTCTTGATAAGGTAGTATGGAGTACCCCTACTAGATCTATGACTTAAATGTAATGAACTAATGACTCTTAATGACCTATGTAATTGTCCGATCATTTCATACAAGTTTATTTTATGTTAAGAACAATGAAATTAAAGTGATAAAGAAATGCTATTTCTGATATCTGTAATATCAAATCATATTCTTCAACATAAATTATATATGTTTAGTACTAAGATAAGTGATATTATTATATTTATTTATTAGGCAGGCAGTTGAGATGAAAAAAATAAAATAAAAATACTCTCGAAAAACATAACCCTCCTTCCGCAGTCGGGTAAAAACACTATCATTTACTCAATAGAAGAAAATTTCATTAATCAATCAAAGAATAATAGATAATAATAAGCTCAGCAAAACCTACTAAGTATGGATATTGTCTATGAGAATATAAATTACAATGTAGCATTATTGTGTGAGATTTAGTTAAGGTCGTGACCTTAAGAGACAAACTTTCATTAATATTTATGCTCAAGACAATGAAATTGAAACCAAAGATATTGGGGCAGATGATGTTTTCCATTCTTCACATGTTGTAAACAAATAAACACAACATTCTTTCAAACAGTTGAGAGACATTTTCTTCCCAGCAGAGAGATGTTTTTTTCCATGTTTATGTAGGTTATGCTCTTTTTTACTTTTTTTAACAACTTTCATCCGAATCACCGGCCCGAGGTACAGTTTGTGCTCTAAATGCAGCTGAACCGTGAAAGTCATTGCCACCCAACATGACATCACTGTTTTTTTGCACTTTCAAAACTCCCAACTAGAACTAATAATAAACGATCAGAAGATGCGTATATGCATGTATTTACGTACGCTATTGTTGTTATTCATTCAAAACAACAAAGTACAAACAATCACGCAGATCAAGGGACGTGAGTAAGCTAAATAGTATGATAGTAAAGTACACAACAGTTGTGTTTTAGAATAATTTTTAGGAACAAACCTTTGATTGAATGGGCGAACCCTTACAGCCACTTTTACCGAAGCCATTGTCGAACATTATATTGTCAGTACAATTATTTTTTATTAAAAAAATACATTAAATTACACACAAATACGACACCACAGAGCAAGTTGACATTTTCATTTGCTTGACATTTTATGGCACTCTGTGACAGCAGACAGAACCACTGGCAGATTTCTACAATGTTGCAAAGTTGAAAACGAGAAAGTCTTTTTGATATATTTGTGGTTTTATAATTTAATGGACGCAAATATTTATTTATTTCTCCTGTATACATATGAAGGGAACATTTTTTATGCGCCTATACATTTTTCCTAGCCATATTTGACTATGGAAACTTTTGTCTTTGTATTTATTTAAAGTCACATCTCTATTTTCTTGATATTGATATTTCAATCATCATGTCAATTTTGAATAATGAGTGTCCGGGTCCCCATTAATTTAATCAAAAAGATTTTATCTTTAAAAAACCCTATGTACGGTAGTGGTTTAACTCCCCTGTGATTCTTTGATGTGTGAGTAAGCAATAAACCAACCAGAGTGGGGAGGAGCGTCGGACTCGTGCGTGACGCAGCCACTGGGAGCGGACGTTGGTAACTCCGAGTACTGAACACGAAACTGTGTTGGTTATTTACTTATCCCAATTGCTGGTGAGACACCACATCCCCCGCTTTTGAAATGGCATTCATTTTATCTTATACGTGTGATTTGAAAAAAACCGGCCAAGTGCGAGTCGGACTCGAGCACGTGTAAAGGGTTCCGTACCATTAACTTACAACATTAGACAGTATAGGCAAAAAAAACTTTTTAAGTTTATACTGTTCTTTTGGAAAAAAGTATATATTTTTATTTTATTTATAATTTCAAAAGTATTTATTACAGGATACCTGAAACAGTTTTAAATAAGAGTTTTCGCGCCTGTTTCTTTACGTGAGTGATTTGAAGTTTATAGGTCCAAGACTTTAGAAATCACAGGGGGGGGGACACCGTCCGTGTATAATATAACTGGCAGAGAATATCCTTGCCAGGATCGGACAGACAGAGGAAGACCTTTAAAGAATAGTTACTGTAAAAAATAGCCCTCTTCACTCACTGTTTCTCATACCTACTGATAGCTTTGAAGTGGGCTGCCTCATCTCACAGCTGAAGGATAAAACTTCTACGGGAGTTGATGGCATCTCGAACCTTCTGGTGAAGGCAATTAGCAAGCAAATTACAACTCCGTTAACTTATGTTTTTAACCTTAGTCTTTCTTCAGGCGTTTTTGCTATTATATGGAAAACGGCTTCCATTACTCAAATCCACAAAGATGGGCCTGCTGATTTGCCATCCAACTACAGACCGATTTCCCTTCTTAACACCTTCTCTAAGCTCCTGGAGAAATTAGTCAATAAACGCCTGGTAGACTTTTTGGAATCGCATAGGTTGCTCTCAGATAGACAATTTGGTTTTCGTCAAAAGAAATCAACAGAAGACGCCGTAAAGCTGATGTCAAATCTCGTTTCCTCTTATTTAGACGGTGGCCTTAAATGTATGGCGGTTTTTCTGGACCTCGCCAAGGCCTTCGATACCGTGTCGACTCCTATCCTGCTTAGAAAACTTAATGGTATGGGAATTCGAGGTACAGCCTTGGAGTGGTTTAGGAGCTACTTGTCTGGTAGAAGCCAGTTGACACGCATTGACGGCCTCGTGAGTGATAGGCTCCCAATCAATTACGGGGTTCCTCAGGGTAGCATACTTGGTCCCACTCTCTTTATTATTTATATTAACGATATACATGACCTTGCTATACCCTCAGCCGAACTCATCTGCTACGCAGATGATACCGCGATTCTCTTTAGGGGTAGCGATTGGGACAGTACTTTTGCGGCTGCAGAGGGTGGCTTAGCGCGCGTATATGATTGGTTGGATCAAAACCTGCTGACCTTAAATACCAAGAAAACTAAATACATATGTTTTCATGTAACTTCTGCGTCTAGTCCCAACAAAGCGTATAGCTTGCGTATCCATTCTTGCCGTCTCCGAGGTGCCACCCCTACCGCTTGTAACTGTGATGTGATACAAAGGACTTGTGAGCTGAAATACCTGGGCTTATTACTAGATGAACATCTTAACTTTTCTGGACACATCAATCTTATTGCAAACAAAGTCAGGAAAGTCACTGGTATAATGCGAATACTGAGAAGATGTGCGGACTTGGATGTCATGAAAACTGTGTATTATACCGTCTGCCACTCAATAGTCACATATTGCATGATAGTTTGGGGAGGGGCTGCTAAGACTTTTCTGCTAGATCTTCAAAGGGCACAACGTGCTATTTTTAAAGTAATGCTGGGAAAACCAATATTGTACCCTACTAATGCCGTGTACGATGATATAGGGATGCTTCGCGTTAGGCAGTTGTATATCTTAACTGCTTCCCTGGACATACACAAATCTGCTCCTAACCTGGATAATTTTGATAGTATCGTTCGTCTTCGTGTCTACAGATTACCTGTGCCCGCTGTCAGGACAAGTTTTGCGAAGCGGTTTCCTAGATACTGCCAGGTTGCAACGTATAATAACCTGGCAGCTATTTGCGATTTAAAAAACTGCTCTGCAACTGAAGTTAGGAAACGGGTAGTACGGTTACTCTGTTCACTTGACTACAAGCAAACTGAAGCGTTAATCTGTAATAGTTAATCCCATTCGATCTCTCTCTCTCTCTCTCTCTCTCACATACACACACACACACACACACACACACACACACACACACACACACACACACAGAGAGACACACACACACACATATTTATCTAGAATAATAGAATGTGCCACACACCTTAGCCAAGTAATTGTAACTGGTCTCTCAAGATACAGGCAGAGCCTAGTTTGGGAGCCTCTGGCAATTGCGTGAGATATATAGCACTTTCATGTTGTATTTAATTGATTATTATTGATGTAATTCTGGTTATCAATAAAGATATTTTTATATTTTTTTTATTTATTTATTTTATATGCAACGTAAAAGTTTAAGAGTGATTATAGATGATGGTAATTTTACAAATTAAACTATTCTTATATTATTCATGAGTTCGATTAATCGATATTAAATTGATAAAATATAGTTCAATTGATAAACAAGGTCTGTCTCTAGCAAAAAAAAAACAACTGTCAGTCAAAGAATTTCGAGGTTAGTTTCTGTGAATTTTTCATTTCTTTCTGGATTTATTGGGTAATATTAATAATATTATAATTCAATTCACAAATCTTACAGCTCATTACTATTTTTCAGTAATGTTCCCTTGAATATATAAATAATTCTAATAATGTTCGTTTAGGAGGTCCAATGTCACGGGTCGTCATTACATAATGATAATTCTTCACTGTTTTTCAGTAGATAACCAACTGCCACCATGTCGGACGCTCCAGGCCGCCCAATGAAGTACCCTTACACCATTTCCGCGAAGATCGCGCAGTTCCCCATGAAGTTTTACCTGCAGAACCAGTGGATCTGGCGCTACTGGATGGTCGGACTCGCCGTCTCTGTACCAGTATTCTATAAGATCCACAAAATGGGTATTTATTTCTTGATTCCCAGTGTTTGTGTTAGAATCAAGTTTTTTTAAACCATAATTTAAAATCAAGTCTTCCTAAAAGGCATCACTGTTTGCTAACCCCTTAAGATTAAATTTTATTGCAAAATTGCTTACGATGTTCTGCCGTTAGTACCTAGGTACGCGTAACATTGTCTTTAATTTCTCTATGCTTACAAAATGGTACAAGTTCATTCTACTAGATAGAACTACCTTATTTATATGATCAAGTAGGTAAAGCAGTAAGACTGAATAAGCTGTATTTCAGATTTTTAAATTTTTTTTTCCAGCCAACTCCCCTGAAAATGTGAGCAAATGGGCAGAAATCCGCAGGAAGGAGGCGGCTGAGCACCATTAATTCAACTGGGCCGTGCTTGGGATGTAATAATTTAAACTGTTTATGAACATTATGTTGTAAGTGAAGTAATAAATCATGTCTTAGTTTATCTTGTTTTTTCTTTTCCCTATAATTCTGCATTTTTGCAACCAGCTAGTGTTATAGTGTGTGCCAGATAGCATAAAAGGTTGTTACCCTTACTGCTAAAACCTTGTGATATGTGTCATTTGTCTTACTAACAGCGATTATTATGACTTTTGATCGATTTTATAATACCACGGCATTATCGAAAAAAAGAGACCACCTCAAAACACACTAAAAAAATGGTGGTGATACATGCTAATTTTTGAGTTCAAGGTCGACCTGTACTGAGTTTCATTTGTTAGAGAGATTCGTATCGCTATGGCTTATAGTTAGGGTCGCCGCGCTTCGCATACTGGCGTGCAGTGGTACACGGGTGACGGTAAATGACTTTTTATGCACTGTTAAATGGCAGGGACTATAGGGCAGCACCATGCATTATTTTCGGGCAGCACTCTGTATCTGTACTGTACCACATACCATAAGTTCCACATAAAAATAAAAGAATGAAGTATTGTAAGGGTGCTTTATTCACTACAGTATAAATTAAAAAACTTATAAATTACATCAATAAATAGTACCAGGCAAAATGATCAATTATGTATTTGTTAACAGCTCTAAGGAATGCACTAGTAGTTTAACATTTTTTGGTGGTGTAGGTACAATGTAAATAGAAACAAAAATGCAATCAATTGGCTTAGCCCTGAGACAAAAAGTTGTACTGCCTGAAAAAACGATTATAAAATTTAGTAAAACAAAACATAACCCACTACAGCAAAAATTTGATCGAAAATAATCGACTTTGAAAAAAAATAAGGTTAAAAAATCAGTGTCTCTAACCAAAACTTAGAAATAAAACATAGGCTAATTAACTATCTAGCATTAAAATAGGTACTAACTGTAGGTAGACACAAGTCTTGTTAAAAATAATAATCTAACAATAGCATTAAAATGTACAGGCTTAAAATGAAAAAAAAGGCTCACAGACTAAATGCAAATAATATTTGTAACCTGTAACAAAAAAAACATGACCAATATTTTATTGAATTAGCATGAATAATTAGACACCATAAAAAAAATACAGCAAATATGCCTCAGGTTTTTATACTTCTAAATTAAGTTACTCACTTTCAATACTTAGTGATAATTTTAAAATGAACAAGTAGGTAAACACCTAATAATATTGAGCAAAACTAAATATTTTTTATTTGGGACAATAAATATTCAAGCTGTGTTGTGTAATATTGTGGTATGCCTACTAAAGCATTAAAAATTATCATAGTTTGATCAAGCCAATCAAGCATATTATTATTACATCAACAGTATTATGCAAAAGCTATTAAAAACTTAGAGCTCAATCAAATTTTACCTGATTCAAATAGGTACTAAGCATAATTTTTCTGGGGGAGAGTAAAGTGATGTGGCGAAGTGGAAATAGTGAAGTGGATGTGTGAAGTTCCTGGATTCTTGGACTTATAAAAAACAGGAATGACACATATCTTGAAAACGAAAACAAAGTTTAAATAGCAGGACAAGATAATATGCTGAATTGTTTCACTATGTTTTTTTCCACTATCACAAATAAAAATGTATCTCTTTCTCTACCCCTGGAAAAATAATGTCTGTATTTACAAATGTTGCTTTTTTGACTAAATAAGTCACATATGGGTTTTATAACTTATAATCTTACAAAGATACATTACCAAGCACATGGCTATTGATTTTGGCTATTATAATTATTTTTAGGGTTGCCAAGCCACATTAAAGTCAAATGTGTATATTTTAAAAATTTCAGAGAAGCAAGCCTACTTGAGCTAAAAATACTTAGAATACTCACAATTTAAATTCACATAATTTATCTTGTATTCATATTTATACACGCTCAATTAATTTTTAATTAAGAAAGAAAGAATTTAAATATCTGATTTGAAGTATAAAATTCAAGCACTAGAAACAATTTTACATACAATAAATAATGGTGTCAGTAGATATATTCATTATAATAACTATGATTTTCTATGGGGTTATTTGGTTGTCAATTTCATATAATAGCAGGAATGATTTTTGACCAGCAGTATTTCTGCTATTACACACAACATTGTATTCAATCAACTGTAACCCATGGAACATTTTCACTGCACACATTACAAAAAACAGCTTAATCATCTTGTAATACTAAGTTGAACAGGTACAAATTGAGTTAGGAAACAGTTTTCAAACTGCTTCACTTTAGTATAGCAAGTCTGTACACTTAAATAGCAATTTAATAAACATTCACTGGAAACTTTTTGCTGTGGAATATTACTGTACAATGTTCCTAGTTGTACATACCTCCAACACACTCAATCGGGAATGTGGTACTTGTACATAGTACGTTACAAACTCGCTACACATTTGTATCACAAGAGATAATCACTAAAAGGTCATTATTGAACATCAAATTACACAGTCTGATCAATAAGGCGACCTAAATAATTATTTCGTTCCCGAAAGTTGTCCTTTAGTCAGGTTGCACAAGTGGCTACACAATTTTATGAAAAATACCTAAGGATTTTCTTTTAGAAAATCACAAAGTAAATTTTCTGTGTAGGACTCACTAGCCAGTGGTCATAGACAGAAACCTGCCAGACCTAAGCATGAAGTACATACAGTCTTAAGACATTACAAACCAGCATATCGATGTCATTACTGATTCAGTTCCCATCACCACCTACGACTGCAACTATGATTAACACACGGCACTAATCTCATACACGGTAGCAAGTACTATATCACTGCCCCGTCTCACAAGTCACCATCACATCACAGGCTAGCCACCATAGGTGCCATGAACAATCAACAATCAGTAGGTCACATCCATCATCCTAAGATGACACACAAGGTATTTCTCACTAGCACATCACAACGTCAGCCACTAGCACGCGGCCACGCCAGTCACCGTCAGCCTCAGTAGGTGACATAGTCCCTGAGGCTGTGTGGACATCACTTGTTCCTGGCGCGCTTGGAGGCTGGCGCGGGTGGAGAAGAAGCGCGTCGCTTGAGCGGCACGTCGTCGGACTCGTCGTCGCGCTCGAGCTCGAGCTCGGGTAGCGGTGGCAGCTCGAGCTCCGAGCACCGCTTGTTGATGTACTTCTCGAGGCGCGCGCCCGACCTGGTAGATTGACGGTGAAATTAAGATTATCATCATTTGCTTGCCCTGTCCTCATTATATTTGGGGTCGGCGCAGTATGACGATGTCATTAATATAACACACTTAAATATATTTTACTGAGAAGCATGACTAAAACTATACTTGTCAAAACAAAATAAGGGCCACGAGGTATTTTTAATTTTGGTGTAAATTATTAAACATTTTCATATTGAAAGTAGTAAAATATTGAGTATACAAACTCTTTGATACCTAAACTTTTTAACATTGTAGTATTCAGCTAATGCTGGCAACAATTTTAAATAAAATTTAATTTAAAATTCTTTTTGAAAATTTTGTTTCCATTTTCTTTGACGTTTTGCATTCCTTAGCTTCTTGGTTTATTAGATATTATCAGAGTTCATTGATATCTCGAGTCAGAAACATCTTTTGCAATATGCCACAAGCACGCAGGCGTCATATGGACTCGCTGACAGCAACCAGAGCCGTTACAATGATTGAAGAAGGTCATTTCGCAGCGATCTGTGGGTTTGCAATTGGGATTTTCTCGAAGAGCTATTCAAAATCTATGGAATCGTTTCCAAGAGACCGGCAGTGTTAGAAGAAGACCTGGTTCTGGCAAAGTTCGCATTACAACAGCTCAAGAGGATCGTTACATTCGATTAAGTGCGCGCCGAGATCGCACAACGACGGCCCGCAAGCTGCAAAATCGTTTATGGCTCACAACGGGTACTCGTGTCAGTGACCAAACTATTCGTAATCGATTGCATGAAGACCAGCAGGCATCAAGAAGGCGAGTTGTCCGTGTTCCATTAACCAGAAATCATCGTGCAAATCGTTTAAGATTTTCCCGTCAACATTTGGACTAGGACTAGTGATGGGTTTTTATCCGGATATATACTCATAAATATTGATTTTTACTCGAGTATTTATCCAAAAAGACGGATAAATATTTTATAAACATGTTTTTTGCTATAACACGAAAATTTATGATTATAATAATAGTAAGTTAGTAGTTTAAACCAAAACAAGTGCTAAAGAGTTTTTGAATCTAAATAATATATAATAAATAAACTTAAAGGTGACTGACTGACTTACATAGTGATCTATCAACGCACAGCCCAAACCACTGGACGGATCGGGCTGAAATTTGGCATGCAGGTAGATGTTATGACGTAGGCATCCGCTAAGAAAGGATTTTGATCAATTCTGCCCCCAAGGGGATAAAATAGGGGATGAAAGTTTGTATGAAACTTTGTCAATTTTAAACCGATCGGGCTGAGACTTTGCATGCATAAAGCTACTATGACGTAGGCATCCCCAATAAGGATTTTAATAAATTCCACCCCTAAGGGGATAAAATAAAGGAAGATGGAAGATGTAAATGTATTAGTTTGAACCTATCAGTACTTACCTCATGGAACGAATAAATTAAGATGAACAAAATAATTTTTAGATCTAAATGTTGACAATTTAAAGTAATAGTATTTTAAAACGCGCCATCGTTGTGTTTTCACTGAGTTATATATACCCAATGATGAGTGGCCGCAGTATCTAATAGTACATACTATACCTAAATTCAATTCGGTTATTTTGAAGAATCGTGAAATAACACGATTCCGTATGCAATTTGAACGTCCATCCGTCATGACGTTATCCTGTATTTTGACGAATCGTCAATGACGGAACCCGTGTGAATGAGCCCTAACCTATCCAAGTGCCTATTGACTTCGATTTTTCATTCCTCTCTTCTCTATACGACATGGTAGACTAAGAGAGTATGATAGCTGGATGGCGCGACGAGAGTATAAAATATTTTGTGTCATCGAGTCCACGCGGACGAAGTCGCGGGCAACAGCTAGTTCCATATAATTATCTATAAAAAAAAATAATCGATCTTAATTATTAAATGACCAAGATTTCGGTTTCGGTTGCGACTGAGAATCATGTTGATGCTGCCATAGGTTGTCCACTGCTGAACATATGACTACCCCATGGTTTTCCACAACGACCGATTGCAAGCGGCCTACATTCAGCTAGTGTGATCCTGCAATCTTTACAAGGTCGTCTGTACATCTTGCCGTAGGAAGTCCGTCCTACGCTGCGCCTTTGATCAAAGGATCTCCAATCTAGAACTTTTCTGCCCCAACTAGGCTATCAGGTCTTCGCGCTATGTGCCCTGTCCATTGCCACTTGAGCTTATTGATTCGCAGGGCTATGTGCTTTACCTTAGTTCTTCTACATATTTCCTCATTTCTGATTCGATCTCGTAGAGAAACTCCGAGCATAGCCCTCGCCATTTTATGAACTTAAGCTTTTTTATGAGGCCCATAGTAGAGATCATGATTCAGATCCGTATGTGATCACTGGCAGCACACATTAATTAAAGACTTTCGTCTTAAGGCACTGAGGTACTTGAGACGAAAAGGTGCTCTTGCGTAGTTTCCCAAACGCTGCCCATCCAAATCGGATTCGTCGACAGTCCTCTTTTCTCGAAGTCAGACCTACCTTATGGTCCAACTACTACCTAGTTGGACCACAACGTACCAATGCAAGTAACTACTTGTCTCAGGTAGACGTACTTATCAACAACTTTGAGAGTTGACTTCTCAACAGATACTGGAGTGGGTACCACTCTGGAGCTAGACATTACTTTCGTCTTGTCCATGTTCATTGTAAGACCCACTTGTTGGGAGATTCGGTTGAGGTCTTCGAGCATAGTTCCAAGCTCCTCCAGCGTGGCAAGCCGGAGGTGTGTGATGTATTCGCCGTTGACGTTGATCCAAATCCATTCTGGAAGCTTGAAGGCGTCTTCTTATGTCGCTGTAAACAGTTTAAAAGATATTCGTCTCCCTGTCTCACACCTCTCCACAGTGGAATGGCCTTCGAGCTCTGCTTCTGTTCACGGACCGACGTGGTGGCATTGTTGTACAGATATACCTATAGTCTATGTGACACCTCGGAAGAGACTTTAGCACCGCCCACGTTTCGATCGAATCAAAGGCCTTCTAATAATCCACAAACGCTAACCATAGAGGCATATTGTACTCCGTATAATTTTCCTTAGCGTATGTATATGGTCTATTGTACTGAAACCTTTTCGAAAGCCAACTGGTTCAGGAGGTTGGAAGGCATCAAAACAACGTACGAGACAATACGCGATGACCCCTGAAAACAGTTGGTGGCTCAGGGGTGATATAGATCTAGTTTTATTATAAGGTTATGTCTTTTGTCAAAGGAACTACCTTTCAAACCTGTTAGTACACTAAACCTACCTACTACCTCTTGGATAGAAGCCAGCGTGCCGAAAACTAAATCAACAGGCAGTCTCAGTACACTATAATGTTTAAAAAGGCGCAAACGGAGCAAGCGCGAACATTTATTTTCTCTGGGTTTCAGCATTAGAACCTGACTTGGTGACACTGAGATAACCTCAAAAGTATGCTCTTTAAATGAGAAAAACAATAAATTATGAAAATAAGTCCACAACAATCGAAGAACTTCCTTCCTTTCTGAAATCGGTTCAAAACTTAAATGACAGGTATCGCACCTGTCGCGCTTGATAAAGTGGGGCCCAGGCCCAATTAGTTATTTTTATCCGCCATTTCGAGTAAATATCCGATAAAAATGGATAAAAACGAGTATTTATCCATTTTGGATAAATATCCGAGTATTTACTCTTTGAGTATTTATCCACTGCCCATCACTAACTGGAACATAAACCAATGGGGCATGGTGCTCTTCACAGACGAATGCAAAGTTAAATTTTTTAACGACGATCGGCGTATTAGAGTATGGAGAAGACGCGGCGAGAGATTTTCAGAAGCCTGCATCCATGAAGTCGATCGTTTTGGTGGTCCAAATGTAATGATTTGGGGCGGGATAAGCTTACACGGCAAAACTGAGCTCGCTATTTTAAATAAGGGTACTGTTACTGCTCAGCGGTATATTGAGGAAGTCGTCAGACCACATGTGATCCCATTTGCCCAGCGAGTGGGTCCTGGATTCATCTTGATGCAAGACAATGCTCGTGCACACACGGCTGAAGCGACTCGGTTTGTACTGGAAGCCTCTCAAATTCAAGTCTTGCCGGCCGGCGAACAGTCCGGACTTAAATCCAATAGAGCACATGTGGGATCAGTTGAAACGAAGAGTTAGAGACGGTGATCAGGAAATCCACAACCAACAGCAACTCATCAACGCTGTTAAAAGGGCCTGGGAAGAGATTCCAATGGAAAATGTCAGGCATTTGATTGAGAGCATGCACTCCAGGCTTCAGGAGTGCGTAGCGAAACTAGGGGGGCATACCCGTTACTAAAAGATGAGCATGGAGTATTTTCTTTTGTTTTCAGTAACTTTACATTCTTTTTATTTTAACCTTAAATGAGTTTTTTCTTTCAAAAGCAAATAAACTTTTTAATCATAATTATTGGAATAAATTTATTGGTCTACACGTTAAAAACAACATTAGTTTTCGTTATGGAGACAAAAAAAATATATATTGGTATTATTATTTTAATGGTACAGACAAAATACCTCGTGGCCCTTATTTTGTTTTGAGTAGTATATTTTTAATTTGAGAATGTGGCGTTTAGAGGGAGGCTCTTGGTCTTTGCGCAGATAGGCCACTGATCACCGCGCTTCACGTTCTTTCGTTCCGCGTAAACGATGGTGGCCGCTACAATGACATGTGTTTTGTCAAAATGGCGAGTTACGGCCACCGGTGGCGTGTCGCGTACCCTGACTCGCCGCTCGCTTCACTTGTGCGCCGACTTCATACAAACGTATTAAAACAATGTAAACAGCTTGTGGCTAGCCACCGGTGTGACTGTGGTCGATGGCCCATCTGCACAGAGCCTTAACTGACAAAACTGAGAAGAAGCGCTAATTCTCGGCCTCCCCCCCTCCTCGCATCTCTCACGACCTCAGAGAGGTCACGCACCAAATTTTCGGACTCCCTATAGTTTTTATTATCGGATTCCCCCGTATCTGGTATCACTAGCTAAGTATACTAACTTGGCGACAGGGTGCGTGTCCTTGTTGTACGTGTAGCAGTTGCGGAAGACGAGCGACACGTCCGCGATCAGCTCCTCGTCGCGGGAGTATTCGCCGCTCTCCAGCTTGTCCTTGATCGTGCTGAAGTCCATCGGCTGCTCGATCACGTCTAGGTAATCTGGCACCTGTACATATCACTCGTTATTACAAGTAAACCGCTTTTATTACGTAATGAATAGAGGCGTTCTTAAGTAGATCGATGGTCAAATATTTGTAAAAATATTTCCATCAGTCTCATGTTTGGGAAAACACTGGTTTCGAGTTTTAATGCGTTTTTCTTTATCGCTCGATTGACGCAGAATATGGTCGCTAATTTCGCACCGGTAAGCATGAGCGTCGTGGCAGAGTGCGTAAGACGTAGGATTGATAATTCCATGTGGCTCGGGTTCAAATCTTGCTAGACGACTTATATTTTTTTGTTATTTCACACAATTTTTTGTATTTATTGAAGTTTATAACTTTATTTTTTAAATAAGACTTGCGAATTATAAGGCTTTTATTATTAAATTGTAGTAAATGAGCAAAGCTCGGTCGCCCAGGTACTGAGTATAAAAAAACGTTAGCACTCATATAATGAATGGGTGAAATAAACTCACTTCCTCAGTCGACACGGGCTCAAAGAATGGCCAGACGTCCTTGTGCTTCATGACCTCCTTGATCAGCTGCTCCAGCGCTTCTGTGTGCAGGTGTACCTCCACCTTGCTACTTCTCTTCTTGCCTGTGCTGCGCTCTTCTGTGGTCAACATTAAAACAATAGGTTTAAGACATGTATGTACGTGCATATAGTTCCGTTCCTCACCGCTAGATAGCGCTGGCTGTAAGATGACTCGCGGCAACGATCAAGATGAGAATTTCGTATAATTAGGGAATTCTAGTGTCGTATTCGAGGCCTTTTAGCCTTAAAAAATAGGTTGAAGACATGCATGTATGTGCATATCGTTCCATTCCTCATCGCTAGATAGCGCTGGCTATAAGATGACTCGCGGCAACGATCAAGATGAGAATTTCGTATAATTAGGGAATTCTTGTGACGTATTCGAGAGGCATTCAAAACATCTAGATAAGCATTTAGAAAGCATTCTCAGTCAGAAAATCACGGTGCAGTGCACTCTTTCCTCGTCTCGGTGCAGTGCACTTGTTATCTGAGACACCAACTATTTACATTGTTTTCACTTGGAAAGTTGAAGCCCAACCTAATCCTTTAACGGCTGTTTCTTGTGAACGAAACCCTGCCACATAGGCATGTTACAGCCGAGCGGAGAATATTTGACTAATCCTCCATAGCGTCGTGACCTCGATCCTCATGTATAGTGATACACATGTATAGTGATACATACTTAACCCAGTGGGGTTAAGTATATTTTCGAAGATAATATTCTATAAGGTTACGGCGCAGCCTATCGATTAAAAAAAAAACTGTGAAAGGAAACTGGCATACTAGTAGTCGAGTCTTTGTTGGCTAGTGTGTGAAATGCAGAAGACAATGGCAAACCAGTCCATTAAAATAGCCATAAAATCAGTGTGTGAGCTTCATTCAACATTTATGATCACGATCATCAGTCAAGGAGCTATAATACTACCGTGAAGAAGATATGTAAAGTAAGTAAAAGTAAAGTATATATAGATCCCACTGCTGGGCAAAAGCCTCACCTGAACTATGAGGTAGTACGAGCCATACTCCACCACGCGGGCTCAGTGCGGATAAGTGGAGAGTTGTCTGTAAGGCAACTGACAAACCTTATTGTCAGATGTTATTAGGCCGCCCTAGGGCCACTGACTAGGTTTGACGACTAATATCAATAGATATTAGCCCGGACCAACTGCTTAACGTGCCTTCCGAAGCACGGAGATGCTTGCCATGGACGTAACTTCAATGGTCGGAATGGTCACCCATCCAATCATAACCGCGTCGTGGGTTGCTGAACTTTGAAGAAGATATGACAGCTCTACTCATTAATACACAATTTTTCGTGGTCACAGGGAGTCTCCCTGTGACCACGAACGCTGTAGTGTTCGAAACGTCAGGCTTTAAATAAAATGTAAATAAATCGCGAAGAAATCCGTAAAATTGTGTTTCAATGTGTTCAACAATTCGCGTAAACGTAAGAAACAAATATGACAGCTCTATATTAAGTTAGTGTGACATACAGATGGCTAATGACTATTATAGGATTTCTACATACCGTGTCCGTTTGTAAGTGATGTTTTCGATTTTCTACTCGAATGTGAATTGTGTTCTTCTTTGGATCTGAAAATAAAAAGAATGGACAGTCAGTTTTGTGTTATAAAATGTTCTTTAGGTTTCCCCTAGCCATAGGGGAAATATATAAATTGGAATGCATACAACTAGGAAATAGACCATTCACATTGTCAAATTGCAACGAATATGTCATTGGCTTTCATACAACTGGAGCAGTAGAGCTATCCGTCATCCTATAATCATATCATTATAGTCACCATAGCACAAGCTAACGCTAAATTTGGAACTAGGTAATTGAAACCAGTTATGTACGTTACATGCGTAAGGTACATTTCCGAGCTATGCGGCCTGCGGCTCCAGCTCGCCGCGCGGCTATCATAGATTTATGGGAGTGTTAGGAACCCTTTGCGAGCGATGCGTCATGGCCGCCATAAATTCCAATAATTCCGTAATAACCGCGCGGTCACCAGAGGCGCATGCGGCATGACGTAAGCCGCATTGCTCCGAAGTCTAACTTAAGTTATTTTTACTTACTTGCGCCCCCTCTTTGAGGCCGAACCGTTTGGCAGCGGCGAGGATTCTTTACTATTCCGCGACTTCCGCGACTTGAACTTCACTAGCGCCGTATTGTATTCGCTGTCGTCCGACTCTGCATAGAAACAAATAATATTAGTAAGAGCTCTTTTTCTACATTTGTTTGTATAAAAATTCAGGGCCCTTAGACAAGTACTAGAAGTTCGCTCTCTTAAAAAAATATAAAACTGACATAAGCTATCGTAACATCATGTGACTTTTGCACACATATTTTGTCATTTCTTTGGCGATAGCGAAGTTCGCTGTAGGAAAGATTGCATCTTGTCTAGGGGTCCAGTAACTTACTACAGAGTATAGTAAAACTATTTCCATTATTCCAGGCATAGTTTATACAGGGTGTTAGATAGTTTATACAATATATTAGTTTGAACTATTTTATAAACGATTAGTTAAATAAAGACGATTGAATGAAAGTTAACTTTGCTAGTCATAATGCAAAGCATATGAAAAGGTAATAAATAAATGAATAAGCTGATGGTTGAATGAATTAGGAAGATAAAAATATTAGAGAAGCCACAGGCACCAACGACAGTGAGTATAGACATTTCATTGCATCGTTGCTGTATGCATCATAAAATATGCGTAATATATTCAGAATGCAAATGTTAGAGGCGTAGAAGAAGCGATCCAATAAAAAATTCACGGGTCTAATTAACTAAATAAAAAAAGGTAAAAAATAAAGGCCCTGAGAATCGGTATCAAGAATAACCAAGTTAGAGGACTCCGCAAAGCATACCGTAGTTAGATCCATTGTAAAAGATTCTACTAAGAATAGGGGGCAGATCGAACAACAAAAATACATTGTGAAGCGTATGCACTATGAGGATGCCAGTTGGAGTAGGAAATTAAATGTTAAAGGTTTCAACGAAAAGAAGGTCAAGATCACCTGAAGACACTAAAAGCGATGACGAACGAACCATGAGGGTGAAGTAGTATATGAAATGTAAGATCATAAAGCATATCAAGGTTTTAAAGAAGCGAATGCATGAAGAGGATGACAGCTGGAAGGTGAAATTTAGATCAAACGTTCAAGTTTCAAGGAAAAAAAGTTAGTAATTACACGAATTTAGTTTACTTACTTACTAGATCTGCCTGTCTCTCTCTTTTGTCCATCTCTTTTTTCAGACACTAAAAGCGGTGGCAAATGGAGCGTGAGCGTATGTTAGACAAACATATGAGGGATCAAGGTTTACAAGAAGCGTATGATTGAAGGCCTGGATAGGTGGAACGATGAGGTTGCTAGCTGGATTGTGAAATAAAGTCTGAACGAATGAGTTTCCAACGAAAAGGTATATTACGTGGGGACACTAAAGCCGTAGGTTGTCTATGAATAGTCAGACCATAAAGTATAAAGGTTCACAAAGAGCGTATGCATAAAGGCGTGGATAGGTCGAACGACAGAATTGAAAAAGGTAGATCGCCTGTTCATGTCACTAAAAGCGGCGATAGATGGAGTAGCTTTTATATGTAATGTTAAACCAAAAAAAATATCAATGTTCACAAGAAGTGTATACATTAGGAGGATGGCAGCTGTAAGGTGTCAACGAATAGGAAGATCGCTTCAAGACACTAAGACCAGAGTTCACCAATTTTAAACAGCTGGTAAACAGCTCGATTGACGGTTAATTTGACAGATAAACTATGTCAAATAATGCTAAACCGGCTGATTAAAAATTAAACATGTGACGGTGAACTCCAGGCTAAAAGCGACGAAAAATGGAGCGAGAGCGTAGGTCGTCAAAGAAATGTCAGACAAGCACATCAAGGGCCGAGGTTCACAAGCGTATGCATGATCGAATGGCGGGTATGTGTTTGCCTACGGACGCACCGTCGGATCCGCGGCGGCGGCGGTTGAGCGCGCGCGTGTACGCGTGGATGTTGTCGATGGCGGTGGCCGCGCACGCGCGCACGCCGTGCTCTTGCGATACAATAAACACAGTGTTATTTCACTTCTTACACATCATACATAGGACATACACTACGTAATACAGTAATGCTACGTATGACAAATATACTACGTAATACAGTAAGACTACGTGACTTGTAACAGTAAACTGATTGTGTCTTTGGTGGCTTTATCACATCTGTCAAAAACACTCGTCATATGTGACAAAGAAAATAAAGTGTTTACGAAGAACTAGGAGTGAGTCAGGCTATTGTCTCCGATAAACGCCTTTTATCTGGGAACCGAGGGATCGAGTGAACAATACCACACTCACACATTCATACGTAACTTACGTTGCGTCACAGTGGTTAAGCTTTGGTTTCCTAGGATAGCGGTGCCGTCATATAGCGGCCATAATACAGCGGTGATAACGTCACTAGAACGTTGTCTATGTAAACATGAAGATATGCTGTTATTGTGTCTTTTACGTCATGCTGACGCCGCGCTGCGTCCAGGCGACAATCACAACGTTGACGTTGACGTCGGACGTTGCGTATAGCGTAAAATAGATGACCGTAGACTATTCGTTATACTTAATAGCTTGGTGGTAGAATTCGCTTTATCTTTATAAAGCACTGATTTACCTAAGTAGGTACATACATGCATCAATATCAATTACCATAGTTTTTAAGACTGAACATTGTACTAAACCTAACAGGAAGACACGCCTAACAGGTCCATCGCTGGATATCCGAAGCATTAATGTTGCTAAGTATAGAGGAGGATGCTAGGATTCTCCGAAGTTAGTACGAGTAACTCACCAGCATGTAGGCAGGCCTGATAGGTCCACTTCTAGGTTGCTAGAAACTGGGAGCTGCGTTTGCCAATGACATACAAAATACGCCTGTCGTACGCATGCAGCTTGTCATTTGGCGCGGCCGAGGACAGTAAGTCTTATACGGACGCTAATTGTGATCTAGATAGAAGTTTGTGACTCACATCTTGTGCCTCTAGTAGGTGCGAGCAGCCTGGCAGGTACACCTTGAGGCGGGACTGGAAACACGCATTTGGCTGAATGATACGACCATTAAGGATCTTCGAAGTGTGTAATTTACCTCTAGTGGGATGCAAACAAGCCTGGCAGGTCCACTTCTTGGCCGCTCGCCCTGGTCTGGGTTGCGCACACTCGGGGTGGTATCGTGTCCCACAAGTACTACAGGCACAACTCAGTAGTCCCCCGCTACCGCACGCCCCGCACACCCCTCCGTCCAGGCTGAGCGACTCGGAGTCACTGCTGGAATGTTCAAAGTGTTATAAACCGACGACTGCCTCGTTCGTCTAGTGGTCAGCACGCTGGGTACTATCCACGAGGTCCCCGGTTCGAATCCTGGGTCGGGTCGAAAGTGTTCGGGTTTTTGTCTTGAAATAACTCAAGACACAGCTCCGGAGTCAGGAAGTTGGTTGTGTTAACACCCCGTGCCTCGGAAAGCACGTTAAAACGTTGGTCCTGCGCCTGATCTCTCCACCGTTATGTCAGACTGCCGTCTCACCGAATTATGAGAGTTAAGAAACAGAGAGTGCACTTGTATATTGCGCACACACTTGTGCACTATAATATCTCCCATGTAGTTGTTGTTTGTTGCTGTGCCTTACCGGGTGTGCACATGTAGTGTTACTTGTTAACTTATACAACCTGTGTACTTGCAAATTAATAAATAATAATAATCTCTGTTGAGATTGGCCGCTGTAGTCGATATTCTAGTCTAGGAGGACATTATAAACCGACAAGTTCGTGCAAAACCCTTTTTTGCGACTGCAAAATGCACTACGCATATCCACTGATCCCGGGGGAGACCAGGGGTCATGTGGGACTCCCCCACCACCGGAAGGGCGGGTATATCCACTAAAAACAAAACACAGTTCACTATAATTATTTAAGATCAATGTACAACACTTAATTTGCAATAAAATGAAATAATATTCCGCCTGACCGGTTGCTCTAGTGGTCAGCAACCTGTCCGCGAGATACCGGTTTTGAATCCCAGGTCGGACCGGAGTATGTACGTCTTGAAATAACTCAGATGCAGCTCGGAGTCACGAAGTTTGTGGTGTGGCTTGACACCATCGTGCCTCAGAAAACATTTGATTGCTGCTGTTGATGATTGAAGCTGTTGGTCCTGCGCATGATCTCTTCTCATATTGAATCAACATCTCACCGAACTTTAAGCCTTCATGTATCATGTTTCCAGACACAGTAGGAAATCAATTGTTATCAACCTGCCCGCTGGTCTTATGGGGTTTGATAGGGGAGGTTAAGGGTGAATGTAAGAACCGACATAATCTCCCGCGCAATTGACTCACCTAACCTAATCAAACAGGCATCAAAAAACACAAACTATTAAGTACACCTACCTGTTATTTAAAACTTGTTCCATTTCTTCGTCCGAGAATAATTTCCTTCTTTTCCTCGGCGTTCGCTCTTTGGGTCGACACTGCTCGCAGAACCAATCACCTTCGGGCACTTTCTATACGAACAACAGAATAACAAACTGTCATCAATATGTCCGGATGACTGCACATCAAGCTGAATGCGGCATCTTATACAGTTGTAATAGAGACGAAAATCTATAGTCTGATATGCTTCCGCTGTACTTCAATAAGGTACCTCAATTTTATGGCTCATGAAATGATTTTTAAAAAATTGATTCTTACCTGTCTTTGTAATCCCGACTGATAGCATGCAAATATACATAAATAATATTAGATAAAAGAGTAGTGCCTAAATTGGTACTACAGAACACAATATTGTTTATTTTGGCAGGATGAATTTTTACGTAGGTTTGTCGGTCACTAGAAAACAAAAGGTGGGCCATGAATAATGTTCAAGCTGTCCAGTATCCAAAAAATATTATTAGTCGTACCTGTGTACCTATCCTATTTAGCCTAGAATGTGTATTGCCGTAACTTTTGGCTACAGGCAGTACAGATGGTGTCCCTTATTGCAGCCGGCACAGAGCAGCATATTGTCTGGATCCGCCTTCCTCCTACAGTCTACAGCTCGCGTTCAGTATGCTGGCCGCTAAGAAGACGCTGGAGTCCAGTGTGAATTGGTGTAAGACTATCTACGCATCCACCTCGTCAGGTGGACTGGACCCATGATGGAAGACGATCGGTTAATTTTCTTACCATTGTCGCCTTCACTAGCAACTTCAACAGAGGGGCCTCCCTGACTCTGCTCCCACAGGCTAGATGGCGATGTTAGCATCTCCAAACAATATGAAATGATATGTGTAAGATTTAGCACAAGCGTGACTACATATAGATAGACGAAGACGGCGACCATTGGATCTTAGTCCCGACCATAACACCCGGTCGGTAGAAAGCGCTTCCATTTTCCTTTTTAACCAGTTGCGCCAGGCATTTTTTTTTTAAATAAATAGGCAGATTTTTGACCCCAATCTCACCTGGCGATAAGCGACCGAGGACGTGTATGTCTGTCTAGAAACAACCTATTCACTCTTTCCTTAAAGGAATCCAAATCGTAGAGTTAAGAAAACACTTCAGCCGGCAATGGAATGTGTATTACCGTGAGTTTGGGCTTCAAGCAGTACAGATGGTGTCCCTTATTGCAGCCGTCACAGAGCAGCATATTGTCCGGGTCCGCCTTCCTCCTACACAGCCTACAGCTCGCGTTCAGTATGCTGGCTGCCCAGGAGACGCTGGAGTCCAGCGTGAACAGGTGCAGGACAATCTGCGCGAAGCTTCGGCACTCCATGAGGGAGACCTCCCACCGTTCTAGGGCTTCTAGGTCGAGTGGCTTGTTTTTTGCTTCGCGCTCTTTTCGGTCTTTGTCGTCGAGGCCTGGTGGAAAAGATTAGGTCAGGACACATAGGCGCAAAGTAGTTAAGGCGAAATATGCTCGATGCATTGCAAATGTTTGAGAAGAAACGCGTTAAAAAGTTCATTTTTCTGGTAGGAATTCGATCGTTAAGTTTGAAACACATATTATTAAAAACGTCAGGACATCGTTAAGATAACTATAGTTCTCCAAACACGATTATAAGAATTTGGTTCGATAGAAAATGTTCTGGAAGTATAACTTTGCCTTGTTTGCATGTATAATGTTGTTTATTATGTTTGCTGGTGCTAAAATTTCGGAGGCTTCTCTTTTATTGTAATGCACGGTATCTAAAGACGAAAACTATGGAAATACATTTTTGATTTGTTTAAATCATCGTTCATGAAATTGCCAAAAAACCATTTTCATGATCGAAATCTGCGCAGCGATAACGCAATGGGACAGTTGCGCCTTAACAGGGTTATAGCCCGACCGCCTTACTGAGCCCTAGTCTGCGGGGTTCAGGGTGGAAGTGTAGACGAGAACGGGGATCGTCAGCGGCGAGCGTTTGTAATTTGCATTTTGAAATTCAAAATTCTCATTTTCTTCTATATTTAAAAACGTATAATTTATTTAGTAACAATGGAGACTAAGCAAATTAATGTTTAGCAACTATGTGAAAAACCGCCACACGCGAATGAGTACGTATCGAGTCGACTATATTGTCAAGCTAACGTGCTTGTCGGCCGGCGCGCGACAGCCCCGCTAAATCAACCGACCGGTCGACCGCGCCGTTTACTTGTATCTTCGTACCTAAACTGCGGCGTGTACCAGGCCAGTCAACAGTAACTATAGTCTAAATAATTTAATAGGTTCAATTTGACAGTTGACATATAGGGTCAGGTGTTTACGAATCAGTAGGTTCTTCGATTTGGACATCATATCGACTTACGATCGATTCAAAACATTGTTAATCATTATAAAATATTTTACGTTTTAGTGGCTACTTATACCATAAGTATTTTTAGGGTTCCGTAGTCCGACAAGGAACCTTTATAAAATCGTTCAGTTCGTCTGTTCTAGTCTGTCACAGCAGAATATCTTCTACGATTATAGACTGGTTTGCAAGTAACTTGGTTCGAGGATACTTCACATATAGATATCATTTTTAAAAATACAAAATAATAAAATTACCCCTTTTTAAGGGTACCTCCCCATACATGTAAGGGGGGGGGGGGGGGGGGGTAAATTATTTTTTTCGAGTGCACCCCCTTGTGTGGGGTATCGTTGAAAAGGACTATGAAAATAAGGTAGGGTTTCCATACAACACTTTTTTATCAGCTTTACCATTTGTGAGACATAGCCCGCCAAAGTCGTTTACACGGTGTCCCCCTCCCCCCTATAATTTCTATAGTCTTGGACCTATATCAATATACCTACATATAAATCATACATAATATACGTATCAGTAGGTACTCACCGAGCGGTCGCTTGATGTACTTGTGGTGTATGGCCTGCTCCACCTGCAGCAGCGCGCAGGCGAGGCCGCGCACCACGTCGGGCTTGACCGGCTCCGACTCCGACTCCAGCTTGACGCCGTTCGTTTTTGGCGTCTCGAGGTAGTGGCCCGGGTCCCGGTATTTGTTCGCTACTATTGGATTTTCTTCGTTGTCGTTGTCTAAAAAGGATAACACACTCATAAGTAACGAAAGAAGAAACGAGTGAGCACTGAGAAGGTTTTGCAATATCCATAGAATAAATGAAATATTTCTGTTTTATCCAATTGTGCGACATCTTAACACTGTCGCTAACACTAGCAAGCAACTTCAAGACGCGACGCCCTGACTCGGCTCCTACAGGCTAGATGGCGCTGATAGCCCGCTCCATACAACACAAACCGCGATATGTAAGATTTAGCACAAGCTTGACTACATATAGATAAACCAAGACGGTAACCATTGGACCTTGGTCCCCGACCATAACAACCGGTAGGAAGCGCTTCCCTTTGCCTTCCTAACCCAGTTGCGCCAAACAATCAATACAAGTTTAAAGTTAATACTGTTTCCGTAAATATAAACCAAAACTCACTCAAATTAACGATGTGTTAGTGAGGGCTCTTCTATAGTCTATATTGTTTTACTACTTTTTATAGCATTGCAGATTTTAATGTAGTCTCCGTCACATTTGCCAACAAAAGAGAAATGCAATTCAATCGTGATTTGACTGTATTTTTCAGAGACTATCTGATCTATTTAATTAAGAAAACCAACAGCTTTACAATAAGGTATACAAACAAGCAAGTAACATGTAACTTTAAGTAACTACACTTAACGTTAAGACACTAACTGACAGGTTTCCCTTTACTTGCTTATCATTTAAAAGGCGTCAAAAAAGTATATAATAACTAGTGGTTCCCTGCGACTTCGCCCGCAAGAGTTGGATTTTCCATATAAACTTTCATCACCCCCTTAATGTTTTAATATCGCGATAAAATGTAACCTATGTCCTAGAAAGGACATAGGTTACATTTTATCGCGAATCTCGGGGGTCTCGAATTGTCTCCATACCAAATTTCATCTCAATCGCTTCAGTGGTTTAAGCGTCAAGAGGTAACAGACAGACGGGCACACTTTCGCATTTATAATATTGGTATGGATATAACAAATTGATTTCGTAGTGAGATCTCTTTGTGACTTAAATATTTGCTTTCATTTTCCTTGAACACACGGCCGCACGTCAGACTACCGCACTTTAACCTTGAGACCGCCTTTATTTCTTACACAATAAAAGCTGTTTTCGTTGTTTACATGGGGATAACTTTTCATACACTTACCAGTGGGTACATTGAGTACGCCGTTAGGTAAATGGTAGTCGTCTCGGTACTGCTGCTTGGGGCCCCAGGTCAGGTAGTCCGCTTGCTTGTCGTACCCTCGCAGCATGAGGGTCCCTCGCCACGCCTCGCGGTCCTGATATGACGGGATGGGATTAATATAATTGCATACGAGTACTTGATTTCGGTAAGATTTTATCGCGAGAGATAACCAAGTTATTCTGTGACAGCACTAACATTTAACGATAGCTAGAAACATTACGAACGTCTTAGTGTAGTGGTTTGCGCTCCTGACTACAAAACCAGCAGTTGCGGGTCTAAATCCCAAAAAGGACATATGTTTATGTGATGAGCTTGAGCATTTTCACCTAAATTATGGATGTGTTTTATAAACGTACAAGTGGTTCCCCGCGACTTCGCCTGCAAGAGTTGGATTTTCCATATAAACTATCATCCCCCATTTCACCCCCTTAATGTTTTTATATCACGACAAAATGTAGCCTATGTCCTTTCCAGGGTCTTGAACTGATTTATATCAAATTTCATCTCAATCGGTTCAGTGGTTTAGGCGTCAAGAGGTCAACAGACAAACACACTTTCGGATTTATAACATTAGTATGGACACATATAAATATTTCTATCCGTTATCCTTATTATATCCTTAAAGCACAAGCTAACGCTTTGTTTGGGACGATGTAATTAGTTTGATTAACCATTTATATGAATTGAATTGTTTGATAACCATTTATATGAATTGAATGAACATGCAGTTTGGTCGCACTGGGTTTTCAATTATTCATACTTTAAACCGTACAGCTAAAGGCAATTGGCCTATCAATATACAGATTAGATATGAGCGCCGCGCCGGCGCGCCGCCGTCGCCGTGATTAAACGTCGGCGCGCCGCCGTCGCCGTGACTAAACGTCGGCGCGCCACCGTCGCCGTGACTAAACGTCGGCGCGCCGCCGTCGCCGTGACTAAACGTCGGCGCGCCACCGTCGCCGTGACTAAACGTCGGCGCGCCGCCGTCGCCGTGACTAAACGTCGGCGCGCCGCCGCCGAGCAAAACTCGGCATGTCCAAACCGGCCTGAGCTCGCGTAGTCGAGTTGAATATTTCCCCGTTACGAACGTGTGTTATAGTTAAGTGACGTAAAAATGGCGGCAGTGTCTTCAATTAGTGTTTTGTTTATAAAACGAAAATAAAAGACATTTTATAGCACCACTTAAGAATCTCACTACAATAATACATACACATAGTTTTTGCTGGACTAAATTTGGATTGAACTGAACTGACTGAAAAAGTGATTTATGTGCTTGGTTTCAATATTACAAATTTGATTTATTTTATTTCTGTTATAAAAATTGATTTATTTTATTTTTGTTAATAATTATAAAAATTAACAAATAAGACATTTATTGCTAGTTAGTTTTTTATCATCAAAAAAGTGATTTATGTAATATGAATAAGTAATCTTAACGAATATATCTTCTGTTTCCTTATTAAAATATATAGTTTGAATCAAAAATATGTTTTGTTTTTGATTCTAACTCATAAAAATACAAACCGCGCCGGCGCGCCGCCGCCGCGTAATTTTTGAGGCCACGCCGCCGCCGCACTAAGAGGTATTTGAGGCAAAAATCCGGTCAAAATTATTTAGGGGCCTATATTATCTCAAAACGTAATGAAAAACAATTTTTGATCAAATTATCGATTTAATATTAAATAAACATAAGAAAAACATATAAGTACATTGTTTTTTCAATGGTTTCAAACAAATTGAATTTTGTTAAAAATCATATGCAATCTTATTCGCTGATGACATCAGAATCTTCCCCTATATCACCATCTTCGACAGTATTGTGATCAGACTTGTTTAAGTTCGGTGTTGCTGCAATTAAAATCGTCTTTGCTTCGTTGGAAAATGGCAAGATTTTCTTCTTATTCTTTGGCCGACTACAGCTGATGAGAGGATCGGATGTCAGAAGTAATCTATTTAAAACGTCTCTGTTACATTCAGTTCTCGAAAATTTCCGTGCATAGTCCACCCGATATTTGCGCAAATGCTTATTTCGTGCCTCAGCGGCCTCCTCAGACAATTGTCCTATTGGAAGAATTGCCTCTTCCATCACCTGCGCTCCATGTATTAGAATTTTGTGGACTGTAGGCGACATTGGATGCCAGCCGTACAATTGCACATATAGTTTGGCAGTGTCTTGAGCATAATCATCGAATTTTTGGTAATCAATGTTATAACCACTTGATATTACCTCAAGAATCACTATAAACCTAGTAATTAATTCCCTGTTGATGCCGGTGAAGAGCATTCTGCGTTTTAAAAAAATCTCCTAGACGTATTCCCATCATTACTATTTCCATAGCCAGCTTTGGGAACATCAACAAGCAGACCCATTTCAGCTCTAAAACATTTCTGTATTTTCTCTTTTGTTTCTTTAACAATTTTATCTTCTGGTGTACGGGCTTGCCACTTTTTAATGGGTTCTTTATATGCTAAATGCAACAATAACTCAAAAAAGCGTATTCTGGCATGGAGTACTGAGAGCCCGAACCATAGAGCTTCTTTTTTTATGGCATTTTTTTTAAATTTATTAAAGTCTTTTGATGTTTGACCGCATATATAACATCGCATAGTTGATGCAGTGTCCGTTGCGGAGTTGCAGACCTTTCCGTCTACCATTGTCAGCAAAATATTGTGAGTGATTTGCACTGATGTTTCACTTTCTTTAGTTTTTATCAGATCTTTGGCTTGATTTTCGATGTAGTTTATTTCTTCCTTAGTGACATCTTTCGTTTCATGTACAAATCGAGCTCTGATCGGTCTGCAAAATCTCACCGAAGAAGGAGTAGGGTTCTGCCAAATGGTTTTTATTGTTTGACCATCAATAGAAACAACCAACCTCACCGGAACAATCGAGCTCACAAATATATTTGAATCATCATCTGTGACACTTTCAAATTTTTGCTTAAATGGAGTTTGGTGAGATCCATCACATCCCCATTTTGATATCAAGAGTAAGTGCTGCTTTTCATTGTCAATTAACGTATCTATAACTTCTTTTAAATATTGAATGAGGCGCAAAGACGTATGATCGAGCAAAGCTTGAAGTTCAACATTAAAACTGGTCTCTGTAACAGTTATTTTGTCATATCTGGGTAGCACTCTTTTTTCGCCTTTTGCAGCAAAGAGTAACAAGGGTAGATATCTTTGCGTCCACCTTGTAATAAATTCCACTGGCTTCTTGTGAAATTACCTTCAACAAATAATGATAACGCTTCCCGTGGGGTATATTTCATCTTCACGTGGTCTTTTTTAGACGAAATTAATCTTCTGATCTTCTTGGCTCTTGTCGGCGTTGAAGTTATTTCTTTGATCATCATCGAAGTATTATTTTTCCCTGAAGTGCCCTGACTAACACACGCAGCGAAAGTCAACTCTTCAACTGGTACGTGAGCCCGTAATTCTTCAGTTTTCCGCCGCTTGCTCCTTTCACTCAACTCGTGAAACTGTTTAACTGGGCGACCGCTCTTGTGTGACGACCACAAAGGAAGCTCTAGTGATGTTTTAAGCCATTCCTCATTATTTTTCAAAAATCGTTCATCTGTGTAACTAGCTGCCGTCCATTTCTGCTTAAAACTTGTCTTGAAATGCCTCAAACAACGAGACAACACATTTCTATTTTTTGTCGCGCAAAAAGTCAGCTCGGCAAGCCTATCTTCTAACAAGTTAAGTTTCTCATCGATTTTTTTTCGTTTAGATTCCTTTAGGATATCATAAAGTTCCCGCCTAGTCATAGTTTTCACCATTTGCGGAGTACCTGAGAACAAATGTACATACATTGTATTATTTTTTTTAATTACACCTACAAACTTATATAATATTTTTTTTAAAGGGGGACGTTGGGGGACAATATTATTTCTGTTTTGGTCAGGAGAATGTTAACGCTTTATTATCATAATAAAAATGTTGCACGACAAAGCCCGACACATAAACAAAAACACTAATGTTATAAAATTTTAGGAAAAATAGCACGTTATGGAATGGCAATATAAGATTAAATGCTGAAATTTAAGAAATAATTTACTGTAATTTATTAAAATATAAAGTACATACCTTCAGCTTCCATATTCAATAACTAATTTTCACCACACACACACATATAAGCACCAAAAAATTTGCAAAGTTATCCAGAGCGCCGAGAAAAAAGTCATGCGTTTTACACAATGGCTGAGTTCCGACTGATTCTGTGGTGAGAGCGCAGGTAGAAAACGGGTTTGGAGGCGCGCCCTGGATGGACCGGTTATTGTACTTTATGAAACGTGCATTGTTTGTGCCATTTGGCAAAGTTTGGAAAATACACTTTTGACCGGATTTAGGCTTCAAATACCCCTTAGCCGTGGAATTGGCCCACGGCGCTCATATCTAATACAGATGATATAATATTGTGATAAAAAGGGAAATAATTTGCATAGAACACGTCATATCAAATCGATAACGCAACGTTACAGTATCGGCGTTGATCGCCAATGGGGATCCACACTACCAAATTCTCCCTGTAGGTAGCGCATTGTTGATGCGGCCAAAGCTATCTGACATTCCAGTACAGAAGTTGTGTTTTTTTGAGTATTTTTTTTGTGTTTTCAATCTACGAAAGCATAATGCCGTTATGTGCTGTGCCAGGTTGTTACAATAATGGTGTTCATTTATTTCCAAAAGACCCAGTTTTAAAAAAGAAGTGGGAAACAGCTTTAAGAAGAAAATTAATTAACTTTGGGTAGTTCACTAGAACTATTTACATCATGATAAGCTTCTGGATCGGGAACATTAATCGTATAACTAGATTGTGAAGCTACGACACCAAAATTCCCGGTATCATCGCGGTTTCGATCGTAGAATTCTAACCTAAAAAACAAACATGTACGTGTCTTATTATTTTAGTTATATTTATTAAAAACCTTGTTATGTAGTTAATTTGTAACACAAACACAACAAAGACAATTTTAACAACCAATTAAATGTAACATTTACAGTAATTAAACTGGATTAACACCCAAATGTTGACCTCGCAATAAGATCGGTTTTTTTACCAGATACTTTTGATCTTCGTTTCCGAAGTTCGTCTTTTAGTTCAGATAACTTCATTGACGAATACATAATGATGAACATTAGATACTCACGAAACACTGTAAATTAGATACGAAAAAGCCCGACATAAACAATAGCAAAATGTTTGACATAGCCGTATCTATGCTACGCCATCTGCATCAAGCTTTGCGTGTGGATCCCCATTGTCCTGAGGCGAGGTGATTACGTTACGATTCCGATTAGTGTACATAGCAGTAAGGATTTTCATACAAATAATACTGAACGCCTCCAGTTGATACGGTGACGTCCCGTTTCCGTTATTACGTGTGCCTACCTATACAAGCGGTCGAGGACCCAAGTAAGGCAAATTGCCAATGGAAAAAATACTAGTGTAGCCATATCCAACATAACTTAAGCACCTTAACTTTCAGCGCTCCGAGACATCCGTGGAAGATCTTCTCCTCCAGCTCCAGAATGTGGTCCCTCAGAGACAGTTCCAGCGCTTCGCTCAGCGAGCAATCCGGAGGGACTGTGAGGGACACTTGCATCTTCTTGTGTCGCGTTTGGTGGGCTGGGGGAGGTTGTACCTGATGTGAAAATACATAGTTATTAAAAAACTTGGTGCAATCTAAAATTGAGGCAAAACAAGCATTATCCCACACACATGCAACTCCTGTATGTATACTTAGGGCTTGATTCACGACTTGGTTAGCTAGTGACAATGAGGGAGGCATAGTGTTAACGCACACAAACACAACTCGTACATAGCTGCGCACGCACACTACGACAAGCGAGACAACCAGTTCCAGCCGCCCGGTCGCGGCAACGAGAGAGCAGCGCGTGCGCCTGCTTTCATTCCGTCCCCAGGCTTCATAGGAGCTACTGTAGTGTGTACGTCACACCTGACCCCTCGTTAGTATATAAGCTTAGGTTAAGTGACATTATAGGCTCTTAATAAATCTACAGTGCGCGCTAAACACTCGTTTCATTGCGTCTCCGTCGTCCAACATTATACTACTTATATTTTCTAAAGGTCTGTCTATATACATATATAACTGTAATCAAATTCTATGATATAACTCTTCAAACCCGAAATCAGTCTCGGCTACATCTCAAGCAAGCTCGGCATTGCTTGTCGCATCCCCTGCATTCGAGCCTCACCACATAGAAGAATGTAAAGTACTATAAATTTATTTTGTGACTAATTCTTATTCTTTTGAGACTAAAATTCTCTCGCAGGCCAAAGTGCGGCCTGCGGGCCTGGGGTTGAACAGTCTTGTTAGTTAGCTAGCTACGCTAACTAACAAAAATAGCTGAACATAAATCGGAGTTACATTTATTGGCACTGTAGTCACTAGTCAAAATGTATCGGCTTGACATTTTACAAGAAACAAACTGTATACAAAATAACTTACAGGCGTAAAGCTAGGATTTAGCTGGTGTAGCGGACACTTGGCGACGGAGGCGACGATGTTAGCCTTGTCCTGCTCTAACGCCTGCCGCAACTCACTCTCGCGCAGTCCTCTCTTGTTTAGGGATTGGATAAGAGCTTCGATCTGTTCCTCTGTGTGGTACACTGCCCAGTCAGGGCGGTCGGTCTGGGGAAAGACAGGTAAAGTTAGATTTAAAAAGTCGTTATACGTGACCTACACTTGTTACTAATGCTATAAATAATTTATTGATTAGATGCGGTGTACGATTGAGATAACTTACCCATTAGAAGCTAATCAGTTATAATATTTAGGCTGGAAAACCATTCAAAAGTGCCCCCTGTGGACCTACATACATAAATGAATGACTTTTATGGCTGTATGTGTTACTGTTACTAACAGTGGGCAAGAGATCTAATTATGTTAGTGCGACTGATGACAAAGACCACTTGGTGCTCGCTTTAAAGAGAACAAAGTTCATGTGATGTTTAATAACTGATCAAAGATGAGCTGTTGCAATTTGAACTCTGTGCTTTACAGCTAGTGTCCGAGTTTTGGAGCAGACTAGAGACCGCTCAACTTATGATAGAGATTGTCAAGTCTCTTATCTCACCTTTCCGTGCACGCAGCATGTATTGATGTCCCCCGTACACACTAGAAGCTCGCTCAACTGTTGCTCGTTCGACTCTAAGCCGTTGAGCTTGTGGTTGAGTCCGTTAAGACTCGTCAGAGGCTTCTTGGGCGAGTTGCCGCGGGAGTTGGCGCCCGAATCGTTTTCTTTGTCGCTGCTCGCTGTAATAATAAAGAAAATAATTATTGTAAGTCTTGGGTAACTTGTTACATCGATAGATTTGTTAGTTAAATTACATTTTGGTGCAGTATTACTTAAAAAGTTACAAAGCAATTTGGCGGTGGCGACGCAACAACATAGAGTAAGACGGAAAACAAGCAAAAGGTGCAGACAATTCCGAGGGTTCTTGAAATATGAAGGAATGATAGCAAGGGATAAGGCACAAAAGTAGACAAATCCAGCGCTAATGGAATCCATCTCAGATAATAGCATAATTTTAGTGATGATGGGATGTAATAAGTTGCAGACGAATGGTGTCCTTGAAAAGGAACAGTGTGATGAGAATAAAATAGCAGAAAGTTGTTAGAATTGCTCCCAAATAAGACTGATTTTATAATTTCTATTTTCGTAAGCTTACCTGCTACGTGCTCTGCGAGCTGAGCAGCGGGCAGCCGAGATACTAGGACCATAGGTGACCCTAGGGAAAACATATTAATTTGAATGTACGGACGAGAGCACGTCAAGGTAAACACGATAATAGTAAGTATTCCGTACATATACTTTTATTTATTCAGTGGTTTTACATAATAATGAATACTATAATTTACTAGCTTAAACAACACCCCTCTTTTTGGGTCGGGGGTTAAAAATATAGGATCTGAGATAGGTTCCATTAAACAATATTAGAAAAAAGGGATTGGCTAGCGATCATAATTCGATTTAATAACCTAAATAAAAATACTATCAGGCTGACCACTTCGAATCTTTTTTTATTGGAATAGGTTTGCTCTTGCACTCCAGACTAAACTAGACGTGGCGTAGATAGAGTCGACAGTGCAGCAAGCTAATCTGGAAAGTTCTGGCACTCCCACTCACCGCCAGCTGCTTGGCGCCAGGCTTCGTTGGGAGGGTAGTAGCTTGCAGGCGACACCTAACGGAGCCTACCACCGCTGTTAGGATCGTTTAGCCGCCATCACAAACCGAAGTTTGTGATGTCATTGCCCGGGGTGGACCACTAGGAGGTAGATCCTTCACCACCCCAAAATCAATACTTACTTTACTACTCCATTCGAACCTATTAGGCAAAAATAACAATTCCATGCATAAACTTTGACCTATCCAGAGCTAGTGTGTAGTAAATGTGCAGTTAAATGTTAAATACTGACACTGGCTGAAAAAGAGAAACAAATTCGACCTGGAAGGTCGTACGCAAGGATGCCATAATTGGTTTGATCGCGTCCGCGTCGTTTGGGACACCACGTAACTAAATCAGTTAGCAAGTGGCCTCAAAAATAAACCATAGTTGTCGCAAAAGTTCGCCATAACTAATCCCACAGCAGCTGTTAGGATATAATAGGAAACACAGGAATAAGTATTTAGTGGGGCCCATTTGAAAGGATCTTATTCCATTATAATAAGATTTAAAATGCTATAAAGTAACCGCGACCCATCTCAGTAGATTCAGTGTATTGCTGGCTCAATACAAGAACTGGCTAAAAAAAGCTAGATTCGAATTCGAAACACACTCACGACGCTCGATCTGGATCATAGCCTAAAATCCGTAAGTAACTGGCCGCAAACTGTCATCACCTAAAAACAAACTTTCAAAATTCAAACTTGGAACGCACTCACCGCGCTCGGTCGAACACAAACTCTTCCACGAACAAACCGGGGATACGCTGGTTTACCCAGTACTGACTCCAGTAGGTTTAGGCAAGGCGCCCCGTCGACGCTTTTGAAAGTGGAATGGCGACTGAGTAGGACAAAAAACGATGCAAGACATTAGTAGAGAGGAGGCCATGGAATAAAACTAAAAACGTAGGTACAATGGCATGACAACGTCCACACAGTAGCTGGAGTAACGTAGATCGAGCCAGTCTAGCTAGGGTGATGACACCCAGGTGTCATTCCTATCCTATTATATTTGACCACCGTCTTGGTGTAGTGGTTCGCGCCACGGACTTCTAAACCAGGCGGTTGCGGGTTCGAATCCCGCAAGGGAGAAATGTTTGTGTGATGAGCACGAGCATTTGTACCTAAGTCATGGATGTTTATAAAAGTATTTAAGTATGGCTATCCGTTATCCTAGTCACCATAGCACAAGCTCACGCTTAGTATGAGGCTAGGTAATTGGTGTGTTTGTTGGAACAATTTTTTTTTTTTTTTTTATAAAATTCTATCTAAACCCGAAAAAAAGAAGCTTGTTCAGACGACAAGTAAGTTACGGCTCAGCAGCTGTTAGGATACATAGGAGTTTATACTAGTGTTTAGCGGTAGCTCATTTGAAAGAATCTTATTCCATGACAATAAGTTTCAAAATACTATAAATTGACCCCGACCCATCTCAATGAAGTCGGCATGAGTGCTGGCTGGTGGTTCAAGTCAATACAAGCACCGGCTGAAAAAAGGCTAAATTCAAATGTGGAACACACGACGTTCGGTCACATTCCGTCTAAAATCCGCTTGCAACTGGCCGCAAACTGTCATCGCCTAAAAAACAAAATTTCAAAATTCAAACTCGGAACGCACTCCCCGCGCTCGATCTCGAACAGCTTGGCGACGTACTCGAGGGTCCCCCCGGCGCGGGGCGGCGCGGGCGGCACGGGCTTGTCGCGACACGGGCCTCGCGCCTCCACGTCCGCGCCATTGTTCACAAACAAGCCGGGGATACGCTGGTTTACCCGATATCGATTCGAGTAGGTTTGAGCAAGTCAGAAATCGCTCTAAACCTGAAAAGAAGCTAGCGCGCACGTCTAGTAGTATTAGGACTCGGACAGAACCATAAAAAAAGTTCGACGCTATAGGGATACATAGAAGTGTTTAGCGGTAGCTCATTTGAAAGGATCTTATTCCAAGACAATAAGGTTCAAAATACTATACTCTAACCGCAATCCATCTCAATAGAGCCAGTGTAGTACTGGCTCAATAAAAGCACTGGCTGAAAAAAGCTACTTCAAATTCGGAACACACCCCCGATGCTCGCTCTCATCCAGTTTAAAATCAGCAACTGGCCGCAAACTGTCATCGTCTAAAAAAAGAAAACTTAATTAATTCAAACTCTGAAGGCAATCACCGCGCTCGGTCACGAACAGCTTGGCGACGTACTCGAGGGTCCCCCCGGCGCGGGGCGGCGCGGGCGGCACGGGCTTGTCGCGACACGGGCCTCGCGCCTCCACGTCCGCGCCTTTGTTCACAAACAAGCCAGGGATACGCTGGTTTACCCGATATCGACTCGAGTAGGTTTGAGCAAGTCAAGAGCAAGTCAGAAATCGCTCTAAGATTGAAATGGCGATCTTGGAGGACAAAAAATTGTTGAAGGAAAGAGATGCAAGACAATAATAGAAGGAAGGCCATGGAATAAAACAAAAGAACGTTGATACAATGGCAAAACAACGTCAAAAGAACAGCTGAAGGAACAAAGATAGAGCCAGTCTAGCTAGGTTAATGACATTTGGTATATCTGAGAAGATCTAAACCTGAAAAGAAGCTAGCGCGCACGTCTAGTAGTATCAGGACTCGGACAGAACCATAAAAAAAGTTCGACGCTATAGGGATACATAGAAGTAAGTGTTTAGCGGTAGCTCATTTGAAAGGATCTTATTCCATGACAATAAGGTTCAAAATACTATACCCTAACCGCAATCCATCTCAATAGAGCCAGTGTAGTACTGGCTCAATAAAAGCACTGGCTGAAAAAAGCTATTTTAAATTCGAATTCGGAACACACTCACGATGCTCGCTCTCATCCAGTTTAAAATCAGCAATTGGCCGCAAACTGTCATCGTCTAAAAAAAGAAAACTTAAATAATTCAAATTCGGAACGCACTCACCGCGCTCGGTCTCGAACAGCTTGGCGACGTACTCGAGGGTCCCCCCGGCGCGGGGTGGCGCGGGCGGCACGGGCTTGTCGCGACACGGGCCTCGCGCCTCTACGTCCGCGCCCGCTTCCACGAACAAGCCGGGGATGCGCTGGTTCACCCAGTACCGACGGAACGCGCGGTCGGACCCTGTTGATGATTTAATGAGTTATTTATTTATTTAAAACCATTAGAAGCTTAATTTACATACAATAAGACTGTAACAAAAACCATCTTTGGTTTTACTGTACACTGCCGATCGACGTCAGTCGCTCGGATCTTAATAAGTAGTTCTACAAAATCTTAATCGGTATTGTTCACTGTACGGAAATGCTCAATAGCGGCGCGCGCCGTCTGACCGATGAACACCCCACTCACTGATATAAATCTCGTTTGTCGCAACTGTGAGGACACACGGGTGGTTTTTTATTTAGTTGACTAAAATAATATCATAAGAATCGTATTATGAATTTAAACTGATTAAACTAAGGATAGGAAATATTTTGAATAATTTTTAATTTAATATTAAGATTTGTGATTTGATTTCTGACTGCTAAAGGTAACTCGTTGATTAATTTAGGTATTTGAAACTGTAACATCGCTTTTCCATAAATGTTAGCTTACCTTAAGGTACACTGTGCGAGCAAGCGCGCGGCTGTTACACAGCCACGGGACATTTCCAAGTCACTCTTTGACAACATTAATTTGGGGGACTTTAAGTTAAATAATGAATAATTGTCAATTGAAAGTTGTGCTGTGTTTAGGTTTTATCATTTTGTAGGGCGTAGTATATCTATGTGTAATTAATCTTAGCTACCATGTCTTTGATCATCCACTTCTTTCAAAATCTAGTCAAGCATTGAACACAATAAGGAACTCTAAACTCACCAAGATACGTCACAGACTCGAATATCTCCAGCTGCAGCTCCTTCACTTTCTTCTGGTACTCCAGCCTCTTGGCCTCGTTTTCTTTGTGTAGTTTCTCTATGGCCGCTTTGGCGTCTTCTTCAACCGCCTTTGCCTTCTCGCCGGTGAGTTTCTGTTCCTCCTTCATGGCGGCCGCCTCTTTTTTTATTTCCTGCCGCGCTGCCACGATTTGGACTTCGCGTTTGCGTTCGTTTATCTAAAAAAAAATGTTCAGCACATTTATTATAATAATGTCCTTTTAGCCGAATTTCGACTACAGTTTCCAATCTCCACAGAGATTAGCCAACTGCGCGAGAGATATTATAGTGCACAAGTGTGTGCGCAATACACAGGAGCACTCTCTGTTCCCTCACTCTCATAATTCGGTGAGACGGCAGTTCGACTTACGGAGCTAAGTTATTTCAAGACAGAAAAACAGAAAACCTTCGGCCCGACCCGGGACCTCGTGGATAGTACCCAGCGTGCTGACTACAAGACCAACGAGGCAGTCAGCACATTATTACTCGTATGATAATATTGACAAAGTTTTTCTATATGCAAAAATAAATTGAATTTTATAAGCTAAACGCTGCGAATGTATCTTACGCTGTTGTTATAATTACGATTCCAGAACAAAATTATGATGGACTTTAAAAACGGTGGGCAGCATATCAGACTTCATGTTTTCGTTGCGAAATCCCCCCTATTACATCTGCATAAGACATGACATGCTATACATCATAATTCAATAGAGCGATAGTCTTGTTTTGTGGTAAATATTGACAGAAAATAATACTGTAAATATTCTTGTAATGGAATGGTAATAACATTTTCAATTTATATTTTTGTCAGTGTTTAATAAAGCGCATAGTTTATAATTTATATCGTAAAAATTCGATTTTTGCTTACCGTAAGAGTTCTAAGCGCGTGTTTGTGATTTTTGAGCTCCTCTAATTTTTCTTCAATGATGTCTCGCACTGTCGCATATGTTAGTATTTGGTTCATCAGGCACTGGAGAATTAGGAACTTGTCGTCTGCAACAAAAATATATTTGAATAGTCATTTATTCACTTATTTTTTGATAATTCGTTTATTGAAAAGATTACTTAAAACTAAGCCTATCATGTAATATTATGACATATATTTAAGTTGAAGGGGTCGTCGCTATTGGTCTACGACCGGTCCCTTACTTAAAAACTTTTTTTTTGGAAAAAAAATTAAACAATTTTTAAATAAGTAAGTTTTAAAGCATTCAGCTTGATAGCGTTAGGTAAATCAGCAAAAAGTATAAGGGGGTTCGTACTAGAAAGTAATTAAAAAAACCGTTACTACACGCGCGTGATTGTGCCAAGGCACTATCCTAGTTAGACCAAGAGGTAACGCAATATTTTTCGTAAGCTTTTCTTTGCCGTTGTAGGATTAGGTACATAGTAATTATTAGGTATTGTGTGGTACACAAGTTGAAGTGATCAATAAGTACTCCAACTTAAACTGTCTTCTATCTAAACTTTTAATTTTCTTACATATTTTACAAAATGTATCCCTTTAATAACTAACGAGTATGTAAAAGTTATGATGTGATAACTTGACCGTTTTCTGTAAGTATTTCAAAGTCTCCCTTTCTTTAGATTTTTGAATTTGGCTCCTGGACTATTTGTCCCAACGATTTGATGCGCATGTACCTACTTATGTCTAAAAGAGGTACAATAACATTAAGCCTATTCCTTAACACTGTAGAATGAAATAGGTATCTAGACCTACGTAGTTTTGTATAAATAACCTACTAAGTTACGAGTTTTCGCCTAGGACGTCAGAAAAGTAATAATAGGTAGCTGTAACTAGTAATCCGATACTCTCATTTGAACTAACTTTAAAACGATGTGAGCCCTAACGCAGTTAGAACAGCAAACGTCACGCGATAGAAAGAGATGCAGCGTCTAGGGGCGGCACTTAGCGCTGCAGCGAGCTGAATCACGCATTAATATTATCGAAAAAGAGTCGCTATTCATTAAAATGACATTGCGGAGTGATCCTTCTGTACTTGAACTATTAGGGTCCTGTAGTCCTGACAAGAAACCCTTATAGTTTCGTCATGTCCGTCTGTCTGTCTGTCTGAGGTTTCGCTAAGAGACCAAACTGTAATTTTGAAGGTGTATTTTTGGATAAAAAATTTTTTTAGGGTAGCACCCCTATTGTGAACCTAATCTCAGAGATATCCTGGTGCTGTTTAGTAAATAGAAAATCGGAAGAATCTTCTAAAACCTTTAATCCCTTTTCCTGAAAATATCAATTTGATCACCTAAAACAAAATCAATCAAAAAAATATAACCGTAAAAAACATAAATTACTAAAAAAAATGTAATGTAGGGGTTGTACCATCGGTGCTCAACAACACCTATGTGTGAAGTGGGGATGATTTTTTTTCGTCGTCTACCCCATTGTGTGGGTACCCCCTTAGTAGGTCCTTTAAAATGACTTAGGGTTTTTTGAAGCAATTTTCCAATTTATTGCGCTATTTACAATATATTAATTGCAATTTTTTGGCCCAGTATTTCATAAACGTTAAAGGAAAACTATAGTGGTTAAGGTAACATTATCAGTTTAGCTGAAATATTTGCAGAACTTGAGAGTTGGATAATTTTGTACCAAATTCCAAATCCTTACAACAAATTGTTAAAATATAAAGTGACCAAGATGAGGTAGATAATAGTACGGAACCCTTCGTACGGTTTTTATTTATTCTGTGATGCTACATACCGAGCGCGAGGTCGGCCACGTGCAGTAGTCGCGGGTGTTGCGTGCGCAGGCGCAGGCCGGGGTCGTCGACCTGCTGTAGCTGTGCGGGTAGTGCCACACGGCGCTAGTGCTACATGCTACATACCGAGCGAGAGGTCGGCCACGTGCGCGGCGTGTAGCGCGCGCAGTAGTCGCGGGTGTTGCGTGCGCAGGCGCAGGCTGGGGTCGTCGACCTGCTGTAGCTGTGCGGGTAGTGCCACACGGCGCTAGTGCTACATGCTACATACCGAGCGAGAGGTCGGCCACGTGCGCGGCGTGTAGCGCGCGCAGTAGTCGCGGGTGTTGCGTGCGCAGGCGCAGGCTGGGGTCGTCGACCTGCTGTAGCTGTGCGGGTAGTGCCACACGGCGCTAGTGCTACATGCTACATACCGAGCGAGAGGTCGGCCACGTGCGCGGCGTGTAGCGCGCGCAGTAGTCGCGGGTGTTGCGTGCGCAGGCGCAGGCTGGGGTCGTCGACCTGCTGTAGCTGTGCGGGTAGTGCCACACGGCGCTAGTGCTACATGCTACATACCGAGCGAGAGGTCGGCCACGTGCGCGGCGTGTAGCGCGCGCAGTAGTCGCGGGTGTTGCGTGCGCAGGCGCAGGCCGGGGTCGTCGACGCTGCTGTATCCTCCTCGCTGGTGGTAGCGCCACGTGGCGCAGCGGCTGCCTGGCGCCGCTCCGGATGAGAGCAAGTGTAGCCTAGTAGAGAGAAAGATGATTTTTTTGTATGTGCCAATACTATTAATAATATTTCATAATTATATTTCATCTATAATCCTAGTTAATAGAATTGTTTGAGAACCTTGGACGCCAATTATGAAACTACGCAGAAAATCTCGATAGCCACGGCCAGCCACGAACCCGACATTTTGTAACGCAGTCGCGTTACAATTCACGTTATTCATTCCCAATTATAAATCCATAGATGATTGAGCTTTTGTTTCAATTTTCAAAGTCATCACCAGTGCCCATCGGGTACGGACACATCATGACAAAAATGATTTTAGGTTTTCAGACCTAAATTCAATGAAATGTTTAGAATAATTGTTCAAATTATGATGGCTACTAAAGGTGCTTTTTTTTAATATTTCCACTGCCATGCCAAGGAACGTTTCATATATAGCCTGACCAGAAATATATGGGACCTGATTTTAAGGGCGCTATGAATCCTCTTTATATGACAACACTTGGTATAATCATACCAGCGTAGATTGGCAACTGAACATAAAAATATGTATTTTATATGTTTACATGTATGTTATGTTTCTAACTCTGATAACAAATTCTACGATACAAGAACAAGACAGAACACTCGCAAATTAAGTAAGTACTTATTCAAGTCAATGACTCTTTCTAATATTGGTCTAGAAATTGGCATGAATTTTGCTAAACCACAGTCAGGTAGAAGTAACATTACCTAATGTCTTTAAAATTATATCATTTATCATGTTATTAGACTATTAAATATTTGATTTGAAATTTTGTGCGATATAATATTTTTGTAAAATATCTAGGCAGGGTTAAAATATAGAAAAGAAAACTCACAAAACAAGTTTAAATCATGATCATTTTTCAAAGTAGTTTTAAAAAGTATTTCCGTTGCCAATAGTTCCATCAGTTGCCAATTCTTACTGTTCGCACTATATGACGTACCAAAAACTGAGATTTGACAATTAAATCGGTAATGCATTTAAAGAAATTATGTTGATTACATAGATTTTCTTGTGAAAAATTACTACAACACATTTCTTTTACGAAAGTGAATGGTTCTCGGCGTTTTTAACACATAAAAATATCACATACTCGAAACTAGACCACGCTCCCACATTATGACAATTAATGACGATTTGTAGTTCCTGTTGCCAGCAAAAGAAATTAGTTTCAGGTTCTTTCGGCAATATGGCTAGGTCTCATATATTTTTGGTGAGGCTATACACATGTTTTTGAATTCGGAAAATTAATAAGTCTTTACCTATGATATTGCCTGTTCTTCAGTACTGGTCATTTCAAATAGCAAAAAAGATTGGAATGGCTTTGTATTCTAAACTAAAATTAATTTTGTTTTAAAAACATGACATTCTTTTTACAAACTCAAGTCTTTTGTTTATTGAGTAGCGTTGTATTTTCATTACATTTGAACATTTTTGTGTAATTATGGAGTTCCGTCGAGGCACCAAAGCGACACAAACGGCACGAAACATCAAAAACGATTATGGAGAGAACGAACGAACAACCCGTTATTGGTTTTCCAGGTTCCGTTCTGGAAATTTTGACTTGAAAAATACAGCTCGTGGTCGTCCAGAGACTTTGGTCAACAATGATGAATTTATGGCGATTGTGGAAGCTGACGAAACTCAATCTACAGCTGAGCTAGCAGCAGCTTTTGATGTTAGCATCAAAACAATTTTGATCCATTTGCGACAAGTAGGCAAGGTAAAAAAACTTTATAGATGGGTGTTGCACGAACTTAACGATCGCCAGCGCAACGTACGCGTCGAGACCTGCCTCGCGCTGCTCAATAGGCAAAGAAATGAAGGATTTTTTTACCGAATTGTTACGTGCGATGAAAAATGGATTCTGTTCGACAATCGAAAGCGCTCAGCAAGTTAGTTAGTAGATCCTGGTTCAGCACCAAAGCAATGCCCTAAAACAAAAATGACCCCTAAAGAGGTGATGGTCACTGTTTGGTGGTCTATTGCGGGTGTGATTCACCACAGCTTTTCACAAAACGACATGAGCCTTACTCCATATGTGTAATGTGAAGAACTGGAAACAATGATGGAGAAGCTTGCACATCGGCAACCAGCTTTGGTCAATCGGTCGTCCCCACTGCTCCTTCACGATAACGCGCGACCCCATACTGCGCAACAGACAGTCTCCAAGTTGCAAGAGCTAGGGTTGGAAGCTCTCCCTTATCTACCAGACCTTGCACCTACCCACTATTACTTTTTCCAAAATTTAGACAACTTTTTAGTGGGTAAAAAATTCAATTCTCGGGAGGCAGTACAAAATGCCTTTGAAGAGTTTGTTGCCTCCCGTCCAGCTGATTTTTACAAGGGTACCAATGAATTGCCAATGCGCTGGAAAAAATGTGTCGGTTGCATGGGTGATTACTTTGAATAACAGAAATGAAAAAGTTTAAAAAAATTAGTACTTTCACCGATTCTACACAAAACGGCAATTTCATAGGTAAAGACCTGATAGTTCATCATCTTACAATTGTATTATTAGACTGCACCTACCTACATACGCAAATATCTAAGTCATTACAATTAAGATTGATGAATTTGTCAGAAACTTACCTAAGGACTTCACTGACAGTAGTAGGGTCTAGAGGGAGCTTGCTGAGCGGCGTGGCGAGATACGTCTGTGACCACTTGCTGGCTTTGGTGGCTAGCTCGATCGCTTGCATTGTGCCAATTTCTTCGTTTATTTCTTTCACCTCTGTAACAAAGATTATGAACTGAAATTAAAAAGTTTATTTGTCAGAATACATACATGATTTTAAGGTCTTCAAGTTAACATCAGTAAATGTATTCAGAATACATACAAGAGACATACAAATAAGTAAATAAAAAGTCTGAGATCTACTCTCATTCTCCTGTAGCGCTAATATGATAGTAAGCATCATCTGTATAAGGTCGCCGAGTCTTTGGTCGGTCAAACTACTGAGAACAGCAGATTTACAGTAGACCTAGGCGGCTGTTTTTGGCCTCATTAAGCCTTTTTCTATTTATACACGCTGAAATTTTAATGGTTGTTTTCCCGCACTAAAATTAGTGCAGTTATGCTGTAGTGCGTAGAGCTTCTTTTGCTTTAAACATTGATTTCGTGCGGCAAGCAGTACCCAAATACGTAAATTCTCGTAAAAGAAACTATCTTTTCTCACGTTTTCGAGTTGATGATTATTTTTTTGATTACTTTGAGAACAAAAATATTTTTAGTTTAAAAAAAATTCTCGCATGATTCGATAGTACTACTAAAGGTAAATCGTTCTGCTGCGGGAAAACAACCACTAAAATTTCAGCGTGTATAAGTTTAAATAAGAAACCAAACATTCGCACACAGGTAGGATTTGAACCTACGACCTTTGGCTACGTACGACGTAAGACAAAAAAGAGACCAAGAATTTCACACGGTTGGATGAACTCATCGAGGACATATCCTACTAGAGGCGAAGTAAAAACTATTTTACTCCGAAACTTTATCTGCTCTGACAACCGCAATAGAAGGTGTCAGTTCTGACAAAACCGTATGACAAAAACCAATTGATCTGTGTGGTGTGGAAAAAATGAGATTTGAGAAATAATTAACATAATGTCGTATTGTTCTATACTGTGTTGTAAGAAAAAAAGCAAAACATCGAATTTTAAAACGGATGTGATGACATTTCATCGGAAAGTATTAGTAATTATGCAATTTTAAAAAGTTCATAAAATTTTCCTACGGCTCAAGATAAATCGGTCAAGCGTACTGACGTTTAAGTCTCATCTTGTTCCCACTAAGTGGTTAGCACATAATGTCATCTCATTCTATTCATTAACACTCGTTACTAGTGTTGCGCTGAATTGGTTATACGACTTATCGACATTTATGTGCACAGTTTACACAATAATTATTTTAGTACTTTGGCAGCACGGAGGTATAGTGATATAATCGATAACACAAATATTTACACTCGCGCACTAGATCAATACCTATGCAAAAATAACATTAACCTACCTATACCGAGGAAGGTTTTGTTAGAATTATTGATTTTCTTGCAAATAACAAAACGCTGACACTTGACATGACGTTTGATAGTTTTCTTGGTTTAATGGATTATGAACAATGAGATGCGTAGTGAAAGCAAAGAGTATGGATGTTTGCGTGTGTAAATATATGTGTATCGATTCTGTTACTGTAAGGTGTGTGACGATAATAAAGGTGATGAATGGATGTAATGAGAAGCGTATGAGGAATTGGAGTCTTCAAATAGATAGAAAATCTTTATGGCAAACCATACCAATAAAAGAAATAAGGCAATTTACACAGAAAGATGTATAATGTAGGTGGATTTATTATTAAAACAATCCCTTCCAGACAAAATACCTACCGTATTTACCTACATTCTCATTCACTGAAAAACCTGAAGTGACTAAGTGACTATGAAGTAGATAATGGTATAATTTCGTGTGCGAGTTCGCACTCGGCCTGTTTTTAAAAAAAAAAACCTTGTCCGGGCTTTAAAACTTTGAAAGTGAAGCCTCTGTTCTTAGGTAAATAGGTAGATATATATCGGAAAACATGATTTTAAGAAACTTTTTTCCTGTCGTATATAAAGTATGAGCCTTATTCTTAATTTATAGAAATTAGAAAACAATAAACGCATTTTAATAAAAATACTTACTGTATTTAGATTTCAATGTAATTTCTCTGTGCTTGGCTTTTAAATTCATGTTTTTATAATTTAAGCAATTTATTTGCAAGTTATTATGGAAGTTAATTTGTTTTACAAACAAAAGTTTATTTTTTATTATATACTAGCTGACCCGACAGACTTTGTCCTGTTATTTAGTTTTTTTTAATCCTCTTTGACGATATCTGTCAATTTTATGTCGAACGCACTGACCACTATAGTACAAGCACGCTGGACTAAACATTCTCTAAGAAATAACACATAATTTTGTGCCAAATCAAAGCGTCCCCACCGAGTGTACAGGAAACTAAGATAGAGTAACTACCATATGTTTATGTCAAATTAGTTCCGTGGATGGTCACCACACGCTCACTATAGCCGTCAGCGCCAAAATTGCGATAATTAAATGGCTTCATTGTTAGGTTGACAGTATGCAGTCCAGCGTATTTGTATTATAGAGGTCAGTGGTCGAACGTCATAAGGTTACATTCAAAATGTTTTAACGTTCAAAGCGCTAAGGTTTGATTAGAAATAATTTTATATAATGTTTAAGTATTCCTGAATTTAATAATTTTCCGCGCAATTTTCTTATTTTTTTCTTTCATAAGAACCTTCTTCTGACAATAACGAACAACAAAAAAAGAATTAGTAAAATCGGTCCAGCCGTTCTCGCGTGATGGCGTGACCAAGAGAAATAGGGATAGATTGATAACAATTTTGACGATTCATACTCTAAATGGTTATTTTTGATGACTAACTTAAATTTCTTAGGAACAAGAATCAGATATTATATTTAGGATATTGCACATTAGTGAAAAGTTTAACCTTAGGTGTAATAAAATATTGTTCCCATTAAATTAAACAATAACATCGACTATCGATACTAATTTCTTATTGACCATCACTAATACGGTGTTTGACATTCAGTCGGTTCATTCGGAATCTTTCGGATTTGGCGAAATTTTTCTGGAACAAAATTAATGCCATTTCCCCTCTAGTGGGATATCCCACTCCTCGTTGGATGAACTGCACAGTAGCTCAGTTAGTAAGAGCGTAGGCCCGGATAGCCAAAGGTCGTAGGTTCCAATCCTACCTGTGTGCGAATTTTTGGTTTTTTATTCAAACTTTTCATCATCCTGGTGAACTCCTGTTTCGTGTACATGCCTTTTCCTGCAAAGTGCTGCAGACACACAGTAGACCTAGCCTTATGTCCGCCTATCTCTCTCCCTGTTACTCAGCGTCAAGCTAAACGGTGACTGAGAAGCAGCTGACTCACCAGTGGACTCCTGTATACGCCCCGCCTCATTATACTCCTCGGCCTCATCCTCCTGCAGCGCGAAGATGGTGGTTAGCAGCATCTGTATGAGGTCACTGAAAGCGCCAGCATGTTCCTTTTGCGTGACTGCAGCACGGAACGTCTCCAGCTCCAAGGAATTGTGGAACGTGTCTTTGGTCTTTAACACGTCGGAAAAGAGATGCACGAACGAGAGAACAGAGAAAAAGTCGCCGATGTGCTTTTGTGGTATGCCTTCGATTTCCACGGGCGTGCCTTTTGGTATTATCTGTGGAAGAAAAGTTTAGCTAGAGTATGTTTAAGTTGTTAGTAAAGTAATCAAAAATTTAATTTTGACATGTGTAAGATCCCTTTTACACAACCGATTTTAATCGGCGATTTATTCACTCGCGAGCGGCAAGTGATGTATGCGTTTTGTCGTTGGATAGATGCAATGAGCGAGGAATAAAGATCTTCATGAGCTTGTAAAGCCTATTTGTGAAAGCGTCTTTAACAAATGGCGACAGCGGAGGTCAATGCACAGTGATTTTGTTGATTGTTTAGCTTCAGTATGATTGACGGATTGATGAATGATTGAATAAATTATACGTTAGAAAAAAAAATCTCGCTCAGCCTAACTTTGGGAAATGCACACAGTTGAATAATAAATAAATAAATAGATCATTATTATAGATCACACAGTTATCTTAATAAGTTTTTACACGATGTATAGTCAACATTTCAACAGGTAAAGAAGATGTGTTCTGAGCCCTAATTCACCAAACTAACATATGTCAGTGACATAATGTCGGCTAAAAAATGTCAAGCGACAAATGTAAAGTGACAGCCTGTGCAGCCAGCGCCTGCCGCGTTGGTGAAATAGGGCCCTGGCAACATGTCGTAAATTGAATAAATTATTTTTAACTTACCTTGTGATCTTCTAACTCCAGATCGTCCTTGACCTTCTGCCACTCCTTGAGATAGGCCTGCAGTCGGGCTGTCTTCTCCTTTTTCTTAGCCTTCTCTTCTTCTTTCCGCTGGCGCATCTGGTCCTCAGCGCGGCGCATCTTCTCCGCTAGTTCTTGGGCGCTCTTCTTGGCGGCCGGGTCGATTGGCGGTTTGGCTTTCACTGTTTTTGACAAAGTGTTTTTTGTAAAGTCCAATTGGGTAATTTTTTTCAGAAAAAAATCTAATAACGAATTCTAAAAAAATCTCAAGACTCATTATAGCCAGATAGTTGCTAAGGAGGGATTTTCTGACAACTCAAAATTTCAGTTTTATTTTATGTTGATAGATGGCGCTATTAATCTAAGTTATATAAATACTAGTGGTTCCCCGCGACTTCGCCCGCGCAAGAGTTGGATTTGCATATAAACTTTCAACCCCCTTAATGTTTTTATATCGCGACAAAATGTAGCCTATGTCCTTTCCAGGGTCTCGAACTGTCTCCATACCAAATTTCATCTCAATCGGTTCAGCGGTTTAAGCGTCAAGAGGTAACAGACCGACAGACAGACACACTTTCGCATTTATAATATTAGTATGGATAGTATGGATTGCGACTAAATCATTGAGCATAAAACAAAAACAAATTATTGTAATATTATGTGTGCAGACACATAGTGGAAGGTATTTAGGAAAAAAAAATTGAAGTTTCAAATTTTAGTTAAAAATAAAATCTAATGCAAAAAAGTCTTTATGATCATTAAATGGTAAAATAAGGCCTGTTAGTACGCGTAAATCAAAAACACGCTAAACATTAACATTATAACATAAAAAACGCTAAAACCAGCTTTTTTCTTAAATAAAAATCTACCTGACTTAGTTTGGTCAACGCCATCTAGCGGATTTTTAAATACTGATTTATGACACTAGGAAAATCCACCATTGCCAAGTATTGGGAAAAACTTTTTTACAATCTTGTGTTGGAGAGTTTAAAGTTATAAATTATCACCGGTAATTTGACCACTTATACCTCGTTCATATATATCATATATATGAACGAGGTATAAGTGGTCAAATTACAAAAATTACAGATATCTGTAGAACGAATCGTTTTGCATATAGTTCGTAAAGAAATCTCTCACCAAAGAAGGATTTTCAACCATGCTGCATTGTCGTAAAGCTCAAAATACTAATAAGTGGCGCACTAGTGGGAATTTGGACCCTATTCTGTACCGACATGGTTTAGAATTGATTGTCAGTATAGAAAAGAAAAACAGTTAACAGTTAGTATAGAAAATTCTTTTATGATAGAACGATTCTTTTATCAAAGGGACTCAGGGTTAGTTACTTAATTTAAATGAATGTGTGTAGTTCAAAACCAATCGTTGCCATCAACCCTAAATCAAACTACATTACAAACCTTCAGATTTTTCTGTCTTCTTGACAAACTTGTCCATCGACTCCTGCCGTCCCTTCTTGTCTGGACTTGGTTTCTTGGCCGACTTGTTCTGCTTGGACGCGGAGGTCGGCTTGGTTTGGCTCTTAGACGCGGCGGGCGACTTCATCAGCTTCTTGGACGAGGGGAACTCTGGCGGGGAGCCCGTGAAGATCTGATCAAAGTGGACCTTCGATATGTTGTACTTGTCCAGGGCTGCTTTCTGAGGGGCAAAATATTAGATTTGTTAGAGGCATTTTGACAGCGATTTGGTGCGCTGTACTCAAGAATATTAATGATGTAAAGGAGTGAAAGTTTTAAAACTATTTGTTCATCGTGTCTTCATTTATTCTAAAGAAATAGTACTAAGTTGATGGATTGCAACGAAACTGCTACAAACTTATCAAGAATAAACTAAAACCTCTGCGAATTTCTTCAAGCCGCTATTTGCAGATAACAGGACGATGGAGGATCGCTTATCGCAAACGCTTCATCGCGCGGCCGAAAGTCCCCATTTAAGTTCCTTTGAGATATCTGTTGCAGACGCTGACCGACACTGCTATTGCACCAAGGAACCCCAGCCAAATAGGAAGTCACTGAACTGCTTTCGTACATTAAGTTGGCTGTTTTGGACAATGAATAAAGATCAGGATACAGGATGGTTGTAGAGATGGGAACCTCATCACCGGTACTGGTTGAATAACTACCTTATCTAACATTTATGGATGTGGATGATTAACGGATGGTGTGGTCAACCATAACAGAAACTCCGATGGCTTGGCCACGTAGAAAGAATGGGGTAATATCGGGCCGTGTCCCACACGCAGGTATATCTGGGACGACGGGAAACACCCGGGGCCGGACGTCATAGATATTGCTGGAAAGATAAAATGGAGATGGATACTGCCATTGCACCAAGGAACCCCAGCCAAATAGGATTAACTGCTTTCGTACAAAAAGTTCACTGTTGTGGACAAAATAATGTAGAAGATCAAGATACAGGATGGTTGTGGAGATAGAGAGGACCCTCATTCGAGGGAATGGTGAAATAACTGCCTCATCTAACATTGGATGTGGATGATTTATGGATGGTGTGGTCAACCATAACAGAAACTCCGATGGCTTGGCCATATAGAAAGAATGGTCCCCCATTCTTTGGGCATTGTGGGAAGGACAACAGACAGGGTCGGACGTCATAGATATTGCTGGAAAGATGAAATAGAAAAGGACTTGCGTGATCTCCAAATAGCCAATTCGTAAGAGATTGCGCGGGATCGGAAATAGTGGCATCTTTTGGTGTCCGGAGGCCAAGATCCACTTTGGGTTGGTGCGCCAGAAGTGTTAAACAGATATAAAAGTGCTTTAACACAATAGAACCGTACCTTGATGCCGATGATCTCGCCGGGCTGCTGCTTCACGAACTGCTTGAGGAACAGGCGGTTCTTGTCGCGCGTGTAGAAGTCCTTGCGCCGGCGCACGCGGTCGGGCGGCGCGGTGCCGATCTGCCCCGCGCGCGCCGGCTGACCCTCTACCTTCAAGAGTTGCTACAGTAGGTACGCGAGGGCTGCTTTATCCACTTCCACCTTTCAGCATTTTGTGAACAGCCAGTACAGAAGAGACAATCTATGTAATCGAGCTTTTAAACTGCTGGACGACACTGCCATTGCACTAAAGAACCCCAGCCAAATAGGAAGTCACTGAACTGCTTTCATACAAAAGTTGTCTGTTGTGGACAAAATAATGGGAAAGATCAAGATGCAGGATTCTTGTTGAGATGAAGAGGACCCTCATTACGAGGACTGGTGGAATAACTGCCTCTTCTAACATTTGTGGATGTAGATGATTTATGGACGGTGAGTTAAACAGAAACTCTTAGATACATCTAATGAAGACAATGGACGACTACTGCCATGGCACCATAAAACCTCAGCTATTGTGGACAAAATAATGTTGAAGATGAAGACACAGGATGGTTGTAGAGATTGAGTGGACCCACATTTATAAGGACTGGTGGAATAACTTTCTCGTCTAAGATTTCTGGACGCACCTAAAATAATCTAAATATTGTGTTGGATTCATGTTAGCCATCTGAATCAGCTTCAGTCGCCACAGGCCCTAAAAAGGGGAAAATAAAGTCAGTTTCTTGGACCGACCGATACTTAATGTGTTTACCTTGATGCCGATGATCCCGCCGGCCTGCTGCTGCACGAACTGCTTGAGGAACAGGCGGTTCTTGTCGCGCGTGTAGACGCCCTTGCGCCGGCGCACGCGGTCGGGCGGCGCGGTGCCGATCTGCCCCGCGCGCGCCGGGTCCGTCTCCTCGAACTGCTCCACTTCGTAGCAGTACGCCGTGGCGGGGAGGGTCGCTTTGCTGTTGATCATTTTGATACATAATACCAATGGTATACAGTGAAGGTAATTTGTTCTTTTGTCTAAACTTATCTAATTATTTATAGCTGTTGCCCGCATCTACGTCTGATTTATCTTCTTCTTTTTAGCGAGTCGATGGAACATGAGAAAATTACATTGTAGTAGCCCAGAATTCAGCCACTTGTATTGCAGATCGACTCTATAAATAAAATACATACATACTCCAATCACTGTCTAGTAGTGTCCAGTAAAAAACATGACCTCGTTGTATGTTGTACTTTTTTGTATGGTGAAGAGTCACCCTATAACTCTGGAATACTGTACTAGATTGTGTACTGGATATATTTACTCATAGCCTATGTTGTGCACTGAACTATAAATACCTACATGCACAAATTAAGCAAAATTAATTCAGCCAATTATTAAGTCCAGAAGTAAATACCGGACAAAGATTTTTTTTAAAAATTGTGCTCTACTAAACTAAGGCCTAGAAGGTAGTATTTTAGATATTTTAAACCAATGTACAGAATTGCACTTTCTACAACTTTATTATATGTATAGATTTAACAAACAAAGTACCACAAAAAGCTTTCTTAATGCCATACGGCATTATCTACCAATCAACCATTGGGTGAGGCAGAAATAATTTATAGTGGCAGTATACAACAGGACATCTATTTTGAAAGATGAAATCTTTCAAAATAGATGGAATCTTAGGAGGAATCTTCTAATTCTCTTTCAGTCATAATAAAATGTTCTAGGGACAAGAACAATTATCTCTTCCAACCTATTAGATTTTAATAGCAATCTAATTAGATCTCAAATTACAGATGAGTATGCTTGGGAGAACTATAAGGTGAAATTTGGTCCTGTTTTAGGTTTTTGGACATAGAAATGTATTTGAAAAAAAACCTGTTCAGACTAGGTATTTAAAAATATGATGCTAACATCATGTATTTGCTAGGTTTATCTACTTAAGTTTTTAAAGTAAGATCTCACAAAGATAACAACTTGTTAATTTTTTTGGCGCTGTGTTAGTAAACTGGGTGAATTACTTCTATGTCAAATGTTACAAAATGTACTGATTTATAGATTATATTGCAATTGCTAATATTTATCATCTAATATGACAAGCAAATGTTTTGTTGCCAAAATTCTTAAGTGGTTTGATTTTTTAGTTACATAGGTATAACCTTAAAAAGTGTATTAGTGATACAAATGAAATAACCAACCTTCCTGGCTGCTGTTTTTGGGCTGTGACTGAAAGGACATGCGCCTCCCGCCACAAATCACCCTCCAAGCAAGCCTCCACAGTTTCCCCTACGAAGTACCTCTCCCTCACAAAGTTGAATATATCCTCTGACATCTCTGCAAAGGAACACCTCTTTGTCTGTACAGCTAAGTACAGAATGGGTATACGGAGCTCCATTGGGAAATCTTTTAGCAACCTCCTTGCTGCCTTCTCACTCTCAAGAGCCTCAGCATATGTCAAGTTATTCTTCCCTGTCATCTCACATGTCCATACCATGGAGTTAACCAAAATGATTCTCTCACAGTATTCCCTATAAACAAAAAACAACAGCAAGTTTTAATAATGTAGCAAAAAACGCGACGCGGCTCGTTGTTACTGCGAAACATGGTGTCACGCTCGCCTAAATGCGCGGCTTGACGCACGGCGACGATGCCAACGGCCTTTCTCAGTGATAACTACACACTTTTGTACTAAACAGCAAAAATTGCGCGAAATTCACTTAATAAATGAAACTCACTCATAGTCCTTGAATATCTCATCGGTTATCTCGCAATGGAATACTTCGTCGTCATCACGAAGGTACTCGGACGCCGTAGATTTCTCAAAGGCTTTCCTTTTCAACAGAGGCATGTTTAGAGTTCGTGGGTCACTTCAGTGGGAAAACGATTACCAGTCCGATTTACAACAACACACCGGTAGAATTACTCGTCACTATACACGGCGCATCGATCGATATATTCTTTAGAATGAAACATTAGGAAATTAATTACATTTATCAAGAATATTACGAGTGAAATTGTTGCGTGGTTTCAGTTGACAAGCCAAAAAACGGCGCGCGACCGCTTCTTTTTACGCCAGAAACATATGAACGGGGTTGCTACTATTGCTGTTAAAACTACTAAACTAGAAGAGAAGTGTCAGATGAAGAAAACTAAAAACTAAGTCATAACATTTTTTGTGTGCAAAAGGACATTGTTCACATTGTATGGGAAAAACCCAGGCCCGGCGCTAATGAAATAAAAATACCCGGCTCTAATGAAAATCCACACTAATATTATAAATGTGAAAGTTTGTCTGTCTCTTACCTCTTGTCGCTTAAACCACTGAACCGATTGAGATAAAATTTGGTACGGAGACAGTTCGGGATTTGGGAAGGACATAGGCTACATTTTGTAGCGATATAAAAACATTAAGGGGGTGAAATGGGGGATGTAAGTTTATATGGAAAATCCAACTCTTGCGGGCCAAGTCACGGGGAACCACTAGTGTTAATATAAGTTTAAATAAGAAACCAAAAATTCACACACGGGTAGGATTTGAACTTACGACCTTTGGCTTTGGGTTTCTTATTTAAACCTAAATAAACAAGAAATAACACTGTGAGTGTTAAAAATAATAAAAACTATGTTAATATAACTCATATATTCACCTTGGTATTCATTCATACAACGAAAAGAGAGTTCGTTGTCAAAATATTCAGCTTCTCAAGCCAACCATCAGATTTTTTCATCCAGCAGCAGCTAAGCTTTTAGAGAGGGGGGGGGACGCCCCTGGAACAAAAACTTGCAATTGAAATGGAATAATAAGGCATTTTCTGACAAATCAAAATATTAGTTTTATTGTAAGTATATTGATAGATGGCGCTAATTATCTAAGTTATACAAATATTGCGACAAAATCATTGAACATAAAACAAAAGCAAGTTTTATATTTGCATTAAATAAAATTTGATAAAAAATGTCTTTATGATCTAAATGATGACTAAATTGTAAAAAACTAACTCTCAGTACGCGTGAATCAAAAACATGCTAAACATAAACATTATAACATATTAAACTAAAACATGATTAACTAAAATTCATTAGCAATAGCATCAATATTTAGATGCGATTTTGTGATCCGCAGATGCTAAATTTCATGAATGCGAGTTTTAAATAAGCTGGCACCGCGCACGAACTGGGCAGCAGCGCAAAAAATGAGCGTGCGATTGCTTTCACAGACAGACTCGCAGGCACTGCTAGGCTAGCTAGCATTTTTTTAGCATGCGGAGTAAATCGGACGCGATCGGGCGATCTCAGTTTTCCAAGCGTAACTCGATGCGGTAAACGAATGAATGATAGAGAACTAGATTATCTGCAGTTATTTTTATATTTAGCAATACATTTTCGATTTCGCAATTTAATTATATGCTAGTAATTAAGAAATAATTTCTATTACTATCCTCTATGCTGAATTCTGGTCAGCAACTCATCACGTTGGATGTCAGACTTTTGATGTAGCACAAAAATGATGCAATAAAGCGCCCCTGCTTTTGACGGAGTATAAAACCAATGAGCACAATATAAGAATGATAATATTATAGAGGCCTATCTCCAGCAGTGGACTGCAATAGGCTGATATGATGATGAATATTATATTTATGCTCCAACATGTCTATAATCTATAACCGTATTCTTCCCATTCTGAAAATTGAAGCGTGCTATAGTTGTCATTCCACGGGCAAGTGGTCTTTATTGGTTATGCCTAATATAAGGTAGCCCTTGACGCATCATCCTTTGTTTTGTCGTATTTGTATGATACAAATTTAAAATGTTTTTAATTGCGTTCTTTCTCAATAACATAGGTACTCTTTTTTGTAATCGGCTAAAACTTTAGTAGTTTTTATATTTTTTAGATGTCAATACTTGTCAAAGTTGTGCTGCGTTCATAAAAATATATTTTATTTGGTCGCGCATATGAAAAAATCTTACGTGAATGCGGTCAAATCGATAATAGAGAGTGCTATTTAACTATCGATACGATAGTTTCATTAATAATGATATTTCAATGAGATTTTCTGACAGCTCAAAATTCTAGTTTTATTTTATGTTGATATATGATGGCATGGCTCATTCAAGTTATATAAATATTGCGTCGAAGTCATTGAGCTTAACACAACATTTATTTATATTTATTGTATAACATTTTTTCTAACAATATTTCAGCTAACCCCCTCATTCTTCCGTTGCGCCACCTTTATTTAAAAAAAAGTCATCAATAGTGTAGTGATCAACTGCCAGTCGCAAAATGCAATAGCCAACCATCAATTTATATAACCCTTTTTTGCATACGAAAGATATATTTAATCTTGGATAACGCTCAACATAGTTTCTTATGGAACAGTTTTGAACTTGAGCTATAATATATCTTTACTCCCACCACTAATATTCTTTGTTGTGCAAGCCTCACATGAAGAGCAGTGCGAGTCTTCATAAAGTGCACATATGAAAACGGGTAAAACTAGACACTTTTATAGACAGAAAAAATGACAAAAAAATCCATTTTTTATTATTATTTTTTATAAACAACAGAAACAAAAACAGTAATGATGGTAAAAAGCAGGTGATGCTAATAAAATACCCAGAAAACGAAAAAATGTGATAGGGAAAGAGACATGGAATTTTTGGTTTTTCGTAGGTGATACTATGAAAAAAAACACAAAGTAATAAGAACCACCTGTAATATGGGCATAATTTGGAAGAATTTATCAAATAATTAGAAAAAACACCAATTAAAATACAGATTTTTCCCAAAAGTTATATTTGATTATTACTTGTCGACGTTTTCTAGGCATTTTATGTATTTGCTTAGTATTATCTGTTATTTACCATTATTATTGTTTTCATTTTATCAGGATATACCTCCTAGATAAAAAGTTATAACGTTTTCTTTGCAATAAGTCAACAGAAGGTAATTAAACTTTAAAAAATCTATTAAAATTAAAAAAGAAAACTCAGACTTTTTTTCAAATATTTTTCCTTCGATAAAAATGGGTCTTGTTTCATCCATTTTTATATGTGGACTTTCTGAAGACTCACACTGTATATATCGTATAAAAACGGGGTTTATGGTTTCGATATTTTAACTTCATCGCTAAAACATCACTATTACACAACAAAACTTCAGTGTCAAAAATTATGTTCGATCGCGTCGTTCGTCGTGTTGTGGTGTTTATTTCGTGCATTGCATCATGATTTTAGTCGCAGATTGAATTAATTACTGGCTTTGATTCTTTTATTTAATACGACCTACTGAGACATACCAAAATGCCTAAGGAACAATATAGGGAAACCTATGTTGGTCGTAAGATGTAAGTGAGGTTATGTTTACATGGTCATATGGTGACAATTTTCATATAAATTTCTGAATAAACTAGCATTTGCCCAGCTAGCTTAATAATCTGGACTCAAATATGCTCACATAGTCTTTTTTATTTCATTCATTCATGGCCGAACCGGATTAAGGATAGTGTTGTCATCTTGTCAGTTTTGGATTTCTGTTCCATCATTACACTACCTATATTTGTCTTTTTATATTTACTGATTGTAGCAAGCTAGCTGTTAAAGTATCATCCCAACAAAGTAGTTAAATCTTTTTACGAAATATTATTATATTTTTGTTTTGTAAATTCAATGTTCAATTAGTCTTATCTTTCTCTTTTTTCTTTTTCAGCTCTCATGTGACTTTTAATGTGGACAGTCCGTCGCAGATTCAAGAGGCAGCGCACATCCAGGTCATCACGAAGAGCTTGTACGCACAGGATGGACAGCGTGTGCCGGCCACTTACGGAGTGTTGGACAGACGAATGGTATTGCTAAGACTAGTATTTGGTGACTTTTACAACAGATGTGGGTAGAAAGAAATGAAGGCTCCACTTTTATATAGTTAATTTAATTTAGACACTTCAAATTTTTTTAGTAATACCTCTTGGTGCACTAATTTACACTGTGAAGTGTTTTTGTACGGAACCTAGTATTTTCCGAGAAAATAAATGCTAAAGGTTACAGTTAGTATAGAGAAAATAAATGCTAAAGGTTACAGTTAGTATAGGTCTAAAAATAATTTAACCGCTATTATGATGTTTTGTGTGTTAAATACACTTGTTGGGGTGTACAATGCAATGGAAATAGGTTAGGGTTATTTTTTTTGTGACCTGAAAATAAACTTAGGGCTGAAACAACTCTGGATGGAAATAGATTAGGGTTTTTTGACCTGAAATCAAAAATTAGGCTGACACAACTCTGGATGGATTTCTTTTTTGGGAGGGAGGGGGGTGTGCTTAGCCTCCTTCACTCACTGATAGTTCTTGAAGCATATTTAAGCATAAGGTAATTATTCAATAGTCCTTCCGGAATTAATTGTAGCAGAGTATTCAAAATTTAAAGTCGCTTCAAAGTACATACAGACCTATGTGATAACTGATATAAAAACAAATACTCTGATGGAACCATGAGTATGAATTATTGCTTGTTGTTTTTATTATGCACAATGATACCGTATAATTTAGTAAGTGACTGCACCATAATGGTTGCATTGGAAAAAATATTGTATTTAGACAGATGAACAAATGTCATAATGAAGGTATACCCTTATACTATATTATTCTTTATTATATCTTTTAATATTATCATCATCATATCAGCCTATTGCAGTCCACTGCTGGACATAGGCCTCTTCAAGACTGCTCCAACTTTCACGTTCCTCCGCTTTTAATCCACCGCACCCAGCCATCTTTTAATATACATATTATAAAAAAATAACTTGTTGTATAAGCATGAAAGTATAATAGTTATGCTGTTTATACTTTTCCCAGGGCACAAACCAGAAGGATGCAAACTGCGAGACTTGCGGCCTGGGGCTGGCGGAGTGCGTGGGCCACTACGGGTACATTGAGCTTGCTCTGCCTGTCTTCCACGTGGGCTACTTCCGTTCCATCATTACTATACTACAGACCATTTGCAAAGTGAGTACAATCAGTGAAGTTGAAAACTATAATCCTAAGTGTAGTGAGGGTTTCAACCTTGCCCAAGATGAGATCACTTACTCAGGAGGTCAATACTCTACTTTTAAAACCACTGCAAAAAACAATTCCCTTATCTGATTGGTTCGGTACATTTTGAATATTGTTTATTATTATTTATCAGGCAGGCAGTTGAGACAACTTATATCTGCCTGTATCCAGTTTTTCGTTGTGAATCAAACCTAAAGGTCATAAACCTCGAATTCTTGTGGCAAAGATTTTGCCATTATAATAATTGATTAAACCATTTCAATTACTTACCTTCCTACCTACCTTCAAAACACTTTACATGCAAAACAACATAGAAATCGAATCACAGATTGCAATGCTAGGTCGATCGTTGCCACCAAAATTCGGAATGTCCGAAAGCCATAAAAGACTGTGAAGTTATGGAATAGCAAAATGTTATGCATAACGTAAAAGCTACAAATCAATGCAGTCATACATTACTAAAAAATTATTGCGAACCCTAAAATTTGTAGAATACCTAATTCTACTAATTTTAGGGCTGCAGAAAATCAATAGACCTCCAACTCGTTAGAAGAAAACTTTTCACATTGTCCTTGAATGCTAGAATGGTTCTATATCCTAAAAACCATTCTTTCATCAGTTTTTTAGACAAAGACAAGGTTTCCATTTTATTCTACCACCCACAGGAGTGCGCGAAAGTAATGCTACCGGAGCCCTTGAAAAAGTCGTACCGTCGCAAATTCATGAACCCCGAGATATCGTATCTCCACAAGAAGAGCCTTCGCGTGGCTGTGCACAAGAAGGCGAAGACTTGCAGCAAATGCCCCTCTTGTGATGCCCTCAATGGAATGGTCAAGAAAAGCTCCGCCGGTATCCTGAAGATCGTCCATGAGAAATACAGGTATTTAAGCACTTATTACACCATCCTATTAGTAACTTCCTAACTAGGATCCTACTTCGGATCCTAATAAGGAAGGTAGGATGGATAGGCAGGTGCTCTACTCTGATAACGCATTGTCTGTATTTTCGCGTCTAGCCGTCGCGCTTGCTCGCACTGATATGCTGGCATTAGTGGCAGCGACGGCTACGAGACTTCTTCCTAGTTAGGAAGCTTACTAGCTGTAGGAACCTAAGTAGTGGACTGTGATTACATTTTCCCATTTCCTAAGTAGGATGCTACACAAATACCCAATAGCCTAAACCTTTAGAAATCTTTGAACCATGACACCTTGATAAAGTTTTTACAATATAAGTTAAGTCTCTAACCTTTCAAATCTTACCTACGTCTATTTTTTATCTTTCTCACCAGAGCAAAAAAGCCAAACGACCCAATAGTTCTAAGGGTCCTCAAGGAGTTCAAAGAAGCCAAGGAGTCTAACAAGGAGTTGGCCACTATGATCAATAGCGGCCTTGTTATTGAAATGAGCCCTTTGCAGGTAAGAGGTTACAAGTACGTTGTAGTAAATACTTATACTGCCCGCCGCTGTGTGTCACTGCCTGGTTGGTCTTGTGGTATGCTGGCTTCTATCTACGAGGTCCCTGGTTTGAATCCCGGGCCGATTTTAGTTTTTGGGTTTTTCTGTCTCGAAATAACGCAGAAACGCCTCAAAAACCACGTCAAGCCGTTGGACCTACTCCCGATCTCGCTCCAGTCAGGATTGCCGTCACACCGAATTAAAAAAATCGGTCACTGTTAACTTAGGTGTTTTTTGTGTGACTGCTCCTACGGCCACACTGCCATCAGGCCAAACCAGGGGAATAATTTAAAAAGAAGTGGCGCTAGAAAAATACATCAGGATATAAAGTATTGCTCCAGAGATACATATAATTTTTACTATTGATTTACTGAAGAAAATTTTCCACAGGTGATAAATCTCTTCCGCCGCATCCCAGACGAGGACATCCCACTGCTGGGTATGAACGTCAAGCAGTCGCGGCCGGAGGATTTGATCCTGACGCGACTTCCGGTGCCGCCGCTCTGCATCCGGCCCAGCGTTGTGTCCGAGATCAAGGCTGGCACGTGAGTCAACATGTCATGTCTAAGGTCCCGGGCTAGATACCCTGTCGGATCAATATAGAAATCCATATTTTGTTTTGTTTTGGGTCTCGTGGTTGTGGTAATTTTGTGTCTGATTTAGATATCAGTGACTGTTTACTATGCTACTTACCCACATCCCAAAGATAAGAACAATGTATCTGATGTTGTCCCCCCAATTTCCTGAATGAGAATACACATAAGCGTCAGGGCACTGTCAGTTTTTGTTGATCAACAAAGCTGACCCGGAGCAAAGCCGAAACGGCTAGGGATATCAAACGATGATAATTAAAGATAGACGAAAACGCGTAAACTTGTACTTGTCGCTTTTTATAAGTTTAGCAATGGTGAACTTAAAGTTAGTCTCAGTTAGTCACTTAAGAATCGAGGTTCATCCATCAAAATCATCTATGGTTTTACTTTATTCCGAAAAGAATTCCCAAAAATTGTCAGCCAGGACTCGAAACATCTTAAAAAAATATACAAGCTGATACGACCTTAGGTCAATGACCTCTTTCCTTCGTCAACAGCAATGAAGACGATCTAACGATGAAGCAGTCTGAAATCCTGCTGATCAACGACGTGATCGCGCGGCACATCGCTAGCGGCGGCAAGAGCGAGCTGGTGCAGGAAGACTGGGATTATCTGCAGTTGCACGCGGCACTGTACATAAACAGTGAGATGTCCGGCATTCCTCTGTCTATGCAGGTCAGTCAGTACATACTACAGGCCTCAGACACTCCGAAAAAATTGAAGTCAAGTGAAAGAAATGGAGTCCACTTTCAAAGTTGAATTTGCGAGATTTTTTTTCTTCGTGTGCGTTCGGTATTTTCTTTTTCTTATTAAATCTTGCAATCAGTCTTGTCGACTTTAAACAGATGAGATGCCTCTGGTATCGAGTAAAGCACCACTCCCATCGGAGTCAGCCTTTTCTTTATATAGCCAGTTTTGTTGCTAACAGTCAAAGATATCACGTTTCTTCTTCAGTCGACGTATGGTTTCAGGGATCGTAAGCTGCCCCGCGAGTCTATGCGGGTGCTTTTGTAGTCTCTGTTTATAACTAACGCTGAGGTTGTTTATTTCTTATTTTACTGTTGGCATGTCGAGTAAATCGTGCACCTACGTTGTTCTGACAAACCATGGCGCATTCGATATTTGCCTAAGTATATAATTTTGGACCCTTTGTAGTATTGGATGCACTTGACGAGCCTAAACCCTATCTGGACGTATGGAGTTGAATTTCATACGTCCAGATAGGTTTTAATATCGTTTTATATATCAAAAGCTTGTGATCAATATCCAGAGTCGAATTCCTGCCCAGGACCCAGTAGAGGCCTATATATTTTAAATTGATTTCTTCTCTTTTTGTCTTAATGTGTTTCCTCCAGGTGAGTCTGCGGTCCAGGTGCATACCCAGGTATTTGACTTGTGATTGGAGTACAGTTATCTTTGCGCAGTAAAGGTCACATGTACATATTTCGAAACGCTTATCGCAATTCTCCACTTGGCCAGCCATTCTTCGACTTTATTAAGGCTGCTTTGTAGAATCTCTGACGCTTTGCTAGGACTTTTGACCGAGGCAAGCAAGGCTGTGTCGTCAGCTAGGGTTGCGATTGTTACATCTGGGCTCTGAGGCAAGTCTCATGTGTACAGGGTGTAGAGGGCCGGCCAAAGCACGCAGCCCTGCGGCACTCCTGCGAAAATTTCATAAAAGCCAGATGTGCAGTCGTTTTCTCTTACTTTAAAAATTCTGTTGGTTATGTAAGAATGGAGAACCTCGTAGTAAGTATGTGGCAAGAGGGTTTTTATTTTGTATTGTAGTCCCCTATGCCAGACTCTATTAAAAGCCTGCTGCACGTCCAGGAAGGCAGAAGAACAGTATTCTTTCTTTTCAAATGCCTTTCTTATGGTTCTGCAAACCCTATGGACTTGCTCTGTAGTAGCATGTTCCTGCCGAAAACCAAATTGGTGGTTAGTCATCCTTTCCAATAAGCACTTCTCAAAAAGCTTTGATATGACTGGCAGAAGACTTATTGGTCTGTAGAAGGTGACTTCATGAACCGGTTTTCCGGGTTTGTGGATCATGATAACTTGTGATATTTTCCACAAGTCTGGGAAATGTCCCACTCTAAGTATGGCGTTGATCAGGATGGTAAGAATGACAATCTCTTTTCGCGGTAGCTCTTCGAGGGCCCTCTTATCGATCAGGCCATACCCTGGGGCCTTGTTGTTGTTCATAGATCTAATTCTCTTGTAGATTTCCCTGGGCGTTACGGTCCTCTGGGGTAAATCGAGTTAGAAGTCCTGGTCAAGGGTCGAGTCTATGCTTGATTCATCCGCATCTGGTTTTGGATCATCGAGTAATTAGTGGCTTTTGTGGCAGATAGGCTTTCCAAGTAGGTCTCCAAGGCAGCCTGGTAAGCCTTAGTTATTAGAGTTTTGACGTCTCGAATCGCTTTTTAATCTATCCTCTCTTGGAGTAGTTCCCTAAAGTTGTTCCAGTCCGTTCGTCTGTTGTACAATTTTGAGCTTTTCTCAGTGTTAAGAGCAGTTGTGCCAATCGTCATGATTGGTTGGAGTTACTATCTAGGCACGTCTGTACGTCAATAAATAATCTAGAGAGACTCCTCACAATGAAAAAGTCAATGACATCTGGAAGTCTGTTTGGGTCTGTGGGCTAATTGGTAGGTTCCGTCGTTGAAAAAGTAACTAGGTTGTTCTTATCAATACTTTTCTTAAACTCTCTACCTCTTGTGTTGGTTAGCCTAGATGCCCAGTGAATGTGCTTTGCATTCCAGTCGCCTCCCACTATAAAGCGCGATGCTCGTGTGCTGAACAATTCATCATACTGCTCTTCTTTAATATTGTGTTTTGGAGGGCAATATATGGCAGACACGTTGAATGCTCCGTTTTGGTCATCTACGGCAATAGTTGCAGCTTGGATGTGGGCTTTTTGAAATTTTGGGTATTCATAATGTTTGATGCAAGATTTTTTATTTATTTATTTATTTTGATGTGCCGTCACGGTGGTTAGTACAGTAGATACTGTAGTTTTTTATATTGATCCTACTGTTTTCCGTAAGATGGGATTCGGACACCAGTAATATGTCGATGTTGTGTTTATAAAAACTTCCACTTCTTCTCTGTTCGGCGTCAGTCCATCTAGGTTCCATGCTGCTATTTTAAGGGACATCATTTTGAAATTTTAGTCACTTGTTGTCAAGAGGCTAATTAAAGAACTCATTGGTTGAAGGATGAGATCGTAGTTTTCTCCTTGTTTTAGGAGCATTTCTTCGATATTTTTGTTGATTGGTGTGACTGCCACAACTTCTGGATTTGATTGTTTTAGTAGTAATTGTCACAATTAATTTATATCTGAATGTCCAAGCTACATCGTATCGCTAGAAATGCTTACTTAGACAAAGTACCAAAATATTCAGCAACCTTGGATGCTGAACACATCACTCCCTCGTTTTAGTTCTTAGCGATATTATGATTATTAAAAAAACAAGATTATTTCCTTTCAACAATAGACCCTCTATTAAAGGCCAGAAAGTTTGGAATGCCCTACGCAATGCCCCAGTTCCAGGGACACCATAGGGTGTAATATGGAGGAAATATACATTATCATTTCCGCGTTGTGACGAGTTTATAATCAGATTAAGTTCTTGGGAGACCTTCCTGCGGTCGCCAAAGGTGTGGTGGGCGAGGCACGCTAGACATCAGCGGGTGACGGGTGATGTTGCCGTGAATGGATTCACTTTGACAACACCGTGTGGTCAGCGCTTCCTCGCCCCTCGCACGTCTTGCGGAGAGCACTATTGATTTCGTTCTTCTACACATAGTCATGTGTATTCACTTGATGTGTTTGTTTTCAGCCGAAGAAGCCAGGGCGAGGGCTTGTCCAGCGGCTGAAGGGCAAGCAGGGTCGCTTCCGCGGGAACCTGTCAGGGAAGCGTGTCGACTTCTCCAGCCGCACCGTCATCTCGCCCGACCCCAACCTGCAGATACAGGAGGTCAGTGTGTTGATAAATAAATACCGGCCTCGTCCCAGCTTATTTACCACGTATGTTACATGACAATTGCTTGTAATACAAGGCTTTTAAGTTTTGATGAACAGGGCACAGGTCTCATCCCAGCTGTGTCTTAGCACAAGGTAATCTACCTTTATCCTCCCAGCTGTGTTTCTGCTGCAAACGTCCCAGTTGTATCGGCATTAGGTGTCCAAGCTGAAGCTTCACCGTCATCTCACAGAGCCGGCACCTATGCTGTGCTATAGCCTTAATTCCTCCAGTTGTTTTTTATCGTCACCAGGTCGGCGTGCCCGTCCACGTGGCGAAGATCCTCACGTACCCTGAGCGCGTGTTCCCGGCCAACCTGCAGTGGCTGCGGCAGCTGGTGCGCGCCGGGCCCGACCAGCACCCCGGCGCCAACTACGTGCAGCAGCGCGGCCTCAAGCACAAGAAGTACCTCAAGTACGGGAACAGGGAGAAGATCGCGCAGGAGCTTAAAGTGAGTATCATTGGTTGTTCGGCACCTCTAGTGGCTGCGGCAACTGTCCCGACAGCAGGATTTTTCCTAGCCGTGGCCCAGGACTAAGTCTCATTCTAACTCTGTCCCAGCTATTCGACCCAGGTGTGTTCAAGTACAAGGTTATACACCTGTGACTCGACTCCAGACCTCATTCCAGCTGTATCACCGCAACAAATGTCTGCTACGCTGTGTCCCCAGTTTCTAACTTCTTAGTAAATACACCAGCACCCCGGTGCTAACTACGTGCAGCAGCGCGACCTCAAGCACAAGAAGTACCTCAAGTACGGGAACAGAGAGAAAATCGCGCAGGAACTGAAAGTGAGTACTAGCGTAGATAATGAAAATGCAGGCACGCAATTTCACCGGCCGGGGAAAACAGCTGGCGGTGTTTGCGACTCCTGGTCTCCTCAAATAATGAGGAGACCATGACCACTAAACATTACCAACGTCCTACATCTAATCTTCAACGACGTCGGCCACTTAAGGCTTACTCTGTTAGAGAGCACTAAGCTCTCACTGAACTGTTGGGGTGTTGGCGCCGTACCAGGAGCCCTATTTGGGAATCACTGGTATAATATTCTGATGGCATACGATGTAATTTTAACTCAGCACACTAATTTTATCGATTATTCTACCCCTCGCCTTTTGTGACAAGTGGGTAGAGGTAGTCATTGCGGTTCCGAGTAGTCGAGTGTAGTCGATCGAGTGATTCAAAGTTACGGAGTTTTAGATGATGAATGATAATCTGCATACAAGTGATTAAAAATGGAGCTCCAGGAACGCAGGAACTCAAGTGGATAGCGTCGGGTGTTCGGAACCTACAGTAGTTGCGGGAGCTGTGTCTTGACACCAGGATTTGTCCCAGCTGTGAACCAGAATAGTGTCTTTTCATAGCTGTCTCCTAGCAGTCCTCAGCACCAGGTCTGGTCCGGCAGCGCGGACTCAAGCACAAGAAGTACCTCAAGTACGAGAACAGGGAGAAGATCGCGCAGGAGCTGAAAGTGAGTACCAGCGTAGATAATGAAAATGCAGGCAAGCGTGTCACCGGCCGGGGAAAACAGCTGGTGGTGTATGGGACTCATTCGAGGGGACTATTTGCAGATTTCATGGGTTCGGATAAAGATAAGGAATCTTCCAAGACGACGGCTATTTAAGGCTTACTCTGTTGGAAAGCACTCTCTCTCTCTCTCTGAAATGAGCTTGTTAGAAAATAAATAAATAGCCATGTATAACCGTGAAGTTAAGTATTAGTTTAGGGTGTCTAGACTATGATAGTAAGTGTGAATAGTTAAGTGTATGTGGGGAAAAGTTATTTGTGGCTATGTGACTTAAATAAAACCTTTGAAATCATGAGTATATTATTTATATTATCTGCAATAAGCCTGATAATAACATAACATTTTTATGTAGGGTGATAGTAAGCTGAAAACATTTTACTAATTAAAATACACCAGAATGAATCAGCATAATATTATAATAACAATAGAAAAGCAACAGAGTAACAAAATAATATGTACTTAACTTACGATCTGGGTAGAACCTTCCAGTACCGACGACTACTCGAGAATGAATAATATTTGCCCGAAAGGGGCCTTTTATACAAAAATATCACGTTACCAATGGACTACCGACCAATCAGAAACAAGAAACGTCAAAGCGGATGTACAAAGAAATCAAATCAGTACTTTAAAATTAGGAAATATTGATAGAATATTTTAAGACGTGTATTAAATCTTTTTGCATTATTTCATGATTTATAACAATGGATAAGGTAGGTACTTACAATCAAATCAGTCACATTATGCCTATTGTTTACAATCTTTTAGTATGTAATTAATCAAATCAGTCGTACACCTATTGTTTACAATCTTTCAATATGTATTAATTATTTCTTATTTTTACAACGTATAAAATATTTTAATATGTTATAATTATTTCTTATTTTTACAACGAATATTTTTCATGTTTACAATAATCTATCACGGCCATACTGACAATACTTCGTCCCCGAAGTATAGTACAATAAAAACGGGAACAAAACAGACTTATCGTGTTTTCTTAATTATTTTTGGTTATTAATAATTTTACATAATCCTGTGTATTTTCTTTCTCATTATTATTGTTATAAGTATTACTTGCATAGACATGTTAGTCCCCTTCAATCGCTGCCATTGAGATAGACTAACACCAAACAAGCAATCGACCAGCGAAAAACAAGGGTATATGCCAAATACATAGACATACCGGTCACATTTACCCGCTGCCTGTAAGACCGACCGGTACCAAGTATGTGGCCGACCAGCGGATACCCAGTGCATGGAATAATCACAGCATTATGTACATACAGGTTAATGGTAATATGTGTACATATACTCGTAAATGTACCTAAGTACTTACATTACATTAAAAAAAATATTATATTTATTTTATTGGGTGATGGCATTTTCAGTGGCAACATTTTCATCTACCCATTCACCTGGCCAAAATCTTAATTTTTCTTTTGCAATTATTATGGGCCTTAAATTACCTAAACCTCTTAAAGAGTAACGGTCGTTAGAAAGAACTGCAATAATTTCATAGGGTCCTTTGTATTTTGGTCGTAACTTATCATTTCGCCTATGATCCTGATTTACGTAAACTACGTCTCCTATATTATAATTCTTGTTGTCACGCCTAACGGAATCAAAACGTTGTTTAAACTTAGCTGAAATTTGTTGTAGACGTTGTTTTGCAAGTTCGCGGTCAGCTTGGACGTTAATATTAGATTCTGAACTAGAATGACTAAGAACATCGTCTAGTCGAGTTTGAACACAAGGTATATTTGCTTCTACTCCAATCAACAACCTCAAAGGTGAAAACCCAGTAGACTTTTGGACCGTGGTATTTATAGACTGCTGTACTTTCCACAATCCGTTCGGCCAACCTGATTGGTCATTACACATGGTAGACAACATATTAGTTACTGTCGCAACATATCGTTCGACTTGACCATTACTTCTGGGTGTACCAGTAGCTACCATGTGGTGCTCAATATTCAGTTCTCTAAACAAGGATCGAATTTGATTTGAGCTAAAATTTGTTCCGCGATCAGTGATGACTAATGAAGGTGTACCAAATAATGTAATAGTTTCTCTGATGATTGGAATTAGTTCCTGTGCGTTTAAAGTTTTTAGTGGTTTTAACAAACAAAATTTTGTGAAGCCATCGACTATGAGTAAAACATGTCTGTAACCTTCATTAGTTGTCATGAATGGGCCTGTACAATCTAAATGAATGGTATGAAACGGGATAGCAGTTTTGTCAATTGGGTGAAGTAACCCTTGTTTTGGACCAGAGTGTCCTTTTCTTTCTGTACAAATTAGGCAATGTTCAATATACTTTTTGACAAAAGCCGCCATTCCCGGAAACCAGAAATAAAATCGACTTTTATGTAGAACTTTATCAAGCCCTACATGACAGTTCTCGTCGTGAAAAAGTCTTAAAAGACTCAGTCTATAACCTTTAGGTACAAACAATTTGGGCTCTGCATTAACGTCCGTTTTGTAATGTAACAAATTATTTTTTATTAAGTATTGGTTTGGATCTAGTTCACCAGAAGCCAACTGAGTCATCAAACCTTGTGTTTCTGGATCATTTTGCTGAGCGATTTTTAACCAGGAAGGGGAATCCTCATTACTAGTGGCCTCAATTAAATTAACTTCTGGTAACTGAGAGCTTCGTTTTGGTTTTGTGGATTCGACTGGATTGCGGCTTAGGAAATCAACGTGGCTTATAAATCTGCCTTTCCTGTATACAATTTCAAACCGGAAATCCTGCATAAAAGTCCACCAACGAGCTACTCTTGGGGACAAATCTCTTTTCGTCATCGTGGATTTTATAGCGTTACAATCTGTGATGATTTTAAAGTCAATACCAAGAAGGTAAACTCGGAAATGTCTAAGAGCGTTATAAATGGCTAGAGTTTCTAAGTCATACGAACAGTAGTTCGATTCAGCTGGGCTAGTTCTTTTACTATAATAGGCAACAACTTTAGAAACATTATTTATTTTTTGCAATAGAATTGCACCGTATCCTATAGAACTGGCATCAGTATGCAATTCTGTTGGAAATTTAGGATCGAAAATTGTCAATAGAGGTTGGGATACAAGACGATCAATAACATATTTCCTAGCCGCATCCTGTTCGGGTCCCCAATCCCATTTATGATTAGCTTTTGTTAATTTTGTTATACAAGCAGTTCGTGAAGCAAAATCTGGGATAAACTTCCTGAAGTAGCTGGCAAGGCCCATAAATTGGCGAACCTGCTTGATATTGCTAGGAACAGGGGATTTAACTAAAGCGTTGACTTTGCTTCCACATGGCTTAACACCAGCTTGAGAAACATGTCGACCTAGGTATTCTACGTTGTCAACAAAAAATTTGCATTTTTTGAGATTTATTGTAAAGCCAGAATTACTAAGAGCCAAAATTGTCTGTTCCAAATACTGAAGTCCTTGTTCAATAGTTTTAAACGGTATAAGAATATCATCCATGTACACTAATAAAAAATTTAAGTGTTGGACAGCCTTCATAATTGCTCTTTGAAACACTGACGGTCCATTACAAATTCCAAACGGCATTTTAAGGAATTCGTAATGCCCGTCTGGAGTCACAAAGGCGGTATATTTAGAAGAGTTCTCAGCTACAGGTATTTGATAAAAGCCATTTTTCATGTCAATAGTTATGTAGTATTTAGCATGACCTAGTTTATCTATTTGGTCCTCAATGAGAGGGAGAGGGTATCGGTCTCTTTCTATCAATTTATTCAATGCCCTGTAATCTATACACATTCTATCACTTCCATCACTTTTCTTCACTAAAATCATTGGGCTAGCAAAAGACGAATTACTTTCTTTTATAATGTTTTGATCTAATAAATCTTTTATTATTTCTTTTACCTTCTCCCTTTCTATTGGAGCCAAACGATAAGGTCTGTAATAAACTACCTCATTATTTTTTAATTTAATTTCTAACTCCCCGGTTTTTACATTTCCGATAACATTAAGAACGGAGGGATATTTTTGAAAAATAGATTTGATCCTATCCTGTAATTCAACATCTAAATGAACTGTTGTAGCATCAAGGTCTGCAAAACTATCTTCTAAAGTATTAACTTCAAGTTTATGATCAGACAACTCCATTTTTTTACGTACTAAACGGGAACCCGAGTTATCGGTAATAATTTCAACGTCGGGAAATTGAACTGCGTTTCTACCTATTAAAAGATTGTATTTGAAACCGGTGTCTTTTACGACAAAGATTTCAAGTTCGATACACAAATCTTCAAACCTTACAGGCACAGATATTTTAGCGAAAACTTCTAGACTGCCTTCTCCTATGCCGTTAAGACGAAAAAAACATGGAATCAAGTTGCAACCAAGGCGTCGTGCTATAGACTCTTTTATTATACTACAATTAGCTCCAGTATCAATCAATGAATGAATTGTAACATTGTTAATAGAAACCTCTGTAAGGTTTAATTCGGATTCTCTAAAAAATTTACCGATTTTTCAGTGGGAATGTTTTTATCGCTATCGGACTTCGGTTTATATCTGCAAATTGAGTCTGTGTGCCCACCCTTCTTACAAAATAAACAAAATCTATTAACAAACTCGCTACGGTTTTTTTCCTTTGAGTCATGACTGTTTGGCGGAGGATTACCCCGAACGTCTTTCCTATAATAGCACTGCGCCTTGGTATGCCCCTGTTTACCACACCAAAAGCATTTTGTTTCAGTAGAACGGTTCTCAATTTTTGGGCGTTTTGAATAACCTTGAACAGTAGGATCCCTAGAATCTTTATTGCTGCTTTCCAATGGCCGTTTTTTAGTCTTGGTATATGAGGTAAAAAGTGCAATAAGCTCTGAAGTTGTTTTGACATTGCTATTGAAAGATGCCATCCGAACATTTACATCACTTATGCCACCACATACTAATTCTATCAGTTGTGCTTCCGTAAAAGCTATCTTCGTGTTCCGTAACAGCCTAATCTTCTCTCTCGCATATTCGCAATAAGAGTCTGCTGTTTCAGACGTAAACAAAGTAGCTTTTTGCAATTTTTCAGAGAGATTCTTTTTCTCAGGATATAAAGCTGTCAACTCTATACGAAGGTTTTCCCAAGATCGACCTTCGGATGGCTCCCATGTCTCAAACCATAGTAATGCAGACCCCTTAAGGGCCTTACCTGCCTTAGCCACAGTCGCGATGCTGCTCCAGCCAAACTCCTTCGCGAGGATCTCGATGTTGGTGCACCAGGACACGGCGCCGCAGTCACTTGTAGCTGGATCGAAGATAGGCAGCACGATGTCATCTTCTTTGCTTCGAGACCCGGAGACAGCATCTTTTATTGCTTTCAGAAGGTCTTGCAGAACGTTAACATCCATCCTGAAACTGTTTTGTAAAGATATTAAAATCGTGTAGCTGGATTAGATCCCACTTCTGATGTTAGAAAATAAATAAATAGCCATGTATAACCGTGAAGTTAAGTATTAGTTTAGGGTGTCTAGACTATGATAGTAAGTGTGAATAGTTAAGTGTATGTGGGGAAAAGTTATTTGTGGCTATGTGACTTAAATAAAACCTTTGAAATCATGAGTATATTATTTATATTATCTGCAATAAGCCTGATAATAACATAACATTTTTATGTAGGGTGATAGTAAGCTGAAAACATTTTACTAATTAAAATACACCAGAATGAATCAGCATAATATTATAATAACAATAGAAAAGCAACAGAGTAACAAAATAATATGTACTTAACTTACGATCTGGGTAGAACCTTCCAGTACCGACGACTACTCGAGAATGAATAATATTTGCCCGAAAGGGGCCTTTTATACAAAAATATCACGTTACCAATGGACTACCGACCAATCAGAAACAAGAAACGTCAAAGCGGATGTACAAAGAAATCAAATCAGTACTTTAAAATTAGGAAATATTGATAGAATATTTTAAGACGTGTATTAAATCTTTTTGCATTATTTCATGATTTATAACAATGGATAAGGTAGGTACTTACAATCAAATCAGTCACATTATGCCTATTGTTTACAATCTTTTAGTATGTAATTAATCAAATCAGTCGTACACCTATTGTTTACAATCTTTCAATATGTATTAATTATTTCTTATTTTTACAACGTATAAAATATTTTAATATGTTATAATTATTTCTTATTTTTACAACGAATATTTTTCATGTTTACAATAATCTATCAAGCTCAGGAGCCCTATTTTTAATTCACTTGGCGAATGCGATATAACTTTCACTCTTCGTTCGTGTCGGACTTCTATGTTGAGTATAGGAAAATAAAATATTTGCAGGTGGCTTGTATACCACATAAGGCACAGTGTCTACGTTTGCGCAACCCCTCACCGTGTCAACTCTATAATTTTTTCGCGCGCATTTCTGTGTCAATGGTTTCTCTGAAATCTACTTCAGACTCCAGTCTCTCACAAATTACAGGTTTTGACGTGTGTGACCACCCTTAACTTAATGTAAAGCTGCTTTGTATTTTACCTATTTGTGAAGAAAAAAAAAAATGCTACCCACATTTTATTATAAAATGTCTAATAATGCTTCCAGTTTGATTAAGACATTGCAGAATAAATAAGTAAATTAAATTAATTTTCTGATGAGGATATGATTCCTTTCTAACCTTTTAAGTAATGTTACCATTGTTTCAGTGCGGCGACATCGTAGAAAGGCACTTGGTGGACGGAGACGTGGTGCTGTTCAACAGACAGCCCTCGCTTCACAAGCTGTCCATCATGTGTCACAGGGCGCGCGTCCAGCCACAGAGAACATTTAGGTAAATAAGTAGAATTTGATATTGAAGAAGAATATATGAGGTAGATTGTGAATATGTTTGTTGAATTGGCGAATCGAAAGGTAGAGAAGAGTGAAAGGGAAGAGTCAGTGAATGAGTGAGATTATATAGAGCATCACGAATCTATTCAGTTTTGAGCTTTTCCAGAAACGCGTTTACTGTGATCACTTGTAATTCCGTTGTTTATTTGTAGGTTCAACGAATGTGTGTGCACTCCATACAATGCTGATTTTGATGGTGACGAGATGAACATGCATTTACCGCAGACTGAGGAAGCGAGGGCGGAAGCATTGATTCTTATGGGGGTGAGAAAAAAACCCATATACTTATCTTAAAAATACTTTTACCAGTGAAACTTAGAACTAACTTCCATAAAACTTTTCAAAGACCGTCTGCATTGTACATTTCATGTGTAGAGCTTTGTAATTGTTATTTTCAATAAAGAGTTATTTATCTATATCTTTATTGCTGTTAGTTTTTTAGTGAGAGACAACGATGTTTCGATTCTGTGCTACAACCCAGCTATGACACTAAATATGTTAAATAAAGCACCATCCAATCACTGTCTATACAGTCAGAAAAATAAATCTTAACCTCCTTATTCCCATCTAGAACAAATCAAACCTAGTGACTCCCCGGAACGGAGAACTGCTCATCGCGGCTACGCAAGACTTCATTACCGGCGGCTACCTCATCACCCAACGCGATACGTTCTTTACCAAGCACGAGGCTCACCAGCTAGCGGCTTGCCTGCTGGCCGGGCCTGATGCAACCATGAGAATAGATATGCCACCACCAGCTATCATCAAGCCTACGATGCTGTGGACTGGCAAGCAGATATTCAGGTAAGGGTACCTCATAACCCAACGTGTCACGTTCTTCACCAAGCATGAAGCTCACCAGTTAGCGGCTTGTCTACTTGCCGGGCCTGATACAACTATGAGGATAGATATGCCCCCGCCGGCTATCATCAAGCCTACGATGCTGTGGACTGGCAAGCAGATATTCAGGTAAGGGTACCTCATCACCCAACGCGACACGTTCTTCACCAAGCATGAAGCTCACCAGTTAGCGGCTTGTCTACTTGCCGGGCCTGATACAACCATGAGGATAGATGTGCACCCGCCGGCTATCATCAAGCCTACGATGCTGTGGACGGGCAAGCAGATATTCAGGTAAGGGTACCTCATCACCCAACGCGACACGTTCTTTACCAAGCACGAGGCTCTCCAGCTGGCTGCGTGTCTGTTGGCCGGGCCTGATGCTACCATGAGGATAGATATGCCACCACCGGCTACCATCAAGCCTATGATGCTGTGGACGGGGAAACAGATTTTTAGGTAGGATTTTGTCACCATTATATTTGGTTCAAAATATTCAGGCAAATGGTGTTTTTCTTATTGGTTTTCGATCGGCACACAAACTTTACATCATAACAGTCACAGTCACATATATATATGAACAAATAATGAACACTAAAAAGATCTCATTTGTTGCAGTTTGATAATGAAGCCAAACAAGAAATGTGAAGTCAAGGCAAATTTAGAAACTAAGGGCAAGAACTACACCGGCAACCAAGATATGTGCGTGCAAGATTCCTGTAAGTTTCATAATAAAATAATTACTTGAATCGGCAAATGAGATTACTTAACCTTGCTAATAAACGAGACTGAAATCTCACGAGACCATTGAGTAAAAATCGTACTTTACCGTTTCCTCAAGTACGGTCCTTACGGTGAGGGAAAACATCGTGAGGCAACCTGAACATTCAGGCGACTTCATGTGTAACCATGATTCAAATTGGTCAGGTTCCCCTGTTAACAGGGTCACGGAGGACCGGTTGCAGTCTCTCCACTGTAATTACCTGATCTGCCACATCCTGAATCATGGTCAGCGGACCCTGGGCCCTCGCGTGCGAGTGCACAACCTGGATAAAGCTAGGAGGATAATGATGACTGTTTCCTAAAGTAGTAACGATAGAAAGATGTAGCAGAAAAAGGAGGGTTTTCCTTTACCGTCATTTGTAGTCATCTTTCGGTAGTTCTTCTTCTTTGTAGTGTGTGTGTAGTACTAAGTATTCGACCACATTGCGGGCCTAGCTCGGGCGCGAATAATCGATCATAGGAAAAGCGCCATTGCGAACATAGTCGCGGAAGGCGCGACAATTTGGCGTTTTTATACAGGAAGTCCAAAGAAGTATGGTAAAGCGGAAGTTCCGAGATAGAGTACCTCTTGGGGTACCCGAATCACCTCCAGTATGTTCCGCGATTTTGCGTAGTTTTTGAGTTATGAATTTTTTTGCAACTAAAGGTGATGTTTTAATTTTCTATGGAACTTTGACCATCCCTTGTACATTACACCAAAAAATAGGAAAAAGGCTATGAAACCCCATTCTCACACTTATTTCCACAACTTCTTCGTTGTTTTCGTGCACAAATAAGTATTTTTTTTTACATTTTGCGGCAATACTATCTCACAATGACGGACCAGCGTAAGCGACTGTCACAAATAACAGGTGACAGCTACTTTTTTTTACGCTTGGAACCAAATGTTTTAGCCGCTAATCGTTCAGAAAACTTATTTGGGTTTGCATGTGAATTGAGATAAAATAACAGTTACATCATTCAAGTTGTCTTTCTTTCTTAGTGAAATGAATATTGATAACATAGTTTTCTAATGGTTAAAGTAACAGAGTACTAGACTACGTTGATTTTTGAATCATTGTTAGAATATACTACATTTCGATTTTAGAACGTTTTCAAATAAGGCCATAGAAATTGAGATTATTTTTGAATGTGTAACTATGAAAAATATTTTTGTGCATCAGAAAACGGCAAGATATATATACTACTCAAAACAAAATAAGGGCCACGAGGTATTTTGTCTGTACCGTTAAAATAATAATACCAATATATTTTTTTTGTCTCCATAACGAAAACTAATGTTGTTTTTAACGTGTAGACCAATAAATTTATTCCAATAATTATGATTAAAAAGTTTATTTGCTTTTGAAAGAAAAAACTCATTTAAGGTTAAAATAAAAAGAATGTAAAGTTACTGAAAACAAAAGAAAATACTCCATGCTCATCTTTTAGTAACGGGTATGCCCCCCTCGTTTCGCTACGCTACTCCTGAAGCCTGGAGTGCATGCTCTCAATCAAATGCCTGACATTTTCCATTGGAATCTCTTCCCAGGCCCTTTTAACAGCGTTGATGAGTTGCTGTTGGTTGTGGATTTCCTGATCACCGTCTCTAACTCTTCGTTTCAACTGATCCCACATGTGCTCTATTGGATTTAAGTCCGGACTGTTCGCCGGCCGGCAAGACTTGAATTTGAGAGGCTTCCAGTACAAACCGAGTCGCTTGAGCCGTGTGTGCACGAGCATTGTCTTGCATCAAGATGAATCCAGGACCCACTCGCTGGGCAAATGGGATCACATGTGGTGTGACAACTTCCTCAATATACCGCTGAGCAGTAACAGTACCCTCATTTAAAATAGCGAGCTCAGTTTTGCCGTGTAAGCTTATCCCGCCCCAAATCATTACATTTGGACCACCAAAACGATCGACTTCATGGATGCAGGCTTCTGAAAATCTCTCGCCGCGTCTTCTCCATACTCTAATACGCCGATCGTCGTTGAAAAAAATAACTTTGCATTCGTCTGTAAAGAGCACCATGCCCCATTGGTTTATGTCCCAATCCAAATGTTGACCGGAAAATCTTAAACGATTTGCACGATGATTTCTGGTTAATGGAACACGGACAACTCGCCTTCTTGATGCCTGCTGGTCTTCATGCAATCGATAACGAATATTTTGGTCACTGACACGAGTACCCGTTGTGAGCCGTAAACGATTTTGCAGCTTGCGGGCCGTCGTTGTGCGATCTCGGCGCGCACTTAATCGAATGTAACGATCCTCTTGAGCTGTTGTAATGCGAACTCTGCCCGAACCAGGTCTTCTTCTAACACTGCCGGTCTCTTGGAAACGATTCCATAGATTTTGAATAGCTCTTCGAGAAAATCTCAATTGCAAACCCACAGATCGCTGCGAATGACCTTCTTCAATCATTGTAACGGCTCTGGTTGCTGTCAGCGAGTCCATATGACGCCTGCGTGCTTGTGGCATATTGCAAAAGATGTTTCTGACTCGAGATATCAGTGAACTCTGGTAATTTCTAATAAACCAAGAAGCTAAGGAATGCAAAACGGCAAAGAAAATGGAAACAAAATTTTCAAAAAGAATTTTAAATCAAATTTTATTTAAAATTGTTGCCAGCATTAGATGAATACTACAATATAAAAAGTTTAGGTATCAAAGAGTTTGTATACTCAATATTTTACTACTTTCAATATGAAAATGTTTAATAATTTACACCAAAATTAAAAATACCTTCTGGCCCTTATTTTGTTTTGACAAGTATATATTTTTATATTTTTAGGGAGCTTAAACGATTTTTCGTAGTTTTTTGGTTAACTTTACAAGAGATGGCCAAAATTGGAACATCTCCTTTTCGTGAAATATACTTTTATGCCTAAAACAATCAGAAACGTAACTTTGAATAAAATTACGAAAATGTTGGTTCGAAGTGTATTTACGGTACATGAATTATGGCTTAAAATTTCAACTTTAAATTAAAAATCGAAACAGCTGACAAGACCGCAAGAGGTACTCTATCTCTAAACTTCCGCTTTAACATACTTCTTGGGACACCCTGTATGTTTGACAAGTTGCGCCCGCGCTTGGGCCCCAGTGTGGCCGAACCCTAAGACTACACGCTCTGATACTCGCCTATAGAGTATTGAGCCACAAAATATGTACTCCAGAGTCACGAACAGACACAAAAAGAATAAGCAGCGTGTGAAATTATACATTTTATTTTTGTGTATCCTCAGACGTGATAATCCGCAACTCCGAGCTTCTCTGCGGGTCAATGGACAAGAGCACTCTAGGCTCCGGCACCAAAAGCAGTATCTTCTACATCCTGCTGCGCGACTGGGGCGAGGAACACGCCGTGAGAGGCATGTGGAGGTAAGGGGTTAATAAACACGCTGCCCATGTTCCATGTTTTCATATTCTGTTTGGGTTCATAATCGTCATCATTATCAGCCGCAGGGAGTCCACTGCTGAACATAGGCCTCCCTATACGAAATAGGGATTTCCAAAGTGATCTGTTACAAGCGGCCTGCATCCAGTGCGATCCTATGACCTTAACAAAATCGTCTTGTCAATTTTGCCGGTACGCCACGCTTTTGGTCAAATGGTCTTAAATCATTTTTGCCCCAACGGCCATCAGTTCTTCGCGCAAGGTGCCCTGCCCACTGAGCTTACTGATTCGCAGGGCTATTTATTCCAGCCTGATTCTTCTTCTAACCTTCTAGATTGAGTAGGGCTTTTAATTTTTTCAACATATCTCCTCATTTCGAATAAAATCAAATCCTTTATTTGTGAAACTCAGGTAAATATGGTGTTCTTACAGATAAGGTGAAAAAAAGTTCATACTATGACCAGCCCTATCGGCATACAAAATTGTGCAAGCATTATAAAAAGAGGGCTATAAGTACTTAGTTAGAAAAAAAGTTAGTTATAGTCAAATACAATCAAACACAATATTTTGTCGAGGTAATATCAAATTGAAAATTTCTGATTCAATCCCGTAGAGAAACACCAAGCATAGTACCATTTTTTTAATAATACCATTGTGTTGTCCAGGCTGGCGCGCATGGCGTCGTACTACATGATGAACCGAGGGTTCAGCTTCGGCATCATCGACGTGACGCCCGGCAAGAAGCTCATACAGGCCAAGAACAAGCTGCTGGACTCTGGGTGAGTGGTAGCAATTGTATGGAGGCTGTGTTTGGTGTCGACTTCTTAATCAGTACGATGAAACTTTTTATCGGCCGATTTGAATGAGTGCACTTGTACACACCTCTTCATATTGATCAAGAAGCCGGCCAAACTCTCAGCCGATAGAAAGTCTATACAGGGTGTCCCGTTCATGAGGGATAATCCTTTAGGTACAGATTAGTTACATCATACTCTACTATATTAAAAAAAAATAAGTTAAAATATTGTCATTTTTGAGATTTGGTTTTGAGTTTTTATTATTTTTGGAAGTACCCACACATAAATTAAATATATATTTATTTCGTAAATTACTTGAAAAAAAATTTGGCATATAGTAATAGGGCATGATGTAACTAATCTGTACCTTAAAGATTATCCTTCATTTACGGAACACCCTGTATAGTCCAACAAGTTTATGCGAGAACTTCGTAAGATTTACGGGGGCCGAGGATGTGCCAATCCCACGCGACTGTCATATAAAAACCCCTTCCCCGTCATACCTAACGTCTCCGCTGACATCTAGCATGCCTCGCAACCCACACCTCTGACGACCGCAGAAAGATCGCTCACGGACATGTCGGACAATAGTCTTTGCGGCCTCTAAGAGCTCACCTCTTGTCGATAGAGTCAGTTATTCCAATTAAAATACTCATTCAGGCTATAGGAACAATGGGTCAACAACCAACTACATAACATGTTTTTGAAAGAAATTCCTTCCAGCTCCAAGCAGATTTCGCACATGAAAATGTTTTTTTGGCAATTTCATGAATGAAAAGAAGAATGGCAAAGTTCTTTGGCATGTTTTAGTCATTGTTTCTTCATTCTTCTCTTCTTTTCACCTCACCTCCTGATACGACACGACATTTATCTTTGCTTTTTAGGGCTCCGTAGTCCGGAACCCTTATTATTAAAAAGATTTTTGCCTATACTGTCTGATGTTGTAAGTTAATGGTACGGAACCCTTCGTGCTCGAGTCTGACTCGCACTTGGCCGGTTTTATTTGCTGCAATTAGCTTATTGGTCTTCCTCACTTCCTTCTTGTTATCTTGTGTAGTTTATATTCATTTTCATGTCAACTGAAAAAAAAACTACTTAAGCGTATCCTATAGAAGTGTATACTTTTCTTACTGTGTCATCATATCTTTTAGCTACTCAAAGTGTGACGGCTATATTCTGGAGATGGAGAAAGGCACACTGCAGTGCCAGCCCGGCTGCACCATGGAGGAGACGCTCGAAGCAGTTATGTTGAGCGAGCTCAGCAGCATCAGGTCAGAATATACAACTTCTTAACTAGCATTGGGAAATATTTGGCAGTTGGAGACCTCTAAAACCTCTAGTTAACCTTAAATTAAATCAAGTTTCTTTCGAGAATTACACCAAGCGTGAGCTTGTGCTATGGCGACTAGGATAATGGATAGATATACTTATATAATTATCAGTACCAACTAGCCCACAATTTGTCCCGAAGCAGTGGTAGGGCTTAAAAAATAATATGTTGGGACGTGTATAAGTGCCCCCTGTGGGCCTAAATACATAAATAAATGACTTTTATGACTTTTTTAGTGGTAGGGCTTAAAATATGTTGGGACATGCATAAAAATGACTGTTATGTCTTTTTTTATAAACATCCATAACTTAGGTATGGTGGTAAAATGTATGCTCTTGTGTATCGCACACATTTTACCATTCGATCTGAACTCGCAACCGTTGGTTTTGTAGTTCGGAATGCGCACGCGCAATGCCGGAGTTTTTTGACTCTAGAAATTTTCAACCGACTTCAAAAAATGGAAAAGGTTCTTAATTCGACAGTTTTTTTGCCGTATCTACTTTGTTTATAGTTTGTTCATTGCATTTCAGAGAGTTGGCAGCCAAAGCTTGCTTCCGTGAGCTTCACCCGACGAACGCTCCGCTTATCATGGCCCAAAGCGGTTCCAAAGGTATGATATGGGCGACATCACAAACAACATATCACTGCGGCATCGCATGCAGTTGTAATAGGGGCGATTTCGCAACGGTTGCATAGTACCAGCACATCGCTGGCGACTGTACATCTGATCACTTACTTTACGAAGTGTTTTGTTGTAAGTTTAAAAATGTTTTTTTTTGTTTGCAGGTTCTAACATCAACATATCTCAGATGATCGCGTGCGTGGGCCAACAGGCGTTGAACGGCAAGCGAGTTCCCAACGGGTTTGAGGATCGATCTCTGCCACATTTCGAGAGGCATTGTACGTACACGCCAACCATGCGCAACTTATAACGAAAGTTAATATAAAAATGTTTCATAAATAAATAGATGCACACTTTTAAAAATCCTCCTTCATAAACTTATTTGATTGTGCTTAATAATTAAGGCTCCTCCAGGCCTGTGTAACCCCGGGTAGGTAGCAAAAACGTACGCGCGGCGACCCCTTGGAAGGGGCTAAATCAAGTTGGGTGTCGCGAGCGAGCAACGAGACGCCCGCGCGTTTTATTCACCGGCGGCGCACGGCACTATGTGTGATTAGATTACGTTGCTGGCTGGACGAGCATGAATAAAGTGCTAGAAAGGTGCGCTAGATGGCGTAAGTAGCTTCTTGTAGCATTCAACCCTATCGCGTCGCATGATATATTCATATTCCAGAGTTATAAGAATGAAATTATCTTGCAATGGATTTCTGTAGGTGTCTAAACGAGCATATTCTTGACTCTGAGGCGAACTAAATTACACCATATCGTTGACAACATTGAGTAGATATTTCTTTGAACTTCATAGCAAAGTCATACTTCTGTACGGAGTACTGGTACTTATTCTGTGGCTCCGCGCAGATGGGCCACCGACTACAGCAACCAGTGGCTAGTGACAAGCTGTTTACATTATTTTTATTACATTGCCGCACACGTGAAGCGAGTGGCTGACTCGCGACTCAGTATTCGCGACACGCCACCGGTGGCGGCCACTTGCCATTTTGACAAAACATCTAGCAGATGAGAGTCAATTGTAGCAGCCACCGACCACCTTCTTTTGCGCGGGACCAAAGGGCGTGGCGCGCGACAGCCAGCAGTAGCGGTGCAAGGTGACCCATCTGCACAGAGCCTAAATCTTGTCTCTATCAAAGTTGATAACTCGCGCAGGAAAGGGAAATTATATTTTTGTAATTTAACTCTGTTTCTGGCATTTCTGGTTGACCTAATAATAGATATGACATTTCACTAAATCCACGATCATTATACAATATTTTTTCATAGAAAATTGATTTCTAACAGCTACTGCATACGAACTATTTTTTTACAGCCAAAATTCCCGCGGCGCGCGGTTTCGTCGAGAACAGTTTCTATTCGGGCTTGACGCCTACGGAGTTCTTCTTCCACACCATGGGCGGACGCGAGGGACTCGTGGACACGGCGGTGAAGACAGCTGAGACGGGCTACTTGCAGAGGAGGCTGGTCAAGGTATGTACAGTCTGTTCAACGTTGACATACCCAAATTATATTGATCTCTATGTGATTAACATTAGGTTGAAATTTCGTTGCGGAAATTTGACAGATTTTCACATGGCTTGGTGGATTGGCTGCCGTATTGGCAATTTAGATTTTTTCATAACAGTTTGACACTTGCAGAGACGGCTGGTGAAGGTACAAGGAATTGTAATCATATCATGTAGTTTCACTTACGCCTTTGTATTCTTCACTTCAATACCTTGGTGCGACAAACCAAATGTTTAAAATTATAGGTTTCCAGGTCTGTTACAACATTGTAGGATTAGGCCCGCGACTTCGCCCGCGCCAAAAGTCGGATTTTCCATACAAATTTTCATCCCCCATTTCATCCCCCTGATGATTTTATATCGCGACAAAAAGTAGCCTATGTCCTTCCCAGTGTCTCAAACTATCTCTGTGCCAAATTTCATTTGATTCGGTGAGCCTATTCGATGCAAATAAACAAACAAACAAACAAACAAATCTTTCCTCTTTATAATATTAGTATAGATTAATCAAGTGTAATACGTATATTAACTCTTCTAGTCCATATAAACGATTTAAACGTATACTTTCCCTTCCCCAGTCCCTAGAAGACCTAGTGCTGCACTACGACATGACGGTGCGCAACGCGACGAGCGAGGTGGTGCAGTTCCGCTACGGCAGCGACGGGCTCGACCCCAGCTGCATGGAGGGCAAGGACCGGCCCGTGGACCTCGCCAGGGTGCTCGGAGACGTCAGGGCCAAGTGCCACGCCAGGTGGGAACATTTTCAGGGTTACTGAAAGGTACATTTACTGCCGAATATCGCAAGAAGAGGCCGACCGAGGAAGATATGGATGATTCAATGAAGAGTGATAGGATTGTATGGAAGAGAAAAACGTACTGCACCACGATATAATGAAAACAGGGCAATTTAATGATGATGGTAATCAAAAAAAATCCTGTTTAGCACCAGACCATTCGATTATGAACTTAATTTTACGAGACGACTATTTGGGTTTGATTTTTAAAATAATATTTTATAACAATATCATATCAACTTAAAATTTTAACTCAATTTAATTACATTTATTGCTCATTAATAGGGCTTAAACACAATTTTCACGCGTTGTCGACGCGTGTTTAATGCATGTTTAAATTCAAGATCTTAGTGGACTTGTAGTGTTACAAATTAAAATACTGATAATTTTATTCTTGCTTTCTAGGGAAGAAGAACCGTTAGATGGTGACGGCATCATTTTGGCTGCCGAAGAGACCCTAGCTCTAGACGATTTTAAGACTTGCCCCCAGGACTACAAAAATGAAATACTGTAAGTATTCAATTTTTGTGAAGATGAAGCGGATTGTTTAATTCCTTTCTATTGACTAGGGACTAGACTGGATTTCTTTCGACTAAGTTAGCGGTTTATTTCCATCTCACTGCCTATTTTATTTGTTTACCTTTTAACTAAATTACACTATGTACAACGCTAGGACTTTGTTACCCGAAGACTGTGTGGGTGTAGTGATTCCCGCTTCTGACTACAAAACTAGAATTCACATTCTGCAAGGGGCAAATGTTTGTGTGATGAGCACGAGACGAGTATTTGTACCTGAGTTATGGATGTTTATTATAACGTAAATATGTATGTTTACAGAGAGCACAAGCTCACGCTTGTTTGGGGCTAGGTTATTGGTGTGTTTGTTGAAACAATTTATTTAACCTCTAACCACCAGCCATGCAGCCATTAGTAAATAAAACCGATTTAGTTTGGGTGGTATACCAAACGGAATTTCTCTCAAACTATCTATAGCCTATTGACCGACCGCTGAACTAAGTCCTCGGTTTCGGGGTCTGTACCCCGGCGGGGGTAGACGAGAATGTGGTTAAATACGCATTCTTTTCAACATTAAAATCGCCCAATCAAATTACAAGCGGTCGTCGCCCGCACCGCTCACGGTCCCCGTTCTTGTCTACCCTTGTACCCTACAGGCGAGAACTCAGTGAGGTGGCCGGACTATACAACCCCATCAAACTGTTACTTCATTCTAACACAAGCATTATATTGCTTAAAAGGAGTAGCGATGGGCGATTGTTCGAAAAAAAATAATCAAATGAATCGATAATCGACCATTCGAGCTATCGAATGTCGATTTAGTAATTCGTAAAAAAAATTATCGAATAATAATCGACAATCGAATGATAATCTATACTGGGCCCTTCGATGCGTTCGATCAAATTGCCGCAACTGTGCGCACAGGACAGGCAGCGACCGAATGATTAATCGACGCGACGAATGACGATTCATTCGTTAGTAGTACGGTCTGCGCATCGCGCGCTCCGGTATTGCTCGCCGCATAATCGAAAAATAATCGAATGACTGCGGTTGCTTATCGAATACATTCGATTACAGAGACCATTCGAATAATTCGATTAATTTAGTAATAATCGCCCATCGTTAAAAAGGAGTTTCTAAACCTTGTGAAGTATGTAATTTAAGTCGATGAAATAAACTATTTTGAATTTTAATTCTAGATCCTTCCTAAAAAAAGTAGCAGACAAAGTTCGCAACCTTCGCACCAGATACGCGCACTGCGGGCCGGTCGTGCGCCAGCTGGAGCGGCTGACGCTGACGCAGCTCGTGCGCTTCGTGCGCGTCTGCCACGACAAGTACCAGCGCAGCGTCATCGAGCCTGGCACCGCTGTGGGGGCTTTGGCCGCGCAGGTAGGGCGTTGCAGCCTGTAGCCAGTGACTGACATATCGCGTGGGAAGCCTGCTGTAGCCTGGTGCCCCAGTGACAGTGGCCCGAGTGACAGCAGCACCAGTGACTGTAGCTCGAGTGACGTGACATGCCGCGTATCGAGTACCGCGTAGTCCGCTGTAGCCTGTAGCCCCGATGGATGTAGCTAGTGACTGACATATCGAGTGGGAAGCCCGCTGTAAGGCAGTTGGCTTACCAAGGATGTTGTATTTATACGCTATAAGTGTCCGCCATAGTATCACACGTGTTTCAATAGCATAAAATATCTAAATTGCAATGACATTAGGATATAATTTTTAATCGTATTCTGTAATTTTGCTGTCTGCTGTGATTCAGCTTAATGTTTTATTGTATTACCCGTCCAGTTCTAGTTGACCTTCCCTCCCACTTCCCCATACCGCACCTCAACGCAGACCCGACCAGTACGGTACCGTTAACTTAAGCAGCATTGCCATGCAAAAATACGGATTTATCCGTATTATACGGATTTTAAAAGTCTAACACGAATGAACCATGATTACGGATTTTTATACGGATTACCTCAACATCATACTCATACAGACAAGCTCCTATCAGACAGATGCAGTCTATATTTTGTTTCCTAATAAAAATAATTTACTTATATGTAGGAAGTGCATAGTATAAATATAAAATCGATTTTTAGAGAATTAAATTTGTCAAGACACATTACAGATTTATAGGTCCTATAGACCGTTGACTTTGCTAAACGTACTGGCGGAGCGCGGTATGGGGAAGCGGGAAGGGAGGTAGCGGCTAACTTGAACTGAACGCCTAGTAATAGTATTAAAATTAAGATAGCATCTTCAAATCGCAAAATGTCTTTCCTCAGAGTATAGGCGAGCCCGGCACGCAAATGACTCTAAAAACCTTCCACTTCGCCGGCGTGGCTTCCATGAACATCACGCAAGGAGTGCCGCGAGTGAAGGAAATCATCAACGCGTCCAAGAACATTTCCACGCCGATCATAACCGCTGAGCTGATGAACCCACATGACCAGGAGTTCGCTAGGAAGGTTAAGGGGAGGGTGGAAAAGACTACGTTGGGAGAGGTACGTGATAATCATTATCATTCTCAACTCAACACGACATAATAATATCAGGTCTGGTCTCGAAGCGCTAGCAGGCCCCAAAAAGGAACAAGGTGGTCAATATTGATTTTCATAAGTGGAACTATCTGTCCTTAATTGAATAAAATAAATGTTTTTTGACAACTTCATGCCCTTATGAACGCAGTCCGTCAAGCGCGTTAAACTTTTTGGATCACATGCCCTGACCAATCCGATCATCTAGCCACTGCTAGACTTCCTTCATTTGAGCACTTGACGCACATCTATGTGAAGTTAGCCACATCTCTATGTGCTTAAAGTGAATGAAAATAGAGAGTGCACCTGTGTATCGCGCACATACTTGTGCTCTATATTATCTCTACCTGACTTTCGGTTGGCCGCCGTGGTAAAAAATCGTCTGGAAGGAAATCATTATTATCGTATGGGTGTATCGCTAACATATGATTTGGGCCCGGCAAAAATGGCAATCGTTCTGGAGCGAACTTCGCTATCGCCTGCGAAATGTCAAAATATGTATGCAAAAGTCACGTGATGTTTCGATGGCTTATGTCAGTTTCATACATTTTGTTAGCGATAACGAACTTCGCTTGAGAATAAATTGCCACTTGGCTATGGGCCCCTTTTATGTTGTGGTGTATTTTAAGTGTTATCAGTATTATTATTAAATTGTGTTTGACCGATTTATTGTTTGTTTTTATTCAGATCACTACTTATATCGATGAAGTGTACCTCCCGAATGAATGCTTTCTACTCATCCGGCTGGACGCGGAACGCATCAAGTTGCTGTGCCTGGAAGTCAACGTAGAATCTATAATTTATTCGTAAGTGTTTCCTTTAACTGTTTAGTTCTCATAGTTTAAACCATATTTGTTTACCGTTTTGTATTCTTTTAAAGTCATTGCAGTTAAACAGTTTTTTGTAAACTGAACATAAATTAAATCAAATTTCACTTACAAAAATTAATTGACTGTGTCATCTGGTGGGATGACACTGTAGTTTGATTTAATTTCGAAAAAACTTGCAAAATAATTGCTTAAGTTATAAAAATATAATATGAACATGAATTGATTTTTTATTGAGTTTAAAACTGAAAGAAATAGGCTTTTGTAGCTATTCCTTTCTCGTCAGCCGCCGCGCTGTAGAATTTTAAATGAAAATTGTGAAAGCATTTGAATCAAAGTTATGTAAGTCACGCAATGACGTATTCAAAAGAGAACAAGAATTTCGCTTGGTGGATGGACTACACGGTAGCTCAGTTAGTAAGAGCGTTTTCCCGGTTAGCCAAAGGTCGTGGTTTTAAATCCTACCCGTGTGCGAATTTTCGGTTTCTTATTTAAGCTTAGTTAACTGCTATCCAGTCGCCATGAGCTCTTACAGTGACAGAATACGTCGTAATCCGTCACTTATTTCCCCTCAGAATCTGCACATCGAAACTGAAGCTCAAACCGATGAACGTGCAAGCCGTCTCCGCGTGGGCCATCAAGGTGACGGGCGAGCCGTCCAAGCACGGTGGCTGGCTGAACGTGGGCTTGCAGCAGCTAGCGCGGCAACTGCCGAGTATCGTCGTTAAGGGCCTGCCGCAGGTCGCGCGCGCCGTCATCGCCTGCATCGACACCGTCAGCCCTGTGCGGTGAGTACTGCCGTGGCCGAGTGATAGCCGCGTCAGATTGGTGCTTGCTGCGTCAGATTGGCGGTAGCTGCGTCAGATCAGCACTAAACACGTAAGATTGGCACTAGACCAGTGAGATTGGTGCCAACTGCGTCAGATTTGTTCTAGTCCCGTAGCTGGTAGTTGCGTCAGATTGGCACTAGACACGTAAAATTGCTACTAGACCCGTGAGATAAGCTGTAGCCGCGTCAGATCGGAGCTGGCCGCGTCAGTTAGGCATTAGAAGCGTCAGATTGGTGCCAACTGCGTCAGATTGACGACTAGCCGCGTCCGAACAAAACTATATTCGTCGATTGCTATTAAATTATTAATTTAATTTACTCGAAACCTTTTGTTATTTTATCAAGATAAATAAATAAAAAACATACTTATTTCATTTACCTATTCATCAGGTACAAGCTGTGCGTGGAAGGAGACGGTTTACGCGACGTGATAGCTACGTTCGGTGTCGACGGAACGAAGACCACATCCAATAACATTCTTGAGGTTAGTAATGACTATTAGTTACCGGCAATTTTACGTGTTGTATTGAACAACCGCTCAGTCAACAAAGCGAGAATCCGAAAAAAGCACCAGCGCTTTTAATGTAAAAATGGCACAAACTTCGGCGCCTTTGCTACGCGGGAAATTTTTGGGTTTGGTGAATTGAAATATCTTTAGAAATAATGTAGTTCTAGACAAACTGACAACGGCGTCAATCTCAACCGAGATAAGCCAACTGTATGGGAGACAATTATAGTACACATCTTTGTTAGTAAGGCGGCAATCCGATACAACCGGAGAGAGCTCAGGACCAACGGCATAGCGGCTTTCCGAGACACGGGGATTTTAACACCGCCAACTTCCTGACTTAAGCTCTTTCTGAGTTATTTGAAGACACAGAAACCCTCAAACCAGACTTAAAGGGAGTCGGAATATTACTAATAAAACCGGGCAAGTGCGAGTCGGACTCGCACACTGAGGGTTCCATACAATCAAAGGTTTTTTTCTATGATGTATTCACAAATTCGCGGTTTTCTGACTTTTTACTTTACTTGTACTGTTAGACCTTCTTTCTTGCCAAATTTCATGGTTCTAGGTCCACGGGAAGTACCCCATAGGTTTTGATTCCCCTGAAAAATGTTCGAAAATTTTTATATCTTTTGATTGCGTTGACTTACATTCTTGATTTTTGTATTTGATGTTAATGTCAACTTTATACCTCCACGCGTTTCTGAGAAAAAGGTTTTTGACAGACAGACGGACAACAAAGTGATCCTATAAGGGTGCCTTTTTTCCTTTTGAGTTAAAGGAACCCTTAAAATGAGACCTTATTACGTCATTATAATCAAAAGTAAAGTTTGCACACAAAAATTGATTGACCGTGTCATCCAGTGAGACTAGAACTCTCGACCATCCGCTATCCGGGCGAATGCTATTTCTAACTGAACTACATAGGACTTTAGTCCTATAATGTACTATTTACAATCAGTAAAAATGCAAATGTGTAGTTATTGTCTTGTCTTGTCTATGTGGGCGAATCTTTTACTGAAAATTTATTATCGTTCAGGTCTTTAAAGCACTACTCCAAATGGAGTATGTCTTTTCTTTTGAGCATTTTTAGATAACTGCGAATAGTCAACTGTTTTGCTAATGTATTGGGATAGTTTTTGAGACGAATGCGATATTTTTCAGTGATATACTGGATTTCTTTCTTTACTGTGTTCATTCCCTGATGCTTGTGTATTTCAGTGTTTGTGATGTATTAAGACACTTCAGCTATATTGCGCAGTATTATGTTTTGCATTCTTTGCAGCATGGATATGTTAGATTTGCAGGCGCTTCTTCACAGCTGACCACCATACATCCACACTGGCTTTAGCATTGCTTTATAAGTAGTAGTTTGTTGACAATCGATAGTTCGGTGTTACGTCCCATGAGCTAGTAAAGACCCTCGTCTTTCAGGTATAGTTTCTTCATTTAAAAAACTTGCAAATTAATTGCTTCATCGTCATATCAGCCTTTTGCAGTCTACTGCTGGACATATGCCTCACCAAGACTGCGCCAATTTTGACGGTCGTCCGCTTCTCGCATCCTGCCACCACCGGCCATCTTCCTCAGGTCATCGGTCCATCTAGCAGGGGGGCGGCCAATACTACGTTTCTCGAGCGTGGTCTCCATTCGAGAACCTTCCTACTCCAATGCTTAAATTCATCATCTTCCAAGCGTTGTCCCGGTTGCACGTAGCACGTGAGTTGCACAGGGTTCGCTGACCAGTGGAGCAACTGCCATCAGACCTCCGTGACCCTGTTAACAGGGGAATCTGACCAGGTTTAAAACATGTGCAGACCTGCACATTTAGTAGCCTGAATGTGCAGGTTTCTTCACGATGTTTTCCCTCACCGTAAGAACATCTGTTAATGAAACAACTAATGTACGTAACTAAGAAAAAGTCATTGGTACATGGCGGCACGTGGGATCGAACCGGTATTTCCCGCATGAGAGGCAACCCGTTAGCCACTACGCCACCGACACTCTCATTCCAATTGCTTAAATTATGAAAATAAATTATAAGTCGTCATTAAAATGATTTTCAAATCGCCAGGTATACAACACGCTAGGCATCGAAGCGGCGAAGTCGACGATCATCAGCGAGATCCAGGCCGTGATGGAGGGGCACGGCATGAGCGTGGACCGGCGGCACGTGGAGCTGCTGGCGGCGCAGATGACGGCGCGCGGCGAGGTGCTCGGCATCACGCGCTACGGGCTCGCGCGCATGAAGGACTCCGTGCTCAACCTGGCCAGCGTGAGTGCACGCACAGCCTCAATAGATAGAATAACAACAGCTTGCCTTTGCAGTGGTGTTCAGAGAATTACGACTCAATCTTGTCAACGATATTGGAGAAGCCAAATCTCTTAATTGACGGCTAAGCTCTCCGCGAGGCTCGAGTATTTTTCTAATTTAATTAGAGGGAAATAAGAGGGGTGTGGACTGTAGGGCACGGGTACAAGTGATATATTTCTGCTTAATTGATATTGCAAAAGGGGGAGATCTGTACAAACTGCTGGTAGACTTAAAAGGGGTTGTAAACAAAGGAGAGTAGTACGTATTTCCGTAATACTGGTAAAATTTGCAACTCATCAACTCCAGAAGGGCTGTTTCCTGGTAAAGGAACACGGTGAATGCAACCAGGCACGGTCACAGTTTGCTGCACACACTAAACACTTGTAGGATATTCACCACCACACGATAACATCAATTTTGCCGATATTTAGTCTCACAGAAGGGACACGGTTCTTTAGAGGAATCGCACCGGACGCGCCGCGAGAAGGGTTTTTCGCATGACGGACCCCGTCACATATTATATGATCAACCTGGCTAGCGTGAGTACACCACAATCATCAAATTTTAAAGCCAACCGTCTCATTGCTTCGTCGCTGCGACGATTCCGCACATGACAGTAGGTTTTTGGCAATTTCATGAATTAACATTGACACAAATCAAAAACGTATTTCCATAGTTTTCGTCTTGTACTGAGAAACAGAATAAAAGAGCAGACTCCGAAATGTTTGCACCAGCTAAATAAAACTATATTTCACTAAGCAAAAAGGGCAAAATTAGACCAAACTCCTGGCGGATTTTCTATCGAACTAAATTCATCAAATCGTGTTTCGAGATCCATAATTATTTTAACGATGTCCTGAAGTTTCTGGTAATATAGGTTTAAAACTCTAACGATCGAAATCCTATCATAAAAATTAACTTTTTGCATGCAAGGCATCGAGCGTATTTCGTCTTGAGAGCTTAGCTTAAGATGCTATATTGCTTTTTGGATACACCCACCAGCGGGAGTTTTAATAAAAGATGACGCTATTACTGATCGCGCGAGGAAAGAGAGATCGTCTCGAGAGGTCGTGATGACAGGAAACCGTTTATCTTGATATGGACATGTAATGATAAGAGAGGAAACATATGACAAAAAAAGAGTGACGAGTAGAGTATGTATGTTAGTGGATGGAAAGGGTCCTCCCTTGCCCCTTGGTACCTAGTGGATGGAAAGGCCAACCGGGAAAGAGATGGTCGGACTGTATAAAACATGATATGATTGTGAAAGCAGTGAATGAGTCAATGACGGATAAGGATTGTATGGAAGGAAAAAAATATACTGCGCCGACCCCAAATATGATGGGAACAGGGCAAGCAAATGATGAGTTTTATTTGCGGTAAATAACAAGTTATTAGCTGTAAACCAACGTAATACTTGTGAAAGGGTTATTTACATCCTTAAAATAATCTTTACCCCTAGCGGTGTTAAATATTAGTGATTTATCATCAGCAAATAATACTGTCTCACAAAGACCCACGACAAGGTACGGAAGGGCATTTTTATAGATTAAAAACAAAGGAGGCCCTAATATCGAACCCTGTGCCTATAGCTATAGGCTGGGCTAAAGACTTGTAAAAAAAAACTGAAAAAGTTGGCGCCGTGATGTGAACCCCCGACCGAGGTAGTCTATTCAATAATAAAGTTAATAAATACAAAATAAAGTCAGAAATAGAGCGAATATTGCATTGGTATGAATATACGATGACGTCAACTTATTTTCGTGTTGTCATAGTTTTCAAGTCAAACCTGATTGCAATGATAGACCATGACAATGATAGACCATGACAAAAATAAAGGGTTATCCAACCACGGACGATGTTAATTGTAAATAAAACAAAGTTTCCAGAGAAATATCAGATTTTTTTATTGTAATAGAAGGATTTTCATATATCCTTCTAATTATGTTAAAAATACTCGCCACAGCTTCGGTATAACTAGACTTTGGTTATAGATGTTTGTAAAAGAGGAGTGCCTTGTGGAAAATAAGTATCAAAAAACGAAAACCAAAATTAAAAAAAATAGGCACCGTGAGGGAGTTGAACCTCCGACCACCGGCTCTGGGAGCATTAATTCCGGCGCTCTAGCCACTGAGCTACCGGGCCGCTATATGCAACTTTGAATATTGCATTCGCATGAAGCATGGGACGTCAATTGTCTATTTTAGTTTTGAAAATTATAAAAAGACAAGACCAATTTAAATAAAAGACCGATTTAAACTCAATAGGACAGAACCTGTTTTAGGGAAAAGTGATGCAAAATTTATGATTTTGAAAGCACACATACTCGTACAAAGAGCTTATTTATTACTTCAAGCGTTATTGCACAACCAGATGCAATTTGTTTGTTTTTGTTTGTTTGCAATTTGTTTTCCTATTTGGAAATTCGAGCGACGATACGAGCCGACATCAGTACCACAAGGACATCTGTGTGGAAGGCAAACCTCAGCACCAACACGCAGACCTATCGCGACTCGTAGAGTTTCTGAGTCTAGTTCCCACGTTATATCCAGCGCGGTAATGCTGCCAGCATCCTGGGAACCTTACCACAAGGACCCTTTTTTAAATTTTTGTTTTGTGTTGTATTAAGTAATTTATCTTAATTTTAATTAATAAGTTGTATATACATATATTACTAATGTACATTGATGTAAATTAAATGCTTATATTTGGTGTTTGGTTTTCTTTAATCAGAAAAAACAAATTTTGTTCCATTCGTTTTGTAATACGATGCTCTGCGATTATATAAAAGTTTCCAAAAAAAGCAAAAATAAGAAAAAACAACGGCCCGTGAGGGATTGAACCCCCGACCACCTCTAATTGATAAAGTTCAGACGGGCGCTCTAACCAGCTGAGCTAACGGACCAATACACGTCGTGGCGAAAAAGCTGCTTGTATGCGGCGAGTGACGTCACCTGAAACGACCCTGACTGAGTGACCAGGATAATGCCACAGACGGGATAAAACTAGCAAAATGTTTCGCACACAATGCGACGAAAGGCGCAAACTGATCTTTATGTCATATATTTTATAGCTTATTTTGCAATTGCCATGATATGTGTATATATGTACATGCGTTGGATTAAAATTGAGTAGGTAAGTGTCCATTATGTGGTAGACATAATTGATACCTATAAATAAAATTATATTTTAATTCTCATCTACACTATACTATTATTATTATGAAGAGGTTTTGTAGAATGATTTTGTTTGTTAAGTGAGTTATCTTTAGAACTACTGAACCAAATAAAAGTTATTTTTCACCGGTGGAATGCTGCGTTATTAATGTTATCACTTTTGGTGGATCTTATGATCCTATTACGAATTTACGGCGAATATAAGTTTTCACGAAATACGAATAATCATTATATATTCGCATGCTCGCTAGCCACATTCCGAAAAGAGTTCCAAAATAATCTATATAATTTAAAAAATATATACAGTCAAAAATGTGTAACCATAATCCAAAACTCAAAATCCAAAACAGGGTCACGGAGGTCGGATGCCAGTCGCTCCACTGTTCTGCTACATCCTGGATCATGGTCAGCGGGTCCTGGGCACTCCCGTGCGAGCGCACAACCGGGATAACGCTAGGATGATGATGACAGTCAACAATATCCTGATATCAAAATTAACATTTATCTTTCCAGTTTGAGAAAACAGCGGACCACCTATTCGACGCGGCTTACTACGGGCAGCGCGACCAGATCGAGGGCGTGTCCGAGTCTATAATAGTGGGGGTGCCGGCCGCGATCGGGACCGGGGTGCTGCAACTGCTGCACAAGCACCCTCCAGCGGCTGCTTTCAGCACCACGCCATTGCTGTTCGACAGGCCCGAGCTGCATAAGTCGATTTGGGAATAGGCAAGATCTACTTTATTTTTTAACAGACTATACATCGTAGCAAGCACTTACAAAGATTCGTCGACTGACTAACGTCCTCCGTGCTTGGTAAGAGCATTCGCCCGGATAGCGAAGGGTCGGGTTCGAGTCCCACCAGATAACACGGTCGATCAATTTTTGTGAGCGAAATTTAATTTAATTTCGTAAAAACTTGCAAAGAAATTGCTTAAGTTATAAAATATCTATAACACTATACATATACATCCCTCCGCGTCAAAGTTGTAATAATTTAATCGTAAATTAATATAATTTGCGAGCGGGGCGACCATCACATCAGTTTAAAATCAGCCGCAGGACGTCCACTGTTGAACATAGGCCTCCCCCATAGATCTCCAAAGTGATCTGTTACAAGCGACCTGCATCCAGTGCGGTCCAGTTAGGTCGTCTGCCCATCATGCCGGTGGACGCCCTACGCTACGCTTTTGATCAAATGGTCTCCAATCAAGAACCTTTCTGTCCCAGTTCAAAATGAAATTAATAAATTGATAGAATGATGTATTTTAGGCCCCTTTGCTTTATGAAACAATATTTTTAACTATTAGACCCGAGATTAAAAGTAGGCACTATGAAAAATCCCGGATAACAAAGCTAGCAGTCTCTCATGCTCACATGACCTTGCGAAGCAAAGGCTGAGTTTAAGAAGCATGATGGAAAGAAAGTCCGTATAACAGATTTCTAAGTTCGGAACAATATTTTTTGTTAAATGTTCGGTTACTTTACTTAGTTGCTGTTGAAAGTTAGAAAAATAATAAAACTCTATTGACGATTTATCGTTTGTATAAGAAGTAAGGAATATGGATTTTAGGTTTAAATTAGTACGTAAGTTTTATGTAAATAAAAAATATATATTTATAATTATTTTGTTTTATTAAATAACTAATAACTAGCTGTAAAGTAAATGCACACAAATGCTTAAAGCTAACAAAACTAACATTCTTTGTCCAACAAACATCTGTGACGTCAAATACTTAATAATTTACTACACGTCTAACATGAGACTAGATATTTTTATGCTATCATTCAATCAAACGGAATATTTAAAAAAAAAACGGATGACCGCCTAAAACAGTGATCATCTTTGGATGAATGATGAACTGTGTGTTCAACTGTATGAGAATGAATTATTAAAGGTTGGGTCTGCGATACCATATATTCAACTATAATAATGATTCATAATGTAATAGGCCGACGTTCCTGTCAACGGCTTGACTACATTGAGTAATGTTAAAATAGTCAAAAAACATAAATCTCCTGGCGCAGTCGAGTAAAAAGGGGCAAAATGGCCGCCGGCTTTGTTGTAACTGACGCATACCAGTGTGGATCCACCATAACATGAATGATATAAATGCTCATTTTTGTACCTCAGAGACATGTCACTGTAACTCAAGTTGTTTAAAATGTGAGTTACAGATTAATGCTTTTAAGGTACAGATTTGTCTGTAAAGTCCGTTTTTCATTGCTTGTCCAACATAGTAAGCAATCTTGATATTCCTTTTTGACGAAATTATTTATATAAAAATAAGATAGACACAAAATTTACATCCTAATATGGTAGTTTATCGTTTAATATATGCAGCTTTTTAGAGCTGTTATACTTTTTAGAGTAGATTGTTATACAAGGGCCGAAAGTGAACATTCCACTCGAGAAGTTTTTCTCACTTCGTTCGAGCGCCAATAGCTCGAGTGTGGAATGGGTGCTTTCAACCGAGTTAAACATACTATTTTTCATTTCGACTGTGAGGAAAGAAATAGTGTATCGATAGACTCGATAGTTGAGGCAAAAGCAATAATAGTATCGATAGATTATCGATAGTTGAGACAAAAGCAATAGTATCGATAGTCTTTATAGTATCGATAGCTCCGTTAATATAAATACTATCGACACATAGCAATACTATCGATAGTATCAAAGTTCAATATTAAAATCACTATCGATAGCTGATACAGCTCTGACTATTGCAATAACTATCGATACTCTCGATAGTGGCCTTTTATTCAATAGTAGGAGTATAACGTAGAAGGGAAAAACTATTTCCCACCCGGCTATCTACACATGAAAGTTCAACTTTCCGAACAGGTGAGATGAAAATATATTTTTTCACCAGTATTAGTTTCAAAAGTCATGAAAAGATTGTTTACAATGTTTGACACGCAAAGACAAAAGGACTTTAGCATGCGCATAACAGTCTCAAGTTAGCGAAGTCCCTCACGCGGCCTGCGCTTGCGCCGGCTTGTCGGTCAGCTTGGTCCAGCGCTCGCTCACCTTCCACAGCCATAGAGACAGCTCGAAGTCCTGAGCCTCTTTGGACGGCTCTGATAGCTTCATGTCTCTGTAAGAAATTCGAACAGTTTGATAAGAATGAATTTGTTTAGCATGTTTTAGATTCACGCGTACTAACAAGTATTTTTTTAACAATTTAGTGGTCATAAAGACTTTTTGTCCATTAAATTTTATTTCTAACTGCATTCTGGAACTCAGTATTGTTTATGTTTACATAGACATAATATTGTTTCTAAAAAAAAAAATTTGGGCTGTCAGAAAATCCCTCAGTAGAGATGTCAAACGATGACGACTAAAGTGAGACGAAAAGAGGCAAAAGTTTGTAAAAATACGAGAGTAATCGCTTCATCAAGTAATTTCACTTTTCTACAATTGAAATCTGCCTGTTTGCGTTTGTTTAACAAAGAAAGAATTAAAATATGCGTTACCTCTAAGACTAAAGTGTGAAAACACGATTTTTTCTTATTAACTACTTAAAAGTAGATTAATTTATGATTTAAAATATTTATAAAGTTGTTGTAAATTCGCTTTTTAATACTTTCCTAGAATATAAGAACTTTTATAAAGAAATAATGAAACTACAACTTACACATAGTAGTCCCCCGAGCATTTCCCCAGCTTGGGGTCGAGCGCGGCGTGCAGGATGGGCTGCGCGCCGATCTTGGGCGACTTCATGAGCGGCCAGAACAGAGGGTAGATGAAGAAACGCGTCATGCTCTTCGACATCGGCATGTGGCGCGTCAGCTCTGTGTCTGTGTGCCCGGGGTCGACCGCTATCACTGATATATCTGAGTCTGAGAGGAGGAAATATTGGAATTAAGATGATTGTTTTTAGAGTTCGCAATTTAAACTATCGCTATACAAAGGTAGGTAAGTAAGAATTTAAAATGTCACCCGTTGGTATTTTTTTCAAAGCTGAATAACAAAACAAAACATATAAAATGAATTGGTTCAGCAAATGAACGATCCTAATAGACGGGAAAGTCGAAAGACAAAAACTTGACATCGGAATTTTATTTGGTCATGAGACAAACGACAAAACTAAATATCCCTGCCCCTTGAGGTGAGCCCGAGGGGAAACGGCACAAAGCGAGTCACATTTTTTTTGCTTACAGCTCGAAAAGCGATGTGTCCTAGTCATTGGAAATTTTGTTGCACTACATATGTTTTTTTCTCTTACGATTTGTGTCGTACGATCAGCCTCTTCAGCTTCTTAAAAAAATGTACCTACCAAGTAAAGGTAACAATGAAATAAATAATACACTCATATAGAAAAACTCCGCTGTAACACTTACCTAGAGTCAGTTTACCCAGCTCCCTCGCGAACAGCACGTTGGCGAGCTTGCTCTGCGCGTACGCGGCGCGCGCGTCGTAAGCGCTCGTCAAGTTCAGGTCATCCTTGTGAATGTGACCCTTGAGGTGCGTGCTGCACGTCACCACTACCACGCGGCTGGGGGCTGACGCCTGGAAAGGTAAGTGATGTTATAAAAGTAAAAATCATAAAAGTCATTTATTTATGCATGTAGACCCACTGGGGGCACTTATACACGTCCCAACATATATTTTTTACCTACCACTGCTTCTTATAGATGAAACGTTAGGCACCATTCATAAAGGGTTGCTTCATTTCGTCAGCAGTATTAAAATAAGTACAGGACAAAGGTGTGACGAACGACAGTTCTGAAGCCTAACTCCACTGACCTCTTTTATACAAGTACGCTGGACAAAAGGTTCTCTAAGAATTTTTTTTCGACTGTACCCGTCCTTATCAATTATGCCAGCATGACATCGCAAATGAGCGTGATGGCAAGACTTAAAAATACAGATATCGTCATCCGGAGTTAAGACCTCGAACCGTAGCGATGGAGCGAATGCGCTATGTCAGTTTAAGGCACTTTTGTCTTAAAAATGGGCACTATACAGTAGAACAGGAATATCACCAACTAAAAAGACATAGCCCTCACAAGATACTATAGTCCGTCAAGTTCTTGTGCCTCCCTCCCTTGTACGCATCCCACGCAATTGTCAAAGCAAATCCATTCCCCCATCATCACCCGTCACCCGCTGACGTCTAGCGTGACTCGACCCACACACCTCTGGCAACCGCTAGAAAATCGCGCACGAACGTCTCGACCCACACACCTCTGGCAACCGCTAGAAAAATTGCGCACGAACTTGACGGACTATACTACCACAACAAGTTTGGCTGTTAGTTACCGCATACCGTTTGCTATCGCGTGGAGAACTTGACTGTCTTCTTTAATAGAACGAAACAATTTGCCGACCGCTCGCAAACTAAGATCTCTAGGTTTAGTCAGGTCAGACAGGTTTAGTCATATCATGGTCATATTCAAGACTGAGAACACTTTTTACCTTGAGTGTGTCCAGAAGCAGGTTGGTTAATAGGAAGTGCCCCATGTGGTTGACTCCCAGCTGCGTCTCGAAGCCATCGCGTGTGAGGCGAACGGGCGGCTGCATCACGCCCGCGTTGTTCACTAACACGTGCAGATGCGGCTCCTCGGATTTGAATCTGGAAAGAACAGGCGTCAGCGTCTTTTATAACAAGTGTTCCACTCAAGACTGGGTACAGTAAGGTCACTACACAAATATTAACCAAATAAAGAAACACATTTTTTTAATTTATTGAGACACGGAAATCGAATTAAAAGACTAGGTCAAAAAGAGTGGCTAAATTGAAACGGCATGCATGGGCTGAATCAATAGTGCTTGTTAATTAACCGACCGACCAAACTAGACACACGCCAAATATCCAAGAACATACAAATAAGGTCCTGGCGTGGCCGGCATTTGAAAGAATACCAAGTTCGCCCTTGCACTAAAGGAGGAGAAAGAAGGAGTGCATCAACTGACAATGGTTTGAAAAACTTCGAAGATCGGCAGATTTCTTGATACATACAGGATCATCTGTCAACGAAATAACATGAAGGCAGTGTAGGCAAGGTTGAAGTGGCGGGAATACACATACTTGTTCTAGAAGCTGTCCCTTCCCTAGAAGTGTCCCGAGACAAGATAGAAGCTTCTAAGCCCCGGTTCAGTATCAATGGTGACTTCGGAGCGGCGAACTCACCTGTCTACAAACTCTCGGATAAAGGTGGTGCTGGCGAGCTTGCAGGGGCAGAGTACACGTAGGTACTTGTTCTTCGTCTGCATAAAGAGCTGTCTCTACGCCCTCAGAGTTGTACAACACTGACAAGATAACAGCTTCTAAGCCCCGGTTCAGTAGCAATGGTTAAGTACTTCGGAGCGGCAAACTTACCTGTCTACAAACTCTCGGATGGAGGCGGTGCTAGCGAGGTCGCAGGGACGGCAGTACACGTACTTGTTCTTCGTCTTCATCACGATCTCGCGCCGCGCCGACTCGCACAGCTCCATGTCTCGGCACGCCATGAATACCTGAAAGAGTCATACTAAATGTTCATATGGTTTTAGTAACGGCCTCTGCCTGGACGTATAAATACAGGGTACCACGGCTAATAAATTATTACTGCTGTCGTCAGTCCTCAGCCGAGGCGACAGTTTCTCCTGAAGATACCGGGTGCAGTGGCGAAACGCGTCGAGGTTTTTTAGAAGTTTGTGTTGGTTAGTATAGCATTAGCTGTAGTCCATGCGTATTGAGGAAGGGCGGGCGATGCATTCTGCATTTGCCTGAACTATTACACAACGCGGTTACGGGTTGGTGTGTTTTTGGTACCTGCGTCAGCGTCTCTTAGCGGAAATTTAAAGCAAAATAATTTTATTTTTCCCATTTAATAGTGGATTTCCGTAAAGTAACGCCTGATTCCATCAAATTGCTACCTCTCAACTTTAATAACCGCTTCATAAAGCAGGGGCTGGCGGTTTGACCAAGTAAAGAACCAAGTGCCATGTCTAGAAACAAGGCGAATAAAGTTTGAAGATGTCTGTGCAGGTTATAAGCGCATTTAAATAGCGACTTGCGCCTAGCTGAGCAATCTATCACGGTTAGCTTCACCTTTTCGATACCATCGCTTTTAATCTGCCTGAAACCAAAATGAGCAAGACACTGACCTCTATTATACAAGTACGCTGGATTAAATATTCTAAGAATTTTCAGAAATTTTTTGTGCCTAATCAAAGCGCCCGCCCCCACCGAGTGTCCAGAGAACTAAAATAGAGTAACTTACATATGTTTATGTCAACTCTAATATAGTTCCGTGGACGCTCACTACAGCCGTCAGCGCCAAAATGGCGATATTGACTATTGCCATGGCTTCATTTTTAGGTTGCCAGTATGCATACTGGCAACCTAACTTGTATTATAGAGGCCAGTGGAGCAATAGTTACGTCCTCTAGTGATGTTACCTTGGCTCCCCTTGTGGCGAACTCCAGCGCCGCTTCCCTCCCGATGCCTGTGTTGGCGCCAGTCACCACCACTGTCTTGCCCTCCGCGCGCACATCGCGGTCGTACAGCGGGCCGCTGCGGATGTCTCTGTACGAAAACGTGTTATGGAGTAAGAAACATTATCACAGGATCATCTATCAATATTCAAACTTATATATTATCACAGGAGTCACCACTATAGCTTTAATGTCAGATGTATCCACTTTCGATGCAATAAACAATAATTGTTCTTTTATTACTAGCATTTAAGCAAGATTGGTATTTGTATTGAAGACTTTCAGTACGCAGGACATCAGGATACACACTGGCAAGCTGTTGTAATTGAGACTAGTCAAATGTAGTTCTAAAAAAATTTCAATCTACCTGCAATGTCTTTAAGTTTTTTTTGGGGCCAGGTATGTATTAAGTCCCATACTACTACATTTTATGTTTTAGGGTTTCGTACCCAAAGGGTAAAAACAGGAACTTATTACTAAGACTCCACTCACTGTCTGTCTGTCACCAGGCTATATCTCATGAACCGTGATAGCTAGACACTTGGAATTTTCACAGATAAATCGGGTAACCCATCAGATCCTGTATTTCTATTGGCTCTACAAACGTGATTTTTGTAGCGATTATTGCTCGATATTAATGACGGCAATAGGTAGACGGTTAAAATGATTTAAAGGTACGGAATCTTTCATGCGCGAGTTCGCCTCGCACTTGGCCGTTTTTTGTAGTTAGGATAGGGTAACCATGTACAAAGACACAAGCTAAGCTCCAAAACATGAAGGTACTCACTTGAATATACAGGCTGCGCCGGCGCCGGCCGCCACCGCGCTGATGATCGTGATCGGCAGGTTGGGCACCCACATACCTGCGGATTGACACTCGCAGCTTATACAACACTAGGGAACAGCTGTATCGATTATACGAATAGAACCGTCACTGTACAGTGGGCCCCACAATAACCTACCCTGATCTGTCAAATTTTAGAGTTCCATATCATTTGAGATATTTTGACAGATTTGGGTAATTAAATTAAATTTCGCTTACAAAAATTAATCAACCAACTGTGTCATCCGATGGGACTCCGAAAGGGACGTTCGAGCTTACCGGATGACACAGTTGATTATTATTTCGTAAAACCTTGCAAAATAATTGCTTAAGTTATAAAAATAATGATAAGATTTGGGTAAGTTGATCTGTGACCTATTACTTTACACACTGCCGCACGTTAAACTAACTACCTTACTTTGACATTGAGACCGCCTCTATTTGCTACTTAACAGTTTTCTTAGTTCAGATGGGTAAGCTGAGGTGCTTCCGCTGTACCAGAAACATAAAATCATCATAAAAATAAAACATGTCGGAGACACGCCATCCCATCTAAATGCTCTGCATCTAAATTCTGAGACGTTGAACGAAGACAAAGACTACGCTGTCTTTGTCTTCGTTCAACGTCTCAGAATTTAAAGAATCAATAGTTAGAATTAGAAACAGTATCTTCGTGGAGCTCGTTATAGTTACTTAATTTTAAGAAAATTTACATTATTTGTTGTACTTCTACCTAAGCCAAGGATGCTTATAAAATATTTCTATCCGTTGCGGATAAACGGCTATTGGAAGTCTCCATAGCAGCACAAACTAAAGATTGGAATCTCCATAGCACAAACAAGGCTTTTAATTTAGGACCTTATTGCTGTGAGTGATTGTCGAAGAAAACTATTTTACTGAATCTACTATTCCTCTACTCTGACTACCTATTTCAAATTGAGTTATTACCTACTTGAGTTTTCCCGACCAACATAAGCAGTTAAAAATAATCTACTGGACCCAATGATATTTAAAAAGAGGTAGATGAGTCATCATCGCGCGGAAGTTGATTGCCTGAAATTATGTAATTTGCAAAATTTTGCATCAAATTCGAATCGCCGCGAAGTACGAGATACCAGGTCTACCTCTTATTAAATAAAATCACTGTCAGTGACTGGGCCCAATAAATAAGTCACGACTACTCAACTGCCCCGCATCATAACGTCGGGAAAGTTTGACGGGTCACGTCGGGCCAGATTGTTTTGACGTTATCACGATTAACTTTTCGATCGATAGCAATCGGGGAGAAGTAGGTGGTAGGGTCAGCGTCATAGGTAGTTAAACATTTAAGAACTGTCAAAGTAAGTAAAGTACGTTTCATGTGGCCGTCAATGCTGACCGTAGTTTATCGTTCCTAGTTACAGAATGGCTTGTCAATATTTAAGGCCTTTGCTTGATTAATGAGCGGAAATCAGAAATGTTACTTTGATTGTACAGCCCAGAGTAGTGTAGTACATTTTAATATTATTACGAGCTTTTTTAATGTAACAGTTCTCAAAATGTATCAGTTACATAACTATATAGTAAAAAAACATTATTGCCAGAAAACGATTTTTAGCACTTGTATAAAGAGTAATAAATCTTCCTTATTACAACTATGATGCCAGTGTTTTAATATCTTAACGGGCTGTCTGTACCTAATAAATATATATTTTTATAGACAAGGTACATCCTGTAGTTGCAAGTTTTCTTCTTTAAAAAAAGCGATTCCTTCAGAAGCGGGGATTGAGTAAGAAGAAAACGTCATACTTTCGTAATATTTATATTATCTTTTTTAACTTACATTCAAGTGTAAGGCTAAATTGTGGTGTCGTTATTACGTATCTTACAGTGCGGCAACTAAACACGATATGCGTAACAACTCGTGCTAAAGAGATATGTGACGGTTTTAAAAGTTAATATTTAATGGTCGTTTACACCGCACATCGATTGGGCCCATTGCTGTCTCCATTTATTTAGAAACAGGGCCCGTAGCCAGATGGCAACTTATTCTCAAGCGAAATACGTTATCGTTAACAAAATGTATGAAAGTGACATCAGCCATCGAAACATCACGTGACTTTTGCATACATATTTTGACATTTCGTTGGCGATAGTGAAGTTCGCCCCAGAAAGATTGCCATTTGGCTAAGGGCCCAGTAGTTTTTTTTTTCTAGCGGGAATGAGCAAAACTGCTGCGTAGCGAGAAATCTGTTTTTATCCACCACCACTAAGATTCGAAATCTTTCAAAAATAATTTTGTCGACGTTTGGGCATGTGACATTGACAGCAATCTTTAACCATCGCACATCCGAGAGGATATTGAGGTATTTAAAAATAATCCCTCACTCTACACAGGTTAGCTCATCCTTGTTGGAAAATAAGCCTAAGAGTGTTTAGAAGAGTGATGATACCGCGAGCGAAGGGGGAACCCTTAATCGTATAAGGTATAGGGGGTGTAATCGAAACCAGGCTTAAGGCTGTTTGCGGAGATCACCAGTTTTTATCCCCCGGTTTCTAGCCGGGTACAGACTGCTGTAACGTAGCATGCAATGTAACACGCAATGAAAGAATTTGCCGTCCACATTGTCGCAATGTATCATGCAATGTAACAAAATTCCCATAGTGTGGACGCCTTGCGCGCACGAACCGTGCACACTATGCGCACGAACAGAGCATTTCAACTCGTGCGCGCCGTGCCGCCGTGCCGCTCCTTTGTCGGTTTTTTCGCCGAACACAAAGGGGCGCGTAGCCAGTAATTGGTCGTTCTGATCTATTATCTTCGCGTGTTCGCGGCAGACTGAGCTATGTTCGCCGCGCGCATGCCGGTTAAAGATGCGAGCACGTACATGCTCAGTTCGAGCGCGCGCTGCGTCCACACTTATGAAATGCTCGTTTCATGTTACATTGCATGTAACGTTACAGCAGTCTGTACCCGGCTTCATACATTGATTACAAAATAGACTTATTAAATCTTAAATCAACTGATTGGTTCGGCGGTAGCTGACATGTTGATGAAACGCGTTGATTACGTAACCAGTTTTAAATCAGCGAACGGGCAACAGGCAATTTTTATGGCATCGTCCTATTTTTACCCGACTGCGAAAAGAGGGTTATGTTTATCGAAAGTGTGTATGTAGTCGGGTGTTTTGTTTTTTTAATAATTATGTTTTGATATAAATCTGAACATACTATGTTCAGGCTTATAGACTTATGTTGAGAGAGTAGTATTGATTGATAACTTAGATAATAATGGAGGTATAATTAGTAGCAACTATAGGACTGATCGGTTTCCCGATAAAAAGGCGATTATTCCAAAAACATTGAATTAATAATTCAAGGAGCACAAAAAAGGTCCTCTGTTGATCCTATCTGCAATCGAATCTAAAACGTCTGCCGCCCGCTCACGGATCTTCCTTAATAAAGTAACTTTATCACGCTATTAATTGAAATCCGCCCTAAGGGCCATCTTATTGATGCCGTAGGAAACAAAACAATACATTTCCATTTAACGTTCCCCGAGTCGTATCGCCATTGTCAAACTTGGAAGAGCAATAGCTTGGTAGATTTTTAATTTATTACACCTTACCTCGTACATTAGTTTTAAGAGAGTAATCCCATAAAAAATGATAATCTGAATTTAATTGATTTAGATTTTATTGCAAGTCACAATTTGCCGCTCGAGTTTCCCCTATGCCATTCATGATAATGGCTTGTCACATTTGATATCAATTTGACGAGCTAAACGAATCATAGCAGTAATTTTAATATAAATACAAGTATGGGATCCTGGGAGTCTGTAACTATAGCAAAGGAAAAGCTCTATTTTAATAGGAACATTTAAGCTTAACGTACTTTTTGCAAATTAGAATCATGTACCGTCACATACTCTTTAACAAGTAACAAAAAATACTATCAACTATTTCAGTCTGCCTGAACGGAAGATTCTTGTAACGTTGTAACATATAATTATTGACGCGAAGATTCTTGTAACATATTATTATTGACGCGCTAACTCGGCATGATAGTGGGATATTCTGGGAGTTTAGATTAGAACACCAATTTAAAACTACAATATACGCTGTTGCTAAGGTATTTGCACATACAGGGCCTCTTAAAAAACCATCATCTAGTGGAAATCTAGAAATGGACTTAGGGTTCAAAGGATACCAGGCAGGTATGAGAAAAAAAACTATAACCTATAGGTATCTTATAAATTTTTAAAGCTTTTACATCTTGTATGTGCACGCAGCAGCCAGTCTTAGACAATGTCGTCGTAATTAAATTGGTGTCCTAAAGCAGTCGATTAGTCAATTACAAAAATATAAAACTTTTATACACATTACATTTACTATTTGGTACGGAAATGCGGTTGGTAAGTATGGCTTAAGCGTTATACCGAAAAGAACTAAAAAATTGCATGTATGAGAAGATATTTTGAATACGGCTTGCAAACAAACTTAAAAGTTAGGAAGTACTTGCACTAGGTAGCTGGCTTTATAATAAAAAACGTTAACAATATTATAAACCTAAGTGTAAGTATTACAAAATAAAGCTTCTGATAGAAATATTGCACAAAATAATTATTACGTACTATGGCAAACACATCAGACTATATTTTGATTGCAAAGCTAAAATAGTCCCTATTCCAACAGCATACGATATCGTTTACGCTGATGTGCTGTCACCCGTACTTTCAAAATAAGTTGAAATACAGTATTTTAAAATGTACAAATTCATTAAATATTATTTATTTAGGTACACTTTTAGCATAAAAAATATTTGTCAAAATAAAAATGTTATAAACCATTCGCACTTAATTAGGTGTGTATTTCGTAAAAATATTTTATTACATTACGTGGTCGATGCAAAGATAGGTACTTCCATAAACATTATTCACATTTCGAAACCTATCTCTATGTTTACTATACAAATAGGTATAGTCCGCTGCGTTGGGCGTCATGAACAAGAGAGATTAGGTTAGACTAAAAATTCTACTAATTAAATCGTGTCGAGCAGGGCCCGTAGACAAGATGCTATCTATAAAAGCGAAATTCACTATCGCTAATAAGCGTCATGACCCATCGAAACATCGCTTTACATTTGCATAGGTTTTGACATTTCGTTAGCGCTAGCGAAGTCCGTTACAGAATAGATTGCATCTTGTCTAAGACTTCAGTCTTACTCCGGATGGCTGTATTTTCGAGTCTAGCCATCGGGCTGACATGATGGTATAAATGACAGGGACAGCTACAGAAGGACAGTAGAAAATACGGACACCCCTTACTGGTTGAAGCCCGCACTAAAAACTTTTGAACTTGATTTAATAAGTAAATTAGCGAGTTGTGAGCAACCACAAACGCAGCGAACAGAAACTCGGTGCCAAAAAGTGCCGGTGGTCGGGAAGATTTTATATAGGGTGTAATTATAGCTAATTATAAAATATCAGGACGACAAACCGTCAACTCCACAAAAAAAAAGGATCAAAGGTTCACACGAGAAGGGTAGAAGGGATATTTTGTCAAAAAATTTTGCTTTATATGTTTTTTACTGAATTTGGGCTTTCGAAAATAAAAAAACTTGTTAATTATAGATAAATCTAAATAAGTACTTATTGTTAAGCAAATAGAGATCGTTAGAAATAAATGCATTGTTGAGTATGTTTTGTTGTTTATCCTGAATTTCAATTTAATTGATTTGTTAGAATTTGTAAACGTAAAAATAAGTTATTAACAGCTCTTATAGTAAAAATAGATAGACTATGTCTATTTTTATAGATTTATCAACGAAACGTAAAAGCGTAAGAGATGACCGTTCGACAACCACTATGTTAGTCATTTATCTTATTTAACACTCATATCACATGTGCTCCCTAAGTAGTGCAAGCAGTTACACGCTTAGTACGGGCTCCGACTGACTACAATACTGAACTTGGCTGATACGTTGCCGCGCGCCTGTCTAAACTAGTTATCTAATACCTCAAAAGTGACAGCCCTGCTACATTCGACCGACTGTCGAACTCCCACACACACTTGCACAAAATTGAAACTAAACTGTGGTGTGTGATGGGCCTGTTAATGCATAAGCAATAACTCCCGCAGTCAATATGATAATTATGCACCAGCACAAGGCACATGCAAAATAAATTATATAAAAATTCTGTAAATGAAGAATATAATAAAGTACAGATATTTTAAGCGCAATAGTTAGTGTGGGACCCTCCCACATTAACTATTGCGCTTAAAGAGTCGCTTAGTAGAGTCCGTCCTCCAACACAAAAAATGTACTAAAACTAGGCACAGCAGCAGATGCACCTTAGATATTATTTCAAATTAGTAAATAGTTAGTGCAGTCGGTGCCCGTAATTTTACTAGATGAGAATAGCCCACTCAATAAAAAAAGTGCAAATATTTTCCTAAAGGTAAAGGTATATTTCCATTTAACCAAGCATGTATATATTAGTAATGTTGTATACAATTTCGTTAATTTAAGAGTTTTAAGAGTGGGTTATTTCAAAACAACATTTAAGCCCTATTTAATTGTGACTAGGTTTTGAAATCCTTCTTATCATAGGCATAGCAAAGTAAAAAAATACGTATAACTTTAAAGCTGTAGTACACTATAGAAATTATCTTTCAAAGAAACATAAATCAAAAATACATGAAAAAAAATCAATTCTTATTCAAATCCATTTTACATTACCTCAATAAATGAGATTCAAAAAATGATTTAATTTATTTACATAAAGTTACATTCACAATTGTTCCCTTAGGTTAGTATCTACAGGTCAGTGACAATATACTATATTTGCTAGGAATCTAAGTTTGTTTTAAGTTTTGATGCACAAGTATTGAAGGTCCATTTCACAATGCCTTGAATTCAGTTAAATTGTGATTTATTTATATAAAAATCTACTGGTTAAAATACTAAACTATGAATGAATAAGATGGGTTCAAATATTAAAAATTATAGGTAAAATTCAAGACATTGTAAACATTTTATTATTATATTAGGTATGCAATAAAATTATGTGCAGTACAAAAGAGCATGATCATGTGTTCTTATGTAAAAGTATTATTTATCTACCTAGTAAAGCGTAAAATATTATTGTTTCATATATTTTGAGCTCTGTCATGAAACTGTATGAGCTGATGGCCAATTCTTGCTCATATAATAATAATATAGTAGATAATAATAATATTCATAAATGAAATCATTCACCAACCCTAAAAAGGTATAAAAAAGGTGTAAAAAGCATTAATCAAATGACTTAAAAATGTTTTTATTAATTTTATATGGGCAAGAAGTAGTCCCTGTGGTACGCACTAAAATGCCCTCAATGACTAGTCTACAGGATCTGCCTGCGAGCGCTGCCGACGGCATTTCAGTTCTGATATGTACCACAACTAAGCATAGAGGAGATATGACTTCAAACTTTGACTAGTACAGTTTAGTAATCACAATAAGTTATTAACTTGGTTTAGTGTTTAGTGTTGTAGTACTCTTAGACTTTGAGTCCTGCGGGGGCAGTGGCCGGGCTATCCCCACCTTGACTGGCCCTCTTGGAGCACCCTTCAGAGCCTGCACGGCCTGGTCTAACGTAGCATTCTTAATACTAACACCATTAACAGACATCACCCTGTCGCCTGGTGATATCTCACCATTTTTCTCAGCTACTCCTCCGGGCACTAAGCTCCTTACCACTATCACAGTGCCATTTGGATCAACAGGGTCTTGGTAATCGAGGATAGAGAAGCCAAGCCCTTGATCTGCTTTGACCAGCTGAACAATGTCTTCCTTGCTCTGCCACATTGCTAGCCCAGAGACACACTCAAGGGATCGAGATTTCTTAGAGTGGCCAGAGTGATTTGTCAATGTTGCTGTACTGGATGTATTAATGGATGTGTCAGATTGGGCTTTGACTAGTGTTGTAAGGTTGTTAAGACTACCTGATATTATCTTCCTGGCCTCAAAGCCTTCTTTGTCAGGTGCCAAATTAATGAGTGGCCTAGGCCCACTTTCAGTACTGCTTCTTGCACAAACCAAGCGAACACGGTTGGGCAAACGTTTCAGAATGTTGACCACTTCAGTGTGTGTCAGCCCATGCAGTCTGTACTCATTTGCTTCTAGCAGTTCATCGCCAGCTAATAAAGTGCCTTGTTGCCCAACCGGGCCCTCGGGGAGAACTGACCTAATGTAATGATGAGGCCTTAATTCCTGGCCACCTTCTACGTCCACTGTGCCTTCTAAACTAATGCCAAGGCCTTCTAGCTTGCGTACTTCAGCTACAATAATCTCTTTGCCATTACCGCCTACTTCATCTTCCCATTTTTTCTTTATCTCTTCATCACTTACAGCTAATATCTCATCAAGTCTTTTGTCTAATTCTTCTTGACTTGGTTCGTTTGTTTCTTCAAATTCACCTACTTCCAGAACACTTGAGTCTATAGTAGTGTTCGACTCGGGCTCTGGTTCTATTTCTGTAAAGCTATTTTCAGCTTGGGAAGGCACTGGGAACCAAGTAAGGGTTGTGGTTGATGGAGAAGGTGATGATGGTCTCTCCTCATTAAAAATAGCTAACTGGAGGTGTTCAAACTTTGGACCTCTCAAGTATCTCTCTAAAACAAGGTGAACAGATATACCAGTGTTCCTTAATATTTCCACAGACTGAGGGTTGCTCTTGTCTATCAAGGACACACTGTCTACTTCTATTATTCTATCGTTGATTTTAATCTTACCACTTTGCTCTGCACTACTGCCTTCTATGATACTTTTCACAAAAATTCCAGATAATTCCTCCTTTTCACAAACATATCCGGCTACAGTGATGCCAAGCCCGTACACATTCTTATTCAAGTCTACATGAACCACTTCCACTTCAGGTAAATTAGGTAATTCTACAGGTACAGTGATGGTAATGGTTGGAGAGACAGTATCAGCTACAATTGGGTGGTCTGGAATTTGTTGAGGGTTGTCTCCCACTACACTGACAGCTGCTGCTACTATGTTTTCAGTGTCACCATTCTGACCATTGATGTAGTCGGTGTAACACTGCGAGAGGTCGTACACCGCGCCGTAGCCGCTCTCGATGAGGTGGCGGTCGAGAAGCTCTGGATCAGCGAGGAGTTTTGTCGGTACGAGAGCCGTCCCAGGAAGCGGAGCTCGTAGGGCCGCGGCAGGGTCCGCCGGGCGCGCCACGAGTAGTCTAACCGCGGGCCCCGCTTGTCGCAACACCGCCGCTACTTGCTCCGACGTGAACCCGCGAAGGTTGACGGACCCGATTTGAAGGACGTGGTCACCGCTCTGCAGCCTGCCGTCTTTGTCGGCCGTCCCGCCCGGCAGCACGTACTTGATCACCACTCCCGTGCTCCTGCCGCCGACCAGGTTGAACCCGAGCCCGTTGCCGTCATTGTTCAGCTCTACAACTTCCACCTGCGCCCACTCGGTACTCAGCACCATTGCGTTCCTCACCATCGGGCCATCCTAGACGTTACGTGATGCACGCCCGTGAGACTCCGCCGAGGTTATGCTCCTCGGACGGCAACATCGCGACCCAGATTCCACTTCACACGTCTCAAAACACTCCCGAAATCATAAAAATTGTAATCGTTTGCCTTAGCTAGCGTAAAAAATTGTAAATTTGTTAGAAAAATGACATTTACATACTTGCTGAAATTCGGAGACAGCGAGAATGTGGCCAGCAGCTGGAAAGTTTGCCCGATGAATAAATTTTATTTACATTACAACGACACGACGATCCTATTACATCCCGCTTTTAATAAAATTCAATTAAAAAGCCTTAATTGTTATGTTTGTTATTAGTGTTAGTCAAAACAAATGTCAAATAAATGATCCAAAAATCCGTTTTGAAAAAAAAAAGTAATGTCCTTTGTAAAAAGACCTTTTTTTTGACAGCTGAATAGTTTCGTGAGACTGTCATAGATGGGGTCAGAGAATGCTTTTTTTGTCTATTCTACTTTACGATAGATGGCAGTGTAAGCATCCGGTAAAATATAGCATGCCTTTTTCGTATCTAGAATTTGGAGTAACTTTTCAACGACAGATGGCTCTGAATAGTTTCATTTAACACGAGTTCAGCGACTGCACTGAAAATACAGGCTGTCCGACGGCTATGCCACATGGAGGATAAGTATCTTAAACATTGCAGATAGTGAATTTTACTAAAAGGACATTTTTTTTGGTTTAAGAAACAATTTTATCTGCATTAAAGATTCTTGAATAATCTCCTGTCTGCACCGGGAATCGAACCCGCAAAATGTTAAAAAATTAAATCCTTAATTTTACGATGATCGAAAGGGTCAATTATTTTTTACATTTGTTGTAAGGGAGCCTAAATTGGGTACGGAACCCTAAAAAGGAAGACTTTAAATTTTACATATCATTTCAGGAAAGTTAATACTTTTAAAAAGCAAACTTGCTTGCTTTGCTTTCCGATGTGTAATCTTGCTTTTGCAAATGTCAGGGCCGCAGTCTTACTACGGAGTACTAGTACTTATTCGGTGGTCTTACTTACTATAGGGTAAATTGTTCAGGCATTAACCGAGAGCCTGAACAATTTAGACACATTTTGAGATTTTGCTAATAATCGTTTTAAATACCTACTTAATTGTTAAATTCCATAGTCCTCTTTTTATTTAGATGCCATGCTGTGTTATGAGTTAAATAATAATCATTCCGATTGGCCCTCTTTGTTCGGCATCGTGATCACCACGATTTCGCTAGATAATCGGTCGGTAGGTACTAAGCAGTCTCTATGACAGTAATAACCTACCAACTTACCTGGATAGGTAAGGAGCTCGTTGACTCACCGAGTGTTATCATACAGGAAAAATAAAATAAAAAAGCATTCGTTTATTAAAATCCTTTATTTCGGTAGGATAATAAATAAAATAAAATAAAATATCTTTATTTCAGGCAACGGTGACCCATACAAAATAGCAAAATTCAAAATCTAAATTAAAATTCAATAAAATACAATTTAAATCAAAACAATAAAATAATCAAAACATAAATAAAATAAATACTAGAATAAAGTAATAAAAACAATATATAATATAGAAACAGACAAAAAAAATATATAATAAAATCTTAGTGATTCATCAATCAGCTAAATTACAGTAATTATTATTATTTATTTATTGAAAAGGACAACAATAGATCCAAATAGGATAAGTAAACAATGCATCTTACATACTATGTTAGTACCTAATAACTAATTTGGTGCAAGTACTTTGGCTTAGGTGCCACATTAAGGGACAAACATGTTGTCGCCCAGCAATGACTTTCAGAATACCGTTGAAGCTGTCACGCACCCTGAATAACAATGTAGGTAATCCTAACAAAGCTACTATTTACTTTAACTCTGTAAAGAATTGATAAACTTAAAATAGGTACCTAAAAAGTATGTAATCGCGACAGAAATTCTTATGCTAGGTACTTATTTGAGTCTTATTACTATACTTCTTATGAGACGAGAATCAACAGATGAAATCACATTTAGGCAGGTCTAGGCACTCTCATGTGAAAAGGGACTAATTTCAGGTACAGTCCTACTCAAATAAGTACTGCTGGTATTCCTTGCCTTAAGAAACATTGTTCAACGTGATGAGCATTTTCTATTGACGTACACATATTGAAGGTCTGGAGCAACTGATATAAAACCCTAGCAGCTCGGCTCAACTATAAGAGATATAAATAGAGCGCCTTAGGAAACATTGTTCAGCGTGATGAGCACTTTCTATTGACGTACACATATTGAAGGTCTGGAGCAACTGACATAGAACCCTAGCAGCTCGGCTCAACTATAAGAGATATAAATAGAGCGCCTTAGGGAAAATAGTTCAGCGTGATGAGCACTTTCTATTGACGTACACAAATTGTAGGTCTGGAGCAACTGATATAGAACCCTAGCAGCTCGGCTCAACTATAAGAGACATAAATAGAGCGCCTTAGGGAACATTGTGAAGCGTGATAAGCATTTTCTATTGACGTACACAAATTGAAGTTCTTGAGCAACTGATATAGAATCCTAGCAGCTCAGTTCAACTATAAGAGATATGAATAGAGCGCCGTAGGGAACATTGTTCAGCATCACGCTGAACAATGTTCCTTGAGCATTTTCTATTGACTTACACAAATTGCAGGTCTGGAGCAATTAAATTAAATCAAAAATCTTTTATTTTGGACCATAATTCAATATTGGTGTGTAACAATTTGCTTATAAACTATGTTAGTAAAATTGATATGCTAAATTACTTAAGACTGATTTTCAAAGTCCCAGTGTAATCCTAATGTCTTCAAGTTACGATCTGGTGACGGAAACCTGGAGAAATCGAGAGAATCCTTCAGATTTTATAGGCATGTATACCTTATATGCTACAGCATTAATTTAGGTATTTAAGCGTTCACATTCAGGAGTCATAATTTGATGGTGCTGACCTTAACGCTAAGTAGTTCGTGGATACTTTCACCACAGACAGTTTGTCGAAATCTAAATAGTCTTACTATACGTATCTACTTTACGATAGTAGTAACTTACAAACCGACCCTTGAGTAGGCTAGGGACACCACAGAAACACAAAAAATAGATGCAAAACCACATCCATCTATTGTGGTAGGGAAGTTTGATTCTGACTTTTCCTGAACACTAAAACCTAAATTTACATATATTTTATTACAAACGATTAAAACTGCCTACAATAAAGTAAACTAAAAAGTAAAAAACAATCCTTTCCACTTTTACTAAGAAAGGTATTCGACAAAATTTAGTTTTGGAGTCGGTGTTACTGCCATGCGAAATTTTCTTACCAGAGGAGGATGGCGAGGTGATAGTACCTATCAAAAAGAAAGTGCCTATTGACCTTGATTTTTAATTCCTCTCATCTCCTTACAACATAGTAGACTAAGATATCATAATAGCTAGATGGCGGAGTATAAAATATTTTGTATCATGGAGTCCACGCGTACGAAGTCGCGGGCAACAGCTAGTTTAATAATAAAAGTCGTTAACACGCATAAAAACTGTTTTCCTAAACATAAGACTTTTTTCAACCCCGATACCAAATTTCAGCGACATCTTTTAGAGTCGTTTCCGAGATCACAAATATATAATATATATATATACCTATATATATTTGAACTGAAAACCTTGTTCTAGCCGATGATAAATAGGATACACCTAAGTTTAACCACCAGTGTGCGGCTGTACCTAGTTCTAGCCGTTAATAATGAAGGCTAAACCTAGTTGTAACCGAAGATAAGTAAGATACACCTAAGATTAACCGCATGTGGCGTGCTGCACCTAGTTGTAGCCGGCTAAAACGTGTAGCCGCACTTGTTACGGCTGTTATATATACATATATATATATATATATATATATATATATATATATATATATATATATATATATATATATAGATATATATATATTGTGTGTATATATATACACACAAGAATTGCTCGTTTATAGGTATAAGATACAGTGACAAAAATCAGTCACCGCACTCTACACAGAAGACTCTTCTTCTGTGTAGAGTGCGGTTGGGAGTGAGAACATGAAACGTTATGCCAATCCATGGTAGTAGGTATTACAACTGTAAGGTAGGTTAGGTAACTCAAATCTTATAAGATAAGGAATTTATAACGTGCCAATTGAACATTAATATTGAATAGCGTGTCGATTTTAAGATATAAAATTTAAAAAATGGAGCGCTAGCAATGGGCCGAAATGTATGGACGGTGTTATTATTTTGAAAAACATATACTAATGTGATTTAAATTTGATGCGCCGAGCACACATACCTATATGACATTTGTACATACAAAGAATGCAAAATTGAGCAAATTGCGCAATTTGAGGCAAGCATTTTCCGCGCGGCAACAACACATCTATCTCTTTTTAAATGCGCTATCAGTGCTTGTCAGAATCAGTTTAGTTTAAGGAACGTGACCCAACAGAAATCGTCCTGACAAATTGGAATTGAGTTCATAAAGAAATCTCATAGAAAAATATCTTTTAGCTTTATCAATTTTCCGGGCAACTTTACTATTTTTTCTCTTCATAAAAATCTATTTAAGACTACTTACAATGGACATTTAAGTAAAACGAAGACTAGCCTAATCAGTCCACACGTTCTTAATCTCAAGTGATAGGTTCGCTTAGACCAGCCAACAGCATTTCATTTTTATTTACAGAGAGTTAGGTAGGTTAGTAATTTATTTATGGGACCAACATCGAAATATTAAAAAAACTATTTTTTCCATTCTTCATCATATTATCACGATTTCGATGTTGGTGTCATGGAAATGTTGCTATAGCAGAATTGGCCCTTTATTAGTGTTTTTCAGTTAACCTGTAATACATGTACCTAAGCTGATTATAAATACCGTTAACCTGTAATACATGTACCTAAGCTGATTATAAATACCTAAAAATTTTAGGTCCCTTAATGCATGCGGCTATGCGAAAAACTCTATTTCGTATAGGCACCAATACATATCTAAGGTGCTTTATTTTCTACGTACCTAGTTCTTAAGAATTATACTAATTAATGGTTTAGTATTGTAAAAATACTGCAAAGACACATACATAAAGAAGTTAGGTTTATAAATATGTATATGTTTTATATCAAAACTACATATGTGAAAAAATATCGTTTAAGCCGATGCGCTTCATGCACGTTAACAGGCCTACTTACTTAACTTATATATTAACTATACTTATAAACCTATGGAATAGGCATAAATGCTCGTGCTCAATGCTCATCATCATCACATACCTAACATAAACGACCGTCTTGGTGTAGTGGTTCGCGTCCCGGACTTCTAAACCAGGCGGTTGTGGGTTCCAATCCCGCAAGAGGCAAATGTTTGTGTGGTGAGCACGAGCATTTGTACCTAAGTCATGGATGTTTATAAATGTATATAAGTAGGTCTATCCGTTATCCTAGTCACCATAGCACAAGCTCACGCTTAGTTTGGGGCTAGGTAATTGGTGTGTTTGTTGAAACAATTTATTATTATTATTATTTGCCCCTTTCAGGACTCGAACCCGCAACGTGTCGTAGTCCGAAGTGCGCACCACAACACCAAGACGTCTTCGATCTCGACATTTGTATTTGCATCTTTAAATAAGTAATAATGGTAAAACATCAAACAACTTTTCCCTTCGTAATAGGAGCTGTTTTCGAAGTTCAAATGTATACCTTAACGTGCTGTCGACTGTACCTAAAGGTAATAGGTATTTATATCCAAGACCCGACATATATACCGACTTATTTAGGTAATACCTACATTAATTTCAGGTTGCAATATGTAGACAATGCTAAAGAGATATCTCAATTTTGACTTTCTTCTTATTTTATAATTACCATCGTAAAACAGAGTGGTATATAAAATCTCTACCTGCCTAGAATCTGTTAACATGTATAAAAAGTCTTTGAAAAATAAACATGAAATGAGCACACTTTAATAAACATAAACTTTGAAATGTTTTATTATTATATTCCTAAGTCTACCTTACTCCCGGTAACGAGTAGGTTCAGGTCTAAAAGTGTTGATATTTTACCACATATATTATGTAGAAAATAATAAATAGGATAAGTTGGTACAGCTATTATTTATAGAAAAGTTTAATAATCTTTTCTCGATTCTCTCTTTTCGTGTTCCGCTGTAAGTGAAGTTTCGAAGGTACAAGTAGGATCAAACTGTACCTAGGCCTTTGCCTAGGCTATGTATTCCTGTAAGTTGATCAATCAACTTAAAAACATGGGTTCGTCATTGATACAACACTATTACCGATTTACCACAGAGTTCATGCAAAAATCTATTAGGCAGAACTTATAAATAAAGTATTTTCCTACTACATTAAACATTAATACCGAATATAAACTTACAAACAGACTATTATTGAGTTTGTGACAGTAGATAACATACATATATTAAGACAGTTAAGTATTCCAACTATTTAAAATGTTGCTAACCATGTATAAGTCACAATTTTGGTTATCTTTAAGAAACCGTTACAATTTTATATTCATCAAAGTGCTACATAAAATTTTCTGGTCAATAAAATCGTTTATTGAGACCGTTAATCAGGTATTTTTTTTTGAAGTAGTTAGGTAGGTAATAAACATCAAGGTTCACAAACTGTTCACATTACAATTTTTTAAACAAGTGATAGAGTACATAAAGCTGCGTTACATATCAAACTCCGCACGTAAAACTTAGTACTAACACGACCAACTTTAACAATCTATTTACTTAGCCAAACACGAACCGTACCGGATGTCCCTTGTCATTATAACAAACGCTGAACATTAATTAACTCGGTTCATACATGAGTAGGTACGCGGCACCACAGTATCGAACGGCACAATTAGGCAGCGCCCCCGCCGGCCGCCGCAGCCGCGCCCTGCCGACTGCGCCGGGTCCGCCGCCGCCCCGCCACGGCGCCCTCGCCGGCCAATTGCGAGCCTCGCACACCACTGTAGCCCCGCCCAAACCCACGAGGGCGTGGCCCCTCGAGAGGCCGAAGCCCGCGCCGGGGGCTCCGGCCGCCACTCTCGCCCCGAGAGCCACTAGAGGCTGAGCCGTCGAGTGGCGTCGAGTGGTCGGTCGGATGTCCGCGGAGGGCGGCGGCTACTCGCCGTGTCCGGCGGAGGCGCTGCCGGAGCTGAGCGCCGCCGAGCTGGCGATGAGCCTCTCGCCCAAGTCGGCCTTGCTGCAGCAGAACCTCTCCCAGCTGCAGCTCCAGCACTCGACCCCGTTCTCCGTCACCGACATCCTCTCGCCGATAGAGGAGTACCGCAAGCTGGAGCTCGCCAACAACCCGCCGTCGCCGTACAGGTGCGTGGATCGATCGGGGGGGGCGCCCTCCACCCGCTGATTTTTCGAGTGGCGAAGGTCCCGACGAGGGCACTCGAGCCGGGCCCGGAGCCGAAGGATATAGTTCGGTGACGTTTGTGCAGGTATGTCGTGGCCGCGGTCAAGTGACGTGATGTGTGACGCGACGAGGACCCTTGTGCCGCACTATGCGCGATAACAAAACGGAATCGAATCAAATACTAAATACGGTAATGGACTTGTAGTGCGAGCTTGCGGGATATTCGGCGGCGCGAAATGATCGTTGAAGATAACATGTTTATGTAGGTATACGTTTGAACAAATAATACTTGAACCGAGTGAACTTAAACTTTCTCAAGTTTAAATGAAAACGTTTCAATAATTTAATTTAGTTTAAAATATTTTTGCCTAATTAACGAAATAGCATTTTAATACTGCCTATTTGGTAACAAAGCTTAATAGGTGATATTTTAGTTTAATATTTACAAAATCGACACTCACAAATTAAACCCTGGAGAATAGGCTATAATTAATTTTTATTTACCTACTAATCCGAAAAATAGCAGTAATTAAAACATTATACCGACTTTAAAAAATTAAATAATAATCAACTCAAATTCGGATATAACAAAAATGATACATCTATAATATTATTTTAAATTAACAGTGGTATTATTCGAAACTAAAAAAACAACGTTAGCAGTGTTAAAATTCAACAATAAAAAAGTCGAAGATTAAAAAAAACTGATCCTACTTTTAGGCCTAAACCAAAGAAGGCTCAATCGGAGTGAGTGTACATAGACTTACACAGTGACCGAAACTACTCATTGTTACAACTACAACTAGTTGAGACGGAAATCACATCACATAAGTAATTATTTGTATTGTGCCAACGCCAGGGTGGCCAAGAGGATAGGCAATCGCCCGGTATGCGAGAAACGCGGGTTCGATTCCCGCCTCTGGTGGTCATTTTTTCAAGTGCAAAAATATAATTATTTGTATATTAATATTTTCCAAAAAGCTTTGCTTGTAAGAATTACACCAGCCGTTTGGTAAAGTAGGAACCTTTTTATATATTTATTTCAAACCATACATTAGAAGATTAATTGAATCTACATAAGAGCATTTAGATACAGTGCATTGGTTTTACGGCATATTGCCGATCGACGTCAGTCACTAGGATCTTAATAAGATCAATAAACAAATAACAAAATCAAAACCATACAGCAATATAATTACAAAAGCAATACAATTAGTGATAAATCTTAGCCATTTTTAGTGATGCTTAAATTTATTTATTGCCTGATTTTTTAAGGGCTTCGATATTCATAGATTAAAAAACTCTAATAAGAATATCGGGAACACCAACAAAATAATCGTCGTATTTTTTACATAATATCTACCTTTTAAAGATTTGAATAATAAGAGAGATAACGCAACTTTAACACTTTGACCTTTAAGCATTTTGAAGTTTATAATTATTTTATCGATATAAGCAATTTCAGCAAGTTTTTACAAAAGTAATTCGTTTAATCAAGATTCAAAAATTTACGTATATAGTTATTTGCTGTTTTTATATCGGATTGCGAGTTAGGTAAATAAGGGAACACACTTTTCAGCAAACAAATTCTGCGTGATTACGGATAATAAAGGTGCTTATACCACTATATGCGATTAAAAAGGGAACACTTTTCAACTACACTTGATTGACTGATGTCCTCCTTGCCGAATTTCGACTACGGCGGCCTATCTCTTACAGAGATCAGCCAACTGCGCGGGACATATTATAGTGCACAACTACACTTAGTATGCAAATAAATACTTATTCGGGTAAAACAAAAAAACATATTTAAAGTTGTATAAATATAACTTATATATACATATGTAATACAAAAATAAGTAGGCATATTTTTAGCTTAAAAACTATAGCGAAAACAGAACGCACTTAGCGGTAAGCTGAAAAAATCGAAGGAAACTACTAGTTATTGAGGAATATGAAATCACATTTACGAGATATAGGTAGTTCATGCATATTATTGTAAGCAGTGATTGTTGAAGTGCCTACTTTGTTAGAAATAGAACGTGAGTTTAAAAACGATTACGCAAACATCGACTATGTTCCCCGCTAGTGTGTGTGTACTCATGTAAATACGGATCCGTGTTTACTTTGGCGTTATATAAATTCTATTTATATGCACATAGATGTATGTGATATAGTAGGTATATCTACAGCAGCTATTCTATTTTATTTTAGCGGGTCTCCGTGACTTGGGCCGCGCAAGTCATTCTCCCTGAATACTTAAAAAAAACTTGATCCTTGTTATAGATCAGTGCAGCTTAGCTTTGACCTGCAGCTACTCTAGCACTCCCTTCCGAGATCCAGATGATAAATATAACTTTTAAACACTTAAATACATAGAACGGCTACTATGGAATTTAATTAAATTCGATTCAATTCTGGAAAAAGAGCTGGCCTGTGTCTCTTACAGGGGCTCAGTACTCGTACTTATAGTAGCTTCAACGCGGCATTATAGCGTAAAGAAGCATATCAAATTGAATAAATAAAAGAATACAACAACCTGGATATAATCGAGTTTTTTTTGTTTCTCAATATTTTCCAAATTACAAGTTACTCTGGTTCTTGTGTGAAGTGAAAAAGCATTTTTCTAAAACTATTACAAAGGACTTTAATATTATTACATAGATACTTACTAACAAAAACACTAGTAACTAAACTATAATAGTAATATATAACAATTTATTAAAAAAAATAAGATAAATTATTTAATACAAAAGCAAAACAAAAAAAGCATTTAAATATATTAATTAACCCTTACATAGCTAAGGTCTATGGCATACCATCAAAACAACAGAAAACATAGAAAAACAGTGGTAGCCCATTGGACAAACTATTTAATTATTTCATACAAATCCGGGGACAGTTAAGTCACAACTTTGCAGATACTTATAAAAGATAAATTACGTCTAAAAGTGTAGTAAATAAATTGAAGGTTAATATTCTAAGTACTTGAATTAAAGAGCTTAGTATAAAATTTGTTTCGGGTCCTATTATGATAAGACAGATGACAACTAAAAGTTGATTGGCCCAATAATAAACAATATCTATCTCTATCTAATCCCAAACTCTTCCGCCTTAGCTGTAGGAGCAGTGCTACAGATTGGCATCAGTTAAATGCAAATACCCATTGATTTAGATTTATGCTTGAATTTAATAAGCAAGGCTATCGAATAAAACCGGATTTACTGAGATGAGATACTAAATATTTGAGATTGCTACGGAAATTCGTAGCACTGAATACAACCTTCATACAAAAGACATCAACGAAATCTGAATGTAACAACCTTTTCAAAAATGTTCTTACGTTTACGCGAATTGTTGAACTCATTAAAACACAAGTCTCCCTGTGACCACGATCGCTGTAAAGTGTTCGAAACGTCAGGTTTAAAATAAAATGTAAATAAATCGCGAAGTAATCCGTAAAATTGTATTTTAATGAACCTTTTCAAAAACCTTTTTTCCGTAACTATACCTGTTTTATTGTTTAAGTAAAGTATACCCTTACGATTTATGGGTGATTCTTCGAGCAAGGCATTCTTTGGTAATTTACGTGGCAATTTTTAAAATAAATATAGTTTTTAAATCGACATTTGTATTTTTAAATATACCTAAAAGTAATAATTTTTATAGAAAAGGCACCTCAGAGAGCGATATACTTACAGAGATAATCAAGGTTAAAATATTAAAGACCACGCAAATAACAATACACCATACAACAATTGTTTTTTAAAAGCTTTTACGTATATGTATATTAGAATCAGTCAAGCATTGTTTATTATTTGTTATAGACATTACAAACATATAACACTCACTTAATAACATTTTATATAGGTACATAAAAACATTAATACCTATAGGTTGCTAATATGACACTGTTTTTATTGTTATTCGGTACTTATAAAATCGGAAACCTTTTTAACGGCATCATTTTGAGTTTGATTTAAACGAATTAACATATAACTACAGTAATAAAAAATAATTTACCTATACCCGGCCCGGCGAACCTTGATCCCTATGACAGTTCATGTTAGTGATGGGTCGTGTCGATGAAACTTAATGTGATTTGGCTACCGCCCTACCACTGCCAATATAATGCTTTAAAACTTTGTTTTGATGATTGGGATCGAGACGTGCGATACGACAGCATTGTAGATGAGCCGTTTTTGATAAACGTAGGCGACAGCAGCTGCAGTTCAGATTCCGAGTTCGTGACACAAACCCTCATGTCATTATCACATTCAGATTAAAATATATAAATAAATGATCGCTGAACAGCTTTTGTTTTATATGGTTTTGTCCTACAGTTATTTTTTTAATTCTCTTGGGTATACAATCGTGTATGCCGCGCTCCGTTCTATTCAATAGATAATGTACTAGTATAAGTATGAAAAAGTAATGACACTCATAATTTATCACTTAATTATGCCACACATGAAAACTGATACTAATAAAATCTAATCTTAAATAAAACAAAACCTGGTGTCCCCAGAAATATTTTATAAACTTGAGTGAAATAAAAACAATTTCATGCAACTTTTTAACATTCAGCACCTATAACTTAAATGATTATAAATCATGTACACTCGTTTCCATTATCGACATTTGTAAATCGATATTTTCCGCACTAGTCGATATTTTCCGAACGAAGTAACTTTTGCATGACGTAAACGTAAAGTCTGATTGAGATAATTTTTTGTAAATGTTAAGGATTGTAATAATTCCGACGGAATATCATTGTAATGGCATATATCTACCGAAATTTAATAAATGGTTTTTATAGAAGCTACCAATTCGATTCTAATGTAACGGTGACGCCACTAAAATGTTGTGTCGTAGGAATAACTGTCAATGTCATAGGAATCAAGGTTCGCCGGGCCGAGCATAACTCAAATGAATTTAACAAAACTACCACAAAAACACGCAAATCATGACCACGGAAATGAAAATAAATCCTTTATTCTAAAAATTTATAAAAACGTTTACAGCAAATAAACTATGTTTTGAATATAAGTTACGTTACCTTATATTTGTTCGCTACAATATTTTTATTTAATAAATAAATTCGCAGACACCGGAGAAAAATGAACCACGCAAATCAAAGTTTGAGAAACCACGCCTACGCAACGAGGTTCTTACCTTTTTTCGGAAAGTCAACTCGTTGTCACACAAGACTGCCCGGCAGTCGAAGCGCGACTAGTTCAAGTAACGTGTATTAGCATGACACAACATCAGGCCGCGAAGTTTAGGATGTGCAAGTGAATTTATAATGATCCACGCAAATCATTAACTACCCCCGGACAGTTACATATTTTTTTTAGATAAAGTTGATGTTGTATGGGAGCCCCCCTGAAATAAATATAAACTGAAGGCTCACTTTCTGCAACACTAACTTCAAAGTGTGTCTTCACTACTTGAGTTGTTCAGTGAAATGTCTGACCCTTTGTCTTGTTCCCGTCATGTTTTTATTTTTATGTTTAGTATATTGATTTTTAAATTATGTAGTATCGATGTGAAAGGCGGCATTAACACAAACCTTAGTGGTTTAATAATGACGTTTTATTGCTTTTCGTGTATGTATTGTGTAGATGTTAATAAATAAATCCATGCCGTGCTGCCATCGGACTTTATAGTCACCGGAGACGTTGCACCCCCCAAAATATACCCCCGTGATGCTGCAACAATCATCCGTAAAGATGCTGTGGCCAATGAATAAATAAATAAATAATAAAAAATATTCTGTTGTTATAGCGGCAACAGAAATACATCATCGGTGAAAATTTCAACTGTCTAGCCATCACGGTTCGTGAGATACAGCCTGGTGACAGACAGACAGACAGACTGACAGACAGACTGACAGACAGACAGACAGACAGACAGCGGAGGCTTAGTAATAGGGTCCCGTTTTTACCCTTCGGGTACGGAACCCTAATAAACTAGAAAAAGTTTACGATCAATACAAGAAAATTATGATTGATATATAAAGAGGAAACGATTTATAAAATTTTAGAAATTAAATTACGAATCCATCGTTTGTGTACAATTTAATTAGCACCGAATCAATTAATTACAAAAACACACGCAAATCGAAAGACAACAGCCAAACGAACCCGAATTGTTACCAATTAACGCTCCTAACCTAACTTGGCGGCAAATTTTCCCGCCCTGTCAAAACTTAATTTGTCAACGCGTAATGGCGGCGCTAGGGGTGTCACGATTTGACAGATCTTTACCACCAAAAAGGATTTCGTGTAGTCTTTATTTCGTTGGTGTTAGAGTTTGGAATCGCGTGATTTGTGGTTTGAGGATGACACAGAGGTTGTGAAAGGAGATTAAATTGTGTAAATAGGGATTAGGTAGATAAGTCGGTATTGTTTGGAGGTGACGAGCGGCGCCAGGCTGCGGGTGGCATGGCCGTGTGGGACAGACATTACCGGAATTGTTTAATCATTGCTCCCGGTTTTGGCAAATTGAAAAGCGTTTGAAAGGATGTGCGAAATAACCTTTCCTCGACCTTCCTTTTCGTACTTCATTTTTTTTTTTGCATGTGACTGAAGAAGTCAATCCTTATTATAGTATTTGACGCAATATTTGATACTGACTAAATAAGTACCTACTTCATCATAACTAATATATCGACGGCGAAGTGCCAATACCTCTATCTAACATTTTTCGAGAAATTTTCTTTTCTTTTTTTATATCCGCGTGGTTTCTTTCGCTTTCTGTAAGTTTTTTGTATGTGTTAGTTTAAAGTTAGGATAATATGTAAGTTTAAAGATATTGGCACTTCGCCGTCGATATACTTTATCCTAAAATAATTTAAATCTTATGAAGTAGCGACCTAACTCGGGGCAAAAGTTTGCGCGTTTTCTGTCTAGAAATGACCCATAAACTGGCCCGGAGTCAGGAAGTTGGTGGTGTTAACCCCCGTGCATCAGTGGGCACCTTAAGCCGTTGGTCCAGCCTGCGCCTGATCTCTCTCCGGTCATGACGGATTGCCATATCACCGAACTGAAAGAAAGAAAAAATATATTGGACAATCAATATCGAATAAAAGAGTGAAGAAACAGAGAATATTGCACACACAGTTGTGCATACCTAGGCCCTATTTCACAAAGCGTACAAGTCATGTAATACGAGTGTGTTACCATAGTAACTACTATGGGTTGCTAAGGTTACTAACTAGTACTACAAGACTTGTACGCATTCTGAAACATGGCTGTAGGGCCCTATTTTTTAATTCACTCGTATGACATTCCGTTGGCGAATGCGACAATATTTTCACTCAATACATTAATTTTGCCGTTTATTCTATCGCTCGCTTTCTGTAATGTGAGTAGGGGCACCCGTTGCCGTTCCTAGTGATCGAGTGCAGTCGATCGAGTGATTCAAACATTTAGATGCCGTTTTAGCAGTTTTAGATGACGAACGAAAATCTACACGCAGTTTTTTCAAAAAGTGGTAGACCTGTCATCTCCTACTGCTCGGCAATTCTAATGTGATTTGCCAAGCACACGTTGTTTTACGTGTTAAATGTGTACGAAATTTGAATGCAAAGTTGAGCAAATTGCCCAATTTGAGGCAATCAATTTCCGCGCGCTGATGACACATCTATCTCTTTTTAAATGCACTATCGTTGGCCCCTGGTTGATTTCTGTTGGGATTGGCCGCCATACCACGTAGGAGTAATTCGGTTGGAGAAAGGCCCTTTTTTTAAAAGCAAGGGAGTTGGTCTACTTCTATCAGCACGCGATTTTACAGAACTCCTTTTTTCTAACTCATGCTTTCTCCCCCAGATCGAACTCTTCGGGCAGCAGCATCAACTCGCCGCTCGGGCCGGCCGCATCGTGCGGTATGGCCGCCAACCCGTACGCGGTGCCCCTTTACGGGGGCGCCCCCGTCCAGGGTTACGGCTGTGCCCCCGCCGACCTGCCCCACTACGGAGACATGCGTGGCGCGGGCTGGTACCCGGCCTCCAACGACCCCAGGTTTGCCAGTGAGTCGGCGGCTTCCTTGATTGATACTTTACTAGCTAATTTGCCTATAAGATATTTTATGTGTGTGCCCCCTTTAGGTGAAGATATATCAATACAAGTTATGTCGATGCCCCCTAGCTATTGAAGCTATTTATGTGCCTCATATTAATGTAAAAATGATTTATACAATGCCACTTATTAACGTCAATTTTAACAAATAATGCCCCATTATGGTGCCAAAACATGTTTCCTTATCTGTTTTGTAATGCGCATATTTATGATGTTTTAGTGGACGCCCTCTTAACCTTAATTAATTATTGTACGTGCAACTGAAATCTTTCAGAGCATTTCTGCAGGGAACAATTTTACTTCAAGCTGTTTCAATTTAAGAGTACTTAATTAGTTTCAAATTAAAAAAAAATGAGCTTGCCCTGTCTGGTCAAACCTTCAGAGACCGATATTTTGACGTTTTCCATCTTGACTATTAGACGTATATAGGTAGGCATTAATTCGTGGTAGAAGAGTATTCTAATTCGTGGCACTCCGTCAAATAAATTACACGTTAAAGCAGCAATCCCGTCATTACGTCGTATATTCGTCGCTTACAGCGTGCTTTTGCTCCTTCATTGCATTGCAATTAACCAGAATTCGAATCGTAGTGCAGCTACGCATTTTTGTTGCTGTAAAGTAAGTAGCTAGGGGAAGGTAGAGAGAGAGTTTCAATTCAACGTAATTTAAAAATGAAATGTTTCTGAAAGTCATCAACAAAACATGCACTGCCGGTATAGACTACGAGACTAGTAGCAAAGTACTAGTTACTTACTCTGCTATACATGATTTATTTTTGATGCGTTTCTATTGAGACCAGAATATACTAAATTAAGTGCCGTCATCTAATTTCTCATTAATGCGTTTATAGTTCAAAAACTTAAATGGTCACATAAAAACGTAATAAGTACATAAAATTAAACAATGAACGTAATTAACAATTACTGTCCTTTTACGAAATCTTTTTTATCTAAAACCTCACGTTGGGCGCCACATTGACTAGACTTCAGACGAGTCGACCTCTCAATCTCGACCTTTACAATCGCTGATAAAACAAATAAACATCATAAAAACCGTAGAAATTAATACGAGGGATAAACGGCACCTGTTCCAGCAATTAGTCCGAATTAACGTATCGATTTCAATGTTTTGACGTCAAAATGGCGGCGCCAACACGCGGCGGTGCGGTAACCGGACACCCCCCATTCTCGCTTCTCGATCGAATCTCACGCCACGAGTGGGTGTCGAGTTTCATTCGCCAATTTCGAGACGCGATCAGTGTAACTGTACCTGATGCGTTACTATACAGGGTGTGGTGTAAATTGTTATACCTTTACCTTGCACCTGACGAGAGCCTCCTAATTGGCGATTCGTATGTTTTTTTTAAATTTGGTCGTGTCTTAGAAAAATATAATAAGTCACGTTTTTAAAAAAAAGCTTATTCTCTGTCGCTTCGCTCTTGGCAGAGCGGTTGCGGTCACGTTGAGACGTCCATGTTGTTGTAGGAGACGGAAGCCAGCTTTCTTAACGATCTCTCGTCATCTCTCTCTGTTAGCAGACTGTCTGGCGCAGTCTGACACGCGGTTTCCCACTGCGAATTTCAATTTCACCAACGCATAGGTGTAATTTGGTACACTTGCCACAAATTATGGAATTTTTGCATTACGTTTTTTTTCATAATATAGTAGCTGAAGGGTTGGGCTATTATTAACAATAAAAAATATTTTTTTTGCAATATTAGGGTAGGACTGACTAGAAAGCTCATCAGCAGATGCCAGGTTATCTATTATTTGCCACACCCTGTATTTGACGTTGTCCGTATTTTCGGCTCTTCCTATCGCGCTCACTTGCGTAGTCGTGATGCTATGAGTGACCGGGACAGCTATAGTCAAAATACGTTTGATACGTTTGTTCAATGGGTGGAAAGAAAAGTAAATAATGCTTATTATGGGTTGCGGGGCTGCATATCTTTGAAGAATGTGTGAATTTTAGTAACGTTTTGTTTGCAAGTATCAAATAATATTGTACACATTCGTTCTGCGTCTGATTGCTTGCGTAAACACAATACATTTATACTTCTTACGAGGGTCAAACTGAAAGTTCTTAGAAAATCAAAAACTGATTACATTAGCCAGTTATTAGTTTTATTATATCTTTTCAAAATATTGTCCATTGACGTCAATACACCGCTGCATGCGATGGAACCACTGGGAAAAGCACTTTGCCCACTCGTCCTTAGGGGTCTCTTCAATGGCATCGCGATACGCAGCCACCGCTTCTTCAGCATTCATAAACCGCTTTCCTTTAAGTTTTTCTTTAATTTTTGGAAATAAATAAAAATCACAAGGCGCGAGGTCGGGGCTATACGGCGGGTGACCCAGTAATTCAACGTTTGATGTCGCCAAATAGTCGATCGTTCGCTTGGCGGTGTGCGACGAGGCGTTGTCGTGGTAAAGGAGGATCCTACTGCGAGGTCGTTTCTCTCGAACTTTTTCCAAGACAAGTGGCAAACAATTGGTAGTGTACCATTCTGCAGAAACTGTTTTTTGATCCTCTAACACAATTGTTGCGAAATGACCTATCCTTCCAAAGAACGAGGCCACCATTTTTTTTCCCGCACTTCGATCTCTCTTCACTTTAGTTGGCAACTCCTCGAAAGGAAACACCCACTGAGCAGATTGTCTTTTGGTTTCAGGATCATAACAGTAAATCCAGCTTTCGTCACCTGTTAGTATGTCGAACACAGCATTTGAGTCACCTCCGTTAAATCTTTCAATCATTTTACGGCACCAATCCACACGATGGAGTTTTTGAGCCTTAGTCAAATTATGAGGTATCCACCGGGCGCAAAGCTTCCTGACCGCTAAATGTTCGTGGAGGATTTTGTGCACTTGACTCATACCGATGCCTAAGCTTGTCCAAATCTGCTGATAGGTCACTCTTTTGTCAGTCTCTATCATACGCCGCACAACACAGATGTTATTTTCAGTCGTCGCCGTAGAAGGCCGTCCCTCACGTACATCATCAGTGAGATTAGTGCGACCACGTTTAAACTCATTAAACCAGTTGTAAACAGTCGCACGAGATGGGGCTTCATCGTGAAAGGCCAATCGTAGTCTATCATAACTTTCTTGTTGACTTAAATGACATCGAAAGTCATAAAAAATCATTGCACGAAAATTTTCTCGTGTTAAATTCATTTTGACGTGACACAGACAATTTTCAATTTGCCGCCAAGTCGTAAAACAAATGACAAATGAATGAAATATATACTCAGTAATATTGGCAAAGAGTTCTATTTTCAAATTTTAGAATATTTTTTTTATTATATTGTTTATAAGTGGCCAGTTCTAGGAACTTTCAGTTTGACCCTCGTATGATATTACGTAGTGCAACCACAGGTCGCAATATATTTTTTACGATTTAGCTTTTACAAGTTGTTTCTTTATTTTAAGTACATATCCAATACCTTAGGTATTGCCTTGTAGTTTGTACCTACACACAGCCGCCCGTCAGACTACCCCACTTTGACCTTAAGCCCGCTCTATTCCGTACGTAAAAAAAGTTGATTTCGTTTTCAAATGAGTAACCTGACGTGCTTCCAATGTACTTAGGACAACTTTATTCTTGCTGAAATTATCAGACGATCAATGACGACCGTCTTGGTGTAGTGGTTCGCGCCCCGGACTTCTAAACCAGGCGGTTGCGGGTTCGAATCCCGCAAGGGGCAAATGTTTGTGTGATGAGCACGAGCATTTGTACTTGAGGCATCGATGTTTATAAAAATATACAAGTATGTCTATCCGTTATCCTAGTCACCATAGCACAAGCTCGCGCTTAGTTTGGGGCTAGGTATTTGGTGTGTTTGTTAAAACATTTAGTTTATTAATCAGATACCTACAAGATTGCCTCGTTGGTCTAGTGGTCAGCACGATGGGTACTATCCACGAGGTCCCGGGTTCGAATCCCGGGTTGGGCCGAGAGTGTTTGGGTTTTTCTGTCTTAAAATTACTCAGACACAGCTCCGGAGTCAGGAAGTTGGTGGTGTTAACACCCCCGTGCCTCGGCACGTTAAGCCGTTGGTCCTGCGCCTGATCTCTCTACGGTCATGTCGGACTGCCGACTCACCGAATCATGAGAGTGAAAGAGCAGAGAGTGCACCTATGTACTGCGCACACACTTGTGCACTATAATATGTCCTGCGCAGTTGGCTAATCTCTGTTGAGATAGGCCGCCGTAGTCGAAAACGGCTAGGAGGACGTTATTACCTACAAGATTACTATGTGCAACCTCTGTCATTTTAGTCTTTGGCCTCACGTAACCTAATATCAGACACAGGAGCAGTTGTATGTAGGTAATGTTGTGGGCTCAGGTGTACCGTGTAGGCAGCATTTCGTATTGTCTTATATAACTCGGTAGGTTTGTTTGCTTATTATCTTTGCCGACATCGATCACTACTCTACCGAGACTTTTTAATGGAAAAGTAAGCTTTATACTTTTCTGTTTTAAATTTAGAATTTGGTATTAAATTACCTAAATTAAAAATCAGTTTTTTTTCTAAACTTTATGGTATTGTAATTTATTTAAAACAAGTATTCTAATTTCATAAATAAAGAGTTTTTTTTATTGAATAATATTCTTCTATTTTGTTTCTGCAGTGTGTAATCAAAGTTGCCATGTTTTAATGAAAGCTAGTAAATATTACTTATTACTTGACTGTTTCTTGTAAATTGCTTTCTGAATAATCTGTGCTAATTTAAATACTTAGTTTATATTTGTACAACCTCAAAAGTCGGTCTGAGTCTTATATTTCCCCAATCTGCTGATGTATGTACATTATCTAAGCTATAAAAATAATTGTTAAACTAATCACACTTGTTAAATCTTGTCCCAAATTAAGCGTTAACTTGTACTATGGTGACTAGGTTATCGAATAGACATACGTCTATAAATATCCATGACTTAGGTACAAATGCTCGTGCTCATCGCACAAACATTTGCCCCTTGCGGATACGAACCCACAACCTCTGGTTATTGTAGTCCGAAGCGCGAACCACTACACCAAGACGGTCGTCAACAATGCGTACTTACTTATAGGTACTAATAAACATTGATATCCGTGGCCAGACAGATTTAGACATCGCCAAAGCCAATTACTTGTTCCAAACTAATTCCAAAAGAGCTCTCCAAACTGATGAACTGACCTGGCGACACCCTACACCACTTACGGACAGTGCTCATAGACAATAAACGGAAACCCAATCCGAGTCGGCATTGACAGCCCAGTAGTCTCGCCCTCGGAGAAAGTCCAAATAGCGTTGAGCAAACACCCTAGTCTATGGTGCGAGTTTCAAAGACAATCAGAGATTCAGAAACTGACAGTCCGTCTATTTATAGAGCTGTATGAGGATTACGAACTTAAGTAAAACCTTCTTTAAAGTTAGGTACTAGGTAACTTTCAGTTCTTAAATTCATTCACCACAGGTAATTATTTCCAACCAAAGCCAACAATAGTGTTTTCACTTTTGACAACCAATCAAACTAGTTTTTACTATTTATTTCAATTGTTAAGGTGGCTGTCTATACCAACAGCAAATCATAAATGACATCAACTTAATTTCACATGACAATAACAACACTACACCATATGGTCATATCACATATTATTTGCATACCGTGCTTATTTCATGAAATATTAATTTATTTAAATATCAAGGAAACAAATAGCTATCATAGTAGTATATTTTACTAAGAAACAACTTATTAAAAATGCAAAAGTAACTATGTCTGTGTGTTACGCAATCATGTCCAAACTACTAAACCGATTCAAACGAAATTTGGTACAGAGATGGTCTGATACCTTGGGCTACTTTTTGTCGCGATATAAATATATCAAGAAAGGGGTTGAAATGAGCAATTAAAGTTTGTATGGTAAATCCACTAGACGCGGGGAACTGCTAACTGAGCTATAAGTAGGTACAATAGCATCTAATAATATTTAATAAACGTGTTTTTTTACAACAAGAAGACTAAACGTGCCGGCTGTGTAGACAATTACACAGTAAATCGACCGTGATCGTTAACACATTTGCACTTTAAGCTCCATTTAATTGGTTGAGTTACCTACTTCTAATAGCTATCGAGGGCTCTCTAAATAATATGTTATTATACTCTTGTGCCTGATATTTGCGTAACTTATGTTTATCTTTCGACACAAACATTCTTTAGATATCTATCTTTTTTGCTATTAGTTAAGTACATCATCACAACTGTATATATGATATACATGAGGTAAAAATTTAGGTACTTATACAATTTATAAAATTATAAAAAGTTAGATCAACATACAGTCCAATTAAAGGATTACAACCCTTTTTATAACGTAAATAGAAAGAATGCAAATCAAATTAACAAATCTTCCAATTACTTTCCAATAGAGCAACAAAACCCTTTTTGTACAAAAACACTATCCAAAGATGAATGAACAATAGCCCACAACGGGATATATTTACGGGTGATTAGACTACAAACACAGGGATTACGGCACGCTTCCGCGCAGATAAGCATATTCGAGAACAGATTAAAACGGTAAACGTTAACTACAAGCATAAAAACACGCCCTCGAATGCTGCCCACCGAATTATTGTCAATAGAAAAAAATGTTATTAGTAGAAGCGGGCCCAGCACCGCACCCTGCGGCACGCCGGACTCCCGTACCTGGAGGGACAAGGGAACCGTGTAGGCACAGATAAAATAAGCAATTCCATCCGATCGGTCCCATGTTTGTCCACCACTAGAGTCTTGGCTGTGTCAACAGTCGGGCTCACGTCTGCAAACAGCGTGAGGTCGATGCAGTCGAAGGCTTTAGCTAAAATTATTTTAGTCTATTGCAGGGTTGTCGTGTTTAATGTTACATTAACTGGACAGTGGATAGTTTAAGTTCGTGTTTTGCTATATTTTATGTATGGTTTACATTTGCAATGCATTTTGGAATATTATTATTAATGTGATATGGTCAAAACCATCACAGAGTACTAACCGTTTACCTACTTATGTACCACCGTTTTAATACTGTACCTCCTTGGTTGAGTTTAACTAATATTATTCATTAGGTTAACCTATGATGCTGAAGGTTCAAAATAACAAATCCTCTGATTACCTAATAATAAGATTTTAGATTTCTAATTTTGCTTATCAATTTTGATAAATTACAGAGTTGAAGTTTTTAATTCCATGTCAAATGTCTAACCCTGCTAAATAGATGTTAAATATTTTTAGTGTATGTAAATGTGGCTGAAGGTAAAATGTGGACAAACAGCGCTTTCCACTCGATGTTGTTACTTCATCAAAAGCGCTTCTTGAGCCGAGTGTCCGCACCTCGCGGTTGGGAAACGTATACTGTACAGTCGTGCGCGAACACTGGATACACTTTACATATTTTGAGACGAATAACGATCTTTTGCATTTATTTTACACGAAGTCAAATTGAAAACGTGTAAAATGTTGGAAAAGTTATCAATTGGTTGATGTTACCACATTATTATTCGGGGGGCAACATCTAACTGCATGTCATTTTCACTATTCAGTAAAATATTATGTTATACCCTTATTATTATTATACCTGGACGTTGATTTTCATATTGATACTTTATACCTCTTCCTATACAAACCATTGTACAAATAGCGGACTTAATAAAATAATAGTATAATAATATCGAAATCATTTTTACTAGTCGACCATAGTAGCAAAATAAAAAAACAAATAGTAGCAAAAGAACTTCTCCCGGCACAAAATTTCATTGCGAATTTACAAAACCCTTTGACAAACATTTCACCGCAGAAAACTAACCGCGTTTAAAAAAGTATTAATTACAGCGGAGCAAAAAAGCATTTACCTGCACAAGTGTTGTCATAGATCAAAAAACGTCAGAGCCACGCGGTCAGCGTATTACCCGCGGGGAAAAAATAAGTGTGTGGCAGTGTGACACACTTAGTTGGTCGAGGCGAGCCTAATGCGGAGTGGACGCGTCAGCAGCAGGCGGCAGTTTGTCTTGCAGCGTGGCAACACTGAGGGAAATTGGGGAATGTTTGCTATTTCATTCCCACGGTTCACCGCGTTTCTATTTTTGAATTGTGGCCGGTGTTTATTTGATGTGTGGTCTTTGCAGGGGCGCTTGCTGATAGTTGGATACTCGTACTGTTAAAGATAAATCTTTGTGTATGTGGACGAATTATTCATTCGTCTATGCTAAAACTTACGGTCTAACTAAAGTCCTAGTATACTTACGTTTGAAATCTTGTACGAGTATTTACTAGATTAAGTAGTTAGCTTTTGTTTTGTTACTAGTTGGACTAATGAGTTGTTATTCAACCTTAAATCATCGTTATTTAAAAAAAATATACTTAAATTTTGTTTTAGGTGCTTTGCCTCTAATGACTGCTTTGTTTTTATTTGTTTCATTTTAAATGATGGTGGTTTACCAATTTGTTTTTTCTTTTAAAGTAATACAGTGGCTCTTTCTTCTACATTGCCGAATTGATTGATATCTCTACACAAATCACTTATCTACCAATCATCGTCACGTCTCGAACCTTTATCACTACTCACTCATTTGGATTCGACACTTACATCGTCACGCATGACATTCGGTTATTTTAGCTAAGCAAAACATTATTTTTGCGCCCCATTGTCCCGACAGAGATAGGACACAGAGTACACACGGCAGCATATCGAGTTATCAAAAATAAATAACATATCCCAAACGATATTGAACTCTATGTGATCAAGATTAGGTTGAAATTAGGTCGTGGAAATTCGACAGATCAGGGTAGGTTGATGTGATGCAACCCCTAGAAACATCCGTATTTGTTCACGCGCAATTTGTCGACTGGCAACACCGAGGGCGGCCATTGTTAACGGCTAATGCGATTAATATGAACTGTCTGGAACGGGAATTTAATTTTGATGTTTTAGTTCGGGGATAATCTCGTTAAGCGGAACTTTTTGAGCGTTTTTAATAGTTTCAATTCTTAGGGTGTCTGATCTGTTGATTTGTTAATGTCTACACTTTTTTCAATAATTAAAAACTTCACAATTTTTGGTAATTTATAACAAATATAGAATGCTTTATGTAAATATAGATCTAAATCAATAGAAATCTTCATAAAATAAAACATTTGTCTCTCTAATTTACAACCAGAACTAGACACTATCTCTATCGTTTTCCGTTGTTCTTGTTTCATAAGATTTGTAGTAGAATCTTTGATCGATTTAACATAACGGTGATCGGATTCAAAAGATGAATAAAATTACTACCCACATAAGTAAATTCTAAATCATAACTTACAGATAACAGTAGCAAGGTCTAAGGCCTATCGATCGCTCCCTATTCCCTATTGATCAGATGCAGGGTGCAGATACAAAGTAGGTCACCACACAGTCAGTAACTCACACCACACTAGAAACCAAATAACGCTATTTCAATAGGTATCGAACTGAAAATGCAGCTTAGGTACCGGCTTAGGTTTCGGTACCTACCTGCCTATTGGAGCGCCTCGATCGAAAAATCTGCCATATAAGCTACCTAACCTAGTACTTATAGGGCAGATTTTTCGATTTTAGCGATGAAATAATGTATGATGTCATATAGTCCATCTTTGAGGACACCTCTATACATATTCTAACTTCTGCCCATGCGAGCGTGCGGGTCGCAAGTTTTCTATGTAATTTGACATACGAAAGGAATTTTACTTTTATGTCAGTAGGTAGCCATAGTAGGTAAAGGTGATAGTTGTGGTGCTCGATCCATTAGTTGTATGTCAATACTGGATCGATCGTCACGCATTATAGACCCCACAAGGATGCGAATGGCGACGTAGGTACAGTCTGGCTTCAAAATATCGGCATTGCCAACGTGCTATTAAGCATTTTGTTTGACGGGCAGTCCTTTTAAAACAATGTTTCAGTAACTGTAAAAAAAAAAAAATATAAAACGAGAAATTTTATAAACGATGTACGCTATGAAATTATAGTTAAATAGTAATTTAAGACACGTATGAACGACTATTGTATGAAGTACTTATTCTCGGTACAGTAAGGGTGGTGGTTAAATCTTTTATATAGTGTTTACAGTTCCAAAGAAGTCATAATACTTGCTTGCACTTGCACATATTATCGTACCTACCTGCCTATATTGTTCGCTTATTTGTACAGAAAAATACACTAAAACATTATGATTTGCCATAGCCACATAACACAGGCCTGCACCCCGTAGTTAGTGTCTGGTTAAGCTGTCACAGTATGTTTAATATTAATATTCAGATCGCAAGTAGCATCTCTGTGGCGCCCGTAACTCGGGAGCTATTCCGGCAGGCCGGTCACGTCCGACGGACACTTTCGAACATACTCAGCTATCAATTAAAACAGCGTCGAGAGATGCGCAAGAGACTCTTGATTGTTTTATTAGAGCAAAATCATGAAGTTCTGGTTAAAAATGTTTTGAATTTTACGACACTACCTTTTGTTGTGAGAAGTTATTCGTGGCACCTATAAAAATTATTGTCATACTGACTTTACTATTACAACTAGTATCTGTGCTACTACTAAAGTTTAAATAAAAAGCTAAACGCAAATCTCCAGAACAGCTGTACTAATATTTGGGCTAGTAAAACTTTTTTTATTTTTTTTTATTCGGCCATTTTGAAAATCGTCAAAGGTTTTTATGAAGAGAAAAAACAGAAAAAATGCAAACAAAACCTAACTAGTTACGAAAATGTGTCTCCAAACACGTAGATGTCTATCTTTCTATTAAAAACATCCATTACTAAATGTACCTATTTGAACTCAAAGACTGAATAAAATATGACTATCAGATATTTTCTATAGCTATTAGTTTGCGCAATTCATTCGGCCCTGAAACCAATAATGATGTCAGCTGAATGTTAATATTGTATGAAACCTGTTTGCTTTGCCGTTGTCACCATCATCACAATTGACCTTCGGTGTGCGGACTTCATTTCTATTTACATATCTTGATGCCTTTCAGCGATTCCTCAGCAACTTTTGCGCATGTACTAATTATTTGTACGTTCAGTTACTAAGCAATTTAAATTTGATCGAGTTACCTTATCGGTTTATTATACCTACATGTTTACTATCAGTCTTTTGAAGAATACATTCTACCTAGGTTGAGCTATCGAAGCTAAGTTCACACGACCAACCGTCATGTCGGACATGCCGTCTCACCGAATTATGAGAGTGAAGGAACAGAGAGTGCACCTGTGTATTGCGCACACACTTGTACATTATAATATGTCCCGCGCAGTTGGCTAATCTCTGTTGAGATAGGCCGCTGTGGTCGAAATTCGGCTAGGAGGACATTATTATTATTTAATTAAGTTTACACGACCGCACGTCAGACTACCCCTTTCTGACCTCGAGACCGCCTATATTACCTACTTAATAAAAGCTCATTTTAAACACAATTTTACGGATTACTTCGCGATTTATTTACATTTTACCTATTTAAAACCTGTCGTTTCGAACACTTTACAGCATTCGTGGTCACACGGAGACTTGTTAAAAATTGTTGTTGACTTAAAATTGTTTTTTAATAAGTTCAACAATTCGCGTAAACGTAAGAAATAAATTAATAAAGCTGTTTTTACGTAAAATTACTAAGGTATCGTTAGAACTCTCAGAATTTTCGATCAGAGGTATTAATCAAGTAATAACAAATGGCAAAAGTAATTTAATGCAATTGACTTTCACACACGCAATGTTTACGTGTAAAGTTTACCCGGCAACCCGGTCGATTTCTCTTACTTTTCTATATTAATGTTTGTTACGTACTTCACTTAATTCATCTGTTAAATTTCTTAGAAAATATGTCTAGTTGTATACCTATCAAACCCCAAAAGACCCGCAGACGGGCCGATGATAATTAATTTTCTATTGTGTCCGGAAACATGATACACTGAAAAAAAGGATCAACCAAACTAGTTTTGTTAGTTTAAGGTTTCATTGTAGGGAAGTAAATGTTTGTTAAATATAAACAATCTTTTGACTATAAGTAACAAAACTTGTTTGTTACTGATAACCAGAAGTTCGCAAGTCACTAGATTTGGCTACTAGTAAGCCAAATTTTGGTTACTGTTAACCAATATTTTTTTTTAGTGTACCACGGTGTCGTCAACCAATTTCTCGCAAATCGCCTACTTACTACAAAATTACAAATATTCTTGTATTTTTTTAAGGCCCGCCACTATCCGCATCTTTAGTTTAAAAGAAACATTAACTACGTTTTTAGTTATTGTCAAACTTAGATAATGCAATTGACCCTCACGCCTTACCTACGTGTAAGTTAACCCCGCACCCGTCACGAGCACGCGCCGGCCAATTTCATGGCGAATTGCCCTCGTCAAACGCACCCGCGCCCGCGCCCGCCCCCGCGCCCGCCCGAGTGACCGCAGATTTGTGTTTGATTGCTAATGAGAGCGTCGAATCTATTGCACTTGCCCCGATGCCTCCGGCGTGATTGCGATCGAGGGGTTAAAACTTTTAACGCTTAAGAGTTTCGATTTCTTGTTTATTGAGAGAATAACTTATAGGTCGGAAGAGATTTATCTTATTGACTTTTTGACTGCCTCGTTGGTCTAGTGGTCAGCACGCTGGATACTATCCACGAGGTCCCGGGTTCGAATCCCGGGTCGGGCCGAGAGTGTTGGGTTTTTCTGTCTTGAAAAAACTCAAACACAGCTCCGGAGTCAGGAAATTGGTGGTGTTGACACCCCAGTGCCTTGGAAAGTCAAAGTCAAAAATAATTTATTCAATTTAGGACAGAAAATGCCACTTATGAACGTCAAAAATTTAAAATCAGTATAATATTGGCCCTTAGGGGGCCCGAACATGTCTCCTTATCTTTTGGGCCCTACTAGTGCTTCGAGACAAAACACAGACAATCAAGCAAGTGCTGAGAAGAAGCACCGGAACAAACTCAGTCACCACTAGCTGCCATAAAAAAGTGAAAAAAATACAATAATAAGGTAGGTACATCAGTTTGGTGCAGGCTGGACTGTCCATACATTATCGTCATCAAGATAGTCTTGAATTTTATAATACCCTTTAGACATGAGGGTAGTTTTGACATGCGACTTAAACCTATTAATAGGTAGTTCGACAATATTGTGTGGTATATTGTTAAAAAATTTAATACAATTTCCCAAAAATGAATTAATTGTTTTGGCCAATCTAAAGTCTGGAACGACAAGTTTGTTTTTGTTTCTTGTATTATAAGAATGAATATCACTTTTTTTCGTGAAAAAATCTAAATTTTTGCGTACGTACATAATATTATCAAAAATGTATTGAGAGGCCACAGTAAGTATATTAATTTCCTTAAAGAGTTCTCTCAGGGATTCGCGCGGACTCAGTTTGTAAATGGCACGAATGGTTTTTTTTCTGTAAGATAAAGATGGTATTGATGTCCGCAGCAGAACCCCACAAGAGAAGACCATAAGACATAATACTGTGAAAGTAACTAAAATAAACAAGCCTTGCCGTTTAAACGTCAGTAAGATGTCTTATTTTTCTAACCGCAAAGGCAGCTGAAGCAAGTCTCCCAGCCAGAGTGTCAACATGTGGTCCCCATTGCAACCTCGAATCCAATGTAATGCCCAGAAACACAGTGGAGTTAGATAGATCTAGTTTCTCACCATTTAGTAAAATTTCTGTGTTACCTTGCTTCACGTTGGGCATGGTGAATTCAACTCATTTGGTTTTTCTTGTATTGAGAAGCAAGTTGTTGCTTGTAAACTAATTTAACACCTTAGAGATAACCCTGTTTACATCGTCAAATTTTTCCTTGCCTCTTTTTGATTTGAAGATTAAGGAAGTATCATCAGCAAACAGAACAATCTCACAGGAGTCTTTGGAATAGAAAGGAAGGTCATTAATATAGATCAGAAATAGCAACGGTCCCAAAATTGAGCCCTGGGGCACTCCCATTTGAAGAGGGGCACCAGAGGAGTTAGTACCATTAACATTAACTGTTTGTAATCTGCCTGAGAGGTAAGATTTTAACAATTTTAATGCATTATTTGACACACTGTAATGCTCTAGCTTAATCATTAGTGTTTTGTGATCAACACAATCAAACGCCTTCGATAAATAACAGAATACACCTATCGCATCATGTTTATCTTCATAAGCATCTAAAATGTGTTTGACAAATGCCACCCCAGCATAAGTTGTATTTCTACCTTTAGAGAAACCAAACTGTTTCTTGTGCCGTAAATTGTTAAGTTTAAAATGGGAAAGCAGTTGGTTAAATATGAGTTTTTCAAAAATTTTGCTAAATGCAGGTAGTATGGAAATCGGCCTAAAGTTACTCGGGTCACTTTTCTCTCCTGACTTAAATAAAGGTATAATCTTACTATATTTCATTAAAGTGGGAAATTTACCTTGATCAATACATTCATTAAATATATGTGCTAAGTGATATGCTACGAGAGGTATAATGGGTTTTATTGTGTCAGTTGATATGCCCCATATATCCTCAGTTTTTTTCTGTTTTAGTTCGTTAAAAGTTTTAACTACCATTATAGGATCAATATGAATAAAATCAAATGAGCAGTTACACCTGTCAACACTAGATTCCAGTAGTGATTTTGCATGTAGAGGACATGAATTAAGTTGTTTAGTTGTTTCAATAGGTATATTACAGAAGTAATCTTCAAAGGCGCCTGCCACTCCATAATCAGATTTAATATTCTTATCATTAATTTTAAGTGTAAATGTGTGATCACGTGGTTTAGTTTTAAAAGTTTCTTTGTTTATAATATTCCAGGTCTCTTTAATTTTATTACTCGATCTGTTTATTTTGTCTCGTATGAAATTAGATTTAGCTACCATACAGACCTTTTTAAATAATTTTGAGTATTTTTTAACATATTCAACAAACGGTGGATCATTATTCCTGTTGACTTTTTGATTATATAATTCAAACATTTTTCTCCTACTGATATATATACCTGTGGTAGCCTAGTCACTGAATTTCGGTTTGTTATTATTTATCACTAATTCCTTTTTAGGAAAATTGTTGGCAAATTCATTTTTGACTACTTCAAACAATTTTTCATATGAGTAGTCAACATTGACGTTAACAAAAGGTAAAATCGGGATTTTGTCACGTATGCAAGCTTTAAATTTTTCTTTGCGAGAATCAGTGACAGGTCTAAATTGAATTACACTTTTAGATTGAACAAAATGTTGTTTAAACGTAACTAACTGTCCGCAATGATCAGATTTCACAAAAATTACTATAGATTTTTTTATCACTACAGAGTTACAGAAAATGTTGTCTAAGCAAGTAGCTGTTGTAGCAGTAATTCTAGTTGGTTCAGCAAATACAGGCAATAAATTAAAGGAATTAAAAATACTTAAAATCCTTACTCGATAGGTATGTTCTTCATCTATAGTATCGACATTGAAATCTCCACATACAACTACTTTCTTTTTTTTAATTAATAATTTTCTGAGTACTTCTTCCATTATGGACTCAAATAATTTAAAATTACCAGTTGGGGGTCTATAAACACAAACAATAATGTGGTCGTCCAGCTCTGCACAAGATATCTCAATAGTTCGTTCTACACAGAGAGAAACGATATCTTTGCGCTCCTTGCATTTTAGATTGTTATTGATTAATATTAGTGACCCGCCGTGAATAGCCGCCTCCCTCGAGAACGAACTAATAAGACTATAATTATCTAAAGATAACATTACTTCATGATTTCTGAGCCAGTGCTCGGTAACACGCTCGGTAACACTTAACGAAAGCACGTGAAGCCGTTGGTCCTGCGCCTGATCTCTCTACGGTCATGTCGGACTGCCGTCTCACCGAATTATGAGAGTGAAGGAATAGAGAGTGCACCTGTGTATTGCGCACACACTTGTGCACTATAATATGCCCCACGCAGTTGGCTATTTCGGCAATTCGGCTAGGAGGACATTATTATTTTATTGGCTTTATTTTCTATCCGTTATCCTAGTCACCATAGCACAAGCTCACGCTTAGTTTGGGGCTAGGTAATTGGCGTGTTTGTTGAAACAATTTATTTATTTATTTTATTATGTTGGTTATACACATGTGTACAAAGCAAAAGACTAGGTACCCTTTAGTTTTACATTTCATAGAGTTATGCGTATATCCATCTTGAATATGCTAAGCAAAATTAAATTCATTGCTTATATCAACTGGCTAAATTGTTAACGCTAGCTACACGTTAAGTCATGAATTGTGTTTGATCATTATTTTCCGAATGTTCATTGTATTTAATTAATTTAAAAAACTAACACTAGCAGCTAGCAGTTCTTACTGCAACATACGAGGTAACGCAGCCAGCATCCTAGCCTCCTTGCGTCAAGGACACGGGTTTATTTTTGATTAAGTAGGTTTTAAGTTTATTTATTGAACACAATAGTGTAGCATGCACATACGAGTATTTCAATATTTAATATGCCACTAATATAACTTTGGATGCAGTTTTGGATGCAATTACAAAAGAAACTTGCACGATACACCTTCCGTATTATACCCAACTAACACTCCGCGATCCGCGCATGATAATGTCACAGCTTACGAAATCGATAAAGTGGTTGTTATTACCATTACGTCGAGTGGGTGTCCCGGCTCCTGGACGGTCGTGGCTTCGATTACCGCGTGTTTGTTGACAAAATATGCGCCCAGACGGACCGGGGAGAGATGGATTTTCTGGACCGGCGAATTCTTGAGTGTAGGTGGAATTTTAGATGTTAGATATGGACACGTATTCGTAGATATTTGAATAAAATTTATTATAGAACAAGTAGTTGATAAATTTATTTTTGTTAAGACTGGTTTCTTTCTTTTTTTTCGTTCTACCTACCCACTGCAGGGGCTTAGTCTAAGCTAATCTGTTGACGCTTTAATAGTATAGTGGCTTTAAACCCGATCCCAAGACCCCCGTGTCGTAGGGCTAGGTAGAAACGTTTATGCACTTACACATACACATACATACACATAAAAACACACGCACACACACACACACACACACACACACACACCCAACACACACACTTTCCTTACACCAACTGATTGCTATATCTACTTAAGTTTGTAATTAATTATGTGCGATTTGTGTCCTGGAGGTGGAGACCTGGGGCCCGATTCTCGCGCGATCGATATTATATCACATACGATATTTGTCGCAAAAACATGGCGGATATCACAAAATGTGATAAATATTCGACATTTTCATACTTCGAGAATACGTAACATAATACTTTTTGTGATATCCGCCATGTTTTTTCGATAAATATCGTATGTGACATAATATCGAAGGCGTGAGAATTGGGCCCCTGGTGTCTTGTAGCACAGATTGTTCAACAATCTATTTCAAGCGCCAGTCTTCACAAAAGGGAAGTAAATATTTCCCTTTTGTGAAGACTGGCGTGTGATTCACATCTTTATTGTCAATTGTTATTTCTTTGCATTTTCTGTTTTTCTTTTGTGGAGGAAATAAAGATATTTATTATTATTATAATTATTTTTAGTCAAGTTTTTTTTTAATCTCGATGTTAGATACATCGGATTTTTTATGATATCCACGGGTCGGGACCAAGTGGATATCATACAAGCTGAAGCTAAAGGTGTGTTGAATTCGGCGGTGTCTGTAGAAATTTTCTGACAATCCTGCAAGTGTTGAGAATGCTTGCTTTCTGTAGTGTGGCATATATGAAATCTGGTAAGTCTAAACTCCTGATAGCTGGGATAAGCTGTATGGGGATAACCCCAGTAGTGGAGAGAACTATAGGCACCACAGTGACCTTATTTACTTTCCACATCGGGGTTATCTCGTCTTTTAGTTCCTGATATTTAGATAATTTTTCAGCTATTGTCTTCTGTAAATTGTGAGTGTTTGGTATAGCGATGTCAATGATTTGTGCGGTTCTGTTGATTTTGTCTAGTAGAGTTATGTCCGGTCTATTGTAGTGAACAGTTTTATCCGTTAAAATGGCGCGATCGAAATAGAGCTTGTGAGTTGAATTTTCTAGGACAGTTTCGGGCGTATATTTGTAGTATGGTGTGGGAGGTTGTTGTGTAAGTTTATATTTCAGTGCAATGGATTGATGAATTATGTTAGCTACCTGATCATGCCTGTGTTTGTAATCTGTCTGAACTATTGCTTTACACGCTCCTGTAATGTGTTGTATGGTCTCTGGTGAACTATTGCATCGTCTACAGTTGTCAGTCTGTAGATTGGGTACTTTCATTATGTATTTTTGGTAGTTGCGAGTTTCGATAACCTGGTCTTGGATAGCAATAAGAAACCCCTCCGTTTCTGGTAACAGCTCGCCTCTCTTTAGCCACTCGTTCGACGCTTTACTGTCGACGTTACAGTGGCACAGATCTTGGAGATGTCTTCCATGCAGGGATTTCTTCATCCATTCCTGTAGTTTAGTCAGTCTGTCAGTCTATCTTTCACTTGGTTGTGTATCATTGTCATTTAGATTAAGAGGTGTGAGTTTTATATCATTTATTACAACTGTTTTGTGTAGTGTAGATGTTTGTGCCTTATTGTGAAAGTAGTTTCGTAAGTTGGTAATTTGTTTAGCATGTAAGTTTCCGATGTCTATTAATCCTCTTCCACCGTCCATTCGTGGTAGTGTAAGCCGTTGTATACAAGCTCGCGGGTGGTGTTTGCGATGCTTGGTCATACTTGTGGTAATGTTGGTAATGTTGAATAGTTTTTAATTCCGTCTTGGACCAGTTTATTATGCCAAAAGAGTAGGTAAGAATAGGAATAGTATATGTTTTGATGGCTTTAATTGTGTTTTTGGCGTTTAGTAGTGCGGTTAAAATTGAATTTAATCTGATTTTAAACTGTTTTTTTAGCTGAGGTTTAGTATTTTTAGCGTCTATTAAATTTGATTGGTGGTATCCTAAGTATTTGTAAGTTTCAGCAAAATCTAGCGAAGTAATCATTTCCCCTGTGTCTAGTTGATATGAGTGCTGGTATTTTTGTCCACTTTTAATAGAATTTATTTTGCATTTATCTATTCCAAATTCCATATGGATATCATCAGAAAAAAACTCAGTAATTTTGACTAACTTTTCCAACTCATTTTCAGAGGGCGCGTACAGTTTTATGTCGTCCATATACATAAGGTGACTTATTTTTTCATCACTTCTTGTTTCTACGTCTGCATTTTGTTTAAATCTGTACCCGATATTTTCAGCGTTTAAATAGTTGATAGTGGGTTAAGGGCTAGACAGAACCACAGGGGACTCAGTGCATCCCCTTGAAATATACCGCGTTTTATTTGTATGGTGTCTGAATGTAGTGTGTCAGTGTCTGTATTTATTTTGAGTTGTGTTGTCCATGTCTGCATTTTATTTTGTAAGAAGTGAATGATTGTGGGATTAATTTTGTAAATTTTTAAAACGTGTAATAACCAGCTGTGAGGTACTGAGTCATAGGCCTTCTTGTAATCTATGTACATACATGGTAAAAAGGTCAGATTTGTATTTTTTTACTTGTTTCAGTATAACACAGTCAATTGTAAGTTGTTCTTTACATCCCTGAGCATTCTTTTTACATCATTTTTGTTGTTCTGTCAATATGTTATTTGATTCTATGTATTTGTATATGGTGTGTGTAAGGCAAGATGTGATTGTTTTGTAAATTGTCTGTAAGCAAGTGATTGGTCTATATTTTGCAGGGTTCGCTGTATCAATTTTATCTTTTGGTATCATATAGGTTATTCCGGTTGTTATGTATTTTGGTAGGTTTTCTGGATTAATGATAAAGTCATTTATGAAGTTCTGTAAATATTTATGTAAATATGTATATTTTTTGTACCAGTAGTTATGAATATGATCAGAGCCCGGTGCTTTCCAATTGTGTGTCCTGTTTATTATGTTTCTAAGTGAATCGAGTGTAATAGCCTCAAATTCCATTTCCTTTAGGTGGCTAAACTTCTGCTTCTCATTTTTAGCCCATTCTGCCTCTTCGTTATGCTGTACAGGCCTCTCCCAAATGTTTGCCCAGAACTCTCGTAGATCTTCACATGTAGGGACCGGGGCACTGCTACTACTCGTAGATGGAGTGTTAGATGTATCTTTATTTTTTAAGGTCCGGTAAAATAGTTTTTCGTTGTTTAGAAACTGTCTATTTTGAGTTTTGCGATGTGTACATTTTAAATACCTGTTTAATCTGCTGGATAAAACCGTGAGCTTTTGTTTTATAAAGTGTCAAAGAAATGGAATAGTTGTGTGTTGTTTTCTTCATGTATTGAATGGATTTTGTGGTCGTTAAGTATTTTATTAATATGTTTTATAAGTTTTTTGCTTCTATTTCCGTTCATGTAGTGTGTTAATCTTCCGATTTTCACTCTCAAGTCTTCTATTCTGATTTCTAGTCTTCGTTGCCATCGCGGTTTGTGTTCTTTTTTTCGCTTTCTTCCCCTCTCAGTCGTAGTCAATGAGAGTTTAGTTCCGTTTACCTTAGCTGCAGTCCATGCCGCACAGTACAATACCGTCTGCAAAGTAGTGAAATTAGTGTTGTCGTCTATTTGTTGTGGTAAAATCAATTCGTTAATGTAATTAGTAGTTTTAGCTAGCTTTCTCGTGGCATTTTGCCTAGGTATGTAGTGTCTAGTGGTAGGGTCTGTATCTGTAAAGTACTCGAGTGATTTTTGAAATGTTTCATATATTTCTAGGATTCTCTGTGTTGGTGGGTGTTGTTGTTGGTCGCTACTATTTTCTATAAAACTATCTACAAATTCTTCATTCATTGAATGTAGTGTAAGTGCATTAATTGTATTGCTAGAGATATTTGACATTGATACTGTGTTAATCGGTGACTGAGGAGTTGTGTGAGAGTTCTGGCTAGATTGTTCAAGGGTTGATAGTAGATGTCCTAAATTATTATTGTAAGTATCTGATGTTTGTGTAAGTGAAGGGTTTATTATGACTGATTCGTTCTCATTTCCTATACGTGTTCGGAGTTCAAAAGCAGCTTCTTCTTTTATTTGGTTTAATCTTTTGTTACTAATCCATTTATTATGAATTATTAATCTCCTTTGGTCCGCTACTCGCTGTTCTGATACGTGTGCCATTTCAGGGAAGGTGTTTATGAATTCTTGGTGTAATGTACGTCTGTATACAGTTTTATTTGTTTCCATTTCTGTAACTTTGTAGTACAACTTCATGATAGTTTCATTGTGGGTGTTAGTCCATCTCATGCGTTGACTTGATGGCTGTAAATGTGTTGTATTAAGTATTGGGCCTGTTGTTACTGATGACTGTTGTGTGTTCTGAGTAGGTTTGCTGTTCAGTTTAGCTTGAACTTCACGGTATATTTGCTCTGTTGTGGTTTGTGTTATTAATTTATTATTTACTATTGCCCTGCGCTGATCTCTGATCTCCTATCCGCTGTCGAGAAACTTCGAAATTAGCGTACTTTTCAGAAAACCTTTTGTGCAGTGCTTCTAAATAGTTTTTCGTGTCAGATTCTAAAGATGTAATTTCTAAATAGGCACGTAGAATAAATATATTCATTTCATCAGTCCATCGTCTACGTTTACGCTGACCATTCTCGGTGGGCACAGATTCTACAGTGCAAAGCACTTCCTGCGCAACATCCTCGAATGCTTGGTTGCCCTCAGGCGATGACGAGCAAGCTCGTTCTTGATCCGGCTTGTAACAGGATGAACCTGAAGATATTAATGATTGTGTGTCGGAGTCCGGATCCTCTTCGGCTGTAGTATTCTTATCGACGAAGGCCCGCCTGCTCAACTCCTCGTCGCCGTTGGTTCGCATGCTGAGACACCCAGCAACGGCTCCAGGTGTGCCCCGGCGACCCCCGGGCAGCGGCCGCAAATTATACCTTCTATTACTCATTTCTCCATTGTTTGTGGGTTTGCCCTTTACCTTGTTGGTCACCCGCTTAGTAATTTTATTGCGAGCGTCCGCCCCCCACGTGGCTTAGTTGGTCAAGCACGGGCGAAAGGTTGGACTTCAGGGGGCTTATTATTATTATTATTAATCTCAAAAATAGCCCAAATTAAAAACCTTTAAGTATTTAGGTACCTAACATAGGTAGGTAGTCACTGAAATATTACTACGAATATTAAAACTCATTTCTATTCTAAAATCAGCGGATTAATTATGTTTTGTGGAATCTAAACGGAATACCTATAGACAAAGCCCGCTCTTTGTGCACAGACAAAAAATCCAGAGCAACCCCACTGATTTGTAAACATCCATTTACGTGTCATTTAACGGCATTCGGTGCAGCTACGCTATTCAACGATCATTGAATGAGTGCTGCAACATTTCAATCTCAGATCATCGCGATAACAAAATGTCCGGTGGTCTATTGACGTTTTTCACAAAGGAGGTCGTAGTCCTAACTTTTTTTTTACTTTTTCGATCAAAGATATCGCTGAATGCACAGCCAAAACAAGGCTCACAATGGAACGGAGTAAGTAAGACAGAATGGGGCGTAATATTTTATTGAAAGACCCTTTTCGATGTTTGAGTGTTGTGTAAATAGAGAGAGCGGTGGATTCGGCATAATGTGTGGAATATTGCTCCGGCTGCGGACTGCTGAACACAATAAAGGTTATGAGATTCGAGTCCGCACGTTGAGTCTGACGTTGCTAAAATTCCGCTATTGATTCCATGTTGATTTTTCGCGGGACTTTGTTGTTGCGGCAGATGCAAGGCTTTGGATTTTAGAAAGATATGCATAAACGGATGGCTAGTTGACACATTCAGTTTTAACGGCATTAACGCACATCTACAATAAAATAAGTCAATTGGATGTTTAAAACATTTTTTATATTCAACGTAGTTCAGTTCCAAAAATCTATTTTGGCACAATTTTAGGGTTATTAAACGTTAAGTTTCCTATGTTACGAGAATTTACGCGTAAAATAAGTCATATATTAAGCACTTTGCTTCAAAGTAGTTATCGCTTCCCGCAAGAAAAGTGACACAACACGTATAGGGTACATGATGTAATTTTTGCTGTTTAGTAACATATAAATAAGATATTTACTTGTAAGATTCAGTAATCTGACTATTAGGGTTTTAAATTATGGACGATTAAATGAAAAAAAACTCATAAAGGTGCATTTTCTCGAAACAGCTATTTTTGTATTGTGACTCTTTTTTTGCTGGCGAGCGTTATGTAGAATCTCATAAAATATGAAAGTTAGTTCGAAGTTATATTATGAACCACAAAAAGACCTTCTTGGCCTTCTGAGCTTGGCTCTTTTTATTTTTGTAACTTATATTTTAAGTGCAAAAACCAAAATCACTACACTAAATAATACAGTTTGTATCTTTAAAACCCGTAAAGAGTTTAAAACCGAATTATACGGCGCAGTAATTATTGGCACAATAAAAATAATTTCCGAATCACTTAACAGAGCAACTAGGGTGCATCCCCTGCTGTCGACGCCCATAATTATAATGTAAGAGATGCGTTTAAAGTTACCTAGAGATATCGGTTAATATCGGGGACCTTAGTCTTAGAATGCCAATTGCTAACAGTTTTTTTTTGATAGGACATAATGGTCTACACACTTGTTTCTGTTCCGCCAGTGCCATATACTCGTACCTACCCCTTTCAAAACTGGGGACTAATTACGTAACTCTTTTGCTAACAATTGACGACTGAAATCGCTTGAAAATGTCACATTTCACAACTTCAGTTACTCTGTTAAGCTGGCCATTCACGGTCAGTTCAAAAAATGACTTCATTCACTAACATAAAAATAATCTGAAAACTGAATTTCATTCAGTGCTGCTAGAACGTGGGCAATTCCCCACGCAAAGGGGACTTTTAGTTTTTTTAATTTAGTGGGTAAAATGGGCGAGAAGGTCTTAGAACCGGTAAAATATGGGCAATTGTGGAAAAAAAAATGTTAAGTTACTTTTTTAGTACTTTTATGCCTATAGCCTAGATTTTTATTACAGATATTGAAAACGTAAAATTTTGGTCGTACCTCAGACCAACTAATTAGTGTAACTGACCGTGAATGGCCAACTTTAGCAACAAAACTTTGATTGAAATAATTTCATTCAAAGTTACATAATCCACTACCTGGTCTATACAATTACGCAGTTCAAAAAGCTATTTTTTTCTTAAGAACTATTTGTTTTTTGTGGACGGGCCCAGCATCGCACGATTGCGTTTGAATCGTTCTACCATATTTAAAACAAATTTAGCGTGGGTTCAGTTGCAGTAGAGGTCACGGACCTGTTAAGTTGAGAGTAATTTCAAGGTGCCACATTTTACTAACTGCAAGTCAATTTTTGTGTGTTTTTGTTAATAAATCGTTATTGATTACGTATGATCATAATGTTAAGTATATTATCTATGGTTTTAGTGAATAGTTGCATTCAAATAGCATTAGACGATGCCGAAAGACGTTACCGAACTTTACTGAAACAATTGTATCCACTGGGACCGCAACTGTTGTCTTAATTTTTTTATCTAAAGTCTTTTTTATAACACTATACAATAAATTTATATTATTTATCGGAAGATGAGATGAGGAGTATGTCATACGAGACTTGAGAAGAGAATAGCGATGAAGCTTGATAGGTTCTGAGAGCAAAACCCATCCCAGGGTCATCCGGGGTGGCAGGAGATTCCAATTCTGTGCACCCAGAGTAGAAAGATGACTCTGAAGATGACCTGGTTGACAGCTTACCGTTAAGCAAGCTCGAATGAAAAATAACGAAATTCATAACAAGCAGATCCGACGGAAACAGCTCCAGAGTCAAACCCAGAGCATAGTCCTGTAGACTACTTTCATAAAAAAGGAAGAATTACTTAAAAATTTGGTCTGTGTATAAGCCAAAATTAAATATGACAATAAAAGACGGCAAAGCTATGAAACCCATTTGTTCTCTTGGAAAAATAAAAATAATCTTTAGTATTCATAGCAAGGTGGGATACGAACCCTGGGCCCGACACAATACAATTGTTGGCCCTAAAATTTTCCAAGATGGCGGTCGGAAAATGAAAATTAGACCTCAGATTTTTTATCTAGGTACAACTGTTTGTTTGATTGAATTCGGCGTACTTAGGCCGCCGGTCTGACAGGGCTACGTATATCGAGATACATAACTGAAAGTGACGAACACCAAGATGTAAAATGACTCAGTGGGGCACAATATTATTGACAGATTGTATATTCTTTACTGCACCAAAAACACATTAGAGACAAGTATTGTCTGAACATATTAGAACAATGTCGGCGATCTTATCGTTGAGAGCGATCTTTTGCAGACAACCTATTATAACTACTACAATATGACAATTATTATACTGTGATATCTACCTACACATACGTATGTATAAGGAAAAAGCATTTGCCCCAGTAGTGGGCACATTTTTACTAAAAAGCGTTGTGCATGCCTAAATCCCTTTCAAACGGCTGTAGCAATAACTTTCAAAATGACGCCAGAAAAACAATTCCTAATAACTTACTTCTCACGAGCGATATGCATACCTAAACGGCTGCTGAGTCCCGGCTAGCTAGGCCACTAACTATAAAATGTGAGGCACATTAAGACGCAGAAATGACCCAATGAGACACATTTAATATCATCTCGTGCCTGAACGGCTGCTTCTGTTTTAAACTAGCTAGGCCAGTAACTAAAAAAACTGAGACACATAAAGCCGCAAGTGAAGTAAATACAGTCGGCAGCACGTCAAGTTACCCATGTGAACTACGAAAACAGCTTTTATTACGTAGGAAATAAAGGTGGTCACAAGGTCAAAGTGGGGTAGTCTGGCATGTGGCCGTGTGTACTTAAATGAGTTTCACCACAACCTTAGCATTTTTACTATCTCATAGCAGTGATAGGATCTACGTAGGGACGTGTACTCCTAGCGAGTCTTATTCGAATATGCAGATTAATTTAAACTAATCAAAAGTACACATTTACTTTTGATGGGGCACATTTGGGGCACACAATTACTTTTGATACGGCCCATTGGGGCACACATTCACTTTTGATAGGACACATTGGGGCACACATTTACTTTTGATGGGGCACACATTTACTTCTGATAGGGAAAATTGGGGCACACATTTACTTCTGACGGAGCACATTGGGGCACACATTTCAAACTGACTGTGCACACCTGAACGGCTGCTTCAGTTTCCAGGCTGATGACGTCGACGGGCGGCGGCATGGGGCACGTGAACAACATGGGCGGGCTCGCCGCGTGCGCAGGCCCCGACGCGAAACCGATGCAGTTTCCACTCGCGCAGCGGCGGAAGCGGAGAGTACTGTTTACGCAGGCCCAGGTGAATATAATTTTTTTTATACAATAAATAATAATGTCCTCCTTGCCGAATTTCAACTACGGCGGCCTATCTCAACATAGATTAGCCAACTGCGCGGGATATATTATAGTGCACTTCACAAGTGTGTGCGCAACACACAGGTGCAGTCTCTGTTCCTTCACTCTCATAATTCGTTGAGACAGCAGTCCGACATGACCGTAGAGATATCAGGTGCAGGACCGACGGCTTAACGTGCTTTCCGAGGCACGGGGGTGTTAACACCACCAACTTCCTGACTCCGAAGCTGTGTCTGAGTAATTTCAAGACAGAAAAACCCAAACACTCTCGGCCCGATCCGGGATTCGAACCCGGGACCTCGTGGATAGTACCCAGCGTGCTGACCACGAGGCAGTCAAAAGTTTTTTTATATAAAGCACTTATTACACCATCCAATTTGTAGCTTTCTAACTAAGATCCTACACAGGATGCTAACTAGGAAGGTACCATCCTAGTCAGGATACTAACTAGGAAAGTCGCATCCTACTTAGGATTCTAGCTAGGAAGGTAGGATGGATCGGCAGGTGATCTACTCTGATAACACTTTGTCCATATTTTCGCGTCTAGCCGTCGCGCTCGCTCGCGCTGACTTGCTGGCATTAGTGACTGTGACGGTTACAGCCGAAATTACGGATATCGTCTTACAGAGTGGGGCCGCAGTCACCTTCCTAGTTAGAAAGCTTGCGTCCTACGTAGGAACCTACGTAGTTAACTGTAAATTGCGATTACATCTTCCTATTTCATAAGTACGATGCTACACAAATAGGATAGTGTAATATGTGCTTAAGACAGTTTCCCGCGACTTCGCCCGCGCCATAAGTCGGATTTTACATACAAACTCTTATGACTAATTTCACCCCCTTGATGATTTTATATCGCGCAAAAAGTAGCCTATGTCCTTCCCAGGGTCTCATTCAATACAAACAAACAAAAGACTAGCGGCATAGTTGATCGCTTTAAGCTGACGTCAGTTAAGCTTTAAGACAGTTTGAAAGCGATGGTGTTAGGTGCCAGGCCTGTGGCAGTGAACTTTTCCTGTATGTTTGATTGTTTCGCTATTCGGGGAGGAGACAAACCTAAAAATCAGGAAAATCGGTCTAGCCTTACGTCTTACTACGCTAGTAAATGATTTTGTGTAAATGAATTTTACAGAGGACAGGAATGTACTCCAAAGCGACACATTTAGATTGAAGTTAGAAATAAATTTGTAAATTGGTCGAGATTGAGGAAGGTTAGGTTAGCTATCTGCATAAATATGCTGCTAACTATTCATTCTATTTATTTAGCCATGAGTGAAAAACTTAAGGTATATTCTTTTTCTTATAAGGTGATCTGTGAAAAGTATAGGTATATAAATAAATAAATAGTTTCGACAAACACACTAATTACCTAGCCCCAAACTAAGCGTGAGCTTGTGCTATGGTGACTAGGATAACGGATAGACATACTTATATACATTTATAAACATCCATGACTTAGGTACAAATGCTCGTGCTCATCACACAACCATTTGGCCCTAACGGGAATCGAACCCGCAACCGCCTGGTTTGAAAGTCCGGGGCACGAACCACTACACCCAGACAGTCGTCAATATATGATCTTAATAAGTACTCTAGTATAAATACTCTTACTATAGCGCGCGCCCCTCCTTACGAGAGTTAGGGGAACGGTATTTGCCGATCATTTTACAAATATCTTTAGCCTATACCTACTATAAATTGAGATAAATCCGCCCACGAGCTTGACGTCTAAAAGGAACGATGTGTCTAAACATGACTTCTGACACAAGTCCGAAACAGCACAAGTAAAATTTTCTTAGTTAGTACGAAGTTAAATCAAATTTCGCTTACAAAAATTAATCGACTGTGTCATCCGATTAATTTTTGTGAGCAAAATTTGATTCAATTTCGTAAAAACTTGCAAAATTATTGCTTAATTTGGTTATAAAAATAATTCTTAGTTAGTGTTTAAATTCGTTTACGGGGCCTTAATTCTTTGAAGTCTCTAAGGTAGAGCGCGCTTTTTCGGGATGTTCATTTTATAATATTTTTTCGGTGATGTTCATCTATACAAGTAGTAAGTTGTACAACTTACAAGAGACAACACCAAGGTTTACAACCTTTGTTGTTGTCTTTACAGTCACATCAGGCAGTTTATTACATGATTTATAGGGCCGAAATTGACTACATTTGAATATCTGTTACATGTACCTATTTATATCTGATTCCAAGATGCTTACGAAGATGTAGTAACGTTAAATCCAAATAAGGTTTTCTAGGTTTTTTTATCCCTAATTAAGTTATGTAATATGCCTTAGGGTTTTGTGTTTTGCAAGCCAAGGGAAAAGGGCTTTGCCGTTTCTGGATTTACATTTAAGCTTTAGGATTTATTTTTGTCTGACTCACGTTTTTAAGATTCTGAGCAGTAATTAAAAGTACCTACTTAGCGTAGCTCAATGTCTTGATACATCCCACATAATACAATACCGGTTGTCGTAAAACCACAGCACCTAAATGAAGTAGAATCAGAAAATTACCTGATATATATTATCTGTGCTATAGCACAACATGGTAACTTTTGTATCCGTATTATACAACAGTCTTGTATTTAGATAAATATATAAATTGTTCCAACAACACATAAATTAGCCCCAAACTAAGAACATGTTTGTGATATGGCGGATAGACATACATAGAGGTAAATACATTAATAAAAATCCAAGATTTACGTACAAATACTTAAACTCATCACACAAATAAAAACAATATTATTATGTCTCTTGCATAGTTGTTTTTTTTAATCAAATTTTAGATAAATCGCCATTACATGGCTAAACTGAGTCCTTATTTTGTCCCATCCAACTGCCCCAGAATCTAGAACTATTTCAAGAGAGACTGAAAATAGAAAAACAACGCAGCGCTAAACAAAAGACTGAGCTAAAACTAAACTGCTTTCACGGAAATATCTTTGTATTTCAACCCTGGCATATCAAAATGCTTTGTACAAAACGAGTGTAGCTTGAACGCGTCACCTCGCAATAGTGAGGAAGGGGAGACGACGTTTTATTGGCGCTGCCATGGAGATGGTGATTTGCCACTTGTGACGACAGAACCAGCGCCAAGTCGTTAACCTTTGATGATCGCATTATATGAGTCTCACTGTATGAGTCAGATAAAAATATATTTAGATAGAGGTACATTCTGTAACACTTACTAGTTGTCATAGTATAGCTTTAGTCTTAGAGAGGCCTATGTCCAGCAGTAGACTGCAATAGGCTGATATGATGATCGTATAGCTAATACTGAAATGCCTAGTTCAATATTTTTCACAAGCAAAAGTTTGATGTCTTGACAAAGCCCAACAAAACAGCGTCAATTAAAAACTTCGCCCAATTAATTGTGAGGTGAGTGACGTACCCTCCGAGTCACTTCCGTGCCCCATGCTCGGGTCCCACCCTTGTGCCCCACGTGTCCCGTACTTGTGTAGTTGTGTCCCACGCTTGTCCCGCTCGCGCCCCCGCTCTCGAGTGGGCTTAGTTTTTGTTTCGTCGGCAATTAGTGGGACGTGAGATCACACTAATAAATCTATACAAACAATGAGTTGGGATTGGGATCTTGGCTTGGGTTGTTGTTTGGCCAACGTCAAGAAAGTTTAAGGCGTAATATTATGATGTTATAAATGTTTACTGGAATCGTCATTTAAAATGACGATCATAACTTTTATTTTGGGTTAAGTGAGTTTTATTTTATACTAGCAGTTCCCCGCGACTTCGCCCGCACCGGAAGTCGGATTTTCCATACAAACTTTCATCCCCATTTCGACCCCCCTGATGATGTTATATCGCGATAATAGTAGCCTATGTCCTCTCCAGGGTTACAAACTATCTCCTTACCAAATTTCATTATAATTAGTCCAGCCGTTCTTGAGTTATAAGTGTTGTAACTAACACAACTTTCTTTTATATATTTATATTGGTTCCCCGCGACTTCGCCTGCAAGAGTTGGATTTTCCATATAAACTTTCATCCCCCATTTCACCCCCTTAATGTTTTTATATCGCGACGAAATGTAGCCTATGTCCTTTCCAGGGTCTCGAACTGTCTCCATACCAAATTTCATCTCAATCGGTTCAGTGGCTTAAGCGTCAAGAGGTAACAGACAGACAGACACACTTTTGCATTTATAATATTAGTATGGAAGAATAGATAGATTAAGTTCGTGCTACTCAGAATGAAAGGAAGAGATTTGCTTCTTACTTTTAATTATTATTCCATTGCTAAAACATTTGAATAATAAATATGAGATGGCTTATTTTAAAAGTTTATCTCCACTATGTCATGTCACATAATTTGTGAGTAATTAATTCCAAATTAGCCGTCTCATATATATATATACAAGTGTTATAGCAGTGGCAACTCGAACACACTGATCCCACAACACTGGGAATCCTAGTGCGGGAATCAGTGCCTACCTTATGTTTGTTTGTAACTCTTTTGTTGAAATAAAATTTGTAATTTATCATGATCATCATTTATCATTATTAAATTCATTATTATAAATAAGTAAGGGAGTTAGATATAATTAGCTTCTACAACAGATTTCCTAATCCTCCACTAACAGAAAGTTGTACCTATATAACTCTATACTATCATCTTTATATATTGACCCGATCGGGGAATGAATCCGGGACATAGCGGCACAATCAAAACCTATGTGCGAGCCACTCAACCACTAAGTCAAACGTACAGTCAGTACCATGTACGAAATATAATTTATTTATCCGGTAGTACCTCCTAAAGAGTACAGATACATGTAATAAAACCTTCTTTATAGTCGTCAGAAACTTTTATTTGCTGATAGAAAAACAGTGGCAGTCTATTTTTACCAACGAAAATACAATCAGTTCACAAACGTCGACAAAACACATGACCCAGACACAGAAAAGAAGCTTCCTTGCCGGGGGTCGAAGGAGAAAACAGGGAAACGCAATGGAATTAATTACTCCGTCCGTACATAGTCGGTGGGCGGGCGGGGCTAGGCGGGGTGGGTGGGCCCGCCTATCGCAATTAAATAGCTTACGTTAATGTAATTCTGCCCTGGTTGGAAGGTTTCATTATGGCTGTGACAGCGTCTTTTGATGCGCTGTTTGGTTGTCGTTTTTAGGGTTCCGTATCCAAAGGGTTAAAACGGGACCCTATCTGTCTGTCTGTCTGTGTCGCCAGGCTGTATCTCATAAACCGTGATAGTTAGACAGCTGAGATTTATTAACAAAAATAGAATAAATGAAATATTTATGTGGGGCTCCTATACAACAACAAGACTGAATGGTTTTATTATAGTGTATAATATTGCGAAATTATTGTACAGAACCCTTCGTGCGTGAGTCCGACTCACACTTGGCCGATTTTTGTAATATTACGGTTATCTTGGTTTCTAAGCAGGGTGTTAATTCTATGCGCATTCATTCAATATAGGGGTACACAATAATATAAATTATTGCTACCGGTATACATAAATACATCAGTTCTTTCTAAGATAACAATTGTTTTACATACGCTTAGATCTTTTAAACTGCGCAACGGATCTTGATGCATCAAAACATGTTTAATACATGCATATTGCACCCGTGCAAAGCCGGGGCGGGTGCTTGTCAAGAATTAAGCACTTTGCTGGCATGCAATTCATATTAGTAAGTGTTGTATTGCTTTCTTTCTAGATTGTAGGTTCAGATGTACTGTGCATCTTTTAAAATAAATAAAAAAACAACTATAAACTACCGCCAATGATCTTATGACTACAGACCACAGCCATAATATAATCTTCGGTCTAAAATAATAGACTCGCCACCCAAGCAACACAAATGAGTTGCATGATAAGTGACGAGCGACGATCCCCTTTGCGAAAGTCACGTCCCGGCGGGAGTCAAGTGCTTAGGGGTTTTATTTCTATGCAAGTTGTTCAGCATACAGTTTTTATTAATTAATTTACGATAGTTAAAGTGCAGATAGAACAAAAGAAAAAAAATGTAAAAACATTTTTAAATTCAATTGTTTTTATTGTATTAAGATTTATTTATTTAAGCTTAATTGTACAACATATTTTTTGTACAAGAGGCGGACTTAAGATTCAAAAAGATTGGGAAATAAAAATTGAGATATCGGTTCCTACATCTAAATGAGTGATGCCCGTAGGCCTAGCGCCAGCTTGAGAGCTATCGTGGTTATTGGAGCTTGATATTAATGACATGTGTTACAATATGTCAACTTTTCATTATTTTGAATATGATAGCTTTCCTGGCGATAATATAGATTTTTATTGATATTCTGAGAGCTATAACAATTGCCATTTGACAGCAATGAAAAGAAATGAAAATTTATTTGCACAATAGTCGAGGGAGACGGTAAGGGTAAGCGGCTATTTATCTATTCGATATCCTGACACTGATTGTATTTAAATAGAACGCATTCGAAACAAGGCATTTGTTTAAATAATTTTAAAAATCCACCACGGATACGGTCGATCATTTTTGTGAGCGAAATTTAATTTAATTTCGTAAAAAGAAAACACTAGTACACCCGACCGCGCGACCGAACGTCAGACTATTTCACTTTGCCCTTGGGACCTCCTCTATTCCATACGCAATAAAAGCTGTTTTCGTAATTCACATGGGTATCATTACATGCTGCCGATTGTACCTAGTGTAAACACAACGAATATAATTGTTTTCGTAGAAAGTGCTACGGAAATCCGTAGCAACTGTTTCAACTCTAGCTAATCGTAGCTTATCGTAGCAGCCACCGTAGCGCGGCTGCTACGGAATGTAGATTAACATGATTTCGTGTTACGATAAATGTTTTTTTACACTACCTACTCGGCAATGTTCAATTACACATCAGGTAAACCTGGCTCTAAGTGTGTCATTGCATCCCTAGGGATGTGATGTTGTATGAAATTTCATTACGCCCCTAGGGAGGCAAAGTGATTTGAATTTCGAATAAGAGTTCGTAGACATGATCACACTAGCCCGTCCCGCACCAAAGAGAACATATTTGAAATTTGAACCTGGCAGCCAAGAATTTTAGCAATAGTATAAAAAAAAGCGCGCGTTTCTAAAAATATAAATAAATAAAGAAAAAAAAACTATGTAATTACAAACAATGTTTTCGTAAAACTGGCGAGTGACGAAGTTTATGACACCGGAGTCCAGTAGATGTAAAACTGCTGGTATTGTTAATAGTAATAATTTACTGCCAGAAAAAGTCAAAGGATATATACTTATAGATAAAATAAGTTTTTTGAAGTACATTTTTTTATTGCCTCGTAGGAAGTGTGAAAAGCAAAGTATTCTCCTCGGGGATAAAGATGTCTTTGTCTTGGGCGTGCCTAAATCCCTCGCTCCACTCAGGATTCTACATTTAACTCCCTCGCTATGCTCGGGAGTAAATACTAAACTCCCTCGTTGCGCTCGGAAGTTAACTCTCTAATCCTTCGTTACGCTTGAGATTCAAGATGACGCCAGTAACGTAAGACATCACTTTATCCCCTTGGTGAATAATCTACTATTATAAACTTTTTATCTCTTTTAGAGATGAAAGGATTATTTTTTATCGATGCATATCTTAGATATTTGTCTAAGATGAATATTAATTAAAAAACCGGCCAAGTGCAAGCCGGACTCGCGCACGAAGGGTTCCGTACCTATATACAATATTATAACCTTTTAATTTAGTTTTTATAACGAAAAATAACCACGTTTGTTGTATGGGAGCCCCACTTCAATATTTATTTTATTCTGTTTGTAATATCGGCAACATAAATATATCACCTGAGAAATTTTTAACTGTCTAGCTATGAGGGTTCATGAGATGCAGCCTGGTGACAGACAGACAGACGGACAGCGGAGTCTAAGAAATAGGGTCGTTTTTCCGTCCGTGTCCCCTTTTGGTACGGATTATTGCGTTACATTCCGGTTACAGCTGAACACAATAATCGCTTATGACAAGTTACATACTTGTATGTTTTTTTTAATAATTTTATGTGGTGTTCTACCATACTTGTATATTTGTAATTTAGTTGGCAGATCCTTGGCCTACTAATAGATGCGTACAACGGTAGACTTAAAGACCTACAGTCTGGAAAGCAATAAGTCAACAGTTAAGCCATCGTGTTAGGCGGTAAGCCTGCAGATATTTTAACCAAATCAGGGTTTCTTGAACTTTTTATAATCACGAACCACTTTCACAATTTCAACGCTTCGACGGAGCCCTGTCAAATAATATTTTGAAAAAGAAAACATCCATACTAATATTATAAATGCGGAAGTGTGTCTGTCTGTCTGTTACCTCTTGACGCTGAAACCACTGAACTGATCGAGATGAAATTTGGTGTGGAGACAGTTCGAGACCCTGGAAAGGACATAGGCTACATTTAGTCGCGATATAAAAACATTAAGGGGGTGAAATGGGGGATGAAAGTTTATATGGAAAATCCAACTCTTGCGGGCGAAGTCGCGGGGAACCACTAGTTTATTATAAATCACTTTTATTTGTAGTTGCTTCAGTACACTTACCTACTACTCGTACTAAAGTGAAGGATGCTGCTGTTTGGTCTCAATGTAAACGTTACTTTGCAGGATTATCTTTGACAAGACGCATATTATCTACTGCTGCCTACCGCGGACTCCTGATACACATACTACTCTGTCATTTTAGTGCATTGGCACGTAGATACCACCTCAATCGTCATTTACCCAGATATGAGGACAAACTAGCAAAATTTAATGCTATGTCGTTGGCCAACCGTCGCAATCAACATGACTTAGTAAGCCTGCACAAAATTCTGCACGGCACAATAGACTTTCCTGATTTATTGTCGCTGGTTTCAATCAGTACCCAGTGTCGCACCCGCTCGTATAAACCCTTTGCTACTGATTTTTACACTATGAACATCTCGTCTCATAACCCAATAGTCAGAATGTGTCGCCTATACAACAACTTGGCTGATAGCTCGCAACTTGACATCTTTGATTCGGATATGGCCAAGTTCCGAAAACTTATATTGGGGATTTGCTGGGACTATGGAGCTAAATAAACTGGTATTTTAAAAACTGTTCACTCTGAAAAACCATAATTAATATCAATATATTTACACAATTTTTCGTGATACAACCGTCTTGGTGTAGTCGTTCGCGCACCGGACTTCTAAACCAGGCGGTTGCGGGTTCGAATCCCGCAAGGGGCAAATGTTTGTGTGATGAGCTTTTGTACCTAAGTCATGGATGTTTATATGTATTTAAGTATTTCTATCCGTTATCCTAGTCATCATAGTACAAGCTCACGCTTAGTTTGGGGCTAGGTAATTGGTGTGTTTGTTTAAACAATTTACTATTACTATTACTATTATACCTACTTAAATGTTTTTGTTCATGCATAAAGTGAAATATAATTTAGTTTGTAACCCTTAAAAATTGTATCTCCTGTGTCATTTTAATTGTATTCTGTATTGTGTGCCTAAATAAATAAAATAAATAAAATTTTAGCTTAAGCTACAGTTTTCCACAATGACCAGTCGTAAGGGGACTGCATCCAGTGTGGTCCAGCGATCTTTAAAAGGTCGTCTGTCCAGTGCCCATCTTGCCGGTGGATGTCCTTTAATCAAAGGCGCAGTGTAGATTTAGAACTTATCTGCCCCAACGGCCATCAGTTCTTCGCGCTACGTGCCCAGCCCATTGCCACTTGATCTTACTGATTCGCAGGATGATTGTTGGAACAATTTATTTACCTGCTAACTGTATGTTCTTGTCTGCAGGTTTACGAACTGGAGAGGAGGTTTAAGCAGCAGAAGTACCTGTCGGCGCCGGAGCGGGAGCACCTTGCCTCGCTCATACACCTCACGCCCACACAGGTCAGTGATATATTTATTGCAACATGTCATTACTAGTACAAGACTATATTTACACATTCACCAAATAATTACGAAGCAATCAACCCAAATGTTAAGTCTACAGGGTAATTTCAGTGTTAATAGTCACATAAGGTCCTAGTAAATAACCGTCACTTAGGTATTTCAGTTTATTGGGACTGTGTTAATTAATTCCAACCCGTAATACAATTTAGTAGATGAATGTAGGGATATTATTAACAAATTAAGTTGAATTGATTTTATAATTTTGACGCAGTGAAGACACTGAAAAGTCATAATAACTAAACTAAAGTTGTGTGAATCACTTAAATATAGCAAAACAACGGCCGCACCATGGCTTACCACATTCTGATTCAAGTCAATTGATTGAAGTCACCTTAAGCTAATTAGCTTACAGCCAATTTTACCGCAATATTTAGGAACTATAAGGGTAAATGTGGGAAAATTCGCCCCCCAAAGAAAACCACAGACACGTGTAATGAACAACGTAACTGTAACCAATCGTGGCGCGGGCCGGCCGCGGGCGGTGTCGGGAGCAGCTCGTATAAATCACTGGTAATCGCTTTCATGGCCGCCCCTATATCGTTCAATTGCAAGATATCAGCACTGGTGCTGCGACAAGACGCCTCGGGCGGTTGTAACAAACAAACCTACCCTCAGTTTCCGATACGATTAAATTTTTCCGCTTCTCGACAGTGAAATTCGTTTTGGGGACTATTGGTGTTGGGGCCACTGTGTCTAGACAATGTAGATGTGATTTGGTTCGATTATTAAATAAGGCAGGTTAATTATTTATGTTTTAAAAATACATAGGGGTTATAAGTTATAGTGCTTAAAAATTATACTAATCTTATGTTTTTTATCTGAAACTATATGTAGAGTTTGTACAGACGAGAGTTACGACTTAAATTTCTAAGTACAAACACACTGTGTATTGTCACTCACAACATAGGTTTTCACTACAAATCCTTGGGATAGGAAAACTGGAAACATTCAAGCGCAAAAAGTGTCTTCATAATATTAAAATAGTATGAACCTGTTATATTCGTTCAGTCACCAGCGCGTTTTATTGCAAAATCTCTCGTATTACCACTGCATAAGATGCCGCAGTGTTTAACCTTGAGTGGTGTCTGTACTGGCCATGTATATTTTGCCTTCATATAACTTTACGTCTACCTACACGAGAGATCCTCATCACACCCGAATGCTTACAACGTCACTAATTCGAGTCAGCTCTTCAGTCGAGAAATCAAACAACGTTGAGTACCTACATTCGGAATCAAAGCAGAGCCTCCATGCCTGGCGGCGCGTGACGGCTAACAAGCCACCAGCCGTCTTGGGGTGCGTAACAAGGGATGCGCGGCTGACTGTACCTGTGAAGATCTTCTGGTGCTTGAGAGATATGCTACTGCTGCTCTTGGGGGTGAGACTCAGTCAATCAGACCTTTGAGCTCAAAATGGAACAAAGTTCGTTAGTCAAAAATAGCGCCCTTTTTCTATACTGCAGTCGAATACAGAAAAATTGACATGGCCATACCTATACATTTCCTACTGGTTATGTCTGCTACTGTAATTTACTGATGTTATCCCCGTTTCTGTATATAACAACATATCTAAGTAACAAGTGAATTTGTTAATTACGTTTCACATTTCTATTTTCTACGCATTGTTTGCTTTAAACAAATAAACAAGTTTTTAATCTCCTTGCCAGTAAACAAAATATAATGCTCCCGCCAAAAATTATGTCAAATATCGCGGCCATTATTAATATCTGTCAACGCCACGCGCGCGCCCTGCTTTCCCACATCCGCGATTTGAAATCCTTCATACAAAAACCTACAAAAACTCGATAATCTGCGCCGTGTCAATATAAATTTCATAAACTCGCTGTGTAACCCCACAATGGTTGGTAAACATCCATGAATAATCTCCATTTTGAGGGTGTCAGCGCCACTGTGCGTCTGCGTCACAATTAAAATGGGGACAGTGGGTCAGAGTGTAAAACAAATGGGAAATTACATAATTCAGACCCGACCCTACTTTTGAGCTTAGTCGTGGTCGTGTAAATTCTTACCCCTTTTTTTTAGTTATAAAATAATCAAGAGTTTCCTCTTTAGGACTCAACACAACTGCAGCTCTTATTACCAGTCAAAATTATTAAGTGCCTAACATCTGCTTTTCTTTAAGATCCTACTTCTAGAGCTGGAAAACTGTAAGTCTTCTAGATCTGACTGAGATTCAATAGAAACTAATTCTACTTATTGTTATATGAAGAAATCTTTTATTTATCAGTAAATTGATAAATCATAGCTATTCTAATTCCTGCTAAAACAAAACGGTAGTAAAGGTAGATACCTTACGAGCCTACCGCGGCCATTTTGTCCGTGTTCCCGCCAAAACAAACGTCAAACGGACAATGGCGGACGGCGGCAAACTCGCGATTATAATGCACATTGTGCGCATTGTCGGCGCTAATTGCGCGCGTGTTGACGCATAAAGTTCATTGTGCTATGCCTGATAGATAATTAATTGGCGGGGCTAACAGGTTAGCGATTACAAGCAAGCATATCAATAGAAACTAATTCTAGTCATGGCACACAAACATACTTGGTGATGATGATGACAAAAACAAAGTGCGCTAACAAAGATGCTAAGAAGTTGTAGGTCACTTCGATGTACCGCCGAGGTCGACTGCTTGGAATTTTCTTCATTATAACTATTGTAAACTTTCTTTTTGCATTGTTTATCACTAACATTACGGAAATTCAAGCAACGGACTATCCAAGTAATTTGATTTTAATCTAGATTATTATCTACATTAGTTATAGTTTTCAGAAAAGTAAGAATAGCTTGTAAACTGATGACGTCTGGTAAACAATAATGGTTTTCAGAATGTCATGTCAATTCATATGTCATTCATTGTTTGGAATCGTAATCGTCATCACGATAGAGTTTTAATTAGGCGCTAGACTTGCCAATTTAACAAATCACCTAGGTAGTTGTTCATGATGAAGATTTTCAAGTAGTCTAAACGTTAGAATGACGAGCCGTGGCCACGACGAGCGCTGTGACTAATGCAGCGCGGGCGCACAACGCAAATAGCGCAGTTGAAGTAATCCGACACGGCTTTGTAGATAAAGTGCGACGCACACGCGGCGATAGACTTGGTGGCGAAGTCAATAAAAATATTGTTATTTATCAGATAAACATTTAAATTCGTGATATGGAATAGGAGCTAATTGAAATTGCTTAAAAATAAAGTAATGAAAAGGGAAAACAAGGACAAACTTCGTTTATTTTTTATTTTCGGGTGCTATTTTATTATTTATATATTTTTTTTTATATAGCCCATGTCATACCACAACTCTGACAAACTTAAAAACACCTCATAAGTTTATCAAAAACTATTCACCCATTTTGGCTCTACTGTAGAGCGTTACAAAGAAATGGACACATACATATGCTCGAAAAACACTACCCTCCTTCTGACGCAGTCGAGTAAAACATTAAAACTTTTCAGAACATTAAATGCATTTTTAGCAATTACGAGTTTCTTACGGTAAATACAGTACCTACCCACACATTCAATATAAGTTTTAAAAAATCACTCGCTCGCTCCATCGATTTCAAATGACCTGCGGTTTTCAGTAATTACTGTGTATGTAAGAAGTAAAACAATAACAACGTATTTAAAAACTCGACTCAATAACATTTTTAATATTCAACATGAACCTTTTCCTTAATCTGTCCTAATAAAGCCAAGCCCAGCATTAGCGCTGAGCTATTGCAAACGCATATTCATACCGACTCTAGCAGCGGGCAATAAGCTGGAGTTAGTGGGACGCTTGCAGTTAGAGCTGAGACGATTTGAGGGACGTCCCGAATAGGATACTAGAATATCATTATTTTCTTATAATGCGTGAAACCTAGGAGGTGAAGGTTTGTAGGAAATAGGTGGTATAAAAATTAAATTCTTAGATTGTGACCGTAACGGCCAGGACCGTAACTCTCTTCAAGTCGGTTTGGTGAATTAAAATTTGGATTATTCCAATCACATTCTTACTATTATTTTATGCATGCCACAATAATGGAAAGTCTTATTGTTAGGCCTTTTATCCTATCTGATGGTTTTATGGACCCTAAACGACATTGAAGTTAATTAGATAGTATAAGAGCTTACATCGTAGTCTTTTGTATGCCGTGTGTATTGGACTCTTCTAACTACGAGTATAATTGTCCCATTTTCAACTACCGTCCCAAGTAGGTTGTTTATAAGTCGTTCAGTCCCACAATTTAATTATTACTGGCATCTCTACCTACTGTTTGACGTTTCTAGCAAACAGAGGGCTCGCGTTTCGCGTATTTAACCTAAGTAAATTTCGATGTTCCACCGCCACTGTTAGCTTGGGGAGTCCGCCATTTTCAAATGTAAATGCCACTTTGATTTCTTCATAATCCTAATGGCTGGCGATTTGCGGGTTCTTGCCAGTCTTTGCTTACTAACTTTTTGACGTCAGGGAAGATTCAAACTGAGCAAAGCTTTTATAAGGAAGCTGACTCGTATATGTGAGGAATATGCATCTGGTCACGGCCTGTTGTATAATGTTACCAAGAGCCAATTCATGATCTTCGAGACTGTCGGTGCTAAATGCCCAGACGTTGTTCCCTCGGTCTATTTGAATTTGGTTCCTCTGCAAAGGGTTACCGAATTTAAATATTTGGGGCACATACTCACCGCCAACCTCAACGATCATGCTGATATGGAGCGGGAGCGGAGAGCCCTGTCGGTAAGAGCGAATATGATAGCTCGCAGGTTCGCTAGGTGCTCAAAAGAGGTGAAAGCGACGCTTTTTAGAGCGTATTGCACCTCGCTTTATTCGTGCAGCCTATGGGCTGACTATATGGCAAAGACCTACAGCGCTCTCCGCGTCCAATTCAACAATGCGTTCAGGGCGGTGATGGGGTTGCCCCGATTCTGCAGTGCCTCGGGGATGTTTGCGGAAGCCCGCGTCGACTGCTTCCACGCCACTATGCGCAAAAGATCCGCATCTTTGGTACGCAGAGTTTGGGCTAGTTCCAACACCGTCCTGGCGATGATAGCTGCAAGACTGGACTCGTATAATATTCGGCATTGTTGTTAAAGGCATGTTGCGGTCCCAATGCCGAAAAGAACTTATTGATTTATTAACCCTTATTGACATACTATGCATTTAAACATTATTTTTATTTCATTTCAAATTAATTTTTATTTGACATTTAATCTAATTAATGTTTAATTTCAAATCCAATCTAATTATGTAATTATGTTTCAAATTTATTCGATGTTTTAATTCCATTTCATTTCATTTTATTTATTAATTTTTTGTTGACTCCATACATTGATTGAGTTGTGATTTTAAATTTGTGTATGGGTGTAATTTGCCTGAAATAAAGATTTATTATTATTATTATTATTATAGGTATGGGACTTAATTCATAGTGATATTTTATTGTTAATAAAACACATTAAAATAATGTCGGATGACAATATGTTTCTATCATAAGTAGCTGCCTGCTGATACTCACACGGAAGTTGAGCACTTGATCATTAACAAAAAAAAAACAAAAGCTTGCAACTGGCACAAAACGCGCATCCCTCATTGTCTATGGCCTCCTGTCTTTTGCCGTTTGTTTCTGGCACGGAGCCGGATGCGAGATGCGGGCGCGCCCTAATGGAGGCAATGAAATAATGCGGCAGAGACAATGACTGGTTGTCAAATCTTGTTGCTGGCTGGAAAAATTTAGTCTGATTCGCGGTGGGCGATAACCTCTTGTTTGTAGAAAGCGAGAGGTTCAATCGAAAGCCAGCTTGTGATTAACTGTTTTCAACCGGTCGACATTCTTGCTATTATTTTCGGTCAAAACGTTGCGTAGCATAAAGTTAATAGTTACAACGCCTGCTTCTTTCAAAAATAGGTTTTATAAAAACGTTTTCCATACTGCTCTGTTAAGTCAGCTAAATTTCATAAAACAGGAATCATTGTACTGTCTCAATATTGGCTGCAAAATACCAAGAGGCTTATCTCTCGAGAAGCGCTATAATTTCAAATAAATCCACTTAACATTTTTTAACCCGTAATCTCCGTGAGATCTCAATACGCACTCAAAGGCTGGCCGAAATAAAATCATCTGGCTTATTTAAAAAGAAGTAGAAAAAGTCTGAAAAGTTCGGAATTCAAAAATTGTTTACGGTATCATTGTCCGAAACCAAGCGCACCCATTCAGAGCGGGCAATATGACAAAACGAATTTATGAAAAAAATTGATTCGTTTCCGCCAGGTTGTGTAATAGCGCGAAAATATGGCTGATCTAAGTGCGGTATTTTCGGTGGATGGGTCTTATTTTGTTGATAATAATTCGTTGGGCATTAGGTTTTGTGAATGGTGCTCGTTTTGTGAGGAGATTAGCGATTATGTTATTGAAGATAATGCACCTGCGTCTTTGTGCAGGTACTCGGTGCATCGGTGCATTAGTTGCGGTGTTTGCGTAGGCTGCTTTATTCGTTGACGTTTTTGTATGCGGTTATTCATATTTTTGTTTCTAAAGGCTTAGATGCACTTAAGGGCAATAAAGTTAAACATAATAACTCAGTTTGTTGAGATTAGGTTTCATTTTTGATGCAACTTTAAAACTGGTATTTTCTATTTTTTTTGTAGCTAAAACAAGGCGACAAACAACACTTAAAACACATTAATCAAACATTACGTGGTAAATACAATTTTGGACATTGTTTTTACGTACCTAATATAATAATTGCTTTTTAATAAATCCGTCAATAGACTGTTGTTGTCACCCTACTTAAATACAGGAAAAGGTAGAGCTACGATATTTTATTTGAGATTCATTTTCAGCCCGATTTTAACAATTACCGGGTCGAACCTTGTTAGATCACTATATTTTCAGCCAGGTTTTTCTGTCGCTATTTAGCGTGAGATCCCAGCCAGATCATGTAAATATGTAACAATTTGTAGTCACACATACTTTATCAGCCATGCTTTTCTATCGCTTTAGCGTGAGATCCCTGCCAGGTCATGTATATATCAATTTGTAGTTACACATAACTACGTTTTGAAAATATGTACAGCAGCAACTCCCTCCCCCGCATTCGGCAATTAGCTAAAGCTTTTTACATGTAACTTGATGTACATACGTTTCGTGTGAGAGACCCCTGCCTGCGGAGCGTGAGCGCAAACATTTGCGATGCAATACTAAATTAATATTTGTAATATTCGCTTATGAACTGACGTTGAGATGTAATTATTTTCGGCAAATAGAACTCTTGGGTAATCCTTTTTATTGCCAAGTTATGTTTGCCAACTGTAATTATTAGATTTTTTAAATTGAATTATAGGTTTTAGCCATTTCGAATGCCTGCAGGTTTGCGGGATACATTTTCACTGCGACTATATTTTTATATCAGTCACAGCACAGACAACAAGATAATCTTTATTACACATTACATTCCTACATTTTATTTATTTATTTATTCATAAAAACAAATACACATGTGACCTTATATCTATCGCCAAACTGCTGCAGCACAGTTTGTTGGCGAAAATGCACAATAAAGTTAAAGTTGTACAATGAAGGCGGTCTTACAACCTCAGACAATCTTCGAAGAGGGTACAGTCTAAATTTCAAATAAGCTCGGCGCGTGGTGAAAACTGCATAAATTAGTAATACCTAATGACTGAAAAATTTTAACAATTACAATTAAAACACAGTTTACATTATTTATACAACTTATTAATAAAAATTAAGATAAATTACTTAATATAACACAAAAACAAAAATTATAAAAAGGGTCCTTGTGGTAAGGTTCCCAGGATTCTGGCAGATTTCTGCACTGGATAGCGATGCTTATACGCTGAGCAAGGTAGCTGCCAGCTCTTAGGTCACCACTGATGTCAACTAGCCTCTTGGAAATCTCTTTGAAAAAAGAGATAGCCTTAGGACCCCACGAACCCGGTGTTTCGACTCCAAACGGTACAAAGTGGTACCGGGAGTCGATCTGCCTGTACTTGTTCTTTTTAAAGTTTTCGGCACTTGTCGCAGCCAAACCAGCACCACGGCTTGTCCCGGGCAGATGAGAGGCTGCAAGTGTGTCGACACAGGTAGCGTCCCACACAAGAGCCCGACCCATCCGCCAAGGAACAAGTGACATCCCGTCTGGTCTCTTGCCATCATCACGCGCGATACCGTTCGGCTCGAATAAAGCCGGCACGTTGATAGAGGCAAGAGACCGACGGATGATGTTGTTGATGCTGGCATGACGCGAAAAGCGGCCTGCACTTTTAATACAGGAGAGTCCATGATGTCCCAACGAGCCGACATCTGTACTACAAGGATATCTGTGTGGAAGGCAAACCTCAGCACCAACAATTAAAATTAATTTTCTATCTATCACTTAGTACGCACCTACTTCTGTCGGGGCTACTATAGTCATGCACTTACGAATAGGCACCTGTGCTGTCTTATACTTTAATACATAACACTTAGGTGTGTCGTATGAAGGTCACAAGCTGATAGAATACACAGTGCTAGTCGTGGTCATAAGCAGTACTGTGGTTTTAGACATGTCTCTTGCAGATTCGTTAACATATGTTTACAGATGTCACTCACATTACAAATCGCTACCTTGCTTCTAATCTGTAATCACCTGTGAAAACATTGCTTTCGAAACGCACAAAAATCGAAAAATAAGTCGCATACTCTCACGTCGCTTTCAATTTCATTGTTATTAAAGTTCCGTCTTAATTACATCGTGATATGGTTTAAAATTGGTTAGCTGTTGAGGTTGAGTATTTTTTGCCGTGATATTTTGATAGTGAGTGAATAAATGAGGCGCATTGATCCGCTGTCAGGGCGTGTTTGCTCGGCGCGGGCGCAGGCGCAGGCGAGGGGCGGGGGTATACTTCATAATAAAGTGCGACAATCACGCATTGTGCTGCGCGTCTGACAAATCAATCACGCGTACGGCCGAGTTTTAAATTGCTGTAGATTAAAAGTTATTTTAGAAATTATGAACAATATTAGACGAAAATCATACCTTTGACTTTCCCATGAATTGTAACAAGCCAAATCAATCTTAAAACACTTCAGCGCATTTTAAGGTGCATTACATAAATTCTTAAAAAGTGATTACACCCACATATCGACTATTAAAGAAAGGATTCGCCGAAATGTTCGGTACCTATAATATGTTACGTACCTATAACATGCCACGTGTAGTGTGATCAACTTAATACTTAAGTATTAATATTGGCTTCCACAACTCATGAATCAACTTCGAAATCTATTGTATTACCAGAACAATCAACCAATATTGTTTTATGATGTCTGTCAACATTTCCAAAGCGCTAACAAACAAATCCTATTAAAAAATTAAAGTGGAGAATCATCGTTGGAAAAAATTACTCCACCAAATGAAGAGTTAAACAAATACGAGAGCAATCTTTATTTATAATAATTGTAGCCCGAGACGTTGCAAGTCATCGTTCAGAGAAACGGAACACCTACGCGGCTGCGTGAGCTACGCCTTTGCCTTATCACGTTCGATTTTCAAACCTATGTCATTCGAAATAAATCAAATTAAAACATGAACGCCTTACTGTCAATGCTATTGGCGCCAAAATTGACCTGTATTGTCAAGATGACAGCGGTTTGGGTGGCCGCCATTTTGGATTTAATGAGGGTAGGATTGGGTTTCTTTTACATTCCGGATAGACGGAGGAATAGAAACGGGTAAAGTAAAATATTTCTACTTATCTCAGCACAGAAAAGGTTACTTACAGTAGCCTTAGTAACAAGCATGGAAAGTTGACAAAGCTTTCCAGTAGCTAAGTAAGATTTAAACAAACAGATATTAAAAAAACATCACGCCCGACCGCCAAGTGAGTGTTAAATTCTTAAGCATGAAATTTTAAAGAGTCTTAAACACGCCCAAAATGTTCCATCGGTGACAAGATACAACACCGCTCAGATGCAAAACAAATAAGTGAATAGCGCTCTCGGGTGAAGAGTGCGTGCGAGGAAACACCGAGCATTATGCACAAGGAGATTGAAAAGAAAGTACTCGAGACGAGAGCGTCCGAGCCTCGCCGGAGTGCAATAAGCGTCGCGCCGCCGGGCCGTTCATTAACTCTCACCTACTCCATAAATAACCCAGAGCCTCGGCGGGTAGTCGCGACAAAAGCCGCTTCACTGCTGCCAACATTCCGCTGCCATGCCACGCTGCCAACACACCTCGGACCAAACAAACAATAACAACACCGCCGATAAACCCTCGAACGCGAGTGGCCAGTAGTCAGTAGCCGTGTAACGATTGCATTTTGTTTTCTTAACGGAACTCAACTTTATCGAGACATCGGCAAAATGGCGGGTATTTATGCCCGTTTTCATAACGGAACGGCGCGAGAAACTCGACTGGGAGAGGGGCACACATCCATTTCAAAGAATAAACACGGAGGAAACGTTCTCGATGTATAAATAATAAATAAAGAGTATATTTTGCTGCGTTCAGAGCGTAGACAAAGCCGCCGCGCGCTCGTGGGGCAAACATCGCATGAGCGGTGTTTATTCTTTCGTCATTAAGGTGAGTGTTGACTATAGCGTGCCTGCGCTAATTTCAGGGAGGCACATGTTGACTGTCTCACTCTTTCGGGAGGCTGGTGGGCTAACTGGCTTGTACACAGCTTACGCCTCCGAACCTTGAAGGCGCGAGGCTACACACTCCACACGCGCGCAAGTGTCAATCTGTAAGCGCACTAAGAGCGCGTGAGAATTAATTATTCTCGATGATATTTACTGTTGTGGTTGTGAGGCTACATGTTATTAATATTCAAAGTGTTTGTTTAAATGACGATACGATTAGATTTAATACGTCAAACGCAAGGAGCTGCTAGTAAGAAAAACGGTCGTGTGTTTAGGTAGTTAATAAAATATAGGATTAAAGGACATATCAAAGTCAAAAAGCCACTCATGTCCCCTACGTAACATTATTTCAGAATAACAGATAAAAAATACCTGTTTTATTTTTTAGGCAATGCCGCTTCCGAGTTTCTTCTTTATTTAAATGTTGGTAGTCCTGTATTGGTATAGTCTAACGTTTCTGTTTGTTTCAGGTTAAAATCTGGTTTCAAAACCACAGATACAAGTGCAAGCGGCAAGCCAAGGAGAAGGCGATGGCGGAGCAGAACCAACACAACCAGGTCTGTAAAAACAATATCAATCAGATTTAGATTCTTTATTGCAAGTCACAAGTGGTTCGTAAGATGGTACATGAATAATATTGAAATAAAGTACAAGTGACGCCCTGCGAGGGCACAGCAAACATGAGTTGCAACTGTTGCCTATTAAATTAAATTGTGACACGATATTAATTAATTATTCATAATTTAAATTTACATTAAATAAATATAATTTTGGTTCATAGATTCATACATTTCAATAAATTAAGTATAAATACATTACATTAAACAAATTACATTATTGTGTCAAATTTAAATTTCAACAAAAGAAAATACAGTAATAACATCCTATACTATAACTATGTAACTATGCTAAACTAAAAACTAATAATCGACAAAGATAGAATTCACACCATACAGACAAACATGTTTTTTTATTAATAGTACCACTTCATAAATCACAAATCACATCCCATAGGCTATACTAGTCTATACATATATAGGATACATGTGTTCTACTTACTTACTTCATGAATACCTACATGTCGCTTTACGGCAAGAAAAGTGTCACAACACAACACATATTGGGTATTCAATGATATTTTTGCTGTTTAATTTTAAAGCCCTAAAATTAACATAAATAAGTCAGCCTATTAGATCCCACTGCTGGGAAAAGGCCTCACCTCAACTATGAGGAGGGACGAGCCATACTTCACCACGCGGGCTCAGTGCGGATTGGTGGAGGGGTGTATGTAAGGCAAGTGTCAAACCTTACTGTCAGAAGTTATCAAGCCGCCCTAACGACTAATACCACAGATATTAAAAATAACATATTAATAAGCTATTTCCTTATAAAACCTCATTAATTTGACTATTATAGTTTTAAATTATTGACGATTAAATGAACACTTAAACACTATTAAGTATAGTAAAACTTTTTCGAGTTACCTATTTTCGGATTGTGACTCTTTTCTTGCCGGGAAGCGATGTATAACAAACAGCAAATTTCTTGTACCTGCATGATTAACACATAAAACACCTCATACGTAAAAAAGCACAAGTTCACAACACACTAAATCACTATAAGTTGCTTATTTTTAATATCGAATGGTAGCATACACGCGGTGGCCTCGAAACTGAACGGTTTGACAATGTTCTGAAACTTATTTTGAGCTACCTTTTTTTCACATATATTTTTACTATCTAGTCTAGTGTTGCCCCATTAATTCAACTTCAAGTATGCATTAAAGCCTATAAATGCATTTATCGGTATTGCATTTTATTGCTATTTTTAACAGAAAGAAGATAGCGAAAAAGTATCAGTATGGAACCACATTTACTATCGGGGTTGACAACATTCTTTATGATTTTCTTCCTTCACCCCCGCCTTCCACACAAAGAACACCATCTTTTCACCTGTACCAGCATTCTTCCGATTTTTCCGATCCAAAATCACGGTTAATGGCAATGAATAATGTATTCTGACAGCGATAATATCGCGCTGACGCGGCGACCCCTGTTTGCGGAACGCCTACGTACCATGAAACGCTGTCGCGATTTTTTCGACTTTATTCATTACCAACATCAACCCTATTATAAAGAGTTTGAGGGATACAATCGCTGGATAAATAACGATAGAAGTTCCGTAGTAGTACCGCGAAGATTTAGCGCCGCAGGGGGCAGGATACGGGCCCCGCAGGAGCCCGTAATTACAATTATATTTAGCGAACTATTAGGGCTACCGGCCTGAGAAAAAAACGATAAAAACTTCCCTCTTCATAGTAATTTGATTTTAATTGATTTTGAAGTAGATAAAAATTGACCCTGCATACGTTTGATAATGTGTGCCCATGGCCTACGGACTTTTTAGATGCGTCATTTTATAATAATTTAGAATCATCACAATCTAACGGACATTGAAATTTAATTAATAATAATTAAATTGGTGTATTTATTATCATCATCAATTGTTTGAATATGTAAATATGTCAATGGAATTCCTTTTCATTTAAGCTTCTAGAGGTATACATTCCGAGGAAACCCATAAAACCTTTTATAGGATCTTCATAAGGAGTCACATGCTATTTTTGAAACAGAAATGAGAACATTGTTAACTTTAGGATCTCATCCTCGACATTGTTTTTAAAAATAGCATCGAAGCCAAAGCCAGTTCCGCCCATCGTGCACGTATGTGTTGGCAGCCTCGCTCGTAGATTGCCTCAATTTGCGCGAGGGCGGCCGCGGCGTGGGCGGGCGCCGTGAGTCGCCCTAACGACGTATTGTGCCGACATTGTTAATGCAATTCGACAGCCAAACGCACCCCGTTGTATTTGTTATAATTACGTAATGATGGGTTCGATTATAGGAAGAATTTTGATCTCGAAAGTTGTTAGGGTAAAAGGTTGTTTTGAAGTGGTTGAGGTGTAGTAGTTCCTTTATAACTATACGAAAATGGCCAGGATATTCGATATGGACGCAATTAATGCATAGGTGATTTAATAAGCCATCCAAATGAATGACTAGTTAGTAGGTAAGTTCTTTTTATTTTACACCGCACAGTAAATATGATTAGCTTCTTTTTATTTTACACTGCACAGTAAATATGATTAGCTAAAAACAAACAATAGGATAGGATAACATCAATAAACCGTGTTCCGAATTTGATTACAGTTTAGTACCTAGTCAAAACTGTCCTGAACGAGCATAGATAATCTGTTAGGTATGTACATGTTTCCAAATAATACAAAGCAATCGGGGCCAAGTAAAAATGAAAGCCAAGCAACACTCAATCAGCCTTCTTAAAAAGATATACATAGGTACTTGTACAGTGGACGACTGATTTGGTCCTACTTTTAGGTCGGTTAAAAATAATGCGTACTTCCTAACACGCAATGTCCGTAAGGATTGACGAGCCACTTTTTGGATCTTAATATACTGATATAGTAGTAAGTCAAAAAATATTGTAGATTGATCCTCGATTTTGTAGTATTATACTTCAAAAGTTATAATAACATAAAGGTGACTTCTCAACCTAATCATCGAATTGAGTCGAGCCATTTGTATGTTCTAATTAGCCAACTGCGCAGGACATATTATAGTGCACAAGTGTGTGCGCAATACACAGGTGCACTCTCTGTTCCTTCACTCACATAATTCGGTGAGACGACAGTCCGACATGACCGTAGAGAGATCAGGCGCAGGACCAACGGCTTAACGTGCTTTCCGAGGCACGGGTGTTAACACCACCAACTTCCTGACTCCGGAGCTGTGTCTGAGTAATTTCAAGACAGAAAAACCCAAACACTCTCACGCACACACTTGTGCACTATAATATGTCCTGCGCAGTTGGCTAATCTCTGTTGAGATAGGCCGCCGTAGTCGAAATCGGCTAGGAGGACATCATCATCATCATGTTCTAATAACTTTTTAAATATTATACTACAAAATGGAGGATCAATCCTACAAAATTCTTACACTTACTACTAAATAACTTTATTAATTTCATTAAGATACAAAAAGTGTTTCCTTAATCCTTACGGACATAACACGCACACTCGTATTCACTCGAACCCATCTAATGCTATTCCTCATCCACAGTCATCATCATCGCCCCGGCGGGTGGCAGTGCCCGTCCTGGTGAAGGACGGGAAGCCTTGCGGGTCGGGGGAGTCCTCCTCCCCCGCGCATAGCCACTGCGCTACCCCCACCTCCGGGTACTCCGGGCCCCAGTCCTCGCAGGCGGCCTGCAGCAACCCTCTGGTCTCCTCGTACCGGCAACCCGCTGCGTACCAGCAGCAGTGCTCGGGATACCTCCCCCTGCAAGGCAGGGCCTGGTAGAAGTTCCCGCAGCTTTACCACGAGACAATGTTCAAGGAGGAGATGTATTTCGACTAATCTGTTCCAAGGGTTGACAATTTTGGTGATGCGTTTTTTGAGTGGACCTACTTTAGTTTTTTTTTTAAACCTTTCATTGCCGTATTGAACAGTCGGCACGTCAGGGTACTCATTTTAACTAGGAAAACAGCTTTTATTACGTAGGGAATAGAGGCCGTCTCAAAGTGAAAGTGTGGTAGTCTGACGTGCGGCCATGTGCACCTACTTCTTATTTTTCAATAGAATTCTCAAAGTAAACTAAATATTTTAGATTTTTTATCTGGCAATGTATGTTTTTTTGGTAGTTTGAATGATTTGTGACCATTTAGAGATTGTGAACCTTTAGATTAGCTCTTTCAAGAACATTGTCTCTGGTACTGCTGGCTAGAAACTGCGAGACAATTTGTGTTTAGTGAATATTAGTGAACAAAAGTGTTGAAGTGAAGGACGAAATGTTGCGCCACACTCGGGAGGAGGGTATTTGTAAATAATTTAGCACTAGTTTAAGCACGACTAAGGATTTGATGCTTTATTTGTGATAATTTGCTTTTCCACACGAGGATTGACCAGAATAAAGTTTATTATACTGGTAACTTTATTATTGTATGGCATCGAGTAAGTGGCTCTCTGCCACGCAATGCAACTACTTTGAATTCCACTTAAAATAGAGTGCAATGTATTTTTCAACATTTCTGGTTTCTGTCCAATCCTCAAGTTCAACTCCAGAGTGCCAAACCTTGATACAAGCTTGTATTGAACCACAATTACAAATTAAGTTTTGTGCAGTCGGATTTATTGTAAATAACAGATACTGTAGTAGTAACTTGTTGTGTGAATAGTATAATTTATAATAAAATCAGTGTTTTGTGTGTGTAGATAGTTGCTAACTTGTACATAAAGTGTTCTTTATCGGAATATAGACAAACGAGTTTACTTAAATAAAAAAGGCATTCCATTTTATTTATTTTAATTATAGTATTTGAAAATAGACCAATTAAATTTTAGTCTCATTCACGTTCTTAATAATTATTTTGCTTCGTCCATACACTGCATTTAAACGAATATTTTTAATTAGTAAAAATGGCGTAACAACGAATTTAACGTATACCTATATATTGTAAAAAAACGAGTTAGTTAATCTCTTAACCTTTGCCACTTTTTACAATGTTGAAAATTTATTTTTACGTACTCGTTTTTATATTATTTTAATATAACGTATATTTATATAACTGGGATTTGATATAGCATAGTCAATATTTTACTGTCTTGTACTTAATTTTTCTCAAAATCGCGAGTTGCTGCAATGTAAATATTTCAAGAAGTAGGGAGAATAAAATCTGCAAGTTGACAACACTGTCAACTGGCGGTTTTTGCAAAGGATAGCAATAAGTTCCCCTTTAATTACTGTTAACTTAGATTAATTCGGAAGCAAGCAAAGTGTAATAAATTCAAAACTAAGAGCATAAGTTTTGGAGTTTAGGTCGGTGTAATTATTGCGTAGGATTAGGGGAAGTTATTATGATTATAATTATAAATAATAGTAATAATTATGAAAAGGAATTTGTAATTATAACGAAAAGTGAGGTGTAATGAATTTCGATTTATAAAATTAATAAAAATTAATGAGTTTTAAATATATTGTCTTTGATTTATTCAATAGATACCGCATTAGACACCACTTACCTACAATTTTGTAAAATATAGGTAACTATCCTTAGAATACAAAAAAATTGTAGAAAGAATATTAATGCATACAACATACCAAAATTGACCTACCTCTCCGTCTATCTGTATGGTTGTAAAAATGAGAATATCGCTAAGGAATATCGTCTTGTAAGTTTATCTTCAAGATAGAAGAATTGTTCCTCCCCTCATAATCTAATCTATACTTTATGCATAAATGAACTCTACAATTTTCCAGTCTTGGTAAACAACGCAAACAATAACTTTCCAAAATTACCCGCTGAGCTGATTTCTAAATATCTTACACAAATGAAATGCCTACTCGAACGTAATAAATCACCGCTCGCCGCTTATAATGCAAACAGCTTCTGAAATATAAACAATATCGCTCCAAACATTTACCTTCGCGCCCCCCACTCGAACTCGTAAGCTCATTTTATTGTCTTCAATATTCCCAGATTACCCTGTAATCTCTCATAACGTATAACAGTTTATTCCGCATGGCAACATCGACTTTGTTGAACGTCAGTCACGGCCCGCCAAAACGAAAATAATAACATGGCCGCGCAGGAAATCATAACCTATATCTGTAATCTTCGAAGCAAAAATACGAACCGTAACTATGTGTAGTATGGTTCACAATTTAATAGCGAAGGCTTGGAGTTGAGTCATTTTGGTACTGGGTTACAATTTTGATAGAACAAAGGCGGGGAAGTGCACGTGCGCGGATTCACGAGGGCCAACGCTAATAAAATGGCGGATTAACCAAGAGGGACAGGTGAGGACGGCGAAATTGAAAACTATTGGCCTCTTCACAGCGAAATTGGCATATCGGGCACAGGTTTCGGGTTACGGGATTTGTGCAGATTGACTATAATGATGAATGCGTGGGGCGAGCATTGTTCGACTTTGGATCAATTAAAAAAATGTTGGTGCAATTTATTAGAACATTCCTTAGTATATATTTTAACTTAGAGAAAAAGGTTTTGAAGCTACTGTCTCTTTTGGCTAATAAATATACATAATACAGTTGGTATAAAAGGTAACCCAGATGAACGGTGAGCAATGCAAGCAAGTGGCGACGATTAGGCCTATAAGTCTTGCATTATACCTATCCTGTTACTTAGTTGCTTGTAACTGCTAAAAGATCTATCAAAATCCCAAAACAACCCCTTATCCATTCAGCTTAACTTAACCAAAGATCTTTAAACAAAACACAATGCAAAATGAAAGACCCAAGGACTCCTCGTAAGGTCAAGCGACACGTCACGGCTCACGGGCATCGATCGCGCATTTCGCGATACGACACGCACGGGACCGCGCGACGACAGCGCCATCTACGTGATCTGCAATTAATTCTGAGAGGTGCATATTGTGCAGCTGGTTGGGAGATAAGAATCGAGGTGTCCAAGCATACATCATGCATGACGTACCTACGGCGTGAGACAATGAAAGCATCATGTTAGATGTGACGCGGCGTGATACTGTTTGTGTGACTCAATCGAGGTTCATTTACTATGCTACGATGGTAATAATACTTGGTCTACTGTATGGTATCTAGTATTACCTTATAAATAGGTAGTAAGTATGTATAACACATTTTATTCAGGGAGTGTTTTCATGATTCAGAGCCAAGTTCGTGAACTATTACCTGATCCAGAGAAAGGCTCATTCTTTACTGAACACAGGAAATTCAAAAATATTAAACGGCATTGCCTAGATTAGGTTTAAAGAAATTTATTCCCATAAGAAATTTTACATTTCACTTAAAATGAGACATAAATTAAATATTATGTACTACATTTTACGCATCGGTACTTGCTGTTATATGTAACCGTAGCTTATTAAAAATAGTATTTCACTAAAATGCGAACGCTTCAGTAAACTGTATCTGTACATAGTCCCACAAATTGGCACTGTAAACCGAACCGAAAAAAATCGAATCACCTAAATTGGATTGTCGAGCTACCCATAAACAGATCCAAATAACCATTCGTCGAGTTTACAAAAAGAGGAAACTCCCCTCTGAAAGTCCCGAATTGTGCGTACACGATCTGTAAACAAATTTGTGAAAATTATTCCTGTTCGCCAGGGGCGCTATGAATGCGCCCTCAGAAGGGTTCTAAGATTCCCATTCATGGCCTTCGTCATCTTCCAGGGAGGAATAACAATGCATTTAAATGTAGGTACAACGTGCTGAATTGCCGATGTAATTGCATCTTTGGTTCTTGGATAATTATTTGGAACGGCTAGGGGGTAGGAGGGATTTCGCAAAGGGACAGTGCAGTGCTTTCAAACTCATTGTTTTTCAGCCGTTTACGGAGAAATGAACGGATTTTCGTGGCTTTTGTCGCAAGCTTTTTTCATTCTATCACGTGTATGATTCAAACTACCAACCAATACGGTCTGGTTTTTAAACACGAGTTGCAGAAATCATTGAGTGAACAGCTGTGGCTTGGGTTGAAAAGAATCTGTCTACCTTCAGAAACCAAAGATCTTATTGGCTAAAGTGACTACTACTTTACATAAACTGAAGCTTTGAACTAAAGAAATGGAAGCTTTATTTACTCGCGCTTCTATGTTTTCAAAAAATTGTATAGATCTTATACATAAGTCAGTTATTGTGGTTATAGTTAGTAGGTATGCGTTTGCAGGCCTCGCAACATGAACAAAGACCAATCACATAAACGAGGGTAAGTTAATTGCTACATTATTTGTAAGCATGTAGCCATGTAGCGTAGCCGGGAGGCAAGGAAGCTTTTACATAATGTTTTAATGAGTACCTGTAAAAAATTAAAACTACACCGTTGGTCGTCAATGAGTGTCACGACAGTCTAGAGGTACGAAGGTTGAGGGGCGACTAATTAAAACAAAAAACGCGGCGAAACACAAGTACGCTTCACAGCGAGTCAGAGACAAAGAGCGCCATGTTTCCACCCGAAAAGGTTTTATGCAGCCGTCGCAGCCTTCTTGAATTTTAACCTCTATGGTTGTGACTACAAAGTCCGAATTGTTCCGCTCTGTCAACAGGAGCTCGAACATTTATTTTTGAAATTTCAAATTTGGAACGTCCTTCTTCCTTGTAATCCCACAACCAGAACTACATTTTATATCTAGTAGCATAAGGTAGGGGTTCGCTTCTTTCGGGTAGTCGTTTATGGTCGTTCAGTGTTGCCAGCATTGCGTAGAGAAGCGCCATCGCGTCGATTGTCTGTGGCACGCTCGACAAGAGGCCACAATCGATAGAGCACGGGCGTGCGTTGTAATAAATTTATTAGAGGACTAGCGCTTTCACGTGGATCTGGGCGCTTTTTAAAATATCACATTTTAGTATTTGTGAAAAAAAAACAGATTTCTTCATAAAATAGATTTTTAAATAGAGACGCTACCCGAACACGCTACTTCTTTCTTTGTAGCGGTAACTAGATGAAAAAGACATGACGAAACTCTAGATACCTTAAGGACCTCTAGTTATTTTAATTACTTAGATATTAAAGGTAACTTTTACGAACTCAGTAGCTTTGGTTTGCCGAGCATTACTTGTTGCAATAGCATCATCGTTAAAATGCACAAAAAATATCGTCCACGACTTTCATTCACAAAGAATATATCAATTTATGAAAGGACAATATAAAGTGACGTTTCATCGTAGTTAAGCCTCGTGGTTTTATTATTGTGTATAATTTAGCCCGCGTGACGTCTCTTTAAAGAATTCCATTCATCATTATTGATTGCAGAAACGCGAATCGACTCAACAAAGATTCTTACAACATATACTCGTACCTGACGACATTACATACCAACCTACCTTACGAGCACAAAACCTGAGGCCTACTTTGTCAGATGATGTTTATTTGTATTTTACCCGACTGCGTCGAAAGAGGGTGATTCCAATGTATCCCTGTGTGTAAGATTAAATTTAAGTTCAGTATGTCTCTTTTTCTGCTTAACAAACAAAAAGAGACAGACTACAATAATTTTGAAACGTCACATTAAGTGATACCTCTTATTGCTAAGATGTACAAAGTAGGCGGTCTTATCGCTAAGAGCTACATCTTTAGACATCAAAACAGATAGGTAGGTAAATTAAACGTGGTGAATAGACACACTCTCATTGATCTCTGGGCCCTATTTCAGGAAACTTATTAGACTAATAATATGAGTCTATGAACTAAAATTTGTTACAAGTTTACTAGTGTGCGTTTCTCGAAGCTACGGTAGTAAAATAATAGTTACTAGTTACCAGCTAATAAATATTAGCAAAAATTACTATAGTAAATACAATTTGGTTTCTCGAAAAAAAAATTAAATACTCTTGTAAATTACACTAATAAAGCTATTAGTCTCAGAAGGCTTGTAAAATATATTAGCTCGAACTATTAGACTTAAATTTAACAGTGTATTTTTATAAAATATTGTCTTTTTAACCAGAAGCACTTACAAAATATGTATATCAATTATTAATTTACTTTAAATCTCATTGAATAAAACATTTCGCTTTTACCGGCATTGTACCAAACAAAAAATAAATAAAACACAGCAAGAATGAAGGTCAACACAATATAGGAAAAAAAACTAAATTTTGAGGTTATAATCGTAGAAAAAAATCATTTGTTGCAGTAATGCAAGATTATTGCAATTGTGCGCGAGCTCAACTCGCACTTGCCCGGTGTTTATAATCATGGATGGAGAATATGTGTATAAACGTCCAAGCCACTCTAATATAATCTATTAGTCTTCTACTATTAGTTATTAGTCTAGTAACTATTTTTGAGAAACAGAAAATATTAGGACTAGTAATTTTAACACTAGTAACTAATAGCTAATATTATATACGAGTATAACTAATATTTTCGTGAAATAGGACCCTGGTCGGGTCAAAATAGAAATCCAATATAGTCTCGGGTTTGGGTGTTGTGATACCAACGTTGTTTCTGAATTTCCATAACAGAAGTGCTTTTAGCTACTTACTCAGAGCAATGTATGTGATATTGTCAAATATTTAGTTTTATCCATATCCATACTAATATTATAAATGCGAAAATGTGTCTGTCTGTCTGTCTGTCTGTCTGTTACCTCTTGACGCGTAAACCACTGAACCGATTAAGATGAAATTTGGTATGAAGACAGTTCGAGACCCTGGAAAGGACATAGGCTACATTTTGTCGCGATATAAAAATATTAAGGGTGTGAAATGGGGGATTAAAGTTTATAAGTTTAAGTCGCGGGGAACCACTAGTTTGGAGAAGCATGGAGGCTTATCACGCCACTGAATTTTGAGAGACAGTCTGATACTGACATACAGGGACTCAAGATATATTTTTTTAAATTAGGTTTCTGGTAAAATACATTTACATACGAATTTTCGATTAAGTAGGTATTCGATTTGCTATTAGGTATAGAGTAGGGCCCCTGTGGCAAGTCACGATGGCGAAGCGGTTTAGTCTGTCAGAGCAGACACCTCGTTAACACCATACCGTCTGTCCTGATAATACACACCTTTTATTAATATTTACCACACACAATGACTGTGATGTCGAGACAAAACGAATAGACGGGTGAATTATAACTAACAAACTACGTAGATCTTGAACACTACCAATGTAATCTCTTAAAGTTCTAAGTCAAGACATAAGGAACCCGAACATATTTCTGGGTATGAAAAGGTGGCACTTTTTCTTAGTTTAAATACGAGTGTGTGACGATATCAATATAAAATAGGTAATTTGGCTGATAAGTTGTGCCAATAATAATGAGATGATGTAGGAGGTACTGTTATTAGCACAAGTATTCGAGTTTAATATAACTTATTTGTACTCATTAAAACACAATTTTACGGATAGCTTCGCGATTTATTTACATTTTATTTAAAACCTGACGTTTTGAACACTTTACAGCGTTCGTAGTCACAGGAAGACTGAATATTGTATTTTAACGAGTTCAACAATTCGCGTAAACGTAAGAAACAAATATACCTTATTTGATTCGATACAAATTTAAAAATAACGCTGTAAAAATGGAATAGATATCTGAATATACAGTCTTTGAAAGCACCATTTTTGTCTTATTTTTGCACAAATTTTGAAGTCAAACCCAAAATTTCCGGAGGTATTGAACTTCCAAACCACTAGACTACGGATATTTTTATTGCAATAATATTCATTGCAATACTAAGTTATCTTAGGCTACATAAGGGCGAGATGGTTCTCACGCGCCATGGTGTGAGACCATGGTTTTATTCCTACAATATCATGAAAATACACAGAAAGATATTGTGGTCGCATCTGCAAACCAAAGTAAAATAATGTAAGAAGAAGTGAAAAAAACTTGTACTAAGCCTAAGTAAGGTACTAGATAAATAAAAAGGTATAGCGTTAAGTGCTAAGAGCAAATCAGAGAATTGACAATGAAAACAAGAGTAAACTAATAGAAGAAAATCGGGTACCTAGGTAGGTAATAGATTGAGAACCGGTAGCTCTACCAAATAAGGTTTCTTGAGATCTAGTCGAAATTTTACTGATACTTCTTATAGCGCGGCCCGGTGCACTTGTATGACTTTTATATGCGTAAGGTCGACTCAAACTTAAGACGTTATCCTACTAACCAAAGGAGAAACATCACAAATGATAAGTTTTCAACACCTGGGAATCGAAATGAGGACCTGAAATAACGAAAGACAGATTTGTAAAGGCGGTTGAGGCTAAAATACCAGCTCGTACGTTTACACTGTCGATGACTGTTCAAATCCCCACTTATACAAATAATACCCTTTATTTTAGTCCAGTCCAGCGCATCGCTACACTGTGACAGGTGCTGCCATCTCAAGCCGTTTAGATACACCGCCGTGTCGTCGATAAATTATACCTGAGGATACAGACGTCACACAAAACGAAGCCCAAACGCGTAGGTATCTGGAGGATTTTATAGCTGTCAATTTTAAGCAATATCTACTATTGACGACATCTAAAATATACTCGTCGAATGTGAGAAATATCGGAGGGGGAGGAATTTAATGATTCAGAAGTTGAACATAAACATGTATGATGTAGGAACTTTCATTAAAATTTTAGCTGACCCTTCATCTGAGGCTGCGAAATATTTAGCAGACATGATGTTGAACCCTTAAATTTCCGCCGCCTGCGCAACTATTTTCTATTGTTTTCTGTGTGTATTCTGTATGTATATTAAGGTGCAATGGGGCTGGCATGTGTTGTATCCAAAGCCCCAAAATAAAAAATAAAGATTTTAAAAAATGCAATATCTCTATGTGTAGTTGATCGAAGGCGACAGCGCTAATTTCTATTTAGTATATTTGTTTGGATTGACAGCAATGTGCCAATGGCCCGAAGGCATGTTTGGAAAGTGGGCTTGGCTTGAAGTCTAACACCTTTGGGTAAATAGATTCTGCTTTTTGGGAAAGTGTGATTGAGGTCAAGCGAAAAAGGTTTTTTCGCCTTGGCATTTATCAGTTGCTTTTTTAAATAACAATTTCGTCGCCGAGGTCCCATTAGAATAACAAATAGACAATGTATCAATGATTCAGTCAGTCTTCAAGAGTTGCCAAAAGGCATTAGTAGCAAGCATTGATTTATTTTAATATTATATTATATGATAAATCAATGGTAGCAAGTAATGAAATAGCCTTTGGGTGCACAGTTGGAGAGCTCGCATGAAAAAGAAAATATTTTCAGTTCATATTGGTACAAGAGAGCTGAAATAAAACAAAAAAAAAACTAAAAAAACGACCATGGATAGTTTTCTACGAATAGCTATAGTTAAAATCCACAGTAGTATTATAAATGCAAAAGTGTGTCTGTCTGTTAAGTACGTACCTCTTCACGCTTAAACCGCTGAACATTCGTATGTTATTCTAGATGCAATTGGCATAGAGATAGTTAGAATCCCGGGGAAGGACATAGGATAGTTTTGTCTAAGAAATCATCATCAGGCGGTAAAAGAGGGTGAGGTGAGTTTGTATGGAAAATTTGACATTAGCGCGGGATAAGTCGCGGGATACCGCTAGTGTACATGCATAAATATGCCCGAGTTAGGGCGCGGAACCTGATGTATCGGCTAGGTTACCTAGGTTACAAACAGCCTACCAGTCCCCAGACCAAGTTGCTTGTAAAAGTTCGTTTGATAGTCTAAAACAATAAATTATTTAGCTGTTTTGCTTGTAACGAATCAGCTGATAATGATGATGATGATTTACCCACACGAAAATATTCTCTACTACGCTGAGACTCATTTTCAAAAATAGCCCACGCAAGATGCTCGGCAAGTAAGGAACAAAGCAAGAACAGTGTCGTTGGCAGAAATGAGCTAAGGGACTTTTTAAAAAGATATAAATACGCAAATGCTGAATGCAACCTCACAATTTGCCAGAGCATCGATAGCGTCAGCCATAATGGTAGGGATTGGGAACGCGGGCGTTAATGGCACTCGGAGCACAGTGCAGATCGATGCAGAAGACAGATTTTTCAGTCAGAAGTTATTTATTTAAAAAAAAGTTCTGATGGCAAAAATGCCATTTTGTTTTGGCTGGCCGTGGTATCAGAATTATAACAAAGCGCCATTAAATTCATAATATTTCACTTTTTATTTAGAATTAGAACATAAGCATCATTAATCATGGGCGAAATAAGTAAAATTTTTGCCAGATAGAAGAGTTTTAGGGATAGGTTTATTTCAAAATGAGGGAGGTTCTATGTATCAGGATTATTTACCAAAAATCAACATTATCAACACCGCTAGCATTGCGTATGAAATCAGTAATCTGTATATCTCTACTGCCTCTATATGTCTGTATGACGTCACAATACTGAAATAGGCGTACTTGATGTATTTGACAGCACTTTACATGTTTGAGGAACGTGACGTCGCGCTCCGTGATTGGCGTTTGCGGTATCGGAAAACATAGATTAAAAAAAACATCAATTTATTTCATGACAAAAAATATGGAAATATTTTTAGAAATGAAAATGTAATTTAAAATTCCTGGCATCTTAATTAATTATGTGCGAAACATGTTTTCTGTTTATTACTACGGGCAAATACCCTATTGTTTGGAAGATATCAATTTTAGTGATAATCACCATTATCACCACAACCAGCTGCAGGATGTCCACTGCTGAATATACTACATATTTTACTCTTTGGGTTACCCCAACTTTTAAAATCTTAAAAGTGACCGATTGCAAGCGGCTCTCATCCGGCGCGATCCTGTGATCTATACAGCATAACATTTTATTTATTGATTTTGTAAACTTCTATAATGTATTTAACAATCTAGCTTCTTATCTATATATTTATTATTGTAAGAAAAATTTGCGTTAAGTTAGGTACAGCACTACCAAGTCATGAATGATGATGAGAATTAAGATGTAGGTAGATGTATATGTTTAAGTTGAAGGTAGGTACATCTTTTTATGGATTTGGTAGGTAAAGTGAACTTGCTGCATTTTTTTACATTGTGGATCAAAATAGAGCTTTTACACAAAGCGTTTGATGTCAGATGTGTTTCAGCACAAAGGCTTCTTTGAACCAACTGTAATGCAAGTTTAAAACGTAACTTTTTATTTCTGTTAACGATTTGGATACATATTACATACCAACGTTAGAGTGGCAGGTAGGTACTCGTGTAAAACGAATAATTAAGGAAAATTAGTTAACTCACTACCTAAATTAAATTAAAATTGCTTACTCAAGCAATTTTAAGCAAAGCTGACAACTTCGGATACTCATCCGAAGTTGTCAGTCTTTCAAAATGAGGTTGGCAATGGGAAAACCGTTCTTCTATCCATACTAATATTATAAATGCGAAAGTGTGTCCGTCTGTTTGTCTGTTACCTCTTGACGCTTAAACCACTGAACCGATTGAGATGAAATTTGGTATGGAGACAGTTCGAGACCCTGGAAAGGACATAGGCTACATATAATTATTTTTATAACTTAAGCAATGTGTTGTTTAAAAATAATTAATTATGATTACTATACAAATATTAAAACTAATACAATAACCTAAAACTTAACTAAAAGTAATGTAAAAATATATATATATTTACAAAATATAAAAAGCATCAGCCCCAGCAGTGCCGAAAGGAATGGTGCCCAAAAGGCTGGCAGCATTGCCCCTCTGGATAGTAATACTGATTCTTTGCCCAAGGTAGCTGCCAGCCTTTTGATCACCAGTAGAATCAGTTAGCCTTTTGCAGAGATCTTTGTAAAAACTAAGGGCACAGGGACCCCAAGAGCCCATGGTCTCTACGCCAAAAGGCACAAATATGTAGCTATCATTGAGGGCTGCATATTTGCGCCTTTTTAAGGATTCTGCAGAGCCTGCCGCCGCGCCAGCAGCGGAAGAAGTACCACTTACATGGGACGGCGCGAGCGTATCCACGCATGTGGCATCCCATACAAGGGAAAGTCCCCGCTTCCAGGGAATGAGCGTCATGCCGTCAGGTCTCTTGCCGTCATCACGAAAAATGCCAGGTGGCTCTAGCACAGCCGGCACATTGGAGGCGACAAGAGCTCTGCGGATGACGTCATTGATGCTCGCGTGGCGGGAGACCCTGCCAGCGCTAAATAGGCAAGAGAGACCATGATGCCCCAATTCATTTACAAGATCTCCGCATCGGCAGCGATGGGGCTGATTTGTGTTGGCGCCAATTCTTAAACTCACAGCAATGGAAAGAGTAACCCTATCGAAGAGAGTCCCAATATTAGCTGCAGGTCGTGCCTGTAACCAATAGCCAGACTCTATCCGAAAAGCTGCCAGCAAGCGAGCACGCTCTGTTGCGTTCTCAGAGTGAGCCAAAAGCTCCCTCTGAACACTCAAGCAGAGAGGCTCATCCCACATCCGTTGGGAGGATGGTAACGAAGGGAGGTCTGTCCCAGGGCACGCCATTGACCATGCACTTTTCGCCTCCGCCAGATACGCCAACTCCACTGCTCCTAATGAAGGACGCAGAATGTCAATAAAGAGGTTGGACGTAGCATGAGCGGAAGAAAGAAATGCTGGTAGAGCGATACTGGACACCTTTCTCGTACCAAGACCACCAAAACGGATGGGGAGAGTGGCTTGAGTCCATGACTGGCCCGAAAATTTTATATTTAGAATTTTGCCTAAAGTTACCTGCAAAAGGTTGTCTATATTGTCTAGTAAATTTGGAAAGAGCCAAAAATGAGTAGAACGTAAGAAATAAGTAAACTTGGGTGCAAAAGTACAAAATCTAATGATAAATAAAGCCATGTGGGGATTCATTTGGAAGAGTTTTTCAGATGACTGTTCAAATTTAGTAATTTGTTCTTGTATGAAAAAAGAAAAAGCTTCCTCAAAAATTGGGGCACCAAGGAGACGTAGGGATGATTTGTTTTCAATTTTGATGTTGGGTGCAAGGGTAGAAAAATCTAAAATTAAATTTTGTTTCTCAAGATGAGAGAATTTCGAATCTGGAATAAAAAGCTCACACTTAGAAAAATTTAGATTAAGGCCAATATCTTTGAATTTCAAAATAAGCTGTTCTAAATCAGAGAGAACAGTTGACACATCACCACCAATGGTACCATCATCTAAATACCAAATATTTAATTTAGAAGTAAGAGAGGAAATAATGGGATGAATAACTAAACTAAAAATAGCGGGCCCAAGGGGATCGCCTTGCTGGCAGCCAACCGATGAAGAGAGGAGCTTGTTTTTGTTGAGAAGCTTTGATGGCTGAGAGTAGCATTGCCATAAATATTTATATATATCTGGAACTCTATTAAGGATCTGTGATAACATTGCTCCTCTATCCACCGAGTTGAAAGCGTTTTTTACATCCACCTTCAAAACCACTTCCCCTGCGTCTTGCTTCAGAAAGGTTCGAACGGCATGGACAGCTGCTTCGCAACCGCCATTGACGCCAAAACCAAGCTGGATCGGCTGAAATTCGGTAGACAAATAATTTTTAACAGATTTACAGCACAGTTTAGAGACTATCCGGCGAAAAGTGGACCCAACTGCGATGGGACGGATTCCGCCATCTTTTTTCTTAAGAGCCACGAGGTTGGCACCGTATAGAATGCTTGTAATTTCCCCATTTACCTTACCCGCAAGCATTAAATTAAAAAGCAAGGTTAAATTTTGTAATAATGTTCTACCTGTGTCTCCTACAGAGGGTGAAAGCAAATCTTTGAGATGTTGTGGAGACAAACCATCTAAACCACTAGCAGACCCACTCTTAAATGAAAATGTGGCTGCAAGAACATCATCCTCTCTAACCAAGAGATGCGAATCATTTGGAGCAGGAGGCACAGGTAGATGCAGAGAGGTGGCTGAAGGTGGGTGTTTATTTTCCAAAGCAAGAAAAGTTTCCTGGCAGAAGGGAGCAATGACATCACTGCTAAAAAGTAGGTTAGAGGCACCCCTAAGATTACCATCGCTTATTTTTGATTCTATTAATTTCAAGGAATGATTAGAATTTTGAGACCGAAAAGGAGGGATTATTAAATCATTGAAGTGTTTTATGGATCGGCAGTTTTCTTTGATTTTTTGGGTAAGGGATCTATCTATGCTGTTGTTTTGAGTTTGGGTGACACTTAAAATTCTGTAAGCAAACGTTAAAAGATCTGACCAGCTATCAGTTGAATTTTCATTTATTACACGGTCAACGCACTGAGAAAGAGAGGAAGCAACTTGTTGACGAGCACTTCGTGGGATTCTTTTTATTACGGGTAGTGAATTTTTGAGATTACCGAGTAATTGCCAAAGAGGTTGATTTGATAAATCTTGTGAAGAAGCGGTAATTTCGTTGTCTATTGGTTTATGGGATTTACCAATGTGAATTTTTAGACCTCTATTACCTCTAAAGAATCGCGGAAATGAGCAATGAGGGCATTGTACCAAATTAGCATCACCAGCACTGCCAGAAGACTGTGACATAGTATTATTAGTATTTTTACGAAATCAAATTGGATTTCGCTCACAAAAATTAATCGTCTGTGTCATCCGGTGGGACTCGAACCGACGTCCCTTCGCTAATAGCGAATACATAGGCTACATTATATATAAAAATATTAAGGGGGTGAAATGGGGGATGAAAGCTTATATGGAAAATCCAACTCTTGCGGGCGAAGTCGCGGGGAAGCACTAGTTGTTTATAATTTACTAAGATCGATTTTAGTCTTGATCTGATAAAAGGCGTACAAGGCACAGGCAATACACGGCCGCACATCAGACTACCCCACTTTGACCTCGAGAGCGCCTCTATTCCCTACATAATAAAAGCTGTTTTCGTGGTTCACATGGGTAACCTGACGTGCTGCCGACTCTTATCGAATCATACACAAAATATATTTTCTAGTTCATGATGTAATGGAGGACTTTATTGCTGAATTTTACAGGTGAATTTCTGCAGAAGACAAATTAACACTTTTTAAATTAAATACGGTAAACGCTTCATCAAGTAGTTAAGGAACTTAGGTAGGTATTTAGAGTAAGTATATAATGACTATTATTTTGTATCTACTCTTTGTTCTTTGGAATACTTATCAAAACTGCCACAGTTAGTTTTGATCTCGCCTGAACTCTACCGTGCGAAGCTGTTTAGAGCTTGCATAATGCATCTGGTTACAATAGCCACACATGCAGTAGCCACGTAGGTACCACAAGCAAGATCTATCTTACAAAGAAGCTAGGAGTCAGTTCGTCTAGCTAGCTTATTACTTTTTGTACTATGGCGTTACCTGTACCTAAAGCTGTAAGCAGATTTTATGCAGACCACGGTATAGTTGAGAATCTTGCATAAAAAAGAGAATATCCTCAATTCACGTTGCGACAAGACAGTAAGAGATAAAATAAATCACTCCATAAAATTGCCAAGAAAGTTGTGCAGCTGCTAACTAATTTTAGGGGAAAAGTCTCAGTCGGTATGTCTGTGTTGTGGTCTCTGATTTTGGCACTGGCCTACACATGAACAGTTAAACTATACGAACGACTTTCCCTAATAGAGCCTAGATCGTCCCTAAACGCCTGAACTATAGCATAAATGTGTAATGAATAAATATGTAGATATGTTCCACATATTGATCACGACCCTCAGTCATGAGGTATACGACTAGTTGAAATGTGTTCTTACTAAGTCTACCCCCAATTGTGATTTATTTTTTTCAACAATGCTGCAAGCTGCAACCGAGGGCGCGAATGAGGCTCATTACATAGTACATACTTCATACTCGCACCTCGTACACCCAACCTCCATCGACCGCTTTTGACCTTTATTGTCATGGCTGTAAGGGCAAGTACATCCACTCTTGCTCAGGGTGTACGCGAAATAATCGTCAATGGATCGACACTCGAAGAGGGACGGATTACGAAACAAAGGTTTTTTACAAAATACATAATAATGCGCAAGGCAACGTCAAATGTGCGGTCGGGGCTTAGGGTTGGGTAGGCAGATAATTACGAAAGTAACGGTGTATAATTTATTTTAACAAAAAAAACATTGAGAAATCAAATCAAATCGATTGGGACTTGAAATTTCACTGTAATATCTTCATGTGTGCAGATAATTGGGGACAAAAGAAGATCGGCATTGGTGACGCCTACCATTTCGATCTTAGGCTAGTAGTGGCTTCTTTAGAAGGTAAGTTGATCTTTAGCTAACCTCTGAACGAAATCAATAAAATGATATAAGTATAACGTGGAGTAAGTAATAGTTCTTCTAAAAAAGCACTGCAGCAAAAAATGATTTAATTGAAATATATGCACCAAAAATGAAAGTACAATTGGCGGATGTAATGCCTTAAGGCATTCTCTACAAGTCAAAAACGGCCGTAACTTTTTGATTTAGTAATGAGTAAATAGATACTTAATGAAAGCCTAGCCTAGTTCATACTTTTCATTTTTAGGCTTAATCTTTACATGATATTATTGGAACTACGAACCCCTACGAACCAAAGATTTCGATGGTTGATGAACCCAACGATTTTGATTTAATTAATAAAAATATACGGAACCCATTTGAACTCAGTTCAAACTCACCGCGACACATGGTGATTTTGTAGATTTTTTCGGGTCCGTGCTCGAGTGGCCACCCGGTGCCCGCCGTGAATTATAAGAACAAAACGGGGGAGGCCGCGCGGAAGCGCGCGACAGCGTGGAAATATAGAGGTATATTTTTTTGCCACTACGTATATTATTTATTTGGCTTTTTAACAATGAGTACACTATTACAAACTAAAAAAAACAGTAACTTACAGTGTCTAAGTGCTCCATTACTTAAAGAAAAGCACTGCATGTACCAATAATTGTGTACAATAAAATATCTTCATACATATACGAGTATGTGTTTCTTTATAAAAATATAACTAGCTCTCTTAATAAACCAAACTAAAAATAATAACAGTAATTCCTAGTTCCCAGTGAGTACAGCCTTCATTATACCGCGTGTAGAAGTTACATTCAAATCAATAGCCACTTCATGATCATTGTACAGCGCATACATCCTGGACATTGAACTATGCTTTCTCAAATTGGTGCGACCATTTGTCGTGCAAAAAAGTTTCCTATTAGAATTTCTCGGCAGACCGCGTGGTAAGTGAAATGACACTTTGCAATGTATAGTATACATACAATGTATTATATACATACTACCTACCTACCTTAGTATGAAATTTGGTAAGACTTTGTACTCTAGGTTATGCCCATACGAGGCTAATTTTTAAGCGGCGATACCAAGCTGAAGCTAGTGCCTGTCTCTTGTGAAATAAGCTATTACACCAAGATAGACACCAGCTGGCTAGCCTTACGTCATGTTCTTGATTGCTGCCCTGGCTCGAAAATTGCCTTGTGTTTCATCTCAGGTTGGTCGGTACGGTTTTACATATGTAGAGACATTGAATATATATGCGTAGAAATTATAGCCAGAGTTGTCAGAATTGTTTAATGATCAACTTAAAACCGTTACAAATTACGAAATAAACTATACAGTTAACGATAGTTAGTGTTAAGACGAAATATGCTAGATGCCTGAGCATTGCGCATTGCGCGTTTAAAAATGACATTTGATGATAGGAATTTCAAACCTAATATTAACAGAAACATCAGGACATCGTTAAGATAAAATTCTCTAAACACAATTAGAAGAATTTGGTTCCATAAAATATCCTGCTGAAGTTTGGCTAACTTTCCCCTTTTGTATGTTTAATATTATTTTATATTATGTTTGTTGGTTCTAAAATTTTGGAGCCTTTTCTTTCATTTTGTTTTTCAGTACAGCTGCACAGCGACGACGCAATGGAACAGTCCGACCTTAAGATTGTGATTTGTGAAATGCCTAGATCTAATTTTATTGGGTATAAGATCGAATGTATTTGAATCATGGTCCTATAATAAAACCTTTAAAAAATTTAATTGGTTTAAAAACTTAAGAATTTAAATTTTTTCACTTAAGTATTTTAAACAAGTTACATTATTGCATTACTATTTAATTAAGCAAACGTTATACGAGTACATAGTAATCACGGCCCTTATACCATCAGCAGCGAGGTATTTCCGATGAAAATTAATAATTGTAATGTATTAACAAATTCGCACAGTTAGATTCAGTCGCTTTAACACAGACCTATTAAGACAGTTCCAAAGCTGACCACTTTGGTTGAAGCTGCCTTGTCTTTTTTTAGACGTTTATTCACAATATAAATAATAGTTCAAGTAAGTGTATACTCATAGAGTGTCAATTTATTTATTTATTATGTACGTATGTGTACTATTCAGTCACGCATGACATTAGTAACATCCGAACGACCATAATTTTCCAATTCCTTAAAGTGTACTCAAATTATTACTAATACCAACACTTGAAACATCTTTAAAACGCATTATTTATGATGCTATCATCGGCTAAAACAACATGCCATAAAAACTATTTAAATACCGGTAGCGTTGAACAAAAACGCATCCAATGATGCTGCTCACCCCGGCGATAAAATCTAACCAACCGCACGACAAAAGAATTAGTCAAAATAATACAAAAAAGTTCTACAATGGCTTTGAAACGGTCGTGGGCGAAATTGTTACTAAAGTGTAGCAACATCTGTCTAGAGGGGAGACGGGACATTTTTGAAAAACGCAACTACGTGTGTATCCGCACTTGAAATTCAACCTTAGAGTTATGTCATTAAGTAAAAAATTGAAGGGCGGACTCTGCGCGTAAGGCATTTGAATTTGGAACACGACGGAGTTAACGCCATTACTGTCAAATTGTGGGCCAATCATGGACGAGGCGCGCCGACCAATCGACGGGGCGCGCGGTGCGTGCGCGGAATGCAAAATTTTGGGGCGAACTAGAACAATTTGTAACTTTTTGTTTGTTTTGGCCGGAACTAATCTGTGTGGGCTGCGGGCGGCTGTGGTGATTTTATGTGCAATAAAAACCTTAGCTAATGGCGTGGTAACTGCACGGAATGGACGGCGAGTGAAGTGGACAGCTTTGATTTATGAATGAAAGTTTATGAATGGAATTATTGAGATGATGCATTGAATTACAAACAGCATCCAATTGTTAAAAAAAAACTGTATCGGTAACAAACGATTTCATATAAACTGTTATTTTTACATTCATAAAGTAGTTCCAAAGGATCTTGTTAATACCCGTACCATATTGCGTCTTAAGTACGTTAACATTAAAAATAATGTTTTATTTTTGTGAATCACTTGCTAATTTTTAAACGTCTTTTTTAACCACAATAAAAAAATATCATAAAAAGGATTAACAATTACCTACTTCCGCAAAAAGTGGCATATCCATAAACAAAAGTTCATTTCCTAAAACTGTATCGTTCCGAATACAGCTGTCAATTATTTACGTAAATTAGACTAAAGTTATTATAAAAATATTATTTTTTAGCTAAGCAAGATTATACTGTAGGAAATAATTTAAATTCTTAAAAAAACGAATTCTGAATCATTTTATTCCATTGCAACCTTTTTATAAAATAACTATTTTTGAAATTCAAAGCACTGTCAAGTAGTTTCGGAACTCTGAATTGTAATTGTCACTTTTCAATGTCAATTTTGTTATGGCATTGTATACACTGACTTGTTTATTACCACTGGACTGGCTGTCCCACACAAATGACAGCTAATTTTGTGTGCCTATTTGAAACGCCATCTGCAAGTGTCTCGGCGCGATACGAGAACTAATTTTGACGTATACTAGATAGTTGCAACAACTTGCAACAGTGGATTCAGAATTGAACAGGCATTTTTAATTTTTTTTGTGATATTTTCAAAATGTGGTTAAACATTGATAAAAAAATTTTAGTAGTGAAAAGCTGAATAAAACCTAAACTTTTAAGAGTAAATTTGTTTGGACACAAGCTGGTACGGATCCCCATAGTAAATTTAACATTGTCCTTTACTTACCAATTTTGACACATTTCGACAGCACGCAACCAGAAGTTAACTTATAAAATTAAAAAATCATAATAGTCCACTTCCTTTGTTGTAAAAACAAAAAACAATATATACTTACCTATCTATTTAGGTACCGTCTTGAATTACATACATTGTTTGCAACCGTATTTGTACTAGGATGATCCCCCAGATTGATAGTTGATACTCTGGTAGGTACAGTCGACCAAATTGAATCATGACCCACCTTATGGATATTTTTCTACTGTCATTCTATACAAGTAAGTTGAAATTCGCTTGAACATACATTTCCTAGAAACGAACGTGTTATTATTTTATTTGACACTGACAGTCACTGACAAGGCAATGGTCGCTATCTGTACGAATAAGTTTGTATAAAAATCGGCGAGAACTTCATTTCATGTGGGTAAGGGTTGCAATGCAACACACAAGTAGGTAGGTAGATATTCGGGATTCGGCACAGCCGGGCGCCAAGTCTGTATTGGGAACCAGTTTCTTTTATAAAAGTTCCACTGGAACTTGTGTTTGCCATGATGAAATAAAACAGTACACTTAGTTAAAGAAAATAATATTTATTTTAAGTATATATTTAACAAGTGGCATTAAATTGGTACAGTGAAAAGTAACCCGATTAGACGACAAATGTCACTTCCCCAATCCAAACACCACAAATTTTCATCTGGGGACCTAGACGGCCATGGAATAAGAGTGAATGCATCTTCATGCTGGGTAAACCAATTCGAGACAATTCTGGCAGTATGCACTGGACAGTTATCATGAACAAAGGAGAATACTGGCACTTCTTCACGCAAGTAAACTGTTCGCAAAGTCGGTAACATTGATTCTTCCAATAAATTGACATAGTTTATAGAGGTATGACGAGGAGAAATTTGAACAAGTTTTCCGACACTTCCGGCATCCATCCAGGCACACATGTTAGCTGAAATTCAGCTGGATAATTAGTTGGGCACAACGTGATCCTGTGTATCGCGTGTTATCGTAACGCCACGAAGTAAGGCGACCGTGTTGAGAAGAGCGAAATGTTTTCTTGTCTGTAAATATGTTATCCGTAATAGTGTTGCATTTCCGTTCTCTTCCGTTCCGTTCTTAATTCGACGAACGCCATGAATATGTCGTCGTCTGTCTTCGAGGGTACCCTCTTTAGCATGCCGGCTGATCCAGGTTCTGACTGTGTTCCGACTTATTCTTAGCTGTTTGTTCTGCCAAATTGGCAATTATAAAATTTGTTTGTAGATATTGACTTAGGTTTTTATACAATTTCAGACTTACACGGTATACTTGACATTTGACACACGTTTTTTATTTTTCAAATTATAATACATTTTTCTTCGTAGTGAAAAGAGTTTGGATTATGGACTTATTTTAAATTCATATTAAGACTGGTTTATCTAAAACATGTCTAGTGCAGTGATAATAAAGGTTAAACTTGCATAGATCTCTGACCCGTTATGACGCATTTTTATTCATATTTAAAACGTACTATGTGCAACATGCATGACAGCGAAGAAAACCTTACTACATTTATGAATGCAAAGGAATAATCGGCAAAGTGGGTCATGATTCAATTTGCTCGACTGTACTTATTTATTACCTACCTACACGCGACGCACTAAAAGAAAGTGATTTTCTAAAATAATTGAAATACTCACCTAAATAACGAACGCCGAACAAGCTTGAGTAAATCCAAATTGTAATTTGCACTTGACATTCAATCCGCGAATTCTCAGCCACACGTCTCCGTCAAAATCAAATTCCCATCGGCTCGGAAATTGCTCATTCACACTCCGTCGGGTCCACTCAAAACGTCACCTCGATTCCTTGAGAACGCGAAAAGTCAAAATCATCTGTCAAACGGAATTTGAATTTGGAACGCGGCGCGAGCGCAGCGTGACGTCATTGAGAGTCACGCGAGCGCAGCATGGCCGCCGGCGCCACGCTGTCACCGGCGCTCTTGCAAAATCATTAGTCGACATCACAAAGGAGTGTCTTTTGACAGATTTCTTCATGGTGAAGTGAACATTCTAGATCTTGCGCTTATGGGAAGTGCGCAGGAGCAGGGTTCGCGACCTGCCGCTTTACGGTTGATATGTGATATTGTGCCGAATGTGGGAATTTGGGTGTCGCTGACTTTTGTAACTGCGGACTGACCGACCGGAGAAAGAATTGTTCGATTATTTCTATGATTCATTATTAGAAGTTGTCAAAAGAATACTGATACGGAATCTTAAAAAAACCGACTTCAAAAATGCCTACAGTGCAATTTTTTTTTTATAATGTAAGTTGATCATGCAATCAGTCCAATGACTATGAGCAGATGTGTTGCAGGATTAATAGCGATAAGAGATTATGCCCCTTTAGGAATAACTCTCTTTAATATTGTGGCAGTCTATTCCAAGATATGCCTTCTTTTTAGACGGTGTAACGTTTCTGGTATAGTCAGTTGCACAGCCAGCTGGTTGGGGTGATCTGTAAGTCTAGATTCGTACTTTTCGATATTGGCCTCGATTTCTTCCATTACCGTATTTGTATTCAGAAACTCGTGAACCTCCGATATCTTTAAAAACCAGGGTGAGTTGGATATTTGCTTGAGTATGTAGTTCTGACATCTTTGCATTATACTTATGTTGGAATAACATGCTGAGCCCCACAGTTGAATCCCATATGTCCATATAGGTTTTAGTATGGATTTGTAAATCAGGAGCTTGTTGTCAAGTGATAGTTTGGCGTTACGTCCAAGCATCCAATACATTCCTCTGTATCTTAAGTTCAGTTCGTCTCTTTTGGTTTGTATATGCTTCTTCCATGTGAGTCGCCGATCCAAACACATGCCCAGATATTTCGCGTTGTCACTTTGGGGGAGCTGGTTATTTCGCAGTGAGACAGGCGGGCAGTTACCTTTTCTCAATGTGAATGTTACGTGGACTGACTTAGAGGCATTTACATTTATTCTCCACTTTGTCAGCCAGTCATTAATTTGCTCCAGACTGCGTTGCAGGATTAGAGAGGCCTCCCTCGGGCATCTATTACTGGTCAAGATGGCCGTATCGTCTGCGAAGGTTGCTAGGGTTGCTTTGTCGGTTTGGGGTAGGTCGCTAGTAAATATTGTGTAGAGGACAGGACCCAATACTGACCCTTGAGGTACCCCTGCCAATATTGGGTGGAATGATGATGTGTATTGGTTTTCTCTTATTTGAAATATTCTGTCGGCCAGGTAGGATTTTACAATTACAAAGTATGTGTAGGGTAGCAATGATTTGACCTTGTACAGTAGACCCTTATGCCAAACTCTGTCAAATGCTTGTTGCACGTCTAAAAAGACTGCGGAGCAGTACTCCTTGCGTTCCAGGGCACTCTGTATCACCCGGCACACCCTGTGGACCATTTCCACTGTGCTGTGACATTTTCAGAAAATTGGTGATCAGGTATGATCGACCTGATTAGGAGCTCTCGAGATAACCTTTTCAGTAGGACTCTTTCAAATAGCTTTGACTAATTGACCTATATGAAGCTAGTCCATGACTTGGTTTCCCTGGCTTTTGTATCATTATTATCTGTGACTTTCCAGATAGTCGGGAAATAGCCAGTTCTCATGACACCGTTGAATGCCTACAGTGCTAATTAAAACTAAAATATAAAACAAATTTAAACTAAAAAGTACAAAATCATATTTAAATTACCTAACTATTCTACGAAATTATACAAGAAACCTATTATTCTACCAATCTATTATTTGTTATTTTTTGGAGTCGGTGCCAGCCAAGAGATGGTTTAATCCTGTCTTTACTTGCAAAAAACATTAGAATCAGAATTTCTGGCACCGACTGAATGAAACAATTCACCATAAAGATACTAGTACGAAAACACTATACGTGCCTTTAAAATTTGAGGGTTTCCCTCGATTACACCAAGATCCCATCATCAGATCTCGACTGGGCTACAATGAGACCAACTAGAAGGTATAAACTCTAGGTAAACATTTTTATTTTTCAAATCGGTCAACAAATGACTGAGATATGAGGTAACATAGCCACAAAACAAACAAAAACATATAGTCGAATTGATAACCTCCTTCTTTTTTGAAGTCGGTTAAAAAAAGAAATAATCAGATATGTAACTTGGCACCTGGCACATTTTTGTGTCACTGGCGTTCATAGGTAATATAATAATAATGTCCTCCTAGCTGAATTCCGCTTACAGCGGCCAATCTCAACAAAAGTGATAAGCCAAAAGGAGATATTATAGTGCACAAGTGTGAGCGCAATATGATGCACTCTCATAATTCGATGAGACGACAATCCGACATGGCCGTAGAGAGATCAGGCACAGGACCAAAGGTTCATGTGCTTTCCGAGTTTCCGAGGCACTAGGGTGTTAACACCACCAACTTCCTGACTCGGTAGCTGTGTCCGAGTTATTTCAACAATAGTCCCCCTAGACAGAAAAACCCAGAAACATTCGGCCCGTCCCAGGATTCAAACCCGGGACGTCGTGGATAGGGCACTATAGTCGTCAGCACACTGTACCCAGCGTAGGCAGGCCAACAAGGCAGTCTCTGACGGTCATAGGCAAGATAGATAACTAGATGCACACCACATACGTATACATTTCCATAAATGCTCATAGATAATAATACAATTTAGGCGGTCTTATTGCTAAAAGCAATTTCTTACAGACATCCTTTGGGCAGCGGATAGTCTAAAAATGTTATTAACGATGACATTGCAGTAGATATCTGCCTTTCTGATCCAATAAGTGAACTACACATTAACATTGCCTGTTAATTCGTGATTAGTTGTTTGTTGAGGACGTGTTCTTAGGCAGAGCATTTCTCTTCAGGCCCATACATTTTTTACTTTATTTATTATTATTTTGAAATAATAAAAATTATTAATAATAGCAATAATGCAGGCTTGCAGCGTTAGCGCAATGAATTATTAACAGCCCATTTAGCGCTTACCTGGACAAAAGCGGCCGAATCTCCGTTAGCCCACCTCATTCACGACTCAAGTGCCTCCGGAGCGGCCCTAATTTCCTTTCATGTCGAACAATCTACCAGCCTTCGATTGTAGCGCAAAAAATAAATTATAAAAACTATTGATCGCGCGTCACTTCAGTCCGTCATCTTGGAAAACGTTTGACATTCGTTACATGTTTGTGATTTGAAAAGCGGGGCAGTTGCTTTATAATTATTTTAATTATTCATTGGGTCAATTGTTTTGTGATTTAGTATTAGTGCAGCTGGCCCAAGAAACAGGAGGTACCTACCTAAAGAAATTACAGTACATATTAATAAGTTTTCAACCTTAGAAATCTTTGATTGACTACTGCTTTTTATATTTCTTAAAATAAAGGTTATTAAATGAAAATAGTATGTTTGTCTTCTGAAGTATTTATATATTTTCATAAAATCATGTCAAATCTTTTTACAATTTCACTTTTAGTACATACTTACAATCTAGTAACACGCGTTCCCGCGCCCGATTCATAACAACATCATTTGCACAAACACATTTCAGCTATAAGCTTTACAACGGTTTTATTAAAGTTCTCAATGAACATTATCTTTTTAATTAAAAAAATTCAAAGACAGACTCGAGAATTTAATGCAATTTTAAAAATAAAAACTGTTCTCATGACATTTACACATTGAAGAAACGAATACGAAAAACGGGTCAACAGTCATTTAGTCATTTTGGATGATTACTGTTTAGTTAGTTTTAGTAACATTTGAATTTTTTTATTCGAAAATCAGTTAAGAAGTATCGAAGACGTTTTGTTCGATCGTTTCATCAAATGGAAAATCATATTGAAAGCATTGCTTAAGATAAACTTATTATGCACAGCAACGACTAAATTCAACTTGTATAACTTTAATTTATTTATAAACCATATTATTTTATATTTCATCGTCCGCATCACATAATACAGACGTCGAAATACTTGTAAATACATTTTAATTGACCAATTTTTGCGTGTGTACAGTCAACCGTACAATTTTAATTACCTACTCGGATTGGTGAGGTTATAAAAGGGAAAATGTACTACTAAAGTATTTTTATAATATTAAATTATTATTTTTTTCCGTACCGTCACCATTTCTTCATTAACAACAGTCTTCTCGTTATATCAATGAGTTCATATTTTCGGCTACAATATCTGAATTAATAATATGAATATTATGCCATTGGGTAGTTCTGACAAACATCCACCCATCCCACCAAAAACTTGTTTTCCAACCTGTGTTTTTTTACATTTTAATTATTTGTAATATCTATACAGCTTCGGAAAATTAACATAAAAAAACACATCATTCTGACTAACTCAGAACCTTGAAATCGGTTATCTAAGTGAATAAGTACTGATCTTGTGGGATGTTTGTGTATTTTGTGGCGAATAAAACGTTTGTTTGATAGCCGGATGGAAATAATGAGCATTTAACGTGGCTGTCAAGTGAACACATACATAAGTAATACAAACGCAAAATTGTGTTTATATTTATGGCCCTGACTGTACATACTTAACATCAATTCATTTATCAGCTGTTATTTTTTACTTTTCTCTTGTAATGAATTTATACTAACACAGCTAAGACTGTCGACAATTTTGGTTTAATGTCGTCAACGCCAGCTGCCACCTTGATTACTCTGGTACCTCCGGGTCGACCCTGACTGGGAGCCCTGGCCTTGGCTACCACCATACCTATTCTGCTGTTGAGAACTATACCCTGAGCTTGACTGGTAGCCCTGTGACCCTTGGCTTTGGTTGCCCCCGTACCTGTTCTGTTGGTAACCGCCTTGTTGGTAGCCTTGGCTACTATTATGCCTACCCTGGTTGTAACCTTGATTACCGCCATATCTGTCTTGGCTCCCGTAGCCTGATCTGTTGTAGTTTTGCGTGTAGCCCTGTTGGTTCTGATTGTAGCCCTTGTTGTGGTTTTGGTAGCCTTGGTTCTGTCCGTAGCCTTGGTTCTGTCCGTATCCTGGATTAGGTACGTACCCGCTGCGTTGCGGCCCGAATGATTGAGATCGACCTGTAACAAAAACATCGTTCGTTCATTCGTTCGTTAAAATAAGCCAAAAATATGAATAAATCAGGCAGGTAAATTGCCAAGACAAACTTTAATTTTCTCAGTGTTCTATTATCGACTCGTATTTCTTGACTCCAGCTATTACCCCGTCGTCCTAACTAGACCTATTTTTCAATATACGAATGTAATTTTTTTAAACTTATTGTTGTATTGTTTATTACTATCATTATAATAATACGGGAATTCGTGCAACCTATCTAAGCATTTTATTTTTTATTATGTTTCGGCCCAATTGCTTGAATCGTGGTCACGCGTATTCCTGTATTATTGTAATGCTAATTACCAAATGATGGATATGATGTATTCTGTCTGAAATTTTCTCGAAATGCACAGAGCCAAGTCTAATGAAAAGTAAAAGTTGTCAATGAAAAGTAAATGCTATAATCGGTTGTTTTAAGTAGGATACACATCCAAAAATATTTCTAATCAAGACCAGCTATTCTACTTTTTTAAACATCCAACAATACCATTGCTTTACAACATCGCATTCCAACAGCTTCGATGCAGCACCGCATTCACCATTCACTTGGGCGCGACTGCGACGCCACTGCGACTCTGCGGCGGATTGCGGCTCTCGAGCCGAGCTCGCGAGCGTGTGAGCGCCGCTCGAGTGTTTAATCGCTCGCTTTGTGCGCTCTAATGTCGCTCACCATGATCTTTAAGCTGTGGAGACGATCAGTTTATGTGACGGATCCAGGATGGTTAACTGATACAGCTTGGATGGATATTACTATTATGACAACACGACCCCATAAGGGCCAACCAACCACCAATTTATTTTTTAAAGTTTTTCGTACACTGGCAGGATTTGAACCCACGACCTTAGGCTTAATTTAAATAATTAAATAAAATTGAGTGTAAAAAACATTAAAACTGTCCAATATTTATTGTTGTTTATTATTGACATTCATAATTGGCATTTCTGTTCTAAATTGTATAAATTATTATTGACTTAAACATACACTTTCGCTTTAATGCATTTGGAACAGAAACAAATGTAAGCTGAAATTGTTCACAAGCGTGTGATCGCCGCTCTAGTGTTTAATCGCTCGCTTTGTGCGCTCTAATGTAGCTTACCATTATCTTCAAGCAGTGAAGACGGTCAGTTTATGTGACCGATCTAGGAAATCCCATATAGGCCAATATTTATTCATATTCATATATTTTTATTGTGGAACACGGGTAAAAAAATAAAAAGGGTCTTAACAAATTAAAACTTAGAACTAACCATGTCCTCCTACGTATATAATATGTTTAGTATTGTTTATTTTATTAACATTCATAAATGGCATTTTCTGTTCTAAAAATAAATTATTACTGACTTTGACTAAACACTTTCGCTTTATTTCATATGGAACAGAAACAAAATGTAAGCTGAAATTGTTCGCAAGCGTGTGAGCGCCGCTCGAGTGTCTAATAGCTCACTCCGTGCGCTCTAATATCTTTCCAGGATCTAGATGGTGTTGACTTAACAATTTGTGATGTGAGTGACCAGTCTAAGATGGACTTCAGCTTAACAGCAATTGAAATTAGCCAACCGCATCATTTTTCACATATTACATTTAGAATTACGAGTTTATTTCTACATTAATACAATGGACCTAATACTATGGGCATCCTGATGTTTTTTATATTTTTATAATCAGAAGCAAATATATTTTACATGCAAAAGGCGGCACTTTTCCCGAATATCATAGACTATGTGAATCAACGGGAAGAATACGGAAAATGTAGTCTTAAATCTGAACTCAACCCACGGGTGGGCGCCACAGAGCAGTCCGACAAAACGGTATTACAATGTCACATCCATCCAACTGGTATCCTTGTAACCGCAACACATAATCCGCGGTTCAGAGCAACCGTGAGCTGCTAAGCCGTTTTGTACATCAAAGTTAAGGCCTAAAAGGATTCCGGCGGCCTCAGCCATCGATGCCTCTCAAACCTAATGCTGTGCCAAACAAAGACGCGGTATTTACATCCAGTATTGAGTTTTTTACTTATGCCCCTTCCTCGTTTGAACCCACACATCCCCCAAACAAAGAAAATATATAATTATAAGGAAATCGGCATCGTCGTTAATGTACTCGTATCGTAATATTGCAAGATTTGCGGGGTCTATGGTAATAATTGAGGTCGATCAATTACGGTTGACGACGATAATGTGCGCTATGAATTGTAGATACAGGCCAGCACATCAGGCTATAAATTTCTATTGCAAAATCATTTCTATTACAATGCATGAGACGCCGTAGTGTTTTGCCTTGACGTGCTTGCTGTCGTCCGTAACTTCAACTTCAATACAATTACACAGTAGAGTAACAGGAAAGATGTTTATTCCAGAAAAAAAAACAGAATTATCGACAGACATCGAACGAATATTAAAAATAATTCTTTATTTTGACATAGTAAGTATAAAACAAATTCGACCCAGCTGTGTGATCGCCACGATCTTTTAACTACGGATTTTAATGCAGTTTTTAGTAATAAATAGAGTGATTTAAGGGGAATTTTTATGTGTATGATAAATAACTAAGTATGCACCCGTGCCGACGCCTTGGGGTTCCTAAAAATCATTATGATACAACGATGGAATAGAATATTAGTGCCAATAAAAATAACAGTTTTCAAAACATACAAATACTGCTTAGCTTTGGTGCCCAACATGTTGCGACTACCACATGCGATAAATGTTAAATAGAGATAGACAATACGCAGAGGTTATCATACAATACCACTTTTGTTTATACGAGTAATTAATGTAGGAAACCACTAACTATTCGTGAATCGAAAGTCGAAACCAGATATTTTTATCCACATAACATCACGCGGCGTGCCAGAGTACATTCATATTAATAATTACGCTTGCTCCAGCTCCGTCGAGTGCGTAACGAGGCGTCGCCATTACGGCGATTGTTCGCCGACAGTTGGCGCCCAACGTGGTGGTGTCATTACGCACCGCGACACGAGGGCTTGGGCAAATTGCGCGCCTGGATTTATCAGCTATACATAAGGGATTCAGCTATACGTGGTCTAGTAGGGCTGATAAATCTATACCATCATTATAAATGCGACCTCTTCACGCTTAAACTGCTGAACTAATTTGGATGAAATTTGGTATAGTGATATTTTTATGAATGAATGAATGAATGATTATTTATTTGCATTAAAACATGGTAAGTATATATATCAGGTCTTCATATTAGTAAAGTGAACAATCATGTTTCATCGATGTAACGATAGGCAAACATTTCGTCGTCATGCAATATTAACTAATAAGCAACAATACGGTAACGAAAATATTTATATCCAGGATTGAGATTGTTTAAATTTAGATAATCAATAAAATTAAAATATAAATAATAACGTAAAATAACAGGTATGATGTCAAGTTGTCAAAAATAAACAGAAATATATAACATGTCAGGTATTAGGTGATAACAATTCGTTTAAGATGGCCATCACGACAGAATTTTGTGAACTCATCTATGTCATAGAAACAGTTCTCAACCAGCACTTTAAATATAATTATGTTAAAAATATTAAATGACAATCTTTGAATGTGGTTCGGTAGGAAATTAAATAGACGGACGCACATACTGTGGCTGTTTCTGGCAAGACATACTGTATCTGCTACAGGGACAGATAACTTCCACGGGTATCTTCTTGAACCACCTCGACTACAATCGTCCCGTGTTTTTGTAAAGAGATGGGTATTTTCCTTCGTAAATATTAAAACTTCGAATATATACAGGGATGGCAATGTTAAAATTCTTAATTTTTTAAAGAGAGGCCTACATGATTCCATCAATCCGACATCACAAATAGATCTAATACACCTCTTCTGTAAAAGGACATAGGATGGTTTTTATACCAGCAATCAGCCTTTTAGGGGGCGAAAAAGCGGGGGGAAATTTGTATGGGAAATCAGACGTATGCGCGAGCGAAATCGTGAGGAACCGCTAGTGCCTTGTAAAAGGCAGAACCATAAATTGGAGTACAACGTGGTGATTTGATTGTCAAAAAACATTTTTACTGTAAGGATTAAAAATATAATAACAGTAATAATGCAAATCTTATTATTGTCTAGCAGAAATTATAATACAATAATCAAAAGCGGTCGGTTTACGTAGAAGTAGATCATCAAAACCAGTTACTTTTGAAATATATCAACATAATTTTATACACCGCTTTCGTCAGGTTTCTAAGTGCTTTTCGGCACTTTGAGGCTGCTGGCTCTGCATTCATTTTTGAATGTGGCAAATGTAAAAAAGTACAAAAATACATGTTGCAAGAGCTAACCCGGCAGACATAATAGGCATCTAATGGGCGTCGGCGCGACACATTCACGCGGTGAAAGACTCGCAAATAAGAGCAATGGCGGCCGTGGCGGGCGCCAAAATTATAGGCTGAGGGGGTGTCTGTGGAAGCTATGTTAATAAATTGAGCTAGGTGCTATGGGAGGAACCGATGATGCTGTTACATATTTTATGCAGAATTTCAGTGGCGGAAAGCCATTAATATTTTTATATCATACAGCATAATTGCACCTGGCAGTTAATATAAGTAAATCTATTCACTTTTAGCCACATTCAGTTAGTAAGTACCTAAAACTTCAACTTTTTTTAGACTTTAACACAAATTTAATGAACCACAACTTAGCGGTTACAATTAGAGATATGCCGGATCTTTAAAAATATAGTTCCGCGGATACAGATAATTTGTTACCAGAAACGCGAATACGGATACGAATCCGGCTCTCAATTTCTTACTCAATTGGTGTAGCTGTGCGTGATCTTGAAGCGACAGTTGCCGCTATGCTATGCTTTAGGGCTCTTTCAATTTATGCGTTTCTTGACGGCCGGCTGCGGTGCGGAAGCGGTGCGTTTATTGTTCCGCATGCGGACGGTCGTTTGTTTTCATACAAAACGCGCGGTGCGGCAACTGTGCGGCGTCGGTACCGAAAACTCGGTTCTCTACTCGGTTCTCGGTACCGACGCCGCACTGTTGACTTTGACGCAGTGACGCATTTCGACTTGCGTTGAGCAGGCGTTTTATTTAGTTTAAATAACAGTAACTATTTTTTGATTGATAGTGTATCCAACACTTTTGAAAATTATTTTTTTCAACACAAAAGTGCCTAAAATTTTAGGCAATGACGTTAGACAGAGACAAAGAATTTCACACGAGTGGATGACTTACGATAACTCAGTTGGTAAGAGCTTTGGCCAGGTTAGCCAAAGGTCGTAGGTTCAAATCTTACTCGTGTGCGAATTTTTGGTTGCTGGCCACTGAACGAGACACACTTGACAGTCCTTTCTTACTTTCAAGTATAAATACTCTATGTTATAATAATAACACATATAATATATGGTTTATTGGTATCTATATCGGTCTTGTCTTCTTTTCAAACGGCACTTGAAACCAAATCCACCGACAGTGGCGAGCTGGTTTCTTTGTCTCGTGTCCTCGGGCGCTAATGCCACAAAGACGGAGCCAGCTCGAGCTGGCAAGGACGAGTATGCCAACACTTTGACGTTCCGTAGTAGGAAAATACGCAACTTTTATACGACACATACACATATTAAATAATATATTACATAAATATTAATAATAGCAATAAGCAAATCACTATTGTATCTACATAAATATTTCTACGCCATTAATGGCAGAATGTGTGAAACCAGTGTATACGAACTACCTATGATACCACATTCTTCGAAATGAACTAATTTCATTTTACATTGTCAATATCATATAGAGCCACATTTTTTTATAATATGATTATTTTATAGGTCATGACCACAGACGACAGAACTGAAAGTCCGGTAAATAAGAAACTAATGAAATAAAAGTAATGCAAACAGCATAAAAATAATCTTCCAATTCAATGAATGGGATACTTTCCAAGAGATAAATACACATTGCACATTCGTCTGGATGCTTTCGTGAAACTTTAATAAGAATATTTGGAAACATATCACAGTATTAGTTTTAACAGGATCTTTTTTATTTACAAGCATCAGCAAATATAAAGGGGATTTTGCGGTCAAACTTGTATACTCGCCCTCGACTTTATATAACGCAGTAACGCAGACATATTTACTTCACGCTCAGGTGTTCCCAAAGGCTGTCTCAGTCTTGTTTGTTTCAATTTATATTTTTTCCGCTAACGAGCCAAGGAAGGAACCCCGTCGGCTAAAATTCCGTGACTTTTCCGTTGAGATTTAGCCACTTGAGCACGCGCCGCCGACGCCATCTCTAATTATTACGGGATCGCGGACGGCTCGCCACTCCAGGCCACATCTGAGGCTGTGTCTACCGCACCTGGGGGAATCCTTCTTGTCATGGCTTCAGTGTGGCTACACTTAATATTTAGTAAACCATTTGGTTACTTTTATAATAATATCTACTCAGTTTTAATTTTAAGAACCTGATAAATGTACCGTGTTTTAAGCAAATAAATTATTATTCTATTCTATTCCATACTTGATTCGATGTAAAATTTAATGAGATTCAAACAATTTCATGATCTCCACAACTTCCATAAAATTTTACGTTTTGGCTAAATCTTAAGTATGCATAGGGAAACGCCTCCAAAACTTTTTAAGACTCGAGGCAACATTTTTAAAACTTGGTTTTGAATACTAACTAGTATTTTTAAATTAATAGGGTACTTCATAGAGCTGCAGTCACATGCTTCACTGTTACTGTGTCACATTGGCGTAATTTATTTTACTTGAACGAAATAACATTGTCATTTAAACTCTAAGATATACTTAAACAATAAATAACCATTTTCTACAAACTATTTTTTTTTAAGTATTTTGTCCCAATAATTATTTTATACCCAGTTACATCTACATTTTTTATTAGCACAACCGCCAATCAAAAAATCAAATAGGCATATTCAATTAAAAATACCCCGCAGTTTGGGGGCGGACATAATGGGCACGTGTCGCCCCCTAGTGGATCCGCTACAAACTACACCTTGTTCAAGGCAAATTGACTTTAAGCACTGTGGCATAAGGATCATAACGGAAGTCGGTAACGGTTGATTGCTAAAAAAAATTAATTGGAAGTCATGTCAAAGTGAAAGGAGAAGTCAATGTAGGTGTATCGCGATCGAAAAGAGAATTTCATTGCTGGTTTGTCTGCATCAATTGGAAGGTTAAATTGCCATTACGTTTGGAAATGCCATTTAAAACTCCTTAGTATAAAAAATGGTAAAATAAAGTTGGTAAGAAATAATTCCGCATCTTCCTTTCCTAAAAAATAATACTACCCAGCGAACTAAGGCAGAACACTAACGAAAATGCCGATACTTCAGAAACTCATAGAAAAACCAATAAGAAAGAAGCAAAAAAGAAGTATTTTTGTACTTTACAGATTAAGGCATATCCTTATCGGATTATATTAAAAAGTAGATAAAATACGCATTAGCACACCTCCTCAGCCACCTGGTTAAACGTAAAAAAAGTAAATCGATAAAAAGTTCCGACATTGTTGCCGTAATCCTCTCCGACCGGATAATAGGAAGCACTTCAGCCGATCGACCCGTTATTTAGAAAAAAGTACTCTGCATTGTGCTGGCAACCCTCGATAATTATTATTTTCGTAGTTGGCGACACTGCATCGGACAATGGACTCCCTTCGCACTTCCTGTTTGCTTTCGCGCGCTATTACACGTCAATGCCTCGCGGGACGATAGGCCAATTTGAATTTCGAATTTGGAATAATGGATTCCTTTCACGGCGTCAATTGGCTGCAATTTTGTTTTTCTTGAACGCGATGCTCCGAAGCTAAGGTATAATACCAGTGTTTATCCGTTTTATTACCTGTGTCGCTTTTCATTGCCATAATCTTTCAAAAGTGGATAATGAAGTATTACAAAGGGTGGGTCAACTTCTATTTGTATTTGATGAGAGTACATTTAAGTAAAAACTAAATGACTGTCAGAAAAAATATCAACAGGTCTCTATCCAATATAGTAAAATTATTTGAAAAAGGTTGAATATTACTTTGTCTATAGCTGAGTTCTGTTGAGCTATGGACCTAAACCATTTATTTCTTTCGGTGTTTAATTCCACATAATGATCACGACTCTTAGTCATGACTGTTACGAATATTAAGAAGATGGCTCAATCAAATCATTCCTGTCCTGCCATATAGAAGCGAATAAACCTATTTCATCTCACTGCGTAGCGATGGGCGATTGTTCGAAAAAAGATAATCGAATGAATCGACAATCGACCATTCGAACTATCGAATGTCGATTTAGTAATTCGGAGAAAAAATAATCGAATAATAATCGACAATCGAATTATAATCTGTACTCGGCCCTTCGATGCATTCGATTGAATTGCCGCGACAGGACAGGCAGCGAACGAATGATTAATCGACGGGACGAATGACGATTCATTCGTTAGTAATTAGTAGTACGGCCTGCGCACCGCGCGCTCCGGTATTGCTCGCCGCATAATCGAAGGATAATCGAATGACTGCGGTTGCTTATCGAATACATTCGATTACAGGGACCGTTCGAATAATTCGATTAATTTAGTAATAATCGCCCATCGCTATCACTGCGTACGGATACGCGGACAAGTGCCAGGTTTGTCAACGCGATGACAATTGAGCTACTCGCATTCTAATTAAACGCAACCCAACGCAGGGAGGAGCCATTGTTGGGTTAATTGCTACTAACGATCAGAATGCAACAGTTATGACAACGCTTAAAGGGTTTAGGGAATTTTCATTTTCGCTTATTTGGTCTTGGCTGCTACTTACCTATAGATTATGAGTGATGCCAACTTTTAGACCTGGCTAGTATTAGGTGTACTATTGGTACAGCTAAATATTATTACATTTTCATGTATACTTAATTAAATTACAATTATGAAGATGTAGGTACCAAATAACATAAAAAAGCAGTAATATGCAAAGCAATCATGCAGTAATATGCAGACCGCACTCAAAAACTCAAATCGCTCTGTAATCACCAGGCAATAGGGTTGACAGTTGAGTAATCATCAAATCAACGTGCACGCGACCCAATTTGATCGGCGTACGCGCTGCGTGCGGGCGGGGAACGCCGCGTGACGCGGATTAGCGAGCAAACTATGTAAATTGGTACAGTAAGCCTGTTCTGACAAATTATGTGACTAGAATTTAAATTATTTTTCATTTATCATTATTTTTATAACTTAAGAAAGTTTGCAAGTTTTTACGAAATTTAATTTAATTTTACTCGCAAAAATTGATCGACTGTGTCATCCGGTGGGAAAATATTTCCATCGGATACATGTGGGTATATTCCCTAAGTATTGATGAAATCGAACGCCGGCTCATAGGCGTAGCAAGCACTTACAAGAATTCGCCATCTGACTAATGTCCTCAGTAGCTCAGTTGCTAAGAGCATTCGCCCGGATATCGAAGAGTCGTGGGTTCGTGCCCCACCGGATGACAAAGTCGATAAATTTTTGTGAGCGAAAGCGAATCGAATTTACTTATTTTTAACTATTTAGTTCTGATTTTTTACTGTTATTAATTATTAAAGGTGCCTATCTCAACAGAGATTAGCCAACTGCGCGGGACATATTATAGTGCACAAGTGTGTGCGCAATACACAGGTGCACTCTCTATTCCTTCACTCTCATAATTCGGTGAGACGGCAGTACGACATGACCGTACAGAGATCAGGCGCAGGACCAACGGCTTAACGTGCTTTCCGAGGCAAGGGGGTGTTAACACCACCAACTTCCGGACTCCGGAGCTGTGTCTGAATTATTTCATGACAGAAAAACCAAACACTCTCGGCCCGACCCGGGATTCGAAACCGGAACCCCGTTGATAGTACCCAGCGTGCTGATCACTAAACCAACGAGGCCTAAGTTACGAGTATGAATGTATTAATAATCACCGATAGTTCACTAATTATTGTGCTTTCCGAGAGCAAATACACTAGTTACTAATGAAAACACCAAAATCAGTATAGATGTAGCTGTAAAAAATTTAAGAGTGTCCTCGAGATTCCATCGTCAGATCCTGACCTGATGACCATATGAACACCTGAGAAGTATACTTTATTTTCAAGCAGTAGGATCGGTACAGACGTAATTAAGCAATTGAGGAAAATTTAAAAGTCAATTTTTATTTATGTATAAAAAAAGACTTTTTAAAAGTCGGTTAGACGAACTACCTATGATACTGCTGACCCGTCGTACACTGTGTGGTGCGTGCGTGACGCAGATTAGCGTCCAAAATCAACGCTTTGTCGTGTTTGACGGCCGCTAGCGTCAGCGCCCGACCGGCCCCGCTCGAGGGATTAGAGCATTTTGTTTTGACGGTTATTATATTCCGTGATTGACTTGTTCAATTTAAATGTTTATTAAAACGCACTTAGGGTGGAGACTGGCTGGTTGTTTTAATAAATGTCTGAGTAATCCCTATTTTGGTACCTATTAGAAGCAATCTTGTAAATGGTTACAGTCACATAATTTTTTGCTACAATGTTTCCACATTATATTTATTTATGGCTCTTCAACCTAACCTATTTGTGAAAGTCCTGTAATTTTTTTCTGTAATAAATTTGTGTTATCCTAAAAAAAAAAAAACGCAGACATAACATTAGGCGCAATCTATGTACGTGAGTCAGAACTAAGCACCAACCCTTTAGTTTTTGCACAAAAAAGTATACAGCGTATTTGTGAGTATAAAGTGTCTCGTCAATAGCGCTAGTGTAGCCGCGCCGGCTAGATTACCACAAAAATAAGTCAGGATGTTTGTTTCTTTTTCGGTTTGTGCTAATTAAGACTGGTTACAGATTTAGTTATTATTTTGTCAGAAAATACAGTTTATAATCACAACCTGATTGGGGAAAGTAGCATCGTGCGTGCGTGATGAAACAAAATAAATGGGATCAACGAACTTTTAAAATTGGCTCCGTCTGCGCACCGATCATCCGATTCCAACTGAAGACTGACACATATTTCACACCTTAACTAAAGTGGAAAGATTTGTATTTTTGAATGCTTTTTGGCCGATTTTAAAAATTATTGTGTCATGGGCTATTATTTTTTCAAATTGCCCCCGTGCCAAGCTGGGGCAAGTCGTTAATATTATTTAAAAAAGGAAACAAAGGAGGTACTCACTGCGTTGGTCCTGCTGGTGCTGCGGCGGAGGCACATTCCCGTAGGTCCTGTCGCGCGGCAGGTGGTGGCCCAGCATCCTGTGCCCTGCCTCCTCTAGGCTCGCTATCGTGTGCGACCGGACCATTCCTGGATAAAAACACGGGAATTTAGAGGCGAAATTCATTTATTTCTGCATATAGACCCAACAAGGGACACTTATACACATGTATCAGCAAGAGAAGTAGTTTGGAATCATGTCGGAGCCCGGATATATACTCTGGCTAACATACTATCAGCTATCTGACACATGATTACGTCTTTAATCAAAAATGTTGAGAACTTGTCCAGATGACGCGTTTTTGAGCGCGTTTCTTTGAATCGATATAGATAGAAGGATAGATACACTAGGGGTTCATACGTTCTGTCCGCATGCAATCTTCATGCGTTTCTCTAGTACCTCACGATAGCGCGACTAGAAACGCGCGGGTAAATTTACTTACTTATACTATAGTAAATTATAGAAATTAGTATGACTACTATTGTAATATTAACAAAATAGAATAACAAAATATTAGGTACCTACATATTTTATATTTTTAACTAACTTTCTTATACTAGTAGGTACTAACCCTCGTGTCGCGGTAAAACGTAGTGGAGCTTTATGTTTGTTCTCGGGCCGCTAATTAGTTGATTAATTAATTAACTAATAGATGAGTAGGTAAATATGATAAACAAGTGGCATTGAGTGCGCACGAGTGCAATGATGTACAATAATTAGTATGCATAAGTATCTTGTCTAAAAAGATGTCAAGTTCTTCTTTTTCCATTGTTTATTACACTCGGCCGCAGGTCAGCAGACTATGCATGTTGACCTTGAGTCCGCCTCTATTCCATACGTAATAAAGGCTGTTTTTGTAGTTCAAATGTGTGACGTGGCGTGCTTCCGACTGTACTTATTGTATGCTGTTAACGTTTAACCTCACAACTTTTTACAAAATGTTATGTTAAGGAAACCTAGTATTGGCCTGCTAAATTAGCAGTACTTATAAAAAAGTATAATTCATTGTAGCTGCTGGTTTCTTAAATAAATAAAAACGCGTCACCTGGACAAGCTTCTACTTCTCTTACCGAACAATCACAGACACACAAGAGCACTGTCTGGCTAGCGTTGACAGTTACTGTTCTGTTTGTGTTGTTTTTGATCTCGTTTTTTTACAAAGACAGCAAGGCAAATACCTTGCTGTCTTGTAATTTTGTATCTTTTGTTATTTTGTACTGTGTTTGTTTGTGATATCCCAAATTAATAAATGCTTCTTTCTTTCTTTCAATGAGCATCAAAGAAATGGTGAATTTGGCGAAACAACTACGCTACGCTAGAACCTCATGCCTGCCTGGTTTCTGAGGTACAGTGACCAACAAATCAGATTATATTTTTTATCGCAAAATCACTCCTGTAATAGGAGTGATTTTGCGATAAAAGTGGCACGGCATTAGATGCCAAAGTGCTTATTTGACGTGCTGTCCTTTACTGGCTGGCTGAGGTAGCTACAGTAGACTTGTTGGGCTACCCACCAACTGACTGAGGCAGCTGCAGGTTGGCTTATGTAACCACTGGCCGGCTGCGGTATCTCATCGCTGGCTGAGGTGCCTCACATCTGCCTGAGGCAACTAATCGCCACTCACCGATCTGCGGGCGCCAGTTCCTGTTCTCCTGGTGGGACAGGTTCCCGGGCTTGAGCACGCGAGGCGCCTCCACCGCGTGCTTGAGGCGGCGCGCCGGGAACACGAACTCCTCCGGGTACACGGGGTCCTGGTAGCGCACGCACACAACGCGGTTGTCCAGCACTGGGCGGAGCCCGATGACGGGCGACGATAGTTGGCTGCGGATGAAAGCCGTAATGTAGAAAGGGTATTTTCTATTTAAGTACTTTGTTTCGAGGCAGTCTGATCTCTTACGGTCATGTCGGACTGCCGTCTCACCGAATTATGAGAGTGAAGAAACAGAGAGTGCACCTGTGTATTGCGCACACACTTGTGCACTATAATATGTCCTGCGCAGTTGGCTTATTGAGATAGGCCGCCGTAGTCGAAATTTGGCTACGAAGACATTATTACTTTGTTTTAACTTTACATGTCAATGAAGTTTTTGACGTACGAATTTAACAGAATTATGACAAAAGATAAGATATTGCACTTGAAAAAATGACTACCAGAGGCGGGACGTAGCCTAACTACTCGGCCACCCTGGCGTGGGCAGAGCCGGTCGTAATTTTTAAAAGCTTCTTAACGCTTTAATGCCGTGTTGCTATTATCAATGTTATTGGGATTACACCCTCAACAGGCTCTGGTGGTTTGAGGTATTTTCAAGTGCATTATTATATTCTAATCATTAGATTGCAAAGTAAAAGATGATCACTTAAAAACATTAAATTATAGAATAATGTCTTATTCTGAAAGAAAACACCATTTGTGAACATTACGAAACATTAACTTCGTAAGTAACGCGAATAGTCCTTTGTGGTCTTTTGTTATGTCTGGCTGGCAGGACTTGTTAGTGAATTCCTAGGATTCATTTATTAATATCCACACCAGATGTCAACTACTATGTTAACGCGGTTCAAAAAGGAGATAAGGATTTCATTTCAGCGACTGAGATAACTGAGCTGAGTCTATGAGCTTCCGTAGCTAGTAGCACAGAATAAGTACTAGTACTAACATAAGCTTGAATTTGCAAGCACATTTTCGTTTAGACACCAACAGAAACCCATTACGAGATAATTTCATTCTTATAACTCTGAAATATGATTCATAATACTTATACTAAACCTGTAACACTCGTACAGTGATATTCTATCATGCGTCGCGTTACGGTTGACAGCTATAAGCTACCGACGCCATCTAGCGCAACTTTTTAGCACTTTATACATGCTCGTCCAGCCAGCGACGTAGTGTCACGCGCCGCCGGTGAATGAAAAGCGCGCGCGTGTGACTGCATGCTCGCGAGTCCCGTCTCGTTTTGGTTATCCTGCCACTGTGGGTCGCCGAGCGTAGGTTCGTTTTGCTGCCTACGCGGGGAGTTACCAGGGCCGCCACCTACATACGAGGAGCGAAGAACGATATGATTATAACCGAGACTCACCCCCCAATAATGACGTTGTCGGCACTCAGCATGACGTCGCCCCGGACCCCGTCCGCGCGGTACGGGTAGCGCTGCGCCTTGTCTATGAGATCCCGTAGTTGGGGTCCTGCTCCTTCGTACAGGCCGAGGAGGAACTCGTAGCTCGAGTTCCCGGTGCACACGTATAGACGGTCGTGGCCGCGGATGTTGCGGAGCTCTAGGAAAAAAGGGGGATAGCTTTAGAATCTAAATCGAATATAAACCGAAATTTATAATGAATACAATTCTGAAGAAAAACTGAAAAAGATTTTTTTTTGCGTTTTCGATGTTGGGGGTTTAGCATTAACAAAAAATAACCTTGTATGTATATTCAACAGATTCTAAACGAAATATAAAATCAAGCAATAGAAACGAGCATGTCTATCTAAATAGAGTAGGTTGAAATCTAACTTTTTCCGAGACATTGGCAAGGCATTCAGTCAGCGCCACCTGGCAGTAGGTTTGTAAAAGCTGTTTTAAACAGTTTAAAGGAATGTTGTAGTCGACTGTAACTAGGCGCTATTACAAAAGGAAAAGCTTAAAATGATATGGCCTAAAATGTATGTAAGAAAAGGGACCCCATAAAAGTTTCACCGAAGATTCGGAAATCTTTAAACTGCTTTCTAGAAGTTAAAACGGCTATTTTGGAATTTCCCTGCTTTAAAGTCCTTTAAGGTACTCACTCTCAGCCTGCGTGAGGTCGTCGTAGTAGGGCTCCAGCGCCTTGAAGAGGCGCGCCTCGTCTACGAAGGGCAGAAGCGCCACGCCCTGCCACGCGAATTTCTTGCCGTTCAGATCGATCTTGAAGTCCGTAGGGTAGAAGTCGATTATTGGCGAGAACTGGAACAATAAAGTGCAAATAAGGTGATACCTAATCTCAATGTGAAATAATGTAACAAGAATCTTTTTTGTTGCATTGCAAAATTAATTATGTATTATCAGTTAGTAACGTGGATGGTCAAATGAAAATTACAAAAAGTAAAAGTCATAAAAGTCATTTATTTATGCATGTAGGCCCACTGGGGCACTTGTACACGTCCCAACATATATTTTTTACCTAGCAATGCTTCGGGACAAATTCTGGGCTAGTGCTAAGAAGAAGCAGCGCAAGAAACTCAGTCACTTTTGTCAATGCCTCTTTTAAAAATAATGTTTTGATACAGAAATTAAAATTTTACTGGTGCAAGCTGGTCCACACGTTTACATCATTCAAATAATCGTCTACCTTATAATAGCCCTTTGTCATTAAAGTATCCTTAGTTAATGATTTAAATTTATTAATTGGTAATTCTACAATGTGTTCTGGTATTTTTTTAAAGAAACTGATACGTGATTGGCTCCGTCATCTCAGATCATATAAAAAAGAGACTGGTTCGCGAACGATTGCTGAGTTATTACATACTTATGTCGCCAATTTTTTATGGGTGCGTTACAACTACAAGAATACTTTTGTAAACATTAGGAGCACATTATTTCGATTCACCACACTTATTGGCGTGCAGTGCACGCACACAAATGACAGTGAAATGTGGCCAATCCACCGCGAAGTACGATAGTTCTTGGTGCCCATGTCACGTTCGCGCGGGTCACGCCCGTTTCATATATGTTCTACGCACATACATATCTACTGTCAAACTTTTATCAATTTTAGTGAAAGAGCTAACGCAAAACTAAGATCAGCTACGATGAGTATGTGCGACACACGTCAACGAAATGAATATCTGAGATTCAAATCAATCACGGCCATTTGCGTATCCACTGAACAGTAGGTACACGATAGCCACTATTGCCAATGGCAAAAAGTGTGTTCAATGTATATGCAAATAGCCGGGATGCCCCGAGATCCATTGTTCATTGGTATTTTCCGTATTGTGATAAAAATTAGAAACATACTTTTACAGCACATCATTTGAACTACGAAAACAGCTTTTATTACGTAGGGAATAGAGGCGGTCTCAACGTCAAAGTAGGGTAGTCTGACGTGCGGCCTTGTGTACAGATTCCACATACAGATTTTTTAAGTAAGTTTGTGCGATGTTTCAGTCAATTAACTTACCGGGTCGCTCATGAGCTTGGCCCAGGGCTTGGGCACGTGCTGCGAGCTGGCGGCCGGGAACACGCCCATCAGCTGCTCCAGGGGGCGGAACTAGAACAATTACATTGGAATAAGCTATCATAAATAAATAAAATAAATAATTTCAACAAACACCAATTACCTAGCCCCAAACTAAGCGTGAGCTTGTGCGATGGCAAGGATAACGGATAGACATACTTATATACGTTTATAAAACATCCATGACTTAGGTACAAATGTTATGCATTAGTTATAAATATAAAACATGTAATAGTTTGTAATTAGGGTATTTTTTTGCTATGTATGTAATTGCCAATAGTCCATGCCATTTAACGGTGCATAAAGTCATTGACCCGTCACCCCTGCAGACCGTCACCCGTGTACCACTGCACGCCAGTATGCGAAGCGCGGCGACCTTAACTATAAGCCGTAGCGATACAAATCAGTCTTACAAATGGACCTCGGTACGGGTCGAGCTTGAACCCAAAAATCAAAAGTCGTAATAATCGCTAGATAGAAAGACAATATTGATACTTGTACAAGGTTTTAGCTGTCAAGGTAAACGACCTTTTATGCACGTTTATCTGGCACGTACTATAACCAAATATTTTTAAAAAAGAAAGTAAAGTTCCAAATTGGATTGGTAAGATGCGATTACCTTACTAATGTTTCCAATCGATCGTGGTAAAGACAAGTATGTAGAACATGAGAAAATTCCTTTACAGAAAAGGTTCTCATAGAAAAGTCAAAACGGAAGTTTTAACGTATTTCTTAAATATGGCAGTCCGTTTCAGAAATCATAATGCATAATTATCCACATTTACTATCTGTACGAGCTACGTACATTATTTCATAACCACAGCGCATCGACGCGCCGTCAGCATTTACCATACACTATCCATCATTCTCAAGTGAGGGCCCTGAAAAGAACAAAAGGAGATTCTTTTCTCATCACCCTTAAATGCATGGTGTTGTTTTTAAACAACATACCTTTAATCTTTTATTGATAAATTATGTATGTATATAAAATTATATTTTTATTTTTAAAATTATTCTAGACACTATAAACTTCTAAATTAATTTTGAAATCAATTTTATGAAATAAGTAATTTTCTTAAAATTTTCAATATCCATATAGGGACTATTTCTGCCAGAACCTGTTTACTTCCGGAAATAGAACCATTTTTCCAAAAAAAACACCTTCCATATTACAATAATTTAAATTAAAACACATTTTTTATTAAGCATATTTATTTAAATTAATAAAAATATTTCAAAAAAATCAACTTTTGATATTTATTTAAATAAATTTTATTCAATTATTTTGTTTTTTTGCGTTTTTTATCTAGTAAAGATAGCAAAAAAAAAAATTTTTTTTCTCGCAGTATTTTATTGATAATGTTTCGATTAATTAATGTTTGATAAAGAAATAAAAAAATATGCATTTAGGGTTAAATGACTTACTTCTTACCCTTATAGTTTGACTAGTTCGTGCACGTTCCTGCAGTCGCTAAAGGGGCGGGGGGCGAGGCAAACTAGATGTCAGCGGATACGAATGGTGTTGCGGGGAAGAGCATTCCCTATTATGACGTACGTCTTTCAATTCATAAGAAGGTCGCGCACGAACTTCTGACTATAGTAGCCCATGAAAGTGCATTTAAAAAGAGGTAAATGTGTCCTTAGGAGATGCCATGTCTACCTCTTTTTTAATACACTGTGTTTGATAGTAGCTGTGAATTTATACACAAACAGCCCAGTTAAGTCCCTGGTCCACTCACCGGCTGAGTGTCGCTCTCGAACTCGGTAGAGGCCAGCTACGTTGAACAAGTTTAAATCAAAAGGCGCGTATCTAGTGATACAGAGAGCACCACTTCCAGCTGGCACAGCCCTAGTACTAGTAGCAGTGACTTTATTCACAAACAGGCAAGTTCATATGACCCTGGTCCACTAGTCGGCTGAGTGCCGCTCTCGAACTTAGTGGAGAGGCCGGCCACGTTGACAAAGTGGTGTGCAGTGGTACGGGAAGTACCACTTTCAGCTAGCACAGCCCTAGTGCTAGGAGCGGTGACTATACACAAACAAGATCAAGTTCATATGACCCTGGTCCACTCACCGGCTGAGTGTCGCTCTCGAACTCGGTAGAGGCCAGCTACGTTGAACAAGTTTTAATCAAAAGGCGCGTACCTAGTAGTACAGGAAGCACCACTTCCAGCTGGCACAGCCCTAGTGCTAGTAGCAGTGACTTTATACACAAACAGGCAAGTTCACAAGACCCTGGTCCACTCACCGGCTGAGTGCCGCTCTCGAACTTGGTGGAAAGGCCAGCAACGTTGACGAAGTCGGAGGCGAAAGGCGCGTAATGGTACGGGAAGTACCACTTCCAGCTGGCGCAGCCCTGGTAGTAGTACCGGAGTACCCAGCACAGGCCGCGTACGTATTGAAGCGCTACGCGGTACCTGCGATAAGTTATAAAATAAATAAATAAATTGTTTCAACAAACACACCAATTACCTAGCCCTAAACTAAGCGTGAGCTTGTGCTATGGCGACTAGGATAACTGATAGACATATACGACTAGGATAACTGATAGACATATACGTTTTATACATCCATGACTCGTACAAATGCTCGTGTTTATCACACAAACATTTGCCCCTTGCGGGATTCGAACCCGCAAACTCCGGTTTTGTAGTCCGGAGCGCAGAACACTACACCAAGACAGTCGTCAAAACCTGATAAGCACGAAAAAGATTTGGTAAGAAACAAATAAGTCGGTATTGACGCAAGCGGTCTAATAGTTGTTTTCTTTCGATACTGAAGCCCTAGTAGACTGAACAACACCATAGTGTTAACTGAATAACACTATGGTGTTATTCAGTCTACTAGGGCTTCAGTTCGTTGACAACATTGTAAGATGAGAGAAGAGACAACAGAGTAGATATTTCTTTGAATTTCATTGCAAAGTCATACTTCTGTACGGAGTACTAGTACTTATTCTGTGACCCAGCTCTCTCAAATATACAAATTATTACACTTAGGGTCACTTGTGCACGTCAGGATTAACTATTCCGGACTTTTTCAAGGCCTATTATCTGAGTTGAAAGCCAACTTACGCCTGTCCGCATTAGCTTATCCAAACTGGCGCAGGTGGAACTTCTGGATTAGCTAATCGTAAATATATCCTAAATAGCAGACTTGTGCAAGTGGGCTTTCAACTCAGATAATAGGCCTTGAAAAATTAATAACTTGTAATGTTGGACGACGGAGACGCAATGAAACGAGTGTTTAGCGCGCACTGTAGATTTATTAAGAGCCTATAATGTCACACCTAAGCTTATGTACTAACGAGGGGGCAGGTGTGACGTACACACTACAATATTTGAGAGAGCTGGGTTCACCCAGAGCCATCCAGTAGTCGTGACTTACTTTTCCGTCACTGACAAATACTGAGCGAATGCCTTTTAAGTACCAAAATATTCGTTTTTGAAGCACTGAGTCGCCTGCTTGTTTCGTCTATACATAAAACAACTGTAGAAGGTCGAATTCTGTTCACTGATTAAAAAAATAAGGCAGTGCCTTGCCTTAGTGAGATAGAGATGGCGACTGACAGACAGAGCGCCGAGCCACACACACTACAACAACCACAGTGACCATGACTGCTCTGCCAAGAGCAACCGACTAAGAAGAAAGAAGTACTAAATGAATACTATTATTTTCTCTCTTCTATGATACTTATGTAATTAATGCTGTTTGTTTTCCAATAAATAAATATTTTTTTTCTCTCTCACCTGAACTCTAGGTTATCTCTGGCCACCTCGAACTTGCTCTCGTAGTAGCGCTCCTTGAACCCCTCCTCCCACAGGCGCACCTCGTCGTGCTTTTCGTCTTCGTCGTCCGACTCCAAGCCCGCTTCGGCGGCCGATCGCTTGCGACCGCGCTTGTTTGACTCTTCTTGCTAATAGTACAAAGGAATTCTGTTAAAGTGCTTTTACATGAGTCATTCAGAAGGAGTTTGGGAAAGTTTCACAATTAACTATTTTAATTTCTATCTGTAACAACATAATTTAATTTAATTTCACTCAAATAAATTAATCGACTGCGTCATCCGTTGGGACTCGAACCCACGTCCCTTCGCTATCCGGGCGAATACTCTTACCAAGTGAGCTACGGAGGACGTTAATCAGTCGAAGAATTTTTTGTAAGTGCTTGCTACGCCAGTGAGCCGGCGTTCGATTTCATCAATACTTGGGGAATGAACCCGCAAGTCCTATGGAAATATATTTACAGATATTTGACCATTACTTAAGATGAGAAATCAGCTTAACTTATAATTATAAACTTAAGCAATTATTTTGCAAGATTTTACGAAATTAAATTTAATTTCAGTCACAAAAATTGATCGACTATGTCATCCGGTAGGACACGAACCCACGTCCCTTCGTAATTAACCTCTCGTATGCTGAAGCGTAGATCTCCGCGAACCCCACTAAGTAAGCGTAGATCTACGCGCCGGTCACATGCGACATGTTTTATTCTATTTTAAAATTGAAACATTTCGGAATAAGGTCTATATTTCTTTATTTTTATTCCCTGATAAATGAACGAACTTTTAAAAAAATCACTCATTGACTGAAGCCCACAGAACCGTTTTTATGGCTAATTCAAATTCGAACTCAAAGAGTGACGAGGGTCGTAATTTTGAGTGCGAAAAAACTGCTTTTTTGTAAGAAAAAAAAACTTGGAGGTGTGTTTATATTACATTTTATGGTTGTTTATTCAATTTAGAACTAAAAACTGTACAAAACACAAGTTTATACTTTGCTTTTACATGAAAAATATTTTTTCAAATGAGCTGACCCGTGTTACTGTTGTAAGGAGCCGATTTATTTTACTGGTTTGTAAATAGTACGTTTCTTGTAATGCTTTGTTGATATAACCACGGTAAAGATAATTTCCTCGGCAAAGTAGATTTCTAATGAAAGACCATATCAAAACCTAATAAAATCAATTTTATTTCGACGGTTAGCGAATTTACACGCACACATACACAGAGCAAGATGGACGACGTAGCGCATACGTATACGACGTCAACCGTGTTGATATACAGGTTGTCGCTACTTTTATCCCGACCCTGCTACGCTGAAGCGCATATCTACGCGCTCACGATAATTTACAACACTTTACTGTGTACTTTTCAATAATTACGTAAGGAGATACAGCTATAATAGTAATAATTTGGTACTAATATTGTCAGAAAATAAGTATTCTCTAAGTAAAATATTCCAAAAGTATTTATTTGCACTTTAGAAACTGGCATAAGTAATTTAATTATACTTGGTTATCATATGTTAGAATATTTTATTTCGGCGCTTAGATGCGCAAAAATGTAAAAAAAATATCATAATAACGCCATGTTTTCACATGAAAATGTATGAATAAGACTAATAAAAGGTGTTTTGAATTTTATTTAATAAAAGTTGACTATTGTATAACAAAAGTTGACAAAACCTCAGCGAGCACAAAAGTAAACCACCTGTATAGCAGCGTAGATATACGCTTACGCAGTTAGCAGTTCCCAAGAGGAGCGCAGCTCTACGCTTTCGCACCCGGCGCACTTAGTTATACACACACACATGCGTATATGAAATGAAGAAAGACCGTTATTTACGCTCGTCTATTTTAACGTTTTGCTAAACTTTTTTCTATTGGATGTTATAAGTGTGTCACATCTTTGGAAACTTTATTGCATATACTTTATCAAACAGTCATTTCCAAAGTGTAAAGAGAGTTAGAAAACCTCGAATTTTATCAATAAAAAAAGCCTTGTCAAATGGGGTACTAAATTGGTATTTGCTAGAAAAACTAGATTATTTCTGTGAATTATACACTTTTTGTGCATTATAATTAAAAATGATATATTTTTAACAAAACCAAGTACTTAGTTACATCAAATACTGCGCCATTTGGGCTCCAGATGAATAAGAAAGTTTAGTTTGAACCAGTGCCAACTGTCAAATTTTTTGCAGTGATGTGTAATTTTCTAATACGAATTTATAAGAACATTTGTATTGGGGGCATTGTGTTTTTCATATCAATAAATTGATTGTTTATTGTTTTAAAGGGTAAAGTAAATGTAAACAAAAAATAACTGGAGAAAACATTTGAAATCTCTTCGTTTCTACAGGTAGTGTGGTGAGTTGCATATACGGTCCAAATACCTATTAAAAAGAATATAATAAGAAATGTTTCAGCTTTAGGTTTTACATAAGAGAATACATTGGTTATCCTACTTTTACAATAAATCATTGAATGATTGAATTTCAAAGAATTTATCAGATAAATTCAATAAATTCCGCACCCTACTCAGTGCGCTCTCGAAGCGCGCCATATTGCCGCAGACGATGGGTACAAATTTGTGCGGCTTCCAGCATAGGAGGGGTTAATAAACATCGTAATTAATAAACGATCGCTAACGAAACTCGCTTCACCCCGTACGTGTTTTGTTCTGCAGGAAGTTCGCTCACGACCTATTGTGGTCAGCACATTGGCTACTAAGGCCTTAACTCCGGATGACATTTCCCTTTGTTTTGACTGTAGCCAGGCCTGTGTATCTCCCCGCGAAGGTAGCAGAAACGTACCTACGCGCGGCGACCCTTACTTAGGGGCTAAAACAAGTTGCGTGTCGCTACCGGCCAGCGACACGCTCGCGCGTTTTATTCACCAGCGGCCGCGCGGCTACGTTGCTGGCTGGACGAGAATGAATAAAGTACTAGAAAGAGGCGCTAGATGGCGTTAGAAGCTTCTCGTAGCAGTCAACCCTATCGCGTCGCGTGATATTACGTCACTGAATAGGTTTAGTGTATTATGAATCATATTCCAGAGCAATAAGTATGAAATTATCTTCCAATGGATTTTTGTAGGTGTCTACACGAAAATGTGCTTGACTCTGAGGCGAACTAAATTACGCCATATTGTTGACGACATTGAGTAGACATTTCTTTGAATACAATTGCTAAGTCATACTTCTGTACG